>CM062820.1:50284619-51602119 GCA_031772625.1 Pinus tabuliformis | reverse complement strand
TGCATCGAGTTGTTCTTTTAACTCAGCAATTTCCTTGTCAATTTTCTCTTGACTCATCCTCTTGCCATTTTCCTTGGCATCCTCTTTCTTCATATTTCTTCTATTGTGGTCTTCCTCGGAACCTCTGCTATGACTATCAGTAGCCATCTTCTTCTTCTCTATCTTCATGAGCCCTTTACTCACTTACTATGAGCTGCACTAAAGCCTCTGCAACAACAAGTCCTCATTGTTGCAACTTACCTCACCAAGTTCTCTATCTCTGGAACCTCCTTTGAGCACTTCTCTCTGCTCCTTCTAGGCTTCAACTCATTTGCATTTATCTTAAGAACATAACTATCCTCTTGTATTTCAATCTCAATGAAATACTTGGTTCTGACCACCTCTTCTTTCACTTATAAAGTCTTACCAGCTTCTTCATCCCTTAGCAATTCTACCCACATGTGGAATTTCCTTTGTGAGCTGCAACACTACCTCTGCAATAACAAGTCTCCTTCTTGCTACATATGCTTTACTAAGCTTCTCTCCTATGAGTTCAGTCTCTTAGCATTTCTTTGGTTCTTTCCTTTGGAACCAATTCAGTCACTCCTTGCTCTAGTTGTTGCAACCTTCTCACCTTATTTTGTTGTTATCTATGCATCAATGTACAAACACACATTCTTCAATCAAATCAAAATAGAACATATCACCTCACCTTCAAGATTTTTGCATGATCTTGTTCCACCATTCCACCTGTACCTTGAATGGATTGTCCTCTGTACCTTGAATGGATTGTCCTTTGTACCTTGAATGGATTGTCCTCTATTTCTTGCATCTGCAAGTTCTGCTACACATCACCTCTGTGTGCCTACTTTCTGTCAGATTAGAATCTGATCCTTCCTTGCCTGCATAAACATCTTAAAACATAACTTTGTTCTCAATTCTTTCACATAGAATTTCTTTGTTATGTTTTAACACCAATTGTTTCAATTACAATTCTTCTCTGATACCAAATGATGCAGGGTTACCCCCGCTTACACCCACAGTATGCATGTCAAATGCATAAGTCCTGTCTGTCCCAGTAATTTTAACTCTCTAAGGAGTCAAATCTTCAACCATCAATGCTTAAGGCCCCCTTTCTTAATCTCTATGGAATAATTTATAGACTAACTAAGTCTAACCCTTAATCCATCCTGTCCTTTCTATCAGAAATCACTCGCTCTCATTAACCCTTCATTAACCTTTTATTAACCCATAAGCCGCATATATACCAAAACCCACTTCATAACTATGGTAGACAATGGACTTACCACATAAACCTTCTAGCGGCGCTTAACTCATTATAAACCCTTTGTAAGGGAAGTATACGATTCATACATTTTTCCCCTTTAGCACGGGTTTTCACTTTTTCCGATGCACCCTATATCGCTATTGCAATTAGCACCCTCCGCAGAACACATTACACATGAATTCCTTCGCTTTCTCTAATATGTGATTACACACAACCTTCCATATCTCAAATGTATAAAAGCCGCACCTCAATACTTTATCGGGTCCGCTCCATCGCTCATCGCATTACTTCTCCGTTGGTACAACTCCATTTAACATTTGCGAATGCGAATTAATCTCCACTATTAATCTACTGCCATCAGATCAAAGACTAATGTCTTCTCTGAACAAACAAAACTTGCCCGATATTTCCCCACCGTAGATCTACACTTAGGGGATCAGATGGTCTACAATGATTTTGGGGTAGACAACAAGCACGGAGTAAGCGGTTTTATTTCTCTCCTCCGCTGCTACATGTCACTTGGTTAGTGGAATCGAGTGCTCACCCCAAATTACCACTTACCATCTTTACTCCACCCAAAATACCACTTTGTCTCACGAAACCACTTCTTCATTGATTATCATCCGCGATCTTCCATCATGCGAATCGATCCTGCCCGTTGATCTAAAGATCCAATGGTTGTTGTGCATCACCTCTACACTTCTCCGCTCTTCTCTTTGCTTATGTTTTATGCTATTTCTTCAATGTTTTCTCTGTGGTTCACGTTTCTTCAAAGGTTATTGTCTTTCTACTATTCTGCTGCTCAATTCACTCTTGAGCTTGACTTCTACGAATCCTCACATCGTTTTCTCTCCAAAGCTCCGCTCTAATCCTCCAATTGGATTCAAATACCCAATATGATTCCTCTGAATCATTCTCTCCTATGTGTGTTCTACAGAACTCTGCCTGCAACCTCTGTTATAGAGCCTACGAATTCACACAAAATTCAATCTATCAATACCCGTAACACACACACATATATAGTTTGGGATAAACCTTTGTATATATAAATATAAACAATCAATTACATATCGAGACCCTTTGTCTCTCATGCCTAATCTTCAATATCAGTGGCCTCCTCCTACACTCTGTCGTAGGCTTACATTTATACCAAAAAGGTTTCGTTGAAGTAATTCTGGTTCTGGTTCAGATCCTTAATCTACCGAACTGACTCCTAAATGTCCTCTCTAGTTCCTCGAATCATGAAACTACCTTAAGAGTTATAATTGACTTCTAACTCTCTCGTCATTGTGAACCACTCTTGTTCTCCTTCATTCGAGATCATTTACAAAATATCTCACATTATCTAATTAATTCCTATCCTACTTACTCAAAAGCCTAAATATTACATTAACTTATCACTTAGGAATCCAACTCCCTTAAAACACATGACCCCCCTATGTCTACTAAAATACAATGATTTTCTCTTGGTTGAATGCTCCTGCATCAATCATCATCCTCGAGAGCTTTCTCGTCTTTATCGAGTGCACTATTTCTTATGAGGCTACAAATCTGTCTAGGCTTTGTCTTCCTTCCACAAATCCAGTCTTCTCAAGCGATATGAAGTTTGGGAGCAGGGATTTGAAATGCTTTACAATCACTGTAGCTATGATTTTGTATATTAAATTACATAACACAATGGGTCGGAACCCTTGCGGATCTTCACATTTCGAGGTGTTTGGAATAAAAGAAATGAAAATGGTGTTGAGGCTAGGGCATACCTTCTAATTGCGGCACTATTCTTCCACCACCTCTAATATGTATTGTCCCATGAAGCTCCAAGATTCCTAGAATAATTCCGTTGTGAAACCATTTGGGTCAGGGGCCTTATTTTTCTGCATTCCTTTTACTACCTCTTTGACCTCCTCTAGTGTGACTACTCGCATCAAAGCTAAATTATGTTCTCTTGATACAAGTTGAGGAATGTTGCTCATGATATTTTGTATAGCTTCAGAGTGATCCTCCGGTGGTTCTATGAGGAGGTCTTTGAAATGATCCACCATCAGTTCCTTCATTTCCTCATGTTGAACCCTATGATTCCCCTCTGTAGCTTTGAAGGAATAGATTCGACTATGTTTCCTATGTTGAACCATGGCTTTGTGAAATAAATATGTGTTTTGTTCACCTTCCCGAAGCCAGTTAACCCTTGATTTTTGTTTCCAGAGTATTTCCTCAAGTTCTCTTCTTTCCTCCAAACGATTAATTTGTTGACCTTCTTCTTTCACTAGGTTATCTGATCTTCCTTCTTGAATGATTTGTTGATGCAATTCCTCGATCCTATTAGTGAGTTGGTTTTGGTCTTTCATAATATGCCCAAATTATTCCTTATTCCATTTCCTTATCTTATGTTTGAGTTCCTTCAACTTTAGTTGGAAGGTGTGCATACAATTCCTCCCTTTCTCTTCACTGTTCCTCCACCATTCTTCAATTTTTCTTAACAGATCTGGGTCACTTAACCAGAATGCCTCAAATAGGAATGGGTGATTCTTGGGCCTTGACTTCAAGCCAACCTCCATTATTATCGGCCAATGGTCAGATCCCATGCAAAGGAGGATCGAAGCTTCCATGAATATGTATCTGTTTATGGTTTTCTATGAAATCAAGTATATGTCTAGGTGTGAGGTGATCTGGTGGCTTCCTCCCCACCTATTATTCCAAGTATAAACTCCATTAATCGTCGACAAATCTAATAGGTGCATCTCCGCTATAAGGTCCCTGAAAGCTTCCATATCAACTTTTGTTCACCGCATCCCCCCTTCTTTTCTGCTAGAGGAGTTATCATGTTAAAATATCCTCCTACTATCCATAGATCATCTGGGTACAAATTCCTTAGCTTTGTCAAATTCTGGAGAAATGCCCCATTTCCCCTAGAATGTGTGGCACATAGACCCCTGTTTGTAGAACCCCTTCCCTAGATCCCATATGCTAAAATTTTCCCACAACTATTTTTGGTAAGCTGATCCATTCTTCAAAAATTATCTCTCCAGGATTCCAAAGGATAGCAAGACCTCCTGCACTCCCATTTTCATCCTGGGTGATTACTTCATACTGGGGTTTGAAATTTTTTGAGGATTTCCTTCAGTTTTCTTTCACTGATCTTTGTCTCTTGTATTATCATAATAGTTACCTTATCTCTTTTTAGTCTATCCTTAAGATACCTTTGTTTTCCTCTATTGTTGAGGCCTCGTATATTCCAGGATGCAATGATCATTTCAACGACTTATTGAGTTGATGAAATACCTCTGACAACAACACTACCCTTCCAGAGTTTACCAATAACTCTCCAACAATTTGGATGGACTCATTCAGAATTCTTCGTCCGCGCTTATTTGCTCCTTTTCCTTGGGGTCTAAGATCTTGGGCTTGGCTAGCTTGGGAGCCCAAATGCTTAGGTTGAACTATAACGATTATACCCTGCTTGGCTTTGTATTGTTGAAAAGTTTCTTTGTATAATTTCTTCTGATCTTCTAGGATGACTCGTTCATCTAGGTGCCTCCATTCTTGTAGTAGATGTTTCATCACTTTTTCTTCGACATCGAGATCTTCCTTTTGACTATCAATCTCCATATGGACTTGTTCTACCACTTTCCTGGGGTTTCTTTCCCCTAAGTATCCACGTCTGTGTTTCACTTGTGCATTTTCCGATTCCATTGGGTTGTCAAGGATTGCCATTCCTTCCTCCTCCTGTTGTAGGATTTCATACCGGTTTTGGTTGTGTTTCTCTTTTTCATTCTATACAGGTCTGTGGTTCCCCGAATTCCTCTAGTTTCTCTTTCGTCAGTGTACTTCCTGGAACCCTTCGCCATCTTCTTTTGCCTTCATTTCCCTATCTGTTTTAGCTGCTGCATGGCCTTTGTTCTGGTTTATTGGGCAAGCTCGGAACAAGTGTCCATATTCATGGCAGTGCCAACATCTAAAAGGTATGTGCTCGTAGTCCAGGGGTTGTTGCCATACCTCGACATGGTATTCCAGCACTATGAAATCGGATAGTGACTATGTGATGTTCATGTAAACGCAGATTCTAGCGTAGGAGGTATACCTTCCCCGTCTCATGGAGTCTGCAACCTTGACAAAGGTTCCAATAGAATCGTTGATCCCCTCCAGGATTTCTGGGTCTCAGAAATCCATTGGTAAGGAGAATAACCAAACCCATACTGGGGCGACAAGTAGTTTTTCTTGATCTGGGTTGTAACATTGCTCCCAATGTCTTATGAAAAGCCCAGCATTGTTGAAAATGTATGGCTCGTCCTTGAAAACTCTTTCCTTGTCCTCGAGATTGGAGAATATCACTGTAAAGAAGCCTTTCGCTCCTAATTTGAGGTCGATGTGGCCTTTCGGCTACCATCTAAGTTGGATCCATTTGATCAAGTCCTTCTTTATCAGCCAAGCTCCAATAAATTTGCAGATGAGAGCATGATCCTTCATATACTTCCTGTATTCCTCCAGCTTGTTGTTGGGGATTACGAATCTCGGTTTCTTAGCAGCCCATGGTAAGCATTGTCCTCTCAAACCCACCTGTCACTGGGCTCCCAGGACTAGGGGTCCTTTGCCACGGCCACTGTGGTTACCTACTTGGCTCCATGCAAACTCGATTCGCTTGTCGCTACATTTCGGTAAGATGGGATCTCCCCTCCCCACCCTGTCAGATGAATCATGACCCCGATCAGCAGGTGGCCTCAGTGTGATGCGATTGCAGAGGTTTTCTCCACCAAGGGTTTCTACAAAGTTGTCAGGTTTGGCAGGTTGAAACCTTAGTCTCTCTTCATCTTCTTCCTCGCTCATGTCCTTCTATATATAGAAATATAAAATGTATATTCATATAAATAATATTATGAAAAAACAACATTAATTTTGGATATATTAAGTGTTGAGAGGAATCAAATCAATTAAGGTATCTTTCCTTAAGTTTTGTATTCAATTTTCCATGTTGACAAATTTGATCCTCTCATTTCTTGGTAAATCAAAAGTTAAGATGACCGGGTTATATATTCACTTTTAATTGTGAGAGATGTATATTTCAATATATAACATTTAAAAAATATTAGCAATGACAAAAAATGAATATTAAGAATAAAATAATTCAATGTATGTATGAATGTATATATATAGTGAGAAAGAGATTATATGTTATATTTATATGTTTTCAACTTTAGAATAGGAAGGGCCATGTATTAACATTTTGACGTGAAGAATGTGATGTCAGTTATGTATTTCAAAAATATTGTGTTGGAATATTATTTCAAACTTAGTATGGATCCATCTTAACTTCTAATTTACCAAAAATCTAGAGGAATCAAATCTTTTTAGCTAAAAACCTTTCATCAAGTTTTACACTCATAAAATATTTGAGTAAATCCTTAATTAAGATAAATCTAGATTGATTATTAAATCATATCTCATATAAATCTATATTGATTATTAAACCCTATATCATAGGTGAAAAATAAACTTAAATTAAAATTTTATAAAACTATTAATTTAATATTATAATTTAAAATTATTATTAATATTAATATAAAACAAATTTAATATCTACTAAATTTTATCATTATAAAATAAGGCTGGTCAAATTTCCCATTAAAATAACTGGATTCCATTATGATATTTTCAAGGAGCCGAAAAAACACAAATTCGTATAAGGTTAGAATAGGAAATATGATTTACGCACTGCATGAATAATGAATCGACATTGACCTCCAATGAGCAGAGACCCACATCTGTGTTCATGCATACAGTAGCCGTTGGCAACTCACAAAAACACAGTTAAATCTGATATTGTTCTTTATGAGTACGTTAATGTTTCATGGATTGTTTCAAGCTTCCTAACAGAGCCCATGACCCCTAATATTCCTGGAACCCAGTCAGGCTTCTCTTTTGGGCGAAGAGTAGGAATTTTCCAGTTATATCTCTAAAAACTTGGACATGTTAACTGGTTTATATCTCTAAAATGTATTTTAGAAAGTTCAGTGTTTTTGTAAATTTGTGTGTCATTAATGGGTGCTCGAACATGCCCTTATATCTTATATATGAGAGCCTTGTGTATACATTTGCAATTTTAGTATTGAACGCTCTTTTCGAGTAGAGTTAGTATTATATTGTAAAATTAGGTTTTAGCTTTTTATTGTTGGATTATTTTAGTGTAGGAATTTTGTTGATTATATATATAATTTAGAATGTTGTAACTAATTTTGATGTTGTGTTTGATTTTAACATAGCATTTTTTGTATTTTAGTCATATGTACTAGAAATTATTTGTTTTCAATCATCTATTTGTGTTATTTAAAGTGGTAAAGTTATATTGTGTTATGATTTTGATATTGGAAGAACCAACTTTTTCTCCAATTAGAATAGCTTAAAGAGGAGTTAGTCGCTTGGAGTCTTTTTTAGATCTGGTCTTACTAGAAGCAACAAATCGTGGAGCCAGCAAATAAGGTCTTCAAGGTAATTTGGGAGCTGGGTGCATAGATAATAGAGTTGAATTTACACTGGTTGGGTGATTCACTAACATAGGTCTGTAGGGACCGGGCGTGATGATTTATGTGATCAATAAAATATCACTAGTATTTTTCAATGATTCCAAGATCATTGGTATTATTAGATCATTAGCATTTGACTACACATTAAATCTTGATGTTCAATTCAACTCTAGGGTAATTGTAACTTGCAAATAGTTTTTTTGTAAGTTTATTTGTACCTTTTTGAAATTAAGTTCAATTGCATTGTAAACGGGTAACTTTTCAATAGAATATGACACCCTTCATTTGTTAAGTTTATGATTGTTGTAAAATGTCTTGAATTAATAAAATACTAGAGTTGATGAATACTCTGATACTCCTAAATGTTGATGATATAGCCAAAATTTGCAAAGCCACTTTCATCGATATTCTAACTAGTTTACAAGATTCATAGAACAAAATCAAATTTCTCCAACTCAAATCACAACTCCAACAAGATGAACTACAAAAAAGGAATCAACATTCCCAAATAATTCTTGTTAAAAAAATCTTTGTTTGAGAATGGTTCTCATCAACATCCACCACCTCAAAAGAAAATTCAAATAAATATTAAGAAGTTCCACTTGCACTTTCCAAGTTCCTTCGAGAAATTTCATCTTCACCTGCTTCACTTCCACATCATATTCCCAAATGCCAACATTGTCATCGAGTTCGCTATATGGAATATCAATGTTTTGATCTTCATCCTTGCGAAGATTCTAGAAAACATAATCATCATTTAGAAAGATGTTTTAGACATAAGAACCCTACAAGAGTAAATGTTAACCTTGGTTGGATTACTTCTTTTCAATGGCCATCAACAACAAAGAGGATATGTCACTCATATCGTAGAATCCATTATTGATTATTGACACATCTTGTAATGGAGATATTTTTTACTTCTCACATTGTATCTTACAAGGGAGAATATAATGCTTTAAGTTTCGAAGCCCTGTCAATCAAATATAAATAAGTGAGTCTGAGCCATAGTTAGAACTAGAGCCAAAGCTAGAGTTAGAGCTATAAATTAAAGTCATGTTCCATGAGCATGATTTGGTTTGTGTTCTTCCTTCAACCACCAAATACTAGAAGACTTGCATGTTTTTCTAGATAATAGTATGTTGTCATATTGAATTGATCATCTCCAATATTTCATCAATTTGTGGTCATATATAAACCACCACCTAAGAGCACTTCCATTTCACAACAGACATCAACTTCTAGCTAGATTAGGAATTATTGTGGGATTTGTTTCAAGCCAAGTTATAGAGTGTGTGGTCAGCCTTAAGCCACCACTTAGTAGAATAAGTTAGCTTCTACTACCCATCTAGTTTGTGGTATTCCTTAAAACACCAAATTCAAATAACACATTTAGCAATTGGTTTTTATCCACCTCCATATTTCAACTCTCTTATTAGACTCACATAATCGCCTTCAAATTAGAGCAAGAATTTTGGAAACCTAATCCTTAGGAATTATGGCATTTTCTTGTGGGAGAATACAAACAGTCACAAATGAAAGTGAAAAATCATTGGGAGTCCAATAGATCCTTGGGAGATGAAGCCAAGGGTCATAAACTATGGTATTTATGTGTGTATCTATTGACGGTGCTGGACACGCCAACATGTCAAGGGATCTCCCTGGTAAGAAGTCCCAACTAGACCTCGGACCGTTTGACATAAGAGTACCAGCAATGGATCACAGTATCTCCTTGACCGCGGTTGCGCACAGAGGAAAGTAAGATATCCTTGTTGGTAGCAAGGGTGTGACATATGAAGCAATTCAAGGAAGGTGCATGAACAGTTCTAACACACGGAGGATGATGTGAGTGCGCCCCTTAGAAACCTGTGAAAGCACGTGGCTAAGAAGGGAACACATGAGCAAAGATGCATGGCAAAATGGAAAGAAAGTAAGCTAACAATCCAAAGTGATGGTTAAACCAACATCACATTTCAGTAAGATTCAGACATACTTATACAGAAAAAGTCCATACATGCATGCGTAACCAAACAGATACATATATCATTAGAGTAAACAAGTTAGTTGAAATACAATAACAACATATGCATGAAACGTGCTAGCTCTGTTATATTAAGAAGTGAAAGTTCCAATCATATAGTACAACCATGACCAACCACTAGTCCCGAGAGCGAAACGTTATAGTCATTGCCTCATGCTCCTCCAAAGAGATGTACTAGCTCTGCACTGTGGAGAAGCCAAGGCTCATTATAATACTCTCCAAGCTTTCTCTAAGATACTCCTATCGGAAGCTTGGCTGACCAAAAGCCTATATAATGAGTTATAAGGGGCTATGTATAGCAAAGGGTGGGGTGACCCTTGACATTCCCCTTTGTGACTGTTCATCTACCCTCATGACTCTTCAACTACTCTATGATTGTTACATTCAACTAATGACACTTGAACTTCCACTTGACAAGATGTCACATACAATTTGCACATGTACCCATGTGAGACAAAATAGGCTTGAGCAAGCCATGCAAGAAATCACTATGACTCAGACAACTGTCGGAAGAGTGGCTCTTTGACATCCTCATGATGGTCAACGTTGGCGAACTGATGCCAAGCCCGGTAGTCCACGATGGTGTTTGTGTACTCTGTGGTGACATCTTTTTGGAAACAAACTCTTTTCTCCGTTGCATCTAGGTACACTTCTCTTGCTCCCTTGTCCAACTCATTTAATAACGTGCTCATCATTGTCTTGAGTGACTCCAGACCAGCACCATACTGATGCATGGTGTCTGCATTGATCACCAAGTCTGCGTTGTTGGCTATGCGCATCAACTCATCAAAGTACGAGTCAAGTTCCAGTCAGACTTGTGGATTTGTCTTTGCCTCATGAGTGTCCCAATAGATGGGATCGCATATGCATGCACAACAACATCCATACTCCTAAATACCCGTGCATGGGAAGCCTGCAAACTAGTGATGAGTTGCAGGAGTTCTTCATAGTTCGGATTTGACTCCGGATGCGTACCTTCAGCTCAAACGCTCTGGGATTCATCATCTTGAGAAAGAATAATGGGGCTCCCTTGTATCTCATTGTCCATGTTTGCATGTAGTCAACAACAGTATGTAAGTTTGACAATATATGTTCTCTCCTAGCACATCATTACTGCCAACCGTTGATATGGACAACTGCCTTATGCACGGTACCAAACTTGGAATACAACACCCGCATGACTATCTCAAGGGAAAATACTTCATTTAGTATCACCTTCTTCAACTCTGCTAGCGCGGATGTTGTAACATGTTCTCCTTCTTTCTTGGTCATCCGTAACTCCTTAGCCATTCGCTCGTTCTCAGCTATCAAGAAGTGAACACTCGAGCTAGTGGCTTTGACATATGCTCTAATAGCATCGACCAATGTTGTTGGATGCTTGTGCATGTCAAACACGATCACTCGTTCTTCAAATTGCGCAGGAGATGTGTTATCATCTGGCGTAGACACTTTGCCTGATTGCACAACTCTATGTTGTGACTCATCGAATGATATGTTTTGCATATCTGCCTCCGGATTGTCTCCAAGGATCTCAGTATCCCCTTGGTCGCTTGGGACTTTCTCTACTTCTGAATCCGATGAAGCTGGTGGGTCGACCTCTTGATGGTAAGGCATGAGGTCGATGTCTTACTCTAACTCTTGCTGCTCCATATTCGTATCCATTTGCCCAAGTGCTTGTTTAATCTCTTGAGCGAAGTCCTGCTCCTACGATTGCTCACCCTGTCTGCTTTGTGCCAGCTATTCAAATGAGTCTACTACCTATACGGGCACAGTGTCATTTGTCTATACATGTTGTGCCCCCTGTTGTACCTGTTCTTGTCGTGCTTCCTTCTCTTGTCTACGCAGCTCCTGTTCCTTCCGAAGTTGCTCCTTCAACTCATGCAACTCCTTCACTGTTTCCTCCATCCTTTGTTTTTCTCTCTGCCTTTACACGTTCCTCCTATCACGCTCTTACCTCTTCGCCTCTATTGCTAAAGCTGCTTTCTGCACAAGTGGATCTACACTGAACTTGCAACTTTGTTCTGCCTCCGCTCTGTCGACAATCTCTCTCTTGCCTTTGTCACACACTGGTATGTTTACCTCTACTGTTGTTGTTGTTAGTGCTCTCCTGGATGCTGCTTCGCTAACCATTCCACAACGATGTCAACCGGTTCATTGGGCCTAGAGAAGCCGTGATAATATATCCATGGGTCTTCCTCCACCCAATGACATACTACGTGGATCCACAGAAACTGTACTCTTGTGCAGTGATCCTTCACCAAACAATGCGGGTCATACAAATTGAAGCTTCAGGTGTTGAAAGGATATTTTTTGATATTATCTGTTTCGGCATCCGAATGCTTGATATTTTGTATCTCGTACAAACTAATCCACAACGGAAGAGTGGGCCAAGGTGCCTTCTTCTTCTGGTGCAGCCTAGCTGGCAGTCCTACCGAGATGTGGTATGACACTTCTTACATGATGAGCTTGTCCATGGAAAGCTTCGGCAAAACATGCGGAGACTTCTCCACGATGTACATCCATATGAAGGTTCCAAACGGTGAAATCCGCTATGTCGATCAGTGCCTCCATCGCTGCCTTTGACATGCAAGATGGATCCTGCTCAAATAACATCGTATACATGGGGGTGACAAAATTCTCTGACAGTTGTGTGTTAACTCCTCTAAAGTTGCATTTGGAAAACAATTTACAATAAGTATTGACAAACGTTTCCACTGATGTCCATGCCCACTTCATGCCTAAGAACTCCTGACGGACACAAATTGCATCCAAGATGTAGGCGGACATGTAGATTTCTTCTTGTTGACCTTTGGGCAACTTCCGAGCTCCTGTTACCTATTCCTTCAGCCTGTGAGGAACATGTCACACCAGTCACATGCTTTTCCTTCATTGGCCAATTGGTCCAATGTGATCACCCAACTCTGCAGGAAGGTCTCAGTGCTCTCTTGGTCATCCAAGTGACATGCAAAGATGACCAAGTATTAATACGCCTTCCGCAATATCTTCATCTTATAAATCTGGTTGGGTTTCATCCTGAATTTGGCTAGCTCCTTTACCCAGTTCTTCAAGACATCCCTAGAGTTAGCATTACTGTTGGGTATGCTGAAGGGTGTCTCCATGATGATCACTAGCTTCGGTAAGTGGTACATCTGTTGGTAATCCTATGCCGTGAAGGTAGAAATCTCTGTCCCAATGACACTTCTCAATGTCATCGTCTTGGGATCAATGTGCGAGATGATCAAATGTATCATGTCCGCACATGGGAATGCGGGATACCTGTATGCAATCCGGTACAAGCCGTACTTGTGAATTTTCACATAGACTTGGCGGTCTTTGATATCTTCCCCAAATGTGCCTGAGAATGCATCATTGACCTCTTGCCATTTCAGCTTGTTGTCTTTGTCTATGATCAGCTTAGTGTCTTTGTATATTGGCAAACTCATAGACATGCACTCAACTACTGCTCCTGTTGTGTTTCTGTCGGTGTCCTTTGATCCTGCTCTTTTGGAAGCCATTGATCCTGAACTGCTAGAGATGGATGAACACCTGCTATCTGGAGACATGGTGAAATGCATGGTAAGAAATTTGTCAGTTAAAACCAAATAAAACTTGAGGGATAACATGGAACATACTTGGGGACTGACTGGCGAGGATTGCACGATTTTCACTGGGAGACCAACAGACTAACTACTAGAACTGCGCAAAAGGAAGTTTGGACTATCGAGAGGCTGGTTGAATGTTGGAATTGCGCAATGCGCAATCCAGAATGGCCTGCTGGGTACTGAGATTGCGCAATGTGCAATTTCAACTGGCAAGGGATGCAGGCCCAAGGACTGCATTGCATAATTTTCTGGGCCAGCAGTCACTACCTCTCAGAATTGCGCAAGGAAAGACTGGAGGACACTGACTAGCCATATTTGTGCATTTTTTGGGAGGAAGGTAGAGCCTTCCCTCTTAGAATTGTGTAATGTTGTATGGGTGAGGAAGAGTCCGGGCCAACGCTGCCCAGACCTGCCCATGGGAAACTGAAAGCATATGTAGATGTGAATGCATGGTGATGTTGAGTGTAAGTAGGAGTGAATGACCGTGCATGCAAACAATGAATACAAGATTCATAAATTGAAACAACATGCATGTGTGTGAAACGAGTCGCTGAATCGGCAACCGTTCGTTCAAAACAGTGTCATGCATGCGAAAATAGTGAGATGTTGATGAAAACTGAAACGGTGCTTTTACAGGCTAACGTGCATGCAAATGACAACAAGTGTTCACACAAATCAAGCAAACGGCACTTACACAAGCCAAAACGCAAAAAGCGATAGAAATGTTGCAAAAGACAAGTAAAGCGAACTTACCTAGAAATAGTTGAGTTGGATATGTGGAAGACTTCACGATGTGTTGTGGGATGTCAGAGCTCCAATATCGATGTGAAGAATGAGCTCTAAAGCATCAAATAAATGATTTTGAGGCTCATGATGCACATGCCACAATTCTAGGAAAAATCAACACTTGGACGAAGGTTTCTAAAACGTTATTTGCATGTAACCTCCAACTACTAAAAATAGCTCCCTAAAATATAGGGATGCTTTTTGCATGTTGCTTTTTTCTATTTCGGGAAAAAATAGCCCATGCATGAAAGTCAAGTTTTCTCGGTCCCAGAGGGAACCATCAACCTAAAGGCACATGCAAAATCCTGCTTGACTGAGAGGGATTTTTGCGCAATTTCTGGGAGGAATCTAGGCTGGTTGTTCAAAGGGATTGCACAAGTTTAGGGAGGAGTTGTTGACTGTTTCCCATAATTGCACAATTTCTGGGTTGAGCTGCACTGCTGGGCCAGATTGTACGGTTTTCACTAGGAAGACTGTTTAACAGGATTGCGTAATTTCTGACCCCAACAAGCTGCCAGTCAGATTTGCACAATTTCTGGAGGGAAGACTAGTTCCCCTCCAGAATTGTGCAATTTCCTGAGGGAGTGTGGTGAAGTAAAATCATAAGTGTGGACACGAACGAATTCCTCTAGCCCGATAATGGGTCTAGCCACAACAGATACATTCTATGAAATATTTCCTTAGGTTAGAATCAATCAAGAGGGCCTACCTCTTGGTCGCTTATCCTATTGGATGATGTCCTCACTTGCCCGCTCTAGCAATATCTCGCTTCCTTCTTCGAGTTCCTGAAACAAGTGAACAACATCAACACATAAACATAATAATAGACAAATTGCAATTCAACCTACTTAACGAGTCAAGAAGCATTAAGACATGGATATGTAATATTACAAAAAATGTAGGAAATCAATCGATAGTTGCATATATTAATATCAAAGAGAGATTACAACCATTCATCTTGATGTTGCATTCTTCCTTTGACACGACCAGGTTCCCACACACTTCTGCTAACATTCCATGATGGCTTCAAACAACAATAGTTTAAAGGCTCTTCCCTTTATGCTTCACTCCAAACCAAAACACACTTCTCCCTCAACACAACTAGATAACTACAACTACTAATAGCTTGCTTGTCTACTCCAAAATAGTATCAACACTTTGCAACTATAGCACTCACACTCAGCCAAAAACTATCAACTGTGGCTCACACTAGTTTGTGCTTGGGAAGAAGGGAGGTTTATATAGGAAATATGGATGGGAGATGGATCATATTCTCATGGGAGAAGGAATTATCCCTTGAGGTAGTTCCATCATTATAGGGGAAAGGAGCCCAAAATATCATCCTCGGCCCCATACAGCCAAGCCATTTACCAGACTTCCGTTACGAAGCTTCTGGAGCTGGAAGCTTCGGCTCTAATTTAAAAAACTTTCCATAACACGACCCACGCGATTGGAACACAGCTCAGTCGCTTCGATCAACGTAAGGAGTAGTTCTAATCTCTACACATCGGCGTGGGGGAGACAAAGGCCATTAGCGTCGGTCTTGTAAACTGGTAAAAACAGAAGTTTCAGGGGAAATGGTGCAAAAGGGAAATGATCTGCTCATGAAGAGGGACACAATGGGAGTTTCTTCATGAAGGCAAAGCATGTGGGGTTCACTGTAGAGGTCCTCTAGGATTAAGGAATGAGGAATATAGGGACAATGACAAAATGTTGTGTAATAGGGAGCTGCTAAGACAGTAGCTGGACCATGTCCGGAGTAGCAGCCTGTTAGGGGAGTGAAGCAAGCTATCTTGCACAGGCTAGCAAGCTGCTAAAAAACCAATGAAGCTTGTGTACTTGACAAGGCAAGACATGTTTCTAAGGATGGTTGGTAGGGAGGCTCCAAAATGAATCTAAGGCAAAATTTTGGAGGGTGGTTGCAGCCGCTACAACACTTTGCGACACACCGGTAGAACTCCAACACTCTGAATGGAACTTGTTCATGAAAAACAAGTCTAACACCTTCGAAAGTATTGTTCACTTCTCTGTTCGTCTTAGTTTCCAAACTTGCTTGATTATAAGATGTAGTATCTACCAAGCCCTTGGTCAGTTGACACACATTCCAAGCCAAGCCAACACAGTTGTTTCGATTGGGGATGAGGGGCATATTGGTGCACAAGAAATATGGTCGTCAGAGTTTTAGTTTCATCTTTGATGTTGCTTCACTACCAGTAGGCCTAGACAGTACCCCGGCTGAGTCACGCAAGAACACAAGCCTCGCTCCGCTGCCAGCGAACCTGGTCAATACCCCAGCATAGTTACTTTCATCACCTCTCTGCGCAGAAAGCCTTTATCTTCTTTTGCCTTATTCATTTTTCATTTTTTCGAAATTTTTTCACATTTCATTTTTTTATTTTTTATAACTGTGCATGGCATTTATTCATTTCAGAGGCAGAAGAGGGATCCTAACTTATTGTATGCAAAAGAGGTTGTTCCTTTAGAGATGTTGTTTATATATACCTCTAATGTGCTTGTTAAGGTTTCCCCCCTCACCTTAATCTACTTGACTGCTCACAAGGATTCACCCAAAAACAACTAACTAGAGTAGCTGACACTAGTTAGCATGCAAGCGTTGTGTTTTCACCAAGGTTCGCTTTGAACAATACGTATTTTCCATCGACGTATCATGGACTGAAGATGACAAGTTATTCATAGAGAGGCAGTGCAACAGATAACCAATTATTGATAACTTCACAAGTCCTCTTATACTTTACCCAACTTGTTTCAAGAGTCACATGGTTTCATGCGAAACTAACCTACGAGTGCAAGCAAACAAAAAACAAAAAAACCAAAAAAAAAAAAGCAAAAGTAAATGAGAAAGAAAAGCAAGTAAGAAAACAAGAATGCAAGAAAACATGTGTGCAAGGTAAGAAGCAAACATTCATGCAAGCGAACAAACCAAAAGAAAACACTACTCCTACTCTTAAGCTAATGGTGCATGGGCTTGATCATGTGAAGTGATACTTCCAATGCAGCCATAGGCGCATTGATTGACCCATGTTGGTGAAGGCATGGTTCGTGAACAACACAGCTATGTGAACCAGAAAACAAGAAAGATATAAAAATGAGGACAAACACACTCCAAGTTTAAATGTGTCCACAAAACATAAATGAGTGCAAGTGCATGAGATGTAATCTGTGGACTTGCCATGATGTTGTGCAGCATACGCATACTCTTGACCATGACATGCAAGAAAATGAAAGAAACAAAGACAACTTGCGTCATTCACGTGTGCTTGCTATGTAAGATTCCTCCAATGCATGAGTGATGGGATCGTGTAGTTCCAGTGGAGGAAACATGATCTGTGTGTGAGATTGATCTTTAATGCATACAGATGTGTGATGAGGAGCCTTGGGTGTTTCAACGATTTCCTGATCAGAAGTGAAACCAACCTCAGAACAGCGAGGGCCTTACATAACCATCAGCTCAGGCTGAAGTGCCTAAACAGTCTGTGGGGTTTTGACTTCGTCGACAGATAGATCATCATAAACAAGTGTCTTGGAAAAATCAATTGTGATAGAATCATCATCGTGATCAAAAACAGGGGCAAATAGATCACGACAGCTATGATCAACAAAATCAATGATTTCATCGGCATCCTCATGATTTGATGAATCAAACAGAGGGGTAGATGCGAAGCGGAAAAATTCACACTTTGTGTTTCCGAAAAGGAAGATTAAAATTCAAGTGGATTTTCAATGAATAATTTATCCTCTCCATTGTTGAATGATGGACTAACATCTGGTGTGTTCTGCGAATGATCAACAATGGGTGCATCCATAGACGAAGATACACATGCGAAATCATGGATTGTAGGATCACCAAAGATGTCAGGAAAAAATAGAGGAGGCTTGGATAGAAGGGAGTCATCCTTCGCTGAGGATTGATGCTCAAGCTCCCAGTCATACTCTTTATGAATGACAACGTAGGTTGGTTGCGCAACACCAACTCTGTCGATAGCTTGATCCTCGTTCACAACAAGTGTAGAGTCTGGAATGGAGAACATAAGACAGTGAAATATGCAGTATCAGCATAACACGAAGACGAAGATTGAGGTAAAACATACATGTGACAACCCATGGGCTTCGCAACCAAATCTACATGAAAATTGGGAGAAGTGATGTTGGGAGGATGGGACAGTTGAATAGATGTGTGTGCCTACTCTCCCATATCATTCTACAGTGGTGGATCTATTTGATGAGGAGATGAAGGACAATCACTTGTGACAGTGACTGTGTCCATCTGTGATTGCACAACTCCATCACCGAAGTATGTTCAGTGGGGTTTGGGCTTAAACTTTCTTTTAGGATTAACTGATTTGGTAAGACAATACTCAAATATGTCCATGAGATACTGGAATATCATCTGAATTTTCAGAGCTTGAAACTGCAACACATGGAAGCAGTCCCAAAATTCCATATGTGATTCATGTGGGGCCTTCCATTTTTGTAACAGTTTTTGGTCAAGAGGTTTTGGATCAAAATGATGTAAAGCAGATTCAATAAGATCACAGAACTGGTCAAGTGATTGCATGTTGCCAAGAGACTGACTCTAGCACCACCATTGTGGAGATCCGCAAAGTGTGTATGAAAGAAGCAGGCTAACCTCTTCTACATAGGACTCACCTACATTCTCAAGGAATACATATAAGTCTTCTAAGTACTTAGGCCAGGCTACTTCGCCTTCACCATCATATGTCAATTCAGATAAGAGATCAAAAAACTCCCTTGTGATGTTGAGAGGTTTGGCATTCCAAAGACATCATGGAGGGATGAGTCTAATAGAATCCATGATAGATGTGCAAAGGTTAAAAACAAGATGAGAGGACACAACTTGTCATGTGGCCCTCCTTCTAGCGCCAAAAATGTTGATAGTGGTGGACCTGCCAACATGTCAAGGGATCTCCCCAGTAAAAAGTCCCAACTAGACCTTAGACCATTTGGTGTAGGAGTACTAGCAGTGGGTTGTACGATATCGCCTTGACCATGGTTGCGTAGAGGCAAGTAAGATATCCCTGTTGGTAGCAAGGGTGTGACATACATAGCAAGTCAAGGAAGTTGCATGAACGGTTATAACACATGGAGGATGATGTGAGTGTGCCCCTTGGAGACCTGTGAAAGCACGTGGCTAAGAAGGGAACACATGAGCAAAGATGCATTACAAACTAGAAAGCAAGTAAGCTAACAATCCATAGTGATGGTTAAACCAACATCACATTTCAATAAGATTCATACATACTTATACAGAAAAAATTCATACATGCATGCGTAAGAAAACATATACATATATCATTAGAGTAAACAAGTTAGCTGAAATACATTAACAACATATGCATGAAACGTGCTAGATCTGTTATATTAAGAAGTGAAAGTTCCAATCATATAGAATAACCATGAACAACCACTAGTCCTGAGAGCGTAACGTTACAGTCACTATCGCCTGCTCCTCCAAAGAGATGTACTAGCTCAACACTGTGGAGAAGCCAAGGCTCATTACAATACTCTCCAAGATTTCTCTAAGATACTCCTATCGGAAGCTTGGTTGACCAAAAGCCTCTACAATGAGTTATGAGGGGCTATATATAGAAAAGGGTGGGGTGACCCTTGACATTCCCCTTTGTGACTTTTCATCTACCCTCATGACTCTTCAACTACTCTATGACTGTTACATTCAACTATTGACACTTGAACTTCCACTTGACAAGGCGTTACATACAATCTGCACATGTACCGATGTGAGATGAAATAGGCTTGAGAAATCCATGCAAGACATCACTATGACTCGAACAACTGTGGGAAGACCAGCTCTTTAGAATCCTCACGATGGTCGACGGTGGCGAAATGATGCCAAGCCTGGTAGTCTGGGATGGTTTCCGTGTACTCTGTGGTGGCATATTTCTAGAAACGAACTCTTTCCTCCGTTGCATCTGGGTACACTACTCTTTCTCCCCTATCCAAATCATCTAATAACATGCGTGTCATTGTCTTGAGTGCGGCCGGACCCGAAACATACTGATGCATGGTGTTTGCACTGATCACCAAGTTTGTGTTGCTGGTTATGCGCATCAACTCGTCAAAGTACAAGTCAAGCTCCAATCGGACTTGTGCCTTTCTCCTTGCCTCGGTGAGTGTTGAAATAGATGGGATCGCATGTGCACGAACAACAACATCCATACTCCTGAATACTCGTGCATGGGAAGCTTGCAAACTAGTGATGAGTTGTGGTATTTCTTCATAGTTCTAGATCTGACTCCACATGCGTGCCTTCAGCTTAACCGCTCTGGGCTTCATCATCTTGGGCAAGTGTAACGGGGCTCCCTTGTATCTCATTTTCCATGTTTGTATGTATTCAACAACAGTATGTAAGTTTGATAAGATACGTGCTCTCCTAGCACATCACTGCTGCCAACCGTTGAGATGGACAACTTCCTTATGCATGGTACCAAACTTGGAATACATTGCCCACATGACTGTATCAAGGGACAATACTTCATCCAGTATCGCCTTCTTCAACTGTGCTCGGGCAGATGTTGTAACCAATTCTCCTCCTTGCTTGGCCATCTGTAACTCCTTAGCCATTTGCTCGTTCTCTACTATCAAGAAGCAAACACTCGAGCTAGTGGCTTCAGCATATGCTCTGGAATCATCGACCAATGATGTTGGATGCTTGCACATGTCAGACATGATCACTCATTCTTCAAACTGCGCAGGAGATGTGTTGTCATCTGGAGTAGACACTCTACGTGATTGCACAACTCTATGTTGTGACTCGTCAAATGATATGTTGTGCATCTCTGCTTCTAGATTGTCTTCAAGGATCTCAATATCTCCTTGGTCACTTGGGACTTGCTCTGCTTCCAGATCCGATGAAGTTGGTGGATTGACCTCTTGATGGTAAGGCAAGGCATGAGGTAGATTTCTTGCTCTAACACTTGCTGCTCCATATCTGTATCCATCTGCTCAAGTGCTTGTTCAATCTCTTGAGTGAAGTCCTGCTCCTATGACTGCTCACCTATTTGCTTTGTGCCAGTTGTTCGGATGAGTCTACTACCTGTACGGGTGTAGTTTCATTTGTATGTACATGTTTCGCCCCCCATTATACTTGTTCTTGTTGTGCTTCCTTATGTTGTCTATGCAACTCATGTTCCTTCCAGAGTTGCTCCTTCAACTCATGCAACTCCTTCATTGTTTCCTCCATCCTCTTTTTGTCTCTCTGCCTTTGTGCGTTCCTCCTGTTGCGTTGTTGCCTCTTCACCTCTATTGCCAAAGCTACTTTCTACACAAGTGGGTCTGCTCTAAACTTGTAGCTTTGTGTTTCCCCCATGTTGTTGACAATCTTTCTTTTGCCTTTGTCGCGCGCCAATATGTTTACCTCTGTTGCTGCTTCTAGTGGTGCTCTCCTCGATGTTGCTTCGCTAACCATTCCACAACAATGCCGACCGGTTCATTGGGCATGGAGAAGCTGTGACAATATCTCCATGGGTCTTCCTCCACCCAATGACATGCCCCGTGGATCCACAAAAACTATACTCTCACACAGTGATCCTTCACCAAACAATATGGGTCATACAGATTGAAGCTTCAGGTGTCAAAAGGATATTTCTTGATCTCCTCTGTTTCGACATCTACATGCTTGAGATTCCATATCTCGTACAACCTGATATGCAATGGAAGAGTGGGCCAAGGTGCCTTCTTCTTTTGGTGCAGCCTAGCTGACAATCCTGCCGAGATGTGGTATGACACTTCTTGCATGACAAGCTTGTCCATGGAAAACTTCGACAAAACATGTGGAGGCTTCTCTGCACTATACATCCGTATGAAGGTGTCGAACGGTGAGGCATACCAATCCACTATATCGATCAGTGCCTCCATTATATTGCCTTCGACATGCAAGGTGGATCCTACTCAAATATCATCTTATACACTCGGGTGACAAAATGATAGTTGTGTGATAACTCCTCTAAAGCTGCATTCAGAAAACAGTTTACAATAAGTATTGACAGAGGTTTTCGCTGATGTCCATGCCCCCTTCATCCTTGACAACTCCTGATGGGCACAGATTGCATCCAAGATGTAGGAGGACATGTTGATTTCTGTGTGCTTACCTTTGGGTGGCTACCGAGCTCCTGTTACCTTTTCCTTCAACCTGTGAGCCAACATGTCGAACTGGTTGCATGCTTTTCCTTCACTGGCCCGTTGGTGCAATGCGATCACCCAACTCTGCGGGGAGGTCTCAGTGCTCTCTTGGCCATACAAGCAACATGAAAATATGACCAAGTATTGATATGCCTTCCACAGTATCTTTGTCTTGCAAATTTGGTTGGATGTCATCTTGAATTTGGTTGGCTCCTTTACCCAGTTCTTCAAGACATCCCTGGAGTTGGCATTGCTGCTGGGTATGTTGAAGGGTGTCTCCATGGCGATCACTGGCTTTGGAAAGTGGTACATCTGTTGATAATCATGTGCCCCGAAGGTAGAAATCTATGTCCCACTGACACTGCTCAATGTCATCATCTTGGGGTCAATGTGTGAGATGATCCGATGTATCATGTCCACGCACGGGAATGTGAGATACCTGCATGAAATCCGGTACAAGCCGGACTTTTGTATGTTCACATAGACTTGTCGCTCTTCGAGATATTCCCCAAATGTGCCTGAGAATACATCATTTACCTCTTTCCATTTCAACTTGATATCTTTGTCTATGATTAGCTCGGTGTCTTTGTATATCGACGAACTCATAGACACACCCTCAATTGTTGCTCCAGTTGTGCTTCCGTCAGTGTCCTTTGATCCTACTCTCTTGGAAGCCATTGATCCTGAACTGATAAGATATGGACAAACACCTGCTATCTGGAGACATGGTGACATTCATGGCAAGAAATATGTCAAACTTGAGGGATGACATGCAACATACCTAGGGACTGACTAGCAAGGATTGCGCAATTTTCACTGGGAGGTCAGGAGACTGCCTATCGGAATTACGCAAAAGGAAGTCCAAATTGTCAAGAGGTTGGTTGACTGTTGGAATTGCACAATGTGCAATCCAGATTGGCCTGTTGGGTACTGAGATTGCACAATGTGCAATTTCAGCTAGCAAAGGATGCAGGCCCAGGGACTGCATTGCACAATTTTCCGGGCCAGTTGTCACTACCTCTCAGAATTGCGCAAGGAAAGATTGGAGGACAATAACTGGCCAGATTTATGCATTTTATGGAAGGCAGAGCCTTCCCTCTCAGAATTGTGCAATGATGTCTGGGTGAGGCAAAGTCTGATCCAAGGCTACCTAGACCTACCGACAGGCAACTGAAAGAATATGAAGATGTTAATGCATGGTGATGTTGAGTGTAAGCAGCAGTAAATGATCACACATGCAAACAATGAATGGAAGATTCAGAAAATGGAACAACATGCATGTGTGTGAAACGAGTCACCGAATCGGTGACCGTTCATGCAAAATAGTGGCATGCATGCAACAGCTGTGAGATGCTAACGAAAACTAAAACAGTACTTGTATAGGCTAACATGTATGCAAACTACAACAAGCATTCATGGAAATCAAGCAAACAACACTCACACAAGCCAAAACACAAAAAGCGAGAGAAATGTGTGTCACAGTGTCTTGCTTGAGCAATGTAAGCAAATAGGTGCTAGTTTCATAGCGAATCAGTAGCTGGAAATGCACAAGGAAAGCCATGGCTAAAGAGTTGAAGTCATGATAAGTACTTCTAGGGAGCTCGATGTACCACTTGGTTGCAGCACCTATAAGGGTTCGTTGGAAAAGACGAAGACTAATAGAATCATCAACGTAGGAATTCGAGGAGCACCAGAGGTGATATGTCATCACATGAGCTTGAGGATCTTCTTTTGCTTTCCCATCAAACTTTGGGCAATTGCTCAGAATCTTGGATGGGACCGGAGGCCATTATGGCGAATGAAGAATTGGATCTTTCATAAGCCGAGACACATCTGGAAACTCTAGTGTAGCCAAGAACGGAAATTAAGTATTGAAAGGCATTGGAGGTCGATAAGCGAGTCCAACTGGAGGAGCCCATCCCTGCTGGTAAGGATTTTGGCCCCATAGTGGAGGGTTTTGTCCATATGGCATTTGATTTTTCCCCCACTGTAGGTTACCTTGCCCATAGGGAGGATTTTGACCTTGAAAGCCTTGAAACGATCTGGCCATAGGTTTTTGATAAGCAACATACAAGTTAAAAGGTTGTCGAGCCTCTTGACCTTGGACATATGGATACTGCACCTGTTGTCCTTGAACATAAAGTTTTTGAACCTGCTACCCCTGAACAAAAGGATTTGGACCTGATGTCCTTAGACATAAGGATTCTGCACTTGCTGCCCTTGGACATAGGTATTTTGGACCTGCTGCCCTTGGACAAAAGGATTCTAAACCTGTTTCCCTTGGAGATTAGGATTTCCAAAGATGTCATTCCCATCCTAATTTTTTCCCAAGATGAGGGACCTATCATCTCTGGTGATAGATTCAACCTCTGCAAGTTTTGAGATTCCTGGGTAAGTACCTACGAGTCCTCTTGATGCCATTTCTCTGCTAGGATTGTTTCCCGGATGTTCTAGATGACTCCTTCCCAAACTTTCACTTGGGATAAGGATTGATTCTTGAAAATTCAGCGATTCTGCTCCTTCCATATGGCCCATAGGGTTAGTCCCAAAGCCAACCCCCAAGCTCTATTTACCATAGGGCTATAGGATATGTGGGCTCTCCATAGGATTATTTTTTAGCGGATGGTGTGGTTATCCCGGTACATTCTTCCCAATACTTCTTGTAGTTGTCTCCATTTTTGTTCTACAAAAGGACATGTGTTGAGCATATGTTCAAGGTCTTTGTTGTGTTGTTTACACAACCAACAGAATGAAGGGCCATGGAACCCCCCTCTTTGGAGTTGGTACCATGTTAAAATGTGACCTCTACTTACTAGTCATAAGAAATGTGACACATTCAGCCACCATCCTCCCTTCCATATCTTTATCCATATCAAGTTTTTCCCTTCCAAATCATTCCCCATCTGTAAATTGTATGCCTCTTTTATGGTGAATGTGCCTTTAGTGGTGTGTCCCCATATTAGTATATCGAGGCCATTGAGGACGGTTAACTTTTTGGATCCAAGTTCTTTGTCTAGTTTCTTCCATTGTTTTGTCGTAGGTTCCTGTGGACAGTTTGTTTGCTTCTTTCATCTCCTCCATCCTTCCTCCCCATGTCCTTGTTTCAAGAATTCCGCAACCATGTGGATGTTCTTGTCTCTAGTGTATGTAAATATGTCCCTCGGGTCTTGCCTTCTAATCATTCGCTCTCTTTGTTGCCGGGAGTCTTGCCAGAATAATGTTTTTTTTACATTGCTTATATTTCCCAGAAAGCATATTGTTGGATGAGGTTCCTATTTTTTACTGCCAAGTTCCATATCACCAATCCTTTGGGAGGGTCCCTATATCTAATAATATCTTTTGTTCTCTCTGGCATGTTATATTTTCGTGTCCATATTTGTTTCCAGAGGTCCATCCCTCCTCCTATCCATCTCCACCATAATTTCGCTCCCATTACTTGGTTCAAAATGTCGGGGTTTCTGAGGCCTAGACCCCCTTCCATATTTTTTTTATCAAGAACCATCCATGACACCAGAGCCCACTTCCTGACTTGTTGCACATTTCCCCATAGAAATTTTTTAAAGGTGTCGACCATTTTGGAGTAGGTTGTTTTCGAGGCTGCCATTCCTGAAAGTTGATAGATCGGAATGGATTGAAGTACTGCTTTGAGAAGGATTGTGCTTCCCGCTAGGTTGAGGGATCTAAAGGACCAGTTGCTCAGTTTTCCACTGAGTTTTTGTAGTATAGTTTTGCAGCATGAAGTCTTCAATGAATTCACCGTTAAGGGCATTCCCAAATATTTAAAAGGAAGGGATCTCATGCCAAAGCCCAGGATATGGGCAAGATAGGCCTGAACATTACCTTGGGTATTAAAAAAGAAGGTACAATATTTGTCATTATTTATCATTGTCCCAGAAGCCTCCATGAAAGTGTACATAACCTCTTTTATTTGGCATGCTTCTCTCAATGAAAGCTGGCGAAATAACATGATATCATCCACGAATTGTTGGTGGGTGATGGGCAGGTCATTGCCCCAGATCCTTAGTCCTTTGATCCTTGAGTCTCAGACTTCATTCTTAATAAGGAGACCCAGCCCTTCTACTGCAAGAATAAAAAGGAAAGGAGATATGGGGTCCCCCTGTCTAAGGCCACGGGAGGGGTTGAAGGTAGGAGAAGGGGATCCATTGAGAAAAATAGAGAAAACCGGGGAGGATACCATAAAATATATCCAATTTATCTAGCGTTGATCAAAGCCAAAGGCCTTGAGGATGCTATTGAGGTATGCCCAGCTTAAATAGTCATAAGCCTTGGAGAGATCCAACTTGATCATCATCCCCGAAAGTTTTCTCGTCTTTAGCGAGTGCACTATTTCTTGTGAGGTTACAAATCCATCTAGGATCTGTCTTCCTTCCACAAATCCAGTTTTCTCAGGTGATATGAGGTTGGGGAGCGGTGATTTGAGATGCTTTACAATCACCGTAGCTATGATTTTGTATATTACATTACATAATGAAATGGATCAGAACCCTTGCAGATCTTCAGATCTCAAGGTTTTTGGAATAAGAGCAATGAAAGTGGTGTTGAGGCTAGGGCATACCTTCTAATTGCAGTGCGATTCTTCCACCACCTCTACTATGTATTGCCCCATGTAGCTCCAAGCTACCTAGAAGAATTCCGCTATGAAACCATCTGGGCCAGGGGCCTTATTTTTCTGCATTCCTTTTACTACCTCTTCGACCTCCTCTAGCGTGACTGCTCACATCAGAGTTAAATTATGATCTCTTGATACAAGTTGAGGAATGTTTCTCGTGATCTTTTGTATAACTTCATAGTGATCCTCCAGTGGTTATGTGAGGAGGTCTTTGAAATGATCCACCAGCAGTTCCTCCATTTCCTCGTGTTGAACCATGTGATACCCCTCTGCATCTTTCAAGGAATAGATTCGAATGTGTTTCCTATGTTGAACCATGGCTTTGTGAAATAAACGTGTGTTTCGTTCGCCTTCCTGCAGCCAGTTAACCCTTGATTTTTGTTTCCAGATTATTTCCTCATTTTTTCTTATTTCCTCCAACTGATTAATTAGTTAACCTTCTTCTTTCACTAGGTTATCTGATCTTCCTTCTCGAATGATCTGTAGTCGCAATTCCTCGATCTTATTAGTCAGTTGGTTTTGGTCTTTCATAATATGCCCAAATTATTCCTTATTCCATTTCCATATCTTATGTTTGAGTTCATTCAACTTTAGTTGGAAGGTGTGCATACAATTCCTCCCTTTCTCTTCATTGTTTCTCCATCATTCTTCAATTTTTCTTAGCAAATCTGGGTCCCTTAACGAAAAGGCCTCAAATTGGAATGGGTGATTCTTGGGCCTTGACTTCAAGCCAACCTTTAGCCTTATCGGCCAATGGTTAGAACCCATGCAAAGGAGGATCGAGGCTTCCATGAATATGTCTTTTCTATTGTTTTCTGAAATCAGGTAGCTGTCTAGGCATGAGGTGATTTGGTGGCTTCCTCCTCGCCTAGTGTTCCAAGTATAAACTCCATTAATCGTCGACAGATATAGTAGGTGCAACTCCGCTATAAGGTCCCCGAAAGCTTCCATATCAACTTATGTTCACCGCATCACCCCTTCTTTTCTGTTAGAGAAGTTATCATGTTAAAATCTCCTCCTACTACCCATAGATCATCTGGGTAATTCCTCAACTTTGTCAAATTCTGGAGAAATGCCCCTTTTCCCCTGGAATGTGTGGCCCATAGACCCTTGTTAGTAGAACCCGTTCCCTAGATCCCATATGCTGAAATTTGCCCGAAAGTATTTTTGGTAAGCTAATCCATTCTTCAAAAATTATCTCTCCAGGATTCCAAAGGATAGCAAGACCTACTGCACTATGATTTTCATCCTGGGTGATTACTTCATACTGGGTTTTGAAATTTTTGAGGATTTCCTTCAGTTTTCTTTGTTGATCTTTGTCTCTTGTATTATCATAATACTTTCCTTATCTCTTTTTAATCTATCCTTAAGATACCTTTTTTTTCCTCTTTTGTTGAGGCCTCGTATATTCTAGGATGCAATGATCATTTCAATGGCTTGTTGAGCTGATGAAATACCTCTGACAACAACACTACCCTTCCAGAGTTTACCAATAACTCTCCAACCATTTGGATGGACTCATTCAGAGTTCTTCGTCCGCGCTTATTTCCTCCTTTTCCTTGGGGCCCAAGATCTTGGGCTTGGCTAGCTTGGGAGCCCAAATGATCACATTGAACTATAATGGTTGTACCCTACTTGGCTTTGTATTGTTGAAAAGTTTCTTTGTATAATTTCTTCTGATCTTCTGGGATGAATCGTTCATCTAGGTGCCTCCATTCTTGCAGTAGATGTTTCATCACTTGTTCTTCCACACTGAGATCTTCCTTCTAACTATCAATCTCCATATGGACTTGTTCTACCACTTTCATGGGGATTTCTTTCCCCTAAGGTTCGGATCCACCTTTCGCTTGGGTTTGTTCCCCTCTGAGGGAGATTTTTGGGCGTTTTCTGATTCCATTGGGTTGTCAGGGATTTCCATTCCTTCCTCCTCCTATTATAGGTATTGGTTTTAGTTGCATTTCTCTTTTTCATTCTGTATAGGCCTGTGGTTCCCTGGATTCCTCTGGTTTCTCTTTCGTCGGTGGACTTCTTGGAACCCTTCGTCATCTTCTTTTGCCTTCGTTTCCCCATCTGTTTTAGTTGTTGCATGGCCTTCGTTCTGGTTTACTGGGTAGGCTCGGAACAAGTGTCCATATTCATGGTAGCACCGACATCTAAAAGGTATGTGCGCGTAGTCTAGGGGTTGCTTCCATACCTCATCATGGTATTCCAGCTCTATGAAATCAGGCAGTGGCTCTGTGATGTTCATGTAAATGCATATTCTAGTGTAGGAGGTATACCTTGCCCATCTCGTGGAGTCTACAACCTTGACAAAGGTTCCAATAGAATTGTCGACCCCCTCCAGGATTTCTGGGTCCCAAAAATCCATTGGTAAGGTGAATAGTCGAACCCATAATGGGGCGACAAGTAGTTTTTCTTGATCTAGGTTGTAACATTCCTCCCAGTGTCTTATGAAAAACCTTGCATTATTGAAAAAGTATGGCCCGTCCTCAAAAACTCTTTCCTTGTCCTCCAGATTGGAGAATATCACTGTAAAGAAGCCTTTCACTCCCAGTTTGAGGTCGATGTGGCCCTTTGGCTGCCATCTGAGTTGGATCCATTTGATCAAATCCTTCTCTGTCGGCCAAGCTCCAATAAATTTGCAGATGAGGGCATGATCCTTCATATACTTCCTGCATTCCTCCAGCTTGTTGTTGGGGATGAAGAATCTCGGTTTCTTAGCCACCTGTGGTAAGCATTGTCCTCTCAAACCCACCTGTCACTGAGATCCCAAGACCGGGGGTCCTTTGCCACGGCCACTGTGGTTACCTGTTGCCACTCCATGCAAACTCGATTCGCCTACCACTACATTTTGGTACGATGGGAGATCTCCCCCCCTGTTAGATGAGTCATGACTCCGATCAACAGATGGCCTCAGTGTGATGTGATTGCAGGGGTTTTCTCCACCAAGGGTTTCTACAAAGTTGTCAGGTTTAGCAGGTTGAAACCCTAGTCGCGCTTCATCTTCTTCCTCACTCTCGTCCTTCTATATATAGAAATATAAAATGTATATTCATATAAATAATATTATGAAAAAACAACATTAATTTTGGATATATTAAGTGTTAAGAGGAATCAAACCAATTGAGGTATCTTTCCTTAAGTTTTGTATTCAATTTTCCATCTTGACAAATTCGACCTTCTCATTTCTTGGTAAATCAAAAGTTAAGATGACCAGGGTATATATTCACTTTTAATTGTGAGAGATCTATATGTCAATATACAACATTTAAAAAATATTAATAATGACAAAAAATGAATATTAAGAATAAAAATAATTCTATGTAGAGAGAGGAGACTAAAATTTTAAAAAATATTTATAATAAAAATAATTCAATATATATATATATATATATATATATATATATATATATATAGTGTGAGAGAGATTATATGCTATATTTATATGTTTTCAACTTTAGAATAGGAAGGGCCATGTATTAACATTTCGACGTGAAGAATGTGATGTCAATTATGTATTTCAAAAATATTGTGTTAGAATGTTATTTCAAAGTTAGTATGGATCCATCTTAACTTCTAATCTACCAAAAATTTGGAGAAATCAAGTCTTTTTAGCTGAAAACCTTTCATCAAATTTTATACTCATAAAAAATTTACTTCTTAGAAAATTTAATCCCTGTAGTATTTTAGTAAATCCTTAATTACTATAGATCTATATTGATTATTAAACCATATCTCATATAGATCTATGTTGATTATTAAACCATATCTCATATATAAAATAAACTCAAATTAAAATTTTATAAAACTATTAATTTAATATTGTAATTTAAAATTATTATTAATACTAATATAAAACAAATTTAATATCTTCCATAAAATTAATTTATGTAATATTAAATTTTATTATTATAAAATAAGGCTGGTCAAATTTCCCATTAAAATAACTGGATTCCATTATTATATTTTCAAGGGGCAGAAAAAACACAAATTCGTATAAGGTTAGAATATGAAATATAAATTACACACTGCATGAATAATGAATCGACGTTGACCTCTAATGAGCAAATACCCACATCTGGGTTCATTTTTTTCAGACGATACATCTGGGTTCATGCATACAGTGCCCTTTGACAACTTACAAAAACACAGTTAAATCTGCTCTTGTTCTTTATGAGTACGTTAATGTTTCCTGGATTGTTTCAAGCCTCCTTGATCTGAATGCTGGCTTCCTAACAGAGCGCATGACCCCTAATCCTCCTGCAACCCAGTCAGGCTTTTCTTTTGGGCAGGGAGTAGGAATTTTCCAGTTATATTGGCATCCTGTGGATCTCATGGCTGAAATAGCTCTGCCCAACATCTCAGCCATGTCGGGCACCGATAGCACATATTGCAGTTTACGGAGTGGAAGGAGAAAATAGAGTTGACCCATCTCCAATTCCTCTTCTAGATCGACGGCCACCATGTAACAATCGATGCACAGAGAATCCGAATCGCAGAGGAAGTGGTCCGGATTCTGTCGAATGATCTCTTCTGCTTTGATATGCTCCCCGTATTGGATCAAAGTGCCATCTGACAATATCACTTTTGCTGTCTCGCATTCACTTCTGGAAAACCTAGAACTGCAACTACCCATAATTCTTATTGGAACTGATGTGAATCCCTACGTGTGGAAGCTTGAGGCTTTATTGAAGAGATGAGGTGTATGGTACAGGCGGCGTTAATGAAACAGTCAGCCATGTCTGATCTGCGGTTGGCTTGCCCACAGTTCTTATCAATCTGACGTGGGAGCCCAAATTATATTCATTTATGCTCATCAAGTAACTGGAATCTTGGAATCTTGCAATGTATCACGAGTTTTTTTTAACAAAGATAACGTTTTTTAAGTCGGCGTCTGAAGCTCCATGAATGTCTCCTTTTGGCAGTATGACGCAATAAATACGTTTATAGTCATGTGTAAGGTTATGTCATGTGTAAGGTTGTTTCAGAGTTAGGATTATGCCGTTAGGTGTATGCACGTTGATAAATTGAGTGTTTTAATTGGTTTTCTCGAAAATTAACTTTTGATTGAGGTTTATACCGTAGTTTAATTGTTTCAAGTGCGGGAGGTTTAATTTGCAGATTTTATAGAAATACTTATTTATGTATTTAAAAATAGATTAAGAAAAAAATATGATTGTTTCACTAAATTTAAAAATTTGTATAAGATTCTAGAATGTTGGAAAATTTTAGAAATTTACAAGCTTTTATCTCATGGTCAACTTTATGATAATGTTTGTTGTATTTTATTTTGTATAAGATTTCTAGAATGTTTGGAAAATTTTAGAAGATTTACAAGCTTTTATCTCATGGTCAACTTTATAATAATGTTTGTCGTATTTTTTTTTCTCAGAAAGAAAAAGTTATATAATGTTATATTAAATATGTAATCAGAGATAGGTGAAGCCATACATATTCCTACAGGAAAGTCAAAAATCAAAATGGAGAAACCAGAGATAGATCATAAAGACAAATGAAAGGAGAATTAAAAACCCGGAATGCAGAAGTCTTGTATGGAATAGGACTCCCTACCAACAAAAACCTGCAAAGACCATGATCCTGTTTAGAGTTGAAGACCCTCCTTTGACAAGCAATCTGCTTCCTGGTTCCTGGCTCGGCAGACGTGCTGAATGGTGCTCCCTTCCATTTGACCCCAAAAGAACATAATTCTATCCAACCACTATGTGAGGTGAGGGCATTTGATGAGGCAATTGCCATTGACATGATTGACCATGGTTTTTGAGTCCCCAAAGATTGAAATGGGATGGATGTCAAAGAAAATACAAAAAGCGAGAAGTCCAGCGAGTGCCTTTGCCCCCGCCAAGCTGTTTGTACCCATACCTGCGTTCCAGGACAAGTTGTAGTGTAGGTTCTCATCCATAATGATGACCACTCCACATCCGCATGAATTTTGATGGGCAGCACCATCAAAGAAGGCCCTCGGGGACCTAAGGGGGGGATCTGTCAGCCCATGCTTGTTGGCATTTTTCAGATTTGGAAGCCTTTTGGGGATGGAATCATATATGAGAACAATGTGATGCAATATCTCCGAGAGGGGCTCCTTGGTTCATTGAAGATTTTATTATTCCTCCACCTCCAGGCACACCATAAAGCAATAATGATGATCGATCTCCATGAATCTCTTTGCCGACTCCACCAATCAAAAGCAGCATGGGTAGAAACGTGTTGCAGAAGAGGGAAACCATATAGAAAAGCCAGATCCCGCCATATTTGCTAAGTAGAGGAGCACTGGAAGAACATGTGAAAATTTGACTCCTCTTCTAATTCACACATTTGGCATCTGCTCGACCCATGCCACTGTCTTTTCCTCAAATTCTCCCAGGACAAATTCTTATTATAAAACACCAGCCATGAGAAGTATATGAATTTAGGAGTGCAACTTGATTTCCAAAACGCTAGTGGGAAAGTGGGATAAGAGAGCATAGGCTTTGAGCCAATCATATCAGCATATATATTCTTTACACATACCTGAGAATTAGCATTTGGCAAATTCCAGATCAAGAAATCTTGAGGCATGGATCTGATAAAGCCGAAACTCCTCAAAACGTTCCTGATCGAGTCCCATTGGCTCGACAGTGACTCCGGCAAAACCAGTTCAGTGGCCGATTTCCATATAGGGAGGGGACCTTGCCAACCTGAAATCAACTTATCCCATGTGAAGAAGCCTTTGCCATGGAGGAAAAAAAGGAGCCTATCGGGGATAGATATAGACTCGCACCCACTCATGATGGGATCAATTCCAATGAGAATTCTATTGCCGGACTGAAAGCACCATTTCAGGTTGCTTATAAAATACTTCTCAATTTTGCGAAGACTGGTCCATATGGCAGAGCCGCACTTAACCCCAATCCTTCCTAAACGGAACCAGTATTCTATTCCTTTTCCTCTCATATATTTCATTTTAATGGTGTGGCTCCAAGGACCTGCCTCGTAGATCCCCCTCCACAAGGATTTGCACAGGAGTTCCTTCCTGAAGGTTTTCAAGTCCAATAAGCCCCACCTGCCAGAAGTCTTTGGTCTGGAAATCTTCTCCAAAGAGGCGAGATGATATTTTCCTTTAGCTGAATTTCCGCCCCATATGAAATTTGCAGTGATCTTGTTCATTTTTTGTATGATACTCGCCGGGAGGAAGAAAATGTGGGCCCAATAAATAGCAAGTTGCAAGAGGACTGCTCGAGTTAGGACTATTCTTCCAGCCAGAGATAGACATTTATATTCCCAGGCGGATAGCTTTTTATAATATCTATCAATGAGCCACTTCCAGAGATAGACATTTATATTCCCAGGCAGATAGCTATTTTATAAGTTTAGAGTTATGGGTGCATTTTTAGTAGAATTCGACACTCTTCATTTGTTGAGCTTGAATTGTTATAAAATGGCCCAAATTGGTAAAGTATTAGAGTTACTGAATATTCTAATACTCTCTAATGTCGATGATATTGCCAAAATCAATAAAGCCACTCTCATTAAACAATTTACAAGATTCATAGGACAAAATCAAGTTTCTCCAAATCGAATTACAACTCCAACAAGATGAACTACAACAAAGGAATCAACATTCCGAACTAATTATTGTTCAAAACAATTATCTATTTGAGAATGATTCGCATCAGCATCCAACACATGGCGCCATCTTGGAAGAAAATTCAAATAAAGATGAATAATTTCCACTTGCACTTCCCAAACCCATCATTAGATCTTGGGAGCAAATCATCAACAACAAGCATAGAACCAATCTTAGATACGAAAAGGAAGTAAACTTTCACATTTTAGACTATTCCAAACCAAACCAATTCCAGAGTGACAAGTTACTTCAAGATAGTTCATCTTCACCTAATTCATGTCCACATCAAAATCTCAAATGCCAACATTGTCACTAAGTTGGCCACATGGAAGATCAATGTTTTCATTTTCATCCTTGCAAGCATTGTGCAAAACATAATCATTATTCAGACAGATGTTCTGCATATAAGAATCCTACGATAGTAAGGATTTGCCTTCAATGAATCGCTTTTTGCCAATGGTCATTAATAGCCAAGAATATATATTAGTCATATGATATAATCCATTCTCAAGTATTGACACATCTTGTAGTAGAGATATTTTTGGCTTCTCACCTTCTATATTACAAGGGGGAATTCATCTTGTAGTGAACCACATAAATCACTATGCACAAGCTATAAAGGGGCCGACATGTGCCAACAGGCACATTTTTCAAAACTATCCCGATGATGTTTTCCTAGTACACATCTGAAACAAACACCATTTCTGCAAGATACCATAGGAAGACCTGTCACCATATTTTCTTTACATAGATTTTGAAGGGAGTGATAGTTTAAGTGACCAAATCTCTCATGCCAAAGTTTGCTCACTTCATCATAATTAGAAACAATAACCGAGGGAAGAGTTGATGACCTAAAGTTGTTAAACTTATACAACCTTGTAGAATCATCAGCAATGTCAGTAGCTAAAATCTGTCTAGGATCTCTTAGGTCCTTAATTACAACATCATGAGGTGAAAATTCAACGATTTTACCTTCACCTGAATGAGTTATATGATATATAGATAGAAGGTTGTAGGATAAGGTAGGAACATATAATACATCATTAAATTGACCATTGTCTAGATGAATAGTTCCAGTCCCTACAACATTAAGAGATCTATCATCACCAACATATATATTTTTGGTGTTACAATCATTTAAAGAAGAAAAAATGGCTTTGTTTTTTACCATGTGATAAGAGGCTCCAGAATCAACGAGCCACTCATGAGAATGAGAATAAGAAGATACATTTAGTGCATAACTAGACCGAGATGCTTGATAACCACATGTCGAAAGTGTTGTTCCTGAAGATGAAGTTGAAGATTTCTCCAAATGGATGTTATGTTTCATCATTGTTGCTTCCAAGGCTTCCATCTTTTAAAGCATTTGGATTCCAATTGGTCATCACGATTACAAAAGTTGCAATGTATATCAATCTTCTTCTCTTTGTATTTAGTTGCCTTATCATTTTGTTGAGTTGATTTTTCGTTGTGAGACTGAAATTGCTTAGGACCCTTGTTTGGTTTAGGACCATTCTTTTTAGGATGTTACATCTTAGGATTCTTTGAACTTGGTTGTTGTTGGACTGCTAAGGCTTTCTTAGAAGAGTTTCCAGTATTAAGGAGACCAAGATATAAGAGTTTTCCTTGCTCTCTTATTAAAGAATCACAAAAGGTATCAAAAGAGGGGGACTTGTAGGCTTGTCCTTGAGAAATAAAGGCTTCTCTAGTAGAATGGAAGGTGGAAACAAAAACAGAGTAGGTTGGTCCTAACTTAGTAAGAATGGAATAGATAAGGCTATCATCTTCTTTCTTAACCTTAACACCTTCCAAGAGAAGTCTAAGGGTCTTGAACTTGGACAAAAAAAATTCAATGGAAGAAAAATTATTGGGGTCCAACGTAAGAAACTCATTTTCGAGTTGATGGGCTCTAATTTCATTTTTAATTCCAAAAACTTTATTGAATTGTTTCATTTCTTCATCGGGGGTATCAATTTCTGCGATGTGGAATCTAAAGTCTAGAGAAATAAACATCCCTATCAATCCACACGCTTGATCTTGCTTATTTTCCCATTTGGCTTGTTTATCATCATCTTTAGGCTTAGAATTTTGGCCTTAGGCTATTTTATAAATACCTTTACTTCTAAGTAAATCCACAATGTAGGATAGCCATTGGAAGTAGTTGGTGCTCTCAAGAATAACTAGGGATGGACTTTCCATTTTAAAATCAGTTGAACTTGTATACGCTGAAACTAATTGTTCCAATGGAAAGATCTCAAAATATTAGGCCAATTATAAACAAACGGCTCTAAAAGCTACTTTCGGATGAAGAAGTTATGTTTTTTTGAAGAAAAGTTGTTCAAGATGCCGACAAACTACGTGAATGTTGGGAGATTAATGATAATGTTATATTTAAAAAAAAAAATCTCCCCCCTTTCCAAACTTAATCTAATTAGCTCACTTTAAAAAAAAAACTTTATGTGACCCACTTTTATAAATAAGTGAAAGTCACTCTTACAATGGTACTTTATGAACTATCCACTAAATTGTAACTTAAATAAAAGATAAATTGAGTTTAGAATTATAAGTGACTCACTTTTTATAATGGGTGAGAACACTTTTACATAAAGTCACTTTAAAACATAAGTTACATGTGCTTTTTGAAAAAGTAACTCAACAAAAAGAAAGACTTGAACCCAAGACTTCTATTCTCATAAAGCAACTTTGGACCAAGTGAACTAGTTTAAAAGGTTAGTAATTTTTGGAAAAGATCAAAGGGTTTTTTATTTTGTTTTTTTCACTAAAGCTTTGGAGTGCATGCTTACTTGAAAAACCTTTTTTTACCTCCATATCTTAAAAATGATGTAGTTAGGGCTACTGAAAACCTTTCCGCATGGAACGAAAGGGGTTCCTCACTGGAACAGATGCTCCTAACACAATAGAGCAGTCCTCTCAGCTTGAAAGCAGTCAGAAATAATAGATCTACGAAACGACACTTAGATGCAATTGTACCAACTTCGGATTTGGATCACCAACGGATGCATCCCTCGAATAGCTCTAATACCATGTAGTAATTTACAGGGTAAGTTCCTTAGATAGAAAACCAAGGGACACCTCTCATAAACAGATCACAGATTAGTACACTAGTATTCTTGACGTGCTTAAAACCCTCGAAGAGGGAAACAGTCCACGGCCTGCGCCAACACGGCCACTTCAAGCAATTTATTAATGTAAAAGAAAGAAAATTTACATAAGCTTCTCTCATGAACGGTCACCTAACAAATGACCCTCCATGCTCTTTAAATAGATATCATGGACCAATCAGGTGTTAAGCCAAGGATCAAGTGTCGGTAATACTGAGGTAAGAATGAACCGTCAGATCACTTCATGTCTAGAATATATCGTGATCGTCAGATTGTAAGTTACAAAAGTACATACTAAAGAAACACACTTTACCTAACTATACACTAGACCAAGTTGTACTTAATTATATCCTATGTGTCGTAATATCCTAATAAATATTAGTAATTGACAAACACACTTTAAGTTTCAAATCCCTATTAATCAAACAAAAACAAGCAATCCTTAGCCCCAACTAGAACAAGAGCCTAGATCAAAATCTAGAGTTAGAGTTGTATCCAAAGCCATATTTCATAAGCATGATTTGGTTTGTGGTCTTCCTAAAACCACAAGTCATTAGAAGACTTACAACTTCTGCTATATAACAATTTATGGTCATATTTAAACCACTACCACCAACATTTCATAAACCATTATCTGAGAGCACTTCCATTTCACAACAGACATCAACTTCTATCTAGATTAAGATAAGTTCCAAAAAATATTTTGAGCCAAGTTCTAAAGTTGGTGGTCAACTATAAACCACCATTTAGTAGAATGCTTTAGCTTTTAATACCTTCTAGCTTTTGGTCTTCCTTAAACCACCAAATTCAAAGAGCACATTCAACCATTCACTACTATCCACTTTCATATTTAGGCACTCTCCTTAGATTCACATACACCCCTTCATATTAGGAGGGGGAATGTTAAAAACCTAATCCTTAGGGATTATGGATTCTCTTATGGAACAATATGAAAATCCATAGATGAAGGTGAATAGTCATTGGGCGTCCAAGAGATCTCTTGGAAGATGAAGCCAATGGTCATAAACTATTGTGTTTATATGTGTATCTTATTAATGAATTGCATCATATGCTTATCAAAATATCTTTTTCATTTTCACGTGTGTCCGACAAATAGCTTACCAAATGTATTTCTTGTTGCCAAAAGAAAATTATGTGAAATTTTAATTTTCTAGAAGATTGCTATTAACTCTACATCAAGCTTAATTTCATTGCAAGATCATTATGTTCATTTATTTTATTATACTCACCATTTCTTATAACTCCTCACATTCTAGTCATCCCTTATTTTCATTCAACAACCACCCTCGTTGTTGTATCTACAAGGTGATTTACATTAGCATGTCCTCCCCTCAGCACGAGTGGATAATGTGAGTAGTGTTAACATCTATCATATCCACATATGCCATTTCTAATGTGTGTGCTCAATCACCTTGAAAGAAATATTTCCTTAACAATTACTTTCCTTTGACCTTCCTTATATATAATAAATTCCCCTACTATACTATAACATAGTATAGTATAATATAATCCATACGAGATTTTTTTAATAGATTTTATCCTTAACTTATACTAGGTGAATGTTGGGCTTGAACTATATAAAATCTAATATTTTTAGTGCTCAACCAATAGGACAGGGAAGAAAATAACATTTCTTGAACTATTGACCTAGCAAATTAATTAAGTGGGATAAAATAGCGGTGTGAGAGAGAAGTTTATTCTATTTATACTTATCCCCCTAGATCTAGTTATCAACATAAAGGACAATAGATGAGTGCATCCAATCAAAGGAATATCCAATTGAGAAAAGTACCTTACAAAGAGATCTATTGTAGAACCAAAAACATGGGAAATATCTTTTTGATTTCATGTATTCTTTTTTTCTTGGGTTTCACCTATCTTCTGACCTTGCCCTCATAGAAATAATTGGCTTTTAATCAATAATGATGGGTTGAAAAGACTGCCCATAGTGGGGTCGAAAAGGTTGTGATGGGTTGAAAAGGGAAGAATAGAAGCTTGATAAGATTGACTATAGTTGGGTTGAAAAATAAGGTTGCAAAGGAGGTTAAAAAGGGAAGATATGGCCAGTTAAAAAGGATGGATACAAGGTTGTAAAGTGGGGAAGAAATAGGTTGGAAAGGGTATATAAATGGGGAATAAAGAAAGAGTGTGGTGGTTGAGACTATAATAAATATTGGATGATGGATTAGTTTGTATTAAACTACCCCAACATAGCCTATATGTATCGGTTCAATCGTGCCTAATTAGTTGAGATTGGCTTCCTCCTTATTTTTCATAATTCCAATTATAAATAGAATGGGGTATTTATACATAGATAGTGTATTCTTATGAGTACTAATTTCTAAACATATAGTTAATTAGCATAGTTTCAAGTTTAGCAAGTGAAACATATTAGTAAAGAAGACATAATAGTTCTTCAAGAACACTTTACCAATATCATGTAATATTTATCACTATTTACTTAAACTAACCTTCATTATTGTTGTACAACCATACTCAATACCCACCATACTTTATTGAGGATATTGTTGGGCATGTTTCATATTCTTTGCACGATTATCACTATGTGCTATAAGTTGTTTCAAGTACAATGGGGGGATCATATGGGGGTGCAAGGGTAGCACCCCTAAAAAAAAGCAATTAGATGATTTTTTGTGTCCATTTTTTTGTGGTTTTTCACACATGGTTTTCACTGTTAGTAATTTTGTGGCACGTGGTGGTTTAGGTTGTGGTTTTGAATTCCATTTAAGGAATTAAATTTGTATTCCAATCCAAGATAAAGCGACTAATGGTTTATCGATGATGCTAAATATACATATTGTATTGTAACACTATAAAACAAGAATATACTGAAAAATATTTCTAGTTTTTGTAGTTTGAGTTTCCAAGGTAAAATCTTTATGTTAACATGTGTGTAAGTGTGTACACCATTGCATATTTTATATTTTTATTAATAATTTGTTTGTAGTAATTAATTGTACAATGTAAAAACCTACATTAGGTATCACAAAAGTTTGGATTCAAGGGGACACCTTTATGGGTAAGGGGTTTGGCTTAGTTATGTGGAAAACCTTGTTATAATAGGATATTGATATTGATTCTTGTGGTGAAAGGAAATGAGAATTAGTTAAAAGATAGAGATCAAGAAATTCAATGTGTGGAGTTTTCAGTCATGGAAGCTCAAAATGGAATATTTATTGGTGGAGAAATACTAGTGGATTGCTACCAACAGGAATGTCGATAGAAGATTGGACCAAGTTGCATATTACAGTAAAGAGAAATATGGTTATGTCTCTCAAATTCAATATTATTGACTTTTTCAGGAGAATCTACATTGAATGCATTATGGAACAAGGTAGGTTCTTTCTATCAGTTTAAGTTCTTGGTGAAGAAATTTTTCCCATTGAAGAAGCTATATAACCCAAGGATGAAGGATGGAGACTTAGTGATAGAGCATATGAATTCGTTCAATACAGTGGTAAGTGAGCCATTATTTGTTGATATTAAGATTTCATGTGAAAATAATCGTATCAATGTGTTCTGTTCTTTACCAGACTTGTGAATAGTCTAGTTGTCCCATAAGTAGTAATGCAACTATTTTAAGTTTTGATGAAATAGTATCATCCTTATTATCAAATAAGATGAGATGGAAAAACATGGAAAGTTATAATGTAGATGCCTTGTCTACAAGAAGACACTCTCGTAAAAATAAAAAATAATTCCTCAAGTGGAAGTTATTTTTCTCCTAATGCTAAGTTAACTTTGATCAAATTTCCTTTATTTGTTGATGATTCTTTTGATTTTTAAGTAGAAAATATGGAAATGAAGTCAACATTCCTACATGGGTATATAGAAGAATAAATTTACATGAAGTATCCAAAAGGACTTGAAGTGAAGGGAAAGAATGAGTTGGCATGTAGGTTGAAAAAATCCATATATGGGTTAAAGAAATCACCAAGGATGTGGTATCAAAAATTTGATATTCATATATTTAAAATTGGCCTCACAAGGAACAAAGCATATCACTATGTATTTCAAATTAGGTGGTGATGGTATTATTTATTTGGTCTTATATGTGGATGATATGTTGTTATTGGAAATGATAGGGAAATAATCTAGGAAGTGAAAACTAAGTTTTCCTTTAAATCTAACATGAAGGATATTGGTGTTGCAAATTTCATTTTGGGCATGGAAATTAAAAGAGATCAACCAAAATAGAAACTATGGTTTAAATTAGAGGAAATATATCAAGACAATATTGCAAAGGTTTAGTATGCAAGAATGTTAATTGATAAGGGTCATTATTTCTATAGGTGTAAAGCTATATGTTGATAGTTTTCCCGAGATATAGGACAATGGAAAGTACATGTCCCATGTTCTATATCCAATTACAATTGGAAGTTTTATTTATGCAATGGTGTATACTAGATTGGACATAGCACATCTAGTGGGAGTGTTTAATAGGTATATGTCAAATGCAAGGAAGGGAATTGGATAACGTTAAAGAGGCTTTTCAGGTATTTGTGTGGCACTATTGATTATGAATTGTGATATCCAAGGAAGACCAAGATTATATAGATTTCTAGACATACATGGCTTTGTTGATGCATACTAGGATAGAGATTTTGATCATAGAAGATTTAAAAGTGGGTATGTTTTTTACCTATTTGGAGGAGCAATTAGTTGGATGCGCAAGAGATAACCTTAGTGGAACTCTAAAAAAAAAAGTTGAATACATGATAGCCATTCATGAAATCAAGGAAGAAATATGGTTACAAATATTTTGTTCATGTATTAGGTTGGTACAACGAGATATAAGGATAGATTGCAATAGTCAGACGATAATCATCCTTGTGAAAAAATTTGCTTATCATTGTAAGAAAAAGCATTTTTATTTTTAGTATCAGTTTGTCATAGATATGATTGAAGATGAAAAGGTGATAGCAGTAAATGTGGACACTTTAAATAATCTTGCAATTTCATTAACAAAATTTGTGAGAACTAAGAATTTCTCATGGTATAAAGAAATAATAAGTATTATTGTCCTAGGTTGTTGATCATGTATTCATGTTATCTGAGAGCACTGAGTAGTTCTCATGATGTATAGAAACATCCGGCACTACTACCCTAAATTGTTGATCGTGTACTCATGTGACCCCCTGTAAAAAACAAGTGGTAGAATGTTGGGTATGTGTTATATACCTTACATGACTATCCCCATGAATTATATTGTAGAAAATCTGTTATAGGTTAACCCGATAATGCAATATAAATCAAAGCAGAATACTATAACCTACTTCTACTATCAATTTGCGGAAGCTTAAAGATCGAGCTGGACAACATAACCAGAAGAAGAAGAATTAATGGCACAATACACATGAAAATACTTTGGGGAAAGTCTCAGATAAAGACCCCACACTATTGTATTATCATACATGGTGTAAATACATAGGAATTATACAAAGCCTTAGCTCTCACAGCTAGCTAACTCTCAGTACAATCCTCATAGATGCTCAAGGAAATATTGGCTTCTCTCCAGCCTTCCTCTCTACCCTCCAAGCTCCTATTTCATTGCGTTGTTCCTTGTGGATGATTCACCAATTACCAAGTGGAAAACCAAGCCTTCAAAATTGCACAATCCTCAAGGATGAATCCTTGACTGCATGCATGAGTTTTCTCCATGAGAAAACACATGCAACTGATAATACACTGTCCTTGAACATTAATCTCAACTGGTTCTTTCTCAGAGTAGACATGCATGAGTTTCTGATGAGGGAGTCTTCAGTTAACTGGTGTTGGGCATGGAATCCCCCCAAGGCATGTTTTGGGGCTCAAAGCCCAAGTTTTGACTTAGTTTTGTTGTAAAGACTCCACGAATTATGGGCGCGGAGTGCGAAATGTATGATATAGTCACAGGGTTATCCGCCCTAGTCTTGTAATGTAATGTCGACCTACCCATGGTCCACGGACCATGGGATTGTATAAAGAGAGCGAGGCTCTAAGTGTAAAAGATAGCGAAGTAGAAGTGAAGAGCAAGAGTCTAAGAGTCGAAGTGTGCCTTGGGTCGTAGAGTAAGAGAAGGCTCTGCAGCTGAGTGCGCAGAGGCCTAGTAGTTCGCAGCTGAGTGTGCAGACCCCTGTAGCTGAGTGCGCAGGGCAGAGTCAAGTTTGTAACCGAAGAAGAGATTAATAAAGAAAGGTTTTTTTATCAATTCGTGTATCTATTCTTGGATTAATGCATGGTTAGTGTAAATCACACATATATTGTTTATTTACTATGCGCACATGTATGAATGGTTTATATTGCTAAGTATAACTTAATGCATACAAATAAGCTAAGTTAATCAACTAATAGTGGGATACTAGTAAGGACTTGGGTAATAACAGCGTTTGGCTCCCGAGTAAGGCTGCACGAAGACAACATCTCAGGTTGTTGGGTATGGGTAAGTGCACATAGCGACGGGCGTACAAGGTCGAACCACGGACCACTTGAACTCATCAGACACCTGCAGGGTGTGGAAACCTGGTTCTAGCACCCTCCCATACTACTTCGGGTGAGACCTCAATCTGCGCTTCGCGGGCTGTTACCGAAAGGGCCAGTAGTACCAGGTTTTGTTTGGCTAATTCACCTCTGAACCTGGGTCAGGCCCCAACAAGTCAACAAATGGTTCCGTTGTTGGGATAGGGATTTGCATTAGAGATGTTTGATGTCGTGTCACTGGAATCCGACAAAGAAAGAAATTGAAGAGTGGCTAGACAAAAAGATTCACAAGTTCGCGGCGCAAGAAAACAAGAATCTGCGAGTATTGAAGGAACAGTGGTTAGAGCGCTACTTATATACGGAAATCCACGAAATTTTCTTTGCATCCTTCCCCTCTGAGTTGTACGAGTGGATCGCGAAGCTAGCAGATAGTCAAGGAAGGTGTAGGCTCGACAAACCGATTGTGTGGACTCCAGAGTTGGTGCGCAGACTAAAAGCATCGAAAGATAAGATCGCGCATGCTATGGACCATTAGCTCAATCGAATTATAGGAGGGTTTATCACCGAGTTTGCAGTAGATACTTCAGTTAGCTACAACGAGGCGAAACGACACTTCCTCAAAGGACTGCGAGGTAAGTATGTTAAATCTTTGAACACTTGGATTAAAATGCTACTGTGTGAAAAGAGGGTTATGCGAATAAATTGATGTTTGGGGCTACGCGAAGTGGGAGGATATATAGAAATGAAGGTAGCACAGAAATAGAAACCAGCCCCCTGATTTCACCTCGGCGAGAAAAAGAGGAATAGCTCGCAAAAGTTTAACCAAGAAGTGCGATCAGTCTTATAAGGCAGTGAATTTTGCGCATACCACCCCCACCTACACCACCACTAGTTTCACCATATTCACCCCCATCTCCGCCCACACCACCTCCGCCACCGCCAGAGTTCAATACGACGAGTGCAATAAAATTTCCAGTGTTCAAAGGAGTAGGGAACAAAGATCCAGACCAATTTTGGTTTGTGGTAAAGGTTGTATGGGAAGCACAAGGAGTCACGGATGACAACATAAAGAAGGCAACGCTGGTAAGCGCGTTGCAGGATCGTGCACTAACATGGTACATTAAGCATTCTAATGACAATCCAAACGCGGGGATCACGGATATCCAAGATGTGCTAAATAGGGAATTTAGCAAGCCAAAATCGGAGACACAGTCGATTATCGGGTTTAAGGAAATCACGATGCTTCCAAGCAAGACCTCGTGGGAGCTGGATCAGAGACTGAAGGGTATGATTCATGAAGCCAACATGACCTTGACGGATGGGTAGCACCGCACATGGTTTGTAGCATCACTAACGCTGCATCTAAGGACCGCGCTGTCACAACAAAAGCTATCCACTCAGGTCGAAGCTTTGGAGATTGCAATGAGACTGCACGAGACCCCGATACAAGATCCTAGCCTAGGAGTCCAACAGATCCATGCGTAGATAAAAAACTTGTGTCTGGAGATGCAGAGTTTGAAACAGGACAGGACAACTTGCGAAAAAGCGAGTGAGGAGATATGGTGCATAAAGTGCAAAGGCCAGGGACATGACAAGGAACATTGTCCAATTTTTGTGAACTACCTGGCGCAAGAGGGCCAATGCCATTGAGACCAGAGGCACAAGCAGGACCAAGCACAGCTCCTGCATTATGGTGCGTGATTTTTCAGATAGGAGGAAAGCATGTTATAGATAACTGCCATCTATTACAGAGTATACACAGACGTCCCAACAGTTGTTCTATAATTTCTAGATATCAGTAGGCCACAATGAGCGCACTTCTAGAAGTTATGAACTGACGATGGATCGGACCCCTACCTACAAAGTTTAGAACGAAACGCGAGCCCTCAATCAAAATGCAGGGAAGACGCGCATTGGATTTTAGGGGCGCGGACGAGGCCGTGGTGGAATGGGACCAGGAAGGGATCACGAACAACTGATTTATTACAATTGTGGAGGGCCAGGGAATTATGCCTGTGATTGTACAAATCCAATGAGAGCATCATGTTTATATTGTACCCAGTTCGATCATGAGATGGAGGACTGCCCCACACTCATAGCGAGGTTGTGCGATAAAGGAACACCCCAGCCTCCCCCGACTCAAAACCTACAAATGATGAGGTCTCATCCACACGAAGAGGACTCGAATGTAAACATCGTGCTCCGAAATGGTATCACAATAGGAGATGACAAGGGCAAGCAACCTGAAGAAAGTACCTAGGTTCACAAGGCTCCAACGAAGGAACCAGAGTTCGATTTGGAGTGCGCGAAGGAGACATTCAAGGAAGCTAAGAAGAGCTTCACGGAGGCCTCCACTTCAAGTAGTAAAGACAAAATAGAACCGGAGATGGACCCATCAATGCTTACTACCTTTCTGGAGACATGCATGAAGTTGTTGCGCGACAGAAAGGCTATGACAGGACTACAATAACTCATCACTAGGTGCGCTGGGTTAGGAGAACCGCGTGTGGTCCGGAAGCTCAGGAAGCACACAACACGAATGCTTATGAATTGCAGTTACCCCCAGGTATTGGAATTTCACCCATTTTCAATGTATCAGACCTGTACCACTACATTGCAGCAAAGGATGAAGATAGTTCAGAAAGACGAATATGGGACATGTGGATTAAACAAATGCCCCCAGCAAAGCCTCTAGAGATCGAACATATCTTAGATACCTAGGTGGCTAGACGAACCCGACAGAAGGAATATCTACAATACCTAGTCAAGTGGAAGGGTCATCCTATTGAAGATAGTTCTTGGTTAGATGCTGGCAAGATTCAGAACTTTTGGTACTCTATTGAAGAGCTCATGGACAGGAGCCATGAATTTCATTCACCCCAGGAGCCTAATGCAGGAGCACCCGAATGAAGAGGCGATAGTTGGGAGTTGGTTCTTGTTTGTTGTTTGTTTTCCCGTTCTATTTTGACAAATAGAGAGGGAAACATCTCAAATTTCTAGTTTATTTAGTTTCATTTTGTGTTATGGTAAATAAAGGCTAAATCAGCCATTGTTAGCTTTGATTTAGACAAGATAGGATTAGATGGGAATTAGTTGGGGAAACTGTCTCAAAACTGAAAAAACAATTCCTCGAACTGCAAGAGGAACTGCCACTGATGTATTAAAAAGGGCACAAGAATGTAGAGTAGGGGGTTAGCCAAATTGAGGATAGGATTGAGGAGAGCGAGGGCCAAGAATTGTGTGTAGAATTCATCGGAACAGAGGTCTTTAATGTTGTAAGCAGGTTCAAGGCCGAGACTCTGTAATGTTGTTTAATTGGTGAATAATTTATGTTGACTGTGTGATTTTCTTTATCAGACCTGCGGAAATCATATTGTGCATGCTTTCCCATCTGTTTGTTTGTATTTCGAATCTATGATTGCCTGTTTCCATAAGAATCAACAATTGCAGACAAATTTAGTGTTGTTTACACAGAGAACTCATGCAAAAACACTTAGCGGATCCGTAAAACAGATTTGAAATATTATAATCGGGAGTTTTGAGTCATATCGGGTCTGGACTCATGATCGCATCGCACCATCGGAGCGGTGTATGACAAAGGCCTGCCCCATACCCTGGTGATATGTGATTGTCGACACATCGCATCGGCGTTTGGGAGCGGAAGTGGTGAAGTGTTAGCAGTGCAAATGTCGATAGCAATTAGCGATAATCACATCGAACCCCTGCCAAAGGAAAGCACCGATAGTGCAGACCTTACGGCTGCCAATCGCCGATAAAGCGATTAAATCCTGATCGTTCAATCGTCAGATCCTGATCCGTGGCATTAACACATAAACTTGTTTAAAAAGGGGAAAGAACCGTTGTTTTAGCATTTTCCAAGGGTATTTCAATTCCGAAAGGAAAAGGCATATGTCTTGTGGGAAAGGGCGTAAAGCGGGGTGATTGGTTTTTACGCGTGTCCGCACGTAAGTCCTTTTGTAAAGGTGTTTTGTGCATTGGCTGCATCACCTCATATACCACTTGATTCACCTTGACTTCTTTTCCTTATTTGGATTTGGCACCCACTTATTGTAAGAATCCTAAATACTACAAACCACATTTTACTAACCTACTCTTAATGTCACCTTCTGCTTCGTTGCTTACTGTTAGTAATCCTAGTATGGATAACCCCATGAGTCAGCGGAGAGCCAACCTAAAGAGGAAACAATAGGTCATTGAGGTGATAGTGCTGACCTTCCTAAAAATTGTCCTTGGATTATACCTTGTGGGTTAGGGATTTCATTGTTACATACAATTTGGGTGCTAACACATAGAATTGATAGGAAAATACAAATTTTCAACAAATTAACATTGTCCATGACTAGTTAATACACTTCTTATGAGTACAATGAACCATTTCAACATATAAAAATATATTTTTACTCATATAGTAAATAATAATAGTTGATCCATGGGAAATTACAACAGGATTCATATGCTTTGACAATGACCTACTTATATATTTCTTTCACAAACATATGTTTACATTTTCTTCATGATTATGACCACTTCTTGGATTCTAATAAGGTCATTTACAACAAATTCAAATGGATGGATACTAAATTGCCTAAAATTGGTATAATTATGCCTTTTACAACAAAAAATAGCTATAACAACCCTCAATTTAGCCCTCATGAGACCCAATTTCAATTATCAAACTTGCAAGTTCCAAGGTAGGCATATATCCATCAAACACAATACTCATCACAAGCATTAGTAATTAGAAGACAAGAAATATAGATCAAATAAATTATACATCATCAACTACACTTGGGAAAATAGCTCCATGGGAGATTTTATTGCATCCAACCATAAACATTAGTTTTAGTATCTGTCAACTTTGTGTTAGGCATCGAAACAACAAGGGAAAATTGACTAGTTGTGGCTCAAATTTCCTCACTCAACCCCTTATCTAAAACTCTCATTCAAGAAAATAAAATTTTGGACCTCTATTTACTACAATGGTCCCACTCGCCAACCTCCCTTTCCCTCTTATCCCTACCCAACACAAGGAATGGGTTTCCATTCACTACAAAATATTCCATTAGATTATCTCACTTCCTTGTAATACTCCAATGAAAGTTGGCCATGAAATCTCTATTGTTGGAAACAATAGGAATCTTAGCTATACATTATTTCCTATTTATATCAACAATTTACCATGAACATAATCATGGATTTCACATACTATCGTGGTTGCAAAATATGGAACTTTCTTGGTATTAACACCCATACAAATGTATAGAATGAATGAATCATTTTCCCACAGGTAGAGTAATTCTTCCCCAAAGTCTTACATCCACATAATACATGTATGTAAACCATGTTCCCCTCCATAAAACTTAAGAAAATAATGTAAGGAACATAATATAAAAAGGTAGAAAGACTCAAGGATAAAGACACTTTCCAATTAATAATAAAATTTTATTAATTCATGACTCCCTACTACCCACTTACTGGTTCGCTATCCCCATGGTTCTCCTAGGGAACACCAAGTGCACCCTTTACTTAGTTTATTATATCAAACTTTACTTTTAATAACAACTAAATGGAAAACTTACCACACATATTTACAATATGCCTATTTGGGCTATTATAATTGTCATCTATAATTTAATAAAAAGGTAAATGTATTATAGAACTTGAAGAATAGATAATATATCTTGAACATTTAGTTGCGTATTGGAATAAATAAGCATGAAAATAGCTTTATTTTTATCAAAACATTTCAAGTGTATGTAAAAATATATATGTTTCACTATAATTACTTGATTTTATAGCCAAAAAAAATCTTGATACCACTTTGTAAGAGCACTAGGTCCCCTCAAGGCATTTTTTAGGGTACAAAGTATACATACCTAATCTCCTCATCATTGATAGCTTTCCAACTATATAAATTTCATCAAAATATAAACTCTCAACACAAATTTATGACCATTAGAATATCTTTCCCTTAGTGCCACATCAACATCCATATCATCCATGTGTCACCACCACAATGGACCACATCTGCATTCCAAGCACGTTAGGATTGTTCATTTATCTCATAGAATGGAGTTTTAGAACTAAGTGCATTTACAAATGCACATATGCATTAAAAAAATATTCATAGATTGTGGATCATTACGATACCACGTTAGGATTGTTCATTTATCTCATAGAATGGAGTTTTAGAACTAAGTGCATTTACAAATGCACATATGCATTAAAAAATATTCATAGATTGTGGATCATTACGATACAAAACAAAACAAAATGTGAGGTCATTTTTCCTATTGTGAAAAACCTATGTCAAGCATAGATTCACTATAAATTCATTTGTTTAATCTATCCATGGGCTACCAAATTCTTTGAAGAATATTTCTTTTATGGACCTTTTGAGCATTGACATAGTTCACTTCAAAACTTAACTACCTCTCTATCTACATCATCACAATTGGCTTTATTCTATAACAATTTCTCGTGCTTGCTTTCTTAATATTGTTAGGTATTCCATTAATAAATCTTATGAAGCCTTAACACATTCTACAAAGTCACTTCCTTGGATCTTTGTTTATAAGTCACTCTATTGGATACTTCTTGGTGCATGTATAATCCATAAGCATAAAATTTCCATTATTTTCTATTTAATTGAAGTTCTCATTTGGACATGCTAGGTTTACTTAGATCTATTTGGTTTTAAATAAATTGGTAAATCAATCAAATGAAACAATGCATTTTATGGTCATTAATTCTATTAGTACAAATAGATTTTATGCTTTTGAATCTAGTCTTCTTTTGCAACTCTTTTTATTATTGAAATTGTATCCTGATTATGCTTATATAGCGTTTTCCAATATAACAAGGTTTGCATTTTCCTTCCTAAGTCAATGTACATAATATAATATAATATTATATATATATATATATATATATATATATAACTTTGCTATATTTTTATAGCTACCCTACCTTTATTATGAAATGAATTTATATATTTATATATTTATATATTTATATATATTCAACATTTTAACTCATTATTTTTTCCAAATGCACAACCATGCTCAAAAGTGTTTTTTCTTGTAAGTTATTATCTTGTTTTCTCATATACAAATTCAAGTGATTTTTTCCCACTCGTTTTAGTTTGATCTTGTGTTTTTGTCACAAGTTCATCTATAAAGGTTATTCTTTGTATAAGACAATGTAGCTAAAACATATTTTGTGTTGTTGTGATTAGTCTATTGCATTTTATACATTAGGTCTTCCGTCTCATTCAACTATGAGTTTTTTTCTCATTCAACCATGAGTTATGGAAAAAAAAGGGAAAATGAAATTTTAATTAAATGTATTTCTTCATCGATGTAATTGCATTTGTCGTGTCTAGGTTAAGCATACATGTCATAGTGATGTTATTGCATTTTTATTATATGTTTCTTGAGATATAAAAAGAGTGATGTTATTGCATTTTTATTATATGTTTCTTGAGATATAAAAAGGAATAGTGAATCACTTTTGAGCTTTAGAATAAGACCCTTTATCTCCTATATTAATAAGAACAAAATTAAATAGTGATTCTCTAGAGAGATTTCATGATGTTTATGATGCTAACATATAGTTTTACATGGTGTATCTTTTTATCTAGTTTTACATGGTGTATCTTTTTATCTCTCCATTAGAATTAACATTAAGTCAGGGGCAATTTTTTTTTGTGTTAAGTTGTTTCTTAAATGGTTTTCTATATCAAAGGCACATGTTACTTTCACTTCAACATGGATGTATTAAAAATAGGAATTGTTCCATGATTAAAATCCATCTTATAGTCATTTTGAGTTTCTTTTGTCATATACACAATATCACATAGAAATTATTTATGTAGAGTAACAAACACATTTAAATGCGCATCTCACTTGTCATTGTTCCATTTAAGAAAATTTATTGAAAAATTGTTGCATAAAGACAACTATACAATCATTGATGCTAACACTGAGGATTGTCAAGACTCATTATTTGAATCAATTTTCATATTAAAAACATCACTCAATATATCTTCCTTGAGAAAAACAATTACATATTTTTTTTTAATTTTTATCTTGCAAATATCATTAGACCAATTAGGTTCTTGGATAGATACTTTATTGTTGAGATTATTGAAAAAGAGGAATGTGTCATTCATTAGTAAGGTTACATAATCATTTTTCCATTGTTGTATAAAGATGGTAACATAGAAGGAGGTCACTTTACAATCAATGGTTATCTGAACTACTTTTCATCAGCATATATGTTTGGAGTAATAAATTGCAAACCATTGTCCCGATATTATATTCAACCCTTGCTTCTTCAAAATTCATCTATCTCATTTAGTTTCTTGTAGGTTTGTGACATTCACATTTTCAACCATTGCTTCAAATTCATTCCAAGGATACTAATTATGTTAAGCCTTTTATAAGCCCCACATTAACCCTAAAACCCCCTATTAAGATCTACATATTGAGTGATTATATTTCTATGTTTATATTGTTATGTAGGCTAGAAGCTCTCATGGTCACATTTTATTATAATTGTACCCTTTGTCTCCTTGGTATACACACACATACACACTAAGGAGACATAGTCTTATAATCATCAAAATATTGTATATTTAATTCATTGTAAAGGAGGTTTCCCCCTCAAAGATGACTATAATTATTGGTTTATTGTCATTTTTAAGACACGAGATTTGTAACATTTGGTATCAGAGCTCATGATCCCATGGTATTGTTGCTTCAAACAGGTTATCGTGGAATTTTCATTATAACTTTATTTCTAAGAGGTTTGAGATGGTAAAACATGGAAAAAAATGAGAAAAAATCTAAGTAATGTATGGTTCAAATTTCATATGTTGGTTCGGTATTGGAGATATGCCCCAAAGAAGTTCTATTTTTTAATGCTCGTAAAATCAATCTCAAATAAGTCAATTTGTAATTTTTGTTATAACTTTTTTATGGGAGGTTTCAGACCGTGAAACTTGAACCACATTGAGTGAAATCTAAATTGAACATTTTGCTCAAAGTTTAGATCTTGGTTCACTATAATGTTAGATATATGCTCTAAGGCATTCTAAGTTCTTGGATGTTCTTAAAATCGATTTCAAATAGGTTAGTTTGGAATGTTTGCAATAACTTTTTTTGCTAGGAGTAGTTTAGATAGTGAAACTTGGATCATATAAAAGAGAAATTTCATAGAACATCTGGTTCAAATTTTGGGTGGAATTTCTATAGGGATACTTTCAAAGTTATACCCTATGGATGTTAAGTTTTGTGAACAATCCTAAGATAAAATTTAAATAATTATACTTTGTATTTTTGCTATATCTTCCTTTGAGACTTTTGAGACTGAAATTTTCAAAACTTTTAGGAGTATCTCATATACAAATTTCATAATTATATTTAAAAATTTAGACATATAACACTATATACAAATTTACTAATAGAAAAAACCAAAAATCTAAAAAAACAACAATAATGAAATAATAAAAATATTTAACTGTAATTCATATTAATAAAATAATAAAAATATTTAAATTTTAATTAATTTAAATTAAGTATCTCATTAAAAAAAATACATGTTTAAATTCACATTTAAGCTTTTATTTATATATATATATATATATATATATATATATATATATATATATATAATATATTTTATGAATAAAATTAGATATATATATATATATATATATAATATAATATAATATATTTTATTTTATTTTATGAATAAAATTTATTTATTTTATGAGTAAAATTGTGATTTTTTATTATTTTTAAAATATAGATTTCGAAGTTTAAACTTGTGGTTACAGTAAATTTTTACAACTTAAACACTACAATAACCTCCACCCAAATTTAAACAACGAACTTTCTTAACTCTATAATATACATGTACTGTTTATGCCAAGCACTTGCATTCGACTGTGCCGAAAAACGAAAAAAGACAACACCTGTATTTGTATTTCTATATGTAAAGCACACCAAACACTTTCTTGTAAACCACAGAAAAGGGGTTGTTTAATTATAAGTATTTTTGGAGTTTGTGGTTTGAATTAAAAAAATTAGTTAAATCTTCATTTTTTGTTATTAATTGGGTTTTCATTTTTTTTGGTTATTAATTGGGTTTTTTAATTTTATGTATGAATTTAATGTAATTAATCATGTGGTGACTTGGTGATTATATGATAAGATAAAAGAGTGTAATTTAATGATTATATGTTTTTGGTTTTTTAGTTCGTTTGTTTGTAACTAAATAAAATTTAATTTAAATTATATAATTTATTTATTTTTTAAATATTGAACTTTTAATTTTTATATTTATATATATATATATATATATATAAAAGCCCAGCTTAAAGAAAGTCTTTAGAATAAATGATATGTTGCTTCACCATAACTGATATGATATTTAAAAAAGGGGAAATCCGAAACAAACACTCTGTTACATGTAACTATCCTGTAAAATATGCTAAACACTTTAAATGACTGTAATTAAAAAGACAACACCTCTAATTATGTTTGTAAAATTGTAAATTACACCTAAAAAGTAAAGTAAATTTGTAAAGTATCTCCTCTTATTATCCTGTCTCTCCTTTTCAATTATTGGATCTCTGCTTTTTGGTAGATTTGTCTGTTCCTTTCTATGGGTTATATGTATTGTAATCAATATGTGGATTATCTCCTTTTGTTACTGGGTCTTGTTGGGGACAATTCGGGCCTTGTGGGCCATTTTGAGGTGATGTATAGGTCTCTCTTTTTGCTTCTAATATAAAATCGTAAATGAGTCTTTTTCAAATCTTAAGGGGTTTCTCTATCTGCTAAATCTGCAACTATATGTATGGAGGATTTTTATATTTCCTTAATATAAATCTATCCTGGTTTTTTCTCCGAGAAAGTAAATTTGTAAAGTACACTAAACGTTTTTATATGATTTTACGGCTAAACACAACTGTATTGGAAGCCTATTTACAGCAATTGGCCTTTATTGGACTGGAGCACTTTTGTAAGGGCTCAACTTTTCATATTTAGAAGAACATAAGTCCATCATCGGAGTAGTTCGAAAAATCAATGAGTTCATCAGAGTAATTATAAAGAATTAATCAATAAGTAAATAAATTCATCCTTTTCAATCCACTTTATTTCTACAGTTTTTATTGATTTAATCTTTCTTCCAAAAAGATAAAATTCTTTACTAATTAACTTAGTCCATTAACAAAATTGGCAAAATCTATATTCCATCGTAGTTCTCTTAATTTAATCAAACCATTTGCATATTTAGCAAGCGCTCGGGTACATAATAGAGACTCAGATTCAATATAAAGCTACGTCAGAAATTCTGCATAATCACTATATCAGACTTCCTAATAACATTATATAGAGATTGGCAGATCGTCTTCATATCACTCATTTCTCGCTCCTCTGGTTTAGAGGCAATTCAGAAACAGAATTGGCATAACAGATCCAACAGAAATGTGGTGTGAGTTCCCATCTAACAACTCAAATATATGCAAGAATCTGTGTTAAACTCAAATAAACAGAGACCCACTTCTGAATTCATCCATACAATCATGCCCTTTGACAACTTACTGAAGCACAATCAAATCTGCTATTGTTCATTATGAGCACGTTAATATTTCATGGATAGTTTCAAGCCTCCTTAACCTGAATGAAGCTTTCCTAACAGAACACAGGGCCCTTGATCCTCCTGCAACCCTGCCGGCCTTCTCTTTTGGGTGGGGACTTGGGATTTTCCAGTTATATTCGCAGCCTGTCGATCTGATGGCCGAATTAGCTCTGACCAACATCTCAGCCATGTCGGACACTGACAACACGTACTGCAATTTACGTAGTGGAACAAGAAAATAGATCTGGCCCATCTCCAATTCCTCTTCTCGATCAACAGCCACCATGTAACGATTAATGTACAGAGAATCCGAGTTACATAGGAAGTGGTCCGGATTTTGTACAATAATCTCTCCTGCTTTGATCTGCTCCCCGAATTCTGTGAGAGTGCCATCTGAGAAAATAACTTTTGCTGTGTGGCATTGAATTCTGGAAGACATGGAGCTACAGGTACCTCTATACACTTATCATATAAACCTGGATATGGATTCCTATGATTGTGTGCCTGAAGCTTTATTAAAGAGTGTACCTGTGCAATACAGGTGACGATAGTGAAACAGTCAGCCATCTTGATGTTTAATTGGGTTGCCCACAATTCTTATCCGTTTGACGTTGGACTCCAAATTATAATGTGAGAAAGACGAAAGCAGACAATTGGATAACTAAATACAAGGGGGAGGAGGATTAAATTAGAGCATAAACAAGCGGAGGGAGATTTAAATAAACAAAGAAACGAGGAAAATATTGGATTTATGAAAATGAAATGAAGTAGCTAGAAGCTTGTCATCTCCACTGTTGAAACGGTCACATGAAATGTTATCACACGTTCTTTTTTTAATAAATAGCTGTCGTTTTGTGACAGAGCGTTTTGTGAATGTGGATATAATTAATCGTTGCCTGAAGCTGCATGGATGTCGGATGCGGTTTTCACGATAAAAACGTGACGTGTTTTCTGGGTAAGATGAAATCTGATTGTGTTTAGTTATCCTCGGTTGGTTGTTCGATCTCCAAATCCTTATTATTCTCTATAGTTTAAAACTTGCTAAATAGATGTATTTTTTTTTCTAAAATAAAATAATAATTATACAAAATGCAATTACACACGTTACACATATCATGTACAAGTGATTAGTGATTGAATTCATTATTAAATATATATTGCATGTATTTATATATTAGTTATATTATTTAAATTAGAGTAGTTTAATGAGGCTACAATTTTGTTTGGAAAATAATAAAAATTCAAATTAAATTTTGATAAATTAAATTGAAATTTTTAGAAATTTAGGTTATAGTTGTTAAGCTCAAGGATTTTTGGTGCTTCATGGGTTTTTGATGGTGTTAATCTATTTCTACTATAAAAAAACAATTCAAATATTCTAACAATTTTTTTTTTCAAATTTACTGATCCAAAAAAAATTGTATATCTTTACATTACTCTCTATTAAGTCTTTGTTATTGTTCTTTATTTATTCGTGATGATAAACCACACTTCTTATTCTCTTATATAATTTCTACCCAAAAAATTTTGCTTAATTTATTATCAATAAAAAAACCTAAATACAAAAAAATATATATTAATAAAATTATAATTTTTTATTATTTTTAAAATATAAATAAAATATAAAAATTTCAAAGTTTAAACGTGTGGTTACAGTACATTTCAGTACATTTTTACGGCTTAAACATTACATTATAAATTTTTTATTTATAGGTAGAGAAAGCCAATGACCATTATCCCAATTTTAAGGATTTATAGAATGATTCTCATATTTTCTTGTGATTGCATTTTTTTTTCACTTAACATATATATTTCTTCACGTTTAAAAAGAAAGACAAATAACCAGTACCAAAGAAAGTCGGTGCTCCCAATTCTACTGATAAATCTGTTTTGCTACCTCATTTTATAAACTTTCAATAACTGTAAAATGAAATGTGAAAAACCAAATGAGTGTCACCAAATTTTAATGAGAAAGGCAAAATAAATTTTGAAATCCCAGGCCTGCTCAACCGTATGCCAAGGTTCATACCCCAAGCAAAGTCTTTTAAATGAATCTCATGTTCTTGATATTAAATAAATAAGTTAAGTATATTATTGTATTTTTATATAAATATAAGATGGGTTAAAATAATATAATGATATTAAATATTTAAATAATGTGAGTTTATAATAAACTTAGTATGTGAAGAAATTAGATCTTCTCGATTCATGTCTATTAGTATTTAAGATGGATTTACTCTGGTGTAGGCCAAATACTTCTCAAACATTTTTTGAAAGAGGTTTCAAATTTATTTCGAAAATAATAAAAATTTTAGCGATTTTTTGATAAAATCTTATAGGAATTTTGGAAAATCCAAGATACAATTGGCAAGCTTCAAGATTTTAAGAAAAAACTTTTGATGATACTGTATCTATTTTCACCCAAAAAAACAAAATTTAGACATTCTTAATATTAATTTATTTATTTTTAAATTAACCAAATTCAATTATTTGTTAGCAAATTTGCGGGCTCGGTAAAGTGTTTACTTTAGAGCATATAACTGTACTCTTATATAAATATAAGACTCTTGTGATGATATTACTGTATTGTACGTGTAGGCCAAACACTTTCTGAGTGTTTACTGCACAAAATACCTCTATTGGAGCACTAGCCTATGGTCCTTGGGAGCATAGCAACATAGTTACCTTGGTTGATCGTATGGTTGATAATATGGCAAGATCCATGGTCTTTGGGAGCATAGCAACATAGTTACTTTGGTTGATCGTATGGTTGTTGATATGGCAAGATCCATGGTCTTTGACTCTTTGGCAGCATAGTAACATAGCTACTTTGGTTAATCATATGGTGATTATATGATGAGATAAAAGAGTGTAATTTAATGATTATATGTTATGGTTTTTTAGTTCGTTTGTTTGTAATTGAAGAAAATTTAATTTAAATTATATGAGTGTTTTGATAATGGATTCTGGTTGAGATTTGAAATGATAAGTATAATTTTTACTGTGGGTATTTTGATTCAATTAAAAGAAATGAATCACCGATGTGTGAAATCTTAAATTATATATATATATATATTAAATATTGAATTTTAATTTTAATTTTATATATATATATATATATATATATATATATTTAGAATAAATCATATGTGTTATATATATATATATATAAATATAAGTTTTTAGAATAAATCATATGTGTTTTATAATTATATTAAAAAAAAAAATTCTAAAATATATATATATATATATTTTTATATAATTTTTGTTACGCATGAATGGTTTTTGAGAGATGAAAAACCCATTCCAAAGGTTCCTGGTTTCGGGAGCTTTTTCACCGAGCGCTGCCATGGGAGTTTTGAACACTGATTTTTTTGGAGTTTAGGCGTTCCTTGGGTTGGGGAATACAAAGCCTCTCGGGAAATATGTTGAATTGCCCACAAAACATGAGCCTATGTTGAAACCTCTGCAGGAAGAAAGGCCAAAGACATCCTTGAGACATTGGAGCAATCTCTTGATAGGTTAGGAAACCCTATGGCACCTCCACCTAAGGGTGGCATGCTGATGAGTATTTCTTTTGTTGTTTATGTATATATCGCAGAAGATTGTGTGTGGCAGTGAACGATTAAATATTAGATTTGCTTTGTTTTTTCTCTTAAGAATAACTAGAGACACATATGTAAAATTGTTCCTTTGTATTTTTAAGCCAAATTGTTTCAAAACTAAAAATGTGTTAGAGATATTAATTTGACATTTTATATATATATATATATATATGAGAGAAAAACTAAGAGAGAAAGACATCCACCAAATATATTTATATATACAAAAAATTATATATTTATTATTTATATATTTAAATTGATTTTAATATTTTAATATTTTAATTTAATATTAATTTTGATTATTATATAAATTATATAATTAACAAAATATTTTTATATTTTTAATATTTTAATTTTTTATTATATAATATTATCATTTCGAATTAGTTTGTTTTCTGTAAATTTTGGAAAAACCTCTAATAATTCCTTACACCTTTACCTAATTCCCAACATTCTCATGTTCCAAAAACTCATATGACATGACATATAACTGTATAAAATATGCTAAACACACTTTATAACTGTAATTAAAGAAAACAACACCTGTAATTACGTTTGTAAAATTGTAAATTACACCAAAGTAAAGTAAATTTGTGAAGTACACGAAACGTTTTTGTATGATTTTCCCGCTAACAACTGTATTGGAGGACTGGCTCGGAGTCGCAACGCATTCATTTCATATCGAGATGATGGGCGGACTCGCCCATAGTCCTTGGTCAGGGTATAGCATTCGAGGCAATGACGCAATTTTTTGGGTTTTAAAATCTTTTAAGGGGGACAAGAACCCGGGTGGTCTATTGAAATCTTCACACATTTTTTCGATATATTTAAAGGAGACGTCTTAGATATGGTGGAGGAGTCGAGGATCATGGGAACATTCACTGGCATATAAATTCAATTCAAAGTATATTGCTCTCATTTTGAAGCGGCGACTCTCCATGATTTTCTCTGATTTCAAGCTCGCCATATTTTTATGCAATCTTATTTATAAGGTCATCTCAAAAACTATTCCGAGTCGAATGAGGACTACACTGTCTCGATTTTTTCACCTGAACAGTATGGGTTTCTTCAGGATCAGCAAATCCATGATGTTGTTGCTATTTCACAGGAATGTATGCATTCGATTCATACCAAGTACTTAAACACTGCCAATATGAAGGTGGATCTTCATAAGGCGTATCGCTATTTAGATTGGGACTACTTTAGACTAATTCTGCATAAGATTGGGTTGCAGCCCAAAAGCGTGGCTTGGATCATGGCTTGTGTCATGAATATAAATTATGCGGTGATTATCAATGGATATCCTATTCGCTTCTTTAGGGCTGGCAGGGGATTGAGACAGGGATGCTCACTATCTCTTCTTTTATTCATCCTGGTCATGGATGGTATGAGCTTGCAAATCAAAAAGATGATGAAAAGTTTCAGGCACTGGTAATTGGGAACAACATCAAAATTTCACATGGTTTTTTCGTCGATGATGTGCTTATTATGGGTATGTTGAATCGTCTCGCATGGCTGAATCTTTTTCACATTTTTTAAAATTTTGCCAAAGTTACTCGTTTGAATATGAATTTGCAAAAATCTATTTCTTATCATGATATGAGTAATATGGAGGACATTGATTATATAATAAACCTATTTGGAATTGAGGTGGAACTGATGCAAACTGGTATGAAGTATCTTGGCTATCATATTAAACCAAGTTGCTACAGAAATATTGATTGGCAGTGGTTGGTAGACCGGTTCTACAAAAGAGTTTCTGGGTGGGAATATCAGTGCTTGTCCCTGGGTGGACGCACTATACTCACACAGGCAGTTCTTACCCAGCTAGGGGTATATTGGGCACACTTATTTCATATTCCACAAGCCATCATTAATAGCATTAATCGTATAATTGCTAACTTCATTTGGGCGGGGTGCAATGGACAACATAAATATCACTTGACTAAAATGTCTCACATATCTTGCCCAAAAAGAATGGGGGGCTGGGGTATTATGAACCTTCGGCTATTTGGTTGTTCGTTGTTGATTAAATCCTTATGGCGGGCTATATTTGGATCAGGAATATGGAGTAGGGTGATTAGACAAAAATATTTAAAGGACCAAGAATTTCTTTTCTGGTACTGAAAAGAAAGAATTGGCATTCCACATGGATCGGCTATATGGCATAGCTTTCAAAAGGTTGCTAAATTTTTCTTACAACATCTGGTTTGGACGATGGGGTCGAGACACTCTATTATCATTGGGGTGGATCATATTCTGGGAGCTGGCAGGGAATGTTGTATATCTGAGGTTCTCATCGGTTTGTTCTATGGGAAAGGCATATACTTCTAGAATCAATTAATTTCTGTATGGCGGGATCGTTCCCCTATTTGGAAAACTTCACAAGAACTCGGGTTGGCTAGAAGAATGGCGATGGAATGGAACCAAATATGCGTTGGCTTAAAAGCATTGGGCATATGTCGGGAGGTACAAAGTGACAGTTTGGTATAGTCGGGGAGAATGAAGGCTAGAAATATTATGGTTGTTGATATACATATTTCTCTTTGTGGAAGGGGAGCCCGGTGTGTGGAAAATCCAATATTATATGCCTTCTAGAAGACTAATATCCCTATTAAAATCATTATGTTCTCCTGGTTATTATATCACAACAAGAATCTCACTTGGGAGAACTTGCAGAAGCGAAATTGGCACGGACCTAGCATATGCGCAATTTGCAAAAAGAAGGGGGAAAGCAACTCTCATTTGTTCCTCAAATGCCACCACACGATCCAGGTATGGGATAAATTGGCATTACACTTTGGTTTTCCTTATAATCAATTTCATGACATTGTAGATTGTATGGGGTGGTGGAGCAAACAGAAGCCCTCATGGAGGATTATTCCCCCCCTATTTTTCTAGGCTATATGGAAATGGAAGAATAACCATATATTTGAGAATTCTGCTGAGGATTTCATTCTGGTATATGAGAATACCATATCACTATCTATATATTTCATGTTCATGAGAACAAGTACAAAGAACAACAACAGAGGAGGAAAAGCCCACAAATGGTGTACCCGATTGGATTCTTCGATGGAGCGGCTCAAAAGAATGTTTGTGGATGTGGCTTCTAGATAGCCATGTCCAATGATTTACAATACAGAATCCACTGGAATGTTGGAATGGGCACGAATAATAAGGCAGAAGCTATGGCATTATGGGGCATTTTATGGTTCACATCTTTTCTCAATATCCCCGATATTCATATATATGGGGATTCAAAGATTATCATGGATCATGTTAATGGGAATGCACATATCAAACAATCAGCACTACTTGGATGGCTAAGGAGAATTGATAATCTTTGGACACAGCTTGGGAACCCTCCTATCATGCACACAGGCAGAGAATATAACCATCTTGCGGATGATCTCTCAAAGAAAGGGCTTCAAGGAATAGTGGGAGAAATGCACATGGATATAAAACTGGAGGGAAATGTACTAAGCACTGTGGAGTTCTCATTCCCTGGATAATTTCACATTTATTTTCTGATCTTTTTTTGTATAAATTTACCTCATATTTTTGTGTGTAACAAGTAGACAAAACAAAACTCGCTGATGAAATGGATTTTTACAATGATACACAAAGTAAGAGGGATGAACTTGTTTCATTACATGGTCATTATTATGGAAGTATTTGTTCAGTACTCTCTCCTATATTCCACTAGATGTTCGCAGACCTTTTTATTGTCTATATACTCCCTATATGTATATCTGTTTATATGGACAATTTGATAGGGTTCACATGTTCACGCAGCCCAGATGGTTTTCTATGATGACACGGGCACATGAAGTGTACATGATCTTTATGATAATAGAGTGTTTGAATCTTATTTTTATAGTTGAAATGGATTCAATATCGTCAAGAACCCATTAGAGTGCTCAAAATCCTGAAATTTGACAGTTGTTTTCTGTTAGATTTTATTATATTCTTTCTTGTTTTTTTATTATTTTGAGAACTAATTTGTAGGCTCCTTAGACTAGGATTTATAAAAATTTCAAAATTTTCATTTTTAACTGTATTTCTGACTAGGTCCATACCACAAAGAAGTGCTTTCATTTCAATTAAATAGCATGTCCTTGGATATTGACCAGTATAGATCCATCTTAAGTACAGATCTAACATGAGCCCAAGGATCAAATTTCTTCATGTGAAAACTTCTTTAGAGTGCAAAATACAATGTTATTTTTCATTGTTTAAATTGTATTTTTAAATGCTAATAGAGTATATATACGACCAAATAAACGATTTAATCATAAAAACTTAACCTTTTCATCATACATATATATAATACTTTTAAAATGATATATATACATATATATATATATAATTGACATTAAAATATTTTATATAACATCTACATCCAAATTAAAATAATTAAAATGATTTTTTAATTATCAACGTATTTTTAAGTATATGTTACTATTAATTCATATTAAAATCTCTTATTGATAACCTACATTGAATATTTGTTTATTAACTATATATATATATATATATATATATATATATATATAAAGTTGATACATAAATTAGTTAATATAGATATTCAAATAGTTTATTTAAATCACTTGAAATATTTTTGAAAAATATAAAATTTAAACATTTTTTTACTTTAGATTACTTTACTTCATATTCATTTTTTATTGTAACCGGCATTATTTTTTTATTTACAACATAGTTTTTATTTTTATTTTAAAGGGAACGGAAAGACTTACACATCCCCTCATACTTCGCTGTAGAATGAGTCTCTCTCAATAAATAGAGTAGAGTGGAATCGCATGTCCTTGGATGTGGAATAAATAGAGTAGAGGGTAGGCAAAATAAACTTAAGTAGTATAGAGTGAAATAGCATGTCCTTAGATGTCAAATAAATAGAGTAGAGGGTAGGGCAACCCTCATACTGGGCTCTAGAATGAGCCTCTTAGTGCAATAAATAGAGTAGAGTGAAATGGCATGTCCTTGGATGTCGAATAAATAGAGTAGAGGGTACAGCAAAATAAACTTAAGTAGTATAGAGTGAAAGGGCATGTCCTTGGATGTCGAATAAATAGAGTAGAGGGTACGGCAAAGTAAACTTATATAGAATAGAAGGTACAACAACCCTCATATTCGTTGTAGAATGAACCTCTCCCCTCAATTAAAAAAGAGTAGAGTGAAATCGCATATCCTTGGATGTCGAATAAATAGAGTAGAGAGTACAGCAAAGTAAACTTAAATAGAATAGAAAATAAGATGACCCTCATACTCATTGTAAAATGAATCTCTCCTCCCAATAAATAAAGTAAATAACATGTCCTTGAATATCTAATAAATATAATAATGGGTACGGCAAATAATAAATATAATAATGGGTACGGCAAAGTAAACTACTTAAGTAGTATAGAGTGAAATCGCATGTCCTTGGATGTCGAATAAATAGAGTAGAGGGTCGAATAAATAGAGTAGAGGGTAGGGCAAAGTAAACTACTTAAGTAGTATAGAGTGAAATCGCATGTCCTTGGATGTCGAATAAATAGAGTAGAGGGTCGAATAAATAGAGTAGAGGGTAGGGCAAAGTAAACTTAAGTAGCATGCAGAAAAGCAATTGGGGTACTGTACAGTGTAGAGTACAACCTTTTGCTTGCATTGCATTGTTGTTGCTGTCGATCGAACTCGTGACATGCTATGTGGTATTTATAGTTTTCAACACTACGCCACAGGCCACGGATCCTATAGAGTATGGATCAACTAAATAAACCATAGTGCTGTAAGTTATAGGAGAAACAATATAAAAGAATTAGTTCAATTTAAGGAGATTAATATTACAATAATAACTTGGTTTATAGAACTTAAAACATTTGAAATGCTAAGAGAATAAATATTACAGGACTAACCAACTTGGTTACATGACTTACATCTCGAAGTGAATTTTCTGCATACAAATTACAACCGAGGAAAAATCCTTGATTTTCATTACTATACATTACCCAAGAAAAAAATGCCTCTGTTTCAAACAATCCAAACGTGTTCGGTTGGATTTGTATCATGAACTTTATATCACCGCCTATTTACAGCAATTGGCCTTTATTGGACTGGAGCGCTTTTGTAAGGGCTCAATTTTTCATATTTAGAAGAGCATAAGTCCATCATCGGAGTAGTTCGAAAAGTCAATGAGTTCATCAGAGTAATTATAAAGAATTAATCAATAAGTAAATAAATTCATCCTTTTCAATCCACTTTATTTCTACAGTTTTTATTGATTTAATCTTTCTTCCAAAAAGATAAAATTCTTTACTAACTAACTTAGTCCATTAACAAAATTGGCAAAATCTATATTCCATCGTAGTTCTCTTAATTTAATCAAACCATTTGCATATTTAGCAAGCGCTCGAGTACATAATAGAGACTCAGATTCAATATAAAGCTACGTCAGAAATTCTGCATAATCACTATATCAGACTTCCTAATAACCTTATATAGAGATTGGCAGATCGTCTTCATATCACTCATTTCTCCCTCCTCTGGTTTAGAGGCAATTCATAAACAGAATTGGCATAACAGATCCAACAGAAATGTGGTGTGAGTTCCCATCTAACAACTCAAATATATGCAAGAATCTGTGTTAAACTCCAATAAACAGAGACCCACTTCTGAATTCATCCATACGATCATGCCCTTTGACAGCTTACTGAAGCACAATTAAATCTGCTGTTGTTCATTATGAGCACGTTAATGTTTCATGGATGGTTTCAAGCCTCCTTAACCTGAATGAAGCTTTCCTAACAGAGCCAATGACCCCTGATCCTCCTGCAACCCTGCCGGCCTTTTCTTTTGGGTGGGGACTTGGGATTTTCCAGTTATATTGGCAGCCTGTCGATCTGATGGCCGAATTAACTCTGCCCAACATCTCAGCCATGTCGGACACTGACAACACGTACTGCAATTTACGTAGTGGAACAAGAAAATAGATCTGGCCCATCTCCAATTCCTCTTCTGGATCAACAGCCACCGTGTAACGATTAATGTACAGAGAATCCGAGTCACATAGGAAGTGGTCCGGATTTTGTACAATAATCTCTCCTGCTTTGATCTGCTCCCCGAATTGTGTGAGAGTGCCATCTGAGAAAATAATTTTTGCTGTGTGGCATTGAATTCTGGAAGACATGGAGGTGCAGGTACCCATTATGATTAAAAGACCTCGGATGAATTTAGAAACTCTATACGCTTATCATATAAACCTGGATGTGGATTCCTATGACTGTTTGCCTGAAGCTTTATTAAAGAGAGTACCTGTGTACAGGTGACGATAGTGAAACAGTCAGCCATCTCTGACGTTCGGTTGGGTTGCCTACAGTTCTTATCCGTCTGACGCAATTAGCCGTTTATTGGGCTCATATCTTCTTCCTTCCAGCCAGCATCATTAATAAAATTAACGGACTGTCCGCAAATTTTTTATGGGGTGGAAACTCCAATCTGAGCAAAATCCATTTGTCGACGCTGGACAAAATCTCTGTGCCCAAGAAGCTAGGTGGTTGGGGTTGTTTGATATGCGATCTTTTGGAAGAGCGCTCTTATGCAAATCGCTGTGGAGAGGCATTTTTGGTGATGGTCTGTGGAGTCTTACTATCAGAAAGAAATATCTGCAAGATAAAGATCTGGAATTTTGGTACAGAAGGGGATCTATCGGAGTCAGACAAGGTTCTGCTATCTGGCTCAGTCTCAGAAAAGTTCAGCAATACTTCTTGGAGAACTTGAGATGGAATCTCTTCTCTGGCTCCCGAATCTTAATCGGTATCGACTCCATTGTGGGTGGCCGGGAATGTGTGTTTTTCCCTGAAAACCTATTATTTTTTCTTCACAGGAATGGTTGCTTTACATGGGATAAATTAATTTCATCCTGGAGCGGTCCCATCCCTTTATGGAAAGATGGCCTCGATCTTCATCTGCCAGGCCCGCTGCTTCCGGTGTGGAAATCAGTAAAAGAAGCCTTATGTAGTTTGGGTCTCCATCGCTCTGGGACTGACGACCATCTTATATGGATCGTTCCAAATGCAAAGTCGCCTGCTCGTGTTAAAGACATCTATGCAGATATGATCTCTTCAAAGGCTCCAAGCTCCAATTCTATATATCCCCCGTGCTTATGGAAATCAGGATGCCCTCTCAAAATGATTCTGTTCTCGTGGCTGGTATTCAACAACAGGAATCTGTCTGGGAAAATTTGAGGAAGAGAAGCTGGCATGGCAGATGTTCTATGTGCGAAGTTGCGGAGGAATCTAATCTCCATATGTTCTTCCAATGCAACTCCTCTCTTCAGATTTGGTATGAACTATCTCTGTTTATGGTTTTCCTCATGTTGTCTTTGTGTTGTCTTTGTTTCAGTTCAGGTTGCTTTTCAATGGTGGAGCGAGCAAAAGCACTCTTGGCGATCTCTGTTTATTATTGCCTTGTGGTGCTTATGGAATGGAGGAATGCCAAGATCTTCCAAGATTCCAAAGGGCCTCTAAAGTAATCCCTGCATCGCATAATGGCCTTGCATGATATGATGCTTGTGAAAAAGGCCAAGATGAAAAAGGATTGCAAAAGAAAGGTTGATGATACTTCGATCGCTGCTCCCTGTGCTTTTTTTGATGGGGCCGAGCAGAATAATATTTGTGGATGTGGGGTCCACATTATTATGGACGAGAAGCTGCAATACTTTCTATCCTGGAATGGTGGGATTGGCTCAAACAGCTTGGCCGAGGCGAGGGCTCTTGCAGGACTGCTTGCCTTCTGTGTATTTTTTGACATTCAGAGCATTTCAATTTTCGGTGATTCAAAATCAATGATTGACCATGTAAGGGGAGCTTGCCACATCAGTTGTCCTCATTTGTCTGGGTGGTTAAACAGGATCATGTATTTCTGGACAAATATGAAACAACGCTCAATTCACCACATCCCTCGCTCCCAAAATGATCAAGCTGACCGTCTGTCGAAGAAGGGTCTGTCTATGGCGTCGGGTTCTTGGTCTATGATGGTTTCTGTTGGTGATCGTTCCTGTCTCATCCAGGACTTTTTCATCCCGGGAATATGATCCTTTTTTCTTTTCATCCATCTGTTTACCTATATTTCAGATAGTCTCCTTTTGCTATATATGTATAAGACAACTGTTGATCTTGCCTTTGATAAGACCTTTTTGCACTGATTTTGGTATGATGTAGTGTTGATCCCCTCTGGGATATCCTATGGCTGCAAGATTTTGATTTATATGCTTGCAAGGTGTTCTGATCCTTGTCATATCTTATGTACTCTTTATATTGCCTCAATATAATTCTATGAAGATTTTTCTCTCTGAAAAAATATTGTGAGAAAGATGAAAGCAGACATTTGGATAACCTAAATACAAGGGGAGGGAGAATTAAATTAGAGCATAAACTAGCGGGGGAGATTTAAATAAACAAAGAAACGAGAAAAATATTAGATTTATGAAAAGGAGTCGTCTAACGAGATAGAGCCACGGTTAAAGGTGGTTGGAATCTTGGGAAAAAAAATTTAAAATCTTGTAAAAGCATTGTTTGAATCGTGTTTTTGATAGTGGAAATCGATTCAGCAACATAATAAAAAACGTTAAAGACACTTAAAATTTTGAAGTTTAACAACTATAACTTGGATTTACAAAAATCTTTGCCAGATTTTCTCTGAATATAACCCGAATTTCCATAACTTTCCAGTCAATTCCTCCGGATCTTTAGACTATGGCTTATAAAAATGACGTGGATAGTATGAAATGTTATCACACGATGTTTCTTTAATAAATAGCTGTCGTTTCGTGAGAGATAGTTATGTGAATGTGGATATTCATATAATTAATCGTTGCATGAAGTTGCATGGATGTCCGATGCAGTTTTCACGATAAAAACATGACGTGTTTTCTTGTGTTTAGTCATCCTGGGTTGGTTGTTCTATCTCCAAATTCTTATTATTCTTCTATGGTTTAAAATTCGTTGAATAGATGTATATCCTCTTTTTTTTCCAAAATAAAATAATAATTATATACAAAATGTAATTACACATATATTTTATGAATAAGTGATTGACCTCACAATTAAAAAGATGGTCCTATCAAATATATGGATCCATGTATTTAGATATATTATTAAATTAGAGTAGTCTAAGGTATATTTTTGTCGGAAAATACCAGAAATTTAAGATTTTGATAAATTTAATTAAAATTTTTGGAAGTCCAAGATACAATTGTCAAGTTCTAGGATTTAATTTTTGGTGCCTTGGGGGTTTTTGATGGTGTTGAATCTATTTCCATTATCAAACAAGCAATTCAAACACTCCATTTTTTTTTTTAATTTAGTGGTCGACTTCTAGTAAGAAATTTGTCCTCTAGGAAAATTGTGGCCTCCATAGACAACACCATTTAAATTTAATGACAAATTTTATAATTGATCTATATAGTCAATTTATTTACTAAATTTTATATTTAATAAATTATCGACTCAATATTTAATTATTATGTGATATTTAATAAATTAGGAAGCTTACTATAATTAATTTATTTAAATTTTCAAATATATAATATGTAAAGGAGTAGTCTTTAAGTGCTATTTTTTTGAGTTTCTGGCGGATTTCTGGTCGGAATCTAGTGAAAAAGATTGTGGCCAAATCTTCATTTTTGTTGTTTAAATTGGTTATTTAACTCATATATGGATTCAACACCCTCAAAAATCCTTGGGGCAGTGATTTCAATGAGACTCTCTTGGATTCTAGACAAATTAGATCGGAAAATAAATTGAAAACTTTCCAAAAAGTTGCACTTAAATACTACTCAATATGTAAATGCATTAAAGAAAATTTTACCTTTCAAATATCAAGCTTTGTAATGCTATTATACATTGAAAGATCTTTTCAATGGTGCATGGAAAAGTTGTCTTCTAGAACTTAACCTATAAATCACAATAATTTGAGAGGATGTTATGTCAACCCCATTTATTCATGAAAAATGGGTTGATTGCATGAAGACTATGAAGAAGGTTCTATAAGGTTCAAAGTTGCAACTCTAATTGACAGTTAAAGGAATCAAACCTAACCCTAGCTAGTTATCACGATGTGTTATAACCAGGCCACTAGGAGGAAAAGGGATTCCATTCATTTTTTATTGTATTTTGTTCCATAGTAAAACACAACAACAAAGAGTGGGAGTGAGAGAGGATAACAAAGGGGGTTCACTTTCTATAGCAACCTATCAGGGCACAAATCTTAGGTAACTCCACAAAGAGTGTCTTCTCCTTTGCACTTGCATTATTTCCATTCTAGAGAAGGAGTGGAGCAACCTCACCTTCCAACAGGGTTTTCTCCAATAAGGGCTTCTCATATCATATCTTGTGTTTATTGTGGTTGGTTTGTGATTGTATTTATTGTCCTCTATTTTTTGCATTTTATCTATTAAATGCATAAAGAGAAAATAATAATTAATAAATCCAGGATCTAAGGAAATTAACCCTCCAAGTATAAATATGTTGTGATGAACTATCCAATGAAATATCCATGGAAATTTATGGATCGTGTTGGTATCAAAGTAGGATTCTTTGGGAATTTTGTGACGAGTTGCAAGGAATCCAAGGGTTAGTTTAAACATGAAGTCATAAAACCTTAGCAATGGCCAACCAATCTATTCATAGTAACTGTGGACATCGACAAAGGAGATATTATCAAGGCTAGAAGCACAGGTCATAAATATTAGTTGCAATGTGAACCTCCTTATGGTGGCTCTAACAAATAAGATTAGTATCATAGAAGATAGAGGTTCCAACTTGGGAGTCAAAGTAGAGGGGTAATTGGGGGATTAAGAAGATCAAGAGAAGGAATCCAAGAAAGAAGCTAAAAAAGAGCAATTGAGTTTGAGTTTCATTACCCATTCGTAATCCCTATTCAAGATGGAAGGGAAGGTCAACATCAAGATGTAGCAAGGTGACATTGATGCTTTAAAATTAAATGATTGGTTGCAACAACTATAATTTTACTTTAGCATTTACCACATGAATGAGGAACAAAAAATATCATTTACTAGATTGAAGTCAAAGGGTCATTCCCTAGCTTAGTGGAAAATCCATACAAAGGCACTTAGGCTAGAGGGTGATCATCTAGTAACTAAGTGGAGGGACTTTAAAACCCTCATAAAATCCCAATTCTACCCTATCGAGTATGTAGAGGACCATTTGATCCAATGGAACTACTTCAAGCGAAGGCAAGGTAGAGTGTACAAGAGTATACTATTGAATTTAGGAAGATGGACATTATGTTGGGTATCTATTCCAAGATCCCATATGTACTCCCTAAATATTTGGGGAATCTAAAAAAGAAAATGATGTTGTTCAAGTTAAGAAGAGTGGATGGGCTTGTGTATAAGAAAGATACCTCGAAACCATAGGATAAAACAAATGGTGGTCAAGTGGTTTGAAACAGAAAAAACACTAGAAATCTTCAGAGGGAAAAAAGAAGTGGAAAGTGGAGAAGGACAAGAATACAATAGTCATTGCACATTAGTGCAAGGATCCTAGAAATCACTGCAACATTGATGGCCACACAAAGAAGAAATGCTAGGAATTGGACATAGAGCTAGACCTAAAGAATTGAAAGAATGACAAGAAGAAAAAAAAGCTTATTGCCATTGATTTGAGCAATCAGGTGGAAAGTAGATTATATGTGGATGAAAATATTGTATGTACTACAATGTAGGAGTAGGTGAATCTGATTAGCCTTCATCATTAGGAATAAAAGTAGATGACCAAGCTCTTCCACAATAGGATATAGGTTAAGAAAACAAAGATTGATGTCTTATTCGACTCATGTTCATAGTTAACCTCATAATAATGGATCTAGCCAATAAAATTGGATTGGAGGTTTGAGATCATCCTAGCCCATATCCATTGGGATGGGTAAATAAGGGTGGAAATCAAGGTAAAAAAATAGTGTGGGATGAAATTTGCTATCAACGTTGATTTTATTAATGAAGAGGAACTGGATATAGTTCCACTTGTTGCATGTGAAGTTGTTTTTTGGAATCCCTATACGTATATGCAAGATGCAATCTTCATGTGGAGATCCAACCAATATTTCCTCATTAAGGATTGGAAATCGTTCATCATCAATGCATACAAAAACAAGTCTATTTTTTTGTCAATATGTGCCAACCAAGCCAAGAAATTAACTAGTTCTAGCAAGAAGTTTGTTTTACTATTTTAAAGAGAAAAGAAATCTAGTGAGGAGTCATAAGGGTAAAGGCATCCCTGGAGGAGTGGCCTAAAAAATAGAAATAGCAATTGGAAGGGTTTCTACAAGAATACAATGGAGTGTTCCAGGAGCCTAAAGGTCTATCACCCAAGAAGGAAGTGGAGCATGAGATCCAATTGTTGTTGAAATCTCCATAGCCAAACATTGGTTTGTATAGACAGTCCATTCGAGAAGCAAGTAAATTCTAGAAGAAATTGTAGTAGATGTTGGAGCAGGTTGTGATTCAACGAAGTACCTCACCTTATGGGTCAGCCAACATAATTGTGTCAAAGAAATATGGGACTTGGCGAATGTGTATTGATTACAAAGCATTAAACAAGATTACTCTCAAGGAAGGATGAGAGCCCCCGGCACTACAGTGATGGCGGCTTACCCTAATGCCTGGATCAGGCACACTAACCACTCTTCAGTCATCGGCCATTAACAAGGGACGAACCTTACCGCTCTATCGATTTCCTCCCCACCATCTTCACCCAACTGACCCGTTTACAACGTCGATTTTTGCACAATTACTGACTGACTCGACATCTTTCAACCGGGGATTTTTCCCAGGGAGGTTATTTGTGGGCTATCGGTTAGCATGGACGAGGACATTTTTTACTACTTCGAGGACCCCTACGCCTCGATCCCCAATTGGTCGGTCTTCCCCCCGCATCTATCTGTTTCTTCCATAAGCATATCACCAGAGATTCCAACAACCCTAGCCGGTGCACCTGGGGTATACTCCGTGCCAGACTACCCCGTTTTCTCACTTCTGGCACAGCAGTTTCACCACTTGACCGGTCCATCTTCTTCCTCATAGCAGTTTATTGGGTTACCTGACGAGGTTTATTTTCCCCCTGACCCCGATTTCCCCCCACTCTCCCCGGCTTCTTTGCAGTTTCTTTCTTCTTGCCTCGACCCTCCCGCGGCCTCCCTCCCCCTAGAGTCCCCTACATTAAACTGCCCTGGAACATCTCACACTCTTCCCACTCAGGCGCAGTCTCATTTTTCACTCCCTCCCTTCGAACCCTCGTCATCCAACCCCTTCCCGTTGATAACCAATCCACCCATTTCCGACTACTTCATGGACTCCTTCCCACCTCATCCGGGCTCAACTGGGGATTCACTGTTGGGTTCTGGTAATGTTCCTTCCCCTACTCCTTAGGGTAGACCTCCTACAAGATGACCAGGGTGACCGACCAAGCGCTTCAAGGGCGTGAAGGCCAGATCGAAGAAGATTTCACTCACCTTTGGCGACGACATTCATATGGGGGCATGCTCGATACATCCAACCATGTATTATCAGGTTGGGTCAGATATAGGGCTTACTCAGCAGCACGACTGCGACAATGGGTTTTGGAGATTTGGGGGCAGGTACTCAACGAATTACCATCGGTGGTTACCCTCTCTCGCGGATGGTTTTCCCTGCGTTTTCAATGCTTATAATTCATACCCTGGGTACTATCTAAGCATTGGCATATCGAAATGGCACTAGTATTTCTGAAGCGCTAGAGTCCTCTTTTTTATCCTGAGCGAGAACACCTTGGGGATGGGCCTATTTGGGTGCGCCTTCCAGGACTTCCTCTTCACTTCTGGTTAGAAGACGTCTTCAAGAGGATTGGGAACGCCCTTGGGTGATACATGGACTATGAAAAATCATATTCAGTCATTGGTATATGTCCATGGAAAGAATTTTGTTACACCTAGATACCAGGGAAGGTCTGGAGGAAAATATGTAATTGCACAGGAGGAATACGTGAAAGGTTCAGATTTCGGATTATGAGGGGGTTCCCTATCGTTTTCGGAGGTGCCATAAGATAAGGCACTTATACAAATATTGTCTGCTACTGACATCCATCTCTGCATCAGTGGCACGACCTGATTATGTTGTTGCTACTCCCACTGAATCCCGTGAGGAAAGGATCCTGCTCGGCCTGAGGTGCATATTGTGGAGGATTCATCGGTAATTTGTGATGCTCGCATGGAGCATATTCGCCCCCCATCCCCACATATCACCAGATCTCGTGCGATTGCGGCAGCGGCTACCTCTGCTACGGGTACTTTTTCTTTGACTCCCTCTCTACCTTTTGATATCTCATCTATTTTTTTCCTTGTGTATTGATTTGCAATTTTGCACCGATTATTTGTCCCCCCTCGGTACTGTGCACACTAGCTCCGTCCACACCTACCTTCTCCCCCACTCCTCCATCCATTCATGGGATCCCAGAATCCTCTTCCCCTGTTGAGCATTCCACTGAAAACAGTCAAAGTCATAACTATAACCTTCGTTCACTAGTCCGATTTACTTTTGGGCACAGTATTGGTATTGGAACCATCTCCCCTGCCCCACCCATCAGATCCACTAGGGGTTGGCACTTCAACATGCCAAAGGCTATATTTCATACTAGACTGGATGTGGCTCATGGCCGCCAATAACCCATTGACAAGGTCCTTAGAGCACTGACCTCACTCCCCTCTGGTCCCCCATGAAGTGGATCTCCTTCAATTGTTGTGGGTTGGCTAGTCCTGCCAAGAAACTAGCTTTTCATCAATTGTTTGATACGGAATTGGTTTACATTATATTTCTTCAGGAGACTCTTGCACCTGGTACATTGATCACCCCGTTTCTTGAGGCTATTATCCCGGGCTGGCATTTTCTTGCATTGGACGTTCGTGGGAGGTCTGTAGGGTTGGCTCTGGGCTAAAATCCCAAGTTTGTAAGATTACTGAATTCCTGGGATGGGGAAGGGATTATTAGGGCTGATATTTATTCTGTGGAAGTTGGTAGGGAGTTGAGAATCATAAATGTATATGGGCCATGTATCAACAAGGCACCATTCTGGCACCAACTACTTAATCATGACTACATGCAAGCTGAGAACATTATCATTGGGGGTGACCTCAATTTCTCTATTGGTCATAATGAATCTTGGGGACATAATGCTCAGTGTGACTCTCTATCGAAAGTGTTCCAATCTCTATTAGAGGACCACCATCTAACTGATATCCCCATGGTCTGGCTTCAACCCACCTGACGTAATAGGAGGACTGGAGTTGTTGCACTAGCAAGGAGGCTGGATAGATTTCTGGTGAAGGACACTTTACTGGATCAATTACCTTTATATCGTCAATGGGTGGGTTTTGGGGGTTTGTCTGATCACATGCCCATCTATCTTGAATTTGCTTGTGGAGACCGTAAACCAAAGGCACCCTATAAATTTAATTCAACCTGGCTTAAGGATGAGGGTTACATAAAGATGGTTACAAAGCATTGGAAGACCTACATCCCCCCTTTGGGACAAGTAGCCTCTGGAATTTTTGCCAATAAACCGCTTACCCTTAAACAAAAATTTATTGTATGGGCAAGGGAAAGAAGGATCAAAGAAGAAAAGACTCTGAGGGACACAGAATTGGAACTTGAACATCTGGGGGATGGGGAAAGTCGTGGTTTTGTCTCCTCTGAGGCAAAAGAAAGACTCATCACACTTGAAATGGATCGTAATATAATCTTGAAGGACCATGAGGAAACATGGCGATTTCAAAGTCGAGCCATTTGGTTATAGGAGGGTGATGAAAATACTAAGTTCTATCACAAATTTGCAAATGGGCGTCAGGTCATCAATATTATATGGAATCTGGAGGATGATGATGGCACACAACCAAAGACCTTCCACCAATTGGCTACTCTTGGTACTACCCATTTTGGTAGACTGTTTAGGGCTCCTCTGGAGGCTAATCTTGCAAAGATCATCAGGGTGGCCAACCACTTTCCCAGTTTTGTGGATCATGAAGCAGGAGAGGGTCTACTTGTGCTGGTTACCATGGGGGGAATTGGAAGACACCCTAAAGTGGTTCAAGAAGGACAAAAGCCCTGGACCCGATGGTTGGTCGATAGAATTTTATCTTGCATTCTTCGACATCCTTGGGAACGAGCTCCTTCAGATTATTGAAGAATTTCGGCCGAGAGGGCGGACGTATGATGCTTTTAACTCTACTTTTATTTCCCTTATCCCCAAGACAAATGGCCCTCAATCTTTCAGTGACTTCAAGCCTATATCACTTTGCAAATGTATCTACAAGATTATTGTTAATCGCCTCAAGCCCATATTATCTGAACACATCTCCTAGAGAAATTTGCATTTCTTGATCATCGTCACATTCATGAAGTTGTGGGCACTTCTCAGGGGGGCCTACACTCCATCAAATATAAGAATCTTAAAGGAATGGTACTCAAGATTGATCTGGTTAAATCCTTTGACCGTACCAGTTGGCTCTATATTCGGATGTTGTTGACTCATATTGGATTTCCACTATCATTCATCCAATGGATCATGTGTTGTATATCTAATGTATCATACAGTGTCCTAATCAATGGTTTGGCATCATATTTCTTCCACACGGAAATAGGCCTTAGACAAGGATGCCCTCTCTCACGTCTCCTTTTCTTATTGATCATGGAAGGTCTGAGTTGCCTCATTACTATGGACAGAAGGCATGACAGATAGGCTGGCATCAAGATTATAAACAACTTTACTCTTACCCATTTTCTATTTGTTGATGATATTCTCATCTTCCTTAATGGAAAATTGGGGGATACCACTGCATTCACAGCTGCCTTTCGATCCTTTTGCTTCGCAACTAGTATGGAATGCAACCATCATAAGTCCACTATATATGCTACTGGATGCACACCAAATGAGATTCACTATGCATTGCATCAATTCCCATTCACTTCTCTGTAGTTTGACGATGGCCTTAAATACTTGGGTTTTAGGTTAAAACCTGCAAATTACCAAATAACAAACTAGGTTTGGTTGTATAATTTTCTCTACAAATCAGCTAGCTCACTGATATCATGTAGAAATTTCACCTGCAAGTCAAAATGATATATGCAATGTACTAAAGCATAATACTAGATCTACATCTACCATAAACTTTGCAAAATCTAATCAACCATGAGAAACATCAAGCATGAACACATATAACTGATAAGAAGGAATCAATCACACATAACACAGAAGAATTTATCCGAGAAAACCAGCCTAAAACCCCATCTCTGTATTATCAATCAAGTGGAAATCATCAACAATATACAAAAAGAATTAGCTCAAAAGCTATCATGTTCTCTCTGTACTCTGATGATGTAGCTCATGGACTACCTAGGCATGTATATATAGGCTCCACAAGTCCTCCAAGCCCCTATTTCCTTACGCAATTTTGATTGGGGTCCAATTACATAACATGTGGGAATTGGCCCCAATCATACCTGCTGTCAACCTCAGGTCCAACTACGCAATCCTTGAGGACTAAAGTTCCTCCTACATGCAAGGAATATTCACTAGAAATATCTTAGTATCTGATAGTACACTATCCCTGATCTGATCTCAACTGGATCTTTGTCTGATTTGCCATGCATCAGTTATCCATGAGAGAATGCTCAATTATCTGAAAATAATAGTTGTCACATGCATGCAAGCATCAACAAACTTTATCTCATTAATTGAACAACTTGTTAAATTAATCTAACTGGACTTAACTAAGTTAAACTAAGTCAACTGATCCTCTCAATATAGAACTCATCCTTAATTCCTCAATCAGTGGAGCAAATCAAGAACACATTCCCCAATCAGTGGAGAAATTGTTGCATGTTCTCACAAAGACTTCAAGTTTGATTTTCCTTAACTAATTAACTCAAACTGAATTATTTAATTAATATTCAAACTGCTGGTAAGACCAAATTCGAATTTTACTTCCTATTTTAGACCAGGGACTGTCTAAAAATAGGAATCCAACTTGAACTGCTAAAAATAGAACTTCTATTTTTAGCACTTCCATTTTTCATTCCATGTTGCCCAATCCAGCACTGATGCCCAAACTGCTATTTTTATAACTTCTATTTTTAGCAATTTCTTGTTGCCAATTTTCAACACTCCCTCTCAACAAGAAAGGCTTCCTCTCGAACCCGATCCTGTACCTCTGGAATGTTCTGCATGCAACACATCTACCAAGTGTGGTTTCTCCAGCAACTCTCGGAACAAAAAAAACTCCCAACTGACCTCTCTATTGGGCTAGAAACATACTCTGATGCTGAAGCTCTACCTGCTACTGACAAGTGCTCCCTCTCTGACCTCTGCACTACTGCAACATCTCCATGCATCTCGCATCATTGCAACCTTCTTTGTGCTACCCTGCACTGTGCAACACACTTGTGCCTCTCGCATTGCTGCAGCCTACATGCTCTGCACTATCCTGGGATTCCCTGCACTATAGCTCTCTCTGCTGCTCCATCCGCATCTGTCTCTACCCAATCAGTCAGTTCCTGCTACTCCACATTGGGGCTCCCGTAGCAAGGTCTCATCCAAGAGGTTGGGTACCTCAAGGATCCTGCCCCTCCTCCTTGGGACGATCACTCCACATTGCCCCACCTCCTACCTGGAGGTATGGCTGCATGTGATCCCTCTGCCCACCTGGCTCGAAGTTTCCCCCTACTGGAGGTCTCTGCATGAGTAGATGTCTCTACTCGATCTCCACTCAGCTTCCCCTGTTGTGGCTACTCCACAACCTCCTGAAGTTGCTGCACCAATCGTGGCTCCTCCACAATCGTCTGAGACTTCTTCTGGCGCTGCATGTTGAGAGGTAATAGACTCTCCCTCTCAACCATCAAGTCTCCATCAGTTGCCTTGCTGCTCAAGGCTTTGCATGCATCTTGAACCTCAATAGCATACAGGTTCTTGACCCATGAACCAATCTGCTTCACCTGTCTAGTGATGATGTGTCTAAGGAAAACCTTTCCCTTACTGAAGACTGCATCATAGCCTCTATCTTCTAGCATCACGATCGACACCAAGTTTCTCTTCAATCCTGGTACATACTTGACATCGGTCAAGGTAAGGCGAGCTCCATGCTCCCTCTGAAAAATAATTGTGCCTACACCTGAGACACTATACTTTTCATCATTACCCATCGCTATGAGTATCTGGAGATATTTCTCCTCCAAAGTACTGAACAAACTCTTGTCGCCGGTCATGTGGAAAGAAGCTCCACTGTCAAGAAACCAACCACTTCCCACCATGCATGCGAAGAGTGTGAAATCCAACTCGAACTGTGAAGCAAGTGCCTCACCTTGAGATCCTTCCCCAGAGCCCTTCTTGGATTTCCTCAGTGGGCAATTTGTAACAAAATGGACCACCTCATGACAATGAAAGCATCGTACTTTCGATTTGTCAACCTTCTTCCCACCATGGGAAGAACTAGATTCGGGAAGAGAAACCTTCTCCTTCCCCTTCTTCACCTTACTCGCTAAGGCACAATTCTCTTCATCCTCCATGGATAAAGAACCATCTCTGGTGCTCCGTCTGATCTCCTCCTGCATCAAATGCGACCAAAGTCGTTCCCAATCTGGCAGTTTCTCTCTTCCATTAACCGAGTCCTGGTAGCTATGCCAGCTCTTAGGAAGGCCAAGGAGTGCTAGACTCACCATGTCATCATCAACTGTCACGACCCCTACACTTGCAAGCTCATCCCTACATGAGGTGAGCTTGTTCAGATACATAGAGATCGTGTTGCCCTTTTCACACTTGATCTTTCGAAGTTTGTCCTTCAGTGCCAGCTTCCTCTGATCACTGCTATTCTGATAAAGATATTTCAATGTTTTCCACATCGAAAACAGAGTCTCCTTCCCATGGAGACTTGAGACTATGTGATCTCGAACTCCCTCCAGGATGATTCTCCTAGCTCTAGCCACACACTTCCTCCATTCTGCCAACTCTTGGGCATTAGATCCTGAGGGCTTGGGGACTTCTTGATCAATGAAGTCCTTCACCCCATTATCCTCTAATACTGCCTCCATGCGATCCTTCCAGGCTATATAATTCGAACTTCCATCAAGGGCATATTCGAGTCTCAAACCATAGAACGCCATCAGTGAAATAGATGTGATAAGAACTCAATTCAATATTCAGAAACCACAAACTTCTTCCTTCTTGTATATTGTTCTTCCTTGATCACCTGTGCTCTGATACCATGTAGAATTTTCTCTATAAATCAGCTAGCTCACTGATATCATGTAGAAATTTCACCTGCAGATCAAACTGATATATGCAATGTACTAAATCATAATACTAGATCTACATCTACCATAAACTTTGTGGAAGCTAATCAACCATGAGAAACATCAAGCATGAACACATATAACTGATAAGAAGGAATCAATCACACATAACGCAGAAGAATTTATCCGGGAAAAGCACCAGCCTAAAACCCCATCTCTGTATTATCAATCAATCCTCAACAACATACAAAAAGAATCAGCTCAAAAGTTATCCTGCTCTCTTTGTACTCTAATGATGTAGCTCATGGACTATCTAGGCCTGTATATATAGGCTCCACAAGTCCTCCAAGCCCCTATTTCCTTGCATAATTTTGATTGGGGTCCAATTACATAACATGTGGGAATTGGCCCCAATCATACCTGCTATCAACCTCAGGTCCAACTACGCAATCCTTGAGGACTAAAGTTCCTCCTGCATGCAAGGAATATTCACTAGAAATATCCTAGCATCTAATAGTACATTGTCCCTCATCTAATCTCAATTGGGTCTCTATCTGAACTGCCATGCATCAGTTATCCATGAGAGAATACTCAGTTATCTGAAAATAATAGTTGTCACATGCATGCAAGCATCAACAAACTATATCTCATTAATTTAACAACTTGTTAAATTAATCTAACTGGACTTGACTAAGTTAAACTAAGTCAACTAATCCTCTCAATATAGAACTCATCCTTAATTCCTCAATTAGTGGAGCAAATCAAGGACACATTCCCCAATCAGTGGAGAAATTATTGCATGTTCTCACAAAGACTTCAAGTTTGATTTTCCTTAACTAATTAACTCAAACTGAATTAATTAATTAATATTCAAACAGCCGGTAAGACCAAATTCGAATTTTACTTCCTATTTTAGACCAGGGACTGTCTAAAAATAGGAATCCAACTTGAACTGCTAAAAATAGAACTTCTATTTTTAGCACTTCCATTTTTCATTCCCTGTTGCCCAATCCAGTACTGATGCCCAAACTGCTATTTTTAGCACTTCTATTTTTAGCAATTTCTTGTTGCCAATTTTCAACATTGGTTGGTGGCCAAAATTGAAAGGAGACTACATATCTGGCACCATAGATGGATCTCCAGGGTGGGGCGACTTATACTTATCAAATCGGTCCTAGAAGCTACTCCGGTATATTGGATGTCACTAGCTTGGATACCGAAGGGAATCATCAGCAGAATACAATAGTTGTGATGTAGATTCATCTATATGGGAAAGCAAGAAGGGCACATATTTTCTTGGGCCAACTGGGAAAATATTTCACTTCCAAAAAAATGGGGGGGTTGGGGACTGAAAAGACTAGAAATATTTGCTAGTGCCCTGGCTGCAAAATTGGGATGGAATGTTCTCACCTAGAGAAATATTTGGGTCGAGGTAGTCTCTCAGAAGTATATCTTCCCTCTCCATCTTCTTGACTGGCTCAAGCTAACATCCTGGGACAAGGCAAATATATCAACGATATGGCAGGCAGTCCTAAATACACTAGTATATATCAAGGATGGACTGACTTGGAAGATTGGCAATGGAAGACAAGTACGTATTAGATTGGACCCATGGATTAGATGTGGGAACGCATATCAACTTCCCTAGGAGTTGATTCATCACCTCTCGACCGATGGCTACACTACCCTGACACATATCGAAGATCAAGAGAATACTAATATCTTTAGTCAAGCATGGACATCTACTGATACACTGGGCATCCCCCCAATCTGGCAGGCTAATTTGATCTCATACATTAATACATTGATGGAATCTCATGTCAGGGTAACTGATGGGGAAGACGAGATTAATTGGTCTTTCTCTCCAAATGGGAAATACTCCCATCAACATGGATACCTACATATTTTTTCAGATCACAAACCATTTGCATATGATTGGTGGTGGACTTCTCTCTGGAAACTGAAGGCAGCACCCCGGGCCAAACTGCTCGTGTGGTGCATTCTCCAGAATAAGATCCCTATTGTGGATAACTTACAAAAGTGTACCTTTCATGGCCCATCTTGGTGCATATTATGCAAATAGGAAATGGAAATTGTAGATCACCCATTCCTAAATTTCCCCATTTCTACCTCCATATGGGCGGATGTTACATTGCAGCTTCATACACAGAATTATTAGCATGGGACGGAGGTCAGGGAGGCATGCCATCGATGGTGGACCAATGCACACTCTCATAGGATATGGAATCTACCTGTAATGATATGTTGGTGCATCTGGCTACAAAGGAACAAAATTATTTTTACAAACACTGCTCCTCATTGGGCACTAGCCATTGCAAACCTCATTACAACATTTCATAGCATCCCAGAGGATGCTCAGAACCATCTGCATGCATCATCTCTGCTGAAATAATTGACCATAACACTCCATGGGCTTATTTTGATGGCTTGGCACAACGTCATGGCTGCAGTGGAGGCATACTACTTCATTTCACTAATTCCCATCACTATAAGATCCAAATGGGACTGGGGGGAGGGACAAATAACTTTGCAGAACTTATTTCCCTTCGCCACTTATTATTCTTTGCACTTGTTAAAGGATGTCATCGATTACAGATTTTTGGTGACTCACAGATCATCATTAAATGGTTTAATCAACAATTTGTTTGTCACACACACACACTCCGTCATATTTTGGATGATGCATTGAGATTGAGAACACAATTTGACTATATTTCTTGTCATCACATCTATAGGGAGCGCAATAAAATTTCTGACTTGCTATCCAAAGAAGCCACGGACTAGCCAAGGGGGGGTCTGTTTGATCAAAGAACAACAAGATCTGGAGATTTACAGTTACTACCATGGGCCTTTCATGGATGAGCATTATTGACAAGGTCTATTGGCCCTGATTACTTGTATTTTTTGGGACAAAATTTGGATGTAATTATTTGAATTATAGTACATTATTATGTCTATATATTACTAAACTTATCATATGCTATTATCAAAGTAGTCTCCCTTATATGGGATTGACTTATTTTTTAGATAGAACAGTACAGATTGTGGCTTTGACCACCTTTACATCATATGCTATCAGCATCTCCAACATGTAATTTTCAATTATCAATGAAAAATATGATTTTTCCATGGGAAAAAGATTACTCTCAAGAATAGGTAACCCCTTATAGGATTGATGATTTATTGGATCAATTGTAGTAATTGAAATACTTCACCAAGCTAGATTTAAAATAAGGGTATCACCAAGTGCAAGTCAAGGAAAGACACATAGAAGACCACCCTCAAAACTAGAGAAGGTTTGCATGAGTGGTTAGTCATGCCAATTGGTCTATGCAATGCACCAACTATGTTCATGAAATTAATGAATGATGCATTGCGCACTTATCATTAATATTGAACCTTTTTTTATCATTAATATGAAATTTTTATAGATATAATATTATTTCATTACATGTTGTTGGTTTTTAATAATACATTGTTAATTGTTGCAAACATATCCTTAATAAAAATAGAAAATATGTAATGGTGTTTGTGCACACACACACACACATTGAATATAGATATTTTACCCTAGAAAATCAAACCCATGAAACTAGAAATATTTTTTAGTTTATTATCTCTTTACAATGTTACAATACGATATATATCCCACAACATCCATAAACCCGAATTTAACCTAGATTAGAATAAAACCATAGTTACTTAACTAGAATTACAAGACCATGGGCTAAACTACCATGCTCCTCAAAACCACTAAAATCAAAGACCACATTGCCAAAAAATGTCAAAAATGGATGTGAAAAACTACCCCTTTGTGACTCCCCCATAGCTTGGTGTAATGAATCGATGTGGGGATAGTCATGCAAATAATATAACACATACCTAACATTCTTCCACTTGTTGTTTCCTTTCATATAGGTGTCACAAGAGTACATGAGAAACAATCCAGGGAAGTAATTCCCATTGTTTCTATACATCAAGAGAAATTATTAGTGTTCATGGAATTTCTTAGTGAATATGCAACATTATTCAAGGTGTCCACCTTCACCAACAACACCTTCTTGTATCCAACCATGTCTGTCACAAAAGTAATATTTAATATCAATTTTCTTTCTCTTAGAATGATAAGTTAGGTTCTTTATCAATAATATTGTACTTTGACTATCATAATCTATAATTGCATCTTGTTATGCCCACCCAATACCTAAACACAATCTTTGTAACCATATTGCTTCCTAGAATAGCATGAGTGGCTTCCACATATTCAACTTATATAGTTAGGAGTGTCACTACACATTTTCTCTTGTTCATCCAACTAATTGCTACTCCAAATAGGTTAAGCACTTATCCACTTGTAGATTTTATTTGATCTGGATCTGTAGCCCAATTTGCATCAACAAAGATAAGTATGTATGACACTTTATCGAATCATGGCCTTTCTTGATATTACAATCCATAACTAGTATTGCGACACAAATACCTAAAAACCCTCTTTACTACTACCCAATATCCATTCCTTGGTTTTGACATATACCTACTCAATACTACCACTGCATTTGCAATATATGGTCTAATACAAACTTTTTGATACATCAAATTGTCAATGGCACTCACATATGAAACACGAGACAAGTATGCTTCCCCTTCATGTATCTTGGGACATTGATCTGAAGATAACTTTACACCTACAAGAATAGGGACATTTACTAATTGTATCCTACATATTAAACCTTTACATTATCATCTCTACATACCTCCTTTGATTTAACAAGAGTCTCTTGTTTGCTCAATCCCTTTCAATTTCCATGCGAAAAAATAAATTTGTAGCACCAATGTCCTTCATGTCAAATTTATAGGACAACTAAGTTTTCACATCCTAAATGATTTCCTTGTCATTTCTAAACATCAACATATCATCAACATACAAGGCCAAATAAATAACGTGATCACCAACTAACTTGAAAAACACATAGTGATTTGTTTTTCTCCTTTTGAAGTAAAGTCCTAATATACAAGTATTAAATTTTTGATATCAGTTCCTTGGTGTTTGTTTTACCCCATAGATGGAATTTTTTTTTTCAACTGTGGTTCACAGTCACTAAGTGGCCACTACATCCACGGGTAATAATCCAGACAGATCCACTCGAAGGGATCTATCAGTCGACTTATCTGGTCAGGCCTAACCCCAAGGGCGTCGAGGAGATTTGACCCTGTGACCTCCCAATTGGCAAGGTACATATCAGTGGGAACTCGACCAATTTTGCTATCCTTTGAGGCTTATATATTTGTATCCCAAAGGAACCCAATAGCTCGCCTAACACATAACTATTGGTAAACCGTTGGGGGTCTACAACTTGTCCTCCTCTTTATAAATTGGCTCACAACCAGGGGGATTTGAACCTTGGATCTCTCTGTTTTTTAGGACTAACATTACTTTGATCACCAATTGAGATGCCACCTAAGACTACCCATAGATGGAATTTTTATCCTATATACTACTTCTTTATTTCCCTTCACTGAAAATCCTTTTGCCTGCTTCAAATAGATTTATTCTTCTATATCCTCATGTATGAATGTTTTCTTTACATCCATATGATCTAATTCCAAATTAAAAGTAGCAATAATAGATAAAACAAACCTAATAAAAGCTAACTTTGAAACAAGAGAAAAAATCTCACTAAAGTCATTTCCCTCAACATGGGAATTGTTACTAATTGAGTTTTTTGTTTCTCCATTTTGCTTTCCATATGTAACTTCTTCTTAAATATCCATTTCCTCCCAATGGGATTTCTTCTAACTGACAGCTCAATTAGATACCAATCCTCATTCTTGTCCAAGGATGTCATTTCTTCAACCATGGCCTTTTCCTAGAGTTTTCCATCCTCTAAATCCATGGCCTCCCTAATAGTTCTAGGAGAATCATTAGTAATAAACAATTCAAAATTAGAACAAAAAATAGGTTGAGTATAGCTTTTTGGTTTCCTTCTTTCCCAAATTGATCTCCTCAATACCAAAGTATTTGGTTCTACTTCTTTTGACTCCCATTATTTTATAGAGTTTGATTCGTCATCCTTTAATTCAAACTCTTATCTTCTATGGTTATTTCTCCCATGGTAGGACTTCTTATTTGACAAACTTTCATTTCTCTAAATACTACATCTCAACTATACGCAACCTTCTTAGTTTATAGATTATAAAGCTTATAGCCTTTTAAATCATATTTATAGCCAAAAATGATACTCTTCCTCAACTTTATTATACAACTTACTCCCATTTTCCTTTAGAGCATATACATAAGCATCATAGCCAAACACCCTAAGATTTTTAAGAGATGGTTTCTAACCAATCCATACCTCATGTGGAATCTTCTCATTGAATTCTGATGAGAGTGACCTTTTTACCGAGTAACATACAATATCCACTACTTATGACTATAATTATTGTCCTAATTTGACACCACTGCAAATGTTCCTGGATTTTTTTGTCAATTTGTTCATCCTTTCTTCAACTCCACTCTACTAAGATGTGTATGGAGCAGTCTTATGCCTTGTTGTATTGCACTCCTTACATAATTTCTCGAATTCTTCCTACATAAATCTCCTACATTATATGCCCTTGGCACCTTAATTTCCTTCTCTGTTTGATTTTCCACAAGAGCCTTAAAATATTTAAGTTTGTCAAATACTTTAGATTTAATCATGAGGAAATAATTCCATGTATTTCGCTATAAGTCATCTATAAATGAGACGTAGTAGATAGGTCTACCTAGTGATGCAATTGACATAGGTCCAAACACATCACTGTGCACCAACTAAATTCCCTTTGACTCGTAGCACCAAAAGAGGATCTTACCCAATTCTACTTCCCATATAAGCAATGTTCATAAAAATCAAAATCTAGAGGGAAATTAGGCATACCTCCAACCATACATTTACCATGTAGTACTCAAAGGCCCTTCTCTCTAATACGTCCCATTATTCTATGCCACAACATAGTCTTTTCTCCAGGCACTATAGGATTTTTTCCCTCTTCAAATCCACTAGAATAATGGAACTATTACACCTGTCACTAATAATGCTTTTGAGTAACTTAAACAAATTTATAATATGAACTTCCCTCAATAATACCATTTCTCCTCGAAAATGCTTATAGATTTCCTTTAACAATGTAAACTTTGAAACGGGAACTGATATGATTACCCATTTTGTAGATGTAGCAAAAAAGTGACCCAATTTTGAAAAGTGGCGACGCAGAATACACTTTTTTCTTTTCAGATTATATTTTTGACACTTTAAATTTTCTTATGTATCAAATAAATAAATAAAATGTTAGTGATTTTCATGCTAATTTTGAAATGTGTTGATGCAGCATCAACATTTTTTTAGAGTGCTTTTTTTTATACTTTAAATTTTTTAATGTATTAAATGTGGATATTTTTTTTAAATGTTACATTTTTTTACACTTTAAAAATTTTTACGTCAAGTTTTTTTTGACATATATATATATATATATATATATATATATATATATATATAATACTAAAAAAACATTAAAAAAAATGTAAAAATAAAAAAATGATCTCGTAAACCATAAAAATAAAAAATAAAAAATAAAATAAATAAAAATAAAAATAAAAAAAGATATGGAAATAAACAAAACTATAAAATTAAGTAACTAAAAAATAGAAAAATTTTAAAAAGCATTAAAAAAAAAATTAAAAACCTATGATGAACCACACTTGTCGGTTCGGAACGTGTTGGCCAAAAATTTCTCTTATGTGATTTCTACCGAAAGACTTTGTTTAATTCATTATGGATCACAAAAGCTTGAATACAGAAATTAAAAACCTATTAAAATTAAGATTAAAAAAAAACCATAATATACTCAAATTAAAAACAACAACAACAATATGCCTCAGACCGGGAAGAAGAAATCTAAGTGCATTAGGGCATTTGGAAAGGATCTCACCATTAAGTTCGGCGAAGGACTCACCATGGGTGACGACGCCGACAGAGCAAGCAAAGTATTAGTGGGGAGGGTTCGTGGCAGAACCTACACAGCGGATTGATTAAGGCAATGGGTGAAAGATATTTGGGGGCAGATCTTCCTACAGCTGTCGGAGGTACAAACCCTACCTCGTGGATGGTTCGCGCTACACTTTTTCCTCGAAGAATACACGAACCTAGCCCTGGCTAGATTTTGGCACATAGAAATGGCGTTGGTATTGCTCAAAAGATGGAGTCCTCTATTTGATCCTGAAAGAGAGCAGATTGGAGTAGGACCTCTCTAGGAGAGGTTTCCAGGATTACCTCTTCAGTACTGGTCAAAAGAGGTGTTTATCAAGATAGGGAATACCCTAGGTACTTTTTTGGACTACGACAATTCCATTGTCCAATCTAAAAACCGAACATTAGCCCGCATTCTGGTGCACCTGGACACTCGGGAGGGTCTGGAAGAAAGGATAACCCTACAATGGAGAAATTTCACTAGGGTGCAGATCTTGGATTACGAGGGTGTTCCATTTAGATGCAGAAGGTGTTATAGGGTTGGGCATCTATTCAAAGAATGCCCTCTGGTTGCGAAAGCCCAGGAATCGGCAAAAGGACAAGAAGTTGGCATTGACAAAGGAACTTCTGGCATCAGTAGGAATCATCCAGAGGTCGTCCCTATTCCACCTTGGAAGGCGACCTCAACCAGGCCGGTGCAGCACAACTCAGGAACACCTTTGGGGCCGACATCCCCTCCTCTGACTCGGGCCAGGGCAGCAGCTAAAGCGGCTTGTACTACGGGTATTCCTCTTCTCTCATCCCCTAATCAATCATATGTCAATGCATCTTCTGCCCAGCATATGCATTCCGCATCGATTTCGCATTATTCCATATCCCCTGCCTCCATCCCATGCTCACTCCTCCCCCACCACTTGGTTGATTCCACCACCTCCCCTTTTACCCACTTGAAGAATCCCCACTCACCCCCACCATCTCCCTCAGCACCTTCCCATTCCTATAATCTACGTTTGTGAACTCCCATTGGGGACTCTCACCTATTGAACACAGGCCTTGGCCTGACTCTCCTCTCATCTTCCAATAAACCTCTTCGAGGGCGCAAATCATACCTCTCGCACGCTATCCTTCGCGTAGGGGCTGAGGTGATTTCGAGCAGACAATCCTCTTTAGATCAGGTTCTTAGAGCAAAGAAAAACCTAGACATGGTTCCCCCATGAAATGCCTCTCCTTTAACTGCAGGGGTTTGGCCAGTTCCCCCAAAAAAATAGCCCTCCATAGACTATTCACTGTTGATCCAGTCGATTTAATCCTCCTACAAGAAACCCTAGGGGAAGCTCAACATACTACAACAATTCTACTCGCTATATGCCCGGGGTGGGTGTTCATTGCCCTGGATGCTACGAGCCGATCAGGTGGCCTGGCCTTGGGATACAATCCCCGTACTATTAATCCCAAATCAACCTGAGGAGGAAAGGGATATATTGGGTTCGATTTTTTCTCTACGGAATTGGGAATGGATTTCTAGGTCATGAATGTTTATGGGCCACGCCAAGGGAGGGAGGCCTTCTGGAACCACCTCCTCAATCTCTCCTTATCCTCAGTTGAAAACCTCATTATGGGAGGGGATCTTAACTTTTCCATTGGTTATAATGAGTCCTAGGGATCATCGGCTTAGATAGACCCACTTTCAGAAACCATGGAAAACCTCCTTGGGCAAGCCCAGCTTACTGATGTTCCTATGAATAAGCCTCTTCCTACATGGAGTAATAGAAGGGTGGGGGTGGCCGCTCTCGCTAGAAGACTTGACCGCTTTGTCATTAAAAATCTCTTGCCACAACGGTTATCTCATTATAGGCAATGGGTTGGGTCAGGAGGCATATCTGACCACTCACCTATCTACCTGGAAGTATCTGGTCCGCCGACCAAACCAAGGGCCCCTTTCAAGTTCAACTCTGTTTGGCTCCAGGACCCCTCCTACATTGAGTTGGTCACTAATCACTGGACTCAAAACCCACCCTCTCAATATCAAACCTGGGCTGAAGGTTTTTGTCAAAACTTGCATCAGATCAAGAAGCTCACTATCAAGTGGGCTAAGGATAAACAACAGAAGGATAACCATATCCTTTCCACTATGGAAGCAGCCTTGGCAGACCTTAACGATGAAAACAACATGGGTTTCATGAGTGTTGAAGCCAAATTCAACCTGATTGAACTTGAAAACAAAAGAGCAAAAATCCTAAAGGATCAGGAGGAAACTTGGAGACTCAAGAGTCGTGCTATATGGCTCAAAGCAGGGGATGAGAACACTAGGTATTTCCAAAATTTTGCCAATGGATGGAAATCCTCCAATACTATCTGGCAACTGCCCACCCCTGATGGACGAACTGTGAAAACCTTCCACCAGCTCTCACAGCTGGGTATATCTCACTTTCAACAGCTTTTTAAGGAACCTCCTATTACAAACCTGGCTTAGATCATTCGAGTAACTGGGCATTTCCCAAGATTTGTCACCAGGAGACTGCCGAGGAGATCACCTCACCTATCACCAGAGATGAACTTGAAGGGACATTAAAGTGGTTCTAGAAAGATAAAAACCCTGGGCCAGATGGCTGGCCTATTTAGTTTTATGTTGCATTCTTTGAAGTCATCGAGAATGACATTCTCAATGTAGTCGAAGAGTGTAGGACATATGGAAGAATGTATGATGCCATCAATACCACTTTCATTGCTCTCATTCTGAAATCGGACTCCCCTTCATCTTTCAATGATTTCCGCTCCATCTCACTCTGCAATACATTATACAAAATCATTGCTAAGATCATTGCAAATCGGCTTCGTCCCATTCTATCCCACCACATCTCCCCTGAGCAATTTGCTTTCCTCCATAACAAGCAGATCCATGAAGCCATAGGCACAACCCAGGAAGCCATTCACTCTATCAAATCTAAGAATCTGAAAAGCATAATTCTCAAGATTGATCTAGCCAAGGCCTTTGACCGAGTAAGCTGGCTCTTCATCAAGATGATCCTGATCCACTTAGGATTCCCTATAGCTTTCACAAACTAGATTATTTGCTGCATAAACATAGCCTCCTTCAGCATATTGATTAATGGCTCGACATCCCATTTCTTTCATGCAAAACGAGGGCTGAGGCAGGGGTAACCTTTGTCACCTATATTGTTCCTCATAGTCATGGAAGGTCTCAGTAGGCTCATTGGCTCTGCAAAAAGGGAGGGCAGACTAAAAGGTCTGAGAATGAACAAGATCTGCCATCTCACACACCTGCTCTTTGTTGATGATGTTTTGATCTTCCTAGATGGTAGTATTAGGGACTCGGCCTCCTTCCATGATATTCTCACCGTCTTTGAAAAAGCGACAGGCATGGTTGCAAATCAGACAAAATCTATGATAACTCTGACCCATACGACCCCACAAGAGGAAAAAGCTACCCAAATTTACTTTCATTACATTCCTCACAACCTCTCGGATGGTCTCAAATACTTGGGTTTCCTTTTAAAACCACACAGCTATTGGATTGCTGACTGGATCTGGTTAGTGATAAAACTGGAGAAGAGATTGAAAATTTTGAATCATAGATTACTCTCTAGAGCAGGGAGACTTGTCCTGATTAAATCTGTTCTGGAAGCCACCCTGGTATATTGGATGTCTCTTGCCTGGATCCCTCGGGGTATCCTCAGTCGCATACAACAGCATGCTACCGATATCTATGGAATGACCACAAGGAAAGTAAAACATTTGCTTGGGTAAGTTGGAAGAACATTGCCCTCCCAAAAAAATGGGGGGGATGGGGGTTAAAAGATCTGTCAATCTTTGCTCAAGCTCTTGCAGCCAAGATGAGATGGTCTCTTCTCACTGCAAAAAACCTTTGGATGATGGTGACAAACCACAAATACATTTGGCCACAGCAAATCCTGGACTGGGTCCGTCTTCAAAGCTGGCCTCATGGGGGCATCTCCATTGTATGTAAAGTAATTTTACAAACTATGCCTTTCATCAGAGATGGATTGGCATGGCGCATCAACAATGGTACCTCTGTGCAACTTGGCATTGATCCTTGGATTGGTGGGGGTAACAGATACCTCCTGCCCCCGGACCTTCTACATCATCTTAATCACTGGAATATCATGACGATCGCTCAGATTGCCGATCAAGAGCACAGTTCCATATTCAAACAGCGCTGGAAATCTACTCAAGATATAAACATCCATGTTCAGTGGCAGCACACATGGGATTTATTCCTCGAGGCACTGTCCGAAGCACATATAACCCTCAATCAGGACCCTGATGTTTTAGTATGGACACCAGCTGACCACGGGAAATATAGCCCCAAACAGGGATACATCCATCTACTTCAGACCCATAAGCCTAACCATACTATTCAATGGTGGCAGCAGATATGGCGACTGAAAGCACCTCCACGGGCCCGTCTCTTCATGTGGTGTGTATTAAGTAACAAAACTCCCACAAGAGAAGCAATTATGCGCAGATCCATATTCGGGCCGAGCTGGTGTGTGCTATGTAAACAATCATCTGAAACAAATGAACACCTGTTCTTTCTCTGCCCCCTCGCCACCCAATTCTGGCAAGCTGTAACACAACAACTCTCAATGAGAAATGCATGGCAGGGTTCTACAATTCTTAAAGCTTGGAACAATTGGATATTAGTGCACCAGAGACAAAAAGCTCCATGTTTACCCCTTATTATTTGCTGGACCCTATGGCTCGCTCGAAATTGCCTTATTTTTCTGAATGAGACTGTTTGTTGGCATCTGCTCATCGCTAAGGCAGCGGTTGTCTTTCACGACATCCTTGAGGAGGAACCTTCACACACCCGTAAAATCTCGGGCCCTGGCATCATTGAAAAATCTCAACCGTGGGCTTTTTTCGATGGGGATGCTCAACCACAAGGCAGTGGGGGGGGTTTCTATCTATACCTCTCGGAGCAGCATCACTACAAAGTCAAATTAGGACTTGGGGAAGGAACCAACAACAATGTTGAACTTATCACACTCAGACATTTGCTCCACTTTGCACTTGCACATAATTTCACCTCCTTACAGATCTATGGAGACTCACAAATTATCATCAATTGGTTCAATACAAAAAATCACTGTCATGCTATATCTCTTCAAAACATTTTGAATGAAGTATTCAATCTCAAAGCAGGATTTAATACGGTCTCTTGTCAACATATATACAGGGAACACAATGAAGATGTTGACAAGCTTTCCAAGGAGGGCTCGCTACTTCCCCGAGGCTTGTGGATAATCGTTGAACAACGGGACTCAGAGGTCTATCAATATCATCACAGGCCATACATAGACCAAGATTACTATAGGGTGGAAAGACCCTAAGTTATATTAGTTTTTTTTTGACACTTTTTGAAGTTTAATGCATTGACACCAATATGTATATATTTATATTTTCTGTTGCAAAAAAGAGACAAAGTACATATACTCTGGAAATGGCGAGGCCATATTTTTATTTACATCTTTTTATTGTACAAAGGTCTATATGATCTACAGATACAGCATATGCCAACAAGCATCTACTACATGTAATTTTTCCTCTTAATGAAAGATTACGATTTTTTCTTTGGAAAAAAAAAACAACAACAATTAAAATTTATATATATATATATATATATATATATATATATATATATATATATATATATATGTTAAAAATAAAAATGAAAAACATTTTAAATTTAAAATATATATATATATGAGATTTTTTTTAAAACCATTTAAAATTTTAAAAATTAAAAACATTTAGAATTAAAAAAAAAACATATATTTACGATTTTTTTTAAACCATTTAAAATTATATATATATATATATATATATAATTGATTTAAAAATAATAATAATAACATTTAAAATGTACATTTTTAATAAATAAAAAACATTTAAAATATTTTAAAATATATATACATCTAAAATATTTAAAAATATATATATAATTAAAATAAATAATAAATTAAATACATTTAACGCATTTACAAAATATATACTTTTTATTTAAAAAACAAAAAAACTGGCCGCGCCGCCCATGGGGGCACAGCCCTAGGCAGGCGAGCTACGTGCAACTCCGTTGCCCAACGTCGCGCCCCCATGGGCGGCAGGACAGCGGCCACGCAGCTCCACCGCCTAGGGCCGCACCCCCACGGGCGATCGGACGGCAGCGAACCGATTCCAGGAATCAGACAACGGCCACCCGTGGGGGCGCGGCCCTCGGCGACGGAGCTGCATGTCGATTCCAGCCGCTCGTGGGGGCGTGGCCCTCAGCGGCGGAGCTGCGTGCCTATTTCATCCGCCCATGGGGGCATGGCCCTGGGTGCCGGAGCTGCGTGCTCTGCCACCCAGGGCCATGCACCCGCAGGCGGTTGCGGCCAATTTTTTTTTAATTTAAAAAAAAAATTAAAAATAAATAAATAAATAAAATAAAATAATATATATATATATATATATATATATAGATATTAAATATGTTGAATGTATATATTTTTTTTAATTTAAATTTTAAATGTTTTTTTAATTTTAAATGTTTTTTAAAAACATATAAAATATTAAAATATTTTAAATGTTTTTTTTTAATCAATAATATATTTAGTTTTTTTTAATTTTAATTTTTTTTTTTAATTTGAAAATATGTATATTTTTTTAAATTTTAATTGTTTTTTGATTTATTTTTTTTATTTCAGTATATTTTTCTTTTTAGGTTTTTTCTTAAATGTTTTTAATCTCTTTTTTTTTTCTTTCTTTTTTTTTCTTTTCTTTTTTTTCCAAATTTTTTATGGTTTACGAGATATTAAAAAAAATACGTTTTTTTCGAAAACATGTTTTTCTTATTATTTATTTCTTTATGTTTTTTTTTTTTTAGTTTTTTAATTCTTATTAATTTTGTTTTTTTTTTTTTTACATTTTTATGATTTTTTTGGTTAATTTTTTTTTTGTATATTTGATTTTTTTATATTTTGTTTTTAATATATATTTTTATTTACGTTTTGTTATTTTTATTTTTTTTTTCATTTGTTTTATTTTTAGTTTTATATTTTCATTATTCTTTTGAAATTTAATGTTTTTCGAAGTTATGATAAAATCTTTTACACCATTAGTTCAAAATGTTGAAAATTTACCATAGAAAACAAAAAAGTGTTATTCCAACTTAACACTTTTCGTTTTGAGTGTGTTTTTTGCACAATTTTGCACAAAAAATTGATTTTCACTGCCATTTTTAAAACATGTTGAAAATTTACCCTAGAAAAAGAAATTGTTATTCCAGCATCAACACTTTTCGTTTTGAGGGTGTTTTTTTGCACAATTTTTGCACAAAAAAATTGTTTTCACTGTCATTTTTAAAACATGTTGAAAATTTACCCTAAAAAAAAAAGTGTTATTCCAACATCAACACTTTTTGTTTTGAGAGTGTTTTTTGCACAAAAATTGATTTTCACTGCCATCTTTAAAACATGTTGAAATTTTAACATATATATATATATATATATATATGTTATTCCAACATCAATACTTTTCGTTTTTAGCACTGTTTTTCATGTTTTTTTGGGGTTTTTTTGCTAGAGTTTTTGTTTTGAATTTATAGTTCCCGTTTCAAAGTTTACATTGTTATTTTCAAACATTAATTTTACACATGCATCACTCATATTGCTTACATAAATCAAATTTATGTCCAATCTTGGGATGTGCATAGTACTAGCCTAAAGTGTTCTAATCCTTCTACCCATGCAATTCAACTTGAATTTTGGAGTAACGATGTTGCATACTTTCAATGGACCTTGCTATACGAAAAATGAGAAATACATGAAAAAATTGAATTGTAATCGTGTTTTTCATGTATTTCTCAATTTTCATGTAGCAGAGTTCATCGAAAGTATAAAACATGGGTACTCTTTGGATGAGGAATTAAATTCTACATCCAATGAGTGCTCCTGCTCGAAATTTGATTAAAACCGTAGGGAGATAAATTGAAAATGCAAGTTGAAAAAGAAGGTTTTTTGTTTTTCCCTCTAAAATTTGATGATGTAATCTAATCTTATTTTATTATTTCCACTTTTATTTTATAATATTCCTTAGGAGGCCCATTTTAGACCTCAAAATTTCTCTAATGGCTCTTATTTCGATCTTGAGCTATCTCTAGATTTTTCTTGATGGTTGTAACTTGTTGCTCTAATTCATTTATCATGTTTGGTCCAATGTGCATTTTCTTCATTGGATCACTCCAGCTAATATAAGTGGTGCATTTCCTCCCATAAAGAGCCCCAAATGGACTCAATTTTAAGGATTCTTGGTACCAATTATTGTAGGCAAACTCTACTAAAGGAAGGAATTCTTCCCACATGCTTTGCTGGTGCATGAAATACATCCTAAGCATGTCCTCTAGCACTCTATTTACCCTTTCAGTCTGCCCATCTGTTTGTGGATGGTACATTGTACTGAAGTCTAATTCTCCCCCAAAACTAGTGAACAACTTTTTCCAAAATTTTGATGTAAACTTAGCATCCCGATCAAAATCATTTTATTTGGCACCCCATGTAGTCTTATTATTTCTTTCATGAAAACTTAAGAAATATTGCTTTATTGGTAGACTTAACACCAAACAAAGTGAGTTTTTTTGTTCAACTTGTCCAATACAACCATAATAGCATCATGTTATCTAGTATCCTTTGGCAACCCAAAAAAAATCCATGGAGATGACTTCCCACTTCCATTTTGGGAAGGGAATTGGTTGTAATAGTCGTGTTGGATGCTTGCATTCCACCTTTACCTGTTGGCATTCTAAGCACTTGGCTATATACACAACCACCTCTTTCTTCATGTTTGGCCAATAATATGACTTCTTTATAGCAGTTATCATCTTTTGGTATCCTGGGACACTGGAATATGGCCTTTCTGATTCTCAGCCATAATGAGCTTCTTCAAATCATCCATACTAGGTATGTGCCCTCTTCCTTTAAACTTCAATAGTCTACCTTCTATAATGGAGTAGTCCTTGCTCAATGTCCCTTCAAGTTCTTGTTGTAACCGCTCCTTAAGTTGTAAATAGTTCTCACCTCGTTGTTTGGCCTCCTTAGTATTCTCTTGATTGTTGAATTCACAAGAACTCATAGAAGTTATATGAGTTAATTGTAACCTCATGTTAAGTGCATCAGCTACCTTGTTTTCCTTCCCCTTGATATATTTGATTTCGACGTTGAATTTGTTGATTAGTGGAAACCATCTTATCTACCTAGCATCCAACTTTGGTTGGTCAAACAAATACTTCAATCCCCCGTGGTTTGTCATCATTGTAAATTTCCTGCACATAAGGTAATTCCTCCACATTTTTAATGCATGGACTATCGCTGCCAATAATAAATCATGGATGACATAATTTTGTTCATGTATGTTTAACTTCATATACTCATAACAGACCACTTGGACTTCATGCATCAAGAATCCACAAGGTCCTTTCTTGCAAACATTTGTACATACCATAAAGTCTTTATCTAGGTCAGCAATCCTTAACACTGGTGCATGTTTAAGCAAATGCTTTAGTTTCCAAAGCTTGCAGCACATTCAATTATTTGTTGGAATTTAACCCCTTTTATTTGAAATGTAGTGATTGGGTAACCAATCTTCGAGAAGTTTCAAATAAACCTCCAATCATAAGCTAATAACCCCATGAAATATCTCACCTCAAACACATTCTGAGGAGTAGGTCATTCCATGATTTGCTTAACTTTTTATCAGTAAACTTCCATGCCCTCCTTTGAGACGATATGCCCCAAATACTAAATCTAAGTTTGGTAGAACTCGCATTTGTTGAGTTTTACATAGATGTTGTAATCTCTCAACAATTGTAGCACAATTGTGAGGTGTTCCTCATGCTCTTCCTCATTCTTAGAATACACCGAGGTGTCTTCCACAAAAACTAGCACGAACTTGTCCAAATAAGGACTCAAAATTTTATTCACCATGCACATGAAAGTAGTAAGAGAATTTTTAATACCCAACGGTACAACCACGAATTCATAGTGCCCATACCTAGTTTGAAATGTCATCTTGTGTATGTCTTCTTCCTTGATATGCACCTGATGATAACCCGATCTTAAATCAATTTTTCAGAACATTTATGCCCCTTTTAGCTAATCGAATATATCATCAATCCACGACAATGGATATATGTTCTTAATGGTGGCCTTGTTTATCTATCGATAATCAACACACAGTATCAAAGTGTCATCTTACTCTTTCACAAATAACACAGGTGCTCCCCACGGTGATACACATTAGAGAAATTTTGAGGTCTAAAATGGGTCTCCTAAGGAATATTATAAAATAATAGTGGAAATAATAAAATAATATTAGATTGCATCATCAAATTTTATATGAAAAAATAAAAAATTATTCAACTCGTATTTTCAACTTATATCCCTACAGTTTTGCTCAAATTTTGAGCGAATCACATTTTTTCATGTATTTCTGATTTTTTCATGTTGCAAGGTCCATCAAAAGTATGCAACATGGGTAATCCTTGGATGAGGAATTGAACTCCACATCCAATGAGTTCTTCCACTCGAAATTTGAGTAAAAATGTAGGGAGATAAGTTGAAAATACGAGTTGAAAAAGTAGTTTTTTATTTTTTATTTTTTAATCTTTTTACTTTTTTACTCCAAAAATGGTGAATCATCCCCCATGGTCGACATCATCACATTGAATCCCATTGGTTTATATAAAGTTGATTTTGGTTGTACATTTTTGTTTTAAGGCCCATTTTAGACCTCAAAATTTCTCTAATGTTCTGCCTAATGTGCCCTTTATCCAACATTTCCTTTAGCTACAACATCAGCTCAATTAACTTGGGTTTGCTAATTTTGTAAGGGGATTTGGATGTAGGATTTGTCCCAGACATGAATTTAATCGAGAAATCGACCTCCTTGTTTGGTTGCAGTGTTGGAATCTCTTTTGGAAAAACGTCTACAAACCGCTTTATATTTGGATGCTCCCTCATGTCATCCTCACTATCTTCTGATCCATTGGAGATGTGAACAATGAATAAGCTACATCCCTTGCAGCGACGTTACTTGACTTGCAGTGTCGTTACTAATCTGATTGACACTAGCTTGATCTTCCCCTGCAATATGGTGTTTTCCCCGCTATTATTGTTGGTGCATTAAGATGACTATTAAAAGCAACCTTAATACCTACATTAGTTATCAAACCAGGGCAAGTCTATTTATTTCAAGAGTGTTCAACATTGTCTATGCAATTGAATTCATAGGCTAATTCATAATGAAATGATTTAGAATTGTTGCAATGATTAACATCTAATTCTTGAAGTTCAATCCAAAACAATTCTGAAAGAAATCTTTAAACAATTTTCAAATCTACTTTAATCTATTATGCAAAGAACTGAATTGGAATGCAAGTAAAAGGAATCACTCATAGCAAATCTAACTAGTATAAACAATAATTCGTTTAGCATGAAGGAAAGATACAACAAATGAACAGCAAGTAACTATTCAAACATCTAACGGAAATCAATCAACTGTAAGCTTAAGATCTCTAATAACACTACTTCAGAATGAACAACAATCAAATACTTAAACTAACCTGATAAATTCGATAAAGATTAACACACAGATGTAAAACACAACAAGATCTAGAATCTAGTTTGAACGACAAAAGTAAATCGTAATAATCAATAATCACAACAATCAGAATAATTCTAATTTCATGAAATAACAGTAATAAACAATTGTAAGAGTAAACAGAAATAAATATGACACAATTAAAGCAGTAAATCTCCTATCGACTGGGCCCAAAGTCTCCAGAAGTCACTGCCGAAAGACACTCATAATGTGATTATAGGTAAAACACAGTCTTCTTCATTAAACTTGATAATAGAGTTACAACGTCACAGTAATGAGAGTACTTTGTGTCAAAAATGAATAGTTACAATCTCCAAATTTCTAGCTAGTTTTTCATTTCGCCTATTGGCTTTATATAACCTAGGAAAGACAAATGGATAGAAGCGAATCCTCAGGATCAGGAGATCCTAAGGATTTCGCAACTGACAATCTAATTTCATCACAAAATAGACTTGGTTCTCCTAGTCTTCCGTTGGCCTTCATAATCGAGACGTTGTCCTTTTTCCTTTCTTGGTCGTTGTTGTTCCATCATTTGAACGGTAATCATTCAATTCATGTTCTTGCATATAAAGATAGCGAAAGTTAGTTTTTCATGCCCGGATTTACCTAATTCGTTAATGATCGGTTTTATCCAGCTTCTAGAATTGTTTCTTCTATATTTATTCCTAAAACGAAGATAAACACATAAAGATAAATGATTAATTAAGCTAATATGAGGATAAAACATACATTTTCCATGGCCAAACATACTCCCCTGCTTACCTTTTTGCATGTCCTCATGCAATAATATGATTGAGGTGCAGTTGTGTCAAAGAATAAGCAGGATAAACTTCTTCCTTATATAGCCTAAAACCGTTTTTCTGTTTAAGTATTGCAAAAGCCTGGTTTACATGGTAATCTGGAAAATTATAATCACTGTAATACCTGTCAGGAGGGTACCAGATAATAGGACATTTGTAGTGGCATCCTATCTAGTCAGGGCCCATGCTTAGGACCATATTGTTGTATCTGTGTAGGCGAGTAGTAACAGCTTTGAAATTTCTATACCCAAATGGATCCCTATTCTTTACATTGTTAGTGGAATATTCCCATCTTTGTTTTGCTGCTGATAAAGCTTCCTCCTTAATTTCCTAAAAGTATTCCTTTCATGCCTGTATGATCTCTGTATGGAGTGGTCATAATTGAGCCACGACTCCTATTCATTTCATGAACTGTTTATGCTGGACAGAAAGATGTAAGGGTTTTATGGGTTCTCCCCTGACCCATAAATCATATCATATTCCCTTTTTTGAAAAAATTTATAGGATTTTAGCGCATTTAACCTGATTGGTAGCAAAAGAGAGAAAATTTTAAAATCGAATATCCCCAATGAAGGGGCCAAGATTACTATCCAGTTCATCCTCCAAGAAACAATTGTGCATGTATAATTCACATAGAAGGCGTTGTACTTGTTCATTTTGTTCCTTAAAACATTTGACAAAGTCTGGAGTGGTCTTGAATTCTGCTAACTTCCCAACTCTAACAGCTTTAACTTTCAGCAAGAGGTATCTTTCTAACAATAATAGTGCATAATTGGTGGCAGGTGATCAATAAGACAAAGCATCAGAGTAAAGAAAACAAATAGTTTCAATTTTCTCCTTGGCCTTCTGCAACTTTCTCTAATTTCTTCTGCTCATCTTTGAAGTTAGTGAAAGTCTCATCTTTTGTTACAGTAAGTGCCTCGAATTTCTTCCGCAACTCCTGTTGTACCTGTAACGGTGTTGGGTTGTGTTATATTCTTTCCACGTAATTAACAAGGGGTTTGAGGGGCACCCGTAACCCCACTTTATGGGGTCCGGGGCAGCGCCCTGGAAAATTTTGGTTTTGGACCCTATGTTAGGTTGGGCGGACCCACCTATGGTTTTGTACATGATTTTCGCACATGTTTTTTCGACGCGATGGTTTTTGGTCCATGGTATTGGATGCAATGGTTTTCGGTCCATGGTATGATCCAGGTGGATATTGGTGGCCACCCACCTATCCCATTTGGACCCCCACAACTGTCTCTTTCAGTTTTTCTATTTCCTTAATTATAGCACAGTTTACTATTTTTAGCAGTTTTTCGGGTCCTAAACTTCCGGAGCCATTTTGAGGTCCTAAACGATGTTTTTTGGGAAATCCACAACCAGCAATTTTTTTGTCTAAAAATCGTCTTTTCCGTCGTAGTCCTCAGAGAGATCTTTCCAACGGGCTATCATGCGCGTCAAACAGAGATAGTACGACCAATTCGCGACCCCGGGAAGTTGATGTACCAACTTACCCAAAAACGGGGCCCACAATTTAGCGTTTCATCTTCTAGGGTTAGGTTATGGAATGTGAAGGGTTTTCCATTGTTTCTCAACAATAAATAGCCCTCGAGCCTCATTGTAACACAGTTTTTGGAGAACAGTTCAGAGGCATGTAGCCGACACATCTCTTCTCAGAGATAAGCTACCAACGCCCTAGCTGGGTTATTTCCATTTCTATTTGTAAGCATATTTCAGTATTTTACAGCAATGAAATGAAGTATTATTTCCACTGCATATTTGTCTTTATGGTTATCTAGGTATTTTATTGCATTCCTGTTTAAATCCGGATCAGTGGTATCAGAGCAGTCTGCTTTTTCTCTGTTTTCTTTGCATGTCCCTAACGAGGTCGGGATATAAGGAGTTAGGTCTGGAACTGGTTGAACCTTTGCAAGACCAACCTCGCAAATCTCGACGACCTCCCATGGCAGATGAGAAGAAAAACGAGGAGGCACGAGATCCTATCAAAATCTTACTCGAAGAAGCCCTCGAGCGACAAAGGAACGCGATGATGGACAGCTTTGCCCAAATCCTTCAGCGGTTACCTAGAGGCGATGCATCGGCTTCCAACAGCTACTCTGGAAATGCCACACCATTTAAAGTACAAGTTAATTTTGAAATCCCCATCTTCGAGGGTCAAATAGACGCAGATGCCGTAGATAAATGGTTAAATCTGCTCGATGGGTATTTTTCTGTTCATGAATTTTCAAGTCAGGAAAAGATTGTTTTCGCTCTTCTCAAAGCAGCCCCCCACGTCAAGGACTGGTGGGAAACCTACTGCGAACAGAAGGATGAAAGTACAAGCTCACTGTTTTCAGCAGCACCCACTTGGAATGACTTCCGGGATGCCATCAAGGAGCAGTACTACCCTGTCAAAAGCTATGAGGACAAATACAACAAATGGACCACACTACGGCAGGGACGAGACCAAGATGTGCCGGAGTTCACAAACATTTTTCATACCCTTCGCACATAATTGGGTATCAAAGATTCTGAGCTGCATCTGGTACTCAAATACCGCAGCTGCCTACACAGATACATCTAGGAAGAGATGGAGTTCTTGAACATCTCCTCACTCGGCACAGCATACCGATACGCTGTCAAAATCGAGCAAAAGTTCAAACAGAAGAAGCGAGACTTTGGATCTGCAAATCCAAAGCCCAAAGGACAAAATAAAGGCGGGGTGACCCAAGACAACCCGTCGAAGCCGCAAGAAAAGAACAACACCACGAAGCCGAAGAAGGACACAGGAAAGTGGTGTGAGTTCCACAAGAGTCCCACTCATAACACAAGTGAGTGTCAGACCAAGCAGTCGTTGGTGGCCGAGTTGAAGGCTTCCGAATCAGATGCATGTTCCGACTCTGAGTTAGAACCCGACAAGGGGAATGACAAAGGGAAGCAGATCATTGATGCGGATCCCAGCGCCACTGTTGCTACTACCAAGATCCAGAAAAATGAGCCCGAAGATCCAGAGGAGGGGGAACGTCTTTTCCACTCACAGATGTGGGTGAAGGGTTCGCCGCTGCAATTCATTGTCGAAAGTGGCAACCAAAAGAACCTCATTTCAGCAGAGGTCGTGAAGCGGTTGGGCCTACCAACTACACCACACCCACAGCCGTACTGTTATAGACATTTTTGTGCCTTACAGCATAGAGCATGAAATGTCAATAATCTAAGGGATCCAAAGTCCCTAAACATGTTGTTCTTACCCTTAGAGGAACAAGGTCAGCAAACCACAGCACTGCAAATCAGTTCTCCACTGAAAAACACTCAAAAACAGGTCATTTTTGGATCAAAGCAGCTGCTCCACTAAGCATCTGTGCTGAATGTCAAAAACTCTATGGTGTACCTGCGCTGCATTGCAAGTGCAACAAAGGCTACCTGCGCTGGGCGTACTTTGACATGTGGAGGAATCTTTTTCCCAATGTGCCAGTGCCCAGGAAGCTTCCAAAAAGACCCTTGATCATAAGATTCGCCTAATGATGAGTTAAGAGCTTCTAAAACTCCAAGTGGAAGGTAGAAACTCCGAGTGAAGAACTGAAGAACAATTGGAGTTGAAGAGGACAACAAGTCACACATCAAGCTGACTTATCTTCACTCCAAAACTCTATATAAGGATCTCATCCCATGGGATCTAGAGGCCGGAATTTTGTGCAAAGAATTGATGTTGGTTTACAGTTGTGAGCATTGGGTGATTGCTTGAGGGAGGTGAAGAAGAGATTTCTCTCCGTCGGGAAGGTGATGCTGGATTGGACCTCTCATGGTTGTATCACCGCCTGAACCTTACTTCCATATATTAATAAAGCATTTGAGGTTCTTCTATTCGCATGTGTGTCAATGATGTATTGTCTTACTTGCGTATTTGATTTATGCTAATCCTTGAATCAGTTATGAATGCATGCCTCTTGTAGTTTCCTTTCTTTGTCTTGTCTGCAGGATCTCGTGTAGCTGGGCCCGTGAAAAGACTTGGAGCTGGGAGCAAGCGGCGAATAGAGGAGATTGGATCGACCATTTGCGCAAGACATCGGTAAGTGGATCTCTTCCTTCTATCTCTTGCATGTCATAAAGAAGAAACTTTAGATAGCTTTGCTTTCAGCTGTTGCTAAGGAACTGTCACCCTTAGAGTGGGTTAGGGTCATTCCGAGTTGGATACTTTCCCCCACAACAGACTGGCGACTCCGCTGGGGAGCGTGTCTTGTTGGTAGCTTGTGTTTCTTGCTATTCATTTCTTAAACAAAGGGAGTACCGAATCGAACTGCATTCGAGTCCTTCGAATGCAAAGTAGAGGGCAGCTACTCTAGCCCAGTGCTGGGCATGTTTATGATCTGAAGAGCTGATCCACAAGGACTCTTTTTAGCTCTTTGTGATAGTGTTCATCTTCCTTTAATCATCCTCTAGTGTATACTTGACTGATAGCCTCTGATTTGGCCAAAAACCATTGATTTTTGAGCAAACTGTGACCCGGAATCTGAGAGAGACGAGAGTTGTCTCATCAGTGCAGCTGCAACAAAGGCTACCTGCACTGCAACGCAGGTCCCAAAGGGGCTACCTGCGCTGCATCTCAGATTGACAGTGCAGCACCTGCGTTGATCCAGTTTTGCCTTGTGCAACTGGGGTTCCCCACTGTCTGTTGCCCAGTTTTCAGTATTGTTTTGCAGCCTGTTGTCAACCTGTATACCCAGCTGAAACCACTTCTCTTTGCCTTCATTCCGCCTCAGTTGTATGAAGAAACCGTGATTGTTCTTATTGTATTTCTTGTTGTCATTCACAGTTTCCCATAGCGAAAGTGAACTAGTCTTGCTATGGCCTCTTGGATCTAGACCTATGAGAAAGTGTCGTTGTGATTCTAAGAGTTAGTTTATTGCTGTTCATAGCTGCTTGAGCATTTTCTTTCATTATATGGTTCGAATTTCAGTATTTCTTGTGTTGAAACGAGTGAATCTTAAGGTGTTCTTTTGATTATTGGACAAACACTTGTTGCTTTCGCTTGAAATTGAATTCGAAATTATACAACAGCTTTCTTTTTGTAATACATCAACATTAAGGAAGAAGAAAAGAAATACTTGCATTGTGCATGTGCATTTTGACAGTTTGCATGTCGATTTAGGAAAAGTGCATCAGTGTGTGCTTTATGATCTGTTTGAAAAGATGATGTCTTTCTTTTCCTTCAGTAGTTAAGGTTTTCATAAGTTGAAAGAATTGAAAAAGCTTGCTTATCATTCTTAGACTGCATTTAGGAGTTGTATCATACATCACGTGGTGATCCATAAAGGCAAACTGCTAAGCAAGATCAACCTAAAAAGAACTGAATTTATCTAACAATGCTTTGAAACATAACGAAACACAGTAGAGGTCTAGGTAGAGACGTGAACCGGCGTCTTTAAACATAGTGACTGTCGATCTCTACGAAGGTGGGTGATTCCTCCTGAGGGACGATAGCACTAATACGGACTTGTGCCCCCGCGTACCGTCGCGTATATTGGGGGACCCCTATAGGAACAAAGCCTTTATCCATAGGAAGCCGTGTCGGCCGCCCTACTGATCGCGATGCAGTGAACACAGCATTCACGAAGATCGACCACTCGTACCGTAAAACGTATTCTGTGGTTTCGCGAAAGGTTTGGCACACCCTCTGCCTAGAACTCCAGAGTAGTTTCTTTTGGCCTTTTTCAAACTCTATAACTAAAAAGTCCATCCGAGCATTTGTCACTTCGGGCTCGTTAATACATCGAAGGAGACTAGAGTCATCTTTAGCTTTTTCTCGACTCTTAAAAAGTGAAAAAGCAAGTGTGTCTAAAAGCGTCGTCATATAAAATTCATTCTAAGCGGAACATAATCACCCCTTATTCCTACGTTGATCTTTAGGTTGAGAACATGGAACGCACCAACCAAGGGATTCCACATGATGGGACCCCTAGCCCTTTCTCCTCTTGGGGAGAAGTTGGTGCGCCCCACATGGCCACATTGTCGCTTCCAGAACTGACAATTGGCCTGCCAGTTTGGCTATTCTCAACCGTTGTAGTTCAGACCACCACGGTTCCTGAACAGTCGAGTCAGCAGTTAGACCAGTCAAGAGCTACCCTCCAGCCTTCCACTTCTCATAAACCTTCCTCCGATCCTTCTTCTTCGAAAGGTCAAGCCGCCGAAAGCGGAGCTCCCATGGAAAAGAAGAAGAAAGAAAAGAAGCAGAAGGAGCCAAAGGCGCCTGGGGGCAAGCAAAAGGTATCTAACGAAAATCCACACACAGCACGGACCGGGCCCAAAACGCCATGTGTCATATGTAGAGGAGACCACCTTCACCGTGATTGTCCCAGTATTCCCCGGATACTAAGGGACTGGTCCCCTCGTTTGCACAGTTCGGAAGCGTCAACCTCTGACAACCAGGTTGAATGCTTACCGTCGACCAGCGAAAGTGAAGGTTCTAGACAACGAAGGGGAAAGAGATTCCCCTGCGAACTGTGTGAAGGCAATCACACCCTCCGCCGTTGTCCCTTTTTAGACGAAGCAAAGAGAGTTTTGGAAGATCAACCGGTTGCACCATTGCTACTTCCTCCTGGATATCAAAAACTCGCGCCGAGTCCTTCGTTGGTCGAAAATACAGCTGCCCCGCTCATAGGGCCAGCTAAAGTGTCAGTCACTGAAAGTGAACCTACTAAATCCGGACCGGACGAAAGTCCAAAGGTCGAAACGGCAGTTGACCCGGTTCTCCCTTCAGAAGTTTCATCTTCAAATACCACAGTCACTGAGGATTCATCTTCAGTTGACACCCTCACCGAAGAGAGTAAGGATGACACCGTCCAGATTCTCTTCATCAACACCGATTCTGATGAACATCAGGGCAATGTGCCCACTCCTTTATCGCAGGCAGGAGCATCGTCAGGACCATATCCGGCCGTATATTCGGTCCCACCACCAAGCAACCTAGTTGTGTCCTTTGATTGGAACCAACTAGGCAGACCCCGGTTACCAGCCAGTATACCATTTAGAATTATAGTCCAAATATACAAAATGGTGATGGCTGGAACCATCATTGATGAAGGGGCATCTGTGAGTATCCTGTCCTCTATTGCTTGGAAAGCACTGGGTTGCCCGGCTTTTTTGCCCGAGACACGGAATCTCTCGGGTTTTGACAAAGGAACCAGTCGACCATTAGGGATTCTACCTAATGTGCCTATTACCTTGAAAGAGAAGGCCGTCAAGATGAACTTGATGGTCATCCAAGGACCCTTGGATTATAACCTACTCCTTGGACGAGACTACATATATTGCATGGAAGCAATAGTCTCCTCACTCTTTCAAATAATGTGTTTTCCATACGAAGGAAGAATGGTCAAGCTCGTAGACCAACTTTCACTTCCGAGATCACACATCGCAAGTAGTCACATACCTATCCTCAATGGTCTATTTGATCAAGAAAGGTCTCTACCTCCGGTTCTTCTTCCTGATGAGTGCGAGTAATTCGGGAGAGGAAGGCCGGAACCCAGGGGGCATGCATCCTGGTCTGCTCTGGAGGCAGAAGAAACCTTGGGTGTAAAGTAGAATTTCCGCGGGAGAATATGACTAGTCTGTACCCCGTCCCCTCCTTCTTCTTCGTAAAACAGAAGAGCCGGCAAGAGCTCTCATGCGGAAGAAGGGGTAGTTAGGAATGGGGTTGTTCTGGAAAAAGATTCTTTTGTTAAAGTTAAGTGCGTGGCGGAGCGTCGTCATTCACCTTTGTCTAGAAAATTGGGCTCTGCCAAAGAAGGGGATCCGTTTGCGGCAACAAGTAGTAACCATCTTTGGATAAAAGGCAAGCCTCACCCATTAAAACAAATGTTTTAGAGGATAAGTAGGGGCAGCCTCCAAAGAAAGGGATTCAATTGCTGCAACAAATTGTAACCATCTTTGTGTAACCTAATGATAGACATCGCCGAAGAAAGTTTCTGTTTGAAAGGATTAGCAGAACGATCTTTGGGTAACCTGAAAGAGGTAAGCCTCACCTGTTGAAAACAAAGGTTTTTAACGGAAAAGTAGGGGCAACCTTGAAATTAGACTTACACCTGGGGGCATGCAAACCTCTTGGAATGCAAGCTCGGGCGGCTTTTTAGTTTTAGGTAGGACTAACCCCGCTAACCCGTAGATAAGCCGATACCCGGCTTGCACAAAGAGAGGATATGGAGCAATACGTAGGGAGATGAAGCTCTTTAAAAAATAGCGATCTTCCATGAGACCTTACTACTTTATGACTGGTAAAAACGAGCAGTTTTGGTAAAGTTCATGCTCGTTAAAAAATAAACGCAAGATCCGAGCAGTTTTAATGCGGAAATTCATGCTCGTTAAAAAATAAACATAAGCTTGTGAGCAGGCTTTCCCCAGAGTTCAAGCTCATCCAGAAAAAATGAACTGGTAAATGACCATTTGAGACCGTAAATTCATCAGCCATAAAAGCCTTGGTCGTGTTTGTGTACCGTCACCTCCACTTTTCATTTGGCCGATCATTCACATCCACTTGATTGTTTACCTATTTTGAGGAACAGCTGCGAAGAGTGATCCCACCTAGCCATCCTTGTAATACTGCCGTGATTGGAAAATTCCAACCTGTACCTGGAATCTGCTGCTATCCCTGTTTATCAATCGTTCCTCGAAATACGAGTCTTCTTTGAGCTCTTTTCACTGACTCGTAAAAAATGAAAAGTTTGCCGAGTTTTGGCCTTCCAACTCGTTAAAAGGACCAGAAGAGCTATCCCTCCTCTAGATTTTAATCTTTTTGGACCTGAGGGATTATTGCACAAAAAGATCGAGCGCTTGTCTAGTTCGGCTCGATAAAGATATCGAACATTCATCCCTTTTGTATTGTTTTATACTTTTTTCGGACTTAAGGGATTAAATGACGAAAAAGGACCCCTGGAGTCCACTTTATGTACCCTTTTCAGACTCTCTAAAAATGAAAAGGACCGAGTTGTCTTTGTCGCTGGGCTCGTTAAAAATATTAGATAGCGACAAACTTGTCTTTAGGCGAGAACGAGTTTCCCTATCGCTAGGCTCGTTAAAACATAGCGATGGGCTTGCCCGAAGGGCAGGTTATAGAACAAGCATATGTTATCCTCCTCAAGCTTGACAAAAATAAAGAGGTACTGGTCAGAAATGACTGGGGAAAAATTGGGAAGAACCTCAAAGCTTAATGGTAGCAAGTCGCTCTTGAACATGACACTTTTGCCTCCGTAAATATCGGGTTGGGTTATTATCATTCACCGGTCCCTTCACCATGGTCTCGCCATACCATCCATACATGGGGTAATGCTACCGATCCATCACATCAGTGTCGTTATATGTTCAAGAGATGTCATTCAGAAAGTGTCAACCGGGTCCCATCCACTACCGTACATCATCTTTCATCCTTCCATGACCGCCACCCTGAATCATATTTCACAGATCGTTTTCACCATCATCACTAGCTCCGTTCCGTGTCACTGATGTGGGATTCATTAAGGCCCTCCTTTGACGGATCTCTTCTTGTCGACATCAGCTCATTATCCAAGAAGTTGATCTAGGAACACCCCCCTCAGTACTTAGAAGCTTGCATGCCTCAATGGCAAGTTTCTCACTCCCGGCGATAGGTATACGTTAATGACCTTCGACCAGGAGACTTTGCGTGGTGTTCGACGTCAGATCCTATATTCACACCACGTGAATTGTGCTGCAGTACCTTGAGGGTCATCATCATTATCGGTGATTCCTCTCGCGCTTGTTAACAGTTTACATTATTGACTGGTAATCAAGCGATGTCTTTCCATGTTCGACTTCAAGAAATTCTCACATGGATCGACTTGTACTAGAGTGAAGATCGGACAAGTTTGAAGACCCCGGATCTAGTTTCATCCATCCGGGCTGCGATATATATTCAGGAGATAAAAACATAGACATGTGCAGCAGATGATCATCCTACTGAAAGGATGATAATTGAAAGTAGAGAATTATCAGTCTATTATCAGACGATCGTCTGTTTATGTACAGCAAATGTATTTATAAAGCTGAGCATGGGAAATGCCCGCATCAGCTAGATCATGAAAAGAAAGTATGAAAAGATAATGTATTGTATTGTATTTTGTTACAGGTCACCTCCCGACGATTGAATGAACTTCGGATCCTCCTAATAAAGCATTTCACCCGATAAACGACCTCATACTTTAGGGGGCAACTGTTATATACATTTTTGTGCCTTACAGCATAGAGCATGAAATGTCAATAATCTAAGGGATCCAAAGTCCCTAAACATGTTGTTCTTACCCTTAGAGGAACAAGGTCAGCAAACCACAGCACTGCAAATCAGTTCTCCATTGAAAAACACTCAAAAACACTTCAGTTTTGGATCAAAGCAGCTGCTCCACTAAGCATCTGTGCTGAATGTCAAAAGCTCTATGGTGTACCTGCGCTGCATTGCAAGTGCAACAAAGGCTACCTGCGCTGGGCGTACTTTGACATGTGGAGGAATCTTTTTCCCAATGTGCCAGTGCCCAGGAAGCTTCCAAAAAGACACTTGATCATAAGATTCGCCTAATGATGAGTTAAGAGCTTCTAAAACTCCAAGTGGAAGGTAGAAACTCCGAGTGAAGAACTGAAGAACAATTGGAGTTGAAGAGGACAACAAGTCACACATCAAGCTGACTTATATTCACTCCAAAACTCTATATAAGGATCTCATCCCATGGGATCTAGAGGCCGGAATTTTGTGCAAAGAATTGCTGTTGGTTTACAGTTGTGAGCATTGGGTGATTGCTTGAGGGAGGTGAAGAAGAGATTTCTCTCCGTCGGGAAGGTGATGCTGGATTGGACCTCTCATGGTTGTATCACCGCCTGAACCTTACTTCCATATATTAATAAAGCATTTGAGGTTCTTCTATTCGCATGTGTGTCAATGATGTATTGTCTTACTTGCGTATTTGATTTATGCTAATCCTTGAATCAGTTATGAATGCATGCCTCTTGTAGTTTCCTTTCTTTGTCTTGTCTACAGGATCTCGTGTAGCTGGGCCCGTGAAAAGACTTGGAGCTGGGAGCAAGCAGCGAATAGAGGAGATTGGATCGACCATTTGCGCAAGACATCGGTAAGTGGATCTCTTCCTTCTATCTCTTGCATGTCATAAAGAAGAAACTTTAGATAGCTTTGCTTTCAGTTGTTGCTAAGGAACTGTCACCCTTAGAGTGGGTTAGGGTCATTCCGAGTTGGATACTTTCCCCCACAACACGTACAGTATCGGTTGGCTTCACGAAGGATGAGATCTCAAAGTTCGCCAGCAGTGCTGCCTTCCCTACAGCATCAAGCCCTTCATAGACGAGGTATTGTGTGATGTTACACCTCTGCATGTTTGTGATGTACTATTAGGCCAGCCATACTTGTGGAGGCGACATTCTGTGTATGAGTCAAGGCCTCGCGCTGTCATCATTTCTTTGGATAATTCATTATACAGGATACCGAAGGTAACCCCACCTACCGCCACCTCTTTGATCACTGCTAAGAAAGGCAGCAAGCTCATCTCACAGACTAGGAAATTTATTTTCTGTCTAGTTCGCTCCCAAAGTAAGGGGAAGATCGTTGCTACATCCATGACCCCCGCGAAGGGTTCCTCCACACAGCGGCAGCAACAGAGGGATACAGTCGTGACAGAACACAGGAACAACTTCTCCTTACCCGGAGGGGTACCACACAAGTTTCAGGTGGGTGACAAAGTTTGGTTACATTTGCAGAGGGAGCACCTTACCAGAACCCATTAGAAACTCAGACCACTTCAACATGGTCCTTACACCAGTAACAAGGCTACGGGAAACAATGTTTTGCAGCACATCATTCCTCCATTCCTTCGCTTGCACCAAGTGTTCAATGTGGACCGTCGTCAACCATGCTCCCCACCGTTTCTGGACACATCAGAGATTGCAGAACAGCTCACCAGAGACCCAGCTCAGCAGAAGCTTCCTCATCTCAGGGAGGAACTCAACGCAATGGGGACCATTGCTTCCTAAGGGGGGAGGAATGATCCAGGTGGATTTTGGTGGCCACCCACCTATCCCATTTGGACCCCCACAACTGTCTCTTTCAGTTTTTCTGTTTCCTTAATTATAGCACAGTTTACTATTTTTAGCAGTTTTTCGGGTCCTAAACTTCCGAAGCCATTTTGAGGCCCTAAACGACGTTTTTTTGGGAAATCCACCGCCAGCGATTTTTCTGTCTAAAAATTGTCTTTTCCATCATATTCCTCAGAGAGATCTTTCCAACGGGCTATCATGCGCGTCAAACAGAGATAGTACGACCAATTCGCGACCCCGGGAAGTTGATGTACCAACTTACCCAAAAACGGGGCCCACAATTTGGCGTTTCATCTTCTAGGGTTAGGTTATGGAATGTGAAGGGTTTTCCATTGTTTCTCAACAATAAATAGGCCCTCGAGCCTCATTGTAACACAGTTTTTGGAGAACAGTTCAGAGGCATGTAGCCGACACATCTCTTCTCAGAGATAAGCTACCAACGCCCTAGCTGGGTTATTTCCATTTCTATTTGTAAGCATATTTCAGTGTTTTAAAGTAATGAAATGAAGTATTATTTCCGCTGCATATTTGTCTTTATGGTTATCTCGGTATTTTATTGTGTTCCTGTTTAAATCCGGATCATGGTATTAGATGCTTCGGCATGTATAAATATGTATTATAACATTTAAAGGACAATAATGAAAAATCAAGCTGGTAGTCCCGGTTTTGGGATCCAGGGGAAAATATCTGTGTATATGTGTTTTATGTGTTCTGCTCTCGCATTATTTATTTTATGTGTTTTAGAATTCATATGCAGGTAATTTCTATACGGGGTTAAAACCTACATTTGGTATCAGAGCAGATTTGGCTTCAAGGGGACGCCTTTGTTGCTGAGGGGTTTCGCTCGGGCCTGTGGTAGACCCTGTTCAATGGGAGATCTACGAGATCGATTCTGGTGGTGAAAGAAGATGGCGAGCAGTGGAAAGATAGAGATCGAGAAATTTAATGGTTAGAGTTTTGAGTTGTGGAAACTCAAGATGGAGGATCTGTTAGTGGATAAAGATCAGTGGATCGTGGTAGATCCGGGTACTAAACCAACGGGAGTGTCCGATGAAGAATGGAAGAAGTTGGATCGGAAGGCAAAGAGAACAATACGATTGTGTGTCTCAGATTCATTATTGTTGAATGTATCATGGGAAGCTACATCAAAGGCTTTGTGGGACAAGTTAGGGACTTTGTACCAATCTAAGTCTCTGGTGAATAAATTGTTCCTGTGGAAAAAGTTGTATAACCTGAGGATGAAAGATGGAGACTCGATGACAGAGCATCTGAACGCATTTAATACTGTGGTAAGTTAGTTAGCATCTGTTGATATTAAAATTTCAGATGAAGATAAGTGCATCAGTTTGTTGTGTTCTCTACCAGATTCGTGGGATAGTCTGGTTATTGCAATAGGTAGCAATGCAATTGCCTTCCAGTTTGATGAAATAGTCTCAGCCTTGCTGACGGAGGAGATGAGATAGAAAAATATGGAGAGCCAAAATGGTGATGCCTTGTCTATACGAGTATGATCCCAGAACAGAAACAAAAAAAAGTCATCGAGTGGGAGATCTAAATCTAGAGGGAGATATAAAAGGTGGTGTGCTAGAAATGCGGAAAGGAAGGCCACTTAAAAAGGGACTATAAATCTAAAGCTCCTGACAAAGGAAAGGGATTTGATGAGGCTCCTTCTGCAGAGGTGAAAACCACCTCAGATGAAGGTGGGGATGTGCACTTGGCTTCTTCAAGTACACATGTAGATCATGAGGCATGGTTGATTGACTCAAGTGCATCCTTTCACTTCACTCCCCATAGAGAGTGGTTCTGTGAGTATGAGAAATATGATGGTGGTGATGTCTTCTTGGGGGATGACAGGAAGGCTAGAATCATTGGTCGTGGAAAAGTAAAGTTGAAGCTACAAGGTGGAAGGGTTAGAACACTTCCGGGTGTTCTGCATATTCCTGCATTAGCCAGAAATCTGATTTCTATTAGTAAGCTGGATGATGCAGGTGTAAAAACAGTGTTCGAGAAGGATACCTGCAAGATGGTTCGGGGAGCACTGGTATTGATGTGGGGAGTTTGGATTGGAACTCTGTACAAGCTGCAAGGTAGCACTGTTGTTGATGGGTGCAACAGTTCCGTGGTTCCTGAAAGTGGAGCAGAAAATCTAGTGGTCTCTACCATGTTGTGGCATCAAAGGCTTGGACATATTGGAGAGAAGGGCATTCGAATACTTCATGGTAAAGGTATGGTAGAAGGTATGAATAATAGATCTCTGGATTTTGATTTCTGTGAAAATTGTGTATACGAGAAGCAGAATCGGGTGAGTTTCCCCTCTGGTGGTAAGAGGGCGAAACATATATTAGAGCTTGTGCACAGTGATGTGTTTGGACCTGTGAAGGTTCCATCATTGGGTAAGTTTGTGTACTATGTATCATTTATAGATGACTTCTCAAGGAATACATGGGTATATTTCCTTAAGAATAAATCTGAAGTCTTTGATAGGTTTAAATAATTTAAGGCTCTAGTGGAAAACCAGACAGAGAAGAAGATAAAGGTGCTAAGGACATATAATGGTGGAAAGTTTTTCAGTAAGGAATTTGAAGAATTCTGCAATAAGTGTGGTATAGCACAACAGAAGACTACTCCATATACACCTCAGCAAAATGGAGTTGCAGAAAGAATGAACAAGACGTTGATGGAAAGGGTAAGAAGCATGCTCAGTGGTGCCGGGTTAGGACAGGAATTTTGGGCAAAGGCGGTGGATACTGCATGTTACCTGGTCAACAGGTCACCTTCATCAGCATTGGAGGATAAGACTCCAAGAGAGGTATGGACTAGTAAGAAACCCTCTCTTTCACATCTGAGGGCATTTGGATGTGATGCATATGTACATATTCCAAAGGAGAAAAGAAAAAAGTTGGATAGTAAATCTGAAAAGTGCATCTTTATTGGGTATAAGGATGGTTTAAAGGGTTATAAGCTTTGGAACCCAGTAACAAGGAAGGTTATGTACAGCCGAGATGTGGTGTTTAGAGAGGTGAGAGATGTTATTAAACATGAAGTCCAACCAAAGGAACCTGAGAAGATAGAGTTTGAGCTAAAGGAGGAAGAATCAGACTCTACAACAGAGGAGGAATCAGAAGATGAAGAGCCAAAAACTCCGGTTGTGAGAAGATCAGTTCGAGAAAGAAGGCAGCCAGAAAGGTATAGTCCATCTGCTTTCTATTCAAATTTTTCTTTGTCTGTTACTGATGATGATCCCAGAACTGTGAAGGAAGCAGTGGATCCAGAGGATGGAAAACTTTGGAAAGAGGCTAAGGTTGATGAAATGGCATCTTTGCACAAAAATGAGGCTTGGGATTTGGTGGAGTTTTCGGCTAGAAGGAAACCCATTGGCAGCAAATGGGTGTTCAAAAAGAAGACAAATGCAGAAGGAGAAGTGGAGAAATACAAAGCTCGGTTGGTAGCAAAAGGTTATTCCTAGGTGTCGGGAATTGATTTTGGTGCTATTTTTTCTCCTGTTTCCAAGGTAACTTCTATTAGATTACTTTTATTTGTTGCTGCTGCTTTTGATTTTGAGGTAGAACAGATGGATGTGAAGACAACATTTCTTCACGGGGATCTGGAAGAGGAGATCTACATGAAGCAACCTGAAGGCTTTGCGGTGAAGGGTAAGAAAGAACTAGTATGTAAGTTAAAGAAGTCTCTATATGGGTTAAAACAGTCACCAAGGATGTCGTATCAGAAATTTGATACATTTATACGGGGACTTAGCTTCACCAGAAGCAAAGCAGATCACTGTGTGTATTTTAAATTAATTGGTGACCGTGTTATTTATTTGGTCTTGTATTTGGATGATATGTTGTTGGTTGGAAATGACAAAGAAGTTATCCAGGATTTGAAGACCCAGTTGTCCTCCAAATTCGACATGAAAGATCTTGGTGCTGCAAACTATATTTTGGGCATGGAAATTAAAAGAGATCGGGCAAAGAAGAAGCTCTAGTTAAACCAGAGGAAGTATGTCGAGACAATATTGCAGAGGTTTAATATGCAGGTTAGTAAACTGGTGAAGGTTCCTATTCCTGTAGGTGTAAGGTTATCTGCTGAACAGTGTCCCAAGACACAAGAAGAGGAAGAGGACATGTCCCATGTTCCATATGCAAGTGCAATTGGTAGCCTGATGTATGCAATGGTCTGTACTAGACCAGACATTGCACATGCAGTGGGAGTGTTGAGCAGGTTTATGTCAAAACCAGGGAAGGAGCACTGGACAGCAGTGAAGCGGGTTTTCAGGAATTTGCGCGGCACTAGTGATTATGGTTTGTGCTACCAAGGAAGACCAGGATTGGACAGAGTGCTGGATATTCATGGCTTGTTGATGCAGACTAGGCTGGAGATCTGGATCAGAGAATATCTACAAGTGGGTATGTGTTTAACCTATTTGGAGGTGCAGTCAGTTGGATGAGTAAGAAACAATCTGTAGTGGCACTATCAACTACAAAGGCAGAATACATGGCAGCCACTCATGCAAGCAAGGAAGCAGTTTGGTTGCAAAGATTGTGCTCAAGTATGGGGTTAGTACAGGAAGCTATAAGGATAGACTGTGATAGCCAAAGTGCAATTTTCTTGGCAAAGAACCCCGCATATCATTCAAAGACAAAGCACATTGATGTTCATTATCACTTTGTGAGGGATATGATAGAAGACAAAAAGGTGTTGCTGGTAAAGGTGGACACTTTGAAGAACACTGCAGATGCATTGACAAAATCTGTGAGCTCTGAGAAGTTCTCTTGGTGTAGAGAGACAATGGGAATTTCAGGGCTGGAAAAATGACTAAGCTCTCTTGTGGCCCCCTATGGAAAGAAAACAACAAGTGGGAGAATGTTGGGTTGTGTTATATTCTTTTCACGTAGTTAACAAGGGGTTTGAGGGGAACCCGTAACCCCACTTTATGGGGTCTGGGGCAACGCCCCAGAAAATTTTGGCTTTGGACCCTATGTTAGGTTGGGCAGACCCACCTATGGTTTTGTGCCTGATTTTCGCACATGTTTTGTGGACGCGATGGTTTTCGGTCCATGGTATTGGACGCGATGGTTTTCGGTCCATGGTATTAGATGCTTCGGCATGTATAAATATGTATTATAACATTGAAAGGACAATAATGAAAAATCAAGCTGGTAGTCCCGGTTTTGGGATCCAGGGGAAAATATTTGTGTATATGTGTTTTATGTGTTCTGCTCTCGCATTATTTGTTTTCTATGTTTTAGAATTCGTATGCAGGTAATTTCTGTACGGGGTTAAAACCTACAAACGGTACTACTTCTTCCTTATGTTGAGCCAACTCCTGTTGAGTCTTTGTTAATTCATTTTGTAATTTCATGATAACAGCTTCCCCTACCAGAGGAACATAGTGAGAGGTTTCCTCTATCTGAGTTTCATCACCCTTTGTTATTACTGAATTAATTTTAATAGCATCTTCGGCCACTTCTTGGGACATACATCAATACGCTGGGGAATTTCCTTCAAAATCGGTTTGAACAGCAACTTCAATTGTTCCTTGGGGCATAGAGCAGTCTACCTGGGCATTCTCCTCAGAATTGGTTTGGACAGCAACATCTGTGGTGGGAAAGTCTGTTTGGGTCTCCATTGAGCAAATGCAAGGACCTTCAGTCTGAGTCTCAATATTCTCCAAAGGACATTTCTCTGTTTGGGTCCCTATTGAACAAACACAAGGACTCTCAGTCTGAGTTTCAATATCCTCCAAAGAACATTGTTTTGTTTGGGTCCCTATAGTTTCCAATTCCACTTTCAGTTTCTGAACCCTAACTGCTTCCTTTAACCACTCTCTCAATTGCTTGATTGTTTTCTTCTGTTTCCTGTATTTCTTAGTCAACCTCCTCAATTTGTCCTTGTACGTTTTCTTCATCGTGGGATTTCTGATTGGCAGTGGCACAGTAGTGTTTATTTCGGGTTCAGGAGGAGTTGTGCCAATATCAGGGTTATGTTCCAATGGAACAGTATCTCCCGATTGATTCTCATCTTCGAGGTCTTCTTCTACATGGGATTCTCTCTCAGGGGACTCCAATCGAACAGTATCTCTTGAGTGATTTTCGTTTTTAGGGTCTTCTTCTGCATGGGCCTCGTCCTTTGGGGACTTCATTAAAACAGTATCCCCTGGTTGATTTTCATCCTCCAGGGTTTCTTCTGTAGGGGCTTCCTTCTCTAGGGACTCCAATGGAATAGTAACCTCTGGTTGATTTCCATCCCCAAGGGTTTCCTCTACATGGGCCTCTTTCTCAAGGGACTCATTCATAGACCAAATTATCAGCAAACGACAAAGTTTCAGCATGGCCAGAACTACCAACAGAGGTAGACTGGTTAAGGGAATGATTTTTCCCTTCAGAGTTTCCAAATGGATCCCTTTCTTCACAGTATGTCCCCATATTCTCCAATACTCGAGCCATTTCTTCCTCATATTCCTGCAGAAAATCATCTTGCAGATTTGGAGAGGGGATATGAGACGACCCTACTTCTTCTGTTGGAATTGGGGTGCGCTGCTGTGATTTTATCCTTGCAGAGCGCCTATGCTTTGCTGGGCCCAAGGCCAAAGAAGGATTCCTTCTTTTTCTTGTCCTTTTTGGACCTGTTACCTTTACCCCCTGTTGTTCAGTCTCTATGTCATCCATGTTTCTATCATCTATACCTGTCTGCACATCTGGGTTTTCTTCTGGTGGGGTTAAGGCAGGATTTACAAGGTTATCCCAAGTTAATTGTTGTTGGGCTAATCCATGAATGATGATTAAATTAATCAGACCATGATGGCTGATGACAGAATGTGGGTCCTTAGCCTTCCTAACCCGACTAGCAACGTCATGCAATAAAGAATTTAAATAAAATGGCAAATTAACTGTAATTTTCTGCTTTAGAATAGCTAACAGTTTGAGTTGTCGAGGTTTTACCACATCTTGATGTCCATCACAAGTGATGTACCTCTGAACAATGGTCACCAATTCCTGCCATGGTTGCTTTAAAGTTGTGGGGTGAATCTGTTTGCCTTTGTGTACCAATTGTTCATCAGTGTCTTGGATACTGCAACTGTGTCCTACAGGGGAACATGCTTATTAGTTCATCTTATGCCTTCTGCTGGAAGTCCAGAGACTTCAGCTATAACTACTTCAGAAACTGTTATATTTATGCCCTTCACTGTTGATCCAGGTGGCTCCAGAGACACACACTAGACAAGGAGGACTCAGGGAAGCTCAAAAATCAAAGTGATCAGAATGCTTTCCAACCAAGACCAAAGTGTAGATCTCATCTTCTTGATCGCGGTGGTGCGAACGGTTCATTAAACCGAGTCTGTATGCCAAAGTTAGAAGCAGTCAAAGTTGGGTTGACTTTTTGATGACTGGACAGCTTAAGGAGGCCACAATTTGGACCGTACAATACCACCGGATTCCGGCCAACTTCGGCCAAATTCTGGGCGAAATTGTGGGGTCGTTAATTTGACTCCTATGGCTTAAAAAAACGAATTTTAAAAAGGTGCATTTTGTTATTTTAAACAAAAAATATATAATTTAAGGGGGTGGGGGCCACCAACCCCACCACCCCCATCCTTCAATACACATTACATATTAATTCGGCACTGGCGGGGGTCGAACCTGCCCGACCCACATGGGTCGGCCCCCGAGCGGGTGGCCCCATAAACGGTGCAACCCATGTACAACAAACAACACCAAAACATTTGCCAACCAACGGAGCCAACGGAGGTGGGGTGGGCGGGCCACCCAAGGTGGGCCCAACCCGACCCATTTTTTAAAATTAAATTTTTTTGGTTATGTAATGTATAAAATGGGAGGGGGCGGGGTTTGACCACCCGACCTTCTCCATGCTAATCAGACCCCTAAACCAATTCAACTAACCACCACATTGGTTAATCTGCCACCAAGGTTAATATATAAACCCAGTTTTCTCAATGTGTGGGAAGATGGAGGAACAAGGAGTGGGCACGAATTTTGAGACAGAGGAGGCAGAATCTTGGCATGCAGTTCGAGGCAGCGTTTTGCAGGAGGGGTGAAATTTCACTTTGTCAGATTTTGACAAATTTTATATGGTTTCAACACCTCTTGATGCCACGAACGCGATGGCATTGTTCGTTTCTCCATCATAGTTCTGCATTTTTCGGCCACTTTTCAGTATGGGCGTGGAGCCATGATCGTTGTAAAAACAGGAAGTGGAATCATGAGCCTTGAAATTTTCCCGAGGAGGTAATTTTTCTCCATGTTGGAATATAGTCAAGTTTATACTTATTTTTCACGGTTTTCCGCAGGGATCCCAATGGCGAGGTCAGATTTGCCATTTGAGTTGTAGATTTCCAGTCCACCCATGGAGTAGAATCTTTGAGGAATCTAAGGGGAATCTAAAAGATTCCTTGAGCTCCAGATTCTCAATTTCTCAAAATTCAAATTTTGGACAGTCGATTTTGCACGACTAGATGCCACAAATCTGGTGGTGCGTTCAGATTTCTTATTCTCTCATTATACTCTTCAGCCACTTTTCTAGGTGGAATGCAGGTGTCAACATCCATGTGCAAGCAGTCAAGCGATTAATATTGTGAAATCGATGGTCTGAGCAACTTTAGCAGTTTGACATCCTCTTCTTTAGATGGCCCCTGGTTGTGAGGTATATACAGTGTTCATGTACTTCTTCTTTATGCATTGTGTTGCACAGATCCTTGTTGATGCTTAATGTGGGATCTTGTTTCTTACATGTTTTCATGATTCCTTGCTTGATGTGATGCGGAATCATCTATGTGATGTACTTGCTGTCATGATTCGTCATGTTACATTTTGAGATCCCTTTGTTGTATTTTGTTGGGATACTCTTGTTGTCGTCATGCATGTTTTGCATTGAGATCCCTTTTATGCCAAGTTGGCGGGATGCTCATCATGCATGAGTTTTATGTCATACTCATAGGAGTCTTTTGATTGAGAGTTCCTGTAGCGGAACATCTCTTAGAGCCACTCCTACGTGAGGGAATTTTTCCTTGTATGATATCGACGTCACCTCTATGTACATCACCACTATTGACAACACTTAATGCAGCAGCCTACACCATCTTGACACCGGGGCCCGGAGACGTAGTCCCTCCTGGACGAACTCCGTTATCAACGTCTTGAGTTTTTATGTTATTGATGATTGTCTTGTTCCTCTTCTTTACAGCATGCAGATGTATTCATTTATTTTCTTTTAAAAATGCAATCTAACACATCACAAAAGTAAAAGGTCTTGGAAGGGTCCTTCATCACACCCGGACCTGGATCAACCGTCGTGCGTCCATTCTGTAGATTTTGCAAAAATTCAAGTGTTATTTCCTCATGGAATCCCTATAATTTGGTCAGGTATTGAAGCCAGTCAGCGTGCTCAAGAATTTCGCGACCCTGTTCTAATACTCGGAGTACTGTAGGTTCACTGCGGATGGCTTTTCCTCCCATGGTTTTTGTTTCTTAGTAGCTGGTTCACTTGCACTTTTACATGCTCTCTTCTCATAATTTACAATTTGGAGCAGCATCGTAAACCGTTGTTTAGTCAATTTAGTGTTTCTAAATTGATGTCATTAATTGTCAACCCGGGGCTCGTAAGCTGATGAAGTGAAGGTGTACTATATGTACTTAAGCAACCTCTTAGAGTTTTTGTCACTTGGGGGTGTTGTTTGTGGTTGATTTATCTTCCTAAAATGGAGTGGTGATTATAGACAGATGAGTGCAAGTGTGTGAAAAGTGAGTTCTAGATGAGTGAAAGTGTGTGATTGGTGATTTCTAATTACTTGCTGAATTTGTAAAGGAAAAAGAACTTGAAAGAAATGAATAACTTGAAATGACTTGAAAGCAAATGACCACGTTCTAATGGCATTAGTCTCTACCCATATTGCTGCAAATAAAAGAAACAAGAAAATCACTTCAAGGACTGATGATAATGGTTATCTCTTCCTAACTCCCTGCTTCTACCACATAGTACTGCGTAAAACACGATTAGGAAGTAGCTGAAAACAAATCCAAGAATTGATAAAAACTCTAAATGACAAATTATAACACTACTAAGCCTTTTCCATCATACTGCTTCCTACATATGTGATTATGTGTAACAAGTGGAAAAAGTATTAGTGCCACAAGCCAAGACTACTTAAAAACAAGCTGCAATTAATTAGTGTTCTGTTCTCTTGAAAGATAAACCATTCATGATAAAGAGAGCATAAATTAGTTAGCATCCAACTTGTAAAACTAAGCTAAAACTAATCTAGAAAACAGAGTAAAAAGGGCAGCATTACGAATAAGACAACTGCAACTACCATTAGATATTAAAGCAAATACAACACACTCAATCCCGGGTAAAAACCTGCAAAGAAACAAATCTGATCAGTGAAAATAAAGGCTGCAGCAATGAAAAGAAATCAAGTTGTACATAACTCAAGAAAAGGAAATGTTGTATGTGAAATAAAGAAATTGTAGAAGTATAAACATGAAATACTTATACAAGGGCAGTCATGAACGGGGGCCCTCTATCCATACAACCCACAGAAAACTCAGATGCTTTAAAACTTCAAAACAGCACTGTTTCCATTACTTCATATGCAGAAATACATAGTCAAAAGTGCTGGAACAGCTCTATAAAAACAGAGTTCAGAAAGGTGCTAAAATTCTCACAAATTCATAAACAAAAACAGCTAAAAAGTTAACATAAGCGTACGCAGACGCAAGTATTTATAGGCATCTGCAAGATGGCCTAATGCGTAAAACATAAAACAGAAAATAAACTGAATATCATGCGTATTAAAGGTGCAGTGAACACGTCATATGCTTCATGGTCGAGCTAGAGGTCCTGGTCGTTATGGGCAATGAATCCAACATTGGATCATGTTCCCCACGGCTTAAAAAACACGGACAAGTCATCTTTTCCACCGACGTGACCAAACAGCTTACGCATCAACGTTAAGCTGCCTTTATTTGACCGTAACTTGACCCCCTTTGACCGGAGGTACAGATGACGTGGCTGGCTGAACTGATGGCACAGGAACCTTGAGCACGTATATTCCAACATGCCCATGTGGCTCGTTCTGCAAAATAGCACGTGGAACCTTGAGATCAACAAAATGGCTGCGGGATCATCAGATGGTTGCGGAATCAGCAGATGGCTGCGGAATGCCTGTAAGTATGTCAAAAACTAAACAAAACAGTCACCCATTAGCAAAGCTCACTTGATCATGTTTAATGACAACTAATGTAATGATCTGGGTGGAAAATGAGGCAAAAGAGAGAGGAAAGTGATGAAAACAGTAGGTAATGATGGATGATAAGGTGTAAAGTAGAGGCTCTACATACCCCCACTACGAGGGCATTGCATGTCCTCATGCAAAAACACTGATTAATCAACCTGCTGTGATGCCTCTGCCAAGACATCCAATCTCCTCTTCTTTCTCTGTGTAGACACATTGACCCTTGGCTTCTTTACTAAGCATCTGAACTTTAGGTTGATCAAGGCTCTGTTTAACCTTTTGCATTTCTTCCTTAACTTTTTGTTACTTCTTTGCCACAGGCCCAAATGTAACATGGTGTTATCATGAATCATCTTGTCCAATTTGGCTTGCTCTTTCAACTTTTCATTTTCTTGCATGATATGTCGATTTAGAACCTCAATCTCAAAAATTTCCTGTTTTAAGGAGTGGACTTGTTGTTCTAAAGGTTGAACATTGCTTGGGCCAGCAGCTGCTTGCTCCAATGTCTCCAGATAATTATACACTTTCTGCTGTTCCGGGTCAACCTCAGGTGACTTTTTGGGACTTGGTTCATAATCAAATTCAGATCCGTGTTCATGTTCAAGTTCATGTTCAAAAGGACTTTCCTCACGTGGAGGACTAGTCTCAATATGCTCAGCGTGTGGAGGACTTTTCTCCAAGTCAGGACTTGTAGCACCTTTTTGAGGTGAGCTTAAGTCAATGAAGAATGACTGTTTACCCTTTGTGGCCCCTACCTTTCTGTTTTGTAATCTGCTGCTCCTTCTTACAGAGGTGGTACTCTGTTTTTCTTTTTGCACTTTTTGCTTCTGTTTTTCCACCTTTTTAGAGAGGGCAGTTTCATGAAGTTTGGCCATTCTTTGAGCTAAGGGCTGAGTGTCTTCCTCACTATAATTCTCAGGAGTGAAGTAAGTTTCTTGGACTACAGATTTACCTTTATCTTGCTTTTGTTTCTTTCTCCCTTCTTTTCTTTTCTGAGCAATTTCTTGAGCAAGTTCTGAAAGAGTTTCAGTGATAATTCCTTGGGCTGCTTGGTTATCATCTTCAGTAAATCCAGGATCAATTTCCTGTTCAGGATGCTGTATATCAGTTTCCTCATCAAACTGTTCTTGAACAGTTTCCTCTTGGGCAGTTGTTTCAGGAATAGTGGTATCAGGAACAATAGTTTCTGTTTGGGCAGTAGTTTCTTGGTTAACCCCCTCTCCTCTTTTTCTTCTACTTCTTTTTGGTACTTGAGGGGACCCTCCAGAAGTTTCTCCTAATTCTTGAAAATGATTTCTTATGAGAAACCTCTCCCATGTGTCTCTTTTTTATTTCAATTGTTCCTCAACTAGCAATTTCACAAGACCGTGATGATATAAATGTGCTTCAATATTTCTGGGGTTCCTTTGAACAATTGCACACATTTTCTTAAGACTTGAAAGTAGAAAGTATGGGAGGTTAATATCATCTCCTAGAAAATGCATCATAACCTTTGCATGGTAAACATATAAGACCCCAAATCTTCCCTCACAAGTGAAAAATTTTTGTACTAATAAGAGTAAAGTTGTCCATTCCTCCTTAACATAAGAAACAGGAATCCCTTTGGTGAAGATGCTGGTATCCATACCTGGGTTTTTTAAGATTTGTTTCCACTGCTGATCTTGAACTGACCGGTTCTTAAACCACCTTTCTCCAGTCTGTGGAAGTGAGGTAGCTTGTGCTATGCTGCTCTCAGTGACTGTGAATTGTAAGTCCCCTATCTCCACGTGATTATCTTTTTATTTGAAGGACCTTGCAAAGGCCTTCGTAACCTCCTTATGGTAGCCTCTGAACTTCTGTATGCATTGTAACCAGTTTGCCTTTTGCAATGCCTCTTTAACCTGAGGATAACCCTCCAGAAACTTTGAACCCTCCGGTTCTGCCCTTAAGAGCTTCCCCATTGGCTCTTACGGCTCTGTTCTATTTAAGACACGGCTTCAAGACGGCCTTACACAGTCAATTCACGGCTTTGTTCTAGAACACGGCTTCAACAAGGGTCTTACACAGTAAATTCACGGCTCTGTTTTGGAACACGTCTTTAAAATGGCCTTGACTTGGTGGATTTACGGCCTCAACACAGTGGATTATGGTTTTAGCTCTGGATACGGCCGTAACAGACCTCCACTGGTGATTAGAATTAGCGGAGAGGAAAAACAGAGTATGGTGAATGCTAGCAGCGTAGTGAGCACAGCGTAAATGGAATGAAACAGTGTGAGTGGGAATGAAACAGCGGAAGTGAAATGATATGAGCGTAAGAGGGTAGAAGGGTTATGGAATAATGAATGGAAACGGCTATGTCCTTAGATTTCGGTTTCAGAGTTACACTTGGCTGCGTGAGTTAATGTCATATAGAGACGTAGTACATTAGGTTACGTCACCTAAGTACGAGATCTTAATGGAAGAAGCAGCCGCAAGTGAGATTCAAAATCGTGGTAATCAAGGACTGATAGACTTGGGAGATACGTGGGTATATGGTCGCATGACTGGTAATCATTACATTTAGTGACAAGAAACATAACCTAGAAAACTTTGCATAATGAAATAACTGAAAGTTTAGGATTTAAACCATACCTCAGATTCCCGCTTAGATTTGCCTTTGATGACTTGCCACTAACCCTTCACTGATTTATGGCTGTTGCATGACTATTTTCCATTTATTATTGATGACTACTGAGCTGTAAAGAAATTTCAAACAGACTGTGTTTTTTTTTTTTTTTATGCAGGTGCAGAGAGCTGCGGAATCGTTAGATGGCTGCAGAATCTTCAGATGGCTGCGGAATCTGCAGTAGTAGCCTCCGACTGCACAAAAACAACTTTTAACTATCTAAAAATGACTTTATTGATGGAATGGAATGTAGTGAGTGGATGGATGAATGAAAAAAATGAGGTGGAGTGAAAATGAATGAAATGGTGGATGAAATGGTGGTGATGATGAAATGAGATGAAATAAGGAGAGAAAGAGATTTTTTTTTTTTTTTTTGGAAAACATGAGGTGTCAGGTGACCCTGATTTTCACCTCAGGTTTTCTGTATGAGACTGCCAATCAGAGATTGGTTTTCAGGCTCATACATTTATTCTTTTTTTCTTTTCTTTTCTTTTTTTTTTTTTTTTTTTTTCAAAAACCAAAGATTAGGCTGATGGAGGAGAAGAATCCTTCTCCACCAACCTGATTGCAGAATCGTCTTTGAACAATTTGACAAACTCTTCTTTTGAGAATGGCTTCTGGTAGATTTTCAAGCGGTGGCCATTCACAATAAGAGGAGTATGAAATTCATCAATAGTTTTTACTCGAACTGCTCCATTGCTAAAGACTTCATCAATCTCATATGGCCCAAGCCAATGAGTTTGAAACTTTCCTTTGAAGTCTTTAAATTTTGAATCAAACAATAGAGCCCAATCTCCTTTCTGAAACTTTCTTTCTTTGATATGACGATCATGCCATTTAGATCTTTGATGCTGAACTAGATCGGTCCTTAGAATTGCATCTTGTCTTATTTCATCTAGTTCATTTAGCTGGTCTATTCTGTGTCTTTGAGCTTCTGAGAGGCTCATTCCCAATTGGACTGCCATCTTGAAGGTCTTGATTTGGAACTCAATAGGAAGCAGGACTTCCTTCCCATAAACAAGTTCATAGGGAGAATGTCCTGTTGTGTTCTTCCATGTAGTCCTATAGGCCCATAAGGCTTCAGGGAGCCTTTCCGCCCAATCTCTTCTATGAAGATGAACAGTCTTGGTGATAATGCCTTCAAGAACTTTATTGGTAGATTCCACTTGACCATTGGATTGCGGATGGTAGGGAGTAGATGTTCTGTGCTTGATCTTATATTCCTCCATCAGCTTCTCCATCAAATTAGATGTAAACTGGCTGCCTTGATCTGTCACAATTTCCCTTGGGACACCAAAACGAGTGAAAATATCCTCAAAAAGAAATTGAACAACTGAATTTTCAGTGGCAGAAGGCAATGCTTTTGCTTCTACCCACTTAGTAACATAATCAGTACAAACCAGTATATACTTCTTTTGCTTTGATGGTGGATTAATTGGTCCAATGAAATCTAGAGCCCATTTCTCAAAGGGTTCGATGCATACCTGAGGCTGTAGAGGCATTTCATTTGAAGGAGTTGGTTTCCCAACTCTTTGGCAGCTGTCGCACCTTCTAACATACTACTTTGCATCTTTAAAGAGAGAAGGCCAATAATATCCTAGAGAAAGGATTTTATAGGCTGTCCTCTTGTCAGCAAAGTGCCCGCCGCAAGGTTCATCATGACATGCCTTAAGGATGTCAGGCATTTCATCTTCCCGAACACACCTTCTGATTATACAATCTGGCCCTGTTTTGAACAATTCATTAGAAATCCAAGAATAATGTGAACTCTCCCGAATGATTTTCCTTTTCTCATTAGGAAATAAGTGTAGAGGAAGCTTCCCTGTAACAAGATAATTAGCCATATCTGCATACCAAGGAGTCTTGGTAGTCACTGCAAACAAGTATTCATCTAGAAACTTATCTTCTACTGGAGAATCCTCATTAGTGTTTTGGATTCTAGACAAGAAATCAGCTACTGTGTTTTGCTTTCCAGGTCTATCTAACACAGTAATGTTGAATTCTTGTAAGAGTAAAAGCCATTTTGTAACTCTACCATTAGTAACAGGTTTGTTCATTAAGTATCTTATGGCAGAGTGATCAGTATGGACAAAGGTTTCATAGCCGGTTATGTAGTGTCTAAACTTGTTGATTGCATGTACCACAGCTAAGAGCTCTTTTTCTGTAACAGTATAATTTAACTCAGTAGGAGTCAAATTCTTACTTGTGTAATAAATGGCATAAGGGATCAAATCCTTTTGTCCCAAAACAGCTCCTAGAGCTGTATCTGAAGCATCAGTAGAGATGTGGAAAGGGAGTTTCCAATTTGGCCCCCTTAAGATGGGTGCTTCAGATATTCTAGACTTTAAAGCTTCAAAGGCAGATTGACACTCAGGATCCCATTTAAACTCACAGTCTTTGGTAAGCAATTTGAAAAGAGGAGATGCTATCCTAGTGAAGTTTTCAATAAATCTTCTGTAATACCCAGTAAACCCAAGAAAACTTCTAACATCCTTCTGGCAATTTGGAACAGGTAACTTAGAGATGACTTCAACTTTGGATTTATCAACCTTGATCCCATCTCCTGAAATATGATGTCCTAAAACAATCCCTTCAGTAAACATCATAAAACACTTTTCATGACTTAAAGAAAGATTTGTTTCCTTACATCTTACCAGTACTTTTTCCAAATTTTCCAAAGCTTCTTCAAATGTATTACCATAAACTGTGAAATCGTCCATGTATACCTCTACACAATCATGAATCAAATCTGAAAAGATTCCTAATACAGCCCTTTGAAATGTAGCAGGTGCATTGCACAATCCAAAAGGAAGTACTCGGTAGGCAAAAGTTCCCCAAGGACAAGTAAATGTGGTTTTGTCTTGATCTTCAGGTGCTACCTGAATTTGATTGTACCCACTAAAACCCTCCAAGAATTAGAAATACTTTTTACCTGCTAGGGTGTCTAGTACCTGATCAATAAAAGGTAAAGGAAAATGATCCTTTAAGGTTGCCTTGTTCAATTCTCGATAATCAATGCAAACTCTCCATTTACCATTCTTTTTGGGCACTATAACCAAGGGAGAAACCCATTGGCTATCTGAAATGGGGTAAATGAAGTTTACCTTGAGCAATTTCTGGAGTTCTTCTTTCACGATTTCCCTAAGGTTTGGATTCATCCTTCTTTGTGGTTGCCTAATAGGTCTGCTATTCTCTTCAATGTAGATGTGATGAATACAAGTCTTAGGATCGATTCCTTTCATGTCAGTGTATTCCCATGCAAAGGCAGTGGAATGTTTTTGCAACAGTTTAGTTAATTCTTCTTGTTGTGGTCTTCCCAAGTTTTTGTTAATGTTTAATGTTTTTCCTGGGAGGATTTCAACTGTAGAACTACCAAACTCTTCCATTGAGAAGAGAGACATTTGTCTAGAGGAGAGATATTCAATGTCTGCATCTATCTGAAAATGTTCAGAGTCATATTCTAAAGATACTTCAAAATTTTCTAATGTATTTAGAATTTGACTATCCTCACTGATCTCAGAGATGGTTAGAACAGGTTGAATAGTATCTTCATCCTCTACCCATTCATCTTCTCCTATTTCTGTTATAGCTTTTGCTGGGGGATACAAGTTGAACTTCTTGGTGGAATTACCATCTGATATATACATGTCTCCAGACCTACAGCTTATGAAAGCATCAGCTGTGGCCAGCCAAGGTCTTCCTAAAATAAGAGGATGTCCTCCTAGATTATTCTTGGGAGTTAAAATCATAAAATCAACTGGATACTCCCAAGAATCTAGAGAGACTGGAATATCTTCCAATACACCATCAGGTTTAATGATTGATCTATCTGCAAGCTGCAGCAAAGTAGGTGTAAAGAGAAGATTAGGAAGCTTTAATTGATCCATGGTCTGTCTACTCATGATGTTGATCGCGGCTCCTAAGTCAATTAAAGTATTTGGAATTTCAACTCCATTAATATGAGTTTTGACAATAGGACTACCGGGATCCACATACTTTTGCATGGTAATCTTACCCATCATTATGTCTGCAATTTTTCCCACTAGATATATCCTTTTGGTATCTCTGGTTCTTTTTACTGTTTTCTTCAAACTCAACTCCTTTATTGTCTTCGCTAGAATGGGAATTTCCTTGATGGCTTGTAACAAGGGAATCTTGATACATACATTCTTCAATTCATCTAGGAAGCTATAGTCAGGCACCCATATCTGCTTCTCCACCCCTTTGTCAATTTGCAATCTTTCAGGAAAGGGAGGTGTAGCTGCAGGTGTAGGTTGCTCAACTATGGGAGTTGTAGAAGTTGATTCTTTTTCTTTTTCTTTTTGGATATTTTGGTTTTGAAGTGATACTTCAGAACCTTTATTGACTTTGAGAGATTCCTCCTCAGAAATGCTTGGTTGTTGAACACTTGTAGAAGGTTGATCTAAGACTCTACCCAATCTAAGTTGTACTTCATTGAGAGGAACAACCATATAGGTAGGGAATGGTTGACCTTCCATCATGTAAGCATTTTGAGGGTTCCTATTATTTGGATTTGGTAATGGCTGAGAGGGAAGTTGATTGGATTTCTGCTGGGATTGAAGCGAGAGTTGAGAATTTTGATTTTGTGGAGGAGGTTGTTGTTGTTGAGGGTATGGCAATGATAGTTGTTGACCTTGGTTTGGAAGTTGTGGAGCTTGCTGATTCTGAAATGATGGAGGATATTGATAGAATTGTGCAAATCTCCCATAAGGATTTTGCATGCTTTGCATCCATGCTTGGAAAGCATTTTGAGGTTGAGGCCAAGGTTGTTGCCAAGGATTCCAACTTGGTTGGGATTGAGAATTCATAGAGTTGTTAAACCCTTGATTCTGTTGTCCTTGCCAAGGTCTCCTTGCAATAAAACAGAGAGATTCAAATGTATCTGGATCCTCTTGAAAGACTGCTTTGAGGCCAGGAATTGAGGGACAATCCTTGGTCTCATGAGTTTCTGAGCAAATTACACATGTTTCTACAACGTGTGCATCTAAGGGACATTCCCTTAAAGCATGTTTCTTTCTACATTTCGGGCAAAAGATAGCCAAAGCCTCAGCTTCTGCTTTTTGTTTATTGTGAATCTTAAGGGTATCAAGTTGTTCACTAAGACTCCCTAAGATGTCAGTTTTAAATTCATCAAGCATATTGCCGATTTCAGCCCTACTCACTGATCCTGTTGCAGATTTATTCGCCCTAAGGAGAGAAGGATCTCTAGGCCCTTTTTGAGTTTTTGATTTGCCCCTTGAGAGATGGATACAAAGTTCTGCTATGTCATTGAGAGAAAGTTGAGAAATATCTCCTTTCCCCATCATGTTTAAGATGTCTATCCATTCATCCCTAATGGCTTTTAATAAGAGGGCTTTTAAGGTCTCTTCATCCAAGGTATTCATTTTTGCTCTTTTCAAGTTATATTGAAACCTTTCAAGTAAATCTTCTAGACTCTCATCTTCTTTTTGTATCATTTTAAAAACCTCGTCCTTGTGATTAGTAGGCATGCAATAGTCTAAATACCTATCCAAAAATGTCTGTTTCATCTCATCCCAAGTCCTAATGGATTGAGTGAGTAACCCCATGAACCATTTCAAGGCTTGATCCTTCAGTGTTGAAGGGAACAACTTGAGTTTCTGAGAGTCATCCAGGTAGTCATAAGTTCGACACACCACTTCAAACTCAAATAAGAATGTTTCAGGGTCCTCAGTCCTTAACCCATGGAAGTTAGGGAGGACAGATGGTGATATGTTTTTCATGGTGGCTCGAGAATCCTCATTAACAATGGGAAACCCAAATGAATTATCCCCATTTCTATTTCCTCCTCCAATGGGACCTCTACCTCCATTATTGTTATTGTTATTTCCTCCTCCTCCTCTACCTCTACCTCTACCTCCTCCTTCTTCCTCTGCCATGATGATTCTCCTAGGGATTTCAAAATCTTCTGGTTCCTCTACAAAAGGTGAATGAGAAGAGATTTCTCCTTCTTCTTCAGATGATTCCAATTCCTCAATTACAATTGGTCTTCCTGTAGGAGAAAGAGAAGAGTCTCTTCCTGGTTCAAACTCAATAGAAGGTGTAGGAGAGTCAACTCTTGGCTCTTGAATTCCAGGAATTCTAGGACTAGGAGTTTCGGTTGGAGATAAGGGGGGTGTCTCTTGTCTATCCCTTGAAGCAGATGGACTTGTAAAAATTGAACTTCGAGCTCTAGCTAAAAACCGTCCTCTAGAATCTCTAGCTCTATGCATGTCATTTTTTATTTTTTCTCCAAGTCAAGTTAATAGTTCTTTTTCTGATCTTCCAGATCACTCTAGGTGCAAGAAGAGAGCATACTCAAGAAACTACCAAATCAATAACTTTCTCTTTTCTGATCCTCCAGATCACTTTGAAGTGCAAGAGGAGAGCATACTTGGATAGGTTATTAACCTCTTTCCTTGAAATTTTTATGTTTTTTTTTTTATCTAAGTATGGCTACTTAATTTCACTTCCCCGGCAACGGCGCCAAAATGTTTAGTCAATTTAGTGTTTCTAAATTGATGTCATTAATTGTCAACCCAGTGCTCGTAAGCTGATGAAGTGAAGGTGTACTATATGTACTTAAGCAACCTCTTAGAGTTTTTGTCGTTTGGGGGTGTTGTTTGTGGTTGATTTATCTTCCTAAAATGGAGTGGTGATTATAGACGGATGAGTGCAAGTGTGTGAAAAGTGAGTTCTAGATGAGTGAAAGTGTGTGATTGGTGATTTCTAATTACTTGTTGAATTTGTAAAGGAAAAAGAACTTGAAAGAAATGAATAACTTGAAATGACTTGAAAGCAAATGACCACGTTCTAATGGCATTAGTCTCTACCCATATTGCTGCAAATAAAAGAAACAAGAAAATCACTTCAAGGACTGATGATAATGGTTATCTCTTCCTAACTCCCTGCTTCTACCACATAGTACTGCGTAAAACACGATTAGGAAGTAGCTGAAAACAAATCCAAGAATTGATAAAAACTCTAAATGACAAATTATAACACTACTAAGCCTTTTCCATCATACTGCTTCCTACATATGTGATTATGTGTAACAAGTGGAAAAAGTATTAGTGCCACAAGCCAAGACTACTTAAAAACAAGCTGCAATTAATTAGTGTTCTGTTCTCTTGAAAGATAAACCATTCATGATAAAGAGAGCATAAATTAGTTAGCATCCAACTTGTAAAACTAAGCTAAAACTAATCTAGAAAACAGAGTAAAAAGGGCAGCATTACGAATAAGACAACTGCAACTACCATTAGATATTAAAGCAAATACAACACACTCAATCCCGGGTAAAAACCTGCAAAGAAGCAAATCTGATCAGTGAAAATAAAGGCTGCAGCAATGAAAAGAAATCAAGCTGTACATAACTCAAGAAAAGGAAATGCTGTATGTGAAATAAAGAAATTGCAGAAGTATAAACATGAAATACTTATACAAGGGCAGTCATGAACGGGGGCCCTCCATCCATACAACCCACAGAAAACTCAGATGCTTTAAAACTTCAAAACAGCACTGTTTCCATTACTTCATATGCAGAAATACATAGTCAAAAGTGCTGGAACAGCTCTATAAAAATAGAGTTCAGAAAGGTGCTAAAATTCTCACAAATTCATAAACAACAACAGCTAAAAAGTTAACATAAGCGTACGCAGACGCAAGTATTTATAGGCATCTGCAAGATGGCCTAATGCGTAAAACATAAAACAGAAAATAAACTGAATATCATGCGTATTAAAGGTGCAGTGAACACGTCATATGCTTCATGGTCGAGCTGGAGGTCCTGGTCGTTATGGGCAATGAATCCAACATTGGATCATGTTCCCCACGGCTTACAAAACACGGACAAGTCATCTTTTCCACCGACGTGACCAAACAGCTTACGCATCAACGTTAAGTTGCCTTTATTTGACCGTAACTTGACCCCCTTTGACCGGAGGTACAGATGACGTGGCTGGCTGAACTGATGGCACAGGAACCTCGAGCACGTATATTCCAACATGCCCATGTGGCTCGTTCTGCAACATAGCATGTGGAACCTTGAGATCAACAAAATGGCTGCGGGATCATCAGATGGCTGCGGAATCAGCAGATGGCTGCGGAATGCCTGTAAGTATGTCAAAAACTAAACTAAACAGTCACCCATTAGCAAAGCTCACTTGATCATGTTTAATGACAACTAATGTAATGATCTGGGTGGAAAATGAGGCAAAAGAGAGAGGAAAGTGATGAAAACAGTAGGTAATGATGGATGATAAGGTGTAAAGTAGAGGCTCTACAACCGAATACAAAACGTTAAAGTTATTAACAGAGCAGCGATGTTGTTTTAGAGTTAATATTAAGGGAAATTGTGTTGTTTGTCACATCAACAGTTTTTGGCGTAGCTTAGTAATTAATTCGCATGCTATCCATAATGCTTACCCTCCCCCCCTCCAATCAAAAAACATTTTAATAATCATTATGCACGTGTATTCATAATGCAGTCCTTCCCCCTCTAATTAGAAAACAGTTTGATAATCATTACACATGCTATCCATAATGCAGACCTTCCCCCCTCCAATCAGAAAAGGGCGTCCACGACCATAAAGCATGGGAAAAAGGGAAAGGGCGTCAGGAATTCATAAATGCAGCTGGACAACAATCAAAGCGGCGTAAATACGACAAAAACGGTTAGAGCAGTACAGGTCACAAAATATTTGAAATGCTCGTAAAAGGAATAAAACAAAGACTGGATCATTATGTGAAGAGATATTTTCCTTAGGTGGAAAAGGTGATGAATGCATGATCGGCGATAAATGATAATGATTGTTGGTATCGATTGATCGGACAATAATGATATAATGCATATAAAGATATAGTTTACCATGCATGTTGGTTAATTTAGTTATAAACGTTGTTCAAATGGTAAATTCACCTTTAGAAATGAGTCAATAGGAAGTAATGGAATAAAGAATATTTGGCAATGTAACATAGAACTTCAATACCACAAGCAGATCCATTGTTGCCAGCAGGCGTTCATAGCCTCGACAGGGTTGCTTTTTAACCCAAAAATGAGTCAGAGTCCTCCATTTAGTATTTAGATGATTTTCCTTTTCATTTCTATAAAGAGACCACTATGCTAGCATGGTAACCAAATAATCATAGTGTCATTCACCAGGATATAACAAAGTGATCAGGTCGGCTCGTGATGAGACCTCCTGTCCTTCTAACAGTTTTGACTATCAAGAAGGTCATTACCCTGGTGTGGTGGCCATAATGGAATGTCACTTGTTACACCCTTATGATCATGGTAGGTTGGCTCGTGATGAGACCCCCTATCCTCTTTAAGAAGATGTGTGTTGCATTTTCATATTTTTATTGTAAAGGGAGGGAGGCTCATTTACTCCTTAAGAGTCAAGGATGGCGTGAGAAGTAAAAAAAATGCCAATGAAATTTATGCTTTTATCCCTATATCATCATACCAAAGGGAATTATCAATTGAAAGTGTGAAAGGTAAACTAGCATGGTATTAAGATAGTAAGTCATTTTATGATATGTCCAAAAAGAAGATATTCAACCAGTCATTATATAGATGAACCAGGTCAGTTTCGGAATAAAGATAACCATCAAAGTTTTTACAAGTCATAATGGTATTAATATTACTGTTTTTCTTTTATCTCGGGTACAAATTCCAAATCCAAACAGATGGTTTTACTAAGAAAACATGGGAGAGAAAAATGGCAATTTGATAAAAGAATGACCGGCGATGGAACAATGATTATTGGTTTTTTTTTTTAAACAGTTGTTCGTTCTACCGAACAGCAGCTATTCAATTGACTGAACAGCAGTTGTTCAATTGAATGAACATCATCTGTTCAATTGATTGAACAGCAAAACACACAAAAAGAAATCGGAGTTGTTCAATTAATTGAACAGCAAAACATACGAAAATAAATCGAAGTTGTTCAATTGATTGAACAACAAAACATACAAAAAAGAAATAATAGTTGTTCAATTGATTGAATAGCAGCTATTCAATTGACTGAATAGTAGATGTTCAATTGATTGAACAGCAGTTGTTCAATTGACTGAACATTAGCTATTCAATTGATTGAACAGCAAAACACATGAAAAGAAATCTAAGTTGTTCAATTGTTTGAACAACAACTATTCAATTGATTGAACAACAGTTGTTCAATTGATTGAAAAACAGTTGTTCAATTGATTGAACAGCAAAATACGCAAAAGGTAAATTTGAGTTGTTCATTTGTTTGAACAGAATTCGTTCAATTCACTGAATAGCAGCTATTCAATTGATTGAACAGCAATTATTAAACACACCCAAAAAAAAACAAGAGAAATCCTCGTATTTATATGGTGATGCCTAAACTAAATTGCAACCAACCGTAAAAAGAATATATACATTATTTACAGCTGAAGAGAGATAAATTTTATGAAAGTAAAGTTGTCAGGTCATCACTCCCTGCAGCTAAAATTTGCATAGTGGGATCATCACATACCTATTGGCAAAAAGACTCTTTGGTGAGTGGTTTATGATAAAGACGCACCTAATGTCCATTCACCCGAAAAGAATGGCCAGAATCATCAATGGTAGTCAGAGTGAGAGTGTTATTGTATTGTACCTCTTGGATTTCATAAGGGCCAAGCCACCTTGTCTGTAACTTGCCCGAAAAGTCTTGGAATATGGAATCATAGAGGAGTGCCCAGTCTCCTTTCTAAAACATCTTCTTTTTAATAAGACTGTCGTGCCACTTTTCCCTTTGTTGTTGAATAATTGCGGTGCATTGTAGAGAAAGTAGTCGAGCCTCATCCAATTCATTTATTTTTTGAAGTCGTTTAGTTTGGGCCTCCGTCAGATCCAATCCCACTTCCTAGGCTGTTTTGAGAGTCTTTATTTCAAATTCAATAGGAAAGATAGGTTCTTTTCCAAATACAAGTTGGTATGGAGAATATCCAGTAGTATTTCGCCAAGTTGTGTGATAGGCCCATAAGGCCTCTGGCAGTCTAGCAGCCCAGTCCCGCCAATGTGTCGAAACTGTCTTGGTCAGAATTGCTTTGATGACCTTATTGGTGCTTTCAACCTACCCGTTCACCTACGAGTGATATGGGGAAGTGACTCTATGTGTGATGTGGTGGTTCCATAGAGTGGCTATAATCTTATGTCCTACAAATTTCCCCCCTCCATCTGTTATCACTTCCCTAGGTAAACCATACCGCACAAATAACCCAAAAAGGAAATTAATTACAGCTTCTTCTATAGCTCTTGGAAAATCTATTGTTTCTACCCACTTTGTTACATAGTCTGTAGAAACTAGTATGTAGGCCTTTTGGTTTGATGGCGGATGAAATGGGCCAACAAAATCCAATGCCCATCGTTCAAAAGGTTCTATTACCAATTGGGGTTGCAATGGCATTTCATCAGATTGACTAGGACGGCCCATCCTTTGGAAACTATCACAAGCCTGGACATATTTCTTAGCATCTTTAAAAATGGTGGGCCAATAATAGCCCATATGTAGTACCTTATGCCCAATTTTGCAATCTACGAAGTGTCCTCTGCAGGGCTCATCATGGCAAGCCTTCAGGATGTCGTAGATTTCATCTTCATGAATGCATATGCGTATGCACATATCAGACCCTGTATGAAAAAGATATCCGCCAATCCAAGAAAATCGGGTGATGCGCTGGACAATCTGTTTCCTTTCCCTTGCTGTCAAGTGTCTGGGCAGCTTTCCTACCGCCAAATAATTTTATACATATGCATACCATGGCGTTTTAACTGCTACGGAAAACAAATTTTCATCTGGAAACTGGTCATCTACTACCAACGAATCATTTATCTTTGGAACCCGAGACAGAAAATTTGCGACTGGGTTTTCCTTCCCTGGACAGTCTTTAATGGTGATATCAAACTCCTGCAAAAGTAACAACCAACGAGTCACTCGACCATTTGTAATGGGTTTGTTAGCTAAGTATCTAATGGTGAAATGATCAGTATATAGAAAAACTTGATAGCCAGTTATATAATGTCTAAATTTGTTTATGGCATAAATGAAAGTGAAAAATTCATTTTCTGTTACTGTATAATTAAGTTCAGTAGCAGATATATTTTTGTTAATATAATAGCATAAGGCTTTTTGTCCTCCTCTTGGCCAAGGACAACGCCTATTGTTTCATCTGATGCATCTCTAGAAATGTGAAAGGGCAGCTCCCAGTTGGGTCCACGCAATATTGGTGTCATCAAAACCAATTTCTTCAAATCTGTAAAAGAAGTGTCACATGTTGGAAATAATATTGAGAAGGGGGGGGTGAATCAGTATTATCAAATCACTAACTTTTTCATTTCCATAATCAGATTCATATACGCTACTTCCGTTAAGGGAACTCGTGTGTACACGCAACTATGTTTAATGCAACTAGAGTATATCCAATAAACTTATGATTCAGTTAATGTCAGGCGGAAAGAGTCGATTGTGCGGACACAACCAACCTCCCTAGGAGCCTAAGACTCTCTAGTGACAAACAAGACAAACAAGAGCAATCCTTCTCTAAACATGCATTTACTATACGGGAAATCAAGTGTTTAGATCCTACCTGTAATCCAACGCTGTTGTAGCAGTCCAGCTCCGCTGATCCGGATGAGCTCCTCCTTCACTTTGAAACCTGCATACACTAACAATCAAACGATTAAATAGCACTTGATAATCTCATAGAATAAAACATATTTAACACATAGACCAAGGAGTACATGAAACAACTCATAAATAACAAGTTATTGAGAAGAATGGATTCATTTGCATTAATAGGTAACAAAAGGAACAAATACAACCTGAGCCTTGGTGTTGTGCAAGTCCCTCCCAGGGTCCATCAAGAGTTCTCCTTTACTTTGACAAAGCTCACCCACTTCCAAATAGAACAAGCAAAGATGGCAATCTCTCCTCACAAGCTTCTAAATGGGAGTCCTAATTCCTGCAGCATTTACCCTTAGAAATGTATAGCTTCCAACCTCCTCTCCTTCTGGCCCAATGCCTGTATTTATAGTGCTCAAGAGGAAGTTAATCAGGTCCACCATCAATGGGATAATCCCCTCTTTGGATGGGATAGCTCCCTTATTGATGGGATAAGTTCCTCTTTGGTAGGAGTGCATGAACCATCTGGAGGCACTCAATACACGTCGAACAACCTTCTAGAATGCTCTAGAAATGACCACAAGTGACTTTTTAAAGATGAAACTTGCGCATTTTAACCTTTACAGGGGGACGCACCTACCCCTTTACATACATAGCGTCCAAAGACGCAGCTTTTGTGAACATTGGGTGCGTCCCCGCAAGTAAGGTTGAGAGAACCTGCGTCTCCAGAGATAAATACATTTAGAAAGACTTTCTCTCTTTTTTGGAGTTTGACATGGAGAGCAGAGGCATAAGACTTGCCTAAGAGGGTAGCATGACTGTTGATAGAGTCATCTAACTGTAAATAGTCATGGTGACATTTTTTAGTGTAACAGATTGCCCCCTAAAGTGCGAAGCCTGAAATAGATTAGGGTTTTGTATTATCTAGGAAGGGTGAAGCGCTTTATCATTTCAAGGATTATCTCGTGGAGAGCCTGGTCAGAACCTACAATTTTCAACACAAAATACATGTATAATATTATATCATCACTGAGGTAGGCATTCCCATACTCAGATTAAAACTTTAACTAACAGACTAACTACTCTGATACAGGAATGATCTTGCAGTACATCATAATCATAGACTTTTGTAGACACAGTATGGGCGCAGCCATCTGTTTATGATTAGTCTACTTAGATAATGAATACAAAACTCCTCGCAGCCTGGATGGTGGAAACTAGATCCAGGGTCTTCATTTCTACTTCTCAAATTGGTACGATTCTAGCCATGTGAATAAATGAGTTGATGTCGAACATGGTAGAAACCACTTGATTACCAGTCGATGATGTAAACTGTTAACAAGCGTGAGAGAGACCACCAGTAATGTCAATGGTTCTCAAAGTACCCAGTACAATCCATGAGATGTGAATGAATGAGTTGATGTCGAACATTTCATGGAATCCTTCGATCGAAAGTCAATGATGTAAATTGACGTCAAAGGCGAGAAACCTGCCATTGATGCATGCAGACTTCAAGGTACTGACGATTTCTAAGTCATCTCTCTAGATAATGTGCTGATGTCGATAGAAAGCGACTCGTTGCAGGCAAGCCCGCAACACGAAATCATTGTTCAAGTTGAAGAAATGTTGCTGTAAGGACTGACTCGGGGATGGTCAAATGGATGACAAGTATTTTGCAGATGAAAGTTTTGCTTGCAGACCTCTTGAACACATAACGACACGACAGATGGCTTGGTGATGAATAACTCAAAGTTAACCCCCGGAACCCGGTTGAAGACTTTCAAAGTGGTTTGATCAACTGTGAGGTAAAAGATTTCCCAACCCAGGTGAATGAAAAGTGTCGTGTTCAAGAGTGGTAATAAAGTTTCTTCTGAGACAAAAGATAACAAACAGGTTCATTCTTCTCTCTTTTCCCCCACCATTTCTGGCAAGTACCTCTTTATTTTTAACAAGCTTGAGGAGGATAACATATGCTTGATTATAAGCTCATCCTTCGGATGAGTCCAACCTAGTTTTGATTCGAACCCTAGGAAGGAGTGGTTCGTTCCTGTTTGTAATTGAACAGGTCCTTTACTGTGAAATGTTTAACAAGGCCAGTATAGGAGAAGCTCGGCGTTTTTCATTTTTAGAGAGTCTGAAAAAACTAAAGAAGACTCCAAGGTGAACTTTTTCGTAAATTTGTGTCTCCCAAGCCCGAAAAAGTATAAAATAATACCTAAGAGAACCGCTTAGTCTTGCGACCAAGGAGTACTTTCATAGTTAGTGTCTTTGACCTGAAAAGTAAAAAGCGATCAAGGACACGTCGTTTTATTTCCAATATCGAGTTTGAAACGACAAAAACCCGGCAATCTTTTCCTGTTTTTACGGTCAGAAAAGGGCTATAAGGGGACCGTCTTTTAATTCCGTTTTAACGAGTGTAAAAGAAACGCTCGGCAATCTTTTCATGTTTTAGGAGTCAGAAAAGGGCTTAAAAGATGACTCTGAGGTTTCACTTTTTCGTAAATTTTAACGAGTTCGAAAAAGGGATAAAAATGTACTCATGGTCTTCACTTTTTCGTAAATTTTAATGAGTTCGAAAAAGGGATAAAATTGTACTCATGTGGCCGACTTTCAATTTAATTTACGAGCAGGAAAAGACGGAAAGAACTCGGCATTTTCATTTGTTTTACGAGAATGAAAGATAGCAAAATAATCTCGGTATTTTCATGAGTTTAACGAGTCTTGAAAATAACTAAAATTGACTCGAGATAGGTTTCATTTTTACAAAAGCTTGAAACAGAGAAAAACTATGCTTCAATGTAGTTTCATTTTTACACAAGCTTGAAACAGAGATAAAACTGTGCTTGATGCCCCCTAAGCATAACTTCTAGAGCGCATGCCCCCCAGCTTCATTTCATTCAACTAAGTACAAGCTGGATGGAATGAAGGCTCATGAACGAGATCGTTTGAAAGACTCGACCTAAAACTGTAAGAAAATTATGCAAAACACTGAAATAACTAACCTAAATATACAACTTAACATTTATGAGATCTAGTCAAACTCTCGATGCAAGTAGAGGAGGATTTGTTTCATTTTTTAACGAGCTTGACACAGGAAAAGAACCATGCTCGGATTCGGTTTCATGTTTACGTAAGCTTGAAACGAAAAACTATGCTTGTTATAAATTCACATGCCCCCAGCATAATGACGCAAATCAAGGTACATGCCCCCCAAGCTTCATTGCATTCAATGAGGTGGATGAAATGAAGCTTTACTTTCGAAATCTTGGAAAGACTCGTGGGAGTTGTTTCATTTTTTAGTGAGGTTGACACAGGAAAAGAACTATCCTCAAACCTTTGTTTCATTTTTTAAATGAGCTTGACACAAGATAAGGAACTATGCTCATGAATACTCTCTACAATCTACCTAACAAAGACTCTACTCTAAAAACCTTGATTCATTTTTTAACGAGCTTGACACAAGACAAGGAACTATGCTCATAAAATCCTTGATTCATTTTTTAATGAGCTTGACACAAGACAAGGAACTATGCTCATGACTACTCTCTACAATCTACCTACTTAACCTACCCTTATTTCATTTTTTAACGAGCTTGACACAAGACAAGGAACTATGCTCAAGAAGTTCGCATGCCCCCAGTATAATGATGCAAAGCGAGGTACATGCCTCCCAGGCTTCATTGTATTCAACCAGATGGATGAAAGGAATGAAGGTTTACTTTCAATATTTAACTTGAAAAGGGAGTTGTTTCATTTTTAAGGAGGTTGACACAAGAAAAGAACTATCCTCATACCTGATTCATTGTTTAACGAGGTTGAATCAGTAACAGGAACTATCCTCATACCTGATTCATTTTTTAACGAGGTTGACTCAGTAACAGGAACTATCCTCAAAACCCTACTTTCTACAATCTATCTACATATCCTAAAACTTACCTGATTCATTTTTTAATGAGGTTGACTCAGTAACTGGAACTATCCTCATACTAGCCTGTTTCATTTTTTAACGAGGTTGATACAAGAAAAAACTATCCTCGGCAGCCTATTTCATTTTTTAACGAGGTTGATACAGGAAAAACTATCCTCGCACAACTGATTCATTTTTTAACGAGGTTGACACAGTAAAAGGAACTTTCCTCGATGCAGCCTGTTTCATTTTTTAACGAGGTTGGTACAGGAAAAAACTATCCTCGCGCTCACTGATTCATTTTTTAACGAGGTTGACACAGTAAAAGGAACTTTCCTCATGCTCACTGATTCATTTTTTAACGAGGTTGACACAGTAAAAGGAACTTTCCTCACGCTCACTGATTCATTTTTTAACGAGGTTGACACAGTAAAAGGAACTTTCCTCACAACATTGATCATGGCTTCCAACTGGAGGAAAGACATGTCAATGGACACACCTTGATCATGGCTTCCAAGAGGTCTTCATCAGAAGGAAGAATAGTTCTTTGGAAGGAACACATGTCAAGGGACTCAAAAGGGATAAGAACATCGTGTTCAAGTAATCCCATAGAGTTTTCCATGTCAATTACCGGCTCTAAATCAAAGGAAGGTGAGCAAACAGTGAGAGGCTCACTTACATCGGTAACTGAAAACATGGGACCAGTTGCCACATAATTAACTCGTGGCAGGGTAGATACCACTTTAGAATCAGGAACATTTAGGGGTGTCATATTATTGGTAGTTGAAACCCGGCAATCTTTTCCTGTTTTTACGGTCAGAAAAGGGCTATAAGGGGACCGTCTTTTAATTCCGTTTTAACGAGTGTAAAAGAAACGCTCGGCAATCTTTTCATGTTTTAGGAGTCAGAAAAGGGCTTAAAAGATGACTCTGAGGTTTCACTTTTTCGTAAATTTTAACGAGTTCGAAAAAGGGATAAAAATGTACTCATGGTCTTCACTTTTTTGTAAATTTTAATGAGTTCGAAAAAGGGATAAAAATGTACTCAGTGGAGTCGCCAATTTGTCAGGCGGAAAGAGTCGATTGTGCGGACACAACCAACCTCCCTAGGAGCCTAAGACTCTCTAGTGACAAACAAGACAAACAAGAGCAATCCTTCTCTAAACATGCATTTACTATATGGGAAATCAAGTGTTTAGATCCTACCTGTAATCCAACGCTGTTGTAGCAGTCCAGCTCCGCTGATCCGGATGAGCTCCTCCTTCACTTTGAAACCTGCATACACTAACAATCAAACGATTAAATAGCACTTGATAATCTCATAGAATAAAACATATTTAACACATAGACCAAGGAGTACATGAAACAACTCATAAATAACAAGTTATTGAGAAGAATGGACTCATTTGCATTAATAGGTAACAAAAGGAACAAATACAACCTGAGCCTTGGTGTTGTGCAAGTCCCTCCCAGGGTCCATCAAGAGTTCTCCTTTACTTTGACAAAGCTCACCCACTTCCAAATAGAACAAGCAAAGATGGCAATCTCTCCTCACAAGCTTCTAAATGGGAGTCCTAATTCCTGCAGCATTTACCCTTAGAAATGTATAGCTTCCAACCTCCTCTCCTTCTGGCCCAATGCCTGTATTTATAGTGCTCAAAAGGAAGTTAATCAGGTCCACCATCAATGGGATAATCCCCTCTTTGGATGGGATAGCTCCCTTATTGATGGGATAAGTTCCTCTTTGGTAGGAGTGCATGAACCATCTGGAGGCGCTCAATACACGTCGAACAACCTTCTAGAATGCTCTAGAAATGACCACAAGTGACTTTTTAAAGATGAAACTTGCGCATTTTAACCTTTACAGGGGGACGCACCTGCCCCTTTACATACATAGCGTCCAAAGACGCAGCTTTTGTGAACATTGGGTGCGTCCCCGCAAGTAAGGTTGAGAGAACCTGCGTCTCCAGAGATAAATACATTTAGAAAGACTTTCTCTCTTTTTTGGAGTTTGACATGGAGAGCAGAGGCATAAGACTTGCCTAAGAGGGTAGCATGACTGTTGATAGAGTCATCTAACTGTAAATAGTCATGGTGACATTTTTTAGTGTAACAGTTAATCCATCATATGTTGATCTTTAATCAGTGCATCCGAACTTTATTAACCATATAAACAGTAAACAGGTGCAGTAAAACAGAACAGATCATCACACATAAGAAACACACATGAACACCATGATATAAGGTGGAAACCCAATGCGGGACAAAAACCACCTGTTGTTGTCATCCTTTAATATAATAAAAACATGTTTACAATCTTGTATTGATGCAGACTCATACCAGTACGCAAGCACCCACCTGCAGAAGGCTACAACCTTCTCTCACTCTCCAGCTACCACTGGAAGGGAGCTACAACCCCCTGGCTCTTGTACTAGCCAATATGTTTACTAGTACGTAGGCGCCGACCTACTGAAGGCTCCAACCTTCACTCATTTTCTAGTTGCTACTAGAAGGGAGCTCCAACCCCCTGGCTCTTGTACTGGCCGATATGTTTACCAGTACGTAGGTGCCGGCCTACAGAAGGTTACGACCTTCTCTCTTCCTCCAGGGACCACGTTTCATAAATTTTCATATTGGATACTCCTGAAGCACAACACCATAATCTGAAGGCCACGTTTCATCTAATTTTCATACCGGACCCATCAACAACATTGAAGCACAAAATCAATCACCACCTACATCATCAATCTCTGAATCACCCAACACTGAATCATTGAAACCCTGTCAACAAAACACAGTCACCAGAACACAGAGCAGAACACAAAACTCTGCAACAACAACCAGATCCAACTGCAACTTCAAACATCATACTTCATACTGTGTACGCTACTCTGATGAGCCCAACCAGTGTGTATACACGCTTTTACCAAAGTGAACCCGCGTACAGATCTGCAAATATTTACTCATAAATTTGCAGCTATTCCAAACACCAGTCATACCCAGATCATAACATTTATACAATAAAACATGCGTCAATAATTCATATCTGGTCTATCCATGATCAAACCACATAATGATAATACATTCTAAGCCTTATGATCCCGATCCATCATCCATCATCAACCGCATAGGTGCATCCTTGGTTCAGATCAAGAAAAGCATCACAAACCCATAACCAGCATACTAGATCTCACACTTCATCAGATATTCAATCCTTGCACACTTGCACTTTGGCCTAATGATCTTCTTCTCCTTATATAGGTTTAGGCCTCTCTCAATACCATGGTCCAAAACCACGTAGGACCGATACCTTGGACCCAATACTTGGGGTCAATACCTCGAACCAAATACCATGGATCAATACCAAAATACCATGGACCAAATACCACGGACCAAAACTTAGTTTTCCAACATGTACGTGCCTTTCCTTCTGTGAAAGTGCGTGTGTATGTTATACGCGCCTTTGTATATAGTGAACCTGTGTGTATATGCGACTTGGTATATAGTGAACCTACGTATACCTTTTCGTATACGCGACTTTGTATACAGTGAACCTGCATGTATACACGGCTTGGTCAATGGTGAACCTACGTATACCTTTCTTTCTTCATTCTTGTTGTTTACCTGCTATACTATGATCTTTCATCTGAGAGAGTTGCCATCAAGGACAACAATTGTGTCATACCTATATCATAATGCCAACATCACATTTATCAGACCATTTAAATTCAACATTTCATGTTAAAGCATACAAAGGCGCAATAATTTGTGAAACAAAATTGATAAACCTGCGATAATAACCTGCATATCCAAGGAAGCTACATACCTCCGTCTCAGTACAGGGTGTAGGTAGTAGGAGAATTACCTATATCTTTGTTGGATCTACCTGTATCCTAGCTGCAGAAATGTAGTGTCCTAGGATTATGCCTTATGTCATCATCATGTGACACTTGCCATTACTTAAACACAACTTGGTGGCGATGCATCGTTCCAAAACCTTCTCTAATGTCTGTAGTGCTTGATCAAAGTCGTCCCCATATGGGGTAAATTCATCCATGTAAACTTCAAGTCCTTCATTTATCAAATCAGCAAAAATATTGAGTATGGCCCTCTAAAACGTAGCTGGGGCATTGCATAAGCCAAACGGTAACACTCTATAAGCGAATGTACCCCACGGGCAGGTAAAGGTGGTTTTGTCTTGGTCTTCAAGGGCGATTTGGATCTGATTGTAGCCACTGAAGCCATCCAGAAAGGAAAAGAACTGTTTTCCTGCCAGTGTATCAAGGACTTGATCAATAAATAGAAGAGGGAAGTGATCTTTCTACGTGGCTTTGTTCAATTCCCGATAATCCACACAGATGCGCCACTTCTCATTTTTCTTGGGAACAACTACTAGCGGAGAGACCCACTTACGATCTGAAATGGGATAAATAAAATTCACATCCATTAACTTATGTAGCTCTTCATTTACAATATCTTTAAGATGCAGATTCAATCTCCGCTAAGGTTGCCGGATAGGATGAGCATCATTTTCGGTGTAGATATGATGCGTACATAATTGTGGGTATATTCCCTTTATGTATGGATAATGTTATCACCAAAATAGGACCCTGATAGGCTGCTGATCATACTATCTCGGTGTAACTATTTCAAACCAATCTTTTAGCTAAGGTTTAGCCTCCTCAGCCTGAGAGGGCTCTCTCAAAGGATTAATGATATTGATTGATGATAATATAGATGGCTAACTCTCTCTTGGTTTTGTGTGTTTGTAGGTTGAAAAGATGAAGGCTTGCTACCATTGGGCTATGGAGTCAACAAGTCAATAAATTCAGTGGCAAGGTTTCTTGACATGAAAGCTGAGGCAAATGGGGTTTTCAAACAAAGATAATTCACTCAAGGAAATAGGTCATCACAATAATTCCATTACTAAAGGAAGTCAGAGAATAGGGTTATGAAATCTGAGTAATGGTAATGAAACTTGCTGCTAGTAGTTCAAAGATTGTTTACTCACAAACTGCAAAAAGACACAGTCATCTCATTTCTAAAAGAAGTCAGAGCACATAGTTGTGAATTCTAAGTAATAGCAATGAGATCTACTGCAAATGATTCAAAGTAACATATAAATCAAGACAACATTAACCCCATGAGAACTCAGATCTGTTCAGAAAAACCTCTCTGCATTACTGATTATAGTTCATAGCATAAAGCAGCAGCCAGGCCAAAAAGTCTTCCACACTATCTTCTTCTTGAATGGTAACTGCTTTGCCTTTATCCTTTCTTTCATGAGGCTGTGTCACCTCCCCTGTTTCATCTGCTCTTGGCAGTACCTCCTATATTTGTTTAAACTTCCTCGTTATGGGTCTCCTGGGCTTAAAGACAAATTGATCAACCTGATCATCAAACTTGAGTTTTTTCGAGGCTTTGACTCTCTTAGCCTTATCTTTTCCTGACTCTATCAAATCTACTTGAACTAGTGGAGATTCTTCAATGTCGATGGCTTGCAATAAGTCATTTAAATCTCCCTTCGAAATAGGGCTTTCTTCAATAATCCTTGATTTGCCTTTTTCTTTAGCTACCTGGCTCCTAGTCCTTCTTCTTTGAACTCCTTCACCTGTGCTTGATTCATGTGCAGCTTCTTTGACATGAGCTCTTTAAGGGACTGTTGGGGTGTATCCTGGATAGTCAGTGGCCTGGTGGATTCTCTTACTTGCTTCCTTCCCTTTAACTTTGAAAACCTCCTGGATCTTGTTTCTGCCTGATGACCAGTTGTTGTTGGAAGATCTTTTGCAGCTTGAGGACTGAGACCGGTCTCGTTTTTGAAACCAGACATGAATATAAAGGTGGGCCAGTCTCTACCTACTTTCTGGAGTTCATGCAGAACAATCAACATAATCAACCGTGGTGAAACAATGAGGTCTCACAGGCTTCTTTCCTTAGCTGCACCTTATCACACATTTTACTTAAGCTACAGAATAAGTAAAAAGGTAGATCAATGGATATCTTTCCTTTGAAATGTAGCAAAAGCTTGAAATGATATGAATACACCTTGTTATATCTGCCTTCACAGGTAAGGTACCTCTGTATATAGGTAAGCAGATTGGCATATGAGTCTTTGACATAATTTCTAGGCACAGACTTGTTTAAATCTGAGTCAATGTGTTCTGGCTTCAAAAACTCTTTGCAGGGAGTCATATCAAATTTGAAATTCTTAAACCAAGTTTCTTGTCCCCTTGGAATCTCAGTAACTGTGGATATTACCTCTGGTGAGACTTGCAATTTGAGCATCCCAACCTTCGAATTCAGCCCTGTGAAATTCAAAGAAAATTCCTTGGTGGTTTGTGCATGACCTCCCTGTAGTTTCTCACAAAAATTCCAACATCCAACCTGCTTGAATGCCTGCTCAACTTCTTTGTGTTTCAAGAGAATGTCTACACCTTCAAGTTCGTTTCTTAAGCACCTGCCTGATCTGTGGTCTTTTCTTTCTGCCAATCCCTCCATGAAGGTTCAGTGTAATGGAGGTTTGAAATGCTAGCACTGCTTAAACTTCAATTTCTGCCTCGCTTGAATGGTTGCCTCGCTTGATAACTATGGATTCAAATTGAAAACTTGCAGTCTTGTCCCTCATGCAATGAATACAATCATCATTAAGACTGTGAATACCTGGCCTCTCTTGGAACTTGCAATCCGTGTGTACCAACGTACCTAGTGGCTGTAATAATGGAGATAAGTGGTTGGACATGATATGTGGAGTGCATAAGCTGACAATGAATGATGCAACCATAACTGAACTTGACAGATTTGACAGTTAGGAAAGATTCGTTGCGGATTGCATGAATCTCCGATTTCGTAGCGCAGTCAGTGTAAATTTTGAATTATGCACTACGAAATCACCTAAAACATGTCGCGCTGCGAAATCACCTAAAACATGTTGCGCTGCGAAACTGCTAAAAAGAATCTATGCGCTGCGAAAACACTTCAAAATGATTACATGCGCTACGAAATCACCTAAAGGGCTTTGTGGCACATAGTAACTTTTAAACAAAACTGACACATGGCTATGAGACCGATGATGAATGAGAATGACCAGTGACTCAAGACTCCTAAGACTCAGACTCTAAGGAAAACAAAAATCAAACTTAGACTAGCACCGACCTTTATCATCAAACTAGTGTGAGAAATTTTGGCATTAGAATTCTTAAGTGATAACAGATAGTCCCAAGCAAAAGCCCCTTTATATTTTTGCAAAACTTGAATGAGCTTTTGTTGTTGGTCACTGTCCAGACTATCATTAATGTTTAAAATCTTGCCTAGTTCAATTTCAATAGGCTTGCTGTTATGAACAGCAGTTGTCTAGATATGCTAATCATCAGTATCTTTCAAAGGGTCTTCAAAGAATTCATTGTCAAGAATTGCTTTTAACATTTGACATTTTACATTATTCATAGTGGTTGGATGATTAATAAAGTTATTGATCACATCATCTTCAGTCTGATTCTTGAACTCAAGTGCCTCTGCTACTGTAAGTGGTGAACGAATACTTTCTTCCAGGTATGTGGATGGTTGTTTATGTATTTTCACAATGGGCGGACTTGGTTTGGCAGGAGGGTATAGAACCAGATTTTTTACAGTGTCCCCCTTAGCAATGGTCATGATGCCCTCACGGCAACCTATGTAAGCATCAATTGTTGCCAGCCAAGGTCAGCCCAAAATTAAAGGGTGCCCATCTAATTGACTTTTTGGGTTTATGACGAGAAAATCCACTGGGTACTCCCATGAATCAACAGAAACCGTAATGTCCTGTAAAGTTCCCTCTGGTCTTACCACCGAACGATCAGCGAGTTCTAGCAGGGTGGTGGTTGGTTCCAGAGTTGTGATACCAAGTGTCTTACAAGTTTCCGCGGTTAAGATGTTAATGGTTGCACCCAAGTCAACTAGTGTGTTTGGAAAGGAGCGGCCATATATTTGGACTATAACTATGGGATTCCTAGGATCTTCATATTTTATCGATGTTTCCCCAACCAAGAGTAAATCAAACAAGGTCCCTACAACATGAATAGTGGGTGGAGCTTTTACTTTCCTCACAGGCTTTTTCACACATAGTTCTTTAATTGTTTTAGCATAAATAGGAATATCTTGGATGGCCTGGAGGAGAGGAATTTTAATGCAAATATTTTTCAGTTCCCCTATGAGATCAAAGTATGGATAAACAACTAGTTTAGGTATTGTTAATCTTTCAGGGAACAGGGGAGAAGTAACTACGAGTTTTTCAGGATCTTTATGCTCAACTGTGTCTTCTCCTTGTTTTATTTATGTGTCAGTCACAGTCGATGGTGTATGTACAGGTGGGGTTTCTAACTCAATTGGTGGCTGGTCTTTGTCTTCCTCAGGAGTGATAATGCGTCCTGACCTCAGTCTAAGTTCATTGCATTCTTTTTGTTTGGTCTCATAGTCTGAGTTTTCAACAATTTGCACCAGCTGAACTGGTCTGTTATTGGGGTTTGGATTCGGTTGAGCTAGTAGTTGGGGATGTAGAAGGGGCTGAGGATTTTGTTGTAATGGATATGGGGCTGATAATGTAGGTTGAGGTTGAGGACCTATCCCCATAGGTGTATTAGTTATCCCTAGAGGTCGCTGCCAATTCGAAGACCAGTTCGAATTTTGTGAAGTAGAGGTAGGCCACTAGGATGGGTATGGATTACTTTGCCAAAAAGGAGTAAAAGGAGAATTCGACTAACCATTACCCAGAAAGGACTAAGTTGGCTAAGGTGGAATAGAAAATGGTTGGCACTACCAATTCGAGAAAGGTGATTGACCTTGCCATGATGTTTCGGAATTATGTTGCTGATTAAATGGTGAAGAAGGAAAGAACTAAGATGGGTCTTGTGACATACCTGTGGGTCGGCCTTGCCACTATCGACGTTGGTTCATTAAGTATATTGGTTTTGTCTCTTCTTCTGCTTCTTTAAAAACTGCTTTCAGCCCTAGAAGTGATGGACACTACTCAATGGCATGGTCCTTGGTGCAGATAGTGCATGTCTGGACCATATCCAATGGACATTCCCATTGACTATACTTCTTTCGGCAGCGTGGGCAAAAAATGGCCAAATTATGTTCTGCTAAGGTGTGTTTCTATTTGGCCTGTAGGACGTCCAACTGCGTTGTAAGGGTTCCCAGGATGTATGTCTTGAATTCCTTCGGGAGGTTACCGATTTCCATTCTTGTTACACCTCCACTGTGCAGTTTGCTTTCTATAGTCATAAGATATCAGCTCCCTGACCGGGTGTGTGTGCTACCTCGCAAACACCTGATACACAAGCGAACAATTTCATCATAATCCTCTTGAAAAATGTCTCCTTTCCCATCAATTTTAAAGTTTCTATCCATTCTTCTTTCATTCCTTTAATTAAGATGGCTTTCAGGACTTCTTTTGGTAATGTGAAGTGATGGGATCTCTAAAAATTGTAGTGAAATAGTTCGACATATTCCTCTAGAGTTTCATTATCCTTTGTAGACATCTTAAAGATTTCATATTTTAATTCCCTAGTCCTACAATAGTCCTGATATTTTATGAGAAAATAAGTTTTCATGTCATCCCAAGAGTTAATAGTGCGCCCACCTAAACCCATGAACCACCTCAAAGCTTCTCCTTTTAGGGTAGAAGGGAACAACTTTAGTTTTTTAGGGTCAGTGGTATAATCGTATCCTCTACACAGGACGTCAAACTCAAATAAGAAAGTGTTTGGATCCTCTGTGGTCATCCCATGAAAGGTTGGGATGTTTTGCAAGGGAATAGCTTTCATCGGGCCATTGGCTACTGGGTTGACTATGGGGTATTCCAATGTCGAGGTCTGACCTTGAGGTACTTCGTTTTCCATTTGGTTGAAAATGTGTCAATATCCTTCAGGGACTTCAGGGGATGTTATCTGAGTAAGTGGAGTATTCTCAATCCGAGGTGGTTTTGCGGCACTGCCCAAATCTGGGATCACAGGAGATCTTAGTTCAGAAAACTGTGGCTCTACCTTAGCAATTCCACTCCTTTCTCCCTCCCCTTTTCTTAGATTGCATGATTTTCCCTCTTGTAAAGGATCAGAATGTAAATTTTCTGTAATCTGAAAGCTCTATTCAGATCCTCCAATTTGTCTATGGATCTCAGTGTAAGTTGTAGATGGTGAGCCTGCTACCTGAGGGATTACAGTAGGGCTTTTTCTAGATATATTCTAGGTCCTATTGATGCCTGAGATTCTGTTTTTCTTACAATTTCGTCTATAAAAGTTGATCTCCCAAGGTTCACTAATCCCTTGGGTTTTGCGGATTTAGGTAGGGGGTTCTGATCTTTTTCTATATTTTTATTCCTAGTCATTCATAAAAAATAAAAAATAAAAAAAGAACCCTACTCCTATTTAACCTCTATACATTTGCTGAAAAGCGAGTTGATGAGCAAGCACTTTACTTGCTAGTTACGCAAGTTCTTACCTCCCATTTTTAAAACCCAATTCTTTTACAACAAGAAAAATAAAAGAAATCACTTTGAAACACTCTCCCTGGCAACGGCGCCAAAATGTTGGTGCATTAAGATGACTATTAAAAGCAACCTTAATACCTACATTAGTTATCAAACCAAGGTAAGTCTATTTATTTCAAGAGTGTTCAGCATTGTCTATGCAAGTGAATTCAGAGGTTCATTCAATATGAAATGATTTAGAATCGTTGCAATGATTAACATCTAATTCTTGAAGTTCAATCCAAAACAATTCTGAAAGAAATCTTTAAAGAATTTTCAAATCTACTTTAATCTATTATGCAGAGAACTGAATTGGAATGCAAGTAAAAGGAATCACTCTTAGCAAATCTAACTAGTATAGACAATAATTCGTTCAGCATGAAGGAAAGCTACAACAAATGAACAACAAGTAACTATTCAAACATCTAATGGAAAGCAATCAACTGTAAGCTTAAGATCTCTGATAACACTACTTCAGAATGAACAACAATCAAATACTTAAACTAACCTGATAAATTCGGTAAAGATTAACACGCAGATGTAAAACACAGCAAGATCTAGAATCTAGTTTGAACAGAAAAAGTAAATCGTAACAATCAATACTCACAACAATCAAAATAATTCTAATTTCATGAAATAACAGTAATAAACAATTGTAAGAGTAAACAAAAATAAATATGACATAATTAAAGCAGTAAATCTCTTATCGACCAGGCCCAGAGTCTCCAGAAGTCACTGCCGAAAGACACTCATAATATGATTATAGGTAAAACACAGTCTTCTTCATTAAACTTGATAATAGAGTTACAGCATCACAGTAATGAGAGTACTCTGTGTCAAAAATGAATAGTTACAATCTCCAAATTTCTAGCTAGTTGTTCATTTTGCCTGTTGGCTTTATATAACCTAGGAAAGACAAACAGATAGAAGCGAATCCTCAAGATCAGGAGATCCTGAGGATTTCGCAACCGACAATCTGATTTCATCACAGAATAGACTTGGTTCTCCTAGTATTTTGCTAGCCTTCATAATCGAGACGTTGTCCTTTTTCCTTTCTTAGTCGTTATTCCATCGTTTGAACAGCAATCATTCAATTCATGTTCCTGCATATAAAGATAGCGAAAGTTAGTTTTTCATGCCCAGATTTACCCAATTCGTTAATGATCGATTTTATCCAGCTTTTACAATTGTTTCTTCTATATTTATTCCTAAAACAAAGATAAACACATAAAGGCAAATGATTAATTAAGCTAATATGAGGATAAAACATACCTTTTCCATGGCCCAACAATTACCAAGGCATTCGATTGACTTGTTGTAGAAATCAATATTTGTTCGTTGTTGCTCCAGCTAATCCATCCCAATGAGGATGTTGTTTGTTGCCAGGGGAAACAAATTTAAAATAATTATAGTGGTTGTGCCGCTTAGGATGATTGGGAATGAATATACAGCATACTATAATCGCTTCTTGGTCCCGATGGCCAACTAAACTAGCTAAAACTCCTTGTGCATTGTCCTAGGTAAGGCACTCTTCTTGTCCACTTGTGGGCTTATGCAATTGTAGATTTATCTTGGGTCTATCAAAATAAAAATGTATTGGTCATTGATCTTACCTTCTATTTTGATTATTAGGATTGATGATCTGCATGTCCATAATCCACGACTGCATATATGCATGGTGCACACCTGGCCATGTCATTCACAGTTTCAACTTCTTGTAGATTATATGCTCTTCGGCCATTCTGTTGCTATTGAGGGTAGTCCTTTTGTAGGTATTTCCCCCCACATGTCCAACATTGCATAGGCCTTGCCTTGAGCTTCTCGGTTTCAGCTCTTATGGGATTCATGAACTTCTCTTTACTTGCAACGCCAGCTCTCTATTGATGTCCTCCTTTTGCATGAGTGACTGGTTTATGGATGATCTAGGTGGCTCCAAACACATGCAGAAGTCCAAGAGGACTCAGGAAGGGTCAAAAATCAAAGTGTTTGTATTTTGCTAGAACCAGGTTCATGTTAAATATCTCGTTGTCATGATCGTGGTGGTGTGAACGGTTCTTCAAACTAAGTCTATATGTGAAAGTTAGGAGCAATCAAAGTTTGGTTGACTTTTGCTGACTAGGCAAGCTTAATGGAGACATAATTTGGACTTTTTCCGGCGGACGGAATCCGGCCAACTCAAGTCAGAATTCGGGTGAAATTGTTGCCTCGTTAAAATGTCTCCTTCAGTCAAAAATCCAGATTTTTAAAATCGGCCAAGTTGTTTTAATAACAAAAAAAATTATTAAAAAAAAGGGTGGCAGGCCACCAACCCTACCACCCCAATCCTTATCAACAATTATTAATGGAGGGGTGGGCCACTACCCCCGGCCCTCCCCCCATACTTGGCATAACCGTTGGGACCGTGGTTTATGGCCGGCACTGAAACCATTGCACGCAGCAAAATAGGTGGTGGGCCGGCCCTTGAGGCACAGACCCAACCACCATTAAACACTACCACCATAATTTAAAACAATCAAACTGTTGTGTATTATTTCGGGAGGGGTGGGATTTGATCCCCCGACCCCTCCTCAACTACTTTCCAAGTTTGCCACTGCGCCACAACTAATTTGTTGTGTAATCCACCCACGACTTCATATGTAAACATATTTGCTCAGTGCGCCATGGGAGGAGGAGCACACATGTAGTTTGAGGTAGCATGGAGGAACCAGGAGCGGGCGTGGAAATCGAGACATAATATTTTTTTAATTAATTTATCGCAGGTGGAACCATGATTGAGCAAAATTCTCAGGAGGGTGAAATTTTTGTAGTGTCCAAATTGGACAAATTTTATGTTGATCTTACACCTCTCAGCGACACGAACCCGATGGCGCAATCAGTTTCCTGATCTGAGCAGCAGATTTGCAGAGGACCCAGAGGAGGGAATCTTTGAGGAATCTAGGGGGAATCTAAAAGATTCCTTGAGCCCTAGATTTTCATTTTCTCAGAATTCAGAAATTTGACAGTCGATTTTGCACTATTCGATGCCACAAATCTGATGGTGCATTCAGATTTTCCATTTGCTCATTTCATTTTTCGGCCACTTTTCTAAGTGGAGTGCAGGTGTCAGCATTCATGTGCGAGTAGTCATTTCCATGCGATTCGATACTGTGAGATCCATGGTCTGAACAGCTTCAGCAGCTTATCATCCTTTTCTTCAGATGGCCTAGGATGTGAGGTATATGCAGTGTGTTGATGTACTTCTTTTGCTATGCATTGTGTTGCACAGATCCTTGTTTTATGTTTGATGTGGGATCTTGTTTCTTACTTGTTTTCATGATTCCTACTTGATGTGATGCAGAATCATTTGTGGGATGTACTTGTTGTCATGATTTGTCATGTTTTGTTTGAGATCCCTTTGTCGTATGTTGAAGGGGTACTCATGTGTCGTCATGTATGATTGCATTGAAATCCCTTTTATGCCATGTTGGTGGGATGTTCATTATCATCATGCATGAGTTTGTGTCATACTGATAGGAGTCCTTTTTTACTGAGAGTTCCTGTAGCATAACATCTCTTGGAGCCACTCCTGCATGAGGGCATTTTCCTTGTATGATAGTGACATCATCCCTTATGTACATCATCTCTATTGACAGCACTTAATGCAGCGGCCTACACCATCTTGACACTAGGGCTCGGAGACGTAGTCCCTCCTGGATGAACTCCATTATCAACATCTTGTTATTTCATGTGCTAATGAATGTCATGTTCCTCTTCTTTACAGTATGCATATGTATTGGTTTATGTTCTTTTAAAAATGTAATTTAACACATCACGGAAGTAAAAGTTCTTGGAAGGGTCCTTCGTCACACCCAGACCTGGATCAATGGATTTCCCCTGCAGACTTCATTCGTTTCCCTTTAAATCTTGGCTTTCCCTTCGCCTTCTAATCCATTCTAAACTATGACTTGTGCTTTGATTGCTCATATCAGTGCCTTATTTTATTGATAGTATCCCCCAACGTGTTTGGCTTAGTGAATTATATTATGTCCCTAAATATCTGAGGTAGCCCGCTGATATAATGTTGTATATTTTGTCTTTTCATCCTTGATGTAGGGCACATATTTTAATAGCTCCAAGAACCTTGTAGTATACTCCTCATCTGTAATTTTTCCAAGCTTAAGTTCATATAACTCTTTGGTCTTCTTATCATAATACTCTTCAGATAGATATTTATCTCTAAAGTACCAAGTCAACTCCTTTTCTCTAATGTCCTTCATATTCCTTAAATATTCCCACTAAATATCAGCCTTTCCTTTCAAATTGAAGATGGCTACTCTTACTTTCATGTTCTCATAGTAATTGCAGACTCTGAAATACTCCTCCATCCCTAATATCACTCTTATGCATCTTCATATTTTTTCACCTCTCCATCAAATGTAGGGGGCTTTACCTTCATGAACTATTTTGGCACATATTCCTCTCTCCTCCTCCTTTTCTATTCATGTTTCCTCGTTTCACCACTAGATAATTGTTATTCGCTGATTCTCCTCCTCTTTGGAGTACTTAAAGAAGTTCTACCCCTTGTTGTGCCTTCACTTTGTTGAATTTTGTAGCTATGGTCGGCCTTAATAATTAATATTTTATCCCTTTACAATATATAATAATAAATATGGTGACACAGATAGGTGTGTACGAGAGGAGGACAGCAGTGAGGCATCAGACGAGCAGGTGGCAAGAGGCGGCAGCAGATGGGGACAGCTGGAAGGTCGTAGGTAGGGAGCCTGGGAACGTGGGCCGCAAATGCACACCCTCTGAAAATGGCAGCAGAAAGACTATTGAGGGTTTGTCTCCCAGTTATCCTCGCGCTGTCACCGTCTCCGAGCTGCTCAAGGTTGCTCCTTGTCAACGAAGGAGGGAACGGACCATTTGCAGACAGCCTATTCGAGTTTACCTACTGCAATTTGTTTAATCATGGTCAAACCTAGCGAAGCCGTCGATCTCGATCCCGAGCCGGAAGACATCCTGTCAGTATGGGGAATGGACATAACTGCACAGAATATTGAACGATTTATCGGGCCAGCTGGAAGCCCTGGAAACATTAAATCCGGTTCGGAAGTGACCTGGAGAAACAGGAAAGTGACAGGCCTTCTGGAGGAAAGTCTGGGGCTGGCCGTGCTAAGCAGCCAAGGAGTTTACACGCTTTCTTTCCCTCAGGAGCCGATTACCCAGGAGGCAGTTTACACTCAGGCAGAATCTCAGCATTTCCACCAAGTAAGTACTGTGAAACCTCTCTCGCCTGAGCATTTTTATTCTGGAGGTCTTGAGGACGTTGTTTTCAGTTGCGGGTTGAGGAATCTATTCCGAAATAGCCCAGGATGTGGTCTTAAAGCAGATTTAGGGTCTGCTGAAGCAGAACAATCACCGGCCGCTAGTAAAATCATATCAGCCAGAGATCTGTCAAACCCTAGGTTGGCATTTGGGAAGGTTGATGTAGGATCTGGTTGGGGCTCGGCCCACAGGAAGGAAGCCCTCGATAATGAAAATGGAGGGGGTCTCCCCAGTCAGTCAGGGGACTTGGGGTTTTCAGAAGGGCTAGCGGGAGGTTCCGGAAGCAGGATTTTAACAGACAAGGTAGAAAGAGGAAACCCTACCTCAGGCGTAGGGAAGAATTCGTCTCTGCAGCAGGAAGAAGCAGCAAATGGTGCTGCAGTCACCCAGAACAGGGAGGAGGGTTCAGGCAAGAGGCAGACGGGGGAAAAAAGGAAGAAGCAGAAAATCATAAAGAAAAAAGAGCCCGAGGCGAATCTCATTTTGGGAATGGATGTCCAGATAGAAGATGCCATTGAGGTGGCTGAGCGTACCCTAGTGGGTAGAGCAAGGGGAAAGAAACACTCTGCTCAATTTATCCAAAATTGGGCCTCGCAGCAATGGCAGTCGGCTCCAGACAAAGGTTTCCAAGGTCACAGTCTTGGCGAAAGGTTGGTTCATGGTAAGATTTGAGAAAAAAGAGGCGGCGGATTGGGTGCTGGGGAAGAATTGGGCATTTGGCAGCCACCCTGTAATGTTCAAGCAGTGGACACCCTTGTTCAACGCACAGCGAGAGAAGGTCGAGGTCATCCCTGTTTGGGTGCGTGTACCTGGTCTGCCACCTTTCTTATGGGTGGAATCAGTCTTCAGATCCATAGGGAACCACCTCGGATCATACTTGGAAACAGATATGTCTTTTCTTCAAACTCGGGACAAGGCAATGGCGCGGATTTTGGTAAGTTTGAATCCCAGAGAAGGTCTTGCGGAAAACATCAAAATTCAATATAAAGACTTCATTTTCGATCAGCCTTTGGACTATGAACATCTACCTTTTAGATGTCATAGATGTCATGTGTATGGTCATCTGGCAAGAGACTGCCCTCTGGGATTTCGACGCAGGCGGAAACAGAAGAAAGCCGAGGTGGATACTTAGGATGCAGTGAAGGAAAGGCCATCTCGGTTAGAAGAGGATCAGGGGTTGAAGCCCATGGAATTGGACAGGAGTAAGGAGGAGAAGATAATGGAGCCAGCTCAGCAGGAGAATCCAGATCGGGAGGGTGCACCTGTACAGCCTCAAGAGCCCGAGAAGTTTGTCCAAGAATCCTCTGAAGCTCCGGCCGCAACCCTATTTGAAGACACAAAGGGTATGCGCCTAGACTCAAGTAATCCATCCTTATCTCCTTCATTAGCAATTAAAGAAGCTTGTTTCATGTCAAGTGCTCATATTAGTAATTGTCCTATATCTGCTGATTATTCACAAGTTGATAGCATCATTACTTCCATCCCCAAATTAGATCTGAACTGTGAAGAGGTTCCGGTTGAGAAGTGTGAAGAGAGGAATGTTCCACTTCTGGGTTCAAAACATTATAACCTCTGTTCTCATGACAAAAAGCCAATTCCCTAGAGCCAGTAGGGGGTTTAGGTATGGATCTGACCTTGAGCACCAAGCGGAAAACTCGAGGTAGAAAATCTGACCTGTCAAAAGCTCAGGTGAGAGCAAAGATGGATGTGGCTGATGGGAAACAAATGTCTATCCCTGGGGTTCTTAGAGCTGTGAAACCCTATGAGGAGGTTATAAAATGATTTTTCTTTCCTGGAACTGTAGGGGTTTAGCCAGTAAACCTAAAAAACTGGCTCTCAAAGAAATTGTCCATCGATATAACCCTGATGTCCTCATGCTGCAAGAAACTTTAGGCAGGAGTGAGGAAGTTTCGTCAATTTTAACCTCTCTTCTCCCAGGTTGGAACTTTCAGGCAATGGACTCCATAGGACACTCGGGAGGTATTGCCATGGGCATCAGGGAAGGAAGATTGAAATTGATTAACCTGTGGGGGATGGAGCATGCTTTGGGTATGGAAGTCCTATCCTCTGACCTAGGAATTCCTCTGATGATAGTAAATATATATGGGCCATGCCAAGGGAGAGTTTCTTTCTGGAATTCACTTCTCTCCAAATCTGTGATGAGGATTCAAAACCTGGTGGTAGGCGGAGATCTCAATTTTTCTATTGGAAATGGTGAAACTTGGGGACCATCAGCCAGAGAAGACCCGCTATCAGACTTTTTTATGAATATGCTAAACACCCATAATCTGATGGATGTAAATCTGTTGAAATTAAGGCCCACTTGGAGGAACCGTCGAACAGGTGAAGCTAGAATTGCAAAAAGATTGGATCGTTTTCTTCTTTGTGAAGAGTTAGCTTCAAGGATTCTAGTTTTTCGTCAATGGGTGGGAGAGGGAGGAAACTCGGATCACTTTCCAATTATTCTTGAGCTTTCCAAGCCTCCACATAAGCCGGCAGCCCCCTTCAAGTTCAATTCCTCATGGCTGCAGGAGGACTCTTTCAATAAACTCTTTAGAGAAACCTAGAGAACTCCAAGTAGGAACTCCACTGAGGAAAAGGGCTTCCTTTTCATGGAAAATCTTAAGAGATTGAAAAAAGCAACAGTGGAGTGGTCGAAGGCTAGGAAGAAACAGAATGAAGATCTAAATCAAATTGGCCTTGAACTCCAAGACCTGGAAAGTCCTGACTCTGATGGCTATGAAACACAGGAGAAAAAGGACAGAATCCTGTTGTTGGAAGGTCAACGAAGTAAAATTCTGCTAGCAAGAGAGGAGGAATGGAGGTTGAAAAGTAGAGCGATCTGGCTGAAGGCAGGAGATGAAAACACAAAATTTTTCCACAATTATGCCAAAGGGAGGAAGAACTCGAATACCATCTAGAAGCTAAAGGATGAAGAGGGCAGAGAAGCAAATACTTTTGAATCTCTCTCACTCATGGGGAGAAGCCATTTCCAGAAGTTATTCACTGATCAAGGGGAAGTAACGTTAGCAGAGGTGATCAGAACGGCCCAATGCTTTCCTAGATATGTGGAGGAGGAAGAAGTGGAGGAGCTGATGGGAGAAGTCACTAAGGAGGAGGTTGAAAGCATCATAAAATCAATGGCTAAAGACAAAAGCCCAGGCCCGGATGGGTGGACAATAGAACTTTTCCAACACTTCTTCGACCAAATTGGTTTGGAATTAACGGAGGTGGTCGAAGAATCCAGGAGGAAAGGTGTTGTCTATCCTCCTTTCAACTCAACTTTTATAGCTCTTATACCCAAAAAAGAAGACCCGAGCTCCTTTGAAGACTTTAGACCTATATCACTTTGTAACTGCATTTACAAAATCATTGCAAAAGTGATAGCAGTCCGAATAAAGCCGATCTTGTCAAGATGTATTTCAAATGAACAGTTTGGGTTTTTGGATGGCAGACAGATCCATGAGGCCATTGGGGTTGCTCAGGAGACAATCCATAGCGTCAAACAGATGAAAAGGAAAGGGGCAGTGGTGAAAATTGATCTATCAAAAGCTTATGACAGAATCAGTTGGACCTACATCAGGATGTTACTAACACATCTGGGTTTCAGAATCGACTTTATCAACTAGATTATGGGATGCATCACAAGTGTTAGTTTCGCGGTCCTAATAAATGGAGCAGCCTCCTCTTTTTTCAAAGGGCAAAGAGGATTGAGACAAGGATGCCCTCTATCGCCCTTGCTCTTTCTACTGGTTGCTGAAGGACTAAGCCAATTAGTACTGAAGGCTAAAAGGGATGGAGCCATAAGAGGTTTGGAAGTGGCGGTCAATATGTTCATTTCTCATTTACTCTTTGTAGATGACATCTTACTCTTCAGCAATGGGAACATATCTGAATTAAAGGAACTCAAGAGGATTCTAGATCTTTTCATGAAAGCCACAGGAATGCAAGTGAACTATAGGAAATCACAGCTGATTCTGGAGGGCTTTAACAGGTAGGAGATAGGCCAAATTTCAACAGTCCTACCCTTTGATGTGCACAAACTCGATGATCCTTTTAAGTATCTGGGGTTCTGGTTGAAACCAAATGCTTATCGTAAACAGGACTGGAATTGGCTACTAGCAAAAATAGAAGCCAGAATTACTCACTGGAGTTTCAAGTGGCTTTCAAGAGCAGGAAGATTGACCCTAATCAAATCAGTCCTCCTTGTAATTCCGGTCTACTGGGCAGCCTTGACTTGGGTTCCTAAAGGCATTCTGGAGAAGATCAGAAGGATTTGTAGCAGATTTCTTTGGGCAGGATCAAAGGAGGATTCAGTTCTACCTTGGGTTGCTTGGGAGAAAGTGGCAAGGCCAAAAGAATGGGGAGGGTGGGGAATAAAAGACCTCACAGCTTTTGGACCTTCATTGGCAGCAAAATCAGGGTGGAGAATAATCAAAATGGGAAATCTTTGGACGAAAGTGGTGAAAAGGAAATACATTGACCCTACCCCTTTAGAAGACTGGATAAGAAATCCCATTAAGAAAAGAGGGAATGTTTTTGTGGTCTGGAAGGCTACGATAGATGCCTTCAAGATCATTGAGCAAGGTCTGTCTTGGCAGGTTGGAAATGGGGAGAATCTTAGAATTGGGAAAGATCCCTGGGTAGGCTGTAATGAAAACTTTTCTTTATCCCCGGACCTTATCAGGCATCTTGACTCCAAAGGAATTTATTCCCTCAATCAGGTAGAGAAACATGGTCACTCAACAATCTGGGGGCAAGCGTGGCTATCAGGAGAGGAGTTGGATCTTCTGCCCCAATGGTGGAATGATTGGAAGGCCTATACCCTAGAGCTCTCCAGGTCAAATGTGAGACTGAGAGATAGACCAGATAAATTGGTATGGGCCCATGCAGAATCTGGGCTCTATTCCCCAAAATTTGGGTATAAATTCCTTATGTCAAAGAAAGGTTGGGGAAATCCGAAATGGTGGGCCAAGCATTTGTGGAAGCTAAAATGCCCTGCTAAAGCCAGACTTTTCTTCTGGTGCATCCTCAAGCGAAAGGTTCCAACTTGGGACATCCTTCAAGCCAGATATAAGTCAGGACTAGGGAGATGCTCGCTTTGTAAAAATGAATCCGAAACAATTAGGCATCTATTTATAGATTTTCCTATTGTTAAAAAAGTGTGGCTGGAAGTTGGGAAGCTCATCCAGAAGAATGTAGTCTGGGAAGGGGAAATTTTTTCAGATGTTTGGCATAAATGGTGGCATCTATATCCAGAAGGGACTTTGCGGAATTTACCTCCCATCATCGCATGGGGCATCTGGATAGCCAGGAATAGGAGCATCTTTTTAGACAAGGACACCCCTTTTGAGGCTATTGCTATTCAATGTACTTCTATTTACACAAATATTCCCGAACCTGAAACCGAGAAGATTCCCAGACAGGTCAGAGAGGAACAAATTAAGGATGGCATTCCATGGGCTTTTTTTGACGGGGCATCCCAGAACAACAGAACAGGAGCAGGGCTGGTTATTCATTTAAATCAAAACCAGTGCCTGAAAGCCTCTGTGGGTTTAGGCACTGGTACAAATAATTTTGCGGAGTTGTCTACTCTGAAATTGCTTTTATGCTGGCTTATTCACAGGAACATCTTCACAGTTCAGATCTTTGGGGACTCTATGAATGTTATTAAATGGTTCAATGGGAAAAGCAGATGTCAAAACTATATCTTGTTACCTTTATTAGAAGAGATTCAGCAGTTAAAGCTTTCCTTTAATGTTTTTTCTCTCTACCACATTTACAGGGAGCACAATGACACAGCAGACAGGCTTTCTAAAGAGGGTCTGCAACAAGATATGGGTTGTTGGAGAATAGTGGAGGAGGACCATGGAGAGATCCGTGTGTCGGATCAGCCTCCGTACTCTTAGTCTGTTTACTCTTTGGACTCTTCAGGCTATGCAAAGCCTGATTTTGTTTTCAGCTGTTATGATCTTTATCTTATGTTCCTGTTTATTATATAACTGATTTTAGACTGCATGACTTATGTATCTACTTCCTGTTTGGGTTGTTTTCCTCAATGAGGAGACCCGGGAAATAGATGCATTGGTTTTACTTTTCCATGGAGACGCTCAGACTTATGACAAAAACTGTATATTTTGTTTTTGCTTGAGCTGGAGACGGGGGTTGTTTTCCTCGATACGAGGAGGCCCACGTTTTCAGATCAGTGGTATTTCTCTTTACTCATGGTTTTGGACAGGAAGGACAGTCACTTCCTGTAGAGCTCTATGATTTTTAAATCATACAGCAAACTGAATGCTTCGGCATATACTATGTAACTTTTTATTTTTTTATAAAAAGTTTGAATTTTTCTTTGGAAAAAAAAAATATGTAATAATAAATATAAGCCATGTTCTTCATGTTGGTTTCAAAAGAGAAAATTTTTTAATCCTTAGCTCCAAGGAGATCAAGACGGCTTGCCCCTTATCACACATATTCAGCCTCCCAGGATCACTATATAAAGGAATTCAACTAACTCCTCTTGGCACCATTCATATCACACACAAGGCCAGATATATTATTCTCATCTGGACGAAGAAAACGAAGACAAGAAGGAAGAATTTGATAAAGAAAACCAGTGTCTTCTCTCTCTATCTATTTGACTTTGCACGTGTGACTTTTCTCTCTTTTTGTGACCCCGCGCGTGTGAATTTTCTCTCTTTCTGTGACCTCACACGTGTGACAGACAGGCCAAGATTTTGGGCATATCTAAGTAGTAGGTCTAAGTTTTTCTAAGTGTAGAAGTAGGTCGAAATTCGACCCTAGGAGATCATATCAGGCTAAGTTTATTGGGAAAAAATTTGACTTGACAAGAGGGAAGTTTGACCAGGTTTGAAAATGGTTGTGTTGCTGGTTAGTTTGACGTTATGTTTGACTTGAAGGATTATATGTATCTCCTGTTGAATTGAATAATTTCTCCAAGGAAAAAGTTGTTATGTTTTTCCTCCAAGTAGGTTTTCCCAGGGTAAATCTTATGTTGTCTTGTGCATCATTGTCTTGTTGTGATATATCTTGTCCTACTTCTTGTTATGGATGAATTTTTGAAGTATAATTTCTTAATGGTTAACTGGAATTACTAAATATAATCTATACATCATTGGAAGTAATATCAGTTTCAAAAATTAGTGCTTGTATCTGATTGTATTGAAAAATCGGCATGGTATTAGAGCTTTGGTGAAGAAAGGACGTTGAGATCACTCTTTGAAGAACTATCTCTCTAAAGCAAAAGACTCTCTTTTTCGAAATTTTATCTATGTCCAAGAATTTTTAACGGGTGGCTCCCTCTTGTAAGGAAGGAAACAAGCTAGAAGGTGCATCAAACTCAAGGCATGGAAAAAGAGAATTGATCTAGTTCTTGAAGAAAATGATGTCTTAGAATATGTAAAAGGCAAGGTGACTGAACCTAAGGATGATGAAGGAAAGGCTAAACACATAAAGGTTGAAGTCAAGGCACAAAGGATTCTTATTGAATCCATCAAGGATCATTTAATCCCATTTGTCTTAGAATTAAAAACTTCCAAGCAAGTATATGATGCCCTAGTAGGATTGTATACTATTGACAATATTGGATAAAAAATGTCCTTGAGAAATCAGCTTTGTGGCATTCAAATGTCTAGTTCAGATTTTGTGGCTTCCTACTTCATGAGGATAGCTCATTTAAGATATCAACTTCAATCTATTGGAGAAATTATTTCTAGAATAGAACTTCTAACTTCTGCTATTAATGGGCTACCTAAATCATGGGACTCATTTGCATCTAGTATTTGTGGCAGAAAATAAATTCCAAGTTTTGAAGAACTATGGACCTCATGTACTCAAGAAGAATCTAGACTCATATCAAAAGGAAAAATTCAGAGACCTCAAGAAGGTGACTCCCAATCATTTGCAGTTCATTCCAAGAAGGTTGGAGGAAGAAAGAAGTTTGGTTTCCAAAGAATAAATGCAGGTAGAATACCTGCTCCTCGAGAAAAGAAAGACATGACGAAGATTCAATGTTATCATTGTCACAAATTTGATCACTACAAAAATCAATGTCCAGAAGGATCAAATGATAGAGAAAGGAAGGAAAAGTAGCATGCTTCCACAATAGGTATTAATCATGATGAACATCCAAACAAATCCAACAATGGAAATATAGGTAAGAAAGATTTATTCTTTTTCTTTGCTCTTGCAGGTTCTGTTGTAGATAGCAATGACATGTAATTGGTAAATACTGGTGCCTCCATACATATGATAGGAGATTGTGAAAATCTCACAAATATAGTGGAGAAGAAATCTTCACAAAAAGTAGAAACTAGAGATAACAACAGTTATGCAGTCAAAGGCATTAAGTCATCATCCATTGAGTCGACATTAGGTGAAAAAAATCATCTAAGAAACATATTGTGTGTATTAGGTTTGAAAAGGAATTTGGTTTCTACTTCATGTTTGGAAGATAAAGGATATATAGTAGCATTTGTTGATGGTCAAATCCTTGTATGGCTCAAAGGGTCAAGTATATATTTTGATAAAATAATTGGAGTTCAAGAAGGATGGTTGTATAGATTCTTGGGATAACTAGCTCAAGCATTAATGCATGATAATATTAATCTATGTGAACTATGGCATAGAATATATGCTCACATTCACTACAGAGCTCTACCAACATTGAATCAGATGGTTTCAGGTATTCCAGAATTGCAAGTAGAGCATGAAGGAGTATGCAGAGGGTGTGCACTTGGAAAGAATGTCAAGAGATCTTTCCCAAGCAATGACAGTAGATTCAAGGAAATATTGGATCTAATTCATTTTGAAGTATGTGGTCCAATGCCAATAAAATCTCTAGGAGGATTCATGTACTATGTGACTTTAATTGATGATTTCTCCCGCAAAGCATAGTTCAACTTCATGAAGACCAAGGATGAAGTCTTCAGCAAATTTCAAGAGTTCAAGGCCTATGTAGAGAAATTGACAGGGAAGAAAATCAAGACTTTTAGATCAGATAATGGAGGAGAATACACTTATAAGGAACTCATTGCCTTTTGCAAAGAAGTTGGGATTAAGATGGATTTGATAGTCCCTTACAACCTCCAACAAAATGGAAATGTTGAAAGAAATAAAAGATCCATTGAAGAAGTTGTTAAGGAAATTATTCATAATCAAGACTTGTCAATGTTCTTATGGGGAGAAGGATCCGTGACAGCAGTCTATGTTCAAAATAGAATTCCTCATCAAATATTGGAAGATAAAACTCCTTAACAAGTGGTCAATGTCCAAAAGCCAAAGGTTGTGCATTTGAGAATATCTCGCTGTCAAGTTTATATTCATGTACCCAAGGAGAAGAGGAAAAAACTAGACCCTTCAAGCAAGAAAGGAATATTTGTTGGATACAAGAAGTAATCAAAGGCCTATAGGATTTATGTTCCATGACTGCAACAAGTTGAAGTCAACAAAGACATTACCTTTAATGAGAATTTTTCCTATTAGAAGTACAAATAAATTCACATTGACATTAATGATGATAACGAAGAACATGAAGCTACCAAGGAGGAATGTTTAGGTCCATCCAATACTACAGAACATCTCGTAGATCATCAAGAAGAGATAGAAAGGACCAATGAACGAGTGGATCCAGTTATTGTTCCTAAAATCAAGAAAAGGCCAAAATGGCTTAGATCTACCTTGCAAGAAGCAGAAGTACATGCAGCTCCATGTATTACCTTCAAGGAAAGTAAAATATCTAGGAGGTGTTCTCGATATGCAGCATTGATGACCAATTTCATTAATTTAAAACCTTCCAACTATGAGGAGGTGGCTAGAAAACAATTTTGGAGAGATGTTATGATGGAGGAGTACTAATCTATTATGAAGAATGATGTATGGGAAATTGTGTCAAGACCTAAAGAGAAGTCAGTGGTAACCTCCAAATGGATATACAAGATTAAACATGTAATGGATGGAAGCATTGACAAGTACAAAGCGATATTCGTGGCTAGAGGATTCTCCCAGAAAGAGGGAGAGGATTATGATGAGACCTTTTCCCCAGCTTCCATGTACACTTCTATTAGATCTATTACTTATATTGCTTCTTCTATGGGTTGGAATTTACATCAAATGGATGTAAAGACTGCTTTCCTCAATGGTGTGATTGAAGAAGAAGTGCACATGGAACAACCTCAAGGTTTTTAGATACATGGGAAGGAGTCCCACATTTTCAGATTAGATACATGACATGTTCTGTAATTTCGTTCTTGACAACGAACCAAAACAATAATTTTTGGGAGAAGCAGGCCTCATGAAGACAGAAGCAGCACGCAGACCAGATGAAGGAAAAAGCAATTTAAACCTGGTTGAGACAGAAGTAGCAAGAAAACCTAGTGAATGCGGAACCATTAATAAAACTTGGTGAAGACAAAAGAAACTAACAAAACTAGTGAAGGAAGAAGTATCAAGAAGAATCAGGGATGTATGTTGATTCCTACAAATCTTGTAGCAACGGGGATTCGTGTCACATGTAGCTTTGTGCCTTCTAATATTGCAACAGAGGGGATTTGTGTCTCTTATATGTTGGTGCCTAAATATATTTCAACAAGGGGGGTTGGTGTCTCCTATAGGTTGGTGCCTACAAAGTTTGTAGCAGTAGGTTGGTGCCTACAAAATTTGTAACAGTAGGTTGGTGCCTACAAAGTTTATATCAGTGGGTTGGTACCTAGAAAAATTTTCTATGAAAAAAAAATTATTTATACCTTGTGTTCCATATGTGAGATTGTTTTTTTATGATTCATGGATGTTTAAAATAAGTAAGAAAGTATTTGATATTGATTTACAACCCCCCAATCTCAGTATAAATGTGAATCCAACAATTAATATCAAAATAGCTTTCTTCAAAAGTATTCCAACCACTAGAATGAAGATCTCAAAGGGACCATGTCCAATCATGAAGGTTCTTTCATGAGCAAAGCTCCAATATTTGATGGAACAAATTATGTCTTTTCGAGGGTAAGGATGAGGATTTATCTAGTGTATCTTGCTTTTGACATTTGGTAATCTATATTGAAAGCTTATAAAGCTCTAGTAACTCCGCCATTTGATCAAGATGGTAAAAAAGACGTGTGTAAATAATGAAAAAGTGATGAATTCCATCTTGTATGGCATTTCATAATCATAGTTTGTCAAAGTAATATAATGTGAATAAGCAAAGGACATTTGGGACAAACTTCAAAATAGTTATAAAGGAGATTACAAGGAGAATAGGGAAAATTTTCAAACTCACAGAAGACAGTTCAAGAGTTTGAATATGAATGATGAAGAAAGATATTGCAGCATACTTCCTTTGTGTGGATGAGATTTTCAATACTATCAGAGGACTTAGAGAAGGACTTAAGGAATGAATGATTGTACATAAGTTGTTGAGATCTATCCCCTTAAAATTTGATGCAAAAGTCTCAACTATTGAAGAAATAAAGGATCTAGAAGATATGAAGATATATGAGATGCATGGGATTCCCATTGCATATGAAATAAGGACTAAAAATGGAAAGTCAGTTCTGAAGGAAGCATCTTCCACAGTTTCAAAGAAGATGGAAGCATTTAAAGTCAATGATTATTCCAACAATGAATTAGATGCAGAAAAAGCATACGGTATGTCAGAAAGCTAAAAAGAGGATATGAAAAATACATAGGTAAGCTACCATTCAAATGTTTTAATTTTGGTAGAATAGATCTTTTTTCTGCTAAACATCCATATGAAAAATGTGAGGGCAGTGATGATGAAGAAGAGCGTGAAAATAGAAGTAGTTCTTGTAGACACAAAAAAGGAAAGTATTCCAAGAAGAAAGGTTTTTACTTAAGAGAAGATAGTAGCTCCTCGAAAGACGGTAATGAATATGGATCTAACATTGACAAAGAAGAAATTATTTTCATACCCATTGATGCAAATATTTTTTATGAAGAAGATGAAGACAATCAAAAAGAGAAAAAAGATTCGAAGGAAAAGGATATTGAGGAGGAAGTAAATCTTGAAGAAAAACTTGTGATTTCCCTAGAAGAAATAGATAGACACATAGGCAAGATCAAAAAACAGAAGTTATTGCATAAATATGAGAAGGAAAAATATTACTATCTTGATGAAACAATGGTTTCCATCCTGAAGACACAACTAGAAGAGAAAAAGAGATAGAAGAAGTAGTTAAAATCCAGTTAAAAGAAAAGCAAGAAGATTATGAAAAGTTAGAAGCATAAGTTATTTCCTTGAAAAAGTAACTATACAAAGAAAATACTCAATTGAAGCATAGCTTGAAGTTTGGAAAGAGTATTGAAATCCTAAATGATATTCTCAGCTATCAGAGGTCACCTTTCATCAAAATAGGTCTTGGCTACAAAGAAAATCGTAAGACCTCCAAGGGAGAATCAAACACAAAGCCATGATGAAGGGAAAATGAAAAAAAAATCCCAAAATCTATGATGATGTTCTCAAGAGATCCTTTAACAATGACAGCATCACTAGGAAAGGAGATGAAAGCCAGCAAAGACTTGATTTTTCTCACAAGATCAACAATAATGAATTAAGAAGAGTTGTTCCACCAAGAAGGCCTTTCACATATCAGTATCAAAATATATTCTTTGGCTATTGCTTTGTTTCTAATAATTTTGGTCATAAAGTAATAAATTATAGAGCTTATGTAATAAATGACCATGTGAAAAATATAAATAGAGGATCTTATATGACCTCAAAGAATGGTTTTGTGAGCAACAAGTCTAATGAAGGTGGTGTTAGAAGATACAACTAATTTGCTTCCCTCTTGAATCATGTTGAATATTGTAAGTGCATTAACTATGGGCACAAGGCATGTGATTGTAGAAGCAACACATTAAGTTTTCCTGAGAAAAGCATGGAAAAAGATATTACCAGGCATAGAGAACAATACACAAAGGTATCAAAAATGAAGAAAAACAAGAGGATGTGGAATTTCTCTATATGCTCAAAGCAAAGCAAGTAGCTGGTTTATTGATAGTGGATGTTCAAAACACATGATAGGTGATCAGAGTAAATTCCTTAGTCTAAAAGAAGAAAAAAGGAGGTAGTGTTACTTTTGGAGATAATGCATCAACAAAGTTGGAAAGGGCACAGTTAGTATTGATCGTGGAAAGACTAAAACTCAAGATGTCATGTATGTTTAAGTTCCCAAACACAATCTTCTAAGTGTAAGTCAAATGTGTGATCAAAGATATTAGCTCACATTTCATTATAAAGGATGTGAACTAAAGAAGGCAAGTTTGAGGAGATTTTTGGCAAAAGTAACTAGGAAATCAAATAATGTATATGTCCTCAATGAAGTTAAAGTGGAAAATTGTTGTATGGGAATAATGTCTCTCCCAAATCATTAGTAAAGGAAATCAAAAGCTCAGGGGGAGTATCCCTTTGCCATTGATGTCAAAGGGGGAGAGATTGTAGACAGGGGAAGAAGTTATAGACACGTGGATTTCTAGAGCAGTGGTGCAGAAATTTATGGGGTTTTCATCAATGACAAAGGGGAATATTGTTGAATATTGTGTTCTCATTGATTTCAAAGATAGAGGGCGACAAAATGTCAAAGTCAGGAGGATACCAAGATGGATTCCCAACTAAAGGGAAGTGAGTACTACAGTATTGTTGTTGGCATTATGATACAATTATTGTCCTTGATGGAAACTCTACAGGTCAACTCAGTTTTGATAAGAGGCTAACAGGAATATTCAGAGGCAATAGGGCAGTGGTACAGAGGATCAGGAAGATGGAACTAAGGTCTATTGATCAGAATAAATAAGTTGAAGGAAGAAGATGATGTAAGAGCAGTTTAAGAGATACACGCAGGTTCACTTAGTCCAAGAAGCATATACACGCAGGTACTCAGAACAGAAATAGCGTATAACGTACACACACACTCCCACAGAAGGCAAAGCACGTACATGTTGAAAACCATGGTTTTGGTCCGAGGTATTTGGTCCAAGGTATCTTTGGACCATGATATTGACCCTAGGTATTTAGTCCGAGGTATTTGGTCCGTGGTATTTGATCCAAGGTATTGGTCCTAAGTGGATTCAGTCCATGGTATTGAGAAAGGCCAAAAACTATATAAAGAAGAGAGGATCATAAGGCCAGATGTGCAAGTGAATAAGATTCTAAGGAATACTTCTATATGAAGTATATTTTATGTTGTAGGGTTATGTTTGGGACTAGATCTGAAATATTTATGTGCACCTTGAGTTCAATATTGGATTGGGATCATGAGACCTGAAATGACTTATTCTTGAATGATCTGATATTGGTTGAAGCTAGATCTGATGTTTTGTGTCTGTTTTATTCGTTATCTATCATGATCTGGGTTTTTCTAAAGTCTAGAATTGCAACAAAGTTCTGAGTCAATATTGTATGCAGGTTCGTCTCGGCAAAAGAGTATACACGCAGGTTCTTTTCTTTCAAGTAGTGTATACAAAAGAAAGGCGTGATGTTCAGAGATGACTGATCTATCAGATCAGTATTGCTGATTTATTGTTGCTGCTATTTAACTGTTGTCTGTCAATGAAGTCTTCTTAGATCTAAATGTAAATCTGAATGCATAAGGAGGTTGATATTTGATTGATTGTATAAGTGAGAAAAAGTGTTTTATGTTGCCTACCTGTGTAAAGTTTTGTAAGTTGATAGTAGATGTTTAGTACACTACTGGTTGGTACAGTTTGTGATTCAGAGATTTTATGATTCAGAATCTTTAGAGGTATACGCAGGTTGGGCTGAAGGAAGTAGCGTATACATGCAGGTTTTCTTCATTGAAGTAGCGTATACAGTCTGACACATGAATTTTTGAGGTTTCAGTTTGTTCTGAATGTTGATACAAGTTTCTAGGTTCAGCACAGTGTTCTAATGACAGTGATCTAATTGTTTTAGATTAACTGCATGTTGGTTGATGAAGTTTGAGTTTCTAAATTTCTGATGGGTTATTGATGAGTCAAGGTCTTCATATGTCTTGATATGTGCCAAGAGCATCCAGTCTGAAAATTCATGAAACGTGGTCCCTGGTGGAAGAGTAGAGTTTTCTGTAGGTTAGCACCTACGTACTAATGAACATATTGGCTAGTACAAGAGCTAGGGGGTTGTAGCTCCCTTCTAGTAGAAGCTGGAGAACGAGAGAATGTTGTAACCTTTTGCAGGTAAAAGCCTGCGTACTGGTATGAATCTGCACCAGTACAATATTGTAAACATATTTTCTTATTATTAAAAGAAGACAGAGACGACAGCAGCAGGTGGTTTTCACCCACATTGGGTTTCCACCTTAAATCTTGGTGTTCATGTGTGTTGCTTATGTGTAATGGTTTATTATGTTTATACTGCACATGGTTATTGTTTAATGATTGATAAAGTATTGATGCACTGATTAAAGATCAACATATGATGAATTAACTGAATCATAAGTTTACTGCATAAACATTGGTTGCCTTAAAGACAGTTGCGTGTACACGCTAGTTCCCCTCTCTGAAGTAGCATATATAAATCTGATTATGAAAAAGAAAAATTCTTGATCTGATAATACTGATTCACCCCCCCTCTCAGTATTATTTCCAACAATTGGTATCAGAGCCAAGTTCTTCAGAAGAAGCTTGATCGCTTGAAGGAAGATCCATCAAGATGAATAATCACGAAAGCATGGGATCCATCAGACCACCAATCTTCGATGGGAGCAACTTTGTTTATTGGAAAATAAGAACCACAACCTATCTACAATCTCTTGGAACAGATGTCTAGGAAATTGTGGAAGGAGGATATAAATTTCCAACAGCAATTCCTACAGACACGATAGGTAAAAAGCAATATGAAACCAATGCCAAAGTTGTCAATACTTTATTGGGAAGTTTGTCACAATCAGAGTTTGTCAAATTCATGTAGCTCAAATCACCCAAAGAGATATGGGACAAAATCGTTCAAAGCTGCAAAGGAGACTCTCAGGTAAAATGTGCTAAGCTTCAAACTCTCAGAATTTAGTATGAAACTCTTAAGATGCATAGTCATGAGAATATAGCTAGTTACTTCTTACGTATAGATGAGGTTGTTAATTTATGAAGAATCTGCGTGAAGAAATAAAGGAAGTTACCTTAGTTGAGAATTTTGAGATCCTTGTCTACTAAATTTGAATCAAAAGTGTCTGCCATAGAAGAAAAATAGGATCTACAGAATATCACTATGACACAGCTTCACGGAATCCTAACTGCTTTTGAGATGAGAAAAGGAGGTCCATCAAATATGAGAGAAGTTTCATTTAAAGCTTCAGTAAAAGGAAAAGAAAAGGAAGAACACAATGAATCAGGACACATTTCAAAAGAAGAAGATGAGGTAAATTTTGTCAAGAAGCTTCAATGGGGTTCTAGAAGGTTCAGAGGTAATCTACCTTTCAAATGCTTTGCTTGTGGTAGAGTCGGTCATTATGCTGCCAGATGTCCTCATAAAGATAAATATGAAAAGGGAAAGGAATATGCAAAATGGAATAGGAAACAAGTTGTGAATAGAAGGAGTTACTACACTCATGAAGATAGTGATGGTTTATCTAATAGTGATGAAGATGAAACTGGTCAAGAGTACAGACTTCTCATGGCTTATGATAGCGATGATTTTTGGGATAGTATAGAAGAGGATAGTGATGGTTTATATAATAGTGATGATTATAGACTTCTCCTAGCTAATGACAATGATGATTTTTTGGATGCTTTAGAAGAGGAAAACTTTCATGAAGAAATCTCTAAACTCAAAATCTGTTTAGAAGAAAAGAATTTGATCATAGATACCTTGATATACCAACTTGCTGAAAAAGAAAAACACAATGAAAAACTAGAATGTGAAATTGTGGGTATAAGAAAAGATCTTGAGAAAACAAAATCTCTCAATCTTAGATTTGCTAAAGGATCAGAAATTTTAAATGAAATTATCAAAGTTCAACATTCAACGATCTCCTCTGATATAGACAGGTCTTGGATATACTAAAGAAGCATCTTAATCATAAAAGTCGTCAACATCCACCAAAAGCTATCTTGATGCAGCAAAGACCAGTGAACAGTATGACAATCGTCAGCAAAGGCATAAAGTTGATCACCAGGTAAATCATACTCAATTTTCTCCAAGGATGAATATTAATAGAAGCCACAACCAACCTCAAGCAAATCATATTCAATTTTCTCCAAAGATGATTATCAATAGAAACTACAATCAACAGGTAAATAGATTCGATAGTCGCAGAGACTTCTTTAATGGGCAATGTTTTTCATGTCATAATTTTGGGCACAAAGCTAATCAATGTGTTGCATACAAAACCATCATGATGAGAGAAGCACGAAATCAAAGGACTGTAACAGGGATCAAGAGAAGTTCCTATAATAATTTTTCTCCTCTTGAAAATGAAATAGAATGCTCAATTTGTAACAACTTTGATCATGAAGAATTTGAATGCAGGAGCAAATTTCGGCAAACACCTCAAAAGGAGCAAACGCCATTAAATCCCAAGATATGGAGAAGGAAAGAATCTCAAACAGAAAGATGTGGTATAGCCTTGTATGCAAAAGGACAAGAAAATCAGTGGTACATCGACAGTGGATGCTCCAAACATATGACAGCTGACAAAGAGAAACTTCACTCAATAATGCCTTAGAAAAGGAAAATAATGTCACATTTGGAAATGACACTCCAGCTATCATAAAAGGTAAAGGTTCTGTTTTCTTGAAAGAAAAGGTTAAAGCTGGAAATGTTATGTATGTAGATGGTTTAAAGCATAACCTGTTGGGTGTCAGTCAAATGTGTGATCAAGGAAATGAAGTGGTGTTTCGATCAAACGTATGTGTTGTTCGCAAGCTTGATACAGGAGAGACCATGATCAAAGGTACAAGAACTCCAAACAACTTATACATACTCAAAGCAGGACAACAACAATGCTATCTAAGCAAAAATGATGAAAACTGGCTATGGCATAGAAGATTGGGACATCTAAGCTTTTCTCAAATAAGAAAAGCATGCAAACTCAAGGTTGTTCGTGATCTTCCAGATATCAGCATCCCAGAAAATGCAATATGAAAACCATGTCAAATCGGTAAGCAAACCAAAGTTCACTTCATGGAAAAATAAGGGTCAGCTAGTAAGCCTCTTGAACTTATCCATACTGAGTTATGTGGACCAACAAGGAAAAATTCACCTCGTGGAGAAGAATACTTTATTTTGTTCATTAATGATTTTTCCAGAATGTGTTGGATAGGTCTTCTAAAGCATAAAGTGAAGCATTTGAAAAGTTCCAAGCCTTCAAAGCTTTGGTTGAAAATGAATCAGATCGAAAAATCAAATGCCTCAAATCTGATGGAGGAGGGGAATTTATATCGGATGAATTCTTTGACTTTTGTGAACAACATGGAAAAAAAGGGAATTATCCACTGCAAGAACACCTCAGCAAAATGGTGTAGTAGAAAGGATGAAAAAAACAATTCAACAAATGGCTCGAGCCATGCTAGATGAATCTGGAACTCCTGCAACCTTCTAGGGTGAAGCTGCATTTGCTGCCGTGACTATTCTCAACAAAGCAAATTTTCAGGTAAATAGCACTCAAACTCCACATGAACTTTGGTATGGTAAGACTCCTACTGTAAAATACTTTAAAGTTTTTGGAAGCAAATGTTTTATCAAAAGGACTAATGAAAAACTTGGTAAGTTTGAACCCAGAGTAGATGAAGGGATTCTTCTTGGTTATTCTTCCAGAATTAAAGGATATAAATGTTATAATAAAATACTTGGGAAAATTGTTGAAATAATTGATGTTGTAGTTGATGAAGCATGCAGAAATCTAAAACAGATAAAATCAACAGAAGATTATGACAATGAGGAAGATGGGGATTAATTTCCCACATCAAATCAAAATTATATTGAAGAAGAAACCAATGAAGCACCAGAAGAAGATATAATGGTAGAAGAAAAGACTCCGTCCAAGTATGTTCAGAAAAATCATCCAGAAACTCAAATTGTAGGAGAAAGGGAGGCTGGTCTACAAACAAGAAGAACTATTACAAGGACCTCAAGCTATCTAGCATTACTATCTTCCACTGAACCTCAAAATGTAAATGAATCATGCAAAGATGAATGTTGGGTCAAGGCCATGGATGAAGAACTTGAGAAAATTGAAAAGAATGACACTTAGGAATTAGTTCCTAGACCTCATGATAAAAATATTATAGGAACTAAATGGATATTCAAGAAAAAGTTGAATGAAAATGGAGAAGTCATTAGAAACAAGGCCAGACTTGTTTGTAAATGGTATGCTCAACAAAAAGGTATATATTTTGAAGAAACTTTTGCACCTGTTGCTAGATTTGAAGCCATAAGAATGTTTCTTGCTCTTTCTAGTTTTCGGAAATTCAAAGTATACCAAATGGATGTAAAATCAGCCTTCCTTATTGGAGATTTAGAAGAAGAAGTTTATATTGAACAACCAGAAGGATTCATTCTTGGAAACGATGCAAAACTTGTATGCAGACTCAAAAAGGCTCTCTATGGTTTGAAACAGGCTCCAAGGGCTTGGTATTACCGCCTTGACAAATATCCACACCAACAAGGTTTAAAAAAGGTTCTGCAGATAGAAATTTATATACAAAGATTGAAAATGATAAATTGCTAATTATTATTATTTATGTTGATGATATCATTTTTGGTAGCAATGAAGAATCCATGAGTCAGAATTTTGCTTCAGTAACGCAGCAAGAATTTGAAATTTCCTTGTTTGGTGAACTTACCTATTTTCTTGGTCCACAAGTTCAGCAAACTAAAGATGGTATTTTTCTTTCACAAACCAAATATCTCAAGCAGATCTTAAAAAAGTATGGAATGGAAGATTCTAAACCTATATGTACTCCAATGGTAACAGGATGTAGTCTCAGCTCAAATGATGAATCAGCAGCAGTACATCAACCAACTTACAGATCCATGATTGGCAGTCTGCTTTATCTAACAGGTACCTGACCTGACATCATGCATGTAGTAGGAATAGTTGGAAGATTCCAAGCAAATCCAAAGGAATCACACCTTCAGGCAGTCAAAAGAATTTTCAAATATCTTCAAGGAACTCAGGACTTTGGACTATGGTATCCTAGAGATGCAGATCTTACTCTTCATGCATATACAGATGCAGATTGGGTAGGAAGTGTTGATGATAGAAAAAGCACTAGTGGTGGTGCATTCTATATGGGTTCCAGGTTAGTGTCTTGGTTCAGCAAGAAACAAAGTTCAATTGCTTTATCTACAGCTGAAGCAGAATATGTGGTTGCTACATCTTGCTACACACAACTACTTTGGATAATGCAAACTTTGCAAGACATTCAGATCATATGTACTCCACCCATCTCCATTATATGTGATAATACAAGTGCCATCAGTATTTCAAAGAATCCAGTCATGCACTCCAAGACCAAGCACATACCCATCAAGTACCATTTTCTATGAGAACAAGTGCTTGAACAAAAGGTCAAATTGGAGTATGTCCCCTCCAAAGAACAGGTTGCTGATATATTCACTAAACCACTGCCCAGAGAAACATTTGAATATCTCAAACAAAAGTTGGGAGTTGTTGCATCATCCTGCAGTTAAATCCAGTTTTTCAAAGGAAGTTTACTACACGCTGGTTTCATGTAGTATATGCACAGGTACATGCGGGTTGCCTTGGCTAAAAGCGCGTATATGTTTTTCTAACCAAAAAAACAGTGGTAGCACAGGTTCAGGGGGAGCATTCACATTCCACATTGTTGGCATTATGGTTGCTAAACTCAGTTATTTCTTAGTTGCATCAGTGATTAGTGTGATATAACTTCTTCTGTCATGGTCTATATTTCAATGAGTTCTATTGGTCATATGATGTAATTTATTTCCCCAATATCCTTGGGATGGATGATGTAATAATTGTTGTATTTCTGTCATGTATAAACTTTGGTATATCCCCACTTGGTTGGGCAGATGAGTCAAATATGGTGTATCCCCACTTGATTGGGTGATTGATGTATGTATGGGTTCGTGGTCATAGGGAGGTCATACTCGCTTTGTTGAGTTATAGTGTCATGTTATTATATTGAATCATCTCTCTGCAAACTCGGCATGTACTGAGGGGGAGTATGGATAGCATCATGCAAAGGAAGAGAGTAGAGTGGTCCGCCCTTTGCCCTTGATGTCAAAGGGGGAGAGTATTTTGGTATTTTGGTGTTGTATGGTATCTATAATAGTCTTTACAGCTTGCAGTAGTCAACACCATCATGGTTGCCATCAAGTCCAAATGGGGAGATTGTTGGCATTATGATACAAGTATTGTCCTTGATGGAAACTCTACAGGTCAACTCAGTTTTGATAAGAGGCTAACAGGAATATTCAGAGGCAATAGGCAGTGGTACAGAGGATCAGGAAGATGGAACTAAGGTCTATTGATCAAAATAAAGAAGTTGAAGGAAGAAGATGATGTAAGAGCAGTTTAAGAGATACATGCAGGTTCACTTAGTCCAAGCAACGTATACACGCAGGTACTCAGAACAGAAATAGTGTATAACGTACACACGCACTCCCACAAAAGGAAAAGCGCGTACATGTTGAAAACCATGGTTTTGGTCCGAGGTATTTGGTCCAAGGTATCTTTGGACCATGATATTGACCCTAGGTATTTAGTCTGAGGTATTCAACCCGTGGTATTTGATCCAAGGTATTGGTCCTAAGTGGATTCGGTCCATGGTATTAAGAAAGGCCAAAAACTATATAAAGAAAAGAGTATCATAAGGCCAGATGTGCAAGTGAATAAGATTCTAAGGAATACTTCTATCCGAAGTATATTTTATGTTGCAGGGTATCTTTGGGACTAGATCTGAAATATTTATGTGCACCTTGAGTTCAATATTGGATCAGGATCATGAGACCTGAAATGACTTATTCTTGAATGATCTGATATTGGTTGAGGCTAGATCTGATGTTTTGCGTCTGTTTTATTCGTTATCTATCATGATCTGGGTTTGTCTGAAGTCTGGAATTGCAGCAAAGTTCTGAGTCAATATTTGCAGATATGTATGCAAGTTCATCTCGGCAAAAGAGCATATACACGCAGGTTCTGTTCTTTCAAGTAGCGTATACAAAAGAAAGGCTTGATGTTTAGAGATGACTGATCTATCAGATCAGTATTGCTGATTTATTGTTGTTGTTATTTTACTGTTGTCTGTCAATGAAGTCTTCTTAGATCTGAATGTAAATATGAATGCATAAGGAGGTTGATATTTGATTGATTGTATAAGTGAGAAGAAGTGTTTTCTGTTGCCTGCCTATGTAAAGTTCTGTAAGTTGACAGTAGATGTTCAATACACTGCTGGTTGGTATAGTTTGTGATTCAGATATTTTATGATTCAGAATCTTTAGAGGTATACGCAGGTTGGGATGAAGGAAGTAGCGTATACACACAAGTTTTCTTCATTGAAGTAGTGTATATAGTCTGACACATGAATTTTTGAGGTTTCAGTTGGTTCTGAATGTTGATACAGGTTTCTAGGTTTAGCACAGTGTTTTGATGACAATGATTTGATTGTTTCAGATTAACTGCATGTTGGTTGATGAAGTTTGAGTTTCTAAATTTCTGATGGGTTATTGATGAGTCAAGGTCTTCATATGTCTTAATATGTGCCAGGAGCATCCAGTTTGAAAATTCATGAAACATGGTCCCTGGTGGAAGAGTGGAGTTTTTTGTAGGTTGGCACCTACATACTAGTAAACATATTGGCTAGTACAAGAGCTAGGGGATTGTAGCTCCCTTCCAGTAGAAGCTGGAGAACGAGAGAAGGTTGTAACCTTCTACAGGTAGAAGCCTATGTACTGGTATGATTCTGCACCAGTACAAGATTGTAAACAGATTTTCTTATTATTAAAAGAAGACAGAGACAACAGCAATAGGTGGTTTTCACCCACATTGTGTTTCCACCTTAAATCTTGGTGTTCATGTGTGTTGCTTATGTGTAATGGTTTATTATGTTTATACTGCACATGGTTACTGTTTAATGATTGATGAAGTACTGATGTACTGATTAAAGATCAACATATGATGAATTAACTGAATCATAAGTTTACTGCATACGTTGGCTGCCTTAAAGACAGTTGCGTGTACACGTTAGTTCCCCTCTCTAAAGTAGCATTTATAAATCTGATTATGAAAAAGAAAAATGCTTGATCTGATAATATTGATTCACCCCCGCTCTCAGTATTATTTCCAACAATTGTTGCAAATTTGAATAAGGGTTTCCATTAATGTAAAAGGGGGGAATTGCTAGAAATATTGTTATCATTGACATCAAATACAGGGGGAAACTACATATGTCCAACATAAAATTGCAAGAATAATATAATTGGAAATATTGTTTGGATACCCAATTTTTCTTTGATACCCAGTTTGGATATCCTAACTCAAAATTCATTTTTACTCTCAATGAGATATATTGTTCAATAGCTTATTATTAGACATTTCCAATGGTATATGGCACTCCCTTGAACTCCATAGGAATGAGTATATATGAAAGATTATGTTAGGTCGGTCCAGTCACAAAGTACAAGTTGGTCCAATCGCAAAGTACAAGTTGGCCCAACCAATTATACAAGTCAACCCTATAACTAAATGTAGAAACACTAGAAATAAAGGATAGATGAGTGAATTTGAAGACCATCCAAGCAATAAGAGATATAAGGTTTGCAATAGAAGCTGGGGAATACTCTTGGGGTCTTAAAGGTGGAGCAAAAATGTGATTTGTGGAGTGAATAAGTCATCTTGAAATTTTTGCTATAACTTTTCTTCTTAGATGTTTCAGAACATGAAACTTGGAGGACATAAAGGGAAGATATTCATGTACCTGTGGGATAAATTTCAAACCTTTGTTCACTATAATTTCGGAAATATGCTTTGAGGAAGTTAGGGTTCCTAAATGCTCCTGAAATTTGCTTCAAACAAATCACCTTAGTATTTTCACTATAACTTTCCATCTAGGATCCTTAAGATTGAAAGTTTTAAGAGATAGAGGAAATATATTCATGTACTTGTGGTAGAAAGTTTAGAATTTGGTTCATTGTAAGTTTGAGATATGCTCTGAGGAAGTTAGGGTTCTTGAATTCTCCTAAAATCTACTTCAAACAGGTCATCTTGGAATTTTTTCTATAACTTTTCTTATGGGATGTTTCAGACCAGGAAACTTGGAGGAGATAGCGGGGTGATCTTTGTGTACCTGTGGTAGAAATTTCAAACATTAGTTATGTGTAATTCAGACATATGCTCTGAGGAAGTTCAGGATCCTGAAAGCTCCTGAAATATGCATTAGAGGAATTTTGAGGTCTAAAATGGGCCTCCTAAGGAAATTATAAAATAATACTGGAAATAATAAATAATATTAGATTGCATCATCAAATTTTAGAGGGAAAAAAGGAAAAACTACTTTTTCAACTCGTACTTTCAACTTATCTCCTTATGGGTTTACTCAAATTTCGAGCAGGAACAATCGTTAGATGCGGAAGTTGATTCCTCATCCAAGGATTACCCATTTTGCATACTTTCGATGGAACCTGCTACACAAAAAATGAGAAATACATGTAAAATGTTATTGCAATCACGTTTTTTACGTATTTCTCATTTTTCGTGTAGCAGGTTCCATCGAAAGTATGCAACATGGGTACTCTTTGGATGAGGAACTAAATTTTGCATCCAACAAGTACCCCTTCTTGAAATTTGAGTAAAACACTAGGGAGATAAGTTGAAAATATGAGTTGAAAAATAGTTTTATTATTTTATTATTTTATTATTTTTTAATCCTTTTACTTTTTTCCTCCAAAAATTGTGAATCATCCGCCATGGTTGACATCATCATCTTGAACCCTATTAGTTCTTATAAAGTTTATTTTGATTGTACATTTTTCTTAGGAGGCCCATTTTAGACCTCAAAATTCCTCTATTGCTTCAAATAGGCCAACGTAGAATTTTCATTATATATTTTCTTTTGAGATGTTTTATACCATGAAACTTGGAGGAAATAGAAAGGAGATCTTCATGTACCAATTATATAAATTTCATACTTTGGTTTTCTATAATTTTAGAGATGTGCTCTGAGGAATTAGAGTTCTTTAATGCTCCTAAAATCTACTTCAAACATATTAGCTTGGCTTTTTCACTATAACATTTTTCTAGGATGTTTGAGAATGTATAATATTGAGACAGAGGCGATATATGTAGTTACCTATGGTAGAAAAATTAAAATTTGGTTCTTTATGATTTCAAAGATATGCCCTGTGGAAGCTAGGGTTATTAAATAGTCCTTAAATTAGCTTCGAATAGGTCAATCTGGAATTTTTGCATGATAACTTATTTTTTGGGATTTTTCAAACAATAAAAAATTAAAAGATCAAGGGATACATAAAAAAGTGCCTCAAGTAAAAATTTAGAATCAGGTTTGCAAAATTGGATATGTGACATGTTGTATAGGTTCATTCTTATGAAGACGCCAAAAACAACAAGTTTTGGTAGAAGCAAACCTAGTGAAGGAAAAAGAAGAAAGAAAATATGGTGAAGGCATAAGACACAAACAAACTTGGTGAAGGAAGAAGCAGCAAGCAAACCTGGTGAAGGTAGCAGTAGCAAGCAAACATGGTTAAGGAAGAAGTAACTAACAAACTTGGTGAAGACAAATTAGCAAGCATACTTAATGATGTAGGTTGGTGCATGCAAATCTTGCAGCAAAGGGGATTAGTGTCTCTTATAGATTGATGGCTACAAATCTTGTAACAAAGGGAATTAGTGTCATGTATAGTTTGGTGCCTGAAAATCTTGCAGCAAAGGGGATTGGTGTCTATTGTAGATTAGTTCCTACAAATCTTGTAGCAGGGGGTATTTGATGTCTCATGTAGGTTGGTGCCTATAAAATTTGTAATAATATGTTGATACCTACAAAGTTTGTATCATTAGGTTGGTGCCTACAAAGATCTATTATAAAGAATTTTTTATTTATATCTTGTATTCCATATGTGAGATTGTTTAGTCATGATTCATGAATGTTTAAATAAGTAATAATTTGTCTTATGTTATTTCACCCCCCCTCAGTATAAGTGTGAATCCAACACTTACTAATTCTTCAAATTCATTCCTGTAGAATTCTCCAACATTATATGTCCTTTGTACCTTAATTTTCTTCTCTGTTTGATTTTGCATAAGAGCCTTAAACTCTTTGAATTTGTCAAAGACTTCGTATTTCTTCTTGAGGAAATAAATCCATGTATTCCTTGACAAGTCATCTATAATTGAGACATAGTACATAGATTTACCCTGTGATGGAACCAACACAGTTCCAAACACATCATTGTGTAGCAACTATAATACTCTCTCTGACCTCGTAGAACCAAAAAATAATCTTCCCTGATTCAGCTTCTCATATAAACAATGTTCACATAAATCAAAATCCAAAGAGAAATTAGACATTCCTTCTACCATACCATTATCGTGCAGTACTTGAAGGCCATTATTTTCAATATGTCCTAGTCTTTGATACCATGGCATAGTCTTTTCTCCAGAGGATGTACAAGTTTTTCCTTCTTCTACTTCATTCTCAAGAACAACAAAACCTTTGACCCATCACTAATAGTGCTTTCTAATAGCTCATACAAAGTTCCAACCTAAACTTGCCTCAAAAATATCATTTTTCCTCAAGTCATCCTACAGATATCCTTCTCAAACATTGTTTTTACACCTGCATCACTCATATTGCTTACAAAAATCAAATTTATATCCAACCCTACAATGTGCAAAATGTCAAGAAGTGTTATAATCCTACCACCCATGAGCTTCAACTTGACTTTTTTTCATTCCATGATTCTGGTTGTCGATTCATATCCTAAAAAAACATCACTACCATCATATATTTCATTAATTCAAGTGGATATTGGTGGCCACCCACCTATGAATCACATCACAGTTTCATATTTTGGCAGTTTTCAGGTCCTAAACTTCATAAGCCATTTTGAGGCCCTAAACATATTTTTTGGGGAAACGAGAAAACATGATTCTTTGAGTCATGTTAGTAGTTGAAATTTGGTCTACTTGGATATACATTACTAATGATATATCATGTGCACCAAAAGGAGATCGTATGCCAAATTTATGAGCTCATGAAGTTGACATTCCAACTTACCCATCGAGGCCCATAACCCTTTGGTGCTTCATCTCCTAAGGTTATGGTTTTGGATGTTTAGGGTTTCTCATTGTTTCTTCATGATAAAAAGGTATTTACGCATCATTGTAACATAGTTCAAAAAGGCATGTAGCCGTCATATCTATTCCTAGAGATAAGCTACCACCATTTGGTCTAGTTTTCTTTCATTCTACATGTAACAGTTTCAACATTTATATTTATTAAATGAAGTTCAGTTTTATTATAACTCTATGTTTGATTTTAAATTTGTATTTCATTTCGTTCCCTTCTTAAATTCAAATCAATGGTATCAGAGCAGTCTTATCTTTCTTTATTTTTTGGTGCATGTCCCCAGTGAGGTCAGGGTATAAGGATTTGGGACTCGAACCACTTGAGCCCTTGCAAGACCAGCCTCACCAACCTTGACGGCCTCCCATGGCGAAGAAAATAAATATGAGGGAGCATGAGATCCTATCAAATTGTTGTTCAAAGAAGCCCTCAAGTGACAAAAGATACCAATAGTTGAACGCATCTTCATCCAACAGCCAATTTGAAGGCATTGCCCCCTTTAAGGTACAAGTTAATTTTGATATTTCTATATTTGAATGCCGTATAGATGCAGAGTACTCTAGATAAATGGTTAAATATGTTGGGAGGATTTTTTTTGTCCATAATTTTTCCAATAGAGAAAATATTACTTTTGCACTCCTTAAGGTCGCCCCCCATGTCAAGCACTAGTGGGAAACATGTTGTAAGCAAAGGGCCAGGGAGGAATCCCCACTATTTTCAGTCACACCCTCTTGGAACTCTTTTTGAGATGTTGTTAAGGAATAGTATTACCCTATTAGAAGCTATGAAGACAAGTACATAAAATGGACCACACTATGGCAGGAAAGGGACCAATAAGTGCCAGAGTTCACGAATATCTTTCATACCTTACACACGAAACTAGGTATCAAGGACTCTTAGCAACATGGTGCTCAAGTATCATGGTTGTCTACACAAATACATCTAGGCATTAATGTATTTCCTAGACATCTCTTTTCTTAGCACAGCATACCGATATGTTGTCAAAATCGAGAAAAAATTTAAAGAAAAGAAGTGACACTCTGAATCTATGACTTTGAAGTAGGGCAAGGGCACCCCCAAACCACATAACAAAGGACAGAGCTAGGTTGGAACACCCCAGGACAACCCATTGAACCTACGAGAAAATAATAGTAATGGGAAGACAAAGAAATACACAATAAAATGGTGCAATTTACACAACAACCCCGCCCACAACACAAATGAATGTTGCACAAAACAATCACTAGGGGCGAGCCAAAAGCTTTAGAGTCAGATGCAGGTTTTGACCCTGAGCCAAAAACTGACAAGGGGAAAAAATCATTGACGTAGAACTCAACACCATTGTTTCCACCACCACGGTCAAGCAAAGTGAGCCTGAACATCCGAAGGAAGGTGAGTGTCTCTTCCACTCAGATGTGGGTGAAGGGTGCTTCATTGTGTTTCATTATCGATAGTGGAAGTCAAAAGAACCTCATCTCAGCAGAGATCGTTAAGTGGTTGGGCCTACTAACAACACCACACCCATAGCCATACATCATCAGGTGGCTCCACCAAGGGCGAGATCTTTGTGTCAGTCAACAATGTCGCCTATCCTACAACATTAAGCCTTTCATGGATGAGGTATTGTGTGATGTTACTACCCTTCAAGTTTGTGATGTTTTATTAGGCCAACCATAATTTTGGAAGTGTCATGTTGTGTATGAGTCCAAACCTCCTACTGTTAATTTAGACAAAAAACTATACATGATACCAAAGGTAGCCCCACCTACTGTCATTTCTTTGACCTCTACTAAGAAATCCAATAAGATCATCTCCCAGACTGGGAAATTTGTTCTCTTCTTGATTTGCTCTCAAAGTAAGGGAGAGATCATGGCCACATCCATGGCCTCTAGAAAGGACTCCTCTACACAAAAAAATTGGATTAAGGTCATGGAAGAGTACATGGACATCTTCTCCTCACCCATGGGGATACCTTTGCACTATCAGTTCAAGCATTTGATTAATTTGACCCTCGGCACACCTATACCTAATTAGCCAATCCACCACTACTCTCTTCTGGAAAACAAGGAAATCGAGTGGCAAATCTAGGAGTTGCTACAAAAAGGGAAGATTTGACCGAGTTCCTCACCCTGTAGGAGTCCAATTGTACTCGTACGGAAGAATGATGGGACCTAGAGACTCTGCATTGATTATCAGAGTCTAAACAAAATGAAAGTCAGGAACAAATACTTGATTCCATGGATTGATGACTTTCTTGACCAGCTCAAGGGGGCCAAGTACTTCAGCAAGATTGATTTGAATTATGGCTATCACCAAGTTCCAATAGAACCCACAGATGTATGGAATATTGCCTTCAAGTCCAAGGAGGGTCTCTTTGAGTGGTTGTTCATGCCCTTTGATTTGATGAATACCCCCACAACTTTTATGATGTTGATCGATGACATCTTTGGGCCTTTCATGAACTCATTCACGTTTGTATATTTGGATGATATCCTCATCTTCAGAAAGAGTTGGGTAGAGTACTTGCAACATATTCAGTAGGTCCTTCACACTCTACGGCAACACAAGTTTTTTGCTAACATAGAGAAATGCTCCTTTGGAATGGACCAAGTCTAATATCTAGGTTACATAATTAATGAGAAAGGTGTTCATGTGGATCCAACTAAGATCCAAGTATTGCGGGATTGGTCGGCCTCGTTGACTCTAACAGAGCTTCAGAGCTTCTTGGGCCTTGCTAATTTCTATTGAATATTTGTGTTGGGGTTCTCTCATATCACTTGGTCGTTAAGTCAAGTTAACAAGAGTGGAGAAAAAACAAAGTTTTTTTACTTTGATCCACAATAGAAGGTGTGCATTGAACTGAAAAAAAAAAATTGCTCTACACCAGTCCTCACCTTGCCATACTTGCAACAACCATTTGAGATTGAAACATATGCCTCTGGCTATGCTATTGGTGAAATCCTTAATCGACAAGGGAATCTAATGGCCTATCATAGTGAGCCACTCTCTGAAATTGTCTCAAGATACCCCACCTATAATAAGGAAATATATTATATCATGCAGGCCTGACAGCAACGGAAACATTATATTATGGGGAAGGAGACGATCATCCACATGGATCGTTGACCTCTTCAATTATGTAGACATAGGGGAAGTTGCAGAATTATCGCCATCAGAAATGGTCCACAGATCTGAAAAATTCCATTTGAACATTAAATACAAGAAAGGTAGCACTAATCATGTTGCATATTGCCTTAGTCTGCCCCCGATTGTGGCATTGAACATAGTTCTCAACTCTTGTCGGCATGAGACCTCTAAATGGTCGCAACTATACGAAAATGACTTGAAATTTGATGCCACCTACAATATATTGATAGTTGGAAAGCTAGTTCCATACTTCCACCTTCAGGATGGACTATTGTACTACCTGCGACACCTTTCCTTCAAGCGAGTGTGCCAAACTAATTTGGGAGGCACAATATAGTCTCCATTGTCAAGTATCTAACACCAACAGAGCTCAACCTAGATTGCATTGAACAGGTCACAACTAATCGAATCATGGACACATAAATTAGAACACTCGCCAAAAAAGGATCCCGTTGTATTGGGTTGTCAAAGCAAGTCAACTCCTACACCAAGACAAAGGTTCACCAGGGACCAAGTTCAGTAGAAGTTTCCCCATCTCATGGAGGCACTCAATGAAATGGGGAAAATTCCTTCCTAAGGGGGGAGAATTTATCTAAGCGGATATTGGTGGCCACACATATATTCCACCTAACTCACAACATAGTTTCCTATTTTTCAACATGGTTTCCTATTTTGGAAATTTTCTATTTTTAGAAATTTTTTAAGTCCTAAAATTCTAGAGCCGTTTTAGGCCATAAACGACATTTTTGAGGGAAACAAGCAAACTCATGTATGCAATCAATATTTATTCTCCTTGAATAGACATTTCTAGCAAGCTATCGTATGCACCAAATGAAGATCATATGCCAAAGTTACGACCCTGGGAAGTTGGCGTTCCAACTTACCCATCGAGGCCCATAATTATTTGGCACTTCATCTCCTAGGGTTAGGGTTTTGGATGTTTAGGGTTTCTCATTGTTTCTTCATGATAAAAAGGCCTCTTAGTCTCATTGAAATAGAGTTTAGGAAGGCTTGTAGTTGTCACATTTCTTCTCAGAGATAAGCTACCACCAGTCGAGCTAGTTATCTTTCATTCAGCATGTAAATAGTTTTGACATTTCTATTATTAAATCAAGTTCAATTTCCCTGTAACTTTGTGTTTGATTTTAAATTTGTATTTCATTTTTATCCCTTCTTAAATTCAGATTATTCATACTTGAAGAAACACTCCCTAGAAGGATTCATATGAAAGGATGTGCATGATTCGGCCATCCATGCCTCATGATCTACATGTGTACTTGAAGAATCCAAATACACATTCCCTCTTTCTTCTGAGAAGGTCTTTGCTTCTGTGAAATAAGCATCATCAGATCCCTTCCCTTTCTCGACAATTGTGTATTTACAATCTTTTTTTCAATGCCCTTCTTTTTTTTCATATCCAGCATACCTTTATAAATTTTCTTAGGGATATAGATATTCCTATAGATTTAGATATCCCATTTAAGGACTTACTTTTTTTTTTCTATTATGGGAGCATCCTCTAACAGACAAGGAATTTGTGTTCTAACTTTCCATGTTTTTCCATCTCATCTCATCTGATAACAAGGATGAGACTATATCATTGAAATTTTAAAGTAATTGAATTTCTACCTATGGAAACAACCAAACTATCCCATGAGTCTGGTAAATAACACAACAAAATTATATATGTATCTTCATCTAAAATCTTAATATCAACAAATAATAGATGACTTACCAAAGTATTGAAGGCGTTTATATGCTCGTCACCAAATCTCCATCCTTCATCCTTAGGTTATACATATTTTTCCATAGAAATAATTTGTTCATCATTGAAGGATTTAGACTGATATAAAGTCTCTAACTTGTCTCACATTGCCTTCTCAATAGCTTCTCCTAATTGGTCTTTGTCTTTCAATCCAACTTGGTACAGCCTTTTGTCGACATCCATTTTGGTGTAGTACCCATATCCACAACAATCCACTGATATTTGTCCACCAAAAAATCATCCATTTTGAGCTTCCGTAGCTCAAAACTTTGCCCATTGAATTTATCAATCTCTATCCTTGAACTACTCCATTTTGTTTCACCACAAGAATTGACTATGTAGATCTCCCACTATAATTAGATCTACCATAGGCCCAAGCAAAACTCCTTAGCCACAAAGTTCCCCCTTGAATCCAAAACTTCTTTATACCAAATGTAGGCTTAAACCCTATATAATTAATATCTACAAATAGATTCTTATTAAAATAGAAAATATGCAATGGAAAACACACACATCAATATAGATATTTTAACCTGGAAACTTAGAAAAAAAAAAAAAAAATATATATATATATATATATATATATCTATATCTATATATAAAAGAATTTTCAATAGATATTCTTCTATACGGTATTACAATAAAATATATCGATCTTGCAACATCTATAAATCACCAATTCATTTACCATGGATTAGAATACAACTGTAGTTCCTTAATTGAAACTACAAAAGAATGGGAAAAACCATCATGCACCACAAAACCACTAAAGAAAAAAATCGTGTACTCAAAACTACCAAAAATTAAAGCAAAAGTCTTCCAAAAAAAAAGTGGGGTGAATATCCATGGTTAAGAATCTTGTCATATTGTTATAAAATATTTTGATTTTGAAATAAGTTATGGTTTTTGAGCATGTGGTATTAATAAGCCATGGTATTGTAACAAAGAATTGAATTTTATTATTTTTATTACATTATATTTTTATTATTAATTGAGCCAATATTTAAATGTTTACACCCATACTAAGATTTATATTACTTTTAACCTTTTGTTTATTATTTTAACTTTTAATGTTTACCCTCATCCTTCATATCACTTTTAAATTTTAATTATTTTTTCATTGAGTTGGTATTTAAAATTGTTTACCTATTTACATTACACCTACTCACTACCTTGCATTGGGTTGTAGAGTCAACTCAATGATTATTAAATAATATTTAAATACAACTGCCTCACAAATAAAATAAAAGAGGATTGTTGAATTGGCTAATCTCGTTTTTTCGAGAAAGGAAAGTGAATTAAAAAAAAAAAAAGGAAGAAAGAATGATTTTAATGATGTCCACGAGGTTGAGCAGCCTAAGGGGCCAAGAGAATAACAACCTTAACTCATATTCATATTCCTTTTGATATAGAATCTAGGACCAAGAGAATAATAACCTTAACTCATCTTCATATTCCTTTCGATATCGGATCTTCTGCTATGAGTCTTGACTAGAAGGCTAGCAATCCAATTGATCTTATCTTTTTCAAATAGATGGTGCATGTTGTAAACCTTTAGATTGTTTTCATACCGAGTGTGGATATCCTTATATGTTGCACACTCCATGACAAAGTGTCATTTTGTCTCCACCACATCCTTATCATAGAGAATGCAACTTCTCTCTTCCCAAACACCCTTAGGGATCTTCCACCTACCAGTCTCACATCAATAGGCTCTACAATGTGGGATTTATTTTGTTCTCTTATGCGAAGGTTTCTCTCTCCAAGGTTTCGAACTCGGTCATAGGTCATGCGATGGTATGTTTTCATGTTTCCATTTGGACTTATGGTAAGTGGTCGTGGTGGTGTCAATTTTTAATTTCCCACTTTCCTCATTTTTCATCCTTCCCTCCTTAGGGCATTCATTTGATAATCTGTATATTGGCCATATCTTCAAATATTAGTAGGAGTATTTTTCCAAAACTTTTCTGGTTGGGTCCCAGTATGGTTTGAACATGTCAACAGGATTAAATCTAGAACCTTCAAGGGATCAATAGCCCAATGGCCCATATCTCCCCAATCGAAGGGAGTCCCTCTTGTTATTTATTCTCCCCATATCCGAAGTCATGTCACCAGTGTTTATGCCATTAACTAGACCGATCTTCCTTCCCTGCAAGATCTTTCTCCTTTGGCATGTCCTCATAACAATGTCTTTCTCCAAAAACATTTGGAAGTTGAAGTCAATGTAGAGAAGCATAATAGCTCTGGCACTATGCGAAAGAGAAAGTGTATTCAATCTAAATCACTGGAGGTTGCGATGGTGGTTGGTTAAGACATCAACTTTTGGGACCTCCCGCAGATCCTTGAAAATACCTTGGTGGGTTATTTTTGTGGTAAGTTGGTTAAAGAAGGTTCCCTAGAACTAGATAGAGATGTCATATGGAAGCCTTTATTAGGGTATTTACCAGCATACCACACCGTGGTAAGGGGGCTGGATCAATTTCAAATTTGTCTCTGAAGAAGATTGCAAAAAAAAACCAGATGGATCTTGGAATTGGGTGGCCTTAGGCCTTATTCTACAAAAATGGTTTACGGATATTAACCCTATTAGGGAGTGTGTTGAAATTCAGAAATTTTGGGCCATTCTGCTCGGTTTGCCCTTATTATTTTCGAATAAGGATTTGTCTCTCATTCTTCGATAATAATATTGGGAGGTTCATTATTCTAAAACTAAATTCATATCACAAATGGGCCTGGATTCAGGGAGAAGTCGACTTGAGGGATAGTCTGTTGGGGGAGATTGAACTAGTTTTTGGGGGCTACTTTTGGTTTTAAAAATTAACTATTGGAGGCTCCCTTTCTGTTGCTTTGCTTGTCATGAAATTGGTCATCTTCAAGCTTAGTGTTACAAAATTGTTCACTCGACGCTAATAAGGAAAGAAGGACAAGGTGTTGGAGGACATAGTGAAGTCGAGCAATGACTCTCAGTTGCAAGATTGTTTTGGGCCTTCCCATTTGGCTGACCCTAGTGCTCCTGTTCCAAAGGAAATTACAAGGTCGAACGCTTCAAAGGATGAATTTGGTAATTCTCCCTTCTCTTATGTTGATTTCTCCTCTTGTAAATGTTCCCAGTGTTTTTAGTCATTCAAAGGAATCTTACCTCGATATCGAGGTGTTTAAGCCACTTCCCCTTGCCACAATGTTCCCCTTCTGCCTCCTCAGCATCAATTTCACCTCCACAGTTTACAGTGAACTTAGATGCTCCTCCTACCTAGGTTCTCATTTCTTCCCCTTTATCTCCTATCACTAACATGTCACCTAGGAAGAGCTATGTCGTTTTCCCTTGTCTCAAACTAAAATAGGTCTTCTCTTCCTAGGGTCTAGCACCAGATCCATAGCTCTCCAATCCCATGGGTCGCAAATCTCACCTACTTAAGGTGCAACAAGGCTGCTATAAACATCAATAATAGGAATCAATCCCCCATTCGAAGGCCCTTAGAGCAGGGAATGCCCTCACAAAATGCCTCATCATGATCATCCTTTCTTTCAACACTAGAGGGGTCAGGGATGCCAGTAAGAAGCTAGCCCTAAAGAGATTGATAAAAGTCCATAAGCTAAACATAATTCTTATGATCATCCTTTCTTTCAACACTAGAGGGGTCAAGGATGCCTGTAATAACCTAGCCCTGAAGAGATTGATCAAAATTCATAAGCTAAACATAATTCTTATCCAAGAGAAAATGGTGGACGATGCTAGAGCTAGAGCAATATTAGAGCCTTTTTAAAAAATTGTTTCTTCGATATAGTGGACAGTGTAGGCCTTTCAAGTGGTTTGACAATAAGTACAAAAATAAGTTCAAAGAGTAAAAAATGAATGAGGATCACACATATCCATGACTAGCTTGCAGTTATTGGAGAAGTGATGCAGAGCTAGTGAATGTTGCTTTGAATGGTTCACCAAGGCTTGGGGACCATTCATCATGGGCATCTATGCCCGGAAACATCTTCCCAAGTGGGCAAGGCTTCGAGATGATTGCATCCAAGGAGAGACTCTTAAAGATTCAAAGACTAGCAAGCAAGGAGAAGCAGTAGATGAAAACTTGGCCCTGGTCAACAAGACAAAGAAGACCAAAGGAAAATTTCCCATCAAGAAAGGTGACAATCAGGGAGAGGGATAACAATCCACACAAAAGAGAGATATAAGAAAATATCAAAAGAAATATTTTCCATAAGAATGGCCATTTTTCTTCTCATTTTCCATAGAGGAAGAAGGGCAAGAGCAAGTCGCAAACAGTTGTAGCGATAGCAAAGACAGTTGAGCAAGATTTCTTACAAGTTCGAGAGTGATTTTTCACGTTTGTATGACCCTTTTACTATCGCTATTGCTAGAAGCACCTAGTACTTGCACAATGGCACCTCCCGCCACATGACAGAGGCTAAAGAGTTATTAGTAGTTTTGTAGAGGACGACTTAGGGATCATTATCGCTATTTCTAGAAGCACTTAGTACTTGCACAATGGCACCTCCCGCCACATGACAGAGGCTAGAGAGTTATTAGTAGTTTTGTAGAGGACGACTTAGGGATCACTATCGCTATTGCTAGAAGCACCTAGTACTTTCACAATGGCACCTCGCGCCACATGACAGAGGCTAGAGATTCATTAGTAGTTTTGTAGAGGACGACTTAGGGATCCATATTGAGGTTGGTGATTATGCCAAGAACACAATGAGGGGATAGCAGACAATTCAGTTCTAGCTTGAGTTACGAGGGTCCTTTAATGCATAGGAGGTACTCTATGTACCTAACCTAAAGAAGAGCCTTTCATCCATCTCAATCATGGAGGAAAAAGGTTATGAGGTTAACTTTTGTGTGGGGAAAGTGTTCAAATTCCCGTAGGGATCCAATTTAGAGACTGCAATGAGGATTGGAGTCCGGGAGGGAAACCTATATAGACTTTAGGATCAGCATGCTCAAGAACTAGTGCACACTAGTGAGAGCATGTGCAAGCTTTGGCATAGGAGGATGGGGCATCTCCATCAAAAATCTCTACCATCACTGAAATGGATGGTCACTGGGCTTCTAAACCTCAATTTGGACCAACAGGAGATGTGGCATCTTTACATAGCAACAAGACTCGATCCAAAGGCATTTTGGATCTGATTCATTTTGATTTAGCAGGGCCTATGTTAATGTCTTCAGTAAAGGGCACATCTTACTATTTGGCCTTCATTGATGACTTCTCCAGGAAGACCTGGATCTACTTCATGAAGACGAAGGGTGAGGTCTTTAGTCATTTCAAAGCTTTCAAAGTTAAAGTGGAGAACATGACATGAAGGAATATCAAGGTGTTGACGACTAGAAAATAGGTTTGAATACACCTCTAATGAGTTCATTAACTTTTTCAAGGAGGCAGTGATCAAGAGGGAGAAGACAATGGCCTACACCCCATAGCAAAATGGGATTGCATAAAGGAAATCGATCTACCACTAAGGTAGTGAAGGCCATGATCCATGATCAAAGTTTTTCGATGTTTCTATGGGTCGAGGCATGCAACACAGTTATTTATTTGTAGACAAGGAGTCCACATCATACTCTGGAGGATAAGACACCGAAAGAAGCATTCATAGGAAAGAAGCCTAAGATAGAGCATCTCAGGAAATTTGGTTGTCTAGTCTACATCCACATACTTGTGGAAAAGAGTGTTAGTTTTTGCAGCATCAGATATGTGTTCTAGTCACGAATTTGGTCAGAGAGGCTAAGAAACAAGAGATCTCCAAAACCCATAAAAACTTTCGGGAGAAAACACCTAGAGACATCTCAATTAAATTAATTGATCAATATTAAAAAAATGTCTAACTTAGGGAAATCAATTAATTAAATGGAATTAATTGAGAAAAGTGAGAATGCTCTAGAAACTCACACGGATTGAGTTTGAGATGATCCCAACCATTGATGGGGATCTAATCATGGTCGTTGGTTCACCAACGAGAGATTACAAGATGATGGGATAGAGATAGATAAATCGAGTGAGTGGGTGATCTAAGCAAATCGAATTTCCCATAGAGTAGAGATTCAGTGAGGAAGAAAATTTGAGTCAGAGATCAATAACAGAGATTAAGGAGCAGTAGTAGGGATAGTGAGAGAGGTCGAGTTATTCCACATGAGGTTGCGTAGGGGTTTGCGCAAAGCCTCAAGGAGGCAATTCGTTTCAGCTGAAGAGGAGGTCGATTCAAGTGCCAGAGACCAGGATAAGTTTCCAGAGGGCTGGTGAATCGCTTCCATAGGCAGCGACAGGCGTGACGTCTGTTTCAGAGGCATATCTGGGGAGTGCATGTGAGGGATTGTGCAGCATCTGCGCAAAGGCCTGCGCGGGGGTATTCTGGATCCAGCTTTTGTGGTCGTATTGTTGCAGGATTACTTGTGGAAAAGGGAAAAATTCCCTCAATAATTTTGTCAGTGATTTCTTAACAGAATATTGTCAGTTTGGCATCCAGTTTATTGTACTCAGATTTTGTTATTGAAGAATAATAATAAACCTGCATCTGTTGCATTGGTTTTCCCTCATTGGGTTTTTATGGGGACTTTTGTCCAAAATTACAATGTCAATTTTATTGCGTGTGTGATATATTTTCATAGTTCTGTATTTATTTTTGTAGTGCATTTTATTTTTGGCGAAAATTGCAATTGTGAATTCATTGTTTGTCATAACAGCAAATAAACTGCACGTAATAATATTCAGTTAGAAGAATAATTTACAGTTGTTGTAATAGAGTTGAAAATTTCACATGGTATCAGAGGAATTTTGATCATATCAAGAGCTCAGTAGCGAGAAAGAAAATTTGTGTAGGTTCAAAGGGAGGTCTAAGCATAGTTTCCAGGGTCTATGTAGACCAGCCACGTAGTTCGAATTGTTGGATAGGAAATTTGATTTCCATATCCAAACAGGGGGAAAAGTTCAATGTTGCCTGTAGCAGTACAGCGAGCAGTGGATTTGCCGAGAAACAGTTATGTTGAGCAGATCAGAGATTTCGTTGAGAAAATATGGGTGTAGTGATTTTGCAGCAGGTTTTGCAATAATAGATCAGCGTTAGGTGGAAGGGAAAAGGCACACTAAATTATACTCAGGATGTCTTCAATAAATTTCTCAGAATTTACCAGTATGGTCATAGACATATTTAATATTTAGGAGGCTACATATTTTTCTTTCATATTGGAGGATGAGTTTTCTCAGATAGCTTGCTTATCTAGCTCAGATTCACGAGGATTTTGGTATATAGATAATGGAGTGTCAGCTCACATGAAGGGAGTCAGAGAATATTTCTCCAACTACAATGAGGAGATGGATTTCTAGATAACAATGGGAAATAAGACTAAATGTACTTCAAGTGGGAGAGTACCATTGACACTCAGGAGGAGTTAACAACAAGCACCACGGTTACAGATGTATTGCATGTGTCAGGACTAGGTATGAACCTAATTTCAGTATCCCAGTGACAGGATAAGTGATTAGATGTCCACTTTGTAAGGAAGACGGTGTTCATCAAACACCAGAACTGGAAGAAGGTGAAACAAATTGGGGTCTGAAGCAACAGATTATACAGGTTGCGGTTCGACTCTCCAATGGCACTAGTTAGCAATGGCAGTAATAGTGGGAGAGACTTGAATGAACTATGGCATAGGAGGATGGGATGTTTACATCATGGAGCATTTAGAGCCTCAAGGAGGCAATTCGATTCAGCTGAAGAGGAGGTCGATTCAAGTGCCGGAGACCGAGATAAGTTTCCAGAGGGCCGGTGAATCGCTTCTAGAGGCAATGACAGGCATGACGTCTGATTAAGGGGCAGATCTTGGGAGTGCATGTGAAGGATTGTGCAACATCTACACAAAGGCCTGCGCAGGGGTATTCTAGAGCCAGTTTTTTGTGGTCAGATTGTTGCAGGATTACTTGTGGAAAAGGGAAAAATTCACTCAATAATTTTGTTAGTGAGTTCTTCAGAGAATATTGTCAGTTTGGCATCCAATTTATTATACTCAGATTTTGTTATTGAAGAATAATAATAAACCCACATTTATTGCATTGGTTTTTCCCTCATTGAGTTTTTATGGGGACTTTTGTCCAAAATAACAGTGTCAATTTTATTGTGTGTGTGCTCTATTTTCACAGTTCCGTATTTATTTCTGCAATGCATTTTATTTTTGGCAAAAATTGCAATTGTGATTTTATTCGTTGTTTGTCATAATAGCAAATAAACTGCACATAATAATATTCAGTTAGAAGAATAATTTCCAGTTGCTACAATAGAGTTGAAAATTTCACATGGTATCAGAGCAATTTTGATCATATCAGGGGCTCAGTAGCGAGAAGGAAAATTTATGTAGGTTCAAAGGGAGGTCTAAGCATAGTTTCCAAGGTCTACGCGGGCCAACCAGGTAGTTAGAATTGTTCGATAGGAAATTTGATTTCCATATCCAAATAGGAGGAAAAGTTCAATTTTCCCTATAGTAGTACAAGAAGCAGTGGATTTGCTGAGAAACAGTTATGTTGAGCAGATCAGAGATTTCGTTGAGAAAATATGGGTGTAATGATTTTGCAACAGGTTTTTCAGTAACAGATCAGCGTTAGGCAGAAGGGAAAAGGCACACTAAATTATACTCAAGATGTCTTCAGTAAATTTCTCAGAATTTTCCAGTATGGTTGTCGACATATTTAATATTTAGGAGGCTACAGATTTGTCTTTCAAATTGGAGGATGAGCTTTCTCAGATAGCTTGCTTATCTAGCTCAAATTCACAGGGAGTATGGAATATAGATAATGGAGTGTCAACGCACATGAAAGAAGTTAAAGAATACTTCTCCAGCTACAATGAGGAGATGGATTTCTAGATAACAATGGGAAATAAGACTAAATGTACTCCAATTGGGATAGGTACCATTGACATTCAGGAGGAGTTAACAACAAGCACCAGCGTTACAGATGTATTGCATGTGTCAAGACTAGGTATGAACCTAATTTCAGTATCCCAGTGATAGGATAAGGGATTAGATGTCCACTTTGTAGGGAAGAAGGTGTTCATCAAACACCAGAACTAGAAGAAGGTGAAGCAAATTGGGGTATGAAGCAACAGATTGTGCAGGTTGTGGTTCGACTCTCCAATGGCACTAGTTAGCTTTGGCAATAACAGTGAGAGAGACTTGAATGAGATATGGCATAGGAGGATGGGACGTTTACATCATGGATCATTTAGAATGCTCAGGAAGACAGTAATAGGTGTTCCAAAATTAGGCACGGAACGCAATTATGTGTGTTAAGGGTGTGTACTTGGAAAGTATGATAAGGAAACATTCTCAATAAGTGACAGCGAATCGGGTGGTGTGTTATAGCTTATACACTCAAATATTTGTGGTCTTATGTCCACTAGATCTCATGGAGGGTACGAGTATTTTGTCACCTTCATTGATGACCATACCACGAAAACTTGGCTCTATTTCTTGAAGACCAAGGATGAGGCCTTCAGTCGCTTCAAGGAGTTCAAGGCTCTGGTAGAGAATGTGACAAGGAAGAAGATCAAGGTGCCTCGCTCGGATAATGGAGGTGAGTACACAGATAGTGACTTCACAGGTTTTCATGTGAAGAAAGGCATCAAGAGAGAATGGACAACTCCATAAAATCCACAAGAGAATGGGGTGGCGGAGCGAAAGAACAAGTTTATAGTTGGGGCTGCAAAGCCGATGTTATATGACCAGGATTTGCCCAAGTTCTTATGGGCAAAGACGTGTAACATAGTTGTGCATATACATAACAGGGATCCTCACAGGGCATTGGGGAAGATAACGCCAGAAGAGGTCTTCTCAGGGAAGAAGCCAGAATTCAGTCATTTCATGATCTTTGGCAATATAGTTTATTGCCATATACTAGATGAGAAACACACCAAGTTGGATCAAACTATAGAAAAGGGGTACTTCATTGGGTATAGCGAAACCTCTAAGGCATACAGGATCTGCGTTCCTAGCAACAGGAAGATTATCATCAGAGGAGACGTAAAGTTTATGGAGGATGGAGCCTTCAAGAACTATCGCGAGATGTTAGCAACTGGTCAAAGTGAGCCAACAGCAGGGGAAACCACAAGGTCAGTCGCAGGGACCGTTGCAAGTATAGTCACAGGGATCTAGCATTGTTACCAATACCAACACATCCTTAGGTGCAGGGGATCCAGTGAGGTCATCGCAGATGAAGCAGCTGAGGCAAGATGAGGAGTTGGTTGATCATTCCACCACCAGTTGTTGAACCAATAGAGAAGTTTGTCAAGCAGTGAAGGATGTTGAGGAGTTCATAGGAACTCCTAGGATGAACAAGAAAGAACACATACAACCAGACATGTACCAAGCATTGGTGGCACAGGTTGTAGAACCATCCAAATATCAGGAGGCCACATAGCATTAAGTGTGGATAGATACCATCGTGGAAGAGTATAGATCCATCGTGACAAACAATGTTTGGGAGGTGGTGTCGAGACCTAAGGACAGGTCAGTTGTGGACTCTCGATGGATCTATAAGATCAAGTATGTTGCATATGGAAACGTGGAGAAGTACAAGGCTAGGTTTGTGGAAAATGGGTATGCGCAGAAGGAAGGGATAGACCATGAGGAGGCCTTCGCCTCAGTTGTCAGATATACTTCTATCTGGTTGGTTATATCTATAGCAACGCAAATGGGGTGGCAGATTCACCAGATGGACGTCTAGACAGCGTTTTTGGACGGGCTCATAGAGGAAGAGGTATATATAGAAAAACCATAGGGATTCGAGACAGATGAGAGGGGCACGTATGTGTGCGGACTGAATAAATATTTATACAGGCTCAAGCAGGCTCCCAGCGCATGGTATGGTCAGATTGATAGCTACTTGCAACAGAGGGGATTCCTCAAGAGTGACACAAATCCCAACCTTTACTATTTTATGGTAGAGGATGAGTAACTCATCCTAATGTTGTATGTGGATGACATCTTATTGACAAGGTCATCAGGGCTCATAGAGGAATGCAAGAGGAACCTAGCAGCAAAATTTCACATGAAGAATTTGGGGTTGATGCATAACTTCCTAGGCTTGGAAGTATGGAAAAAGGACGGGGAGATCTTCCTTAAGCAAGGGAGATATGCTACAAAGATTCTAAAAAGATTTAGGATGCAGGACTGTAGAACTATGTCTACACCTATGATTACAAACTGGAGGAATATTGATGCATCAGAGGACAAGGACGTTGACCCAACCTTGTATAGACAACTTATCGGTTCCCTCATGTATCTGGTCAATACTAGGCTAGATATCTGCTTCGCGGTCAACATTCTCAATTAGTTTATGGTGGGACTGAAGAAAGTGCATTGGACAGCAACAAGGTACATTCTGAGGTATTTGCACAGCACTGTCGAGTATGGGTTGAGGTATACTCGAGGTGAAGGTATTAGGCTATGTGGTTTCACAGACGCGGATTGGGCACACAGTTCAGTGGATCGGAAGAGCACATCGAGGTGTTGCTTCAGTGTTGGATCAAGTGTTGTATCTTGGTGCAACGGAAGCAGAAGTACATGGCACTAAGCTCTACAGAAGCTAAGTACATGGCAGATAAAATGGTCACATGCAAATAGGCTTTGGAAGCTGCTAATGAGCTTGTTCAGTCAAAAGTTGGAGGCGGCCAGTATCTACTGCGATAATCAAAGTTGCATCATGCTGTCTCAGAATCTATTGTTTCATGATAGGTCGAAACACATAGACATTCGATATCACTTTATCAGTTTTTGTGTGCGGTGTGGAGCGGTCCAGCTATAGCATATTCCCACAAAAGAGCAGGTTGCAGATATAGTCATGAAAGCTCAAGGGAGCACTAAGTTCATTTATTTCAGACGACATGTGGGTATAATGGAGAACCCATTTGAGTAGTAGTTGGATCAGAGTTAGATGGCGCAACCAGATCTTGAGGGACAGTTGTAGAACTAGATGCAACCATCTATTGAGGGGTGCAGAACCATTCAGCGCACAGACAGATACTCAGTAGGCAGTGCAGAGGCTAGTTGCAGTCCAGGGACAGTTGATTCAGATTTTTATTCTCAGTTGTAGCAGCAGCAACATGAGATCAGTTGTATCCAAAGCAATGTTGGCAGCAGTACGGGAGTACAGTGTAGTGTCAGCGGCGACACAACTGCAGTATGGTTTTGCTATAGGAGCGGAAAATGAATCAGAGTATGCACTGTGGATTTGTGGACCATGGAAGATTGTCACAGTTGTCAAACATCAACAGCATGAGGGAAGATGTTACAGGTGAAGACAAAGAGAACACCTTTCTCGCTCAGAGGGAGTGTTAGTTTTTGTAGCATTGGACAGGAGTTCTAGTCTCGATTTTGTTTAGAGAGGCTAAGAAACACAAGATCTCCAAAACCCCGAAAAAAATTGGGAGAAAACATCGAGAGACGGCTCAATTAAATTAATTGATTGACAATTTAAAAATGTCTAACTTAGGGAAATCAATTAATTAAAGGGAATTAATTGAGAACAGTGAGAATGCTCTAGAAACTCACATGGATTGAGTTTGAGATGATCTTAGCCATTGATGGGGATTTAATCGTGGTTGTTGGTTCACCAACGAGAGATTATAAGAGCAAGATGATAGGATGGAGATAGATACATCGAGTGAGTGGGTGATCTAGGCAGATCAAATTTCATAGAGAGCAGAGATTCAGCTGGGAAGAGAATTCGAGCTAGAGATCAATAGCAGAGATTGAGCGGTAGCAGGGTGATCCAATGGAGTTTCCAGTGTCGAAAAGAGTCAGTGGGAGATGCTAAGTTATTCCATAGGAGGCTACACAGGCGATTGCATAAAGCCTCAAGGAGACAATTTGATATAGCGGAAGAGAAGGTTGATTCAGGTGTCGGAGACTAAGATAATTTTATAGAGGGCCAGAGAATCACTTCCAGAGGCAACAATAGGCAGGACATTTGATTCAGATGCAGATCCGGGGTGTGCATGTGAGGGACTGCGTAGAGGCTTGCGCAAGGGCATTCTGAAGCCAGTTTTTGTGGCTAATTTGTTGCAGGATTGTTTATGGAGATGGGGAAAACTCCCTAAATAATTTTTGCCAGTGATTTCTCGAGAGAGGGTTGCAAGTTTGGCATCATGTCCATTGCACTCAAATTTTGTTGTTGGAGAATAACAATAAAACCCTCATTTGTTGCACCGATTTTCCCACATTGGGTTTTTCCAGGGAATTTTGTCCAAAATAACGGTGTCAATTTTATTGTGTGTGTGCTCTATTTTCTTAGTTCCAAATTTATTTCTGCAGTGCATTTTATTTTTGGTGAAAATTGTAATTGTGAATTTATTCGTTGTTTGTCGTAATAGCAAATAAACTGCACATAATGATATTCAGTTAGAAGAATAATTTCTAGTTGCTACAACAGAGTTGAAAATTTCACAAAGAGGACAAAGTTGCAGCCCTCAGGTGAGAGCGGCATCCTAGTGGTATACAACGAGGATTCCAAGGATTCTTCCTAATAGATCAGCAAAAGATTGTGAGCCGAGATGTAAAGTTCAAGGAGAACTTGGCATCTAGGAAATCTCAGGACTTACCAATAGTTGTAGAGGGGCCTCAGGAGGAGGAACCAAAGGAGGAGCCAAGAGTAGAGACTTCCAATACTAGAGATAGTCAGCCTTCAATGCAAGAGTATTCAGTGCCTTTAACATTAGTTAGGCAACCCAAGTGTGTAGAGAAAACCTTGTGGGATGCTCAAGAGCATTTCGAGCTTCCCATGACCACTTTAAGGGGGAACGGACCTTTGCGGAAGTTTCTGACATGCATGAATTTGATTACCAACATCATAGACTCAGAGCCTTCTAGCTTTAAGGAAGCATCCAACCAACAAGTGTGGAGAGATGCCATGGTGGAGGAGCACAACTCCATCATGAAGAATGATGTCTGGGAGATTGTGCCAAGACCAAAGGGGAAGTCGTTGGTGACTTCCAAGTAGCTTTACAAGGTAAAGCATGCAGCAAATGGTAGTGTGGAGAAATACAAGGCCAAATTTGTGGCTCGTGGGTTCTATTAGAAAGAAGGAGTAGGCAATGAGGATACTTTTGCTCCCATAGCTAGATACTCCTCTATTCGAGCCTCCATCAAATGGATGAGAAGATCACCTTCTTCAACATCATTGGGGGGAAATATACATCAAGCATCCATAGGGGTTTGAGGTCCATGACAAAGAGACACATGTATGCAAGCTTAAGAAATCCCTATATGGACTTAAACAGGTGCCCAGGCCCCGGTATGCCGGGATTGATATCTATCTACAGGGCATAGGCTTCACCAAGAGTAAGGCAAATCCCAGTCTACACTTCTTATTGGTTGGATCTGAGCCCCTCATTTTGGTGTTTTATATGGATGATCCTCATTCTAACAAGTGAAAAGACAATGATTGCATGTTGCAAGTCAGATCTAGCATCAAAATTTGAGATGAAGCATATTGGGTTGATGCATTAATTTCTGAAACTCAAGGTTTGGCAGCAACTGGGGAATATCTTCCTCATACTAAGGAAGTACACTCTAAAGATCATGAAGAAATTATGGATGGAGGACAGCAAATTGATGTCCCCTCCAAAGGTGACATGCCTAAAGAAGATTGATTCTTTAGTTTCAAAGTTAGCAGACTCCAAACAGTACAAGTAGTTGATTGGCTTGTTGATGTATCTGGTCAACACTCGACTAGACATCAAAATTGGTGTTAACACCTTGAGCTAGTTTATAGTGGAATTGGGAGAGGTTCATTGGGTTGTTGCAAAGAGTCTGCTCAGATATTTGTAGGGTGCAATAGGTTATGGATTGCAATAGCTTGGTGGAGATGGTGTGAGGTTGCAAGGGTACTCAAATTCAAACTAAGCAGGGAGTAATACAGATCGGAAGAGCACCTCTAGGTGTTGCTTCAGTTTGGGGTCAACAGTCATTTCCTGGATAAACAGGAATCGGACCTCAGTAGCACAGTGTTCAACTGAGGCAGGGTACATGGCGGCCAGTCTAGCTAGTTGTGAAGCTATCTGGCTTTGCAAGCTACTCACAAGATTTTTTTGTCGTAACCTTAAGTCGACAGTGATCCACTGAGATAACCAAAGTTGTATCAAACTCTCAGAGAATCCAGTGTTTCACGAAAGGTCAAAGCACATTGAGATCAAATACCACTTCATCAAAGACAGGGTGTTGAAGGGAGCAATCAAGCTCCAATATATTTCTGCAACAGAGTAATTGCTAGACATTTTCACCAAGCCCTTGGTGAAGGGCAAGTTCATATTGTTTCGAGACAAGCTTGGAGTGGTGGAGAATACCTTCCTTGCAAAGAGGGAATGTTAGTGTCTATAGCGCAGAAAGGTATTTCCATGATAGCGTCTACTTATGGAAATTGTCATTAAATGTGTCCTATGTTTTCTCCAAATTTTCACTTTATTAATTAATTAATTAAGTGAATGCTTTTTATTAAAGTGACTAAAGTGGGTCACTTAATGATTTAATTAAAAAAGAACCATTGATCCCATGGTTAGATCTTAACCGTTGAAGATTAGGATTTTGGCTCATGTCAAAGTTATAAAAGAAAGAGAGGGAAAAGGACAAAGACACACAAAGCATTTCACAAGTCACGTGAGTGAAGGAGAAATACATAAATCTGATTTCCAACCATTGGCGAGGAGTTTCAACAATAGTTCAGCGAGGAAAAGAGTAGTTGTACAACCCAGCAAAGCAAGTCGTACAACCATCCATACAGTTTTCGTATAGATGTACATATTGCAGAGGAGCTCATACAACCTTCTGTACGTATTCCATACGATTATACAGGTTACAGAGCAGGTTGTATGGATTGTAGAGCATATCTACCTCGATTTCTATGTAGATTGAAGTGTTTCCAAGTTTGTTGTCCATTTGTTAATTTAGCAGATCCATTTTCCCTAAAGGGGAGCTCTTGTAAGTTTTGAATATATTTCGAGTGATGAACTGATCAAGAAGAGTAGAAATAATTGTTCATCATGTGTAATTGTTTTTCTCGTTTTCCATTGCATGCAAGAGTTATAATTCCAGCAACTAAATATGATATGTTTACTTAGATCATTAGTTTTAGGATAATTTAATAGGTTTTAAGTACCTTCATGTTTTGCTAAAATTGAACTCTTATAGATTTGTTAATTGGATTTGATTGTACAAAAAGATCAAAGCCTAAATCTCATTGTGAGTCACCGGGCTATTATTTATTGATTTCCTTATAGAACTTTGATCTTCTAATCTCATAGTTACTTTCCAATGATTTCTTAAACAAGTTATGTCACATACATCAAACAATTATACAAAGAAAATCTCAATAGTAATGCAATAATGATAGTAGGATCATAAAAAGACATACAAGCACAAAAGAGACACAAATTTACCCTGGGAAAACCCAACCTCGAGAAAAACCCATCAACCTTTTCTTAGGAGAAATTATTCAATGAAGTACAATCTGATTTCCCAGACAAACTTGGTCAAACTTACCGCAAAATCCACATAGGTCAAACTTGGACAAAAAGGCCTAAAATTCGACCTCCTGTCCCTGCCCACAAATTCGGTCAGCCCTAAGTCAACAAGCCAAAGTTTGGCCTCCTGCTGCTGCCCAAAATCTTAGTCAAATTGCCTAGAGATTCAATCAAACTATCTAGTCAAATTCTCGGTCAACCTATGCCCAGAACTCAGTCAAAACTTTGCCTCGGAAACTTGGTCAAATAACTTAGAAATTCGATCAAACAGTAGCCAAAAAACAAGGTCAAGGCTGGTCAAACTTTTGTCTTATTTTCCTCTCTCCTTCGCACGTGTGAACAGAGGACATATGATTTGTGTGATTCGAATTGATTTCCAAATGGAGTAGGTCAAATGTGTATATATAGTGGTGAAAGCAGGTGGGTTTGACCAAGGGTCACAACGATTCGCATGGTGGGGCTGACCTGTCATTTTGGGGCCTACATGAGCTTATAAATAATAATTTTTGTTTCTTTTAATTTGGTCGTCCTGAATACCAACCGCAATTACCAAAATTCAACACTCTTAGCTAAGGAGGTATTCACCTTGACTTCCTCAGATGTCCTCTTTACTGAACAATTTCTCCATCCAAAGAAAAGATTGAATAAGCTTGTTATGTTAATGTATCCGTTCAGTTCATGTTCTAACCTAGAACCATGTGGAAAGCATCCTACATCAGCATCATGCATAGGATCTAATTACCCACTAGTCAAATATCCTTTGTAAATGGATCTAGTCACCCACTAGCCAAATACCCTTTGGTGATATCGTCAAGAGCCTCCTGACTGGAGTAAACACAAGACTAGTCCTGGGTCACCAACTATCCAACTCGTCACTTGGAACCAGGTTAGTATCCCTGACAAATGGTGAAACCTTGGGCCAATTTACCATTCCTTCATGTTGTCACATGATTCTTGAATGGTAAAGAACTTGCTTGATGCTATGGGTCATTCACTCTACCCACTAGCCAAGTAACCCTCGATAATATGGTCACAGCCTTCTGACTAGGGGAGCACTTTGGGCCCTGATGCTCTCTAGCCAATCTCCCTAGCCACATTACATGGCTACTAGTTAATAACCTTGACCTAGGGAGAATATTTGCCCTTTGATGCTACAACATCAACACTCCCTCTAATCGAGGGACGTTTTCTCAACCACTCCAAGCTTGTCCCAGAAGTATGATCAAGTATGGAAAAAATATAAGATTCGCATCACCTGTCAAGACATCTTTCAAGGAAGGTTGCCAGAAAGCACTCTCAAAAGAGCACAATATCTTTAGACTAAAGGCAATAAGGATCTTCTAACTTCATCTTCATTGTATCACATGATTGATTTTAGTGCTTTTTGACATGCCATAAGCAGATCTATAGCATGACACTTGTTTAACCTTGAGTAAAGTGATTACCAGAAACCTTTCAATCATTGAAACAACTTGATCTAGGTCAATTCCCAGAATCCCAAGGTAAGAGTAATATTATGATCAATGTTCATTCTTATCAGAGGTTTGAGCACTTCCACATGCTTTTGATCCTTCTTGTCACTTAGTTATTGCTTTATGTAAAAGCGGGAGGCTTTCTCCTTAGCTCCCTCTAGCTCATGAGTTCTGCCCATGGAGATGCCATGAAACCAACCTTTAATCAGTGCTTCAAATCTTAGCTCGTTGGCCTCAGAGACACTTTGGACCCCCCCTGATTATCATACTGAGGCCTTTTTCGACCCTCTTGTTCATTGTCTGAGGCCTTTCGACCTCCTCCTGAGGTCTCTCGACCTCCTTCTGTGATAGATCTAAGGCTTCTTACCTCCTTCTAGGGCTTTGGCCCTTCCTTCTTGAACAAAATAGACTACAAGGATAACTCGACTAGACATGCCCATAGTCAACTTTCTTGAGTCCTATCCAGACTATATCCAACCTTTATTTTGTGATTCATCTTTTGTGATTCAGACTTGATGGTTTCTCTTTCACCTAGGCTCTGATACCATGTTGATTTTCTTATAGAAATCTTATCTTCTAATCTAATAATTATTTTCCAATGATTTCTTAAACAAGTTATGCCACATACATCATTAAGCAATTATACATAGAAAATCTCAACAATAATGCAATAATGACAGTTGGATCATAAGGAGACAGCGAATCACAAAAGAGACACAAATTTACCTTAGGAAAACCCAACCTCGAGAAAAACCCAATAACCTTTTCTTAGGAAAAACTGTTCAATTCAGCAAAAGTACAATTTGATTTTCCAATGAAACTTGATCAAACTAACGACGTAATGCACACAGGTCACACCTACCCAAACAGGCCTAAAATTCGGCCTCCTATAGCTACCCACAAATTCGGTCAACCCTAAGTCAATAAACCAAAGTTTGGCCTCCTGTTGCTACCCAAAATCTCAATCAAACTACACAGATTCAGTCACACTGCCCAGTGAAGTTTTCAGTCAACCTCTACTTAGAACTCAATCAAAATTGTGCCTCATAAATTCGGTCAAACACCTCATAAATTTCGTCAAACAACAACCCGAAAACTCTATCAAAGAGTGGTCAACAATAGTCAAACTTCTATCTTCTCCTCCTCTCTCTCCTTTGCACGTGTGAATAGAGAACAAATGATTTGTGTGATCCGAATTTATTTCTAAATGGAGTAGGTCGAATGTGTATATATAGTGGTCAAAGGAAGTGGATTTGACCAAGTGTCACACCCATTCACATGGTGGGGTCGACCTGTCATTCTAGGGCCTACATGAGCTTAAAAATAATATTTTTTCTTTCTTTTAATTTCGTTGACTTGAATAATAACCGTAGCTACCAAAATTCAACATTATCAAGAGGAGGCGGGTTGGTTTCGCTAAAACCTATCCTTGAAAGTATTCTTGTATATTGGACGTCTATTGATGTTTTTTCCAAGGGTATTTTTTCTAAAATCTGGGGGATCATCTTGTTGAATTTTGTAGCTACGACCGGTCCTCATAATTCATACTTTAGCCCTATAATGAAAAATGTAAGATGTGTTCTTCATGTCATTTTCAAAAGAAGAATTTTGAATTTTCCAAAATTGAATTTTTGGCTCTAAAATGTTAAGTCGGCTATCCAATAGAATGAAGTCGGCATGCCCCTTTAGTGACACCAATTTGGGCTCTTTCAATGACTATATAAAGCCATTTCATCCTCCTCTTCCAAGCAAGCAATTCAGATCACCACCTTTTCTGTTCATACAAAGTTCCTTCTATGGCAGAGTAAGTTTGAGAGAGAGAGAGTTTACCAAGCTTACAAGGAGATCGAAGTTTCCTTTCAGCAAACCAAATTAGGGCAGAAGGCTGAATTCTGGGCAGATTCATCTTGAGCAGCAGAACGAAGCAGACATAATCTTTGAGGCACAGCAGATCAAGCTTATGGACAATCTGAATTTCTGAAGCTACTTATCTTGACCAGGTTTGACCTAGGTTTGTTCATGGCCAGTTTGACCTATGCTTTGACTAAGATTGTATCTCTTGTTGAATTCAATGATTTCTCTAAGGAAAAGGTTGTTGGGTTTTTCCCCAAGTGAGTTTTCCCAGGGTAAAATTCTTGTGTCTCTTGATTGGTTATCTCTTTATGACCCTACTATCATTTTTGTTCTGTTGTTGAAGATCTTTTGTATAACTGCTTAATGATGAATATGAAATACAAGTAGATTTGAAGTGAAAATCATTAGAAATAATTATCAGCTAGAAGACCTTGAAAAATTAACACATCTTTCATTTCTTATACTTAGGCTCCCATCAAAATGGAGGCATCCCCTTAGTTAAATGGAGCTGGGTGGCATCCCCTAAAAAGCTTGGCAAGTGGGGGATCAAAAATATTTTCAACTTCAGCAAGCTCCTTGCAGCTCGTAGTCAATGGATGCATTCTGAAAATTCCTCCTTATGGGGTCATGTTTTGAAATCAAAGTATCTCCATGGAACTCTTATAGAAGATTGGTTCAGGCAACCCAAGAAGTTGCTTGAAGGGTCTATAGACTCGAAAGCCTTGCTTTTCCATTGATTGGGAACGGGACAATCTGGCATATTGGTAATCAAAGGAAAGTCAAAATAGGAGAGAATATGTGGTTAGGGGCCGAAGAGGACTTTCTCCTTTTACCTCTCTTTGCTCTCCGTCTCTCGAGAGTCTTCTCCCTTGAAGATGCTAAAGCCCAATATCCCCAAATGAGCGCAAGATCAGGCTGGAAATCAGCAGTCGTCCTTGGACTAGAAGGTCAAGACGTGGCCGACTGGAGAAATTTATTGGAATTCTTGTTTCAAATTTTATTAGGCTCAGGCAAAGATGTGTCGTGCTAGTCTAAAATCCTGCTACAAGTGACTTTATAGCTAAATTAGGCTATTCAGCGTTCGTGGAACCCCATATCAGTGGGGATCCAAAATGGTGGTGGAGTCTCTTTGGAAACTTCACAGCCCGCTCATACAAATCACCCTTTAGCTTGCCCTAAACAACAAGATTATGACATGGGATATTAGTTTGAAAAGGGAATGGGTGGGCCCAAATAGATGCTCCATATGTAAACAAAATGAGGAATATACATCTCACATCTCTATTTCTTGTCTATATTCAGTGCAGGTATTGAGGTTCGTCTCTACATAATCAATCAAAAAGCTCACTGGCCAAATGCAGGGAAGACTACTTGAAAGAATGACTTAAGACAAATCAGTAAAAGTAAAACAGTTCGAAGCCTTTCCATGCTTCTTTGTTAATATCATTTGGTGGGCATGGAGCGTATTTATTTTCAAAGACATGTTCATTCCTACTAAGATTTCTGCTGGTCTAAACCTAAAGCAATGTAATGAGTTTAGAGTGGATCCAAAGCCAAAAAAGCTAGGGTTTCCAGTGATGCCAGATCTAGATTACGACGTTCCTTGGGGTTATTTTGATGGTGCAAGCAAGGTCAACCCTCTGTTTGTGGGATAGGTGTTCTTCTTCATCTGAATCAGAATCAAGCTTTTCATATTTGTTATGCCCCACGTAGAGGGTCAAACAATCGAGCTGAATTTATTGCCCTCGTGGCTCTTCTTTCTGCTCAAGTGCTAAAACTTAAAAGATTTGAAAAAATTTACAAGTCATGGGAGATTAAAAACTGGTTAGTAACTAGGAAATAGAAAAATATCAGTGGAAAATGTGTCTCCACAGCCCCTCCTTTCAGGACTTACAAGAGGTAATGTCCTCTTTTGAATGGCTTTATTTTGGACATGTTCTCAAAGAGCTCAATCGCAAGGCAGACGAACTTTCTAAAGAAGCTTTGGCTCTATCTTCAAGGTCTTTCAGTATTTCTGAATATGTGGAAGGGTTGGTTCATGATTCTATGGATTTTAATTTTAAATGTTTTTAGTCTGCTCTGTGTCCTTTTGATATCTCACTTTTCTTGGATGGGTCACTGGCAAGCCCTTTGCGGCTTTTTATAATAAGCAGGTATCGATTGTAAAGCTCAGATTAAAATGTTGAAATCCAGAAAGGACTGTTGTAGGTGGTTTTCAGATTTTGATGCACGTTGGCTTTGTCATTTTAGTCCTCTTTGCAGACCGCAACATGTATATTCATCCCTCATCCTCATGAATATATTAGAAAAAGACTTTTTGAAAATATATATATATATATATATAAAAGGATCATGTCAACTGATTTTATTGTAACAACAACGTATCTTTTCCATGAGTTCATTAAGTTTATTTCTAATCATATTTACACTGAAAAATAAAAAAATCTTATTTATTTAAAAAACATAAAAAAAAGAAAGGAAATATGAACATATCAAGATTGCACAGAATAAAATGTTTTTTAAGAGCCACGTGTTATTCATATTAAATGGTCACCTATGATAGTTATAATGTTGACACCTTTATAGACAGTAGAGGACCGTATTATATGGTTAGATGTACTTATTCACAATCATCCAACCATTATTTATCACATATTTATTTATTCTCATCCAATATGGACATTTCTTGGATATTGTTTCACTAACAGGATCACAATTTATACCTCCATCTAGAGATCCACAAAGGTAACTGACTGATAAATAAACCCAACTGTATAACATTGCCTTACCTTGGCCATATAAAGATCAGGAATGACAGCATTCAGAGCTAATTCTGAGAAATAATATTATGAGAGTTAGATCCACATCAAGCCTTGTTTTCTCTGATCGTTAGATGTGCTCCTATACCAGTTGTGAAACAGAGCAAAAATCCAGATACAGACCATTGTAGACAAATAAATACACTATCGTTACAATATCAACTTATCAAGCATCCTTGCTGTCACATTAAACTTGTTTCATTACTCGTTTAGAAACAATTTTTTTAGGCCGTTCATATTTATGAAATTCTATATCATCAACGAAGACCGACAACTCTGTCTTGAATTAGCTTCCTTTCCCAATCTGCAACACCTGTGAAAGCATAATCAGGAAGACTCTCAAAGGATGCCTTCCACGGATCATTTTTTGCCAGATCATACGTGGCACCTCTAATTGCATCTCTCTTTGGTCCACAAGGTCTTTTTGATGTCACCATATCATATGCCTTATTCAACTGCATAATAAGGATACAAATTAAAAATCGAAGTACATATGATTAAACCAAGCAGCGTAGAAGGTTTGGAGGACATCTTACATCCATATCACAGAACCAGAAGAGATAAGCAATTGCTACAGCCGGTGCCCTTCCCAACCCTGCTGTGCAGTGGACATATACAGTGCCCCCTTTTGAAATGGCCCAATCTAAAGAAGAAACTGCCTTTGGTAACTCCTTTCTCAAAGAGTCTGGGTCAAAATCTCGGGCCTGAACATGGAATTGAAGAGAATTTGCCAGAAATGGTTAACGGTTAATCATGACATGAGCTAAGCCAAATATAAATATTGACCAGAGCTATAGTCATAGGCGTTCATCTGATCACAATGCATAAGAACATCTCGAGTACTTTGTTATAACGGTCAAAATTTTCATTTTTGGAGAGCCTAAAATCCCACGTTAAGTGGACAATTTTAACTATAGGTTATCATGATGACAAGCTTGATAACACATCATTTTTCCGTGACATATTCAAATAATACTTTGAAACTGTTGTAAGAAAACTAAATCAGCATAGTGCATTTCTTCCTACATTTTTCGTACAAGGTCCAAATTCTTAATTAATTTTCTGACCACATTAAATCAGCAGAATGCATTTCCTCCTACATTTTCCATGCAAGGTCCAAATTCTAAATCATTTTCTGACCATTATTAGCTTGAAGTTTTCCATTGCAGTCGGTAAGCGTGTATTGCTGTCCAGTGTTCAAGCACTCAATTTTCTTCCTGCATCAATCAGAAACGGCTTTTCCCATAATAATTTCTCATAGGAGAATTATGTGTACACTTGGAGCCAGTACTTTTTTTAATCTCTCATAAGTCAAGAAAAATGTTTTAAGATGAAGGCCAACACATTTATCAAAAATTACAATTAGAATAATGCAAGTTTACAGACCCGTAATAACAGAGAAACGGAGATTTACATCATACAACGAACACTATCATTTTAGTTTTAAACTCCCAAACTAGTCGTCTGTAAATTTTCTAATTTTCATCTTGGTTGAAATCGGGCACTAATACGTCATTGTGTTTTTCAATCAAAAAAATCTGAAAAAAATAGTGCAAAAATTTAGATTTCCCAACTAACGTAAAAAATAGCAATCTAACTGCAGAGTCGGAAAGAAGCATTCATTGCGCTTTATTTATTAGGAAGTGACGCAGTAGCATCAACACTCTAACAGACTCAAACATATATGTATCTAAGTTTGAGTTCCCATTGGCCAGTTTGCATGTTTGATGGCAGAGAATATGTACCCTTACATTGCAGCGGTATGCAGTATGGACTGAATTGCAGAGATTCCCAAATTACTAGTTATTTCACATTGTAATAATCTAAAACATTGTTAGAGATAACAATCCCCACTTCAATGGTGGAAGAAATCCAGACTAATACCGTGAATATGCTTGGAGCCAATGGTCATCCAATTCTTTCATTAGTTAAGAAAAAAATCAAAATGAAGGTCAAGACATCTATTAAAATTTACATTGAGAAAACTGCAAGTTTTGCGATCTCTGATAGCAGAGAAACCGAAAGTAATACGCTATGGACATAATCATTCTACTTTTGAACTTCCAAAATAGTTACAAATTAATTTTTCAATTTTATCTTTTGTTGAAATCATGTTCCATGGCAATGGAGATGGACTGCCATGTGGCAATGGTATACAAACTGAATTACATAATGATAAAACCCCCAGTGTAGCCCTTATTTCTTGTTGTAATAGTGTTGGAAACGACAATCCCCATTTCCACACTGAATATAGGACTTGTAGCTCAGCGACAAAGAACCTGCCTAGCAACCACGGGTAGGTTCTGTAATTATCCCTTGCCTGTCTAGTTTCTAATGCAGTGTCACTCTGACATGGCTAGAAGGAAAGGGACGTTGGAAACTAAGTCAGTTCATGTATGTATTTGAATTCATCAACCATGGAATTCAGAAAAATATCACCACCCCAAAAAGGATTCAATATAATTTGTCACTGAGTTCAAAAAATTAAAAATATATCACATATGCCAATAAATAAGTTATTGAATATATAATTTATATAAATAATAAATATATTAAATATGAGCATGAAGCAAAGCGCCCAAAGTGATAATAAAGATGAGTTACCAAGATTGGGAGAACCTCCTCCAAATAACCCAAGCACATCCACAGATCCAAATCAAAGTCTGTGTTCACAATAATGGCGCTGTGGAGAATGATGGACACCAAGCTAAAGAGGAGTACGGCTTTCCATCCACAGATTGATAGACAAACAGAGGTCGTAAACAAAACAGTGGCTCATTTTTTCTGAGGGTATTGCAGCAAGCATCTTAAGTTGTGGGATGAACAAATACATTATGTTCAGCATGCATACAACGGGGCTTTGCACTCTTCTACTTGAATTTCACCATTGGAGACATGCTTAGGGTACCTGCCAAAGTCACCCTTAGATTTGATCTTTGGGAAAGATGAGGATTCCAATGAACAAAGTGATGACATAGCTCACAAGTTCATTCAAAGGATCCAGACGATTCATCAAACAGTGCAGGAACATTTGGAGAAGAGTCAAGCATAGTATAAAACCTAACATGACAAGCATAGGGTTGATCATTAATTTCAGGTTGGAGATCGCGTATGGCTTCACATCAACAAGGACAGGTTAAAGGGAGAAGGCAAAAAGTTGAAACCAGTCAGATAAGTCCCATTCAGCATCTTAGAGAAAATTTGAACCAATGCTTATCGCCTTGATTTACCGGCTTATATACAAATGTATTTTGTAGTCAATGTAGAGAACTTGAAACTTTATGAACCTCCCATGATCATGGATCTAGATGAGAGTGGTCAAGTTCTATCAGTGGATGATTTCGCTCCAAAATACTTGGACAAGTTTCCCGAAAACATCATCCTAGACAGAAAGACCAGAACTTCACAATGGGAGATGTGGAGCAATGTGGAAAAAGTCGAAGTCGGGATTAATTCGGCAAGGGTCCAAAAGTTGAAAAACTCGTCAAAATCGGGAGTTTTTTGAAAAAGTCAGCAAAATTAAAAAATTAAAAAAAAATTAAAAAACACAAAATTATTCATTTTTTTATTTTATTTTAACATCCAGAGTATCCACAACATCAAATAAATTCATTTCCACATAAACATGTAAAGAAAGCTAATATATAATATGTATATGAAGTCTAATGCTACATCACATATCAAAATAGTGAATCAACTCCTGAATTTTGAGTCTTGTCCGAGTCTCAACTCTCAAGAGTCAAAATATCAACAAAAAATATAATAAATGTATATCATGAGTCATCTAAAAGTCATCAAGTAATCAGTCACTCAGATCCTCTTCCCCTTTTAATTTTTGTTTCTACTAATTGTATTAAGAAGTAAGTTACTAATTGTATTAAGAAGTAAGTCATGCATTTATTCAGTAGATTGTAATCTGCTTGGGTAATAAGGTGTCAGGTGGTAGGTCCAATGAAAATTAACAGTTAGTATCACAGTAGATGTGAAAATTAACGCCTGGTGAATCCAAGTTGCTTATTTTCTGAGAAAACAGTGGATGTCAGATTATTAACCTAGCCTTGGCATCTATTATTCAAAAACTCTTGGAGGTAAAAGCCACTTCTGATACATAACCTTTCCCCACATTTACAGGGAATTCACCACTAAAGAAGATTCCCTTTCAAAACGTGCTCTCATTGCAGGAAGGATCTTTGCTGTCACAAGATTTCACAAGTACTTTGTTCCTGTCTGAAAAATGGGTTCTTTTTTGAGGCACTAGTTTTGTTTTTTTTGGACAGGTTGTTGCTATTTGATCTTCATGACCTCCTCTTTGTTGTTTCTCCTGGAAGCATTCAACAACTGTAACAATGTTTTTGATGGTGTGGAGTTCTTTCTATGGAAGACTGTTGTATGCCTATCCTTTTGGTACTTTTGTAATCTTTTGAAGGGGCAGTGGCTGTTAGAGTCTGGATCACTGAAAGCCTGGAGGCTTAGCCAATGTATACTTTGCTTTCTAACTAGAAATATGAAGTATAAAGATTTGTTTTTCCTTGGAAAACAAAAACATATCTTAACCTCAAAACTAACAGATTACAAATGAGACTGCTATGCTCGCAAGAAGTATGAAAAACAATACAATGCAATAACTTGAAAATGCATGGATGGAAGCTTCAATTTATAGTTTTTTCACCTTTGCGGCCTCTTTATCCGCGGCCTGGGAAGGGAGGAAGACTTTTTGGGTCGACTCCCGATTAAATCGGGAGTATAAGGAAAAAATCGCGATTTTTTCCTTTGTGAAAAAGTCGCCAAAAAGTCGGGGGATTAAATCGTTTAGTTCAAAAAATCGCGTTTTTAGGATTAAATCGGGATTTTTTGCAGACTTTTTCCACACTGATGTGGAGTACCTTCGAGTGGGTCTCAAAGGAATGCATCTCAGCAAGGCACGATGGATTGAAAAGAATAAAGTGAGGGAGCAATTCCCTCACCTACCTGTTGATTGATAAGGCTTTTGGAGGCCCAAAAGCTCCTCAGTGGGGAGGATTGAACCAGGAGGATCCAAAAAGGCTCAAAAGTTGAAGTCCTCAAATCTTAGCAAAATTGGCACCAAGTCATATAGATCTTGCTGAGACGATTCCAAAAGCGTGAACAATGCATCAATCCGAGTTTATATGACAAAGTTATGCTCATCTGAACTTTTGTGTAAACAGGTAAGAAAAAAGGCAATGACAGTGCCACATGTCAACCCCGGACATGCCACGTGGCATGACATGGCATCTTGTTAGGCAATTGACATGGAAAGGACAAGCGTGACTGAGCACAACCATGAACCAATGGGATGGGGCCACATGGCCCAATCAAATGGCGCCATGTGGCACCCATCTGACAGCCAAATAGGCCAAGCACACTTGGCACATGACAAATTGTTGGAGCTCCAAGTTGTTTATGCGACAAGGTCAGATTGGCAGACCGGCTAACTTTGGCAAAGGTTGGGCTAACTATGGCAGCAGTTAAAATTTGTTTTAAACCAATGTATATTAATTTGTTATATATTTTGATTGGATGCCAAAAATGGTTGGGGGTTCGCGGGTTTGAACCCCAAGACCCCACCGATGAACGAACACACAAACCGTGTGCCAACCAATGTGCCAACGGGGCACGTTGTAACATCCGCCCACCAATTAATATTTAAACCCCCACAATATATTCAATCGAGGACCCACAGCGGGCGAGCGGAGGTTGGGCCATGGAGGGCCAAGCAAAACTCAGCGCAAGGTAGTGGAACCATGTCAGGCAGGCGCCTTTTTCAAGATTGATTCCAAGGAATATTTTGCAAGAATATTCTCAAAATATTCTAAACTGTTGTGGCATCTTGAAGATTCCCCAAGGGGTCCAGAGGTGAAAGTGACAAAACCATATGAAGTTTATAGTCATTTTTCACGAAATTTTGAGGCGAATGCACTAGTGCAGTCAGAATTAGGATCCGAGCAGCAGATTTTTGGGTCATCTCCAAATGTGATGTATTGCCATGTATTTGCCATCATTTTATTGAGATAATATAGAAGCCTCTCCACTTTGAAGTGGGGCCCAAAGACGTAGCTCACACATTGCGAGTGAACTCCGTTAATAAATCTGGGTGCATTGTCTATATTGCCTTCTCTTTATGTTGTTTCTTCATGAATGTTGCATTTATGGTATTTTCATTCTCTTTATGAAATTTTGTTTAACATCACTAAAGGAAAGATCCCAGATCAACTATGTCCTCCCTTGGGCAATTAATTGGAAGAGGACATACAAAGGATGTTAAATTTAGGTGTGTTATATGCTTAGAGCAATTTATTTCAATTTTCACAGTTAGCTCAATATCTTTTCCAGATTAGCAATCACATCAGCATTAAAATACACTGCAGACAGAACATAAACATAAATCGCAGAAGACAAGCCAAGACAAGAGGACACAAGATGTGGCGTTAGCCAAGGACAAACCCTAATGTGGGGAAACCCTTGATCAATTCTTCTTATATGTTCTTCAATAGTTTAGCAAAGAGAGAGAGAGAGATAGTACATTTACAACAGAAGTCAACAATTTGACTTATCTAGATAAGAGAATAGATCATCTCTAAGAAGATGATACATGAAATTAGTTGAAGACATGATGCTTCGTCACACTGCACCTCACTGCACCTCACTGCACCATGCTGCACCCATCATCACAATGCTGGACCTTATGACCATGTTGTACACATCATACTGCTGCAACTTATGTTGCATTGTTGTCCCAGTGTTTAGCACTGTTGTACCTTGTGCCACTGCAGCACCATGTTGTCACCCATGTGCTTGTTGCACCAAGTACCATACTGTTGTCCCAATGTGCTTGCAACACTATGCTTGTTGCACCTCGTTGTTGTTGCTGTCCCATGTACCATACTACTGCAGCACCATGAATTTGCTGCACTAAATACTAGATGTCCCATGTATCTCTGCTGCACAATGTCATTGATCATTGTGCTGTCCCAACAAGTTGTTGTCCCATCATTGTGTTGTCCAATGATTTTGCAACACCGTGTACCTTTGTTGCCATGTCACAATGTCACTGTTGTCCATGCATCTTTGCAGCACTACGTAGCCTTGTTGTCCATGCATCTTTGCAGCACTTATGTAGCCTTGTTGTCCATGCATCTTTGCAGCACTATCTAGCCTTGCTGTCCATGCATCTTTGCAGCACTATCTAACCTTGCTGTCCATGCATCTTTGCAGCACTTATGTAGCCTTTCTGTCCATGCATCTGTGCAGCACTATCTAGCCTTGTTGTCCATGCATCTGTGCAGCACTATCTAGCCTTGCTGTCCATGCATCTTTGCAGCTCTAAACCGTACCTAGAAACAGCGTTTAGGGCTACCTTTAGGACAGCATTTAGGGTTGCCTTAGAACAACGTTTAGGGCTGCCTTTAGGACAGCATTTAGGGCTGCCTTAGAACACCGTTTAGGGCTGCCTTTAGGACAACATTTAGGGCTGCCTTAGAACACCGTTTAGGGCTGCCTTTAGGACAGCATTTAGGGCTGCCTTAGAACAACGTTTAGGGCTGCCTTTAGGACAGCATTAGGGCTGCCTTAGAACAACGTTTAGGGCTGCCTTTAGGACAGCATTAGGGCTGCCTTAGAACAATGTTTAGGGCTGCCTTTAGGACAACGTTTAGGGTTGCCTTTAGGACAGCATTTAGGGCTGCCTTAGAACAACGTTTAGGGCTGCCTTTAGGATAGCGTTAGGGATGCCTTAGAACAACGTTTAGGGCTGCCTTCTTTGTTGCGGCTAGGGCAGCCTCTTTTCTTCCAACGTCTAGGGCTTCCACTCCTAGATTTCTCTTCCACTAAAACCCAAGACAAGTGGAGAGAAATCAAGATAGAAGTGTGTGTAAAAATGACTATCAAGTCATCTCCTTTTATACTAAAACGTTGAGCACATGTGGGGTTTATTTGGTTGCTGGCTGACCTTGACGAATTGTCTTATAACACAAATAAATTCATAACTCCATGAATACTTATCAGAATCAGATGATCTTTAGATCAATCCTACACCTCTCGATGAGAGGAGTCCAAGAAAAATATCAGCTGCCATAAATAAGATGACCCACATGGAGTTTGGCCCTAGTTGCCAATTTTAACACTCCCTCTCAACTAGGGAGAACTCCATCCGCTGATCCATTTGTCTGACTGTACTATCTCTGCCATCAGTGCCCTGCACTACTCTGCTCTACTCTGCTCTGCTCTGTTGAGCTCTGTTCTGCTAAGCTCTACTCTGCTGAACCATGAAGAAGAAGAATTGATCAAGAATGTCTCATACCATTCTCTACTGACCCGAAATCAGTTTTATTGATCCCAGATCAATATCACAAGCGAGTGTCTCAAACCACTCATACTGATCCCAGATCAATGGACATCATCCTAGCATAGGGAGTATGGTAAATACAACGATGCGTCCATCGATAGTACTACTAATGGTCCCTAACCCCATTTCCCTACTCATTGATCAGATGAGAGGTACTTCCCATGAGTCCCAGATTGCATGGGTAGGATGCCTCGACAGGAGAACTAATCATCCTGTCCACAGGAGAACGAATCATCCTGTCCCACAGTCGCCACGGGAGAACTAATCATCCCGGCCCACAGGAGAACTAATCATCTTGTTCCACAGTCGCCATGGGAGAACTAATCATCCCGACCCACAAGAGAACTAATCATCCTATTCCATAGTCGCCACAAGATATCACAGGGAAGGTTGAGCCATTCACCCTGTACACAGCGCACCATTAGGGGAGGGTGAGTCACCCTATGGTCGTGTGTTACTTCAGTAGGTATCCCAACCCCCCGGAGCTCCCAGAACTCAATGCATGCAACATGCAAGACCCTTATAAGAAGGTCTCTCAACGACTCCAAGTCATTCGGGAAAGTCACAGATTTGACCTTTCCCCAAGGCTTTGACAAAAAATTTGCGACCTGTACATCAGTCTCAATGTGATGGAGCCTCCTCGCTCATCGACTTACCATATCCCAGATAAGGTAGTATCTGATGTCTATCTGCTGAAGCAATCATCGAATATGGGATTCCTCAATAATCAAATCCCCCCTTGGTTGTTATAGAGGATCATAGTGGTATTCATCATGTGTACAAACAACTCACTGAAGAGCTTCCACAACCAGGCAGCTTCATACGAGATCATACTTGTAGCTATGTATTCAGTCTCAGCAGTGCTTATAGCAACCGACTTCTGCTTCCTGCTCATCCATGATATCGAAGCAGAATCCAAAGAGAACCAGCATTAAGAAGTGCTCTAGTGATCCTCTGCACTGCCTGCCCAGTCAGCGTTCGAATAATCATGCAGCTTCATATTTTCGGCAGTGTATCTCAATCCATGAGAGATTGTGCCCCGAAGATATCTCAGAAGATTCTTGGCACCAATCCAGTGAGGCTCAATCAAACATGAGCTCACCATGCTGACTGCAAAACATATATCTGGACAGAAGTTCACCAAGAACATCAATGCGAATGAGTTTATGAAACTCAGAGGCATTTCCCAAATCTGGTCCGGCATCACTACCATATAACTTCTTAAAGTTAAGATCCACGAGGTAGTCACGGGCTTGCAGTTTACTATTCCACATCTGGAATCCAACTTCCTCGTACTTCTGCAAATGAGAAGGTCTGCACCTGTCAGAAATAGGTCGTCCTCAGAAGGCGCCAGTATGAGAGGTCTATCATCCACAACCTTCGAGCAACGGTTTGGATCAGTTTCACTCCTAGTGAATCTCAACTTCATCAGACAGCGATCAGTCCTCTCATACTACGCCCAGGGTGTTTTGCTTCAAGCCATAGAGGGCTTTCTTCCACCTGTATACATGAGATTCCCAATCATGAATCTCAAACTCCTCGGGTTGTTCCAAACATGTGGACCTGCTACATGAGGGGAATGGTCCCCTTGTAAGATTTTCCTTTGGTACATCTCGGACATGTACCTTCATGCTCTTCTTGAATTCAGACATCCCTGTCACCATCTGACTCACATCGGGTAGGGCCCCATAATAAGTAGACCTCTAGTGCTATAGATGAGATGTGGCAACTGACATGGTCTCCAATGGACCATCCTACAACTTGATACAAATTTCCAACCCTGAACCCATGAGTAAAAGCATCTTAAAAATTCTATTTTCAAACACGTACCTTTTCATCGATGAATGCCACCCTGAAACCTTTGACTTCCATTGCCGAAATGGACACCAGGTTCTTCTTGCGATCAGGTACATAAAGAGATTCTCATAAATGAATCGAGTTACCCTCATTCAATCTAGGGGTAACATTCCCTACACCCTTTTCAGGATAGGTGGCATCAGCTCCAAGTATAATCCCACGATTGTTTCCATCTCTACTAAATTAGAGAGATCACCCTTCTATCCGATGAAGTGCCTTGAAGCACTACAATCAATAAGCAAGATTCCCAAGAATCTAAAGGAGAGGGCCAATACAAGATAATGCTTCTTTATCTTATCAGAAACAACATTTGATTCTTCATACCCGGGGTTCCTTGCTTTCTTGAAGAGTCACTCGTTTCCTTGATGACCTGCATTACCTGTCATTCCTCTGATCATTGAAGATGTCCCTGGAATGATTGTTATCTTCATCAAGTGATGTGTCCCTACCATTCGGACACTCCTTCGCATAATGGCCGGACTTATTACTACCAAGGCATCTGCCTTTCCTTCCACCCTTAGATCCAGACTTTCCATTGAAGTGATCTTTAGGTGGGCCATCAGAAGCTTCCGCTGTGCCATTCTGATAATATCTTCTGCTTCGACTTCACCCTTGGCAAATTTGAAGAGGGATGAGGAATCCATTGATCCTTTTGTCCTTTCCCAACTGTCTTCGGTGATTGCTCTTTCACTCTTGCTTGGGCTTTGTCTTTACCTCAGCTTTGATACCATGTTAATTTTAGGTATGTTCTATGCTTAGAGCAATTTATTTCAATTTTCACAGTTAGCTCAACATCTTTTCTAGATTAGCAATCACATCAGCATTAAAATAAACTGCAGACAAAACATAAACATAAATCGCAGAAGATAAGCCAAAACAAGAGGACATAAGATGTAGTGCTAGCCAGGGACAAACCCCAATGTGGGGAAACCCTTGATCAATTCTTCTTATATGTTCTTCAATAGTTCAGCAGAGAGAGAGAGATAGTACATTTACAACGGAAGTCAACACTTTGACTTATCTAGATAAGAGAATAGATCATCTCTAAGAAGATGATACATGAGATCAGTTGAAGACATGATGCTTCAACTGATTCTCCAAGGTGACTCCTTCACCTATCATTGTGCTGCATCTCGTCGTCACGTTGCACCTCACTGCACCATGCTGCACCCATCATCACAATGCTAGACCTTATGACCATGTTGTACACATCATATTGCTGCACTTTATGTTGCATTGTTGTCCCAGTGTTTAGCACTGTTGTACCTTGTGCCACTGCAGCACCATGCTGTCACCCATGTGCTTGTTGCACCAAGTACCATACTGCTGTCCCAATGTGCTCGTAGCACTATGCTTGCTGCACCTTGTTGTTGTTGTTGTCCCATGTACCATACTATTGCAGCACCATGAACTTGTTGCACTAAATACTAGATGTCCCATGTATCTCTGTTGCACAATGTCACAATGTCATTGATCATTGTGCTGTCCCAACAAGCTGTTGTCCCATCATTGTGTTGTCCAATGAGTTTGCAGCACCATGTACCTTTGTTGCCATGTCACAATGTCATTGCTGTCCATGCATCTTTGCAGCACTATCTAGCCTTGCTGTCCATGCATCTTTGCAACACTTATGTAGTCTTGCTGTCCATGCATCTTTGCAGCACTATCTAGCCTTGTTGTCCATGCATATTTGCAGCACTATCTAGCCTTGCTGTCCATGCATCTTTGCAGCGCTAAACCGTACCTAGAAACAGTGTTTAGGGCTGTCTTAGAACAACGTTTAGGGCTGCCTTTAGGACAGCATTTAGGGCTGCCTTTAGGACAGCATTTAGGGCTGTCTTAGAACAACGTTTAGGGCTGCCTTCTTTGCTGTGGCTAGGGCAGCCTCTTTTCCTCCAACATCTAGGGCTTCTACTCCTAGATTTCTCTTCCACTAAAACCCAAAACAAGTGGAGAGAAATCAAGATAAAAGTGTGTGTAGAAATGACTATCAAATCATCTCCTTTTATACTAAAACGTTGAACACATGTGGGGTTTATTTGGTCGCTAGCCGACCTTGACGAATTGTCTTATAACACAAATAAATTCATAACTCCATGAATACTTATCGAAACGGATGATCTTTAGATCAATCCTACACCTCTCGATGAGAGGAGTCCAAGAAAAATATCAGCTGCCATAAATAAGATGACCCACATGGAGTTTGGCCCTAGTTTCCAATTTTAACAAAGGAGGACGTCTAGAGGCTATTCTCACACGCTCTCCTTTTTTAGTTTGGGGTAAGTTTGAATCCTCCTTGCTAGGCTATACTCCAACATTCCTTAGTAAGGGTTTGATTATATATGATGCCATAGTCAATCTTGTAGTTGAAGGCTTTCCCATTAAAAAGATCTCTTTTAGTGGGCCATGATTTCATGATCTTCCTTGATTAGCAAAGGAGTTAATTTAGCTATCAGGTTCTAACCTCTTGCCTTAATCCACAAAACACCAAATAACTAACTTTAAAGGGTTTTTTTCTTGATTTGATCTTGCCACTTGATTCCTCTTGACCCCATAGCCCTGGAAAGATATTGGTATTGATCTTCATATCCTTCCATCACCTTTTCTTCCCTTTTTCAGAAAATTCAAAAAACGCTTCAAAAATCTCCAAAAAAATTGTTTTACTAAAGCTACTACTGACATCACCTTGTGTTCTTTTGACTAAGCCTTAATGACTCTAGAATGACTCTAATAGGAAAGCCCCCCTTTGAGTCGGAGGAGAGCTAGCCTAAAGTGTGAGGACAAGTTGCTGAGGTGACAGTGAGTGACCTTCCTAAAAGGTTCCTGTCGGATTGTGCATTCTCAATTGACGATTTTATCGCGCATGTATAATTTGGGCAGCAACACACCACAATTCATATACTGCCTTCAGCATAGATACCAGGTCGCTGAAACATCTGTTTCAGCCTGGTCTTTTTGGAACTCATGCAAGCAACCCACAGAGAAATACACCCTGGTGGCTAGCATACCATTCCCTCAACCTCAACAATGAACCAACACCCAATTGACGCTTATAAAAGTCTTGACCTAAAATCAATGAATTTTTTTCCCTTCTTCTGGACCTAAAGGGGTACCAACTGTCATTAGATATTTCAAAACAACCTGGTGCATGGCTTAACACTCCCTCAACCTCAACAGTTAACCAACACCCGATTGGCATTTATTAGAGTCTTCGTCGCAAATTAATGTAAATATTTGTTTTTTCTTCTTCTTCTGGGCTTAGGTGGCATCATCTATCATTAATCTTTTATCCAAAACTAGCAGTATTTTAAAGGAGGTAGGAAGTGCTTCTCTTGATCTTGTAATCCACAAACCTTCCAGATTGCATGAAGACCCTGCCTTTCAAATTATATTTAAAACAAAATAACAAAAGATAAAAATCGATCAAGTAATAGAGTGCTACTCACAGGTCTCCTCATATGCCGGATACCCAACTCCTGGCACCGCTTAACTATGGAACCCAGATCAATCCCCCAGTATTCAATGTCCTTATCCTGCTGTAAGTTCAAGATGGCAGTCACTCCCTCTTCCTCTTTAAGCCTGTCAATGTCGTCAGCATTCTGAGGCTGCGAACCCACAATCAAATTGGGCGTAATGCGAGTGTAATTCATTCCTGCAAATCCACAGGACCAGCTTTAGCCTAAAACAATAACTAGGATTCGACGAGAAGCAGGTCACGTGTTCGAACCTAGGTCGTGATGATATTCATATGGGTTTCTCATCTGGCGCTGCATTGCCTTGTTGTATTCGTCGCTCTTCTTCTCTGTTTGGCCGAGGGAAGCCACGGCTCTTCCTCTGGTAGACGGAAACGGTACCTTAAGGGGAGGCGGAATGGAGATCCGGTTTCTCATTGCTAAAGGGCCTTCGAAAATCCTCCTGCTGCAAAGGTTCGAAGCCTTGGGAACCCATCTCAAGGTTTCGATTGTGGTGCAATCTATAGATAGATTCGTTACAGAATATCCTCTCATCGACATAGCGTGTACAGGTCTCCGTTTGCAACTGCTGAACAGCGAGAAATGATCGACAATTGCCAATTATTCAGCACAATCAGAAAGGGAGTATTGATGTGGAATGTGCCATACTCGTGGAAGTTGTGAAATGGCTAAAAGCATCGTTGTTCAAGTTTGATCGTTGCATCTTTCTCGGCCTGTGTTTTCAATGTTGCAATTCATACCACTGATTATGATAGATGCAGGCAGTCTTTACATTATAATATTTTTGGGGCCGCTGTTTAATAATCGACGAATCACGATATATGGTAATATCGCCATTTAATAATCGATGCTGAGGGAGAGTGGACACATGATCGCGTCACCTATATTTTTAAATGGATCTTTAAAAAAAATCGGAACTTTATAGTAAATGATAGTCTTCCCTTTTTCGCTTTACTTTTTAGTTGAGCATTTTTGTAAAGTATTGGGATACGAGGACGCAGATTAATTATAAGTTTTTTTTTGTTTTTTTTTGCAATATTTCTGAAGAAGAAGAAAAAAAGAAATAAATTATTTTAACGTTCATGAGACTAAAGATAGCTTATGGAACAAATTGCTTCTTTATCTGCCTGATGTATTCGGCTCATTTTTTGTGAAGCTTCACAATAAATGCTCTCAGTTTCTCGACAAACCCTCGCTAAATAAATTATCTCAAGATCTAGCTGCTAGCATATCTACATAATTTTCCATGTTGTCTTTGAAGGCCTCACATTCTAAAATGAAATGCTTTTTTGTTTCCACTTTTCCGGAAGAACAAAAAATGCATACTCTTTCCTCCCACACTTCTTTTAGCATTTTCCAACGCCCTGTTTCACAACGGAGTTGATGAGAATTAGTCCTTAACTAAGCAATAAGAGTTGTGGCTCTCCAAGAGATATTGGCCTCTATGCATGTGTTATGAACTAGCGCACAATAAGATAGAAAATAGAAATAAACGCCTTAAAATTCAGTCTCTTCGAGGGGGCAACCTCATTTACGTTACACAAATGAACAATGCTTGGATGATACAAATGACAAGACCTCCTTTCTATATATAGGAGTCTAAAGGGTCATAATATAATCAGAGCCGACATAACAATAATAATGTAAGGGCACAATAATAACAATAGTGGGCTTCTATGGGGCACAATAATAACAATATGGGAACTACATGGGCACAACAATAAAATAAGGGGGTTGTGCTAATAACAATAAGGGTTTACACTAGTAGTATAAGGACCTAACATGCCCCTATCCTTCAAAAAGTGTTGTCCTCAACGCTTGAGTAGTTCTTGATATTTCTGTATAAAATTTGTGTCCTCCCGTGTGAAATCTTCAGTGGGTAAGTTCTTCCACTTGATGAGATAGTCTGAAATTGATCGATTTCGTAGTTGTCAAGTTCTTGTTTCTGTGACTACTCCAGGGTCCAATATAATTTTTCCTTCCTCGTCAAGTTCTGGCAATATTGTTTGAACTAGGATCTTCTGCAACTTTTGAATGAGTGGCCACACTTCTTCGTCCTTCTTCCATTCATCCCTTGCTTCATTTATCCAATATGGTTGGCTAATAGAAATAGCACAAAACAATGCTTCCACATCCTCATCTTTTCTTGAGAGTGCATCTGCAACAATATTTTGCTTCCCTTTTTTGTAGGTGATTTCAAAGTCATAACCCAACATATTTGTGACCCATTTTTAATGTTTTTTAAAAGATAACATTTGTTCTAAAAAGTATTTAAGACTATCATGATCCATTTTTACCTTGAAGTGTATTCCCATTAGGTAAGGTCGCCATTTCTTAAGTGCATGTAGTATTGCCAACATTTCCTTCTCATAAATAGCTTGCTTGAGATGTAGCTGTAAAAATACCCAATCGCCTACATCAAAACTTCTTTCACTGCGATGTTGATATGCCTGTTGTTTGATTCGATTTTGCACCAAAGCGGCGTTATCCTTTAAAAATTGGAGAACTTGTTGTTGATACTTGATGTGATCTTTCACTGCTTGAATCTTTTTCTTCTTGATATGTCCTTCTATATTGAGAGTTTGAGGAGTGGTAATGTCTTCCAATGCATTACAAGATATTGTCACATTCATTTCTTGATGCTCGATGTGATCTTTCACTTCTTGAACATTTTTCTTCTTGATATGTCCTTCTATCTTGATAGTTTGAGGAGTGCTAATTCCGACCAATGCATTACAAGATATGGTCGGATTCATTTCTTCTTTCTCGATGTGATCTTTCACTTCTTGAACATTTTTCTTCTTGATATGTCCTTCTATATTGAGAGTTTGAGGAGAGGTAATTCTTGCCAATGCTTTACAAGATATGGTCGGATTCATTTCTTCTTTCTCTGGGGTTGGTTCCTAGTGTACATTCTCTTCTTTTGATGTTTCTTGATCATTTTCTTCCTCCTCTTAACAATCAATATACAATAATTTTTTCTCGACACACTTATGACCTTTAATGTATTTGTTATCACAATTGTAACAAAGCCCTTTTGCTCTTTTTTCTTCCAATTGTTGTGGTGTCAACCTTATAGATTGTGGAAGGCTAGGAGAAACACCACTTCCATATTTATATTTGTAAGGGGTAGACATTCTTGTTGCCATAATTTTGCTTTCCACTTTTCTTTCCAACCTGAATGCCTTCTCTAATGAATCGGGTTTCCAAAGACGAACCTCATGTTGAATGTTATCATTTAAAGTCCCTATGGAGACATCAATCCTCTGCTTCTCTCGAATATCATTTTCCCTTATATTCAATTTTTGAAAGTCCTCAATGTGCTCTTCCATTGACCACTTTTGTTTGAGATTTATCAATTGGCTAAGGAAGGTATTGTTCTTTGTATCCTCATAATGTGTTATCATTTCATCCGTGAAAATTGACCACGTAACAAGTGGTTTACGAGAACAAAGTCCTTTATTTCATAAAAAATGATCTGGTTCTAAATATGAAGATGCAATACGTACATTTTGTAACAGTTGTACTTCATGTAGATCAAAATATTGCTCCATCTGTAGTATCCAATTTACCGGATCCTTGCCATCAAACTTCCTCATATCGCATTTTCTTGATTTTACTCTGAGTTTTCTTTCTTGAAGGGTATTCAATCAACTAATAAAATAAACAACAGACATATACACAATTCAGACATGGTGGAAAAGGCCTGAGAGCCTCACTGTATTATATTCCTCACACTTCCAATGTAATGTTTATGATACACATATAAATACACGAGGAACTTTGTCTCAAGCTAGTACGTCTATCTTGGACACTATGGTTGAGCAAATCTCTCAACCAAACATTAATCTAGGAGCCTAACTAGTTGCAGAGAATCTCTTAACCAACTAAACCTAAACTGACTCCTAACCATGAGGAACAAACTCAAACTAGAAAGGTAAGATTAAATCCAACTTTCTTGATTTTAATTAATTTAATTGTTTTGGACTTATAATTGTTTTCATCACATGAGAGTGAGGCTAACATTCCCCCCCTCAATGATAAGTCCAAAATAAGAACTAGGAACCATCGTCCAAGTTCTCATGCTGAAACTGTTGATCCTCAAAAACACTGCCTGAAAAACCACCAAAGCTGGATGCTGAAAAAACTCCAATCATAAGAGAACATGAGTCAGCTGCAAGTCTGAGTCATCTCTAAAATTTTGCTTGACAACTCCATCACGTGCCAAGCTGCAAAAGGATCCATCTGTCCTTTGCTTGCAATCAGCATCCTTTGTCCACTAACAAAATATTGAGAACGCCCACTGGCTACTTTGATGTTGACTGCCCACTGGCTGCTTTGATGTTGATGATGCCCACTAGCTTCTTTTGATGATGTTGTCGAGACTTTCAGTCTGACAACCACCCTTAATTCCATTATCATTTCCCCCCTTTTTCAGCTGAAAGGAGAGACAATCATCTGCATTTGATTTCTAAACTCCCCCCCTTCAGGTGTAGGAGAGTTTCACTGTTGTACTCCCGCTTTCAGGTGCATGAGAGTACCATCTTCAATTGACTATTGGCTGCAATAGTTGAGATTGAATTCTGTTGTAAAACTTATACAATCGTTTTATTGTTGACGACCATTCCCAAGGATCAATCCATGCATAATTGATCTTTAATCTAGCAGGTTGGTCTTGTTTGCAACATTTCTTTGATGAGTGATTCTGCTTGCCACAATGGTGACAAGGATGGAGATCAAAACAGTGATCTTCCATGTGATCTTTTCTTTGACAATGTTTGCATGTGGGTTTGTCTTCAACTTTCTCATGCCTTGTTGATGTTATTTGATCAAGAAATCCTGCACTGATGAACTTGATCGGCTTAGAATAATCGGGGATATGCAAGTTGTTTTCATCTTTGTCATATCCTAATCCTCGTCGATTTTTGTTACTTTGGAGTTCTTCCCACAGCTTGATTATTGGTTTGGAAGAAGCAAGTTCAATTTGATCATGAACAACTTCTACACTTGAAATTGTTTGGATGAGTGATTTGGAATCAACATCTTTATCTTCACCTGTATGGTTGAATGACTTGGAAGCAGCACTCTTTTGTTGCATCTCATCTCTTTGTAGTTGCGACTCTAATTGAAGGAACTCAATTGTTTCATGTGCATGTTGTAGATTCATTGAAATATCAACAAGAGTTGCTTTTCTGATTTGCACCATGTCTTCAGAAGTTGAGAGGATCAAATTGTTAAGAATCTGTAACAACTGAATGCTTTTCACCATGTGAACTTGCTAGAACTCACGCTTGCTTGCTTATAATACTTGTTGGATTTGTAGAACTCGCTCACTTGAATGTTTGAGCTTGCTTGCTTGAACTCACACTCGCTTGCTGTAGATATGAATGGGCTTGATTGTTGTTTGAATAATTGCTTTCGTTAAAGTTGAACTCGCTCAGTTTCAGGGTCGCTTGATGTTGTGAACTTTGCACTTTCTTGAACTCACACTTTTGATTGATCAAAAAAAGGGTGTCGAATACTATCGAAAATGCACCCAAGAGAAACACTTACAATGATTTGAATGACTCAGTTTAAAAAACAATGGATTCACTTGGTTTAATTGATTCCCTATCAATTCAAAGTTTGGGTGTCGGGTTCAACCGAGAATGTACCCTTACAATTCAACTCAATTTGACTTTGATTACAGGTTGACTTACAAAAAAATTATTTGCAAGTTATACAATGAATAATTGTCATTAAATGTTGATGTAGACTTTTCCTTGGAATGCTTGAGTTTTCAGCTTCATTAACTCGATTTGCCTTGAGTGAATGATGTTGAATTTCTTGTTGATGTTGAATGTTGATGTTGTCAACTTTAATTATGTGTTGTAGTTGTGCAAATGTATGTGATTGTTTGTGCTTGATTGAATGCTCGTTGCAGCTTCTTAATTTCAGGTGCTTTGATTAATGTTCTTGTTTCATTCACTTGCTTTAGACTCCTTGTGTTTTAGATAAGATATTTGTAGTGTCAAAACTAGACACAAAAACATGCACAATCAATCGCTACACAAGGTGTACTTAAGATCCCCTTATTCAATTTGGGGCGGATCTAGGACACAATCACGACCAAAAAATATGTGTTTATTAAGTATTTGAGTACATCAACCTTTTATTTTTACAACATCTTCGTTGAAACTTCTTAAGCACAAAGTTTGAGAACTCCTTGAAGGCAAATTATCTTCAAAAACTAGATGTTCACTGATTCAATCTCTCTCAAAGTAAAATATTACTTTAGAGTACAACAATGACTTTCTCTATAAAAAAAATTCACTTATCACTCCAAATACAAAATATGCCCTCACTATTACATACCACTCTTATCCCTCCATAAAAAAGAAAATTATGATCACTCTTTAAAAAGCTTTTATGATCATGCTTTTACATACTTTCCATTAAAATAATGTAATGAACTTTATGAAGTCACTTTATAAAAAGTGATTAAAGGCTTCCTTTTAAACTTGAAAGGTATATGCACCATTCAGTTCCTTTGATATATCAATCGTTGAATATGGCCTTAACAAAAAAATTTCCACCGTATACCTTGAACCTCATCACTATTCACATTTACGCATTCAAAATTTGTTTGTGAACCAAAAACAATCAAAGCAAGGCAAGCATGTATTCCAGCAAAGACAACTATGATTTTTGAGTTGACCATTCGCCCTGTTCATCATTGTTGATCTACAAGGAAATAACACTTATGACAGACTCCACGCATGTTCTCTTTTGACACTCCGCTCCGCTACACTCGAAGCTAAAAAAAATGAAATCAAAGCTGCGAAGAAAATTGTCATCAGCGTTGATTTGGTGGCCGCTGCGACAAAGAAGCTTCAGTTTCTCAAAGTTGTGAGTGTTATGTCTGGTCCTCTGGTCTTACAGGCCATTAAAAAGTACAAACAATTTTGGATGCTCTTTACTACCTCCCTTGGACGTTCAATGGGTCTGGCATTGTCACTACTTGAATCCAGAGCATACCGTCATTACTATGTCTCTCGATTTGCCAGAATAATTGACAAGCCTCTGCTTCCTTAAGAGTAAGACTTAAGGCCAGAAAACATTGAAATTTAATATATATTTATTCATGCATTTTGTGCCCAGACTTCTTTGTCAGAATGTACAATTTAAGCCATGTGAATTATACATATTTTAAAGCCACTGACTTGAAATTGAATTAAAATTTGGAACAACTGAGATAAACCTGTATTTTTGAATTGAGTTTTCTGAGAAGAATCGTTGGAAATCGAAAATGGCTCGAAGATGAATGGAAAGTTATTGCCTTGAACTATAGTGTTCTTGGCTCTTGTAGAGTAAGATCTGCAGCCTCCCGTAGCGACTTCCACTAGATATCCCAAGATTGCTTCCTCGGGAAGATCCAGAGCATCTCCTTCTAATATGAAAATGTCATTGGGAGATCCATGCTATGACTTCCACACTCCACAATGCAGTATCACAAGCACGCTCCTCACCACAATAGATTTGGTTACACTCTTTCATAGTTCAAAATCATTTGCTCTGATACCACATGAAGGGTATTCAATCAACTAATAAAATAAACAACATACATATACACAAATCAGACATGGCAGAAAAGGCCTAAGAGCCTTAGTGTATTATATTCCTCACACTCTCAATGTAATGTTTATGATACACATATAAATACATGAGGAAGTTTGTCTCAAGATAGTACGTCTATCTCAGACACTATGATTGAGAAAATCTCTCAGCCAAACATTAATCTAGGAGCCTAACTAGTTGGAGAGAATCTCTCAACCAACTAAGCCTAAACTGACTCCTAACCATGAGGAACAAACTCAATCTGGAAAGGTAGGATTAAATCCAACTTTCTTGATTTTAATTAATTTAATTGTTTTGGACTTATAATTGTTTTCATCACATGAGAGTGAGGCTAAAATTTCTAACCCCTCAAGTCTGATCAAGATTAGATGCTCCAAGAAAGAGTTATGCCAAATCTCTCACGGTGACCTGATTATAGACTAGTTCAGTAGAGCGAACTTGTACAAAGTTCCATGTGTCACTGTTTCGACCTTATTACCTGAAACTGATATACAGAAAACTACAGGCCGTTTTCTTTCTGAAACCTCTTACGAAATTTCAATCTGATGCTCAGAACAAAAGTTATGACGATTTTCCCCAGGTCACCTGTTTGGAATGTAATTTGGGAGTCTGCAAAAACGCTAACTTCCTCAGATCATATATATGAAAATATAGCGATAAAAGATCTGAAATTCGGACCCGAAGTTCAAAACAATTTCGGCTCAAATGGGTTTTTGTTTTAGCTTCTAAAACGTCGCAGAAAAAAATTTATAACGAAAATTCCATGATGACCTGTTTGAGGCAGTGAAACCCTAGAATCCACAGCTCTGATACCAAATGTTATGAAACCAACTCACAATAAGATAGAAAAGAGAGATAAACTCCTTAGAATTCAGCCTCTTCGAGGGGGCAACCTCCTTTACATTACACAAATGAACAATTCTTAGATGTTACAAATGACAAGACCTCCTTTCTATATATAGGAGTCTAAAGAGTCATAATATAATCAGAGCCGACATAACAATAATAATGTAAGGGCACAATAATAACAATAGTGGGCTTCTATGGGGCACAATAATAACAATATGGGGACTACATGGGCACAATAATATAATAAAGGGGTTGTACTAATAACAATAAGGGGTTACACTAGTAGTATAGGGACCTAACAATATGTCTTCGGTTGATGACTATGAGTGGGATTAAACACTTCAATATAGTATTTTTTCTTTCTTCCTAGCTCCTTATCCCAAGTACGCTTGTGGAACTTCTCCATAACAACAAATTTTATCTTTTTGTTGTTTATGGGACACATGTTCAAGCAAATACCCCATTTACTAAACCATTTGTTATTTTATTGCAGCCAAGTTTTTTCCTGTTGCATAATTTGTCATTAAAGACAACCTTAGGCCATCTACCCTCTTCCATTTGCTCAATTTTCTTAAAGACCTTATGACTCGCACCATAGTAATTGCTTCAATAGGATCAACCCATCTTTCACTTAACAAGATAGCATATGGAACTGCACTTTTAATCTTGAATTTGTTTTTAATCAAACGCTTCTGAAGTAAATGAATACAAGTACCTCGAGATTGAACAATGTAAACTTTGAAATGGGAACTGATACTGTTACCCGTTTCGTAGAGACAGCAAAAAAGTGACCTGATTTTGAAAATGGGTGATGCAGAACACACATGTTTTTTTTAGAGCATAGTTTTTGGCACTTTAATTTTTTTTATGTACATTGCGTTTTAGAATGGTAGTGATTTTCGTGCTGATTTTAAAAAGTGTTAATTCTGCATCAAACCCTTTTTTTTAAAAACCTATTTTTTGACTTTAAATTTTATAATGTATGAAATGTAAATAATTATTTTGTAAATTTAATAATTTTTTAAGTGGTCGTTTTCTTCATATTTTCTTGTTTTTATTTTAATTTTAACTTTTTTGTAGTGAGGTTTTTATTGTTTTGCATTTTTAAATTAGAAGGTCGATATTTTGAATTTTCGATATTCTACATATTTATACATCCTTAATTAATTTTTCAATCTACATGAAATAATTGTTTCTCAAAAACAATATTTTTTAACAATGGACATAAAAATAACCATTTTTAACATAAATATAACTAAAAAATTACACGTTTTGATAATTTTTTGCTAAAATTGACATGTCAAAATCTTTTGCTAGAATTGACATGTCAAAATCACAATTTATATATGAAAATTTTAACTAAAAATGGTTAAATAATAGTATTTTTTATGAATTTCATGTCAAAAAAATAACAATCACTTTTTTTTCTTCTTTTTTTTTTTTAATCAAAAAATAATGATTAACTTAAAAATTCATGCGAAAATCACATATTACAAATATTGAACGCATAACAGTATCAGTTCTCGTAATCGAAATCGAATAACCACCGCTCGACTGCCCATGGGATTGGCTATCCGATTCTCGGAATCGGATAGCCACCGCCGGCCACCCCCACGGGCGGCCGAGTGGTGGCCATCTGATTCTGAGAATTAGATATCCACCGCCCTCCGATTTTGAGAATCGGATCGCCAACCCCATGGGCAACCGGGCGATAACTATTTGATTCCGAGAATTGGATAGCCACCCCCACGGGCATCCGGGCAATGGCTATTCGATTCCGAGAATCAAATAGCCACCCCCACGGGCAGTGGAGCGATGACTATTCGATTCCGAGAATCACACAACCACCCCCACCGGCGGTCAAGCGGTGGCTATCCGATTCTCGGAATCGGATAACTACCCCGTGACCGCCCATTAAGTGGATATCTGATTCTCAGAATTGGATAGCCATCGCTCGGTCGCCCCCATGAGTGGCCGAGCGGTGGCTATCCGATTCTGAGAATCAGATAACCACCACCCGGCCACCCCCATAGGCGGTTGAGTGGTGGCTATCCGATTCAGAAGTGGCTATTCGATTCCACCACCCAGCCGCCCGTAGGGGCAGTGGCTGATAAAATTGTTTTTTTAAATAAAAAATAATTTTTGTTAAATATGTTTATTGTATATATATATATATATATTAAATGTTTTTTTTTTTAATTTTATATATATTTGTAAAATATATATATTTGTAAAATATATATATTTTAAATATTTTAAACATTATTTCAAAAAATATCAAATATATATATATATATTTTTTTTAATTTTAATGTTTTTTTGAAAATGATATTTAATTTGAAAGTATGTATTTTTTTTAAATTCTAATTTTTTTTGGGTTTTAATTTTATTTTTAATTTCAGCGTATTTATGTTTTTTAGGGTTTTTTGAAAATGTTTTTAATCTTAATTTTTTTCGTCGTTTTTGTTATTTTTCTATTTTTTTTTAATCTAGTTTGTTTTTAATTTAATTTTATTTTTTTAGTTTTTCTTAATGCTTTTTTAAAATTTCCTAATTTTACTTAATTTTATAGTTTATTTTTTTCCCTCCAAATTTTTTTGTGGTTTACCACATTAAAAAAAAAAACGTTTTTTTTGAAAATATGTTTTCCTTATTATTTATTTCTTTAAATTTTTTTAATTTTTTAATTCTTATATTTTATAGGTTAATTTTATTTTATTTTTTACATTTTTTCTTTTTCTTTTTTTTCTTTTCTTTTTTTCATTAATTTTATGTTTTCATTATTTTTTTGAAATTTTAATGTTTTTCGGAGTCATAACAAAATCTTTTACACCATTATTTCAAAATGTTGAAAATTTACCCAAAAAAGAAGGTGTTATTCGAACATCAACACTTTTCGTTTTGAGGGTGTTTTTTGCACATAAAAATTCGGTTTTACTGGCATTTTTTTTAAATGTTGAAAATTAACCCTAAAAAAAAATCCATCATTCCATTATTAGCACTTTTCATTTTCAGGCTGGTTTTTGCACAATTTTTGCACAAAAAATTCGTTCTCACTACCATTTTTAAAACATGTTCAAAATTGACCCTTAAAAAAAAACCATCGTTCTAGTATACACACTTTTTGTTTTTAGCACTGTTTTTCATGTTTTTTCGGGGTTTTTTGGGCAGAGTTCTCGTTTTGAGTTTATAGTTCTTGTTTCAAAGTTTACATTGTTATTGGTTTCAACCACAAGCTTAATTATATTCTCAAATAAAAGGAAGCAGAGCAAGCATACGTTTTTCTTGCAATATTCTTGAAGAAGTAAATGAATACAAGTACCTTGAGATTGATTTCAACCACAAGCTTAATTGGGAGGAAAAAAAAAAAAAAGAATTTTAGGAGGGTGGAAAGCATTATATGCTCTTCAAAATAAATGTAGAGAAGCAGAGTTATGGGATTGGAAAATGATTAAAATGCTTTTGAGCTCCTAGTTTGTCTAGTGATATTATATGGGTGTGAACTGTGGGCTAGCAACATCCCTGTCTCAAAATGGAAGCAAATTGAGAAAATCCAAAAACGCTTAATCATGAGCAAGTTTAAAATAAAAAGTTTGGTTCCTTATGAGATAATGTTGAGTTAAACAGGATCAACTCTCATCCCATCGAAGCAATTGCTATGGTGCATCTCATAAAGTACCTAAAAAGGATTGAGCAAATGGGAGTAGGTAGATGACCAAAAGTTATCTTCAATGAAGGCATGAGTGGAAGAAAGAAATCATGAATGAGACAAAACAACAAATGGATGCAAAATTGGAATATTTACTTCAATGTTTGTTCCATAAATAGCAAGAAGTTAAAGAATTTTGTTATGGAGAAGTTTCGTAAGCGTATATGGGGAAAATAGTTGGGTAGAAAGAAGAAGTACTATGTTCAGGAATTCAACCCTACTTGTATCTCCAACAAAAAGAGTACATTGGAGCTGACATTCCATGGAGAGCAAAGGTTCTTATTCCTCAATTAAGAACTAACTCGCATCAACATCTAGGGTGTGTACTTTTTTCACTTCTAGGGTAGTAGAATCGGAAAAACATTTCATTTCGGAATGTGATGCTTTCAAAGACATCAGAGGCAGTTACAGCAGCACGTTAACATCGTTTCCTTGCCATTGTCGTTGGGTCAGCTCATCATTAATTTGAGTAATAAAAGGATTGAATTGCAAAAGACAAAAAGTAGGGAGGTTGGTGGTTCCATAAACTATTTTTAGTCTCGTGAACATTAAAAGTTCATTCATTATTCATTCATTGAAATATTATTCTGTTCACATTTCAAATTAGTTTGCCATAAAGTTTTATAATATTTTACCTCTCAAATTAGTTTTATGTGGAAAGGTTTTTTATTAAAATTTCCATTAATATTTTGAATATTTATGTAGCTTTTCAAGTTTTGATACACTTTTGAATTAGCTTTTCATATATTAAAAATACATATTTGAAATAAAAAAAATGAAAAAATATTGGGTAAATGATAACTTGAGTGTGGGGATGGAAGAATACTGGTTTTTTATTTTAAAAATTATTAGAAATATAAAAGTGAGGAAATATGGGGTAGATGGTAACATGAGGATGGGGATGGGAGAATATTGAGTAATATAGTATGAGGGTTGGGATTGAAAAAATATTGGGTAAATTATAATGTGGGAATGGGGTTATCAATGGGGGTGATAAATGTAGAAGGATATCTTTGATGGAAGTGTTAAATGCAGGAAGGGACTCCCTGATGGCAGTGTTAAATGCGGGGTAGATGTGGTAGCCAGCCATGTTAGCCAACTAATCTGACAACTCCCTACGCATTAGAGGTTTTAAACTATGTGTTGGCCAACCTACATGTCAATGGGTGTTAACTTCATCCATGCTAAGTAGAGATCTCAATCCTTTGCCATAAATTGTTCTAGTCTGCCCTTGACGTGGCTGCCTCCACTCGTTAGTTTACCTTAGCCATTGTTGTTTCCGCTAGAAGTTATAGACTTTCCTCACCCCCATCAGATGTTTTACCTCGGCTCCATAAACCTTCTACGCGCATTCCTCTCATTTGCAGCTATGGGGACCATAATTCTCCATTGCGACTAATGTTGAGTGTTTGTTAAACATTGTTGAAGGGTGCTCCCTCCTCGGTAAGCTAAATGTTGTTCGTAATGTTGACCAAAAATTTCTTAATCTATGAAGTTTTTTCTCCCCACCTCAACCTTGACTAAACAAAGAGCCATAGGGGAGGAGGTGGTCATGGAGACATTTGGGGTTTGCATGCCAAGTTTAGAGCCAAAGCATCAGTCCACCACTTTCAAGGTCACACCCCATTGGAAATTCAATTTGAGCTACATGAGACAAAAATGGAGGTAAGATGCACTTGCCAAAGGATTTCAAACGTTGAGTTTTTGGAAAGTATAATTGTGTGGATCCCGAACCCAGGGACTACTCAAGGTCGGTAGAATCACTATATTTACATTATCAACTTGTATTGGCACCTCAAGGTTTTGTTGGTCAAAGTGTTGGTGGATTGGAGGGATGCTCACAACCAAATCTTAAAGAAGCTAGATAGCTGAAAAATTCTTCTTATGGACATTGAAGGATGTCTGACTAACATAGAATTGGGTCCACATCCAGGCATGAGTGATACTCCTCCATGCAAGGAAGAAGATCAACCAATAGAGGTGGAAATGTTCTTATCTGCTTGAAGTCTTTGTTTATGTTATTTACTTTTCCAGTTATGAAGCTTCAAACTGGATTTACTTTTGTTATCTTTTTAGTTGGTTTTCCCCTCAGAGGGACAACTCTTAAACTCTATAAACAATATATATCAATTACGGTTTTTTATTGAAGAACAATCTACTCTTTTGTCTCTGGTCCAGTTTCCCTAGTGGCACGCCAGAGACAAAAAGTTGTGTTGGTTTTTGTACTTTTAGTGAATAGTAAATGAAATGGGGAGAGATATTAGATGAATTATAATTATAATATGAGGGTGGGGACCCTTCTGCCCCCAACCTCGTATATGAGGGTAGGGACCAACCCTATCAAATTCAAAATCAAAATAATTAGTTGAACACGTCATTGATGTAGCATGAGATTTTATCTATATAAATTAGTGATTATTTTTATCAGTGAAATTAGTTTTTCATTTACAATTCTAAAATTATTTGAATTTCCATCTCACTTATCAAATTTTAATGAATTAAACTAAGATACTTTTTATGAGGGAAAATCAAAATACTAAAATAATTTAAGGGGAGCTTTCATATTGATATTATGAATTGGAATTGTAATAAATCATCCTAGATTCATCTTAACTCTGAATCTATCAAGCATCCTTTAAATAGGTTGCATTACATAATAATACCATTGGCAAAGCAATGAGTTGTCAAACCTTGGAGCTCGAAATGCTAAAATAATTTAAGGGGAGCTTTCATATTGATATTATGAATTGGAATTGTAATAAACCATCCTAGATCCATCTTAACTCTAAATCTATCAAGCACCGAGAGGGATTACGCCTTTAAATAGGTTGCATTACATAATAATACCATTGGAAAAACAATGGGTTGTCAAACCTTGGAGCCTAAAAACAGCTAATGATAAATTTTTTTTTTAATTTAATAATTATTAATTTTTTTTTTTAATTTTTTTTTATGTAATTTGACTAAGTCAAAATATTTACATAACAAGATAGAACATTACAACATCTCTTCCGTACTCGACTTGAGAGCACAAAAATATTAAAATTAAAATATTTTATTTGATATTGGTTTACTATTTTTATGATGCCCCTCACAATTGGTAAAAAGAATATACAATTTGAAAAGAAAAATGAAAATTTTAATATTCATATAAAGAAGGAAAGGAGAATATTCAAAATGTAAAAAGTAAGTGTTTAAGCAAATACTTTATGTGAATCTTCATTTTTTTTTTTTGCATAATAGACTTTCTCACCAGTTTACTTAAACTCGTGAAAATGTAAAGTAAATGTGAGTAGAAGATCTCATGTTCATGTTAGAATTTACCCAAACCCAACACCTAGTATTTAATTCCAAACAATTAATTATTGACCAAATACACGACTAAGTTCCTAACACATAAAATTTAGCAAAAGCAAATTATGAGCTAAATCACATGAATTATAAACAGATTTTTGTCCAACAAATTAGTTCTTCATTAATAAAAATCAGAACTTACTTTGGCTCTCGTCATAGGATAATGGCCCAACTGAAAATCACATAATACAATATGTCAGATATGATCCAACAGATTTGCTCTGTCTTGCAGATCCAGATCTCCAACCCCTCTACACTCTCTTGGACCTAGCACACGCTCACTGAGATGTTGCTCTCAACCTTATATTGTTGTTGTGTGTCTTCTCCTCACCTTAGTCTTGCTTTTGTAACTTTACATTGAGTTAAAACCTTGATCCTAACCATAACCCTAATCTCAAAGTGATTGACTAGTGAGATTAGATTTTGTCTCACTTGATATCGACCACTAAGATTAAAACTTATTCATTAAAGTAAATAATTTATTTTTCTTATGTTTTGTTTTAGCTCAATAAGCCAGCATATTAATTTGTGATTTTCCTAAGTTAAATTTAGGCTAAGTTAGATTAACAACTTAACAAGTGTTCTAAGGTGATGTCTAGACACAAGGTGTGTGCAGAAGTACCTACCCGAGCTAAAAACTTCAACAATATAAATCTTCTGTTGCTTGCTTGTTGCCCATGGTTGCATGCCCGACAACGTGATTCACCTAGAGGTTATAGTGGTAGCATTCGGAATCAACACCATTATCATGCAAGTACGAGAGTGGTCCAATTGTCAATTCCTCTAGACATAATAATTATTATTATTAAATTGAATTAAAATAAAATAAAATATTGCATAATAAATTATATAAAATGTCTATATATGACGAGTTAGCCTGCATTTGTGAATAACAAGTGTCCTCGGTATTGATTAGACGGTTGAGTTATTATAGGTTTTCCCACTATTTAATAAAATTAAAAAAAAAATGATTTCAAATATTATGACACAATTAAATATTATGTATGAGCAACTTGTACATATAAAGCTCACATTTTAATCAAATAAATGCATAATCTCACAAAAAAAACAACATAAAAATAAAACAAAAATAAATGCATAATTGAAAAAAAATGAGATAAAAAAATTAAAAATTAAAAAATACTAATCATCTAAGATAGAAATGTTATGGGGTTAATGGTTAGAAGCATGTGTTTCCTCATAAGAGGTATGTATGCCTTGCTAGACTTAGCAGTCAAATCACTATGCGAATGTGGGTCCCTTGTTCCACAAACAAGGAGGTCTCATACACCAATTTGGTGTCTCAAAATTTCTCATATATATATATATATATACTTATTTATTTTAAATTACATTTTAGAAAACTAATTACTTTATAAATCAATCTATGAAAATATATAAATTTTATAATTAAATAAATAAATGATTATTATGGTAAAATTGGGTCCCTTGTCCACAAACAAAAAGGTCTCATACACCAATTTGGTGTCTCAAAATTTCTCATATATATATATATATATATATATATTAAATTACATTTTAGAAAATTAATTACTTTATAAATAAATTTATGAAAATAATTAAATTTTAGCCCACGGAGCTTTGGATTGACGGTGAATGGGTGCACTGTTAAGGCACTCCTTGTGATAGGTCACTGGTTCAAATCCCTTGTAGGTGTTTACTTACAAAACAAAATTAATAATATTTTTCAATTAAAAAAATTAAACAATTTTACATATTATATATAGATATATATATATATATATAAGAGTTATATTTCGGTCCCTTGTCTAGTCTCATACACTAATTTGGTGTCTCAAAATTTCTCATATATATATATATATATATATACATTTTAGAAAACTAATTACTTTATAAATATATCTATGAAAATATATAAATTTTATAATTAAATAAACAAATGATTGTTATGATAAAATTGATCGTGATGAATGAACCAAGGGAATAGAAAATACATAACATTTTTAAATATTATTTATAAAAAATATTAAAATAAATAATGGTTTTTTAATAATGTTTTTCAATTAAAAAAATTAAACAATTTTACATAATAAATTATATCTATATATATATATATATATATATATATATATATATATATATATATATATATATATATATAATATTTTTTGTATTCTAATTAACATTATTAGATTCATAAGTGTGGTTTATTTAGAAATAAAGTTTCCAAAAATTAGGTTTAATAATTTAAGAATATTTTCATCATATACATGATATAAAGGATATACATGATATGAAGGATGAAATTAAGGGTTTTCAAATTATTTTTCTGTTTGGTGTTTGCAAACTCCACTCTTTTCTGTTTCAAAGCTTATATATGATATAAAGGATATACATGATATAAAGGATGAAATTAAGGGCTTTCAAATTATTTTTTCGTTTGGTGTTTGCAACCTCCACTCTTCTCTGTTTCAAAGCTTATGTGGTGTATACAGTGTCTACATTACAAATTATTGGCATTACCAATCGGATTTGATTTACTCAACAATCTCAGACTTTCATCTTCAAACAACTTTTAAATTGCATTTTTTTTTCAATAGCAGTGTTCATTCAATTTGAGATTTTATCCAACTCTTAGGCAACATAATGAGGCTCATTAGACAATTTTGTGAAGAGATGGACATTTTTTCAAGTTGATTGCAACATGACTGTGGATTAAAATTGCATGGATAATTGGCTCCCAAGGGAGTTAACAAAGCACATATGACAATCTCAACGTCATGTCTTCATATGTGAACCGCAAAAAACCCTACATGATATATATCAAACTCTCCTCCAACTCTCCTCTAACGCTCCTCCAACTCTCCTCCAACTCTCCTCCTTGTTTGAAACTTCTTCCTCTGTATCATTTCCTCCTCTGAGCAATTCACTTAATTTTGGGCAACTTCCTTTGCCTGTCTCCCGTCCATTTGTCTCTACACCTTCTCAATCCTATCTTTCCAACAACAAACTGTCAACGATTATGAAATTAAATAGGGAAATTATTACCTTTGGGTTCTGCATATTCTCCTCCTTGCTGACTGCAATCTTCACATAATAATATGTTTTGATACCATAATGAAAGTTTTTGGACAGGACATAGTGTAACAGATCAATCACATGGTAGTTGCATAAGAGAAGTTAACGTCCTGGGTTAAATAGCAGGCCACCGGAGGGGCTTGCCATCATTGATATATACGGTTTTCCGTGGTTCACATATGAAAACTTGATGTTGAGATTGTCATATGTGCTTTGTTAACTCCCCTGGGAGCCAATTTTCCATGCAATTTTAATCCACAGTCATGATGCAATCAACTTTATATATATGGCGAGATTTTCTTTGATGTTTCACCCCTCCCAAAAATGAAACATCCCTTCTATCATGGAAAATCTAGATGAAGGCATGCAGATTCTTTTGTTAGATGTTGGAGAGTTAGATTCTTTTGGCTCACCATTGGGCCAAGACTCATCTTTGGCATAAAAATGTCAAAGTAATCAGAACCCCTAGAATGGAGCAATTGAGAATGTATTATTGGATCAAAGTTTTTTCATTCCAGCGTTTTGTAGAACTCTACAAGGAAGAGGGGAATTTAAGCACAAAGGATGAAAACACAATGTTGGAGCATATCCCAACTATCATTGCCAAAGAAGACAATGAGTGCCTCATGCTCCGAATTTTTGAAGATGAAATTTAATTAGTCATTAAATCATTTGACCCTGATAAGGATCTAGGTCTAGATAGATTTACAATCCAATTTTACAACAAATGTTGGCAAACAATCAAGGTTTATCTACTCTTGATGATTTAATATGTCCATTAATCTGCAAAGATAGGGGGAGGCATCAATTCAAAATTCCCTACATTAGTTCCCAAAGAGGTTATCCCATATTCATTTGCTCATTTCAGGGTCATTTCTTTGTGTAATGTTTCTTACAAGATCATCTCAAAAAATTATCAACAACCTCCTCAAATGCATTCTTCCAGTGCTCAATCCAAACAACTAGGGGGACTTTGTTGGACAACATCATATTGTTGATAACCTCATTTTAATCTAGGAAGCAATCCACTCCAGTCGAACTAGAAATGAAAAAGGTATGGTTATTAAACTAGACATGGCCAATTCATTTGATAGATTCAAGCATAGTTTTTTATTCAAGGTGCTTCGACCATTTAAGTTTCACTCAGAGTTCATCCTTGGACTTCCTCTTGTGTCATTGATTCCTATATCTCTTTGATGGTGAATGGAAGCTTTGTGGGAATTTTCAAGGCCTCTATAGGGTTGCATCAAGGCTACCCTCTCTCCCCCCTACTTTACATATTAATGGAAGATTCACTTAGCAGGAAATTATAGCATGAAAGGGAAAATGAAAATATGTCAAGTCTCTATGTTGTTAGAGGAGTCAAACCTATCAATCATTACCAATTTATGGATGGCAAACTATTGCTAGGAGGAGGTTCTTCCATTATCACCACAAGCTTCAAAGAGATCCTTAATTGTTTTATCTCAATTTCAAGGGCAATATCAATAAGTCCAAAAGCCAGCTTTATGCATGGAAAATAGGTAACAAAACTTTGGCCTTCATCTTCTACATTATGTAGATTATGGTGCAAGAAGACTAACATTCCTTTCGCTACTTAAGCATCCCTCTCTACTTTCACTCTCCCTTCATGGCATCATATGCTCCAAAAGATCGATGTTAAGTTTTCATAATGGGGTGCTCAACGGCTCAATCTTGCATGTCATCTTGTGCTCCTCTATTCTACCCTCACCTCCCTTCCTCTTTTTAATTCTCGGCCCTGCTTGCACTTGTGAGAATTTTCCAAGCCTTAGCTAAAGAGATTCAAAAGTTTCTTTAGTAAGGAGGAAAATCCAACATAAAGAGGTAGAATTTAGTCAATTGGGCCATTATTTGTACTCTAAAAATCCATGGTGGACTAGGCGATGAGGATCCTTCCCTAGTGAATTTAGCTTTAGGAGCTAAGTTATTATGGCATTTGATTTTAGGGAAAAATAATTGGTGGAAGAAAGCCATCTACCATAAATATATTAAAGGAGCTTGTCTTTGATGCTTGGATCAAGCCCCAATGATTAGGAGGATCTCTAGTATGGAAAATCCTTCATGTTCCTCTCCCTCTAATTCATGATCATATACCATGGATTCTGAGCTCTGGCCAACAAATAGACTTATGGACGGACAATATTATGGGGAATCATTCTCTATCATCTATCCATCTTCTCCTCCCAGTATGGAAATTACTGGAAAATGAAGGCAAGTCCTCCCTTATGGCATTTCAAAATGGTCTCATTCCAGAGATGGGCTTCGGTAAAATCCTTGCCTCCCTCAACTCTACCTTTTCAATCCTCCTTTCTTCACTAAAAGGTTGTGCGCCAAGCCACAATTTAGACTGGGACACTAAAGTTTTGGTGAACATTGGCTACATTATCAAGCAAGGATATGAACATTAGTTATTTCCCAACCGCCTTCCTCCAAATCAGGCAGTAAGATTTTACATTCGGATGGGATTCTAAAGAGTAACTTATTCTATTGGACCTTAGCTTATAAGAAGATCCTTACAGTAGAAAATCTGAGTAAAGAGGGCATATATGGACCTTCCATCTATGCATTATATAGGCTTTAATCAAAATCTTCATTTCATCTCTTTCTCGAATGCAAATTTTCAAAATTAGTTTGCACTTTTCCCTCCAAGATATGGCTTCTCAAGTTTGTTGGTTGAATTGTATAAATCTTTTAGTTGACTCTTGTCCGAAATGATATTCTAGAACATTAAATGGTAAGCATATAATTACTAAGGCTAAGTAGTGCTCTTCCCAAATTTATTTGTTGGAAAATCTAGTTGGCTTGTGATAGAGTGATATTTCAAGACATCCAAAGTCATCTTGTGAAAATTCTTGTGAAGCCAAAGGATCTTCTAGCAAATCATTTTACTATAAATCCACTCAAGCTTTCCATGAAACAATTATTAAATCCTTAGAGGACTCTTAGTATAATGACTTCCACTTGGCTCCTCAAATGATGGTTCCTTCAAATTCCACCGATCCTTTGATGTTATCTTCGTCAATTCAGGATTTCTAGTCCTACTAGCTTAAGAAAATGCATTTATGCTTTGTTTTGATGGAGCCTCTAAGCCTAACCCTAGGGTTTTAGGTGTGGGAAGGGTTGTTCTTCACCCTAGAATAACTTGCATACTCCTATGCATGGGACCTAAAGCATGCAACTAATAATTAAGCAAAATTTTATGCCCTCTTGTAAGGAGTCAATCTAGAAATCTCTTTGTAGCCTCATTCTCTTATCATCATGGGTGATTCCCACATCACAACTAGACATGTCTGCATGGGATCATTTCTATCATATCCTAAGCTTAGTTCTATTCTCAAATGGATCCAAGTGAGGGTCTTAGTCCTCCCAAATGTAGAAGCATTCCACATGCCTAAAGTCTTAAACTCTTGGGTTGATTAATTAGCTAATCGAGTGGCTCATTTAATCAAAGGGACCTTATGCATTAACAAGAGATTATTGTGATAGCCCATCTCATGAATTTGCAAATGATCACACTCATAACGCATTACTGGCAACAAATGTAGACTATCCATCAATCAAGCCCAATTAGGAAATCATGCATAATTAATAAAGTTTTCATTCTTGGAACCATTAGACATTCAGGTTTGCGAGTCTCCCCCCTAAAGTGGAATGAGGAGTCCAGTATAGGCTATTCAATACATTTTCCTAGGTCTCTTAATGTCCTTAGTTCTCCAAATGGCGAGCTTCATTATTGTGGATGTAAGGTTCCTCTTATGTTCCATGCATTTTCTTTATTTGTCAGTCTAACCTATACCTCATCCCCTTGACATTATGGCTCTTCTCCCCTCTTATTTTAGGAGGAAAATCCCTCTTAGTCTACAATTTGAGCTTGAGGGCATCCATGACACCCTTCATTGCTTCCATTTAGATATTGAACAAATTGCAGCTTAGATAGTCTCTTCAATGGTGTTAGGCGAACAAAATCTCGTCTCGCGGACAAGACAAGATCTCCTTAGATTCAATAATAGAATCTAGCAACAAACAAACAAACTAGTAAATCTTTCCCTAGGTACATTCATGTTGAATCATAAGCAAGGGTACTGGAAGATGAAATCCATACCTTTAAAATGAAATGCTTGATGAAGATCCTCGTTATGGTTTGATGAAACTTTCTAATGCTCAGAATCCAGACCTACAAACACAATAACAACAAAGGATTAAAGGCATATGATAGATAAATGACTCAATAAAACCCATACTAGTGATCAAGGAGACTAGTACCTAATATCATTATCAATGGAAAAATGGAAGTAAACACACAATACATCAGCTCCATTGAACAATATAGTGAGAAAGAAACACTCTTTTGTATTATAACTAAATGAAAAGGAGCAATACAACCTTAGCCTTGATGTTTCAAACCTCCTTCCAATAGTCTCCAATCCTCCCTTAAGTGACAATCTTCTAGCCTCAATTTGACACCATAAGTTTACATTCCAAAGTCCTCCCTTACCCTATGGTCTATGTTGGATTTACAGGCCAAGAGGAGGAGGTTTGAAATCCTCTTCTTAAGGAATGAGATCCATAAAGATGGGGATTAGGGATCCATAAAGAGAGGGAGTTTGATCCATGAACCAAGGGATGAGGCCGAAGTAGGTAAGGGCTCGAGGCCTTTTAGTTGAGAAATGTCCCCCCAACAAAGCTTCTATAAATTGCTTTTTGTTTTTACCTACATTAAGAGGCTATCACACCTTTTAATGGAGCATAGAGCATAGAATTGTGCAGGCCATATTGATCATAACTGTGTTTGGGCAAGTAGTGACTAGGAAAAGTGCGACAATGCTTGAAAATAGGTTTTTAAGTAATATAACTCAGGATTCTTGTTGTCTTTGGTATTGTTTTGCTTCCAAAATCGTAGGGTATTTCTTTGGAACACTTCATCATATAGCGAGAGATCCCCATTGGTGGTAATTTTCCTAGTGGTCACAAAATGACGTGTAATAAATGGATATCCTAAAACAATATAGGCAACAATTTCGACAATTGGATGATGAGATTAGTTGAGTTCATAACAAAGTGGAAGAATTCACCTCTCAACACTCTTTGACAAAATGCCCTCTTGCATTCATCGTGTGTTTTGTCTTTTCTCGGCATGTCCAACTAGCTTCTTTCCTTCCGGTTTTCAATGACGAAGCCCGAGTTAAAGAGCCAGAAGCTGAATTTGTAGTTTTTGGGTCTTATACCAATGGTTAGTTACAATGTTATTTAAAGTTTGTACAATTTGGTGAATTTTAATTTGAATCTATATCTTTTGAAGCTTTAAGTGTGTAAAGTCCTAGTTCTTTTTGTGTCGATGTGTTATATTTTTGTTTAAATTAGTTGTAATCAAGCCTGTACTATAGGTCATGATCAAAGTGTACTCTTGTTGTGAGCTTCGACCACAAATTTTCATTAATAATATTCTCCAATTATAACTAAAAATGAAGTAAATTTAATTTTAATTAGTACATAATAAATATATTTTTTTAAATGAATGATTTAGAAGAATAATTCCATAAGTTCTCACTTACTAAGATTGATAATTTGGAATTGTTTATGATTACGTATAAATAAAAAAATTACATACTATTTATTTTAATTTAATTTGAAAAAAAGAACCATTTCATTATATATATAAATTTTGTATAACATATTTTTGGAGAATTACACATATAAGATTAAAAATATTGACTTAATGTATTAAAGACAACTCCTTGGATGGGGTGAATAAGGTGGCAAAGGAGGGGGGCAGGGGGAGGAGTATGTTGTCATTATATATATATATATATATATATATATATCTATATATATCTATATATATATATATATATATATATATATATATATATATATATATATAATAGATTAAAAATATTGGCTTAATGTATTAAAGACAACTCCCTGGATGGGGTGAATAAGGTGGCAAAGGAGGGGGGCAGGGGGGAGGAGTATGTTGTCATTGCCCCACTAGCCCACACATCAGCGAGACGTGGCAACACCCCACTAGAGATAATTAAAGTCATGCATAACATGCCAACAATCGTCACAAGGTACCACCTAGCGGCCTTGCTTCGCATTCATTACCATCATCAATAACCTACTCAAATAGGCATTTCGAGATATTTGTAGAAGTATGTTATCGATAATAGTACAACTCCCATGCACTGATTTTATCATTGTAATCTTGTCAATCCATCAACATTTAATGACACCATCAATGGTCGACTCATTGGGATTTTACATACCGCATAAGGTTTTTATCATCAAACATGGAGGTGAAGAGCATTATCTTTGGGTTTCCTTGGCAGTTCATTTCCCTACTTCCTTTGCCAGGTCTCCCCTCATACTTAACAGGTTGTAGTCAGTCGTCGATGTCACTCTCCATGCCAGGATTATTGGATTTTTTAATGGTCTAACTTTGTGGCCAACCCTGTGTCTAGGAAATAAAGGTTGGCACAACCATGTTGTTTCCTTTCCCCGGGCCGAGGAAGGCACCAATCTGCATGGCACTCTAATTCTTCTACAATTTACTCCATTTTCAGGTCATGCAAGGTTTCACTTCCTCGATCAAGTTATGCCAACAAAGTAGTGATGCACTCCAGGTAAGCCCCCTCCGGAGTCCAATGGTCAATATGGGCTTAGGTATGTTTTTATTTATTAGGTTTTTAGTTTGAACACTAATTTTTGGCTTGGTTTCAATTATTCCTCTACACATGGCTCTACCAACACTTCTACTTAACCACTAGGATGCCTAGTCATAGATTTAGGGTGTTTTTGGGCTCCAAACACTCTCATTAGTTCCAAGGTGTTTTTTCTCCATCTCTCACTCCTCTTGCTAGCAGCCACGCCCATGCAACATGCTAGGGTTTGAAGAAGAGTTGCCTACTATCAGGAGTGAGGTTGCTCCAAATCTCAAACTCACGTTGAGAGATTGGTCGCACAATATAGTGAGTTAACCCCTCAGCCAATCCAAGAAGAAATCATTCAGGTCAAATGAGAGCTCTCCCACAAGAGACATAATCTCACAAACACCAAGGTGCTTGCTGGAGGTAGATTGGGTTCCTGACGTTGGTCATACAAGGGATAGACACAATCAATACATGTATATAGTGGATATTTATTGGCATCTCAAACTTCTCTTTGGCAGAGTGTTGGTAGACCGCAATGAGCTCAAGAATGATGCTATTATATCTTCAAATCAGATGCGACATTTCCTAATGGAAATGGATGACAGGCTTGCAAGAATTGAATGACAATTAGGACCTCCTCCTGATCCTGGCTACTCTCCTAACAGCAATAAGGAGTTCATACATGTTGAGGCCACATATTATGAAAAATAGATATTCATGTCTATCTAGCTCTTTACTTTTCATCTTCTTTTATGTTCTCTTGTTTTAGCACCATGTTGAAGAAAGGTTATTATGGTTGACTAGACTATCCAATTATTCAGTGTTTTGTAGTTAGAAACTTCCCTCTTCCTTTTGAAATTTTGGAACAATTGAAGTTCTATGCATGGTCTAGTTTCCTTAGTGGCAAGCCAACACGGACTTCCTATGTTTAAAATGTAAATATATGTTAATAGGCAATACAAATCTTTAAAAATATATCAAAGATAACTCTCTCTCTTAATTATTTAAACTAAACTACACACACACACATCTTTCGAGGAAAGAAATCGACCTTCTTCTCAGTTCGAAGGTAAGAGTGAGGTTGTTGTACCAAGCTAGCCCATAATTATACTCACTTAAGAGTGCTTTTCTCAGGCTTGAATCCATTTCAATAATAATCATCAAAGCATCAAATTGCATCATGTCATTAGCAGGGATTTGAACCTAGGTGGGGAGGATAATAATCATTCCACCCAACCACCTGAGATAACTCCAATTGATACACAAACACATACACATTAATTTCACCATTCATTATAAATGTATTATATTATTTTTTAAAACTAAATATTAATAAAGAATAATTCCTTCTCTTAATTATTTAAATTAAACACATTCTCTGTGTGTGTGTTGTGAGGGGGGTGTATCATTGCATATTTGTTAAATATTCAATGATTTTGTAATATATGAAAAAAAAATAAAAGACAAAAATAAAATGTGATTTTAAAATTGACATTTTATATGAAATTTTGTCTATATTTCTTTTAATAATAACATTGGAATTTATATTATATTTCCTAGCACAACGAAGGTATAAAACAATTACAAATTCATAGTCCATGAGAGGATTTTATGGACTTAAGAGGCTTATTCTTTGCCTTTTGATCCTTTCTACAAAATAGCAAATGGTTTTACATGTGTAAATTCTAATGAAGGATCTTGCCAAAAAGTTTGATTTGGCCTCCATTACATTCTAAACAAAGTTTAGTCGTAAATTATAATTACTTTAGCATAAATTACCACTTGGTTGAGGTCAATTATGGTAGGGGCCACTAAATTATCAAATGACTATAGAGGCAAGGAATCATCTTCTTGACAGGTTGTAAGAAAAGTTATAATCTAATCCCCAAGTTGATTGACATCTGCGCATATCTCATTAATTTGGCCTCCATGCACACTCAACTTGGTAATAGCGTGATCGAGCTTGTTCGAAAGCATTGTGATCAATTTGATGTGAGTACATACATCCATGCCTAGCTTCCTTCCCTTTGCCTCTAGAACTGCTTTGAAATATTCCATTTCCCAATTGAAAACAACATTGTTGACATGATCCGGATTTAAGCAGGAACGCAATAGATTACAGAGATAACCATAAATACAGAGATGCGATAACCATAAAAACAGAGATGCAGCGGAAATAATACTTCATTTCATTAATGGAGAATACTGAAATATGCTTACAAATAGAAATAACCCAGCTAGGGCGATGGTAGCTTATCTCTGAGAAGAGATGTGTCGGCTACCTGCCTCTGAACTATTTCGAACTGTATTACAATGAGGCTCGAGGGCCTATTTATTGTTGAGAAACAATGGAAAACCCTTCACATTCCAAAACCTAACCCTAGAAGATGAAACGCCAAATTGTGGGCCCCGTTTTTGGGTAAGTTGGTACATCAACTTCCCGGGGTCGTAACTTTGGCATACGATCTCCGTTTTACGCGCATGATAGCCCGTTGGAAAGATCTCTATGAGGACTACAACGGAAAAGATGATTTTTCATCTAAAAAATCACAAGAGTTCCCAAAAAACGTCGTTTAGGGCCTCAAAATGGCTCCGGAAGTTTAGGACCCGAAAAACTGCTAAAAATAGTAAACTGCGCTATAATTAAGGAAACTGAAAATGTTGAGAGGAACAATGGTGGGGGTCCAGGTGGACTTGGTAGGTGGCCACCAATATCCACCTGGATCATTCCTCCCCCCTTAGGAAGCAATGGTCCCCATTGCGTTGAGTTCCTCCCTGAGATGAGGAAGCTTCTGCTGAGCTGGGTCTCTGGTGAGCTGTTCTACAATCTCTGATGTGTCCAGAAATGGCGGGGAGCATGGTCGGAGACGGTCCACATTGAACACTCGGTGCAAGCGAAGGAATAGCGGAATGCTGTGCTTCAAAGCATTGTTTCTCGTAGCCTTGTTACTGGTGTAAGGACCATGTCGAAGTGGTCTGAGTTTCTGATGGGTTCTGGTAAGGCGCTCCCTCTGCAAATGTAACCAAACTTTGTCGCCCACCTGAAACTTGTGTGGTACCCCTCCGGGTAAGGAGAAGTTGTTCCTGTGTTCTGTCACGACTGTATCCCTCTGTTGTTGCTGCTGTGTGGAGGAACCCTTCGCGGGGGTTATGGATGTAGCAACGATCTTCCCCTTACTTTGGGAGCGAACCAGACATAAAATAAATTTCCTAGTCTGTGAGATGAGCTTGTTGCCTTTCTTAGCAGTGATCAAAGAGGTGGCGGTAGGTGGGGCTACCTCCGGTATCCTGTATAATGAATTATCCAAAGAAATCATGACGGCGCGAGGCCTTGACTCATACATAGCATGTCGCCTCCACAAGTATGGCTAGCCTAATAATACATCACAAACATCCAGAGGTGTAACATCACACAATACCTCGTCTATGAAGGGCTTGATGCTGTAGGGAAGGCGGCACTGCTAGCGAACTTTGAGATCTCGTCCTTCGTGAAGCCAACCGATACTGTACGGCTGTGGGTGTGGTGTAGTTGGTAGGCCCAACCGCTTCACGACCTCTACTGAAATGAGGTTCTTTTGGCTGCCACTGTCGACAATGAATTGCAGCGGCGAACCCTTCACCCACATCTGTGAGTGGAAAAGACGTTCCCCCTCCTCTGGATCTTCGGGCTCATTTTTCTGGATCTTGGCAGTAGCAACAGTGGCGCTGGGATCCGCATCAATGATCTGCTTCCCTTTGTCATTCCCCTTGTCGGGTTCTGACTCAGAGTCGGAACATGCATCTGATTCGGAAACCTTCAACTCGGCCACCAGCGACTGCTTGGTCCGACACTCACTTGTGTTATGAGTGGGACTCTTGTGGAACTCACACCACTTTCCTGTGTCCTTCTTCGGCTTCATGGTGTTGTTCTTTTCTTGCAGCTTAGAGGGGTTGTCTTGGGTCACCCCGCCTTGGCTTTGTCCTTTGGGCTTCGGATTTGCAGATCCAAAGTCTCACTTCTTTTGTTTGAACTTTTGCTCGATTTTGACAGCGTATCGGTATGCTGTGCCGAGTGAGGAGATGTTCAAGAACTCCATCTCTTCCTGGATGTATCTGTGTAGGCAACCGCGGTATTTGAGTACCAGATGCAGCTCAGAATCTTTGATACCCAACTGTGTGCGAAGGGTATGAAAAATATTTGTGAACTCTGGTACATCTTGGTCTCGTCCCTGCCGCAGTGTGGTCCATTTGATGTATTTGTCCTCATAGCTTTTGACAGGGTAGTACTGCTCCTTGATGGCATCCCGGAAGTCATTCCAAGTGGGTGCGGTTGAAAACAGTGAGCCTGTACTTTCATCCTTCTACTCGCAGTATGTTTCCCACCAGTCCTTGACGTGGGGGCTGCTTTGAGAAGAGCAAAAACAATCTTTTCCCGACTTGAAAATTCATGAACAGAAAAATACCCATCTAGCAGATTTAACCATTTATCTACGACATCTGCGTCTATTTGACCCTCGAAGATGGGGATTTCGAAATTAACTTGTACCTTAAATGGTGTGGCGTTTCCAGAGTAGCTGTTGGAAGCCGATGCGTCACCTCTGGGTAGCCGCTGAAGGATCTGCGCAAAGCTATCCATCATCGCGTTCCTTTGCCACTCGAGGGCTTCTTCGAGCAAGATTCTGATAGGATCTTCTGCCCCCTCGTCTTTCTTCTCATCCGCCATGGGAGGTCGTCGAGATTTGCGAGGCTGGTCTTGCAAAGGTTCGACCAATTCAAGTCCTAACTCCTTATATCCCGACCTCGTTGGGGACATGCAAAGAAAAACAAAGAAAAAGTAGACCGCTCTGATACCACTGATCCGGATTTAAGCAGGAACGCAATAGATTACAGAGATAACCATAAATACAGAGATGCGATAACCATAAAAACAGAGATGCAGCGGAAATAATACTTCATTTCATTAATGGAGAATACTGAAATATGCTTACAAATAGAAATAACCCAGCTAGGGCGATGGTAGCTTATCTCTGAGAAGAGATGTGTCAGCTACCTGCCTCTAAACTATTTCGAACTGTATTACAATGAGGCTCGAGGGCCTATTTATTGTTGAGAAACAATGGAAAACCATTCACATTCCAAAACCTAACCCTAGAAGATGAAACGCCAAATTGTGGGCCCCGTTTTTGGGTAAGTTGGTACATCAACTTCCCGGGGTCGTAACTTTGGCATACGATCTCCGTTTTACGCGCATGATAGCCCGTTGGAAAGATCTCTATGAGGACTAAAATGGAAAAGATGATTTTTTATCTAAAAAATCATGGAGCAAGATTTCCCAAAAAAACGTCGTTTAGGGCCTCAAAACGGCTCCGAAAGTTTAGGACCCGAAAAACTGCTAAAAATAGTAAACTGCGCTATAATTAAGGAAACTGAAAATGTTGAGAGGAACAATGGTGGGGGTCCAGGTGGACTTGGCAGGTGGCCACCAATATCCACCTGGATCATGACATAAACAAAGACCCTCCATGGGGCACACAATACACTGCACAGAGGGTGACTGGTAACAAAATCCCAATATAGAAAATGTTCCAACTCACCACCAGTTGGGAAACCTCCAAACTAATCACAAGCAAGGGTGGTCAGAAAACTTGCTATCCCAATGACAGAATCACCTAGAGACCAGACCAAAAAGTCTAGAAAGAAATAGAGAAAATCACGTAGAGGATGACACTCATACCACTCAAAGGAAAGACAATTAATAGAATGAAACTCCACCCCTAAATTCATAAATATCCCAACTGAGATACTAACTAAGAACACGAAAGCCCCCTAAAGGGAGTTGTGCCAGACGAACCCAAATAAAGTAACTTGAGGAATGAAAAGGCATATTGGGAGCTTGATAATAGAGTGACTTATCAAATTTCTTGATATCACATAAGTCCTAATGCCCTCGTTGCTAGATGACCACAACTAAGAAATTCACAAGACACTAGAGTAATGCAGTGTGGTTTGGGTGAGAGTCCAAGGTGGCTTCCAACCATACCACCAACGATGATCATACTGCAAAATAAAAACAAGGTACATGAGCTAAAAATCGAAAGTAAATAAAAATTAAACTTGTGCAAATTGGCAGCTACTCATCATTATCTCAAGTGGTGATCACTCATAAAGTAGAGTGTCATGCTTCCTCTATTCTCCAGCATCATCTTCCAACACATCCATCTTTAGTCATAAATTCCAAGACAAATAGCTTTGCATCAAAATGATTTGAGCTTGTCTCGTGGGTATTGTTTCACCCCTGAGATCCATCATCTCCAAAATGAAATGTCCTTTATGTGGAATCATTACACAATTAATCACTTGAATGCTTAGGGGTTGAAGATGGTCGCCTTTGTCACATTACACGCTTTGTTACATGCAACATACAGGAAGCCACCTACCACCACTTAAAAAGAATTGAATTAAAATTAAAATTATTACTCATTAGTGATAAATGAAGGTTAGGGGATGGGTGCTTCATTAGGGGATCCAATCACCATAAGGGTTCTTATAGGTAAGTGAACCACCTAGTTGTCCATTGAGTCGGCAAAGTAATTGGGCTCTTTTTATATATGGAAAGCTCGATACTTGGAGAAGCAAGAGAGGTGGTGTTTGATCCTGAAGAAAATTGAATTTAAAATCATATTAGTAGGAGAGGTGTTTAACACCAGGTGTTAGATGGTGTTCTTAGAATCCCCAATAATTGTTATAAAATTAACTCCCTTTTCCGAGGCCAAAACTAGTCCCTTAAAGATCCTACATAATTTAGCAGGTTTATTTCAGGCGAGCCCCAATCCCTAGGGGTAGGTTAATTCTAATTGTCCACCAGGGATAAAGATTGCTCTCCCACACTTGCTACCCCATAAATTTTCTATATTATTTTGGTAAATATTTTATTTCAATTAACAATAATAATATACATAAATAATAATAATAATAATAATAATTTAATTTTAATTTTAATAACCGTGTGTGTGTGTGTGTGTGCGCGTATGTATGTTTATGAGATGTCAATTGGATTTCTCTCAGGTTGTTGAGAGGAATGATTGCGATCCTCCCACCCAAGTTCAATTCCAACAAGTGACATGATGAGCTTTGATGTAATGGTTTTACAACTTGTTGTTGAAAATGAATAGTCCCTCAAGGATCAAAACATGAATATTTTCCACTTGACACACACACACACACACATATGAGATATTGCTTTATATGCCATAGTGAGATTTATCATAATAATCATATACATAGAATTACATAAATCAATTATGAAATAAATATCTATTATGCCTAATTACAAAGTTAAAGTGAGTGGTGGAACTTATCTGCTAGGTGAAGAATCTTCTTTCAAATGGAATGGGTTAAACAGTTGCTCCACTATGATCCTACTCATCGCAACCAATATGTGTGGGATGAATTTCTATGCAACTGTAGGTTCAGTTGCACCATATGCTTCTACAATTGGCCACCCCAATCCTCAATCTATTATTATGCTATATTTTCTTAACCTGTTACCCCCAAGCCAAAAATATCTCCATTGTCCTTCTCTTTCATTATATAGACTAATAAGGAGCCTAATCCCTAGTATCTACTTGTAATTATTTAATCCTTTCCTTATATTAACTTTTCCTTTCCCATTGTTATTGTTATTATTTTACTTATAATGTATACTCTCCCCATTAAAAAAATTTGTTTCGAAGTTAACTTTGATTATGTTATTGTTTACTGGCCACAACATGCATATATTTTGGTACATGATGTACCCTAAGCATCTCATTTACCCCTGGGGTAGGCAATTGGTCTGGTACATCACATACCCTAAGCAACTCATTTACTCCCAATGTAGGCATTTGATCTCGTACATCATGTAACCTACGTATCTAGTTTTGTACAACACGTACCCTGACCATTTATCCCCAAGGAAGAAATTCAATTTTGTATATCACATACCCCAAGCATCTGCCTCCAAGGCATGAATTTACTAAGATACATCACATACCCCAAGAAACTACCCCCAAGGTAGGCATCTGAGCTTCAAACACAACTCCATTCTTTCTTTTGAACTTCAACATCTCAACTCTAATACGAGGCATAAGAAATATTGGCATAAGTAGTAGATTTAGTTGTTCTCATCCCATAAGATATTGCTTGTAAATATTTCCCATCGTGGGTATGGGCTCCCACGAGTTCATCAAATAAATTGACCCTCTCGGCCACAAGTGGATCACCTATCAATCACCAACTTAATATGCAACCAATGCATTAGTTATAATCATAACATCATCATCTCATAAAACATAGTGCAAGAGCTAATTCTTGCTTGTCTTCATGAGAACACACAATCAATGTTATCACAACATCTTGAATAATAGGACACTACATACTCACAAACACCATCATTAACATATCATCATAAAAACTACAAGCCATCATATCATGAATTGCCATCATAATATCATAACATTAACATAACTATACTAAAGACATGACATTACATTCACATAATAAATGAAATTCCATGTTAACATGACATCGTAGTATAACATCATAAATATGATAACAAAATTTCACATGTAGAGCAACAAAACATCATGAATATTTGTATCATGATTCATGAACAAAATCAGATTCACTAGATTGTATAAACAATTGACACAACTATTACATTTAATACAATAATATCATTTAACATCCATATTTAATCCACTCGCACAATGGATGGTAAGTGTTAGCTCTGCTACATGTTTGAACATTTTTAGGGTCAAGAACAGCTCAGTCGTGGTATTTTCTACAAGGATGGACTAGCAGCAGTTTGTTTAATCTTTCCCCCCTTCATTTGTTTTACCCTTATAACTCCCGCTACCTTCACTTCCTCCTTCCCTTTCATTTTCCCTACTCCCCCTTAACCCCGTTATTGCCATTTTTCTCTATTATGCTTTTAAAACCTTGCCTTAATCCTGGTTTACCTAGCTCCCGGGATTCTTTGCATTAAAAACTTAATAAAACCCCTTTAAAACTCGCATTAACCTTTGTCTTTATTCTAACCTTGGCCCCAATGTGTTAATCCATTATCGTCGTGCATATAATATAATTCGTGACCCGGCGGGCCCATAGCTATCATATCAATCAAAACACATGTTAATTCTCTGTTGTCCGATTGCGCTCCCCATATGATCCAACGCCATTCGCAAAGCCCTCGCCCCATTAACCGCTCGTCCGTTAGGCAGCGGGGAAAGTGGTTTCCCTGTCGTCCCGTCAAACACGCGTCTTCATATTATTGCATCGCACCCTCTTGTACGATTACCACCACAACGCCATAAGCGGTGCGATAAAACCACTTTTCGCCTTCCTGTACGACTCCCGGCAGTTAACGCTCTTGCTCCTTTCACTCCCGATCACCGTCGGATCTGCCACGTCCAGATCCGACGGCCCTAATTTCTTCATCCGCCTATCTTCCGATATCCTCTGTCAATCGATCTCTGCCATTGATTTTAGTGATCTGACGGCTGATACTGTCCCGGTGGTGTCTTTTCCTCCCGCTAGCAGATCTCGATCGTCCGCGTAATCCATCCAACGACCAGTGTTTCATCTCGGCTCCTGTTCATTTTCAAGGTATTTTTAAGTGTTTTCGGCCTGAGTTATGCACGCGAAGAAGGAAGAGATGATCCAGCTACCTGCACATTTAATCATCAGCTACCACAGTTAAAGAACAGCACGGTCAAGGACGATCCTCGAGTAGATAAATGACTGCAGCAGTTATTGAAATTTATTCAGACAATACTTCATCTATTTGTAAAGGACATCAAAGTACCAGTAAATGTCATTCTGTCCATAAAAACATTCAGATTGTAGCAGAGGACCCATATCTAACTGTAAATGTGGTTGGTGGTCAGTTATGACCCCTCCACGCATAGCCTAGCAGAGTAATTTTGTAAACAAATTCTATATATAGCCAGAAAAACAATGTAATCAGGTTGATGAGTGTTTGATGAGTGTTATTTTGTTGTAAACTTCAACTTCTGGAGACTGTAACTATTGTGAGACCTGCAGCTTCTGGTCTTCATTTCTAGCTAATACAAGCTTCTTTTGCTGTCAATTGCTCATTTTTCACTTCTTCTATGTTCCAGGCTGTGCCTGTCATGCATTTATTCATGTGTTGTTGATGTTTAGAATTAGAGGGGCTATCATCCCACCTCTATGTTTGAATTTAGCATGCATCACTGAATTTGTATGCAGGTTTCTATTATTTTGATGCTAGAGAGCTGTCATCCTGTCTGCGCATTAGATAATAGATTTACAGACCTTTTAACTAGTTGCAGCCGGCCATCACAGGGTCCTGTGCATCTGCTGGTGTGATCAGTCTTCTCCATCATCACATTTTCCTTAAACTGTGAGTAATTGGTGGTCTAAAGCCTTGTAGTCTGGGGGTGTTCACCCATGTCTAGGGTTAAGCATAGTAGGAGTGGTTATCTGGCTTGAATATGCAACATTTGTTTCATTCATCCACCATTTATCCAACATTTTGTTGAGTTTGCAATGTTCCCGAGCATCTCTTATATACAACCTAAGGACACCTTAATTTTTTCATTACTTGATTATTTTCATTTTTTACCCCAAGAATAACTTGTCTCATCATGTTTCCAATTAATACCACTTGATCTATTTTATCATAGATGCACCCTTCTTCAAGTTGGACAAAGGATTGCCCCCCTTCACCTCTTGACTTGTTATATACTATCTTTGATTTATAATTTGAAGCACTTGGAATCACTACTATCACCCATAAAAGGTTTGTATGCTCATCGTGCTTTTACAATAACTTATTTCAATGCTAAGGTCACAACTTATAAGCCACTCTATTTAAGTCTTAGTATATCATCAATCCATTCATGTGTGCAAATCAATAAAGTACACCCTCCTTTAGTTGATTCAAACTTCTTTTTTCAATATGTGCATAATCCTTCTGAAGCTATCATTCTAGACTTTCCAATAATACTCCTTATTACAATTTGGTCGTTGTTCTTAATCCTTTAAGCCTTTTTCCCAATCTATCCTTAGCTAGTTTCTAGTGTTTTAAGTTCACATTTCCATATTTTAAGACCTTAGAATTATATGGGTCATCACTATGACCCTCACCAGTCATCCCTAATCATCAAACATGTTGCTCAATTCACTCAATCTATATCATTAAGTAGGCTTGTTGCTTGAGAGACATCCCTTCACTTTCTCATATTAGAGATTAATATTCCCTACTAGACTCAATTTCTTAAAATTCCATGTCTACTAACTTCATAGATGGAAACTTCAATATTTATGTCGATAAGCATCTCTTCTTGAAATTGGTCAAACCAGACATTCGTCTACATTTTTGCCCTGCATCGTTGAATCTATTGAACTAATTTCAGCATCATTGATTTCAAATGTGTTTCAGGTGGTAATTAGATTGCGTGACATCTGTTTTCAGTTACGGGTGAGATATGGGCGGTAATACCCGCCATTTCCACCAAGCTCCAACACACAACCTATCCAAATAGCCCGAACATTCAATCATAGACTAATGGAAATGCTGTCACACTAGAGTGTATTGCGATATAATAGGAGTGGACAAATATTTGACAATGATAAATACCAAAAAAGTAAGATTTTATATGGGGATGGAACATGAAAAATTCAAGATCAATGAATGAATATCTTACCTCCAAAAATACGAAACAGAAAAATTTTGTAAAGCTTTTGCAATGAAGATGAATTGTTCAGACTACATATGAAATATGAATTTTCCTTCCTTGTAGCTGGTGCCAAAAGTTGTTCGTGCAATGATATGTGCACTAAGATTCTCAAACTGTTCACAAACGTCTATTTCATTCACGCCTACTTCAATCAAGATTTTCTATTTGTTTAGCATATTCGTGGCACTCCTAGCAATCACAGGAATTAGTGCCTATTATGCACAATGCACACAGGAAGCTATGTGAAACATACTGTATTAAATGCATTTTTAAAGATTAAGTAGAATTGGATATAAGCTTTAGATCATATTTAGGAAAAACTCAATTAAATATATTACTCTCAAGTTCTCTGGGAAGAAGGCAAGATTTATGATTCTTCTGTGCCACATCCAATTTTCTCCTTTCAAACTTAGGAGTCCATCACCTTCTAATTTCTTTAACATAGAATGAGGTTCTGCTTTTTCATACACTATGCTTCAATGATAATAACTCCTTGATTATCGTAGGTTTTTCCATAGTTAGTTTTGTGGTAGGGCCAAACTAGACGAGAAAAGTGCTACCTATAACAATAGAAACCCAGTAAAGACAACCCTTCCAACTATAATTTCAATCTCGAAAATATGGAATATATGAAGCAACAATACTTCACCGTAGGACTTCCTCCAATGATGATAGAATGGCATAACTTTGGCAAGAATATCATGAGAGAAGCCCATATTTTCAAAACTCGCTTCATGCGCCATTTTCACCATCTCTTTGGCATTTCCAAGAAATAGGTTGTAGTGAGCTTTGAGCTTATCTCGATTGTTGATTTGCCCAATATTCGACAATCAGACGGACATAGGCGTGGTCAAATAATTGACTGCACCCATGTCCTTCTGATTGTCGAATATTCAGCGAATCAACAATTGAGATAAGGATGCCCGCTAGAGAGAGCCTCTTATTCCCTGTGATTCAAAATTCTTCTGTATTTTCTGAGGCTTCCACCATACAAATATTATAGCTTCAACAACTACTGTCATGACAAATATAGTGAATGTTGTTGAACCAGAAATCCATAATCGTTCCTCCATCATCTCAATATTTCTTTGTGCTCTCACAATCTTAATTTCCAAAAGATTATATAATCTTCAAAGCCCCGAAAGGTACATCATACACGTGTCTTTCATCCTCAATTGAAGTAGTTGTATTAGAAATGATTTGTTGTCAAACTGCAACTTTCCTTGGTACAATGATAGAGAATGGATGGATCTGTTGGCCATGTTCATTGACATGTTATTCATTGAAACTTCTTTTAATTTGCAATAAATTACAGTCAGTATTGATTGATTATATTTCTATTGGCAATTTGCGTTCACTACAGCCGCATTGGATAGATTGTGCATGCAAGCATGCTCACATTTTGGGGAGACCAACACACAATATGTTTGTTGTCTATGTTTGCATTTTCGAAGAAATGACTCTTGAAAACTATCATTGTATTTGATTGGGACGTTGATGGAATCTATACTTTCACATATAACATTTATGTGATGTGCTCCTTATTCGAGTGCTTTATGAAAAGTGGTCGCCACTCGCATCTATTGTCTTGTAGTTATCACGTTTGAGAGGAGTTCCTCACGTTGGGTGGTGCTTTCAACTTAATTATTTGCAATGGTCTAGATAAATGGAAAAGTCTGGGAAGTTCACTTGCAACACATACAATGGGGCAAGTATTGTTGACTACGTTATTTGTTCATAGAGCTTGATAGAAAGGATATATGAAGTTAAGATTAGAGAGCATACATGGGACTTAAAATCAGACCATAACCCAATTTATATAAAGCTATCTTGGTTAGAAGAAAGACAACATAGGAGGAAAACCCAATGTTCTCGACAATCAATATCAAGGGGCAAAATTCTTCTAACACAAGAAAATTGCACTATCTTCAAAACAATGTTGGAGAGATCAATTCAGAAGGGGAAGAGTGGTTCCCAAAGCCTCAATAGTCATGAGTTAACAAATATAATTCAGAGTGCACTTGAGAAGTGCAAAAGAGCAAAAACAGTAAATCTGAATCAAATTGTTTTCTTGTAAATGCTTGGTTTGATGAGGAATGCAAAATGGCAAGGAAAACCTTGAAAAAGGCAGGCGAGGAGAAGATGAATGTAAAGTTATATAAGCATATTTTAAAAAAGAAAAAAGATGAGTTCATGCAAACAAGGCGAGAAGAGTTAATATATCTAGGCAAGAATCACCCAAAGCGTTTTTGGCAGGAACTTCAACCAAGGAAGAAGCAAATTGAAAATAATATTACAGCCAATCAATGGTTTGACTATGCAAGACAACTCTATGAGAAAGAATCAAAGGAGGAGCGTCCTCCAAGGATCAACATAACTACAAAGCTTTTCACATTTCAGGAAGTAAAGACAGGAATTAACAAGTTGAAAATAGGAAAAGCAAAGGACTTGGTTGAACTTCAAGAAGAATATCGAAAGTGGGGAATGAACATTCTTGCACCGCACATCATGGAAATATTCAACAACGTTATTCAACAAGGATTCCCAAGGGATTGGAAAATTAGGCTAGAAATACCCCTTTTTAAAAGTGGAGACATTAATAATCCTTCCAACTATAGAACCATTATGATCAATCCTTTGTTTGTAGAGCTCTTTAGCAGCATGGTGGAAAATAGAATCAGTAAGTGGGCGGAATTCAAAGAAAAGAGGGCAAAAGGGAAAGAAGGTTTTAGGCCGCAACATTCTATAGTAGATCATGGTATCACATTGAGACACACAATTGAAAAGGTTTGGGAGGGCAAAGAAGAAGTATTTTGTTGCTCTGTTGACTTCAAAAAGGCATTTGACACAGTCCCTAGAGATAAGTTGTGGAGTAGAATGGAAGAACTTGAAATTTCTTTACATTATAGAGTTGTTGTCCATAGGTTTTATGAAGAGGTGAAAGTCAAAATTAGAACTTCAGTAGGCATTTCATAAAGCTTTAGAAGTGACATCGGAGTCAAGCAAGGCTGCCCTTTATCCCCTACTCTTTTTTGTTTATATATTGATAAATTGGAAGAGTGGCTAAATCTGCAAGGTGGAGATGGTGTTCGGTTGGGGGGTTTGTGATAAATCTTATTTTATATGCTGATGACTTGGTATCGATTGCTAAATCGGCCCAGGGATTGCAGATGCACCTATATGCCCTTGAGCATTTTTGTAAAGAAGTGGGGATGCAAGTCAATATCAACAAGACCAAACTAATGATTTTATCAAATAAAAGGAAGCAGAGTCATCATACATTCTTCTTTGAAGGCAACATTATTGAAGAAGTTAATGAATACAAGTACACTGGGATTGAATTCAACAACAAACTTAATTGGGAGCACTGCAGAAAGAAGAGATTTTTAGGAGGGCGGAAAGCATTATATGCTCTTCAAAACAGATGTAGAGAGGCATAGTTATGGGATTGGAAAACAATTAAAGTGCTTTTTGGGCTCCTATTTTGTCCAGTGATATTATATAGGTGTGAATTGTGGGCTAGCAACATCCCTATCTCAAAATGGAAGCAAATTGAGAAAATCCAAAAACGCTTGATCATGAGCAAGTTTAAAATAAAAAGTTTGGTTTCTTATGAGATAATGTTGAGTGAATCGGGGGAAACTTCCATCGAAGCAATTGCTATGGTGTGTCTCATAAGGAATATTTAGAGAATTGAGGAAATGGGGGAAGGTAGATGGCCTAAAGTTATCTTCAATGAAGGAACGAGTGAAAGAAAGAAATCATGGATGAGACAAAACAACAAATGGATGCAAAAATGGAATATTTACCTCAATGCATGTCCCACAAATAGCAAGGATTTAAAGAGTTATGTTATGGAGAAGTTTCATAAGCATATATGGGGAAAAGAGTTGGGTAGAAAGAAGAAGTATTATGTTCAAGAATTCAACCCCACGTGTGATCTCCAACAAAAAGAATACAATGGAGCTAGCATTCCATGGAGAGCAAAGATTCTTATTGCTCAATTAAGAACTAACTCGCATCAACTGCAGTGCGAAAAAGGTCGGTGGAAAAGACCTAGAGAAGCTTGGGAAGAGCGAGTGTGTACTTTTGCACTTCTGGGACGGTGGAATCAGAAAAACATTTCATTTTGGAATGTCATGTTTTCAAAGACATCAGAGACAGTTACAGCAGTATGTTAACATTGGTTCCTTGGCATTGACTTTTCAGTGAGGGCATTGTTAGAAGGTTGTGTCAGCTCATCATTAATTTGAATAATAAGAGGATTGAATTACAAAAGGCAAAAAGCAAGAAAGCTAGTGGTCCCATAGACTATATCAAGTCTCGTGGACGTTAAAATTTCATTTCATCAAATACCAACTTTGCATGGGTTCTTTTTTTATTGCACTACAGATGGTTGATGTGGAGCGCTAATCTCATTCAATGAACTTATGTTTTATAACTCGCACTCGTGCCACTTAAATAATTGCGGTGTGCAGTAGACACTATGCTTATGGAAGGGATGCTCTCAAGGACGAGTTTCAGATACCAACGGAACTAAGGTGTGAAGACAACTTATCTCTGACCAATTTGATGTTTTTTGGAATTTATGATACATATCTTAGAAACTAGGAAGGTGAAATTATGGCGATATCATCGATGGGAAAATATTATCAGTTAAATCACTTGTTAGGGTTTTTTTTATGTGGAAGTTGGAAGATGTACTAATGGAGTGTGGATGACTGTGAGAGAAAGTGACCTTTTTTTTTAAATTGCAAGGTTGGAAGCAATCAGGCACCAAAGTCATGTAAGGGTTATGGTTGGTAAAAGTACTCTTATTATAGGCTCACGAGATGAAGGGCCTTTAAAGCTTAAATGAAGAAGAACAAAATTGAATCTGCACCAAATATGTCAAACAGTGACACCACTAGGCCTCCAAAGCCTGCACATGTTTCCTTGCACATCTCACTGAGTTTGAGATCCCAACATACCAATACTATGGTGCCTCAACGATTTTATATTGTAATAGACAAACGAGCTTCAATTGTGGAAAATCTTGGAGACAGAGAAATTGTGAAGCGTGCTTTCAAAACATTTCCACATATTTTAAAGATCACTAAAATCAGTCAATGCAGTAATGAAAACCTTTTTTTAGAGTATGTTGGTGGACAAAGTGGTAGAAAAACTATATTTTTCTAGATTAACAAAATGTAATAGTGAAAAGCAAGCAGGTTCAACTTAAAGGAAATGCTTTGTTGGCTGTAGATAGGGCCTACAATCCACAAGATGTTCAATGGGAATTAAAGTTATAATGGTACCCTTGTGGGAAATGATGCCACATGTGATGTAGCTCACACAGAGACAGAGGTTTCTGGTCTAGTATAGACAATTTATTTTATGAAATATGTAGTAATCTGTAACTTAAAATATTTTCTTTAATTCTCTTAAATGTCTGAATTGATACTAACTGTAATCTGTTCAAGAACATTATTATTCTAATCGCTTATGCCCCAATTCTTTAGAGGATATAATTAGGAAGTAATGGTTGAAGATATATGATCCCTTGGAATGATTAGGGTACATTCCTTTAGAGATATAGAGGTATGTACTTTACATAATTTTATAGGAGTTTGGTTGTACCATTGGAGTTTATTTTGAGTAGAAGACAACCTAATCAGTAATTAAAGCTTAAGTACAAGAAAATTCTTTAAGTGTGGGCGTTTCATAGATTCAACATATGATAAGAGTTATTATACATGTCATTGCTAAACATGCTAAACTTATTTCTATTTTATGTCACATTGGAAAGAAATTAACCCACTGAGGGCACTTTAGAACTTCTAGTCTTACATTGTAAGAGCTTGAATGAAAGGTTCAACGAAATGTTCAAAACACTGCATTTTTTAAAATATTGAAACTTGTGGTATAGGGTTTTATCATAATGAATTGTATTTTTTTTTAATCTTTGAAACCTGTGACATAGGCTTATCTATGAATAAATGTGTTAAGATATCAAGGTTTGAAGGACAATGTTAGTGATAGTAGTAGCTGCCTAAATCAATCAACCTGTGATGCACTTACACTTTGTTCCTAGCGCAGCCAATGGAACTTGGCTATGGTGATATCCCGAACATTTGATATTGCCCACAAAGGTTTTCCTAACTTAGTATGATAAGCCTAACAATGTTTTTTCGCTTTTGCTTTTTCTTAATGGCACTAGGGCCCTCATTACATAACAATGTCATTCCCCTCTTTAGCACAACTATGTCATTCCCTCTTTTGTAGACTCACTGCATTAAGGGGATGCTCATTTGAATTCCACCTATATAAAACACAACCAGGTTTGGATTTTGGGAAAAAAACTCGAGAAATAATTTGAAATTGTCCATTAAAAATGACTAAATGGGTCCAATATTATACGTCTCCATTATATATATTCTATTATTCACACACACACACACATATAACCTATGAAATAAAGGCCCTATGATTTTAAGCCAATTGCCTGCAATAGAGACTTTTTTTTGTGGTGAACCTCCTCAGCCATGGTAATTAGGAAGATGTCTAATAATCCCTATTTAACAATTTACCTCACTCTACCTAATGGGGCCAAAAAAAATAAAAAAAATTAATGAATGATTCATCTTCTTTGGTTTCAACAACTTCCTAAGATTGCATTCATTTCCAATAAATTCTCAAGGTAACCCTAAACCAGTTTGACTCTTGTCTCTAGTTAGAATAATGGAAACTTATCCAAGGATATCAGTGTTATATAATTGTCCCTATTTTCTCTATTTTCACAATTATGTCAGTGATTTGGAATTTATCTATGATTCCCCAATACCAGTTTGTCTATAGGTGAGCCGCCAAATGTGAGTTAAAATTCACACTTGTAAAATCTTGCAAATTTTGTTTTGCAACTTGTGATTCCAACAAATCTCTACTGAATTTGACTATATTTTTATTTTATATTTAACTTTATCTTGATCTCGAAGTGCAATGATCTTGGGAAGATTTTCTTATGTTGTCTATTTTTAAGTAAATACAAAAAAAATTCCCATCCACATATATATAAAATAAAATAACGATTTACATAATCATTGCATTCCTGAACATTTTAAGTAATGATGAGAGAATTATTACAAGTTTTTGTGGTGATTTAAAGGTAGAGATCCACGGGAAGGTTTGTTTAGCAGATTGGATAAGATTGCATTCAATGGCAGCTGCATAGTTTTCTGAATATATCGCTTAGTTTTCCTGTCATGTTCTATTGAGCATGCCAAATGATTGCAAGGACTTGTTAAAACCAAATACATTCATAAGATTTTGAATTCAAAATACTAAGATATGACAATTATTTCTAGTTGCATTTGATAAGACAAGTTTTTTTTTAAGTTACTTTGTTTAGAAGTTTATGGAGTTGAATATCCAAGCTTTGACATAACTTATGGTTTTTAAAAATCTATACATAATTTTGAATAAAAAATAACAAAAAAAAAATTACAATTAGATAACCTTAAAATATGACATAATTAATTTACATAATTTACATATATGCATATTCAGTGTAGAGTATTTTATCCTAAATGTTCCAACATATAGTTGTAATGGCACTAGAGAATGTTTTTGTTAACAAGCTCTGATATAATACAATTATAAAATTAAGAAAAAAAATACACAAAATAATTTAAATTTAATATATCAAATATTATTTTTTTGATTGTAGAAACTAAAATGTAACCTTTTCAATCTCTTTGCACTTTTTGAGACAATTGCTAATTTATTAAATTTAAAAATTATATATTGTAAAATTAAATTTAACTTCTCACCTCTAGTAAATATGGTTACTTTTCTTTCTCTCTTAAATGCACAAATTATTGAAATTAGAAATGTGTCATCAATATAACTTCCTATAAACAAGTTCAATAAAGTGAATTGTCCAATCTAACTTAATATTTCTTGTCAATATCTTTCATAAACACAATTACTTATCTTTAAAACAACAAATTATTGACGCTTATTAATTCTTACTAAACATACCCATATTGCTCACACTGGTTAACATAAAAATAATAACAAGTACATACGAAAAAAAATCTAAACTAGATAATATTATTTAGTTTGAGTCCATCAATTCATTGTATTGTTTTCCCTCCCTTTTCAAGAGGCAATGTTCTTTAACCACAATACAAATACCTCAGTGTTAATTTTTCAAGCAATCATCATTAATTCGTTTAATATCTTTATCAATCATTCACACTAGCTTGAAATTACCATTTCCAAATTATAATCACTAACTATTAAATCTCTTCTACCATCATATTATAAGGAACTACATATTATTTTTATATCCGCAGACAGATAGGTTTATACAATTATAATCACTAATTATTCAATCTCTTCTACCATCATATTATAAGGAACTACATATTATTTTTATATCCGCAGACAGATAGGTTTATATTGTTTTTGTTTGTTGTCAAAGTTTTTTGATGCAATTTTTTTTTATAAGATTCATCGAAAATAATTATATTAAAATGATTTTTTTTAAATTAAAATGGTTTTTAATTTTTTTTAATTTTAAAATTTTAAAATATAAAAAATAAATATAAATTAAAAATTAAAAATATATATATATATATATATAAAATTTACACGTGTATTATAATGATAATAATTTATAACAATTTTTTTTTAATAGCAATGTACCATCCAATCTTATAAATTACATTATAATTTTTTAATAAAATAATTCAAAACATATATTTCACTCTTATTCATATTCCAAAGAAAATGAAACTTGTTATAAATTATTATATGGTTTATGATGAATGTAAATTATCTGTATTAGACTATCTGAAATACATAATATTTTAGATTTTGTAATTTGTGTAAGTTAACTTCTTCAAAATCCAATAAATTATGACTGACCAACTAATAGGTCCCTCTCATTGAGCGGAGAGGCTCATTCTATAGCCTAGTATGAGGGGATGTGCAAGTTTGTTTGTATGTCCGTGCCCCTTTAAAATAAAAATAAAAAATAAACATTATGTTCTGAATAGAAAAATAATCTCAGCTATAATTTAAAAAAAAATGAATATATTGTAAAGTAATTAGAAGTAAAAAAAATGTGTGAATAGGTGTTTAAATCTTATACTTTTAAAAAATATTCCAACAAGATATTTAAATAAACTATTTGATGATGGATGTTAACTAATTTATGTTAATATCAACTCTATATATATCTATATATAGAAAAAAATTATTGGTAAATTTTTTATTTGATCCTATATATACTTTATTTAGCATTCAAAAATACAATATAAACAATGAAAATAACACATTGTATTTTGCGCTCTAAAAAATTTTGCATGTGAAGAAATTTGATCTTTCTCGGCTCATATTAGATTTGTACTTAATATGAATCTATATTGATGTATTTTTAACTTGAGTTATTATGTAAGCCACCAAACATTCCATTATATCACGATTCATTAAATTAATAATAAAGATATATATGAGCTAAATTATATATATATATATAATGGTAATCGTCTATATATATTTTAGTTTTGAGATTTAATAATCAAATTTTATATACTAAAATTATGAATTTGATTTTTTATTTTCGTCATTTATTTAATTTAAAATAATTAATTTTAATATATAATTAGGTAAAATTATTTTTTGATCTCACTATTTTATAATTCTAAAAAATTTGAATTTTGGTTATAAAAGTGAAAGATTTTGAAAATAAACACACTTATATATTTTTTTGGGTTTTCTATATATTTATCAATTTTTTTGAAATTTGTGAAATTTGTAATAAAATTGAATATCATGCAATGAAAGTGTTATTATATTTTAGGTTAAAGTTATTTGATTCATATTATCTCTATATTCTATTTTAGTGAGGTTTAATTGACATAATTTTAGGACTTGAATTTAATTTATTTCTATATCACTTATTTGAAATGGAGAAGTTAAGTTTTTTGTTAATGTTTATTATGATTAAATTACATTATTTTCTAACTTTTTTTTTGGAAATTTGTTAAATAGTGATTCGAAGTGTGTAGATTTATTATTTTTTTCTCCTAAAGATTTTAATTTTGTAGTAGAATTGTAGTAGAATGTTTTATTATAATTGTGTAATTTAAAATAAAAGATCCATTTTAACGTTAAAAATATCAAGCATCGAGAGAGATCAAATCTTTTGTGACACAAATTTTATTTTTTCTCCCCTCACAAAGATTTGCACATTGAGTGAATTGGACCCTCTTGATGCTTGATAATTTGAGCTTAAGATGGATCTAAATTAATTTATTTACAATGTTAGCCTATTCTTTTTAATTTTAACATTATTTGGCTCATGTCAACATTATGCACATTACAAATTTCTCCCATTCAAACTAAACAATGCATCTCTTAACAAAAAATGAAGAAAACTTAAATAATGTTTGACATAAGGGACATCCTGAATTTTTTTCTAGGTTACAACACCTAGGAAAACCCCTCGGTACTTTCCCTCATTATGAGGATCGTAAGTGTAAAAGGGTAAACTTATATCCTTTAGGGCACAAGGCGAAGCCAATAATATTGTTCAAACTCATTATAACAATATAATGAGTAAGAGATTAACATGTCACTTACAAGAATAGAATTTGGATGGGGAGGATAATGCTCCATCCCACAACCACTTGTGTTAGACCCAATTCACATGGGACATCATGACTTATCACTAAATAATGCTAGAAATTAAGTATATAGAGGATGAAAAATACATGTTAAGAATATTTTTTTTTCTTTGGTATAAGGAGAATGAGTAGACTCACCCCCTATCACTGAGGAGGCTCAAGGTTGAATCAAAGGGATTGCTCCTATACTCTTGAGCCTAACGCAACCACCTACAAGCATGCTAAGTAGGTTAACCAAGTTTCAATCTCAGGCAAGGCCCCAATATTGATTAACAAAAAAAAATTGATGCAAGATGCCCACTATTCAACCTAGCCTAATGAACTTACATCAAAAGCAATTATATCTATATATAATAGTTTAGTTAAAGAAAATCCCAAAAATTATATTGATTAATAAATATTATTGTGTTAAAGTTCAAAAAAAAAAATTATTCAAATCCTATTCAATCTTTAAATTATAGTAATTTTCAATAACCAATTATTTCCATTTTATTTTCAATAAATTTAAGAAGAAACATAAAGTTTATATGAAAATAACACATACCAATATCCTCCCTCAAAACAATTTGTATGTTGTTGAATAAAGCACCTTCATATCATGAACATAGTAGAATGATTATATTAACAAAATGACATTTGATAACTAACACTTAAAATGTCCCATTTTCAATAATTTATGTTGGAATTTGACATAATATTACCATCAAAATTTCAAGCAATCCTAATAACTCTTAAAACTTTAAATCTACTTTGAAATAACTAAAATCAGATATATGATAAAACCATTATCAAAGTCAATATGTTTTTTCACCACATACGTGACAAATTTTTATATATGTCGAAGGCAGGTTATATTATTTTTTATTTTTGTCAAAAATATTTTACTTTTTCCCCAAGGAAAATTCGTAATTTTGACTATAAAAGATAATGAAAATTACATGTAGCAGATACTATAAAGCATATCAAAATCAGATTGTTGTTCACCCAACAATCATCAGTAACTATACTGCCCAAAATGAGATTGTTTGATATATCATATCCTTTATAAATAAATACATACATGATCATCTATATAGATTGTCCAATTCATGTGTCAAAATACATATGTCATCAAGTATAAAAAAAATATCATCGACTATGAGATAACGCAGAAGTATCCCATCAAAAAATAATCCTCCAGATTCTCTATGACAGACTATCCTATATCGTGTTCAACAAAGGGGTGATGGTAATACTAATAGTGATCTGGTCCATTGTGTTCATTTATCATCCAAGTACCATGATCCTGTTGCGAGCCTTCTTTGGATAATTGATCGGAAATTGTATTCCTTTCCCTGTAGATGTGGACACAAGAAATGTTGACAAATTGTGATTTAATCAATAAAGTTTCATCCAATAAATTCATGTGTGTGTGAGTGTAACAAGTAGATGCCTGATTGAACCAGTCGATGATTACTTTGGAATCACCAAAGACCTGTAGTTGTTGACACCCTTTCTCTAATGCAAAAAGGAGGAGTAACTTTAAATTGAATAGTTTTGCAAAATTATTTGTGTCGTGGCCTAAGACAGTCTTCATCTTAAAGAAATGAGAATTGTTAAGGTAGAGAAAAACTCCCCCACCACATCTGTCATTTTGTGTTGAGCCATCAAAATAGGCCCACGATTTGGTCTTATCAATAATTTCAGTGGATATAGAATGAGGCCCGCATTGTTGTTATTCATCTGGGAGGAGATCAAAAATAGCCAAGTTCTGTGTCCAATACGGTCAAGAATGAAATGTTTGTCATCAAATATATTGTTGTTCCTACCAATCCAAATGCCCCAACTAATAAGTACTAGAATGTTCCACAATTTCTTTGGATTTACTTCATGCCACCAACTTTGCCATGCTTCAGGGAGATAAATGCCTTGCCATATAAACCGTATGTTTAGGGTTTGATATATCATATTCCAAACCATTGCAGCAACACAACAATGCATAAATAAATGCTCAACTGATTCCTCCCCATTTTTGCATAATGCACACCATGAAGGGCCCTGAAAATATATTTTTTTAAGATTTTCACCAATAGGGATTTTATTTCTAAGTAGACACCATAATAATAACTTAGCTTTAGGAGGACTTTTCATCTTCCATATGAGCTTTGACCACCATATTTGTTCTCTGGTTCTCTATAAGCATAAGAATATAAATAACCTTCCTTATGATTATAAACCCCTTTTTTTCGAGTATACCCAAACATATTCATCTTCTCGATCCAATATCCTAACACGCAAATATGATTAAGCATTTGTGTAATCAATCCAAATTTGGTGCCAACGAGCAAGTAAATTTAATGATTGTGTTGATAACCACTTCTTCCCCCAAATGATTTTGTTTTCAAGATCCGTTATTTGATTAAGAGTTTTCGTACCGTGATCTGAAAGAAAGTTCACGGGGGAGAATATGCATGTCACCATAGCCAGACCACAGATCAATTCCTATATGCACCCTAATACCAAAACCGATTTGTCATGCAAGTCTAGATTCAATGATGTTAAAGGAGGCCTCCACTACTTTCCAAATCGAGGATATGTTTTCTTTTGTACAACCCTCGTTAAAAATCCATGTAAAAAATATAAGACCAAGATCATGGGACACATATTCCAAGCTGAATGGTGGGAAAAACATCCTAGTGGATGTCACTTCGGTTTATTATGGCTAAGGAAATTAACAAAGGCTTTGGAAAGGCAAAAGGAATTATTTGACACTTATTCATCAAAATAATGGAAATTAGGAGAAAAGGAAGGTGAAAGGTCACAAGTTTCATGTGAGGAGGAAAATGAAGGAAAATAATGGAAATTGAAGAAAATAGAGGCCTCATTGATAAAAAGGCTTCTGAGGATCAGTGGGAAGGGTTGGTCAGTGTAGCTTTTTGTCAATTTAGTTTTGGAGCTCTCATTCTATTCTCTCTCTCTCTCTCTCTCTCTCTCTCTCTCTCTTATACTCTTGGACACTTGGAGTTTTCTTGGAGCACTCTTGGAGAGTGTGGCATACTTGGATGCTTGGAGAAAGAAGGCAAAGGAAGAGCAGGAAAGCACAAGAGGACATCGGGATCAACAACTACAACAGGTTTTGCTTGCAGGTACTGAGTTGCATGTATGTTTTCCTCACTAGTTTTGGCATGCATGGCATATGCATGTGGTTTATTGGTCATGATATGTCATTGGCATGGAGGATTTCCTGGATTGACAGTGGATTTGTTTAACCTTGTCATTTCCTGGATAGTCATAGTGTTATGGGTTCATTTCCTTTTGTTTTATGGTTGGTTCTCATGTTCCCTTAGTTGTGGGTTGAGTTACTAATTCCTAGAGCCTTGGTTAGACAAATGCTCTGGAGCCCTGTAACAGCTTGGGTTGAGTTACTAGTCCTGGAGCCTTGGTTGGAATAATTCTTTGGAGCCCTATGCTCTAGAGCCCTACACAGCGTGGGTAGAGACCGATCTGGCGATGGTTAGTGATGTCTGACTGTGAGGTGGAATGATTGGTTGAGGGTTGATGTGGTTTTGCCTCTGGAAGCCATGGTTCGGTTTTGATGGATTTGTTTCATGATATCCCACATTCATGCTTGAAATATGGCACGGGGGTGACCGGTTGAAAGAAATATTTGGCTCAACCTAGTCTACAGTCAGGTGTTTCAAGGAAGTCCCATACCTGGTCGACCTATGCAATCATCAATAAGAGCTCTCTTTCTCCTTGGTATGTTATGAGTATTGTACTGGTTTATATATGGATTATATCGTTGTTTCTTCCTTGGTATTTATGTTGTTATTATGTTGGTTATAAACATGTACTACGATAGTGGCTATGTATGGCTCTCATCATGGTTTTACTTGTAAATGAATGAACAATGTATCTATGGACAAATAGATGATAATGCGGCTAATGTGATAAGGAAACAATGCCTCATAGTGAATCTCAAATAAGTATGAGACCCCTACAATGAACTATGTTGTTAAGACGCGTAGATTTCATATTTGTGATATGTTTGACGAAATGCCTGTGATGGCTAGTAGGGGTCCAGCCTAGTCCTTGTCAATTTTTTTGCAAATGTATCATTGTTATGTTGTGTAAATTCATTTCTAAAGGTACCATTGAGTTATGGGCAGTGACTTGGGCTCTGGGCCTGAAAAAGTGGCACAAATTCCATAGTCGCAGGCACAACACTGGGGAAAAAAATCCCCATAAGCTCCCTTTCCCTTGCTGTGGGAGCTTTTGGAGCCTCCCAGACGCACCCTTGTCCGTATCAACGAAGCATCCAAAGGTTTCATGCACTAAAACTTTAGTTGGTCTCAGGGGTTGGTTACCTAAGTGGTTGGGATGGCTCCTAGGAGTTATGTTGCTGAAGTGGAAGGTCTGTTTGATGTGTTCCACCAGTTCCACTTCCTTAACTGACACATAGGCGGTGTGTTACAGAGTTGTAATAATGGACTTCAGGGTAAGAGCAGATCATCATATAGGTTTGTATGGTGGGCATGCAGGTATGTTGGTTAATGTTTGTTATAAGCATTAGGGTTAGCGATATGCTTGTCATTTTATTATTATTATGGTTATATGTGTGATAAATGCTAGTTGATTAGTGTAGTCATATGCACATGTGTCAAATAATCATGAATGATAGTAACATGTGGTTGTATGCATTACTATTGTTGTTTTATTACAATTAACTTGATGATTATGTTATATGTTATTGATGAGCATGTTATATTTTAACTTCTTGTTGTTATATGTTAGTTAATGATTAGGGTTATTGCATTAGGATCTTGATGTTATATGTATCATGCTAAATTGGATTGGCCTATGCAGATGGTTAGGGTTATGACATTAAGGTATGAGTTTGAATATGTCATCTATTTGATGTTTGAGTGTTTGATTATGCCATCTAGTTGATTTATTTAACATGGTATGTTTGCAAGTTGGTTGAATTTTTGATGAATTGCATAATATGACTATGTGTATGTAAGATTGCTCGAAGGAATGATCTTGTTTTAAGATGGTTTTACTCACACATATGTGTTGAGATAACTGATATGTACTTGAGTGTAAGTAGGTGACAGTTGTAGCATTATGTCTAATGACTACGAGTTTATTATGGATTATGACATTATTGTTAGTCTTGGTAAAGGTTGATTTCAAATTAGTGCATATGTTGTCTTGATCTTTGGAACATGTGTTTAGTTACAAGGCAGTGTGATTGGGACAAAAAGGCAAGATAATTGGTATATTGTTACATTTATTTATGCACTAAAAGTTATGTGTTACGACAGTATGATACAAAGAATTGCATGGGAAAGAAATTGCCATGGAATCTTGAAGAAGGATCAGGTTGAGATTTCCCTTGGAAGCACTAGGAACTTATGGGGATTGAGTCATGGTGACTGTTAAGAGTCTTGTGCTTTCGATACCTTATCATTTGATTGCGCTTGATTTGCAGTTTTGTTATGTCTAGTGCATGATCATGCCACTTTGTTTGCGTTGTAGTATTGTTATTGGTTTTCATGATTTCCTTCTTGTTTGTTTCTTGTTCTTGCCTTTTATGTTTTGAGGGTCTTGGGAATTGGTTGGGAAGAAGAAAGTTGATGGAACTCTGGGAGAGATGCGTGGAACACAACATGCAATGTAAGACTCAAATGAAGCTGGTGCATGTATAAGGGTAGTTGAAGGCAAGAGTATGAAAGTCGATTGAGTTGGTTGGGTCAATTGCGATAAATGAACGATGGTAGAACAATCATGTGAAAGGTAATAGGAAAGGTAAAGTCAATGAATTTGAGGCGTTAGATGCCTTGGCTATGTTGGGAACTATTGTTCTCAATGTTGTGCATATTGTGCATGGATAACGAGTGTTCTCTTAACCATGACCTTATGCTATCTGGTAATTATGTTGTGATCATGATTATGCTAACGTTTATATTTGTATACATGTATGTATGTATGTATGTCATGTCTAACAGGGTCATCACGGATCATGATTGTTTTTGTGCTAATGTTTATATGTATATATGTATGTATGTTGTTGTCTAAAAAGATCATGATTGTTTAATGCTAATATTTATATGTATATATATGTATGTATGCATGTCGTTGTTTGAAAGGGCCATCGTGAATCGTTGTTGTGGAGGAATGATTGCTTATGTAGGTGAATGGCATGAAGGGATTCCTGGTTCATGAGGAATCAAGTGGGAAGAGTAGCTCGAAAGATCTCTGAGGTCAGTATCATGTGGATATGAATGGATATTATGTGATTATATTATGTCTATGTTTATGTTATGGACAGGCTAATGCTGAGAGATACATCAACGGAATGAAAGCAACATGATCTGCGACATGTTGGGATAAACATGGATGGCGGAGAGACACTAGAAGCAAGGTTGCTTGGTAGAGGCAGTGTGGTATTCAATGTGCAGTGTTATTGTTGTGCATATTTTATATTCAGTGATTGTACCTATGGTGTTGTGTGCATATTCCATATGCAGTGCTCGGTATAGATGGTGTTACGTACATGTTGTATATGCGGTCTTGTGTACATATCGTACTTTGCGCATGATAGATATGCGACGTTGTGTGCATATGGTGTTGTGCGCATGTTGGATATGCAGTGATGTGTACATGTTGTATATGCAGTGCTAAGTACATATGGTGCTATGTGCATGTTGTACAAGTTGTACTATGTACATATGGTTTTGTGTGCATGATTGTACATGTGGTGTTGTGTACATGTTGTACATGTGGTGTTGTGTGCATGGGGTGTTATGTACATCTCGTGCATGTGATGTTGTGTACATGTCGTGCATGTGGTATTGTGTACACGTTGTACAGGTGGTGCGGTGTACATGTGTCGTTGTGTACGCATTGTGCAGGTGGTGTCATGTACATGTGATGTTGTGCACATGTTTTGCAGGTGGTGTTGTGTACAGGTGGTACTATGTACATGTTGTACATATGGTACTGGTGTACATGTGGTATTGTGCGCATGTCGTACATGTTGTGTTGCGGGCATGCGGTACTATGTATGTGCATTGTGTAGTTGTGGTATCATGACATATGTATTCATTATGTTGTACTCTATGTACATATTTTTGTTGTGTTGTACACCAGGTGTAGGTGTATGTATTGTGTTGTGGTGTACATCGGATGTAGGAGTATGTATTGTGTTGTGTTGTACACTGGGTGTAGGTATATGTGTGGTATGTCAAATGTAGGTGCATGTATTTCATGGTGTTGTATGTCATGTGTGGTTGTGTGTGTGATGCACACTATGTGTATGTGCACATGGTTGAGGAGAAGGCATTGGGTGTTTGTCAGGTGTGGAAACCGATCTGGTGTGCGTACGAAATAAGGAAAAAGATAGAAGCTAAGGATTGATTAAAGGATAAGTGTCCGTATTTTATTTCAGTTTTATTATGCATGTGATTTATGATTCTGGTCTATGATGATTACATGTGATCTATGGTTCGTTTATCATGGTTACATGTGATTTATGATTTTGACCTATGATGGTTGTGTTTTGAGCTAACCTGATGTGATATGTTTATACATGATGATTTGGTCAAAGATGCTAGTTTGACTTATTGTGATAGGAAGCGAACAGAATTCCAAGTGTACCTTGTTGACGTGCCACCAATGAGGTATGATTTGAAGTTATTTCAATTTATTTTGAATCTAATGGAAATTATGTGCTTGGTATAGGAAATCATGGAATGTTGGCTTGGGAGGTCGAAACTGACGGCACGTATTAGCAACAACAACAAAAGGAATGGGAATAAGCAATAGTATGTTGGTAAAGAATTTAGGAGCAGGGTCATTGTGGGACATTGGTGCTAATAGTTTCCATTGATTTCCATGAGCATTCTATGACCAGTATGATGGTTTGAGGCAGGGATATGCCCTGGTTTCTGGACCTTCCTATGTGAGGAAACCTTGTTGAGGGATGGGCTGCCCAGGATTGGGGTGCCAGCAGAACTTGGAAGGTGTGTGACTGCACTGAAGGGGGTAACCGAATTGTTCGAGGGACTGTGTAGCAGAGAAGGCCAGGTCAAGGATGGATTTGTTTTCGTCATTAGCATTTTCAGATGGAATCAGATGCACATTGGGAGTGTGCTCTGGAACAATGAGGCGGTAATTGTTCATTGAGAGAACAAGTGGTGCAGGATTGTAGCACTGGACATTGCATGCATCTTTGACTTTGACAGTGGAATCTGGACTTCCTAGGAAGGAGGTGAATCTTGGTACTACTTTTGAGGGTGGAGGTGTGAGTCTCTAGATTCCCTTGTTGATTGATAAAAACATCGTATCCTTTTATTTGTTGGTTGAGAAAATGTGCATATGCGTATATTATTGTAAATATTGTATCGAGCTGGATTTATAAAGCTCCATAGACAGTATGATTATTTTTTAGGTGAATCAAATGTGTATGTGTGTATATGTGGTTATTAGTGTAAATACAGTAATGAGTTGTATTATAAAGCTCCATTAAATGATATGATTGTCATGTTTCAACAGTGCTCATTGTAAATACTGCAACGAGTTGTGTTATAAAGATCCATGGGTAGTATGTTTTGTTTTCAATAGTCTTGTTGGTTATAGGTGTCATTGAACACCGAGGACGGTGTTCCCCCAAGGGGGAGGGTTCTGTAACAATCCTGGTTAAAAATCCATGTAAAAAATATATAACCAAGGTCATGGGACATGTATTCCAAGTTGAATGGTGGGAAAAACATCCTAGTGGGTGTCATTTCGGTTTATTATGGCTAAGGAAATTGGCAAAGGCAATGGCAAAGGCAATGGCAAAGGCTTTGGAAAGGCAAAGGGCATTATTTGACACTTATTTATGAAAATAATGGAAATTGGGAGAAAAGGAAGGTGAAAGGTCACAGGTTGCATGTGAGGAGGAAAATGAAGGAAAATAATGGAAATTGAAGAAAATAGAGGCCTCATTGATAAAAAGGCTTATGAGGGTCAGGGGGAAGGCTTGGTTAGTGCTTTTTGTCAGTTCATTTTGGAGCTCTCATTCTATTCTCTCTCTCTCATACTCTTGGACACTTAAAGTTTTCTTGGAGCACTCTTGGAGAGTGTGGCATACTTGGATGATTGGAGCAAGAAGGCAAAGGAAGAGTAGGAAAGCACAAGAGGACATCAAGATCAACAACTACAATAGGTTTTGCTTGCAAGCACTGAGTTGCGTGTATGTTTTCCTCACTAGTTTTGGCATGCATGGCATATGTATGTGGTTTATTGGTCATGATCTGTCATTGGAATGTAGGATTCCTGGATTGATAGTGGATTTTCCTAGCCTTGCCATTTCCTAGATAGCCAAGGTGTTGTGGGTTCATTTCCTTTTGTTTTCTGGTTGGTTCTCATGTTCCCTTAGCTGTGGGTTGAGTTACTAGTTCCTGGAGCCTTGGTTGGACAAACGCTCTCGAGCCCTATAACAACTTGGGTTGAGTTACTATTCCTGGACCCTTGGTTGGACAAACACTTTGGAGCCCTTGGTCGGTTGAGTTACTAGTCCTGGAGCCTTGGTTGGACAAACGATTTGGATCCCGGCAACAACTGTGGGTTGAGTTACTAGTCTTGGAAGCTGGGTTGGAACAAATGATCTGGAGCCTTGGACAGCTTGGGTAGAGACTGATCTGGTGATGGTTAGTGATGTCCAACCATGAGGTGGAATCACTGGTTAAGGGTTGAGGTGGTTTGGCCTCTGGAAGCCCTGGTTCGGTTTTGATGGATTTGTTTCATGATATCCCACATTCATGCTTGGAATATGGCACGGGGGTGACTGGCTGAAAGAAAGATTTGGTTTAGCCTAGTCTATGGTCGGGTGGTTCATGGAAGTCCCATACCTGGTTGGCCTATGCAATCATCAATAAGAGTTCTCTTTCTCCTTGGTATGTTATGAGTATTATATTGGTTTATATGTGGATTATATGGTTGTTATTTCCTTGGTATTTCTGTTGTTATTATGTTGGTTATGAACATGTATTATGACAGTGGCTATGTATGGCTCTCATCATGTTTTTACTTGTAAATGAATGAACAATGTATCTATGGCCTAATAGATGATAATGCAGCTAATGTGATAAGGAAACAATGCCTCATAGTGAATCTCATATAAGTATGAGACCCCTATGCTCAACTCTGCTGTTAAGACCTATAGATTTCATATTTGTGATATGTTTGACGAAATGCATGTCATGGCTAGTAGGGGTCCATTCTAGTCCTTGTCAATGTTTTTGCAAATGTATCATTGTTCTATTGTGTAAATTCATTTCTGAAGGTGTCATTGAGTTCTGGGCAGTGACTTGGGCTCTGGGCCTGAAAAAGTGGCACAAATCCCAGAGTCGCAGGCACAACACTAGGGAGAAAAGTCCCCAAAAGCTCCCTTGCCCTTGTTGTGGGAGCTTCTAGAGCCTCCTGGATGCACCCTTTGTTGGAAATAATACTGAGAGGGGGGGGGTGAATCAGTATTATCAAGCAATTTACCAAATCTTCCTTATTTGATCTTTTGAATTATTCTTGCATATCAGTACCATAAAATAATGAGCTTGAACAAAGAAAATAGACAGTCACACCAAAGAACACAAGATGTAAGGTGGAAACCCAATGCGGGAGAAAACCACCTGCTGCAATATGTCTCTATCTTCTTTCAAGAAATTCTTTTACAATGATTTTGTACTGGTGCAGTCCTTTACCAGCACGCAGGCTGCAACCTGCAGAGAGCTACAACTCTCTCTCGTTTTCCAGTTTCTCCTGGAAGGGAGCTACAACCCCCTACTTCTTTTCATGAAGAATCAAATGATCAACAAGTATATAACAGATACAGTCCACTACAGATATCAGATCAGTAATTACAGAAATAACCCAGAACACTTTATGAACAGAAATATACAGTCAACAGATCATCTTAAGACAGGGACGCATATTTTCTTTCTGTGGCCTGCGACTGGACGCAGTCTACCCTCCGCTGTTCTGCGTGCAGACGCACTGTTTCTCTATGCTTTGCTGCGACCGGCGCACCCCGAAACAATATCGCGCCGCGTCGTTTGCTTCAGAGACGCCCCTGAGCCTTTACTGTACTGCGTCCCGGCGCACTTGTCCTTCACTGAACCTGCGTCCCTTCAGATATAAAAGATATGAGGACTTCAGAACCAACCCAAACACTCAGATCCACAGATCTGATCATGCGCCATAGAGATCACAGTCCATTAGAAGATTCGCCCTCATAGATCTGGACTAGATCTCACCAAAAGATATTCAACCAAGATGATACTTAATCCAAATGAACTCCTTTGCTTTATATAGGCAAGCTTCTCCCCAAAACATGGAACAATACCACGAGCCGACACCATAGAAACACAAAACCGTCGGCTAGATACCACGCAAGAAACCCCCACGTGCTTTTCTCTGCCTTGAAATGTGTGCACTGGGCGGACGCACCTCCTGAACGGCTGGCCGGCGTCCCTGGACGCGGGTTCTGTATGGTATACCTGCGGGGAGGCACTTGCTGAACATATTTCCTGCGTCCTTCTTGATTTATCACCTGAATGGGTTTGCCATCAAGGACAACACCTGAATCATAATGCCAACAATCTCCCCCTTTGGACTTGATGGCAACCACATAATCTTCAGCTTCATTCTCCCCCTTTGACATCAAGAGCAAAGGGTATGCTCCCCCTATGCTCATGCATCTCCAGATCTGTAACCAGAAATCCATCATGAAGGAGATAGAGACATATTGCAGCTATTTCCAAGATCTCCTTCACCATAATGCCAACAATGCATTATGTGCTCCCCCTGAGCCTATACCACCTATAGGAAGATGATCAACAGTAAGATGATGCATCAACAACCCCCAGCTTTTGCCTGAGGTATTCAAAAGTGTCCCTGGGCAATGGTTTGGTGAAAATATCAGCAACTTGTTCCTTAGAAGGAACATACTCCAACTTGACCTTCTGTTCAAGTACTTGTTCCCGGAGAAAATGGTACTTGATTGGTATGTGCTTGGCTTTTGAATGCATAACCGGATTCTTTGAGATGCTGATTGCACTTGTGTTGTCACATAAGATAGAGATTGGAGGTGTACAAGTGATTTGATAATCCTGCAAAGTCTGCATCATCCAAAGGAGTTGGGTGCAACAAGATGCAGCAGCAACATATTCTGCTTCAGCTGTAGACAAGGCAATTGAACTCTGTTTCTTGCTGAACCAAGAGACCAGTCTGGGACCCATAAAGAACGCACCACCACTTGTGCTTTTCCTGTCATCCATGCTTCCGGCCCAATCTGCATCTGTATAGGCATGAAGAGTAAGATCTGTATTTCTAGGATACCATAAGCCATAATTTTGAGTCCCTTGAAGATATTTGAAAATTCTCTTCACTGCTTGAAGATGAGTCTCCTTCGGATTTGCCTGAAATCTTCCAACTATTCCAACTGCATGCATGATGTCTGGTCGGGTACCTGTTAAATATAGTAAACTTCCAATCATAGATCTGTAGGTTGGTTGATGTACTGCTGCAGATTCATCATTTGCACTGAGACTGCATCCTGTGACCATGGGTGTACATACTGGTTTTGCATCTTCCATGCCATATTTCTTCAAAATCTGCTTGAGATACTTGGTTTGAGATAAAAGGATTCCTCCTTCCTTTTGTTGGATTTGCAAACCAAGAAAGTATGTCAGTTCTCCTAGCAAGGACATTTCAAATTCTTTCTGCATGACTGAGGCAAAGCTTTGACTCATAGCTTCTTCATTGCTGCCAAAAATAATGTCATCTACATACACAACAAGTATTAGCAATTTGTCATTTTCAATTTTTATATATAGATTGCCATCTGCTGAACCTTTTGAAAAACCTTGTTGATGAAGATATTTGTCCAACCGGTAGTACCAAGCCCTTGGGGCTTGTTTGAGACCATAGAGAGCCTTTTTCAATCGGCATACAAGATTTGGATCATTTCCAAGAATGAACCCATCTGGCTGTTCAATGTACACTTCTTCTTCCAAGTCTCCATTCAGAAAGGCTGATTTTACGTCCATTTGAAATACTTTGAAATTCTGAGAACTTGAGAGAGCAAGGAACATTCGGATGGCCTCAAGTCTTGCAACAGGAGCAAAAGTTTCTTCAAAATCTATTCCTTCTTGCTGTGCATATCCTTTACAAACAAGTCTGGCTTTGTTTCTAATTACTTCTCCATTTTCATTCAATTTATTTTTGAAGACCCATTTTGTTCCGATAACATTCTTATCCTTTGGTCTAGGGACCAGCTCCCAAGTGTTGTTCTTTTCGATTTGCTCAAGTTCTTCATCCATTGCTTTCACCCAACATTCATCTTTGCATGCCTCTTTCACATTTTGTGGTTCAGTAGAGGAGAGTAATGCCAAATAACTTGAAGCTTCTGCAACTGTTCTTCTAGTTTGTATACCTGCTTCTTTCTGTCCCATGATCTGAGATTCTGGATGGTTCTTTTGAACATATCTGGATGGAGTCTTTTCTTCTATTCTTGTTCGTTCTTCTGCTTCTTCGTGAGGTTCTTCTTGAGATTCTTCTTGCGGTTCTTCTTCTTCATCATTCTGTCTTTGAGGGTGGCTTTCATCTTCTTCGATGTCTTCACGATGTATTTGCCTAGGAATGTATCCCTTCTCATCAACCACTACATCAATGCTGTCAACAATTTTGCCAAGTCTTTTATTGTAGCATTTGTATGCTTTGCTATGTGGAGAGTAGCCAAGAAGAATACCTTCATCTGCTCTAGGATCAAGTTTACCAAGCTGCTCCTCAGTATTCTTGATATAGCATTTGCTCCCAAAGATTTTGAAGTGCTTTACCGAAGGAGTTTTACCACTCCAGAGCTCATGAGGAGTTTGAGTGCTGTTCACTCGGACATTTGTCTTGTTGAGAATAATAACCGCCGCATGTGCAGCTTCACCCCAGAAGGTTGCAGGGGTTCCTGATTCATCAAGCATAGCACGAGCCATTTGCTGGATTGTTCTGTTCATTCTTTCAACCACTCCATTTTGCTGAGGAGTTCTAGCTGTAGAAAATTCTCTCCTTATCCCATGTTCATCACAGAAATCGAAAAATTCATTTGAAGTAAATTCCCCACCTCTGTCAGATCTGAGGCACTTAATTTTGTGACCTGATTCATTTTCAACCAAGGCTTTGAAGGATTTGAATTTTTCGAATGCTTCATCTTTGTGCTTCATAAGTCCTAACCAAACAAACCTGGAGAAATCGTCAATAAATAATATCAAGTATTCCTCTCCTCTAGGTGTTCTTTTTCTGAATGGTCCACATACATCTGTATGTACTAGCTCAAGAGGCATGCTGGCTGATCCTTCTTTCTCTGGAAAGTTAGTTCTGGTTTGTTTTCCAAACTGACATGATCTGCATATGGTGTTGTCAGGAATTTTGATATCTGGAAGATCGCGAACTGCCTGATATTTGCAAGCTTTCCTTATTTGTGAGAAGCTTAGATGTCCCAACCTTCGATGCCATAGCCAGTGCTCTTCATCCTTGCTTAGATAGCATTGTTGTTGTCCTTCATCAAATATGTATAGATTATTTGGAGTTCTTTTTCCTTTGAGAACTGTTTTACCTGTATCAAGATCACGAACAAGGCATCCATTTGATCTGAATATAACCTCGGTTCTTTGATCACACATCTGGCTGACACTTAGTAGATTATGCTTCAATCCATCAACAAACAAAACATTTCCAGCCTTAACATCTTCTTTTAAAGGAGCAATACCTTTTCCTTTTATAGTTGCAGGAGTATCATTTCCAAAAGAGACTTTCTTTCCCTTTTCTAAATTAGAATAAGACTCAAGTTTTTCTTTATCACCTGTCATATGCTTCGAGCATCCACTGTCAATGTACCATAGATTTTCTTGTCCTTCTGCATAAAATGCTATCCCACATCTTTCTGTTTGAGGTTCCTTTATTCTCCATGTTTTGGTGCCTGAGGCTTGTTCCTTTTTCTGCTCTTGTACCTTTCTTTCCGGAAACCTGCTTCTGCATTCAAAGTCTTTATGTCCAAAATTATTGCAAATAGAACATTCAACTTCATTTTCAAGAGCTGAAAAGTTGTTATAGGTCCTTTTCGTAATCCCTGTCATACTTCTTTGTTTTTGAGCTTCCCTAGTCATGATTGTTTTATACGCAACACATTGAGCTGCTTTGTGACCAAAGTTATGGCAAGAAAAGCATTGTCCATTGAAGAAGCTTCTGCGATTATTGGATCTACCAGCCAACTGATTGTAATTTCTATTTTCATCTATTCTTGAACCAAATTGAGAAGATTTTACCTGTGGCTGGTTGTGGCTTTTGTTCACCCTTAAGCTGGATTGCCCCTGATAGTTTCTGTTTGACATTTGTCCCTGCTTTACCTGATGATCTTCCTTGTGCTCTTGCTCATTTCTTCTTGCTGCATCAAGATAACTTTTTGAAGTGGATGCTTGAGAAGTTTCTCCATTATAGCCCAAACCTGTCTTATTTAGTGGAGACCGCTGCACACTGATAATCTCATCCAAAGTTTCAGATCCTTTGACAAACTTGAGATTAATAGTTTTTGTTTTCTCAATTTCTTTTCTAAGACCAACAATTTCACCTTCTAATTTTTCAAGATGTTTTTCCTTTTCATCAATTTGGAATTGTAGAGTATCAATAATCATGTTCTTTTCTTCTATGCATCTCTTGAGTCTAGTAATTTCATCATAAAGGTTATCCACATCTACAGCATCCTCATAATCATCATCTTCAAATGCCATTAACAACCTATATTTATTACCTTGTTCATCTTCATCACTGTTTGATAAGCCATCACTATCTTCATGGGTGTAGTAGCTTTTCTTATTTGCGCTTTGTTTCTTGTTCCATCTAACTGGTTCCTTTCCTTTATCCTTATAAGAGCATTTTGCAGCATAATGACCTACTCTTCCACAAGCAAAGCATTTGAAAGGTAGCTTACCTCTGAACCTTCCAGAACCTCTTTGAAGATTTCTGACAAAATTTGATTCTTCTTCCTCTTCTTCTGGATCATGGCTTGCTTCATAGTAATCTTCTTTGCCTGATGCTTTAAAAGCAGCCTCCCTTCTGTCTGATGGTCCTCCCTTTCTCATTTCATAAGCAGTTAGAATTCCATGTAGCTGAGACATAGTAAGAACACGGAGATTTTCTTTTTCTTCTATTGCAGATACTTTGGATTCAAACTTGGGGGATAATGATCTTAGAATCTTTTGAACTACTATGGACTCCTTTACTTCTTCACCCAAATTTTTCATACAATTTACAATCTCATCTACCCGAAGAAAATAATTAGCCACACTTTCATCATTATACATCTTGAGAGTCTCATATTGAATCCTGAGAGTTTGAAGTTTAGCTTGTTTTACCTGTTCATCTCCTTCATAGCTTGTGATCATTTTGTCCCATATTTCTTTTGCTGATTTGAAGTGCATTACTTTCATGAATTCTGTTTGGGATATACTTCCTAATAGAGTACTGACTGCTTTTGCATTTGTTTCATACTTCTTTTTCTCAGCTGGATCTGTAGGAGTAGCTGAAGGAAAAGCATAGCCTGTTTCTACAATGTCCCAAACTTCAGTACCAAGAGATTGAAGATATGCAGTAACTCTTACCTTCCAATAATTGAAGTTTGTCCCATCAAAAACTAGTGGCCTGATTGATGCTTCTCTCTCGTAGTTGCTCATGATGAACGATCTACCTTCAAGCGATCAAGCTTTTCTGAAGGACCTGCTCCGATACCAATTGTTGGAAATAATACTGAGAGGGGGGGGTGAATCAGTATTATCAAGCAATTTACCAAATCTTCCTTATTTGATCTTTTGAATTATTCTTGCATATCAGTACCATAAAATAATGAGCTTGAACAAAGAAAATAGACAGTCACACCAAAGAACACAAGATGTAAGGTGGAAACCCAATGCGGGAGAAAACCACCTGCTGCAATATGTCTCTATCTTCTTTCAAGAAATTCTTTTACAATGATTTTGTACTGGTGCAGTCCTTTACCAGCACGCAGGCTACAACCTGCAGAGAGCTACAACTCTCTCTCGTTTTCCAGTTTCTCCTGGAAGGGAGCTACAACCCCCTACTTCTTTTCATGAAGAATCAAATGATCAACAAGTATATAACAGATACAGTCCACTACAGATATCAGATCAGTAATTACAGAAATAACCCAGAACACTTTATGAACAGAAATATACAGTCAACAGATCATCTTAAGACAGGGACGCATATTTTCTTTCTGTGGCCTGCGACTGGACGCAGTCTACCCTCCGCTGTTCTGCGTGCAGACGCACTGTTTCTCTATGCTTTGCTGCGACCGGCGCACCCCGAAACAATATCGCGCCGCGTCGTTTGCTTCAGAGACGCCCCTGAGCCTTTACTGTACTGCGTCCCGGCGCACTTGTCCTTCACTGAACCTGCGTCCCTTCAGATATAAAAGATATGAGGACTTCAGAACCAACCCAAACACTCAGATCCACAGATCTGATCATGCGCCATAGAGATCACAGTCCATTAGAAGATTCGCCCTCATAGATCTGGACTAGATCTCACCAAAAGATATTCAACCAAGATGATACTTAATCCAAATGAACTCCTTTGCTTTATATAGGCAAGCTTCTCCCCAAAACATGGAACAATACCACGAGCCGACACCATAGAAACACAAAACCGTCGGCTAGATACCACGCAAGAAACCCCCACGTGCTTTTCTCTGCCTTGAAATGTGTGCACTGGGCGGACGCACCTCCTGAACGGCTGGCCGGCGTCCCTGGACGCGGGTTCTGTATGGTATACCTGCGGGGACGCACTTGCTGAACATATTTCCTGCGTCCTTCTTGATTTATCACCTGAATGGGTTTGCCATCAAGGACAACACCTGAATCATAATGCCAACACCCTTCTCCATATCAAGGGAGCTTCCAGGGGTTTGATGCACTAAAACTTCAGTTGGTCTCAGGGGCTAGTTACCTTAGTGGTTGGGACGGCTCCTGAGAGTTATGTTGCTGATGTGGAAGGTCTGTCTGATGTGTTTCACAGTTCCACTTCCTTAACTAACACATAGGAAGTCTAATCATATCATAGTAACTTCTTGTCACATGTTTACCCGATTTGGCTAGTTACTTGGGTAGATGTGGGAGGAGGGTGTTACATCTTTTCTCTTATTTTGTAGTTGAATCCACTCTTCAATGATAGCAGAAAAATATACTTCTAATAACCACCTTTGTCCATAGACTCTCAAATTTAATTAGCGTCCATCTAACCTTTGAAGCAAGGACTTGAGATAAACAAAATAAATTCTCAAGGGCCCCACCCACCCCATCTCTTAGGCAGAGCGATCTAATCCCATCTAACCCATGCAAAGATTATGCTTTCTTTCGAGCCTCTCCATAAATAGCCACAACATATTTTCTGAATGAGATTATAATACCTTTTGGAATCCATGATAGTGCCATCCAAAAAACAGGAATGTCTTCAATAACACATTTGATGAGGACAAGCATTCCTGCATGATATAATCACCTATTGCTCCAGGTTTTTAGCCTTTATCAATTTTTGCTATCAACCACATCCAATCAGTTTTCCTATAATCATTATGTTTTAAGTCGAAACCCAGATATTTGATCCCGTCATGAAAATCTATGGATTGAAAAGGGAACTAATTGAGTGCGAAATCCATCTCGTTCCTAGAGGAATTTGTGGCACATAGAGTAGATTTCAGTTGATTAATTTCCATGCTAGTAGCTTTCCCAAAAATACTGATAACCTATTTGAGAGCAACAATATCTCGAAGAGATCTATCCATAAATATTAGCACATCATCTACAAACAGGAAACAACTCAGATAAATGCCTCCTGTCATCAGAGCTCCTTTTGGGCAACCTCTACTCTTTTCCTCAATAATCAATATGCTAAGGCCTTCCATGACTAATAAGAAGAGTAATGGGGATAGGGGGCATCCCTATCGGAGCTCCCTTTTGGCATGAATAAATTTTGATGTTGAACCATTTATTAGGATAGAAAAAGATGTAGAGGATATGCAACACATTATCCAATTAATGAAACTAATGTGACAACCCAAATGTGTAAGCAACATTCTAATATAAAGCCAACTGCCTCTATCATATGTTTTTGATAAATCAATTTTGAGAATCATGCAATTCGTTTTCCTGGTTTTTAGACTGTGCAACTCTTCTTGTGCAACAATGAAGCTTCATTAATCTGGCGATTCTCCAAGAAGGCAAATTTTTCCTTAGAGATATGCTGGGATAATATCAACTTTATCCAGTTGGCAATGATTTTTGCTATTATCTTGTAAATATAGTTATAGAGTGAAATAGGTCGATAATAATTAAAAGTCATTGGATCATCGGATTTAGGAATGAGAGTTATGAAAGTAGAATTAAAGGCCTCATACATCCTACCCGATGATTTGCAGGAACAAAATGAAATACAAATGTAAACAAGAACACAAAGTTACAATGAAAACTGAACTTCAATTCATTGATAACAAAATATTGAAAATGGTTTACATACAAAATGGAAATAAACTAGCTTAGTCGATGGTAGCTTATCTCTGAGAAGAGATGTGGCCACTAACTACCTTCTGAACTGTGTTATAATGAGGCTCGAATGCCTATTTATTATTGAGAAACAACGGAAAACCCTAAACATACAAAAACCTAGCCCTAGGAGATGAAGCATCAAAAGTTTGTAGGCATCATTGGGGTAAATTGGTACACCAACTTCCGAGGGTCGTAACTTTGGCATACGATCTTCATTTGATGCATACAGTACCTCGTTAGAAATATTTATCCGAGGACTACAAATTTTGACAATAAAGCTTGCCAATTTTCCAAAAAAAACATCGTTTAGGGCCTCAAAACGGCTCAGGAAGTCAAGGACCCGAAAAATTTCCAAAAATAGTAAAGTGTACTACAATTAAGGAAAATGGAAGAAATAATGGTGGTGGTCTAAGTGGAATAGGTGGGTGGCCACCAATATCCACCTCGATTAGTCCTCCTCCCTTAGGAAGCAACAATCCCCATTGCGTTGAGTGCCTCCATGAGATGGGGAAACTTCTATTGAACCTAGTCCCTGGTGAGCCACTTGCCTTGGTGCAAGAGTTGACCAACTTTGACAATCTGAAACAGTTGGATCTTTTGCTAGAAATTGTTCTTGTTCTGCGTGTCCATGATCCGATCAGTTGTGGCATGTTCCATGCAATCCGGGTTTAGCTCTATTGGTGTGAGTTGTTATTCCATGTCTAATGTGTCCAGTAATGGTGAAAAGTATGGTCGAAGGCGGTCCACATTGAACACTTGGTACAGGCCAAGGAATGGTGGAATGACGAGGTCAAAAGAATTATCTCCCACAGCCTTGGTGATGGTGTAAGGCCCATATCAGAGTGGTATGAGCTTTTGATGGGCTTCGGTAAGGCGTTCTTTTTGCAAATGCAACCAAACTTTGTCGCCCACTTGAAGCTCGTGCGACACCCAATGTTGGTCATGTCGTTGCTTGCAAGTGGCATTGGACTTCTCCAAGATATCATGAATATATTGGTAGATGTGTTGGATGGGATCACTAAACCTAGTTGCTTTATCAGCCTTAGATTGTACATGTGTGGATTGTGTCTATGTAGTTACACAAGGCATGACAACATCAATCAGACACAATGGTTGAAATCCCAAACCCACGTGAAAGGGACTGCGACCACTCGAGGCATGAAGAGATCTGTTATAACTTTGTTTCACATAGGGAAGGCTCTCATCCTAGGTACATGGATGCTTGGAGTTGTACATGCACAATATGTGTATTGTCATCTTGTTGACGACTTCTATCTGACCATAAGTTTGGGGATGGAATGTAGTCAACTTGGTGAGCTTGGTGTCCTATAGTGTCTAGAGGCTCGACCAGAATGTGCTCAGGAACCTACTATCCCAATCTGATATGATGGTCTATGGGATCCCAAAATGTACCCACTCTCGTTCAAAGAAGAGTTTGGTAGTGTCCTCTACTATGATACTCTTCTTACGGGCCGCCAATATAGCCATTTTAAAAAATATGTCCATGACCACGAATACACAATCATTACCATACTTGGTAGAAGGGAGGCCAGATAGATATTCAATGGAGATGGATTCCAAAGCTGACTTGGAGTAGGCAAAGGAGTGTACAAGCCTTGCTTTTTTATGGTTGGCTTGGCGATGGCATAGGTAGCACAGGATATGATATATTTTCCACCATCTTGTTAGAGTTTTGCCAAATAAAATCACTTCTAGAGTACGACCACATTTTTCTCCACACGAAAGTGTCTTGCAACCCAACTGTAGTGCGCCTCCCAAATCAGCTTGGCACACTCTCTTCAAGGAACACAAAGGTGGCCCAGGTAGCATAATAATGCATCTTGGAGGTGGAAATCGGGAACTTGCTTTCCACCCACTAGCTTTTGGTATGTGGTAGCAAAATATAGATAATTTTTATATAGTTGCGGCCATCCAAAGGTCTCGTGGACACAACAGTTAAGAACAATAGTTAGTGCTGCAATTGCGGGTTGGTGGAGGCAATCTGCAACATGATTGGTGCTGCCTTTTTTGTATTTAATGTTCAAGTGGAATTTTTGCAGATATGTTGACCACTTTTAATGGCGGTCGTTCTGCAACTTCCCCTGTGTTTGTATAAACTGAAGAGGTCGGTGATCGATGTGGATGACCGTCTCCTTCCCCATATTGTGATGTTTCCATTATTGCACAATAGAATACATATCTTTGTCATAGGTGGGGTACTTCTGAATTGTATCAGAAAGTGTCTCACTATGATAGGCCACTAGAGGCCTATGCCGGGTGAGGACTACACCAATAACATAGTCGAAGGTGTCTATCTTTTCAGAATAGGAGTAAATCCACAAATTTCATTGTACTTTACATTAAGATGGAACATGGATATATACATGGAGAGGGAGACTATTGGGTTTCATCTCGCAATGTCTCTTCGTCTTTCAATTATATTTATTTTGATATTTACAATATTTACATGGATTTACCTAATCCCAAAGATTAGGTGTCAACATTCCCCCCTTAATCTAAAGGGATGTTGGTGAGTCCAAGCATCATTCTGAATCTTTCAAACTTTTCTCTTCCAAGCCCATTAGTGAAGATGTCTGCAATTTTCTCATTTGTGGAACAATGGTGTAGGTGGATTGTCGTGGCCTCAACATGATGTCTAATCAGATGGTATTTTATATTGATGTGTTCCGTTCGATCTTGGAACTTTCGGTTCCTAGCTAAATTTATTGCAGAAGTGTTGTCAATCAAAAGAGGAGTTGAATGTACTTGTTTCTCCTGCAAATCCTCCATAATTTTCTTGAGTCACACAATTTTCTTTGTTGCTTCGGCTGCTACCACATATTCTGCCTCAGTTGTGGTATATGTTGGGACTGATTATTTGTGTGACCTTCATAAGACAACTTTTGGTCCAAGATTCATAACATAACCTGAAGTAGATAACCCAATTTCTTTATCTCCATTGAAGGCTGAATCAGAGTATCCAATCAAGCTGAATTCACCCACTTGTGTATACTTAAGTCCAAAGTCTTGAGTTCCCTTCAAGTACTTTAGAACTCTTTTTGCAGTAGACCAATGACCCTCACAAGGATTTTGCATAAACCTGGAGAGGGATCCAACAACAAATGAAATGTCCGGTCTAGTAGTAGTAAGGTAGTCGAGACTTCCTATTAGTTGTCTATACTTCGTTGCATCCTCAAATTCTTTTCCTTTAGTGGACGTGATATTTAAGTTTTGTTCCATTGGAGTAGTCAAATGATTGTAGTCGGCCATGCCAAACATGTTCAACATATCTCGAATGTACTTCTTCTGAGAGAGGAATATAAACTTCTGATGTTGAGTTACTTCAATACCAAGATAGTAGTGAACATAGCCCAAATTTGTCATTTCAAAACCTTTCCTTAATTCTTTCTTTATGGATGCAATGTAGCTTGTGGTGCTTGCTTCATGCCATATAAGGATTTTACAAGCTTGCATACTTTGTGTTCTTGACCCTTCACAACAAATCCTTCTGGTTGGGACATAAAAACATTCTCTTTCAGATATTCATTCAAGAAAGTAGTTTTTACATCCATTTGATGGACCTTCCAACCATTTTGTGTTGCCAACGCAAAGAGTGTCTAGATGGTAAGCCATTTTGTTGTAGGGGCAAAAGTCTCCTCATAGTCGACCCCTTATGATCCGGATCTCTTCAGCTACTAGAATTAGCCAAGATCTTTTACTTCTATGATGTTCGCAGAATTGCATATGAAAGAGTATAGAACAACCGCATGTGCATACTTCAAAGAAGAAACATAACGACACCCATCAAACCAAGAACACAAACACATTGATAACGGAGTTCACCCAGTGTGGGTTACGTCTCCGAGCCCAATGTCAAGGGTGGGGATGCCACTTCATTAAGTGTTGCAAATGATGATTATGTACATGGTATATTATTTGTTCATTACAAGGATAAATTCCCTCAACCAGAGTGGCATGTCTCTCCATGAGACATTCCCCCTATATGAACTCTCACTCAAATGGGCCCTCCTTCAACATGATAAACTAATAAATTCCCACATGATCTGTCATACAAGTATCCCTCAACATAATGGCAATCAAGGATCTCAATAAAAAAACATCATCTCATCAAATTAGAAGAAAGACATGACATAACTGCATCATTTACCTCCACTTTCGGGGATGGCCGAAAAATTCAAAGATTAGATGAAGAAATGGACTGCACCGTTAAATTCGTCACGCGAAATCGTGTCAAATGGCTATAAACTTGGCCCCTTTTTTACATTGTCAAATTCTAGACCCCCAGGAATCTTAAAGATTCCCCCAAATATTCCTTCTTGAAGATGGCCAAAAAATCGGCTGCTCGGATGAAGATTCTGAGCACACCCTTCGTTCCCTACGAAATCTTGTGAAAAATTACTATAAATTTGGCATCATTATGCTTATGTCAAAAACCAACGTCTAAGAGAATCTTTTAGATTCCTCAAGATTCTACCAAGATTCCTCGTTGTTGAGTGCCTAAATTTTTTTTGCTCAGATGGGGAAATGGACCACACCATCGTGTTCCCTACAAAATTTTGGTTCTTTTGAGTATAAAGTTGACATGTTTTTGTCACTGTGAAAAATCACCCTCCAAGGAATCTTTTAGATTCCTCCAAGATTTTGCATGAGAATATTCTGAAAATATTCTAGGGAATATTCGCCTGGAAAATACCCTCCTCAAAAAATGTGTCCATGCTGGGCTCCAGGTTCTGTACTTGGTTCTCGACCTCCACTTTGACGCTCCTTCCTCCATTTGGCAAAATTACGGGTTTATATATCAAAATATGGGTAGACTAAACAATGGTTTGGTCGTTGGCCTGTTGGTGGTAGTGGCGGGTTTGTGGGGGGTGGACCGGGTTCAAACCCCACGACCACCCCAAAAAACATGACAATTAAAAAAAAAATGGGCGCGTTATTTAGTTTGGAGTTGGCAGTTTAATGGGTGTCGTTTGAAATGCCTAGCAGTTAAGTCTTGAGGGTGGTTTGTGGTTTTTTACACGGGGTCGTTGGTGGCATACTGGCCCTACCCGACCGACACAGGTTTGAAACCCATCGGCCTCCTTTTTGTTTTTCATTTGTAACAGTCGGCTCGGTTGGCTGGGTTACTGCCGGCCAATCAACCTTTAAATTATTTTTTATTAATTTTTAATTTAAACAAACCGTTCAAAATTTCCTGTTGGATTTTTGGGGATCGTCGGCAAAATTAAGTAGGTGAAATATTTTCCCGTTCCGGTTGCTGGATTCCATGTTCCGGGACTCTGCCAAATTGTTGCCTTGTTAGTGACTGCCTCTTGGCCCAATTTGACCAAAACTTTAACCGTGAATATCTTGAACGTACGAAATCATATTTTAGTGTCGTTCACGCCGTTGGAATCAAGATGATGAGCACTACAATCTGGTTCTAGTTCGGGTGAAATCTGAGAACTTTGATTTTTGAGCTACTTTGAGCCCTCTTTGACTTCTAAGTGTCTATGGAGCCACCTAGATCACCTTCATTCTATGGAAAACCATTTACCACAAGCCTGGCTTTGTGCTTATCAAGTGAGTCATTTGCTTTATACTTGTTTTTGAAGACCCACTTGCAGCCAATTGGTTTGGTTCCCAATGGAGGATTAACCAACTTACAGGTGTCATTATTTTATCATAGCATCATATTCTTTTTTCATCACTTCTTTCCATTCATCGTGAGAAGTGTTTTCTTTGAAGGAAGTTGGTTCAAAATCTGTAGATAAATTCAGTTCACAATCATAAGAAACATCCATATCAATAGGTGAATCAGGATTGTCTACATCACCTCCATTTTGTCTAGTTGAGCTTCTTGTTCCTATTTTTCCAACCTCATCAAGATGAACACTTTCAAGTGTCTTTGTCAGCCATTTTGGAGGACCTTTATGAGATGGCCTAGGTTGCTTAGTTGACTTAGATGGGGCTGAGTCAATATTTAGGCTCCCAATTCTGTCATTCACATCACTCAAAGTGTCATCAGTGACTAGAGCTTCATGTGGGGGAGAGAGTGCTTTAGAAGAAGATTCCATAGATTGATCCAGTATAGGGACCCCCCCTTCAAGATGTGGAATCTCATTATCAAATTCTTGAAAATAATTTGCATTTCTGAATCTATCTAAGTGATCAAATTGTCGCTCAACAACATTGTTAGTCTTGGAAGAGTCAAGAAAAAACACATCTCTAGATATTATAAACTTCTCGTTCGCCTCATCATATAGATGGTATGCTTTTGAGGTATTTGAGTACCCCAAGAAGATACATTTCTGACTCCTTGCACCGAGTTTTTTCTTTGTTCCTTAGGTATCAAGGCATAATAGGTGGAACCAAAAACCCTAAGATGCCTCACTGGAGGAATGTGGCCATACCACATTTCATAGGGAGTCTTGTTTTTATAGCATTAGATGGACACCTATTCTTTATATACTCAACACATAGAACTGCATCAACCCAAAACATCAGTTTAGCATTCTTCAAAAACATCATGGAACGTACCATATTTAAGATTGTCTTGTTCATTTTTTCAACCACTCCGTTTTGTTGGGGATTATAAGGCACGATTGTTTGATGTTTGATCCCATGTTGGCTAAGGTGGTTTTCAAATTTATTTGATGTATATTCTTTTCCATTATTAGTACGAGTAAATCCAATATGAGATTGTGCATCATTTTATCCATGCATGAAAGTTCTTGAATGTTTTAAAAGCTTCAGATTTGTTCTTCAATAAATAAACCCAACTCATTATGGTGTAGTCATCAATAAATGTCATCATATATTTATTACCATTTGCAGAAGGAACATGCAGTGGACCATACAAATCAAAATGAATGAGTTCAAGTTTTCTATGTGCTCTGGAATGAGAATCATGAAAATACTGTTTGAGGTGCTTTCCTAAGATACAAGCATCACATAAGCTTCCTAGGAATTGTAGGAAAACTAATAACATAATTTTTCTTCAATAAAAAAAGGTTGTCATAGTTCAAGTGTCCAAATCTAGCATGTCATAAAAGACTTGATGGAAATGTACCTTCATCATAGTGAGAACCATATGAAAAGTTATGTGCACGAGCAAAGGTTCCTTGCAGCATCCAAAGTTTTTCTTCTTCTATCCTAGTCATGGTAAGTGAGTGATCTGATGCTTTTCTAACCTCAAATTTGCCATCAAATATGTGAATGGAGTGTCCTTGCTGGCAGAAGTGGACCTAAGACAACAAGTTTCTCCTCAGCTCCAAGAGGTATAGAACATCATGCAAAAGAAAATATGGGAGACTAGGCAGTTTGATCTTGATGGTGCCAAACCCTGATGGCTTGAGTTTTGACTTATCTGCAAAGCATACTGCTCCATCAACATTGTCGGTGAATTATTCAAAGAAATCTCTCCTGAAATTCACGTGATAAGTTACTCCTTAATCAAGCAAAAAATCATCTTTCCATGAAGCAAGTGAAGCATTGAATAAGTCTTCAGTTACTCCAATGTTACAATGTGCCACAAAATAATGAGCGGATTTGGGTGCTTTTCCTTTCCCTTTGTTAGGTGTTTTACCTTTTCCTTCATTTCTTTCCTACTCAATTCTGTCCCAAGGAAACTTACATGTGGAAGCATCATGTCCATCTCTATTGCATTGTATGCAATGAAGATCAGACCTTTCTCCTTGGAAATGTCTGCTCCCCCCTGCCACTAAAATTCTTCCTTCTTCTTCCTCTTCGACCACCTCTTCTTCTAGAAGAATATTGTGTTTGATTATTCTCTTTTTGTGAAAGGCACACAACTTCTTCATAATACTGAGGAGTTGTCTTCTTCCCAAAATCCTTCTCTCATTTAGAAAATTGGAGATTTGAAAGAAAAGGTTTACCTTGTCTAGCCTTCTTCTCAAGGGAGTCAAAGGTAATCTCTTTAAGGTTTCCCCTTGCTTGCAATGACTCAAGATAATGTGAATAAGTGGGATATAGTTCCTTGACATAAGCTATGTGAGGAATATCTATCTCAACACTAGAGGCTTTTATGTCATGCATAATGGATCTTACTTTTGATGCTAAGGCAATAGGTTCATCATTTTTCAATTCAATATTGAACAACTTAATCATCAATTGAACAAATTCAAGTTTAGAGTGTGAGTCATACAATTCCTTCAACTTCTTTAAGGCTTCAAAGGCATTTGAAAATGGAGAAATATGGCGACTCACCTCTTCATTTATCGACACTGCAATCAAGGCGTAGGCATTGTTGTTCTTGTTTTCCCAAATGGAAAGCTCCTTGTCTGAAGTGGGATTTTCCAATGCATTGTCTCCTTCTCCTTCACAAATTCCCTTCCAAAACTCATTGAAAATAAGGGTGTGTTTTATTTTCTAGTACCACTCATGATAGTTCTCTTTTCCAGAGAGAACTACACCCACAATGGATATGAGTGAATGCATCATAAAAAAGGTTATCTGCTTTCGATTCAAAATCACAACCTTACTTGATGTCTTCTATTTAAATGACATACCTTTACTCTTGATTATGCATCTAAATAGTCATAATATGTCACACCATATAATAGTCACACCGCCATATAATGGATTATAAACATGTGCTACTCATTAAATCCACTCATACATTTATGGTCTTCAAAAAGGAGACATAAAACATTTTAATATTATAATGCCTCACTTATCACCATACATCCTCTTTATAAAAAACAACTCAATTACCAAATGGCCATACCATTGATGTAAACGAACATTGAATACACTACCACTGTCTCAATGACTTCCAAAAAGTACATACCATTCAACGCACAACCCACGTATCAATATCGGCCTATCATCTTGAGGCAATCATCAATTTAGGCGCATTGCTATCAATTAAATATGTTTTTCGAATGCACAACTCTTCAGTCAATCAATTGTGTTACCATGATGGGCTCAACGGGGGTCGATGGCACACAGACTCACAATGAGCACACCGCAAATAACGCACATCAATTCATGGTATTCAAGCCTAGATTTATTCCTTGGTCCTCGATCCTCACTCAACGCATACATACGCCCATCATATACCAATCAAATGACTTCATGTAGAATGCAGCAGCCTACGCATCATACGAGCACATAGGAGTTACGCATAGTGCTTCAAAAACATTTTCTCACAGTGGAAGTTCAACGCAGCTCCAAGGGATTCGAATGCACAAATTCTTTCATAGAATATGGCAGAGAATAGAGGGACATAATATGGCAGGAAACTTATGGGAGTTACAACACAAAAGCTAAAATAGGGTTGGCTCTGATAACATGACAAACCAAGAGTAACTACATGAATTTCATTGTACTTTGCATTAAAATGGAACATCGATATATACATGGAGAGGGAGACAATTGGGTTTCATCTTCCCATGTCTCTTTGTCTTCCAATTCTCTTTATTTTTCTATTTACACTATTTACATGGATTTACCTAATCCCAAAGATTAGGTGTCAACATGTCTGAATTTCAAATGGTTGTTGCAGATCTGGAAATGTGAGTACAGGTGAAGATCAGAGGTTGTGATTTAGTTCAACAAATGCCTTCTATTGGGACTCAAACCAAGAAAACCTTGCTTTTCTCTGCCCTTGGTAATCTCACTCAAAGGCCAAGTGATATGGGAGAATTCCAACATGAACCTCCGATAAATATTTGTGAGGCCCAAAAAGTTGCGAAACTCTATTAGAGTGGTCAGGGTTGGCCAATCCCAAATGACTTGGATCTTAGACGAATCCACATGCACACCTTGCTCATATATGATGTAACCCAAATATTGGACCTGGCTCATGATAAAGGTGCGTTTCTCCAAGTTGGCACACAGTTTGTGTTTCCGCAGGGTTTGAAGGACCTGTTGAATGTGTTGAAAGTGCTCCTCCCAACTCTTGCTAAAGATGAGGATGTCGACCAGATAAACAACCATGAATGAGTTTGTGAAGGGCCGCAAGATGTCATCCATCAACCTCATAAAAGTAGTCGGGGTATTTGTCAAGATGAAGGGCATACCCAGCGTTTCAAAAAGGTCTTCCTTGGATTTGAAGGTGGTCTTCCATACATCTATGTACTTTATTGGAACTTGGTGATAGAAATACTTCAAATTGATCTTGTTGAAATACTTTGCCCCCTTGAGTTAGTCGAGAAGGTCATTGATCCATGGGATTGGATACCTGTTCCTGACAATGATTTTGTTTAGTGCATGATAATCAATGCAGAGCCTCCAAGTCCCATTCTTCTTCTATACAAGTACAATTGGGCTCCCATAGGGTGAGGAACTTATTCGGATGTGCCATTTTTGCAGCAACTCCTAGATCTGTCACTTGGTCTCTTCATTTTCCATAATGGAGCAGTGGTATGTCGAACCATTGGGCAAAGGTGCTTCGGGAGTCAGATCAATCGAATGTTTGAACTGGAAGTGCAAGGGTACCCCTGTGGGTGAGGAGAAGATGTCCCTGTATTCTTCTGCGACCTTATCCACCTGCTTCTGCTACATGGAGGAACCCTTCCTGGGGGCCATGGATGTGGTTGCGATCTTCCCCCTACTTTGAGAGTGAATCGGAAATAAAACAAATTTCCCAGTCAGGGAGATGATCTTACTGCATTGCTTAACAGAGATCAAATAGATGGCAGTAGGCGAGGTTACCTCCAATATCTTGTAACTTAAGACCCAAAGTAATAATAACAGTGCGAGGCCTAGACTCATATACAACATGACACTTGGCCTAATAATACATCACAAAATTCAAGAGGAGAAACATCACACAGTACCTCATCCTTGAAGGGCTTGATGTTGTAGGGAATGCGACACTGCTGGCTAACGTAGAGATCTTGTCCTTGGTGAAGCCACTCGATGGTTTATGGCTACGTGTGTGGTGTGGTTGGTAGGCCCAACGACTTCACAACTTCTGCTGAAATGAGGTTCTTTTGGCTCTCGTTGTCGACAATGAACTGCAACAGAGAACCCTTCACCCACATATGTGAGTGGAAGAGACACTCCCCCTCCTCTATATCTTCGAGCTCAATATTCTAGACCTTGGTGGTGGCAACGGTGGTGTTGGGCTCCACATCAATAATATGATTCCCTTTTCTATTCCCCTTGTTGGGTTCTAACTCAGAGTCGAAACATGCATCTGACTCTGAAACCTTCAACTCAGCCATCAGTGACTACTTGGCTCGAAACTCACTTATGTTGTGAGTGGGGATCTTATGGAACTCACACCACTTTCCTATGTCCTTGTTTGTCCTCGTGGTGTTGTTATTTTCTTGCGGCTTTAGCGAGTTGTCTAGTGTCACCCCTCCTTGGCTTCTTCATTTGTTCTGTGGTTTGGGGTCGCCTTTCCCTTGCTTCGAATTCATAGATCTAAAGTCTCTCTTCTTCTATTTAAATTTATTCTCGATCTTGACATTGTATCGATATGCAGCACCAAGCGAGGATATGTCTAGGAACTCCATCTCATCCTAGATGTATTTTTGTAGACAGTAGCGGTACTTGAGTACTAGATGCCGCTCAGAACCTTTGATACCCAACTTCGTGCGAAAGGGTATAAAACATATTTGAGAACTCTGGCATGTCTTGGTCCCTTCCGTGCCAGAGTGTGGTCCACTTTATGTACTTATCTTCGTAGCTCTCGATAGGGTAATACTGTTCCTTGACAGTGTATCAGAAATAATTCCAATTTGATGCAGCTAAAAATAGTGAGGGTTCCCTCTCATCCCTTTTGTCAAAGTAGGTTTCCCACCAGTCCTTGACATGGAGCATGACTTTGAGGAGTGAAAAAGTAATATTTTCCCTATTGGAAAAATCACAGACAAAAAAATATCCTTCCAACATATTTAACCATTTATCTACGACATTTGTATCTATCTAGCCTTCAAATATGGGAATGTGAAAGTTGACTTGTACCTTAAAGGGATTGGCGCCTACAGAGTGGCTGCTGAATGAATATTTGTCACCTGTGAACATCCGCTGAAGGACTTGGGAAAATTTATCCATCATCGCATTCCCTTATCGCTCGAGGGATTCTTTGAGCTATATTTTGAAAGGATCTCCTACTCCCTTGTCTTTCTTTTCTTCCACCATGAGAGGTCATCGGAGTCAGCTAGGCCGATCTTGCAAAGGTTCAACCAGTTCGATCCCTAACTCCTTATACCTTGACCCCGTTGGGGGCATGCAGAAAAAGACAAAGAGAGAGCAAACCGCTTTGATACCACTGATCTAGATTTATATAGGAAAGAAATGAAATGCATATTTAAATAGGAACACAGAGCTACAATAAAAAATGAACTTCAATTCATTGATAACAAAATACTGAAAATTGTTTACATATAGAATGTAAATAAACTAGCTCAGGCGATGGTAGTTTATCTCTGAGAAGAGATGTGGCGACTACATGCCTTCTGAACTATGTTAAAATGAGGCTCGAAGGCCTATTTATTATTGAGAAATAATGGAAAACCCTAAACATCAGAAAACCTAACCCTAGGAGATGAAGCGCCAAAAGTTTGTGGGCCCTATTGGGGTAAATTGGTACACCAATTTTCCAAGGTGGTAACTTTGGCATATGATCCTCGTTTGAAGTGTACGATACCTCGTTAGAAATATCTATCAGAGGACTACAACTTTCGACTACAAACCCCTATGATAAGTTAATTTTTTTCCATTTTCCAAAAAAAATGTCATTTAGGGCCTCAAAACGAATTCGGAAGTTCGGGACCCGAAAAAACTATCAAAAATAGTAAATTGTGTTACATTAAGAAAACTAAATGAAAAAATGGTGGGGGTTCAAGTGGAATAGGAGGGTGGATGCCAATATTCACCTGGATCATTTTTAAATTGTGTAACTCTTCTTGTGCAACACTGATGGGTTCATGAACCTGGCGATTCTCTAGGAAGGCGAATTGTTCCTTAGAGATATGTTGGGATAATATCGACTTTATCTTGTTGGCAATGATTTTTGCTATGATCTTGTAAATACAGTTACATAGTGGAATAGGCCGATAATCATTAAAATTCTTTGGATCATCGGATTTAGGAATGAGGGCTATGAAAGTGGAATTAAAGGTCTCATAAATCCTACCCAATGATCTGCAATCCTCAATGAAATTTAACAAATCATTACTAGTAAGTTCATAAAAATCGAGGAAAAACTCAATGCCATCCATTAGGACCCAAACTCTTGTCCTTCTTAAACTAATGCAGGACTTATTCTAGATCACTTGTAGTTACCAGGCAAATCAATTCCATATTTGTTTCATCATCAACGAATCTGGGGAATAATTGGGAAATATGAATAATTTTAGGGAGGGAGACTTCCCTAGGAGACTCGAAGAAAGATCGAAAGTGTTATATGCCCATCCTAGCAATATCTCTATAATTTTTTGCCCTATCTCCATGATCTTTTCCTAAGGACCATATGGTCTTAATGGCTCTTCCACCCTTTGCAAAATTCTAAAAATAAATAAATACTCCCCTAATTGTAACCATATAGCCCTGCTTTTAAGTCTTTAAGATTCTTCTTTTTCCTTAAGTATCTTTATTTTTTCAGATTCCATTCTAATAATGTGCATTTTTGAATCATTTATATCATATCCACCCCTCCAGGATGCTCCAATTCATCCTCAATGAATTTCAAGGCCTCCTTGTCCCTTTTCCGCTTGACTTTCGCCCATTCCATAGTCCTTTCATTTATATTTTTCAAATCTTCCACAAATTGTTTGGCCACTAATATAGCTTCCTCAACTAAACAGGGTCTCCAAATATCCCTAATAATAATTCCAAATTCTCCATCCTTCAACCATGAGGAATTAAATTTAAAATGATATTTTCCTAGAAAGTCCGGCTAATTCCAAATAAATGGGAAAGTGGTCTGATATCCCCCCAGACCCTACCCACTGTTTATATAGGGGGGAATTTTTCCAATAGAGCGTCACAAATCAGATATCTATCCAATCTCCTAGATATCATATGTTCTCCTACCCTTCTGTTTCTCCATGTCGATGTCAACCAATTTGTTAGAGTCAATTATATGTGCAAAGAAATCTGATAAGGAATCTAATTGTGCATGACCCTAGATTTTTGACATACCCATGGAAAAGTTTAAGTCACCTCCAAGAATCAAGTCATTAGCCCTCATAAATGATTTGGACATCAATCTATTTCATAACTCCGCCCTTCCCTAACATTGTCCATAAACATTAACCACTTTGATATCGATACCAATCTCTTCTGAGAAAATATCAGCAACAATCACTCCTTCGCACCCCCAAACATTAAGAAGATTCATAGATCTATAATTTACTACCAAGGCTAAACCTTCGGATCTTCCACGAGCATCAATATCTACGAATGTCTATCATTAAACATACCTTATAATGTTTTAAAAATATCTTCACTGGGACCTAACATCTCCCGTAGGAAAATGATGTTGATATTGTCTGCCACAATTAGGTGCCTAAAAGCTAGTTTCTTAGAGGGACTAGCTAGCCCTCTACAGTTGAACGATAACCATTTCATTTGGGAACTGAAATTAGGATTTGCCTTGCTCTAAGGACCCCATCCAAGGACAATTGTCGACCTGCCACAATATTGTGAGTAGCCTGGATGATAGATTTGAAGATAAGTGATTGATAGCCACATGGAATTATAGGGATTTTAGAGGGGCATAAAGGACCCAAACACCTCTGAGGATCATGCACAAAGAATTTGTTATTAGATGGTCTTGACTGAGATCAAAGATTCTATCTGGATTTCCAACTATTGTCAAATGATTTTTCATCCAGGGCCGAGATAGATGGACAAGGGGCCGAACAACATATACAAAATGGCTCAATCAGACAATTTACCACCCCTAATGATATAAAAACATCCCTAACCATAAAATCATATGAACAAGCAGACATAGGCAGATCCACAGAGATAATAGAGTTATTGTGACAAGGAGTGGGAAGGGAAGGGAAAAAAGTACCCGAAGAGGAGAAGGATGAACCACGTCTCAAACTTTTGTCCGTGGAGTGCACTCCCACCATCTGAGTAGAGAGCATATTAGAGATATACTGGCAGAACCAGTTTGTCTCAGACAAGTCCCAAGCTGTAGGGGAGGATCACTCACATGATTTACATCCTTTCCTCCAGTATCATGTCCCCATTGAGCCTTGTGAATCAAAGGGAAATATTTGTAAATACGACAAAATTCATGACATTGTCGACAATGGAAGGGCACACCTTCATAATCCAATATTTGATTGTGAGTATATCCCTTATAATGAAGAACCAAATTTTCCACCAGCCCTTCCCTGGTATCCTGATGAATCAAAACCCTGACATATGACATTTTACTAGTTTCTAGGAATGACCTGCCATATTTTGGGAACTTTCCCATGTCGTCCCCTATACGCTTGAATATATCTTTTGTCCATAGGTGAAGTGGAAACCCTAGGAGCCTTAGCCAAATAAGAATAGCACCCAAAAGTTCTCTCATTGGATCGAATAGGGGAATCCATCTCTTGAAAAGAATCAGAGCTTGGTCAATGCACCAATGGATAGAAAGAACCCAACACAAATGTTCTACCTTATCAAACTTGAGAGAAAACCATCCTTTGGACAGCGTGAAAATACCAGGTAAGGAATCCACTATATGACCCCAAATTTCCTGAGACCACTTCTTAATTCTCGCTGCGGAATAATTCCAACCCTGAACTCTCCATACCAGAACCCTTTCTACCATAAACATTATATCATCGAATCTAAGCCCATTCCCAAGAACCAAGTCCTTATCACTTTCTTTCAGCTTACTGCATCTTGTTTTCTTACTTTTTCTCTTCAAACCCTCACCCAGGAGGGTATCTGCGGAAGATATCGGGCCTCCAGATGAAACCCCTATCATCTGTACTCCTTGACAGCGGGTAAATTGAAACGACACAAACACACCTCCAAAAAACTGCAAAGAACCCACATTTTGTAGAGTAAAAGGAGCTATGAGGTCAAAGCTTACCTCTAATTGGTCGTCATCTGCCTCAGAAGGAAGACCCCTCAAACCATGCAAGGTAGATTCCACACAAATATTGAAGGGAAAGGTTATAGAACCCCCTCTATACCCTTCTATCGAGACAACCAAATTTTGTTTTTGATACCGAGGGTTTAAACATCTATCTGCAAAACTTAGACCCTCTAAGGATATGCATATCACGCTAACATTTGCATCAAAAGGCTCTGGTCATCCATGCCCAACCACCTCTAAAATCTCGGACGAACCCATGTAATTTTGGACTAGAACCACCGCCTTACAACCCTGATTAGGGAAAAAAAGAGGGACCTCAGATAAATTAGGGAGAGATGTATAATACCCTGATACCGGGTAGCCAGGTGTCAAGTCCATGTTTGCTTCACAATGTTGATGTGAAGACTCCTTCCAAATAGAGATATCTTCATAAGGGTCTAATGAGGAGTCGACAACCTCTTCCTTCATGTCGGCGAATATCCCGACTGTCACCGAAATTACCTTTGAAAGCCCCAGGAAGACCATAGATGGATACCACCATAGACAACCCTCTAGCCAAGAACCACTAATATTTATTGTGGGAATATTCTTGCAGTGTCCCAAGTTAAATTAGTAAAGACTCCCATTATGGTTCAAATATTCTCTAATTGAGACACCATACCCCACCATGGAAGAAAATAGAGCTAACCCCTCCTTATGTGAAAATGTTATCTGAACTCCTATAGTAACCCTAATAGAAAAAAGTTGAACTGCAGAGCCATTTTCCTCTTTGACTTTCAATTAGTTTTGAAATTTTTTAAACAAATTCTATGAAGTTTATTAAAGTTTTGAAAAAATAAATATTAAACTAAATATTTTGAAAATTAAAAAATATTTTTAAATTTTTTAAAATGTAAATTATTTTTTTCTAACTGGTTGATGACTATTTTTATGTGGCTTTAAATTGAATTTTCACATATAAAAATTATATTAAAAGATAAAAAAAAATCTAAAAAAAGTTTACATTCACCAAGTATCATAATAATTTAGGCTTTGTTACAATACCATGGGCCAATACCATAGCTTGTCAATACCACATGCCCAAAAACCATAACTCATTTCAAAATTAAAATATTTTATAGATATTTTATTTCAATTTTATTTTATAACATTTTTTTAGCCTTGAGGGTTAGCTCAATTCGTTGAGTTTTGGTCACTAAAGCACCTCCCTAGTAGGAGGTCATGGGGTCAATTATCCTCAATGCCCTTGGGGTTAGGCTTTGCTAATAAGCCGATGGGATGCAATCCCTTCAGATGGATCTACACAAATATTTCCTCTGATTTATTTTTATAACATTTTTAAATTTAAAACTTAATACTTACAATATAACAAGATTTTTAACGATGCATATTCACCCTCATTTTACCATGGATATTATTAACTTGTAAATAGGTTTTGTTACCATGCCATGGGCGAGTACCATGGCATATCAATATCACTTACCCAAAAACCATAACTCATTTCAAAATGAAAATATTTTATAACATTTTTTTATATTAGTTTTTAATATATATTTATTTAAAATTATATTAAAGTATGTTTAATTTAGACGTATCAATTGAATTATTATTATTATTTAAAATTATCAAATTTTTTTACATAAGAGACAGAGACCAAGTCCCTGATGAGGGAGCCATTTAAGGCATTTGCGAAGAATGATACCACATGATTACCATGCAGATGAAGAGAATTGAGGAGGAGGTGGCGCTTATTGGGGGGTGTGTCACTCCTCACACCTATCAACTCATAGGCCTGACATGGTGCTTACCTACATCACAGGTGAGGATTAACCTAACCTAGTTCTCTCATGATAAATTCCTGCTCTAGATCATAGTACGAGAACCATATGTCATTCAGTTAAGTGAAGGAAAGTATTGGGTGTTGGTGGAGGGATTGGTTATTGGAGGGATGGAGTCTGACAGTTTTTATTACGAGGTCATTTATGGTCACCTATACTAGGGAGGGAATGTGGGCTTCAAACGAGGCGGGGTGCATTACACCTGTCTGTGTTTCATCCTCACATGCAGTGGATTGAATTATTTAAATTTTGATATAGGGTGGTCGTTCCCCAACTGCGATTTCATGGATGGTATAGTAGGGTAGCGGACTTGCAATTATACATGGGGTGGCATACGGGTTTTCTTGTTATCAATTTTCCCCAGCCTCTGCATTAGGTATATTCGATCCCCATCGAGGGCTTCTTTTATTTTCCTTTTCAGTGTTGGGATACTCTCATTTCTCATAACTTGTCCATAGAAAATCAGTTGTGTCTCCATAGAGTTGGACCATCAAGCAAGGGTCCATGTTTTTGTTCTATTCCTTCACCATACAGGAAACATGCCCTCTTTTGAGCTGGTGGTAGGTGCTTTCCACTACGTCGCTTCAGGCTTCGACCCGACGGGGGTTTCTTTTAGCTGCCCAGTGCTAGTATGTGTGGTGTGGTTCCGAAGCACCTTTTCTATTTGGTTTCGAAAGAATTTTGATTTTGTTTTTGTCTCTTTCATAAGGTTTTTAGGTGGTTGTGTTGCCTTGGTTTCTACAGTCAGGTAATTGTCAATTCCCTCTATTTTGGCTCGAAATTGAAGCCCCTGTGTCCAATTACCCTTGGTTTTATAATTATCTACCCTCTCCCCCCTTTCTGGTCTTTCCATTTGGTTTTCAACAAGGGGTTTAGCTTGACAATGTTATGATACACACCCGTCATCCCATATGCGTTCTGGCCACAACATTCTTCGTTGGGTGGTTTCATTCCCAATCCTACTGAGGTTCTTTAGTATTAGTCACCTATCGTCGCACTAGTCTCGAGATACAATTATCACCTACAGTCTTTCTTTTTCTCTCTCCTTTTGGCTCACAAATGTTCCACATCTACTCCTATTGTCAACCAGACTCGATATCCTTGGTCTTTATGTCTCCTTCACAGAGAATGTCGAGTCGTCGAGGTGGTGCAACTAGTTCCTCTTCCCATCGCCATTGGCTCTTTGGATGGGAATCAATGACCAATTTCTTTGATATAGTCCCTCCCGAGGTTAGGAAAGAAATCCTCCTTGAGTCGAAGGAGTTTGGGGAACGAACTTACTTGTCAGATTCAAAAGTTGGAGGTGCTTCTCTAAAGTGGGTTCTAGATCTGGGCAAGTTTCAGAAGCGTAAGCTTCATTTTCTACATTCTATCACAGTGCATCAGCAGATGGAAACCTTGATGCGTATGGTCCTATCATTATCTCGAACTGAAATGGATACCTTTCCTGCAACACTTGTTTCTTGTCAGATGATGCATGATGGTTGCTAGCGGTGACAATGATAGTTGGTTATGGCGGTCTCTTGGTCCATCTTTATGTTTTTGTTTCAAATCAACTTAGTTTTTAGATTCATGCTCAACTAAATTGATTTTATTTTTTGCTAAGGGTCAAAACGTTGCTAAATTTCATACTCTTATACATGGTCTGTCAAATGTACTCATATTAGTAAATAGCTCACTAGACTTATGTCTCCATAGAAATATAAGGTACACCTAGATAAAGCCTTTGTCTAACAAAATTGTTTTTGATAGCTCATAAAACCTTTTATGCTTAATCTAATCCTTTTTTTATTAATAATTTTTTTTAACGAAACTTGAAAAAAAAAAAAAAAAAACTAAGCGACAACACTACATATTATATTTATTAACTAAACTACTAAAGTACAATGAGACTATATACCATAAATAAATACTCGTTAATAATAATAATAAAATATTCCTAACCTCCGCATGTATGCGCTATTTATATCTAGCTTGAGTCTCAGTATCCTCCATTCTGGAGAGGCCTTTTGTGATAGTTTACTCCCCTTTAGAGTCGCTTTAGTTCAAGTTGCTTCAGTCTATTCTCCTTCTGCCAGAGGCGCTGGTCCTCAGACTTCTGGGGATTCAGCGGAAGCCACCAGCGATAAGAATCAATCCCAGTGCTCTTGTATCAGAGAGGTGATAACAGCAAATAGGCGTCCTTCAATACCTATGGAGCGCCCTGAACAGTGTTTCCACTGCCGTGATCTGCAGGCAGAATTTGAGGAAGTGCGCGCGCAGCAAAGGACCCTGGAAGATCATGTTCGTAGCATGGAGGCTAGGCATGCAGACCAAATCCGGAACCTGGAAGCAAAGCTTGATGAGCAGTGCAGAATCCTTCATGAAAAATATCGAGCCGAGATGAACTTATTCCTTCATAGAGTTCACTCATTGCACGAGCAGTTCAGCAATCTGAGCAACAGATGCGGTCATGCCGAAGAATCAATCACAGTCCTCAGGTATATGATGGATAAAAAATTCAAAGAAGCGTCCTCCTCTTCCAGCGCAAAACCGAACGAGACAGACCCAAACCCGGAAGACTCTACAGCGCGAAAGATTAGTCACATAGAAATTGATTAGCTATGTGTTGCAGTTGTAAGTTTTGGTGTTTTCAGTTTGTAAGAATCTATAGTAGTAAAAGATGTCTCATAGCTAGAAGCACTAGGATCAGGATCAAGGAAATGAACTATTTTGTAATTCCTTGGATCCGCAAGGCTTAAGAAGCACTTTATGTATGGCAATCTGCCCCCTCTTTTTTTCAGACTAATACATAGCAACCGAACTTGTCAAAAAAAAGAAAAAATATTCCTAACCTATATAAAATTTCTTTTACAATATTACTAAGTACTATTTTTTATTTAGCTTTAAAACATCCCTTCCCATCTCGACATATTATAAACATCTCTATATTAACTATTATATGTACATATTTTAATAAAAACGTATCTAGTTACATCATATATCTCATGGGAGTTCCACGTGCAATATATTATTTAAAAATGTATTAAGTATATCCTTCTTAGGGTAAGAACATCTCATGTCATCTCATATTATATTTAATTAAAAATCATAAAAAAAATATTCAGAGCATAAAAAAAGATTTTACAATCTTACTAAGTACTACTTTTTTATTCAGCTTTAAAACATCCCTTCCCATCTCGACACATTATGAGCATCTCTATATTAACTATTATATGTTCTTATTTTAATAAAAACCATTAAACAAATTCGTTTCTAGTTACATCATATTTCTCATGAGAATTCCATGTGCAATATATCATTTAAAAATCATTAAGTATATCCTTGTTTGGTAAGATCATCTCTTGTCAGGTCATATTATAGTTAATTTGTTTAAATATATTTTTAAACTTATAAAATTATTATAAAACAATATTTTAATTAAGTTGTATACATTATTTTTACTAACTCTAGACTAGGTATAATAAACAGAAAAATAAAAGTAATATAAATTTTAATCATACTTAAAAGTGTTCCCATTAATAGTGACATCAATCTCTTTGGTTTACTATATAAATATTGTAAAATGTAATAATTTAATTTAATAAATAAAAATAAGCATAATATTTAATAAATAAAAATAAAAATATATAATTTTTAATCAAATTTTAACTTTTTATGTTACATTAATCACTTTAATGTAATGGGTGAAATAAATATTTTTTTGAAAATGAAGTATATATATATTTATATTATTTGTTCTGTTGAGAGGTGCTCTCTAATCTAGTATGAGAGAGATGTAGGTGCTCTCTAATCTAGTATGAGAGATGTTGTAATATTTTATCTTGGAAATAAAAATAACAAGTCCTTCATAGTAGCTAGTACTCTTTGCTTAGTTTAAATATAGCTAAATTAAAGTAAAAAACAATAAATACATAAAAATTTCATCAATAATTTGTATGAATTTGATAGTGCAATGCATTAACTAAACCAAATCATTACATAAGAAGACTACACCCAATCAAATGCATGAAAAATAAATTAGTTTCTTTTTTTAATGTTAATTTTATATAATCTAATTTTTAATTAAATAGAAAAATAATTGATGGTCAAACTCAGTTTGGATTGCTTTATCTTTGTTTGTGGCAGGGATGATAAAGTGCTCTTCCATAACTTAATTTTGGGAGGAATATTAAGAGACAATGAATACTCCCTTTTTTAACAAAGGGCAAAATTTATTTTTACTTTTGGGGTAAGATCAAGCAATAGTAATTACTTTATTTTCTAGGTTAAATAAAAAGTAAAATTTTTATTAATCGCGAAAATGTTATATTTTAATTTTTTTAATAAAATGAATGTGTGTGTGTATATAACGGAGATGGTTTTGCGGTCCCTGCAGTTTCATTTCGCACCATGTCAAGCACTGCATGATTGCGGGCGCGGTTTGGGCTAGTAACAATAGTCTAAAGTGGGGGGCACAACATATTATCCCTGTCTCTTTCCCATTTATACCATTACATAGTGCCCTCCCGTGAACATTGTGTCAGAAATTGCATCACCTGCAAGGAGCAAAGTTGTCCTTCCGGAGATTCGGAGGGTTATATTATGGAGGTCGATGAAGTTGATTACAGTGAAGACCCATTTCATGGAACTTCGATTTGGGCAATTTTTACACCTTAGCACGCTGAACCAAATGGTCCAGTCACAACTGACAATTTGGGGGAAAGGATTTCCCCATCTACCACCGAATATGCGAGACTTTCTCCTTTCTGTCATAGTTTGGAATCTGAGGCAACGATTATACAAAACCACTTGAAGTTAGGGTTTTCGGGTGCACTGATAGAAGGAAGAGAATGGCAACTTGGTATGGGTCAGGAGGTTTCTAAGGTAGGCATTACACTTGAGGCTCTCAATTTCGCTGAAGGTTGTTTTGATCAACCTTTTAGTGAAGAGTTTTTAGGGGGGAGGGTTTCAGCTCCTCTGAACCCTGTATCATCACTGGTCCATGGTTCCCCTACGGTGATGGAAACTTGGAAGAACACGCTCTAGGGAGTGGGTCTTTGTCTGCGGTCATAATCATTCCACCAAATCAACAAAAATTGGGGCTCGAGGTTGATGCCCAGTTGGGGTAAATTTATTCACAAGGATCACCCTCACAAATTGGTGGCTTCACTCCAGTGAATGCTAATGTAGAGATACATATTCCGCATGACAAAGGGTTTCCAGAGATAGGTGCTAACCCTAAACAGAACAAGAAAATAAATAGTATAAAGGTCTGGGAAAAGGATAGATCTCTGATTTTGGGAGATAGGATTAGATTTTACGAATTGATGGACACCGCTGAAAGAGTTATGGTAGGAAGAGTGAGGGGTCAAAGGTATTCGGTGGCTCTTCTGAGGAAATGGATGCAAGAAAATATGGGCAAGAACCTAAATCATCTTCCGGAAATTTGGGTCTTGCCTCGCGGATGGTTCGCACTCAAATTCGATAATATTGAACAACTATGTTGTGTTAGAAATAGCCATTGGTACATCGAACAAGATCCTATTCAATTCAAGCGATGGTCTCCACTATTTGACCTAGAGCAGGAGCAACTGGGGGTTGGGCCTATATGGCTTAGATTGTCGGGGCTCCCCATGCATCGACAATGATCTGGGCAAGTTTCTAGACTATGAAAAATCATTCATGGAGACAAGTATAATGACTTGCCCATGTGTTAGTCTCTTTGGACACTAGGGAGGGGTTAGTGGCTAATCTCATTCTGAAGTATAAAGGATATGCACAGAATCAGAAGTTGGACTACGAGGGAGTATTGTTTCATTGTCGGCGTTGCCATGAAATACGACACATTTACAGGGATTGTCCTTTGCTTCATAAAAATTAAGAGACTTGGGATGGGAAGGGCACAATTGAGAATTGGAATATGGAGAGGTCCAGGGCTGGCAGGACTCTAACACAGGAGAATCATGATGCATATTTGGTACATCTGGTCGGGGATTTGGTTGGGAGCACTCCATAAGTAAATGTAATAGCCTCCGACTCTACTCCTCTGATACCGGGTAACTCCTCTCCTCCCCCTTCTCATAATAATATATCTGATAATCAGTTGCTTACACATCTATCTATTTCAAATATGGTCTCCATGTTAGGAAGAGTTTCACTATCACATATGGGAATTGTCTAATGTCCAATTCAACCAATAATTGTTTGTTACTTGTCTCCCAACCCTTCCTTATCTATTTTTGAGGGCTTTACTCATGACTCTCATAGAGCTCCCCGATACAATATGAGACCTAGATCTAGGGATAGGTCTCAGGACGATGACCTGATGAATGCTAGTGGAGGTTTAGGGCATCTATCCCCATTAAAGATCCCCAAGGCTCCTCGGGGTAGACAATCTCATATATCCAAAGCCATACATCAAGGCAGCCAATAAATTGTTGTAAGCAGACAATTCTTGCTTGACAGGTTCCTTAGAGCGCGAAAAACCTTAGGCCATGTTAAAAAATGAAGTTTCTATCATTTAACTGTAGGGGTCTGGCTAGTCACCCCAAAAAACTAGCCCTAAAACAGTTGTTTCGAGAGAACATATTAGATGTGATTTTTCTACAAGAGGCATTAGGATTCGATATTAACATAACAAATGTGTTGAATGGAATGCTAAGCAATTGGAAAATTTGTACAATAGATGGTAGAGGAAGATCTGGATGTCTGGCACTAGGGATAAATCTTATCTCTCTAAAAATTCTAAACACTTCGAGATGTGATGGTATATTAGTTGTAGATGTTTTCTCTGAAGAGCTTGGCATGGAGATTAGATTAGTCAATGTATACTGACCGTGTGGTGATACGATGGCATTCTGGAACAACTTAACGAACAAATCCTTTATGCAATATGCTAATATTGTGTTAGGCGAGGATCTAAATTCCTCACTGGGCATGTCTGAAATTTAGGGCACCCACATGCAACATGATCATCTCTCTGATTTTTTTCTCACTAGATTGAACATAATCATCTTGTCGATATTGGGCTTTCTAATATTTTTCCCACCTGGAGGAACCGACAGACATGGGATCAAGCACTTGCATGTAGGATAGATCTATTTCTTATTAGAGAATAATTTCTAGAAAATATATCGTTATTCACACAATGGGTTGGCTCTAAAGGCGCATCTGATCACTTCCTTATTTATTTGGAATTGGTTGGGCATGCCGGGAAACCCAAAGCCCCCTTCAAGTTCAATGCCACATGGATGAAAGAATAAGATTTTATACATAATTTTAGAAGTAACTGGAGACATGTGGAATCACAGGAGTGGGGATCAGCAACAAGGAGATTCGAAGATAACCTGAAGAAGATCAAACAAAAAACGATAGAATGGGTGAAATAAAAAAGGAAAAAATATGAAGAAGATCTTAAGAACATCTCTGAAGAAATCAGGTTACAGGAGGAGCCTAGTGTAGGGGGTATGACAACAATGAAGAAAAGTTGTGGTTGATCCAACTTTAATTTAAAAAGAACAAATTACTAAAGGACAGACAGGAGACATGGAGGCTACGAAGTTGGGCCATCTGGCTTCAAGCAGGGGATGACAATACAAAAAAATTTCAGTAATTTACAAAGGGTAGAAGGGCTTCCAACACTATTTGGGAACTATCAAATAAACACGAAAGGAAAGCATCCAACTTTAGTGAGCTGGAAAGCATGGGGGTTAGACACTTCAGATCCACCTTCTAGGTACAACAGGAATGCTCCCTACTTGATACCATACAAACTGCATCACTTTTTCCTCGCTACGTTGATGAAGATGAAAATAATGAACTAATGGCCCCTATAACATTGGGTGAGCTGGAAGCAATGCTACATTGGTTACAAAAAGATGAGACCTAGACCAGATGGTTGACTAGTAGAAATTTTTATGGAATTTTATGATCTAATTAGTATCGATATTCTGAAGGTGCTAGAAGAATGCAGAACCTTAGGCAAGATGTATGGTGCCTTTAATTCCACTTATATTGCACTTATTCTAAAGAGAGATAATCCTCAAACATTTGATTACTTTAGGCCTACTCACTCTGCGACTGCATCTATAAGATCATTTGTAAGATTATAGGTAATATACTAAGACCTATTCTCTTTAATGATATCTCAAAAGAACAATTTGTTTTCCTAGAAATCCGTCAGATCCATGAAGCTACTGGAGTTGCTTAGGAGGCAATGCACAGTCTAATGACCAGGAAGCTAAAGGGAATGATAACTAAGACTGATCTGGCCAAATCATTTGATAAAGCAAGCTGGTTGTATATCAGAATGTTGCTCACACATCTGGGTTTTCGTATTAACTTCATCAACTGGGTCATGTGTTGCACCTCATCCGCTTCTTTTGTCATTCTAGTGAATGGTGTTGCCATTGAATTCTTCCATGTTGAAAGATGACTCGGACAGGGATGCCCTCTCTCTCCGTTACTATTCCTCCTCATAATGGAGGGACTCAACAAAATTATTTGAAATGCTAAAGCTCGAGGCACACTCAAGGGAACACGTATTACTGGAAACCTATCATTAACGCACCTTCTTTTCATTGATGATGTCCTCATATTTTTAGATGGGTCGAGAAATGATGTTGCCACTCTATATCAAATCATTCAGACTTTCAAAAAGGCCATTGGCACGGATATTAACTCGCTCAAATCAACCATCTCCGCCGTAGGATGCTCCAGAGATGAAATATCCTATATCACGACAAAATTTCCCTTCCAACTGGTCGACATGGAGGAAGGAATTAAATACATAGGTTTCAAGTTGAAGCCTAATGATTATATGAAGACAGATTGGATGTGGTTGATAGTCAAGATAGAAGAAATACTTACCATTTGGTGCCACAGGTGGTTATCCCAAGTTGGCATATTAGTTTTGATCAAATATGGAAGTCATCTCAGTATTCTGGATGGTCCTTTCTTGGATCCCAAAAGGCATTCTCAACATAATCAGGCAGAAATGTTGTGCTCATTTATGGCATAGGGAAAAGGAAGCGTGAGTGTTAACATAGATAAATTGGGAGCGAATTTATCTACCAAAGATGATCCAAGGGATTAGTTTAGTGCTTAAAATGTTAAAAAAATGCTTGAAACCTATATGATTGGATAGATCTCGACAATCTGAATCCAACGCAAATAATTTCACTCAAAACTGATATCATATGCTCCCGATATCATGTTTTGATTGAATTGCCAAACAACTAAAATTTTAAAAGTTGGGTTGCAAGTATGCCCATTCAGCAGTCTGTATGCTAACTAGGCAGGTGACTGGGTAGTTGACTGTGTACAATTCGGGCAATGGTATGTTAACTGAAGGATAAACAAAAAAATAAACACATATTAAAATATATCAGAGACATACAAAAAAACGAGACATGGCGGAAAAGGCCTCAACCTTGATGTATTCCTCACATTCTCATTATTAAAATAATGTTTATGATACATATAAATACATGAGGAGAATTTGTCTCAAGATAGTGCATCTATCTTGGACACTATGGTTGAGAAAATCTCTCAACCAAACACTAATCTAGGAGCCTAACTAGTTGGAGAGAATCTCTCAACCAACTAGGCCTAAACTGACTCCTAACCATGAGGAACAAACTCAATCTAGAAAGGTAGGATTAAATCCAACTTTCTTGATTTTAATTAATACAATTATTTTGGACTTATAATTGTTTTAAACACATGAGAGTGAGGCTAACATTCCCCCCCAATGATAAGTCCAAAATAAGAACCAGGAACCATCTTCCAAGTTCTCACGCTGAAACTGTTGATCCTCAAAAACACTGCCTGAAAATCGTCAAAGTTGGATGCCAAAAAAACCTTCAATCTGAAGAGAACATGAATCAACTGCAAGTTTGATTCATCTCTGAATTTTTCTTGATGACTCCATCACATGCCAAGCTGCAAAATGATCCATTTGTCCTTTGCTTTCAATCAGCATCCTTTTTCCGCTAACAAAATGTTGATGGCGCCAACTGGCGAATTTGCTTTATCCATTGAAAAAATATTGCAAATGCCCACTAGAAAATTTGTTGATGTCAAAACTTCTCACTACTGATTTTGTTATTGAACGCCCACTGGTGAATTTTTTGATGCGTAACTGCCCACTGGCTACTTGATGTTGATGATGGAAAAAAATGTTGATCACCCACTGGCGAATTTGTTAATGATTCCCACTGGATGCTTTGTCAATGCCCACTGGTTGATTTGATGAAGACTTCCCACTGGCTTCTTTTTCTAATGTTGTTGAGAATTTCAGTCTAACAACCACCTTCATTTCCATTATCATTTCCCCCTTTTGTCAGCTGAAAGGAGAGACAATCATTTGCACTTGATTTCTGAACTCCCCCCCTTCAAGTGTAGGAGAGTTTCACTACCTTCATTTTATTGTAGAATTGGTCTTCATGTGAGACTGAATCCTTCGGTAACACATAGACAATTGTTTGACTATAGATGACCACTTTCAAGGATTAATCCATGCGTAATTGATCTTCACTCTGGGTGGTTGATTTTGCTTGCAACATCTTTTGGTTGAATGATTTTTCTTGCCACAATGGTGACAATGATGGAGGTAAAATAATTTACTCTCCATATGTCCATTTTGTTTACAATGGTTACACTTAACCATATTCTGATCACTGTCTAGAAAACCAGCACTTATAAAATGAACTGGTTTTGAGAAATCTGGAACAAACAAAGTGTTTTCTTTGTTGTATCCTAGGCCATGTCAATCTTTGTTGAAGGAGATTTCTTCCCAAGGTCTGATCACTTTCTTGGAAAGACTATCCTGTTGTTGTTCTTCATACTTGTTATTGTTGCTAACATCCTGTCCTTGATTTATTAAACCTTCTGTGTCACACTAGGCATCAATCATTAATAGTTCATCGGTTTGACATGTTGCATCAAACTGATCAATTTGATCTTTGGTACTACTTGTTGCATCATTAAGCAGTACAACTGGCTGGAGGAGATCACTTGTGTCACAACTTATATCAACTTGGTTCATTTGTGTCACAACTTATATCAACTTGCTTGATTAGATCATCTGTGTCGCAACTTATATCAACTTGCTTGATTAGATCATCTAATCGCAACCTTCATCAATATGCTGAATAAGATCACTTGTATCAAAACTTTCATTTGCTGTTGTGATGAGGTCTTTTGTGTCACATCTTGCATCTATCTTCTGCACATTATGCATCTAGTAAATCTTGTTTTTCACTTAACTTAATTTGAAGTGCATGAATGATTTTTTCTTTCACTTCGAGCTCAATTTGAAAGTCTTTCGCTGCTTCTAATGTACTAGTCATTTGATTGATTAAGGTTTGACTTTGCTTTAACTTCCATTCCAGTATTTCAATTGTGTTATGTAACTCGTAATTGCAATCTACCAACTCTTTAATCTCCAGTTCTACACGTTGAAGACTTTTTCCTCCTTTACCCATTATGAGTTTTGACATGCTAGCTTGTACTGGCTCGCTTGCTTGCTTGATTTTGCTTGATGATTGCTTGTAACACTTACGGGATTTGAAGATCTCGCTCACTTGAATTCTTGAACTTATGTGCCTGATTTAGTTTATCAATGGAATGGTTGAACTCACGCTCGCTTGAACTTTGTGAATGCTTCAATCACCTTGACGTTTGCTTGAAATTTTTGTTAACAATTGAATGCACGCTCGCTTGAATTTTGTACTAGGATGAGGGTGTCGGATACCACCGAAAATGCACCCAATGTTTACAATGACAAGTTCAAATGATATTGGATCAGTTGAAAAGAATTGACTCACTTTACCTCCTATAAATTCACAATTTGGGTGTCGGTTTCGACCGAGAATGCACCCTTACAATTCAACTCAATTTGAATTTGATTACAAGCTAACTTACAAATTATGATTTGCAAGTTACAATTTTGTTTTGAGTGGACTTTTACAAAAAAGTTGCAAGTGCATTGTCCAAAAGTTTGATGTTGAATTGATGCAAATGTTGTTGATGTAGATGACAACTTCATTAACTTGATTGCCTTGAGTGAATGATGTTGAATTGCTTGTTGATGTAGAATCGTTTTTGAATGCTGATGTTGACAAGCTTGATTATATGTTGCAGCTACTTGATTGCTTGTAGTTTTCTTATTTAAGATTGATTACATGAGCTTTAATGGAATTGATTATGTGCATGCATTGCCTTAATTTTTTGTGTACTTCATGTGTATATTTTTACAAAAGATAGTGTCAAAACTAGACACAAAAAATAAGCAACATCAAGAATCATCCACTACACAAGGTGTTCCTAAGATCCCCTTATTCAATTTCGGGCAGATCTAGGACACTTCAACACCACAAAAAATATGTCTTTATTAAGTATTTGAGTACATCAACCTTTCATCTTTACAACATCTTCGTTGAAACTTCTTAAGCACAAAGTTTGAGAACTCCTTGGAGGCAAATTGTCTTCAAAAACTAGATGTTCACTGACTCAATCTCTCTCAAAGTAAAATATTACTTTAGATTACAACAATGACTTTCTCTAAAAAAAAATCACTTATCACTCCAAATACAAAACACTTATCACTCCAAAATTACAAAAAATAATTTCACCTTATCACTCCACAAAATCACACCTTATCTCTCCAAAATAAAAAATTTAATGCACCTCTCTTAAAAATTACTTATTTCTCCAAAAAAAAATAAAAAAATAATACACCTTATGCAATAATCCTCTTTCTTATCCCACTCTTTATATCTCCCAAAATTATCCACCACTTATCACTCCAAAAAAAAGTTTTACAAATTAAAAGGCACACCTTATCACTCCATTACAAAAACATCCCTTTATTTTTAATATGCCACTTAAAAAAAACATACATAATGACTAGCCCACGTAGTCTTTCATAAAACTTACACCCCTTTTTCTAATATGCCACTTTAGATATGTTTATAAAGGGTCTTGTTGTATGAAACAAAAAAAGAATTTATGAATATGTTGACTTTTCCATAAAAGAGTTAAATTTGTGGAATGAAGGCCGCACTTTGACCAACATCCACTTACCACCACACGTAGCTCCATTGCTCCTCCAAGGTTCAAATGTCATTTCATTTGTAGAATCAATAACTATTAAACTTCCACAGGTTCCATAAGGCAAAAAAATATCTGACTCAATGATCGTCAATTGGGCTCGGGCTCTAATTAATGGTGCATATAAGTTTGACCATCCATCGTGTTAGAAGTTTCAAAGGGAGTTGCGGCAGATATACGGAGGAGTTTGTCCCAAATGAAAGACAGAATCGTGGATAAATTGGCGGTTGTTCCTGTTCTAGTAGAAGCTCAGGACAATGCACGATAGTCCTTGGAATCAATTGTTAAGGATGTAACTCAGGCTGCCCAGGGATTTACCAAGGAAGTTGTGCACAAAATTAAGATCCGGCTTGCAGAAATTTTACCATTTCATTCTCCTAATCAAATTGGAAAGATTGTTGATGATGTTGAAAGGGAGGTCATGGATATGTCTGAAGCTCCCATTAGAGACTCGTTAAGAATGCAAGGCAACTCTACAATTGGAACTTGGACCTTTTGTTCGACTAGATGTGTCGCTGATTGGTTTCATTCAAGTATGTCTGCAAGTCTGCACAAAAAAAATATCTATATGCCAAGATCTGCGTGTCTCTCTGCGCATTGAGGTAGACAACTACCACACTTAAACTGCAATCAAACTGCAAGCAAATTGTAAACAAACAAATTGCAAACAAACTACCGTAGGCAACCTGCAAACTGTGTGGTGTTGAAATGGCAGCGTGATGAAGGAGGAAACACTGTTTGTCGGCCTCCTTTCTACTAGATAGGGAGATGGATCTCGATGAAAATGTGTAGAACCAGTGCAAACACTTCTTACCGGTGATTCCCACAGCTAAATAACTTCAAACCTTTGGCGGTGCTACGATGCTAAGACCTTGAACTTCATGCCCACACGACTGTGTATTTGGTGATTTACACACAACACACCAACTTTCCACAGAACAAGCTTTCACCACGATTTCTCCAACGAGCTGCAAAGAATCTCACTCTTAACGCTAAATATTCAGCAGCAACGCCGGTGGCTTACTCCAACGATGACATACCTCATAGCATGAACAATTTTCATTACCGCACCAAACTTACTCGCCACAGAAATTTGACAATTTGATACTGGATTCTCATAACCGCTTAGACTGCATCTAATTTCTTCTCTACAGATCAACCAGACGATCACGTCAATGGCAGCCAAGCTACGACTCTTCCTCCAGCACGAGCTCCATGCTACATATCACCTCCATGGCTTATGTTCGCCTTCTTCTAGAACCCGTGGCCTACATCAGGGTTTCTGTAGGTCGTATGCAGATCTCCATCACAAATATCAGCAAGCTCCATCAACAATGGTCTTCAGGCCCAAAGAACCTTAATGCTCTGATACCACATGAAGAATAAACAAAAAATAAACACATATTAAAATATATCGGAGACATAAAAAAACCAAACATGGTGGAAAAGGCCTCAACCTTGATGTATTCCTCACATTCTCATTATAATGTTTATGATACATATAAATACATGAGGAGAATTTGTCTCAAGATAGTGTGTCTATCTTGGACACTATGGTTAAGCAAATCTCTCAACCAAACACTAATCTAGGAGCCTAACTAGTTGGAGAGAATGTCTCAACCAACTAGGCCTAAACTGACTCCTAACCATGAGGAACAAACTCAATCTAGAAAGTTAGGATTAAATCCAACTTTCTTGATTTTAATTAAAACGATTATTTTGGACATAATTGTTTTAAACACATGAGAGTTAGGCTAACATTGACAAGTGTCTCTTGTCGATTAGCTCGTGAATGGCGTGATTCTATTAGTTAGAGGTTTGTTTGTGTGGAACAATGAAGGAGGGCCATGTGGGCCAATGGTTGGCTACCACATGGCCTCTAAGAAATGCATCAAAATTTTGTAAGGGGACAAAACACCCCACAGGAGTCGAACTCGAGATCTCTGCCAAGCAACAAAAGGCCTTTACCAACTTGCTACTCGAAGTTTCTTAACCTCTATAGTTTGGAGGTCTTATTTAAAGTTTGGTGGCACATTGTTTGGGGGAGGGGGTTAGGCTAAGCCTTAGCCCTTGGCCACACCCTGCGCCCACGGGACCGCAAGCAAGGGGGCCTAGGGCTAGGGCTTAGCCCGGCTTACAGACCCAACGACACCTGCATATAACCACTGCTCGGGCCAAATACAAAACCACCGGCAGAGTTTAATAGTGGGCCAGGCCAGGGCCACATGGCCTTCAACGTGACCAACCACCAACAAAGACAGGGGCGTGCTTTCTAAGCCCTCGACCTAGAATCTTCGGCGCTAAACTCGGTCATATGCGTGCCCATATGACCTTGTTTTTCAGAACTGGGTGGTTAATGGGCAGTTTAACTGTCCTACAATTTCACTCGTCAGGTGGGATTGCAGGCCAAATTTGCACGTTGGTTCCGGGTTTGGGGCGCTCAAGCCAGGTTTGGGTCAAATTGGAGGATGATTAGCCAGGGAATTTGGGAAAAACTTGTAACATGCATAACTTTCTAAAATTTTGGCCAAATGAGGTGCAGAAAGAACCCAAATGGGGGGTTTTAACAGTTTTGGATCCGTTGGAGACATTTGTTTTGCACTCTGAGCAATGAAAATTCATGTAAACACATATTTTTTAGCATAATTAAAGAGGCCCTGCATTGGAAGCTGGACTAGGCGATGTAGCCCAAGAGAGGGGTGAACTCCTTTATCATGCTTTGCTATTATGTGTTCTTGAAATGGTATATTGTATCTGTTTGGCTGTTAATTGCATTTAAAAATCACTTATTTATGTGTTTAGTAACTTGATCCATTACCCAAAACACATATAAAATTTCACTTGCAATTTGTATATCACCTTAAGTTTGCAATTTCAGATCATTTTGGTATCAGAGCATCAACTTATTGTGAAGGTTTGATCTTATTTGCATGTATTTTTTTCTGATGCTTACAAGGTTGAAGCTTAAAAGAGGAGAATGAGAACTTTTGGATCCAAGATCTCAAATTGTTTCAAGGAGAACAAACACACCTCAAGCTTCAATAGTCATGGCACATGAAGAATGTCTTGAAAGGATGTTTGAAGATGAAAGCAATTCCAGAAAAGCATTCTTTGAGATGTCTGAAATGGTTAAGGTTCTTTATGAAGAAAGAAATGCAAGGTTGTACGGAGAGAACTCAAAACCTCCAAAAGGATATGGAGGAAAAGGACACAAGCCTCTAAAAGGAAATGGAAGGAATGGTGAAAAACCACCACCTTCACCTCCATCATCCTCATCCTCATCTTCTACTTCTTCTACCCTTTCACAAACACCTCCAAATTCTCCAAAGGGACATGGTAAAACTCCTTTGCTTAAGCTTGATATAAAGTTTGAATTGCCTATGTACAATGGAGAGGTAGATGTTGAGAAATTAGATAATTGGGTTTGTCATATTGAATTACATGTTACAAAGAATCAAGGATGATGAGACCAAAATTCAGATTGCTTCTCTTAGATTGGAAGGTGCAACACTTATTTGGTGGGAAGCCGAAACTCAAGAAGACATGAATAAACATGGTAAGGTTTTATCCTTTTGGAATGATTTTTTTGTTGCAATAAGAAGGCAATTTTATCCATTAACATAAATGCAAAAAGCTATCATGGATTGGCAAAAATTTAGGCAAGCTAAAGGTCAAAATGTGCAAAGCTATACTCAAGAATTTAGAAAAAGAGCTTTGATTTTGGGTATAGATTTCTCCTCTCAAGATACTTTGCTCAAATACATTGGAGGATTACATACTTACTTGAGACACACTATTCTCATGTTTAACCCAACAAAACTAGAAGAATTATGTGTACAAACAACTCATTTAGTGGCAAGAAGGAAGAATGTTTCTGAAGAAACTAGTGAGAAGTCATTCATGTCTGGATAAAAAAGAAAAGGGAAGTTTAAAGGTAAATATAAGAAGAACGCTTTAGTCAATAAAGAAGGAGAAAAGCTCAAATGTAAACACTGTTCTAAAGAAGGCCATGATGAAGACCACCATTAGAAACTTCATCCTGAGATGAGGCCCAAAAAGTTTAATAACAAGAAGAAGAAAACAGATTGTTGCAACTACACACAAGATGTAGGATATGATTCCGGAGATGAAACAAAAATCATAGCCATGGGATTGAAAGGTAAGGATTCAATTACAAGCACTAGTTCTCCTAGCAAACCTATTGAAACTCAAAATGAAAGAGAAATAATAGAGTTGTTCCATATTAGAATCATCACAAAACATAACAAGGTAGATACTTTGTTTGATAGTGGTTCACAAACAAACCTCATTTCAAAAGACATTGTCAAGAAATTAAATTTGGAAACCATTGCTCAACCTAAACCTGATCCTTTAGGTTGGGTATGTGGCAATGCCAAGTTCCAAGTGACAAGAAAATGCATACTTATATTTTCCATCACTGCAAATTTTATTGATGAGGTAGAACTTGATGTGGTACCACTTGACATTTGCGGGATTGTTTTGGGAAGCCCATACTTATATGACAGGAAACCCATCTTTCATCGCCATGGGAACAAGTATCACTTGTTTAAATATGGGATTGAGTACATTGTTAGAGCACATAGAAAGAAGATGAATTTATCTCTTGTGAATGCTAGACAAATGAAGAGGTTTGTAAATGCTAGTCAAAATTTTACATTGTTGATGATTAAACATAAAGACGTTGATGAATCTGAAGTCTTTCAAGGATATGAATCAAGTTTGAAATCTTATTTCATTGAGGTTGCCAATCCATGTGATAAGATGTTTTGGGAGTCTAACACGTTGCCTCCTAAAAGAGGAAAACAACATGAAGTTCATTTGCAACAATATGCACCATTCTTGAACATTGGTATGAACAAGACGTCAGTATTAAAGAATGAAAGGGTAAAAAAGCAAAATCAAAATCTATTTGACAAAGAGGACATTGGTTCTAAAATATCTTCTTGTGGGTTTCATAATGTTTTGGTTTTGAGGAAGAATGGTGCATGGCGATGGCGTTGACATTTGATGAAGAGTCGAGCCAAGTGCAAGGCTAGACATGCTAAGCATCATTATGATTGCATTGTTCAAGGTGACATGAACTTGAAATTGAATAAGTCTCCTTTGATTGAAGGTCGAGGAGAGAATGTTCAAATTTATTTAACAAAAGTTTTCTCATGTAAACATCTTGAAGAATTGCAGCAAGGTCCTACCTTTGACAGAAAGACAAAGACTTCAAAAGTGAAGTACCTTCATGAGAATCTCAAAGCGAGAAAAACAAAAAAAACCAAATGGGTTGATGTTGGAAGGGTGAGGGAACTGTACCCTCATCTATTTTTTAACTCAAAATGAGATTTTGGAGGTCCAAAATCTTCCAATGGGGAGGAGTGATCCAAGGGATCAGTTTAGTGCTTAAAATTCAAAGTGTTCAAAAATTCTCAAAACTTATATGATTGGGTATATATGAATCAACGCAACTCGTTTCACCCAAAACTGATATCGTATGCTCATGATATCATGTTTTGATCGAATTCCTAAACATCTAAAATTTTAAAAGTTGGGTTGCAGGTACGCCAAATCAACAGTTCATACGCTGACTAGGCAGGTGACTGGGCAATTGATTGTGTACAATTTGGCCAATGGTATGTTGACAAGTGTCTCTTGTTGATTGACTCATGAATGGCACGATTCTATTGGTTAGAGTTTTGTTTATGTGGACCAATGAAGGAGGGCCACGTGGGCCAATGGCTGGCTGCCAGGTGGCCTCCAGGCAGCACATCAAAATTTTGTTAATGGGCCAAAGCACCCCACAAGAGTCAAACTCAAGACCTCTACCAAGCAACACAAGGCCTTTACCAACACATTACACATATTTTCTTAACCTCTATAGTTCAGAGGTCTTATTTAAAGTTTAATGGTGCATGGTTTGGGGGATGGGGCCAGACCAAGCCTTAGCCCTTGGCCACACCCTGTGCCCATGGGACCGCAGGAAAGGGGTGCTAGGTCTTAGCTAGAACCAGAGACGCAACGACACCTGCATATAACCACTGGTCAGGCTAAATACAAACCCACCGACAATGTTTAATAGAGGCTAGGGGCGAGGCCACATGGTCTTCAACGCGACCACCCACTAGTGGAAATAGGGGTGTGCTTTCTGATCACTCGACCAAGAATCTTCGGTGCTAAAGCCGTGCCGGGTGTAACTCCCCTTTACGAGGTCTAGGGCAGTGCCCCGAGATTTTTTTTTTACCCTATATTAGGTGGGAGACCTACCTATGGTTTTGAGCATGGGTTTTTCACATGGTTTTGGGCATGCTGGTTTTCTTCCCATGCTATCTTGTAGATCCGATCAAGGGAACTACAGTTATGTTCTAATCCAGGGTTAATGGATTGGGGTTTATGGATGCTTCGACATGTATATATGTATTGTAACATTGAAATGAACATAATGAAAAATCAATCTGGTCGTCTCGGTTTTGGGACCCAGGGGAAAATCTAAGTGCATATCAATTTTATGTTTGATGCTCTCGCCATTGTTTTATTTTTTATGTTTAATTCGTATGTAGGTAATTTTTGTGCGACGTTAAAATCTACATTTGGTATCAGAGCAGTGTCAACTTCAAGGGGACAAATTTTCCGCTAAGGGTTTTTGCTCGGGCCTTTGGTAGGCCCTGTTCAGTGGGAGATCCGCGGGATCGATTCTTGCGGTGAAAGAAGATGGCGAGCAGTGGAAATATATAGATCGAGAAATTTAATATTCAAAGTTTTGAGTTTAGGAAACTCAATATGGAGGATCTGCTAGTGGATAAAAATTAGTGGATCGCGGTAGATCCAGGTACTAAACCATTGAAAATGTCAGATGAAGACTGGGGGAAGTTAGATTGGAAAGAAAAGAGCACAATACGTTTGTGTATCTCAGATTCAATATTGTTGAACGTATCAGGGGAAGCTACAACGAAGGCTTTGTGGGACAAGTTAGGGACTTTGTACCAATCTAAGTCTTTGGTGAACAAACTATTCCTATGGAAAAAGTTGTATAATCCAAGGATGAAAGATGGAGACACGGTGAAAAATCATTTGAACGCATTTAATACTATGGTAAGTCAATTGTTATATGTTCATATTAAAATTTCAGATGAGGATAAGTGCATTAGTTTGTTGTGTTCTCTACCAGATTCGTGGGTTAGTTTGGTTGTTGCAATAGGTAGCAATACAACTACCTTGAAGTTTGATGAAAAGTATCATCCTTGCTGTTGGAGGAGATGAAACAAAAAAATATGGAGGGAGAAAATTGAGATGACTTGTCTCTTCGGGGATGATCCCATAACAAAAATAAAAATAAGTCCTCGAGTGGGAGATCTAAATCTCCAGGAAAACCTATAAATGTGTGCTAGAAATGCGGAAAGGAAGGGCACTTCAAAAAGGATTGTAGATCTAAAATTCATGATAAAGGAAAAGGATTTGATGATGCTCCTTCTGCAGAGGCGAAAACAACCTTAGAGAAAGGTGGGGATGTGTACTTGGATTCTTCTTTAAGTACATATGTAGATCATGAGGCATGGTTTATTGACTCAGATGCATCATTTCACTTCACTCCCCATTGGGAGTGGTTCTGCGAGTATAAGAAATATAATGGTGGTGATTTCTGCTTATTGGATGACATGAAGGATAGAGTCGTTGGTCCTGGAAAACTCAAGGTGAAGTTGCAAAGGTGGAAGGATTTGAACACTTCTGGGTGTTCTGCATAGTCCTGCATTGGCCATAAATTTGATTTCTGTAAGCAAGATGGATGATGTAGGTGTAAAAACAGGGTTCGAGAAAGATACTTGCAAGATGGTTCGAGGAGCATTGGTATTGACGTGGGGAGTTCAGATTCTATACAAGCTTCTAGGTACCATTGTTATTGATGGGTAAAACAATTCTGTGGTTCCTGAAAGTGGAGCAGAAAACCTTATGGTCTCTGGAGAAAATACCATGCTATGGCATCAAAGGCTTGGACATATTGGAGAGAAGTACCTTAGAATACTTCATGGTAATGCTATGGTAGAAGGTATGTCTAATTGCTCTCTGAATTTTGATTTCTGTGAACATTGTGTATATGGGAAGCAAAATTAGGTGAGTTTCGCCTATGGTGCTAAGAGGGAGAAAGGGATATTAGAGCTTGTGAAAAATGATGTGTTTGGGCCTGTGTTGGTTCCATCACTGGGTAAGTTTGTGTACTATGTATAATTTATAGATGACTTGTCAAGGAATACATGGATATGTTTCTTAAAGAAGAAATCTGAAGTCTTTGACAGGTTTAAAGAATTTAAGGCTCTAGTGGAAAACCATATAGAGAAGAAGATAAAGGTTCCGAAGATAGATAATAGTGGAGAGTTTTGCAAGAAGGAATTTGAAGAGTTCTGTAAGAAGTGTGGTATAGCACGACAAAAGGCTACTCCATACACACCTCAACAAAACCGAGTTGCAGAAAGAATGAACAAGACGTTGATGGAAAAGGCTAGAAGCATGCTCAGTGGTGTCGGGTTAGGATAAGAATTCTGGGTAGAGGCGGTGGAGACTGCATGTTACCTGGTCAACATACCACCTTCATCAATGTTGGAGGATAAGTATCGACATGAGGTATGGACTGGTAAGAAACCCTTTATTTCACATTTGAGGGTATTTGGCTGTGATGCATATGTACATGCTATAAAGGAGAAAAGAACCAAGTTGGATAGTAAATCTAAAAGTTGCATCTTTATTGGGTATAAGGATGGTTTAAAAGGTCATAACATTTGGAACCCAGAAACAAGGAAGGTTGTGTACAACCGATATGTGGTGTTTAGAGAGGTGAAAGATGTTATTAAACATGAAGTCCTACCAAAAGAACTTGAGAAGCTAGAGTTTGAGCTAAAGGAGGAAGAATCAAACTCGATAGCAGAAGAGGAATCAGAAGATGAAGTGCCACAAACTCCAGCTGTGAGAAGATTAGTTCGAGAAAGAAGGCAACCAGAAAGGTATATTCCATCTGATTTTTGTTCAAATTTTGCTTTATCTATTACTGATGATGATCCCAAAAATGTCAAGGAGGTGGTAGATTCAGAGTATGAAAAACTCTTGAAAGAGGCCATGGTTGATGAAATGGCATCTTTGGACGAAAATGAGGCTTGGGATCTCGTGGAGTTGATGACTGGAAGGAAACCCATTGGAAGAAAATGGGTGTTTAAGAAGAAGATGAATGCAAAAGGCAAGGTGGAGAAATACAAAGCTCGGTTGGTAGCAAAAGGCTATTCCTAGGTATCGGGAATTAATTTTGGTGATATTTTTTCTCCTGTTGCTAAGGTAGCTTCTATTAGAATACTTTTATATGTTGTTGTTGCTTTTGATTTTGAAGTAGAACAAATGGATGTGAAGACCACATTTATTCACAGGGATCTAGAAGAAGATATCTACATGATGCAACGTGAAGGCTTTGCGGTGAAGGGAAAGAAAGAACTGGTATGCAAGTTAAAAAAGTCTTTGTATGGATTAAAACAATCATCAAGGATGTGGTATCAAAAATTTGATACATTTATACGAGAACTTGGCTTCGCCAGAAGCAAAGAGGATCACTATGTGTACTTTAAATTAATTGGTGACTGTGTTATTTATCTGTTCTTGTATTGTGGATGATATGTTGCTGATTGGAAATGACAAAGAAATTATCCAAGATTTGAAGACCCAATTGTCCTCCAAATTCGACATGAAGAATCTCAGTGCTACAAACTATATTTTGGCATGGAAATTAAACGAGATTGGGAAAAGAGGAAGCTCTGGTTAAACCAGAGGAAGTATGTTGAGACAATACTGCAGAGCTTTAATATGCAAGACAGTAAACTAGTGAAGGTTCATATTCCTGTAGGTGTAAAGTTATCTGTTTAACAGTGTCCTAAGACATAAGAAGAGAAAAAGGACATGTCTCGTGTTCCATATGCAAGTGTAGTCGGTAGCTTGATGTATGTAATGGTCTATCATAGACCAAACATTGCACATGCAGTGGGGGTATTGAGCAGGTTTATATCAAAACCAAGGAAGGAGCATTGGACAACAATGAAGCGGGTTTTCTGGTATTTGTGTGGCACTAATGATTATGGTCTGTGATACCAAGGAAGACGAGGACTGGATAGAGCTTTGGACATCCATGGCTTTGTTGATGTAGATTGGGTTGATGATTTGGGTCAGAGAAGATCTACAAATGGGTATCTGTTTAACCTATTTGGAGGTGTAGTCAGTTGGATGAGCAAGGGACAGTCTGTAGTGGTACTTTCAACTACAGAGGTTGAATACATGGCAACCACTCATGCAATCAAGGAAGCAATTTGGTTGCATAGATTGTGTTCAAGTATGGGGTTGGTATAGCGAGCTATAAGGATAGACCGTGACAATCAAAGTGAAATTTTCTTGGCAAAGAACCTTATCTTTCAAAAACAAAGCACATTGTTGTTAAGTATCACTTTGTGAGGGATACGGTTGAGGACAAAAAGGTGTTGTATGTAAATGTGGAAACTTTGAAGAATACTGTAGATGCATTGACAAAGTTTGTGAGCACTGAGAAGTTCCCTTAGTGTAGAGAAACAATGGAAATTGCAGGGCTGGACCAATGACTAAGCTCTCCTATGACCCCTTGTGTGGAAATAAAACAGCAAGTGGGAGAATGTTGGGTATATTCTTTCCATGACTAGCCCCTTGCACGGAGCCGGTGGGGTTAGAAGGGGGGCCGACAACTCCCCTTCGTTGCGCTCAAAGTAGTGGGGGGGGAACCCCTCCTATCGGGGGGGTTTGAAGGGGGCGGTAGCGCCCCTCTACGAGGTCCGGGGCAGCGCCCTTGGACCCTATATTAGGTGGGTATACCTACCTATGGTTTTGTGCATGGGTTTTGCACATGTTTTTGGGCATGAAGGTTTTCTGCCCATGGTATCTTGTATATTTGGTCAAGGGAACTACAGTTATGTTATAATTCAGGGTTAATGGGTTGGGGTTTATGGATGCTTCGACATGTATATATATGTATTGTAACATTGAAAGGAACATAATGAAAAATCAAACTGGTAGTCCCGTTTTTGGGATCCAGGGGAAAATCTTTGTGTATATATGTTTTATATTATATGCTCTCGCCATTGTTTATTTTATGTGTTTAGAATTCGTATGTAGATAATTTCTGTATGAGGTTAAAACCTACACACCATACCTTAATCGAGGACTGAACCAAAGATCTCATAATATTTTACATACTTTGCCAAATAAGCTACCCTAGGAACTATAAATATTTAATATTAAACTAACCTAGACCCATCTTAGCCCTGGATCTATCAAGCGTTGAGAGGGATCAAATCTCTCGAGGTGCAAACCTCTTTTTTGAGTGCAAAACTTGAAGAAAGGTTTGCACCTCCAGATAATTGATCCCTCTCGGTGCTTGATAGATCCAGGGTTAAGATGGATCCAGGATGGTTTCAATTGTGTGCGGTCATACAAAATTTGTTGAACATATAATTATTTTGATCATTTTAAATATTCTAAATATGTCTAAGATTAATTTGGTCAATTTAATTTTAAATTTGCTTAGTTACTTGAGTTTGTTGAGATGAGAGAGACTATTAGTAACTTGAATGATGAAAATTTATGAAATACAAATTTTGAGTGCAAAGTGACAATGTAACAATGTTGATTGATAGAACATGCGAATAATAAAAAATATAGTCAATTACAAACAATCTTCATTGTGATCAATCTGAAACTATTTTCTTCTACTGTTCCTGTTGTCACACCTATTAGTTTTGCCACTTTCTCATATCGATCATATGAAAAGGGTAGTTGAAATCATAAACCATTCAAATATTTAACTCAAGCTACTGTAGTAAACATCATGCCTTGTCTCTCTTGCTCTCCAATATTAATAATAATTTTCTCCAAAGTCAATCATTGTGACTTATGGAGTGTTAAACCCCAAATAATTTTCAATGGTAGTTATTTTCTATTACTACATTTGAATGCAAAGTGATTAACAATGTTGAATGATGAAAAATGGGAATAATAAGAATGTAGCCAATTATAAATAGTCTACAGTTATAGGAAGGAAACATTTAAGGTAAGTGAACATTTTATTTAAGATGAAAATTCAAGTATTGTATTTATGGTTGAATTATTGTAACATGTAAGTCAATGCACGGCATGAATAATTTTTGTGTGCTTACACTGAGAGAGAGTGTGTATGTTTTGGGGGTGAGAAGGAGAGACAAGGGGAGATAGGGATATAGATGGAAGGGGCAAAGAGGGAAGAAGAGAGAGGTAAAGACAAGTAAGGAGGAAGAGAGGGAATAAGAGAGAGGCAAAGACAGGGATGGAGGAAGTGATATAGATATGGAGAGAGAAATGCTAGACAGAGAGAGAAGGGGAAGAGAGAGAGAGAGGGAGGAAGAGATAGATAGATATGGAGAGAGTGTGTGTATGTTTAGGGGTGAGGTAGAGAGATAAAGAAGGAGACACAATGGGAGATAGAGATATAGATGGAGGGGGTAGAGATGTGCTTATATTGAAATCAATTCACACTATTAATCTAATTACTTTGAAATTATTGTACATCATACGCTAGTTGCATCAAATCAGAAATCAACATCTACACTGAAATCAATGCATCTAGTGCAAACAATAAAATAGTATTAGAAATCAACATCTACATTGAAATCAATGCATCTAGTGCAAGCAATAAAATAGGATTAGAAATCAATATCTACACTGAAACTAGTGCATCCAGTGCAAGCAATCAAATATGAGTAGAAATCAACATCTACACTGAAATCAATGCACCCAGTGTAAGGTATTAAATAGGATTAGAAATTGACATCTACAATGAAATCAATGCATCTAGCGCAAGCAATCAAACAGGATTAGAAATCAATATCTACACTGAAACTAATGCATCCAGTGCAAGCAATTAAATAGGAGTAGAAATCGACATCTACACTGAAATCAATGAATCTAGTGTAAGGTATTAAATATGATTATAAATTGACATCTATGTTGAAATCAATGCATATAGTGCAAGTGATCAAATAGGATTAAAAATCAACAACTACATTGATATCAATACATCTATTTTAGTGAAAAACCAAAATATTAATGACTTTCTAGATCTAACTTCTATGTCTGTATTTGTCTCTGTGTGTCTCTTTCTTCTTCCCTCTCTTTTCACCTTCCATTCTATGTCTATCTCCCTCCCTCTCTCCTTCTCTTCTTCCCTCTCTCCCCCTACCATCTATATCTATACCTCTCTCCATCTCTCCTTATTTGTCTCTCTATCTCAGCACCCTAAACACATCTCTCTCTCTCTCTCTCTCTTCCTCCTCCATCTATATCTCTATCTCCCATCTATCTCTCTTCCTCCCTCCCTGTCTTTGCCTCTCTCTTCTGTCCTCCTCCCCCCCTTCCATCTATATCTCCATCTCCCTTTTTCTCTCCTTCTCACCCCCAAAACATACACTCTCTCTCTCCATATCTATCTCTCTCTCTCCCTCCCTCTTCCTCTCCTTCTCCCTCTTCACCTTCTCTCTCTCTCCCTCTCTCCCTCACTGTCTCTCCATCTCTCCTTTGTCACTCACTCTCCCTCCCCACCTTTGTCTCTCTATGTCTTTCTTCCCCTTCCAACTCCATCTCTCTCTCCTCTCTCTTTTTTCTTCTTCTCTCTCCCTTTCTCTCCCACTTCCCTCTGTCTCTGCCCCCATCATACACACACTCTCTCTCTCCCTCTCCTCCCTCTAATTCTATCACTCTCTCCCTCCATCTCTCCTTCTCACTCTCCCCCCTCTCCCCCTCCATATCTATGTCTCACTGTCTCTCTCTTCCCCTTCTTTCCTTATCTTTATCCTCTCCTTTTCTCTCTGTTCCCTTGTCTCCTCTCTCCCTCATTCCATCTTCATCTCTCCCTTGTCACTCCCTCTCTCTCTCCACTTTTATCTCTTAATGTCTTTGTTCTTCCCTCCATCTCCCCCCCCCTCCAAATCCATCTCTCTCCCTCCCTTTCTCCTCCTCTCCCCCCTCCTCTCTCTCTTCCTTCCTCTCTCTCACTGTCTCTCCCACCTCTATGTCTCTCTCCCCCACTCTATCCCCTCTCTATCTCACTCTCTTTCTTAAATATGATCCCATTGTATTGTATTTAAGAAAGTATTTAAAAAAAAACATAATTGGTTGTAAAATATTAAACCTATATTTTGGATCAATCATTTCAAAAAAAATACAATAATAAAAAACTTAAAAGAATCTTGCACTATCTTTCCTCTATCATTGTTAGTCACTTTGCTTTCTCTATTCGCTTGGATCCTTGGTTAAGATGCGTCTATCCTTGTTCTTTATAATATTATCTATATCATATAAATTTCTCTCACACACACACACATATATATACATATTAAAGCATTTTCATTTTTAATTCATTAAAACCTCGATTTAATCTCTATGGGAATATTGTTAATAGTCGTGAGGATGGAGGGTTTAGATATACCTGAAGTAATTATTACCTTTTTGCTCTTAGATTTAATTAAAAAATGTTATAAAATTAAACTAAAATAAAGTATTTGTAAAATATTTTGATTTTGAAATAAGTTATGGTTTTTGGGCATGTGGTATTGATAAGTCATGGTATTTGGCCATGGTATTATATCGGAATAATTAAAATGGGCATATGGTATTGATAAGTCATGGTATTTGGCCATGGTATTGTAAGGGAATAATTAAAATCCTAGATCCATAACATAATAATCAAAAACCTAGATGCCCCATGGTATTATGATTTTCTTCCCTCCTCTCCCTCTCTCCCTCCCTCTCTTTATCTTTCTCTTGTGGTTATTGTAAAAAAGCCTACTTAGAAGTTAATAATATCCATGGTAAATATTCATGATTAAAAATATTGTCATATTGTAAATATTAAGTTTTTTATCCTTAATTAAATTTATAGATGGTTAGGAATCATTATTTTAAGTTATATAGTAAAATAGATGTTAATTTATAAATACTATTTATATATTATATATTTTAATGTGATATATATATATATATATATATATATATATATCTATATTATATTTTCTTTTATTTACGAAATTGTTAGTTGAATTGAGGCTTCTGTGATCCATAGCATATATTAAGGGAGTTGTCTTTAAAGAGACTTTTTGGAAGCTTTTCCGGTGGGTTTTTCTGGTCAAAATCCGAAAGCAATTCCCAGGGGTTTTTCAGGGCGCTGAATCCAAATATGCAGTTAAAAAACCATTTTAAATAATACAAATCAAGATTTAACCTCAATTTTTTTCTTCGGATTCCGTCACCAGAATCTCCAAAAAGTCGCACTAAAGACAACTCCTATATTAAGTAGAATTTCGGCGTAAATCACATGAAGAAAACCTTTGTCGACGCGTTTCGAACCAACTAGTGTGGTTCATCATCAGGACAAGTTGAATGAACAGATCACACTTTTCATCTTAAATAGATAGCAGAACATTCTAGACTCGGTAACGGCTATAATGACAACGGCTAGAATTGACCAGGAAACGGCTAGTTGACTTAGATAAGTGTTAAAAACTTTATTAAATATGTTAATATTCTTATTAAAATACGAAATGGATAATTATTCAAATTTACTTTTTCTACAAATTTACTTTTTTCTAGAAAAAGTAAATTTGAATAATTATCCATTCGTATTTTAATAAGAATATTAACATATTTAATAAAGTTTTTAACCCTTATCTAAGTCAACTAGTCATTTCCTGGTCAATTCTAGCCGTTGTCATTATAGCCATTACCGGGTCTAGAATGTTCTGCTATCTATTTAAGATGAAAAGTGTGATCTGTTCACTCAACTTGTCCAAGCCAGACACCAAATTGGTGTATGAGACCCCCTTGTTTGTGGGACAAGGGACCCACCTCCATGCAACGATTTGACTGCTAAGTCTATAAAGGCATACATACTCTACCCCCTCTAGTTTCGAACCTGTGACCTCTTAGGAGGAAACATTTGTTCTTAACCATTAAGCCCACTCAAGCCGTATGCCAAATATATAATTATTACAAATATATTGATTATAATTTTTTTTCCACTGGAAAAATTGTAATCTTTCATTAACTTGAAAAATTACATATTGTAGATGCACTATGCATATGCTATAGAGTCTGTCAGTGTTTTGAGGGTTCAATATGTGTTCTAATACATCAGTTATATATCCAAAATCATCACGCAGGATGTTCGTATTGTTGTTCTATTTATATATACATATTGCCACGCAGGGCTTCTGAAAAGTAGTTCTGTCAACTATATACAAAAAGTTGTTCAAAAAATATCAGTATCCTGTTTTGTATCTCATGGGCTAGCTGCCCTATGATAATGTGGATCTATATAAGGACGGTGATAGTATTGATATGCATTTGTTCCTTGCTGCTCCTGTATCATCCACTCTCCTCTGGGAAGTGTCGTGGCCTCCTTGGAAAGTTGATCGGCACTGCTGTTGTGTTCCCTGTAGATATGATTGCAAGTAATGTCAATAAATTGTGCCTTCAATATATTTATTTCATCCAATATGTTACTGAGTGTATGTGTGTGACAAACAGTAATGTTGTTGAACCAATCTATGATGATCTTCGAGTCTCCAAATATATGAATGTGCATGCAATTATGCCCCAATGAAAAATGCATGAGATGACGAAGAGTGATGATTTCTGCAAAATTGTTTGAGCCTATCCCAAACCCATCCGGACTTTATAGTAATGATGATCGTTAATGTATAATATAAAACCTCCCCCGCATCCCTGCTGCTGGGCAGCACCATCAAAAAATGCCCATGGAGTACGTTTATCAATATGCGGTGGGTCGCGGGGTCTTCGAGTACGAGGTTGCGGGGGCTCAGGCAATTCGTTGTAGGCAGATATGATGAGAGCAGTTAAATGAGGCCAGCTCACTGGTTTATCATAAAAAATAGCCCGGTTTCGAGCCAGCCAGAGGTACCAGCTGATAATAATGGGCAGGCTTTGTAATTTGGAGCTTTTGTGTCGATAAAACCATGATTCCCAGGCTCTGATTATATCGTCGCCTTCCCATTTGCCTGTGAAGTGTATGGATGAGGATACGGATTGCCACAGGTTCATCAGCGCTGTGCAATTTAGGAACAGATGGAGACTCGATTCAGAATTGCATTTACATAGGGTGCACCAGGTAGGCCCGTATACTGCTCTGCGCATGAGATATTCCCCAGTGGGGACTATACCTTTGAGGATACACCAAAAAAAGAGTTTTTGCCTGGGAGGCGCAGTGAGCTTCCATAATGTCTTCCACCAAAATGAGATCATATCTGGTACCATGTGCGATATCAGCGTTAAATATCCTGTCTTTGGTGTATATATTCCGTTCTCGGATTGATGCCAGATTAGCTCGTCCGGCCCCTGTTTAATCCTGATGTGTGACTCTATCAAAGCATTAATGTAGGCAGTCCATTCCTGATGCCAGTGGGGTGGAAGATTGATCTGTAATGCAGATTTCCAGCACTGATCTAAAATGGATGAATTTTGAGGATCAGCAATGTCAGCTAGTACTTTGATCTCTTGAGAATGTAGGTGCTGAATGAGGGCCTCGGATAGTATATGTCTGCCGCCGCATCCATTCCATGGGTCTGTACCAATACGAGCCAAAGATCCATCGTTGATTTTCCAAACCAGGTTATCCCTGATGAGAGGCATAGATTTTAGAAGTGCTTTCCACACAGATGAGATGCCAGATTTAGGCCAGTTTGGAAGTCGGATCCATTCCATTATGTGAAGAGGCCAGATGTACTTGTGGTATGTAATGTTGGTCCAGAGATTGTGGCCTGTGAGTAGAGTCCACCCCATTTTTGCAGCAAGGGCTTGTGAAAATATAGGCAGGTCTTTTAATCTTCAACCTCCCCATTTTTTGGGCATAGCTATCTTATTTCATCCTACCCATGCAAATATGTGCTTGTCCTGGTTCCCATTCCAAAGATATATGTTGCATATTTAGTGTAATCTTGCCAAGATGCTCCTCGGAATCCAAGCAAGAGCCATCCAAAAGACCGGTGTGGCCTCCAGGACAGATTTGACCAATACAAGTCGACCAGCTCTGGATAGATATCGGTGGCTCCATATGTTAAGGCGCTTCTCCAGTTTAGCTACAAGCCAAACCCAGTCAGCTATCTTTGGCTGATAGGCTTGATCCAGAAACCTAAATATTTGAGACCGCGGTCTAAGGGACTAATGCAGAATGGGAACAGTTGTCGAGCCAAATGGGACTCTTGGATAGAGGTTCTGGAGAGAATGATAGATGATTTTGAATGGTTAGCAAGCATCCCAGTAGCTGATGAGAAAAGGGTGAGGATTTTCGAGAAAGTGCGGGAATCCCTGATGCTGCCATCAAGGAAAATCATGACATCGTCCACAAAAAGAAGATGGGTGAGAAAGCAGTCATCTGAAATTTTGAGTCCACTAAATTCCCCATTTCTCTTTGCTGTAGCAATTAATCGACTCAGACCATCCATGACAATCAAGAAGAGAAGGGGAGATAGAGGAAAACCTTATCTGAGGCCACGTTCAGAGTGGAAAACTATGATGTCGACCCATTTATCAGTACACTGAAGGTGGGGGTGGAGATACAAGCCATGATCCAGGTAATGAAGTTGATGGGGAAGCCCAGATGGATGAGGAGCATTTTGATGTAGAGCCAGCTGACACGGTCAAATGCATTTGCCAAGTCAATCTTTAAGATAATGGCTTTGTGGTTCTTGGTCCAGATGGTGTGAAGTGCTTCCTGAGCCGAACCAATGGCTTCATGAATTTGGCGATGTTCAAGGAAAGCAAATTGTTGAGGGGCAATATTACGGGACAGAATAGGTCGGAGGCGATTTGCTATAATCTTGGAGATGATCTTGTAGAGCACATTACACAGAGAGATGGGGCGATAATCATCGAAAGAGGAAGGAGAGTCCGATTTGGGGATCAGGGCTATGAAAGTCGAGTTGATGGCATTGTACAGTGACCCAGATACCCTGCATTCCTCCACAACCCTCAGTAAGTCATTGCTGAGCAGATCATAGAAAGTAATGTAGAACTCAATGGTCCAACCGTCCGGCCCCGGGCTTTTCTCCTTTTTGAACCATTTTAGGGTGCTCTCAAGTTCCCCAGGTGTCACTGGATCAAATAGAGCCTCCGACTCATCCTCATTTACAAACCTGGGGAAGTGACCAGCAATGTTAATAATATCAGCAATAGTTGAGCCAGGGGGTTGTTTGTAGAGATTCCTGAAGTGTGATGATCCCAGGTGTGAGAGCTTATTGAAGGAGTCTGCTACTCCACCTTCTGGCAGTGGGATGTTCCAGATGGTATTTTTGACCTTTCTGCCTTTTGCATAGTTATGAAAGAATCGGGTATTGTCATCCCCAGTTTTTAACCAGATGGCTCTGCTACGAAGACGGATGGATTCCTCTCGCTCTCTTAGTATTTTTGCCTTTTGGTTTTCTAGTTCCACCAGATGGGTTTTGTCTTCGGCTGTGGCAAACCCCAATCCTCTTTCATCCGATAGAGAGGATAGTTCAGATTCAATATGCAGTAGGGCTGTGTTTTCCTTTTGATATTTTTCTCTGGCCCATTTAATAGAAAGGTGCTTGAGCTGAGAAAGGTTAGAGCAGAACCCCTTTGCCAAGGAATCTGACCTATCTATCGGGTTTTGAGTCCAAAAATCCTTAACCATCTTGATATATGAGGGATCCTGTAGCCAGCCATGATTGAACTTGAAAGGGGCTTTTGGCTTTTTATGAGGACCCAATATCTCCAGGTATATTGGGTAGTGATCCGATATGCCGCCAGTACCCACCCATTGTTTGTAATAATGCAGCTGTTGTATAAGGGTACCTTTCATTATAAATCTATCTAATCTGCGAGCAAGAGCAGCATCTCCAATTCTTCTGTTCCTCCAGGTGGGGAGTGGTTTATGCATAGGGACATCGATCAGGTTGTGTCGCTCCAGAAGGTCTGTCATATAACCAGTGATCGTGTCAACCTGAGCCATGGATCCCCATGATTCACTATATCCCAAGGAGAAGTTTAAATCACCCCCAATAATGATGTTGTCAGCAGTGAGGATAGATAGGCTCAGTAAATGATTCCAAAAGTTCTCCCTTTGTTGACAGGGGCCATATATGTTAATAACTCTGAGGCTGGTCCCAAGGTCAGCCGAGAAGAGGTCTAAGCCCATAAAACCCTGACCACCCCAAGAAGCTTGTGCTTTGATGGATGCTGGATTGAACCCAATCGCAAGGCCCCCCGATCTACCAGTAGAATCCATAGCTAAAAACTGCCATCCCGGGATGATGGAGGATAAAGAGGTGGTAATAGGGTCAGCCGGACCAAGGGTCTCTTGGAGGAGGATAATGTCAACAGGAACAGATTCAAAAAGTCTACGCAGAGCTAGTTTCTTGGAGGCACTAGCCAAGCCTCTGCAGTTGAAGGAAAGACACTTCATGGGGGGAGATTGCCAGGGGTGTTCGCTGCTCTAAGAACCCCATCAATGGTAGATTGTCGCCCAGAGGCAACCTCCGCACCCGCCCGCCTGATGGCTTTTGACAGATTTGATTTTCTCCCCCGGACAGACAAGGGGGTCAACCCAGATGATACAGTACCCAAACCAGCAATCTTAAGATGATATCTGAGAGAGTGTACTCGAGGACGCAGATTATAATGGTGTTTAGACCCCCGAGATGAGGAAGGAGAGGAGGATGGCGAGGGGTGAGAGTGCAATGTGGGTGCAGATGGAGCAAAGACCGGTGATGAGGGCAAAGTGCAAAATGCAACTGACATGGATGGAGAATGCAAAGAGGAGCAAGGAGAGTAACAAGATAAGGGAGTGAAAAGAGATGTACCCGAAGCGGAGGCAGATGCTGCAGCAGCCCGAGATCTGGTGACTGGCAGTGATAGTGTTCTATGAGCTGCTCCAGGAACATTTTGTGAGTTGCTGATGGGGGGTCCTGGTGCTGGAGTGCGCAAAGAGACCGACGATATAGTCCTCGAGGGCACATTGGATGGCGCAGGGGTTTCTTCCTGTTTCTTGTTGAGAGGACAGTCCTTGAAAATATGCCCCACCCTGTGGCAGCGGCGGCATCTAAATGGCACCCCTTCGTAATCCAATATCTGAACCCTAGTGTATTTGCCCCAGTGTAAAGTAATCTTCTCCTCCAAGCCTTCGCGGGTATCCAGATATACCAGGATGCGAGCGAGAGTTCTGTTCCTTGACTCTACGAAGGTTCGATCATGATCAAGATATGATCCCAGTGCATTCCCAATGCGCATGAAGACCTCCTCACTCCAGTACTGTAGGGGTAGCCCCGGCAAATGAACCCACAGCGGACCAGCTCCAATTTGTTCTCTCTCCGGGTCAAATAGAGGGCTCCATCTCTTTAACAGAACCGGCGCCATCTCAATGTGCCAATACCTCGCCAGCACCAAGTCTGTGTAGTTCTCCTTTGCGAAGTGAAGGGCAAACCAGCCTCTGGGTAAGACTTGCACCTCAGGTAATTCCTTGAGAACCCCTCCCCAAATTTCCTTCACCCATAGAGTGAGTCGGGTCGCCGAATATGCTCTCCCTCGAACATGCCCAACAAGTATGGTGTTTGCCATTTTAGCTGCTTCCCCAATAGCAGATGTATCTCCAAAGCGAATTGATATGTCCCTTGCGGTCGCTTTGACACACCTGGTCCTTTTCTTCCCTGTACGCGGAGCAGAAGGGTGATCCACTAATGGATCCGGGGAGCCTTCCAGGTGAATAGATTTTGAAGATCTGACCCTGACAGCAGGAGCCTCAAAACATCCCGAGGGCAAGTGAAGGGAGGCAGTGGGTGCTGCAGCTGCCGAAGTGGGAGGACCTGAAGATGTAGCAGCAAAGAAAGTTGTATTGTGCGGATGCGGGTCAAATGAGGGCGACGGGGGGATAACAGTCGACAGAAAGCGAAGGGTCCCAGGTGACAGAGGGGGGAGGTCCAGGGCAGGAGGCTCCTGGGGGAATTTCCGGCAGAGTGCTGAGAGGGACGGTGATCCGGTAGGGTTACCACCGGAGAAGTATGCGGCGACGGGATCGAAGGTCGACTAGGACCAGCTTCTGAAGAAGTGAAATTAGGGCACCCGAAAATTACCTGCTCAGGATGCGGGTCGTCTGAATAATCTACTGCCTCCTCCGTTTCCATAACATCCCCCATTATAGCAGTAGTCATCCTGAAAGCGACAGATGGACCTGAAAAACTGGGCCGGGTAACAGGTAGCAACATGTTCGCGGTTAGAGGGCTACAGGTATTAGTGAGAGAGCTAGTAGAAACCCTTACGGTCTATCGCAGAGCGCTCCATTCTCTCTCCGACAACCTGAGTGTCTCCGATGTCCGTTACATCCTTTTGATTATAATTGAATGGCCATTTCAAATATTTACTTACATTACATTTACGCATGTGCCTTACACTCAGCTAATCATTAAATATACTATACTAAATATTTAAATTTTATTTATATATATTAATATCACTCAAATAAATATTTAAACTCACTAAATCATTAAATTTTATATTAATATTTTAAGGTTTAGTTTGATTAATTTTTAATTTAATTAATATGTATTGTATTTTTTGTATTCAGAATTCTATAATAAAATAAAGCAATTTTTTTTGGGGTAAAAATCACATAAAAATAAGATAACGTTATTTTTTTGGGGGTAAAAATCACATAAAAATAAAATAAAATAACTTTATCGGGTGAATTAACTAAAAATAAGTACGTTATGAATCCACAGTGAGATGAAGCCGCCCCACGAGTGAGCTTGAAAAATTGCATTTAAAACAAAGGCATAAGCTCAGATGTAAGACAAATCATAATATAATATAATGATAATAACCTCTGTTTGACAATGGATATCTCTCTTTAATCACAAAAATACCAATTAGACTCTTACCCTATCGCCAAGTCTGCGTACCTACCTTGCATACTCTACAAACACAGTTCCCGGATGTCCGCTTTCACGGACTGCCATAACTAAATGCTCTGCTGGTGCTCATAAGTAAAAGGAAGCTCCCTGGACATGGCAGCCACAGCCATGCAAATTACACGGCTTGCATGTTGAAAAGTACAGTCATCACCATTAATGTAAGCAGCGTGGAAGGCCCTGTCAGAGAAACTCATTTCTGTTCCTACAAAGTAAGCTTAAAGAATGGAGCTGGTCCGCTGGAACTCTGTGCATATTTACAATTCTTCATCCTCTCTCCTGCAAACAAAAGTGGCCATTAATTGCAAAATGAAAGGCAATCTACACCTACCCAAGCCTCTATCACTGTCCAGGAAATGGATTTGCAGCCTAAGTCACAACAAAAACATGGATGCACAGGTTAATTATTTCAAGGAAGGAGGAAAATTGTTGTGGGTAATTGTTACAGGATTCGTCCTATGTTTTGGTAGTCCTGTCTGCAATGATTCAGCTCTTGGGCAGACATTGGACTTGGGTCAGTCTCAAGAGATGGTGGACAGGTGCAAGGAAGAGATGACAATGGATACAGGGGCAGAGAAAAGCGCAATTACCAATGAGGGTATCGTGGAGGAAGCTTGGCTGGTCGTGAATGAGAACTTTTTAGATGCACGCCACCATACTTGGTCCGCTGAAGCCTGGCTGGTATTCTTCTCACTTACCAACAATTGATTATATGAGTGTTAGACTTGATTTTTCTTGAATTTCTGCTTTTGTGTATATGTGTTGATTGCTTTATTATTGAAATTTAATTTATCCCTTGGCCAAGAAGATCCTAGACAATTAGCCCATATGCTTAAGTTTTTCATCCCTGCCGACTTATCCTTTCTTATTAAATTTTAAGCTGGCAAAGCTCTGGGCTGAAGCATAAATCTGTGTTTATTAGAGGTGATGTGGAAGGAATGCACCTACTGCTTAAGATATTTCAATAATCATGATCTATTCATTTACGATTTATTTTCTAGTTCATTCCAAATCACCCAACCGAAAAAGGCATGACGAAGTTGCTCGGAAGAGGGGAGGTTGAACAATAAGAACCCAGTTGTCCAGGTTTGCATGCATCACTTATTGGACTAAAGTGAAGACTATATTTTAGTTTTTTGAAAGTACTTCCTTCCAACTCTAGAAGCATCACAATGGGCTCAAATATGATATGCATCATATACAGCCCATTTTCAAGGGCAAGACGACCTTCAAAGGGTGAACCACTAATCATAAGCGCTTTCATTCAGCTCAGATGCTGCAACAAGGTGGTACTCTTCTGTAAAAAACGTTAAATTTTCTTGATCATGTTAAACAGACGCTGCACTAAAAGAATTCTTAAAAAAACTAGATAGCTGAAACCCGAAAGCCGTTCAAAATTGCAACTCTAATGATGCTAGAATTTAGAAACACATACTCCAGAAAATATATAACACAAATTCAGTAGATGGATTGTCACAACGTATGACTGCTTTCTCATTATTTTGAACTGAAATCTGCTATGAGAAAAGCAACAATCTAATTCACTGCTTGTTGAAAATACTAGCGAGAAAAGGGTTCCTTGATTTGTGCCTTAATCATAGGAATAAGAACAAGTTCCTTCCTGTGCATGACTTGAGTTTCTAAAAATTAGGAGATTCCCTATAAATTAGGATGTGCTCCTATAATTAGGAATCAGTCCTTAACAAATAGGACGAGTTAGGATGCAGTTAACTTATGTGTTGAAATTGAAAGTCGAGTTCTTGATTTTCTAGTGCGAGTTAATTGAGGAAAAGAACTTGTGGTTGAGTCTCGAAGAGATAGGACAAGTTGCATGAGCAGTTAACTCATGCTAACTCAATCAGTCACAAAATCATTCCTTAATTAAAAAACTCACTAATTTTAACCATTCAAATTGCCTTTAAAAGGAGGAAAGAAGGCACAAGTTTAATCATTGTTTTGGAGAGCACGAGTTGGTGAGACCAAGCAATAGGAAGCACAAGTTGTGTGTGGAGTTTGTGAGAGGAAGAGTGTGCAATGTTGATTTGGGGTAGCATCGGATGTGCTGCCACGAAAATTGGTGGAGAGGCTAAAGCATATGAGATCTCCAATACCCAAAATCGGTTTGGGGAGATTCTAAACAGTTTGGGAGATATTAAAATAATTAATATTTTTAATGGAGTCCCTAAGTCTAAACTTAGGAAAATAAAATATTAATGTGAATTAATATAAAACTGTGTTAGAAGGGTCCAAAAGTCATGGATCAAGCCAGAGTTAATCTTAATCGTTGATTAAGGACTTAATTTCGGCCATTGAATTGTCAACGAGAAAAGTATAAGAGGAGGCTTGAGGGTCACTTGGAGAACACACCGAGTTGATCAAGAATTCGATTTTCTGGGGCAGGGCTTGCTGAAGAAATCAAAGGAGTGATCAGAGTTGCAGCTAAGGGGCAATGAATACAGAAGCAGAGAGGGTACCAGGAGCATTAGTGCAGAAGCCGGGAGAGAGGGACGTAGAGCCAGCTAGAGGCCACGCAGATCCAGTCAGGGCCCACGCAGAGGCAACGAGTAGCTGCGGAGTGCTAGAGAGAGCCAACATGGGTGACACCGAGGCTCTAGAGGCTGACGCAGGGCGAGTTGGGGTGACGCTGGGCCAGAGAGGCTAATGCACTCCCTAGAGGCAGACGTTGGAGATTTCGTGGGGCAGATTGGAGCTGAGAGTTGTGGGATTGTTCATTCGAGGTTTTAGACGGAATATCTGTCTCCGACTGAGAGGTACTACTGCCGAGATGTTTCTCTATTGGGTAAGCTGGTTTTGGCACTCGGATTGTATTCTGAAACTGCTTAATAATAAAACCGTCAGATAGCTGCACCGGTTTTCTCGCATTGGGTTTTTCCGGGGACATTGGTCCAAAAACTACAGTGTCACTTATGTGCTTGTTTTTTCCTTCAATTGATGATCTGTAATGTGTTGAGCATGTACTTGTATTTATTTTCAGTATTTACATGGTAAATAACTTATTAATTAAACAAAACAAGTAGGTAGAAATAAATCAGAAAGTACATGAAGGATTTCCAACAATTAGACTTAGAAATTCCAACATGGTATCAGAGGGTGGTTGCAGATCATAGGATAACTGAGGGCATCAACCAAGCAGAGCAGCAGCAACAGAAACAGCCGTCCTGAGTGACAGAAACTATTCCTAGTGGAGAAGCAGCAAGGAAGGGGTGACGCAGGCACTGCATCACCAAGTTTGAGCCGGGAGGAGGATCAGCGCAGTGGCAGAAGGGAGCAGACTTGACCTACGCAGTGCCCGGTCATCTTTCTCAGTCAGGAAGGATTGACGCCCGTGGCCAGGAGGTGCAGATTTTGCTGGTGCCAGGATTGCGCAGAGCCTAGAAGCTCTAACCTTCAGTTTGCTGAGGCAGAGGACGCTGTGGGTAAGTTGCGAAGTGAAGCTGGTGGGGTACTGTGGTCAAAACGGTACCTAACAGGGCAAGACCAAGGAGGAGGGAGTTGCTGCTGAGGATTTCTAGCCAAGAAATCTGGATCAGTGGTGCAACTGCACTAACAATCAGACTGGGGGCATCTCGACATTAACAGAGGGGTTTCCAAGAGGGAAATCAAGGCTCAGAGGAAGTCACACCGAGAACTTCCAGAAGGTAAGTAGAGGAGCAGCGAAATGGCAGTGAACGGGGTAAGAGACCAGGACAGAGGAGACGGAGCCTCAAACTTCGTAGTCTGGAAGGCCAAAATCTTATCCATTCTAGACAGGAATCGTCTCAAGCAATTCGCTTGAAGACTATAACAATCCTAGTTGACTCGGTTGAGAACGACAAGTACGAGGAGGCAATGGTGAGGGCCAAGAGCATCATCCTTGACGGGGTCAAGGACCATGTAGTACCACATATTGCCGAAAAGGAAACGACAAATGTGATGTGGGAGGCCCTGACGAAATTGTATCAACATACTTCCGTGCAGAGGAAGATGCTACTAGAAAATCAGTTGCGGTCATACCAGATGCAGAAGGGAGAACAAATCGACACCTTCCTCGGTCGATTGAAGGAGATCCAGGATCAACTGACTTCCATAGGGGCCACACCAGATCAAGAATTGATGGTGAGGACAACCTTGAATGCAGTCTCAGAAGACTGGGAGGTGTTTGTCCAGAGCATACTGGGCAGGTCGACCCTTCCAGATTGGGAGGAACTGTGGGTGGCTCTTCGCCAAGAAGAGATTAGAAGGTTGACCAAGGCGGAAAGCAGCGACAAAGGGGTCAGAATCAAGAAGGAGGAAGAGGAGGATGCTGCCCTAGCATCTGAGGGAAAGTAGGAGAAACGGAAGAAGAAGGACCTCTCCAAGGTCAAATGCTTCCACTATGGGAAACTGGGTCACTATGCGAGCCAGTGTCCAAGGAAGAAGAGCAAGGGAGAGGCTTCCGAGACCAAGGTTGCACCAGCAAGGGCGGAGAAGGAAGTGGAGATAGATGATCACTGTGCCATGAGTGCTCATGCACCTCAAGAGAAGAGGTGGGGAGACATCGAGCTATAGTCAGACAGACTACAGGCGATGAGGGGCAGGATCCTCAAGGTACCTAGCCTCTTGGATTATACCTTGCTACAGGAGCCCCAAAGAGGAGTAGCAGTACCGGCGAATGTTACTAGAGACGGATGCGGATGGAGCGACAGAGGGAGCTATAGTCCAGGGGTCTCAGGATAGCGTAAGGCAGTAGTGCGAGGTACATGGAGTTGTTGCAACAACGCAGAGGTCGGAGAGGGAGTACTTGTCAGCGATAGAAGGAGTTTCAACATCGTGGGTGTCTCTAGCCTGACAGAGATGTCAGAGTTGGGAGATCAATTACTTACTTCTCAGTAACTGAGTTGTAGTGCAGTAGTTAGCAGTGGCAGTGCTATGGGCAACACGATGCAACATGATGAGAGGGGCTGTCATACAGATGCAGCAGTGGCAATGGCAAGGCCATGGGTAGTAGTAGATGATGCAGCAGTACAGAGGATGTTGGGCAGTAGGCCTAGCATCAGCACCAGGACCAATGCTGGATGATTAGGGTGATGCTCAGTGAAGAATATTACTAGAGCACAGTCCTCGCTAAGAGGGAGTGTTGATTTGGGGTAGCATCGGATGTGCTCTAGCCATGAAAATTGGTGGAGAGGCTAAAGCACATGAGATCTCCAATATCCAGAAATGGTTTGGGCAGATTCTAAACAGTGTGGGAGATATTAAAATAATCAATTATTTTAATGGAGAAAATAAAATATTAATGTGAATTAATATAAAATTGTGTTAGAAGGGTCCAAAAGTCATGGATCAAGCTAGAGTTAATCTTAGCTGTTGATTAAGGACTTAATCTCGGTCGTTGAATTGTCAACAAGAAAAGTATAAGAGGAGGCTTGAGGGTCACTTGGAGAACACACCGAGTTGATTAGGAATTCGATCTTGTGGGATAGGGCTTGCTGAGGAAATCGAAGGAGTGATTAGAGTTGCAACTAAGGGGTAGTGAATACAGAAGCAGAGAGGGTACCAGGAGCATTAGCGTAAAAGCCAAGAGAGAGGGACGCGAAGCCAGCTAGAGGCCGCGCAGAGCTAGTCAGGACCCACGCAGAGGCAGCCAGTAGCTGCCCAGTGCCAGAGAGAGCCAACATGGGTGATACAGAGGCTCTACAGGCTGACGCAGGGTGAGTTGGGGTGACACTGGGCCAGAGAGGCTGATGCAGTCCCTAGAGGCAGATGCTGGAGATTTCGTGGGGCAGATTGGAGCTGAGAGCTGTGGGATTGTTCATCCGAGGTTTTAAGCCAGGATATCTATCTTCGACTGAGAAGTACTACTACCGAGATCATTCTCTGTTGGGTGAGCCGGTTTGGCACCCAAATTGTATTTTGAAACTGCTTAATAATAAAACCCTCAGATAACTGCACCGGTTTTCCCACATTGGGTTTTTTCGGGGACATTGGTCCAAAAACAACGGTGTCACTTGTGTGCTTGTTTTTTCCTTCAGTTGATGATTTGTAATGTGTTGAGCATGTACTTGTATTTATTTTCAGTATTTACATGGTAAATAACTTGTTAATTAAACATAACAAGTATGCAGAAATAAATCAGAAAGTACATGAAGGATTTCTAACAGTTAGACTTAGAAATTCCAACATGCAATAGAAGATTGTGCACAAATTGGTAGAGGGCAGCAGAGATCAGCAGTCTTGCAAGGGTTTCAAGCTTTGTTCAAGGCAAGAAAACTAGGTTCTTTTCAGGTTGAAACAATTGTTTTGTAAGAGATCAATTGCTCATTTTTTCTATCAATAAAATTCTCAATAACAACCAGAGGGTTTTCCCAGTTGGGTTCCCTAGACAATTTTGTGTTTTTGAATTGTGTGGCTCTGCTTTTATTTCTGTTCCTATTCCGCTGCATCTAGTAGAGAAATTCTGTGTTTATGCGAGAAGAAACTAGTTTTCAGATTGCTCATATTAGCAGATCAGAATTTCGTGGATTTTCTACATGGTATCAAAGCATGGAACAGAATTAAGATCAGCACAAGAGCAAGCATCTTAGGAGATGGAGAGCTGGTTCTAAAGTATGTAGAACAGCAGATCTTGAAGCCCTAGTTAAGGTCTTCTCAATGCATGTACAGTTACCGTGGATCAGTCCTTAAGTATGTTCCATCAGTGTGTGCTAGGGTACAGAAGTGGGGGGCATCATGAATGGTAGTAGGGCTATCATGAAGTGTTAAGAAGAGGGCAGATTCAAGAGTTTTTAAAGGAACTGTTCAAGGTATGAACAACAGAGATTTGTATGCCCTAGTTAGGGCTTCCCTCTAAGGTATGCTGCCACTAAAAGACTGTTCAGAAGGTTGATAAATTTGCTCAGATTTTTTGTACGTGAGAGAGAGGAGAGGGACCCTAAGAAGGAGACATATAGACAGGGAATAGTGGCTGTATTGTGCAGAGATTCTATGTATATGCCAGTCCTGAAGTAGGTCGTTTCCAACCTCTAGTAACTGTACAAAAGTGCGAATTTATGGGCAGAGTATATGGCTGATACAGTGAAGGGAAATATGGGTCAACGTGGAGCAGTCTCAGTGGAAAGAGAGTTGCATTGAAGCAGTTGGAAAGGACTATTCTAAAGGACTTAGGACAGTAGATTTGATAAGCCCTAGACCTGTGCAATTTGAGGAACAAATTGCAGAACAGAGGGCAGTAAGTTTGTAGCCCTAGATCAGTCAAGGAGATGACTGTAAGTGGGAAGATCAGGAAGCGTGAGAACTGTTCACAAATGTTGTGAACAGTGGAGGAACAGTCCCGGTTGCAGTGCAGGATCTAGTCCAGGTTTGGGACAGAGTTATTGGCAGCGTGTGTACAGGTGGGAGGACTGTTAGAGGGCTGCCAAAAGAGCCCTTAAGTGTGGGATTTGTGAATGACTACAAAGCTGCTAGAAGGGCAGAAGTTTTGGAGCCTAAAGAGCGGATCCTTGAAAGAATAAAGGGCAGGAAAGTGGGCTAGATTGCAAGCCCTAGTTCAGTGGGTTGCAGGAGGCAAACCAGTGATAAGAGGGCAGTTTGTCGAGCTCTAAGTCTGGTCATCTTTGGAGCACCAGAGATACTAGAAGTGGGCAGATCTGAAGTCCTCCCTAAGAGCAGTGATGATGGAGCAGCCATATCAGTGCTAGTGGGAAGTTTGTTGAAGACCCTAAGAGCTGATGATCTTGAAGGAGCAGGAGAGCAGATAGTGGGCAGTTTGAGTAGCCTATATTCAGGGATGGGTAACAATATGTTGCAGGCTAGAGCACTTCTGCCTTAGTTGTGGGCTGAAGCCATCAATTGTGCAACCTATATTTAGAGTAGAATTCCTGATAAATTAGTCAAAGGAATCACTACTTATGAAGCCTTGATAGGGGAGAAACCGGACGTTACTCATTTCAGAATTTTTGGTTCACATGCATGGGCTAGGATCCCTTCTAATAGGAAGAAGGGTATGGAACCTCAGAGTAAGGAGTTGATATTTGTGGGATATCTAGAGGGAGTGAAGAGATATAAATTGTTAGATTCAATGACGGATACTTTGTTCATACAGTGGAGTGTCAAGTTTGAAGAAGCTCCTTTCGAACCACCTTAGGAGCAGTCTACTTCACCATCTCCACCACTTTCAATCAGATATCATAGAGACTTCTCTGGATTGGATTTCTGATTAGATTTCAGAATTTGATCTTTCTGATCAACAACATGATATTGCAGATCCAAAGCATAGACCATGATGGGTACAAAGACACTTCAGGTAGCTGGTGAACTAGTGGGTGATCCTGCCGATCCATGGAGAACTGGATCACAGTTTGTGGAAGCTTTTACAGCTATGGAGCCTCTATTACCTATTCTCGTTATATGATGCTTAGATCAGATCCTCAGTTTTATGCAGAGGCTGAAGGTAACTCCTTTGAGAGGCAACAATGAGGGAGGAGCATAATTCTTTGATTGAGAACAACTCATGGGAATTGGTTATTCTTACACTCAATAAAAAACCTGTTAGATGTAAGTAGATTTGTAGAACTAAGAGGGCCGTTGATGGGATGATTTCAAAGTACAAAGCTCGGTTGGTAGCTAACGGCTTTTCACAGGTATATTGTGAAAAATCAGAAACCCGATTCCTATTACAGCAATTGGAAATTATTCACCTAATTGTTATTTTAATTTTACAATTTATTTACTGTTTGCTACAACAAATACTGAATAAATCACACTGCAACATACACAAATAAAACTGGAACAATAAACGCTGGAAGAAATGCTAGCACACACACATAGAATGACAGTTATTTTTGGACCAATGTCCCCGAAAAAACCCAACTTGGGAAAACCGGTGCAGCAGCTGACGGTTTTATTATTATGCAGTAGTGAAATAGTTTGAGTACAACTGGATGCCCCAACTGGTAATCCTACAGAGAAAACTGGCAAAAAGTTTGGAGAGAAATTTTCCTCACGCCACAGGCAATTTCCTGGCACCACTTCACTTCAGAATTTTGGCCTTCTGAGGCACGACGTCAGCCTCTGTGCTGCTCTGCGTAGCTAGCTGGACAACTTGCCTTTTGCTGGACTCTGATGAAGTCATTCTGCCTTCTGCTAACTAGAAAGACGCTTCTCTGCCACTCTGGGACTCCTTCCCGACCTTTGGAACCGAAAAGATCAATCTTCTTCAACAAATCGACTTTGCCTCTAGAGGCTACTGCGCAGCTCTGCGCTAGCCTCTTTGTGGCTCACTTTCCTCTCTTCAAATGCACACACCGAATTTGGAATCCTTCCTCCGGCTTCATTGTCCCTACCCCTCTTTCACTGCTTCGATTTCACTGGCTCTCTCTCCGGCAACTGAGTGCAGCTACTCTGGAAATCGATCTGCTTAGAAATCGAACTGCTGAAGTGATTTCTCCAAGCCCCATTGAATTCTTCTTATAATCCTCTGTTGAGACTTCAACGACCAATATTAGATCTTAATCGATGGCTAGGATTAACTCGAAGTCGATCCGTGTGAGTTTCTATAACATTCACACCTTAACTTAATTAATTATGATTAATTAGTCATATTCCCTAAGTTTAGACTTAAGAAATATTTAAAAACTGACTAATAATGTAATTAAGTCATTTCTAGGCGAAATTTCCAGAAACAATTTCTCGGTTTTGGAGATCTCATGCATTTTAGTCTCTCCACAAAATTTCAAGGCTAGAACACATCTGATGCTACAAAAAATAACATTCCCTCTTAGCGAGTAATGTGTTCTAGTGTTGCTTCCCCTTGTAGCAACACCCTGTCTCTACATCATCTCCTGTCACATTACTGATGTTTGGTTGCTGCTGCCCATCAACCACTGCGCAACTCTGATATGTGTTGCTGCTGACCCGGCTGAACTGCTGCCAACACTGCATCTGCACTGCAACTCCCTCTCATCTGTTGTTGCTGCAATTGCAACATCTGCAATTGAAAAACATCCAAAATACTGAATCAACTGTGTTTAGTATGATTCATCTGTCTCCTGAGTCTCTGACAGCTACTAGCATATGCACTGTCACTGAAGAATTTGCGGTGCTGCTGACTTTGCACTATGCCAACTACACTGTTGCCAACTCTGCACTGCACTGCCTAGCATCTGACTGCTACTAGTTTGCAACTGTCACTCTGGAACTGACTGCATCAACTGCCATTGATCCATCTTGCTATTGAATAATGTGGACCCCGTAGGAAGGTATTGATCCAGGAGGTGGATTCCTCGAGGATCCTGCCCATCTGGCACATTGGAGTCTCATACTCCTCCTCCACCTGGATCTAGTGCCCCACTATCTCCTTTTGAACCTTGGCCCTGACTAGGACCCTTGCTCGCTTTGCAACTCGCACTTCCTTCAACACCTATCTCTGACAACTGGAAGTCGATCTACAGACTAGTTCTACATTTTAGTTAACTCACATGACCTCTTTGCAAAGCTACAAAATCTGCGAAACTCAAAATTGGAAAAAATAAACCCAAAATTTCCCTCTTTCCCGCTGCTCGGCTACTGGATTTGCTACTCGCACTCCCTTTTGGAGTGAGAGAAGATCTGCTCACAACTACTGCCAATATGCAATTGGAAAAATTAGATCTCTAAAACTCGAGATCCCCCCGACACTAGTTCTGCTGTAGCAAACTGCTGCAAAACTACTACGTCCAGCTAGAGATTTGCTTTGTGAAAAATACTAGCTGCTCCCTTTGCCTTTGGAACCTTTTGATCTAGAGAGATCGAATTTTTCTGTTTGTCTCAGAAAAATTGATTCTCCTCAAGAAATTCGACCTCTTGGCCAAGGTGACTGCATTGCCTCTGGGGTTTCGACCTGCTGCCCCTCAATGAACAATGAAACTCCCTCTTCCTTTGCTATTGAGCTGTCCGATTGATCATCTGCCCTCTGATACCATGTGAAAAATCAGAAACCCGATTTCTATTGCAGCAACTAGAAATTATTCACCTAATTGTTATTTTAATTTAACAATTTATTTACTGTTTGCTACAACAAATATTGAATAAATCACATTGCAACCTACACAAATAAAACTGTGGAATAATAAACGATGGAAGAAATGCTAGCACACACATAAAATGACAGTAATTTTTGGACCAATGTCCTCGGAAAAACCGATGCAGTAGCCTTAGGGTTTTTTTATTATGCAATAGTGAAATAGTCTAAGTACAACTGGATGCCCAAACTGGCAATCCTACAGAGAAAACTGGCAAAAAATTTGGAAAGGAATTTTCCTCACCCCATGGGCAATTTCCCGGCACCACTTCACTTCAGAATTTGGGCCTTCTGAGGCACTGCGTCAGCGTCTGCGCTGCTCTCCGTAGCTAGCTGGATGACTTGCCTTCTGCTAGACTCTGATGAAGTCGTTCTGCCTTCTATTGACCAGAAAGACGCTTCTTCGGCATTTTGGGACTCCTTCCCGGCCTGTGGAACTGAAAACGTCATTCTTCCTCAACAAAATCGACTTTGCCTCTAGATGGAATCCATTCTGTTAGCTCTAACGTTTACAGTAACTAGAAAGTGGGAGCTACCCCACATGGATGTTAAGAATTCTTACCTACATGGAGATCTTGATGAGGAGATCTATATGGAGCAGCCATAGGGTTATGTGAAAGATCCTTCATTAGTGTGTACACTGAAGAAATATTTATATGGTCTTAAGCAGGCACCTATATGCAACCAAGACTTTTTTTCCCTCCTACTCTTCAACTATTTGTCAGACTTTTTATATGTCTGTGTCTCCTTAGTACACTTCACAACATTAGTAAAACTTTTTGTTAACCCACATGAAATATTTCTTGTCATTGACAATTAGCTTTTCTTCTATTATGGGAATGTCAACTCGTCTGGATATCGAAAACCCTTGAGACTCACAATTCTCCCAGTACATTTATGCACCGGTATAGACATAAATAACAAGTGATGGTGTTGTCGCCTGACACACACACCTACCAGTTAGTGAGAAAATCCCCTAACCCCACAAGGTGTGGTTGGTGGCAAATTAAAGAGATGGGGCTATCACCTATTCCCAACTCTCTCTGTTTAAGCTCTCTCCTAGGTTAGCTAAGGGGGGTGGTCCCCAAAGAAAGACTAAATTAGAAGGTTTCTAGGAGATGTTAGAGTGAAAATGGATTACTTGCCAAAAAATAACTTGTTTCCAGGGATTAAGCAAGCATATGAATAAATGAGCAAATGACACATTCAAGCATAGACCAATTCCATTAAGTAAATAACAATAGCTTGCTCAAAAAATGAATCAAGATACAATGATAGACAATTCTGCCAAATCAAATGTTAGACCAAGATAAGCATATAAACATCAATTGCAACTATAAAGGAGATGGTACTTGAAAATAAATGCCCAAATGACAAGATAATGACATCAATTACTCATGAGCTTAAATGATCATCAAAGCAACAAATATATGAGATAACTTTGAAATAGAGTTGCACCAATGAAATATATTCCAATTAAAAGAAAGTTAAATGTTGCAAAAGTAAAAGAATTCACAATACTTGCATAATAAATTTCTCTTGAAATAAAAGTGATATTTGCAAACAATACTCAAGTAAATCCAAGATAGCATAAATAGGAGAATTGCATTTGCAAGTAAAGTAAAGTTGTGATGTAGACGCACTCTTGGTTTATTTTATTAGTTGTATTATAAAGTAGAGTTTCAATTGAACTCCTGTCCCCATACTTCACCCTCGCCCGGAAATCCGGATCTCACAGTGAAGAGTCAATAGGGGTGGAGGGTCTCTAGAGTCTATATAACCAACTTAAGTTGGAGGTCGATTTTAGTGATGCTTAAAAATGAGCCTAAGTAAGATGCATGTAAAATTTCCCAAGGTAGATTGCAATGCTTGAAAAGTAAATTCTTTGGAAAATAAGCTTGTCCAATACACAATGCTTCAGTATTCAAGATATAAAAATGTAGCATAACAATGAGACATAAATGATTATTAGACAAATGCCAAGCTAAATGTGTCAAAGTTTGTTAGAAGTAAGAGAGTTGCTTGCATAAGAGTGAATTGCTTTGAAATAGAGTGTGAACTTGTAGCTTGTAGCAACAAAGATAAATGGTATAAGCTTGTAACAAACTTTAACAAAGAAAATGCGATTTGTGTTACTTTCCAATTAGAGGATGCATATTATGTGAAAATGAGAGAAATATGAATGTTAACAATCAATCCACCCACAAACTTATCTCCCTAAATAGAAGAACATTTTATTTATTTATTATTATGGTGTTACAATGAGGTTAGATCCTCTTAGAGGGCTGCCCAAGAAATAATGGGAAATATACAATATGAGATCTTGCAATAACACAAAATTCCCTTCAAACTATAGGAGCCTTAAGAGAGATGAAATGATTCTACAACTTGAAAGAACAAGCTCCCAAAAAGTGCACGACCCAGCCTCCTTGATAAGTCCTCCCAATGCCCATGACCTCCTTGGAAATCAAGCTTGAATGCTTGAGGGAAACCACAAGAAAGATTGTCAGGGCTGTAAAACTAAGACATGGTTAGTGTGCAAAAGGGAGAGCATGCAAATAAGTGAGTAATAGTATGCTACAAAATAATGTACAAAAAAAAGAACTAAATCAAATGATGGGAAATGACCCCATCACTTGTCTAGCTTGTGAAAAGCTCTTAACTAGCTAGATAAGGAAATGAAAGCGCAAGATCAAAAGATATAATTTTTGTTGTTGTTGAGATTTTAACTTATGCACAAATTATGTCAAAAGAAAAACTCTGCAAAACAAACACTTTGAAAGATTGGACTTATGAGATTCAAATAACGATGAGAGCTCCTTGAAAAATATGCCAAGAGTCGGTTGGTCTCTTGAAGACTTCCCCTTGCGCTTGCCAATTGATCCAAAAGATGGTCCTCTACAAAAATTCCAACACACATTAGCTCAAATGGATTAAATCAATAAACAATAGTAAGATAAACTCTAGAAATTTATATTGAAATAACTAGAGATAGTTTACACCTAGAGTATTCATAAACCAATTGCAAATGTAAGATAACTCTACATTTACAATTCTATAAAAGCATATGAGAAATGAAACAAAATTTAAAGCACAACTAGAGAAGATTATACCATCAAATGAACTAAGCACATGCTCCAATGGAATAACAGTCATGAATGAACCTCAAAGTCTTTTTATTCATATGAAGAACAAGTGTACATAGAAGCAGAGCTTCTCCAAGCACAATAGCTTGTAGCAAAAGATACAAAATGAGACCTCAAAGCTCCGTTATATAGGAGAATGGGAGAAAATCCCAATGAAGAACCATTTCCAAGTGTGATGATCACAATCCCAAGGCTCCCACATGCAATTTGAATTCCTCTAGAGAGGCCTGTTGACCCTGCCGCCTACACCTACCTGCAAGTCAATGAGAAAAGCCTTCAACCCCACAAGGTGTGGTTGGTGGCAGGGAACTCAGAGAAGGGGCTGTCACACTAATCCCGACTCTCTCCGTTTGAGCTATCTCCTAGGTTAGCTAAGGGGGGTGGTCCCTAATGCAAACTTAAGTTAAAAGATGTGAGTTTCTAGGAGAGTGTTATAGTGAAAATGGATTACTTTTAAGGATTTATGGGCAAATATGAAGTGAGCAACTTGAAATAACAATGCCAATCATTAATATGATTAAAAACCATAAAACCAGTGCCTTATAAGGAATTTGCTCAACAATTTAAGGATATATTTGCTCAAAGTAAAATGCAATGCTCTCAAAAGAGAAAACAAAGTAACCCTGAAATGTAAATAAGAATTGTTAGCACAAGATATGTAAGATACAAAATGCTTTTGAGATAATCAACTTTATAAATCAAAACATGTGAAACATATCTGGCCAAAACCCAAAAATTAGTAATTAACTTGGAAATGTAAAAGAAAGGAAGTGCTAAACCAAGACATCAATATGCAATTAGACTTGAAACATGAAAAGAAAACACTTGTTTGAAAAGATTACAATACTTGTATTTGGAATAGACTTTGCATATGAAAACTCAAACCATCAAGAGACAAGTAAAGTAAATGTAATGGAAAGTGCTCTTAGTTAATTTATTAATTAGCTCTACAACAAGATTACAATTTAACTCTTCAATTCTCAGACCTCACCCTTGCCCAATGATATGGATTTCACCGTGAGGAGTCAATAGAGTAGAGGATTCCTAAGATGTCTACTTCAACCAACTTATGTTGGAGGTAAAGTTTTAATGAGGTTTGGGGTCTTCCTACACGAAAATACCTAGATGAAATGCAAATTGTGTTAATTCCCAAATTAAAATAATGATACATGCAGATGCTTCAAAGAGATTGATTTGCAATGCTTGAAAATGGAACAATATTCAACATAAGTTGCAATTATAATATTCAATTGGAGGAATAAAATTAGCTTACAAGTGTTGCATGTGTTTCATCAATGAATTAAAATGATACAAGTAATTTGCTTGAAAGTAAAATTTATTTCAAATAGACAATGACAATAAATTGCTCCAATATTCAAGATAACAATGTAGCATAAAATTGAAGTATGTATTCAAGTGCTCATGAAACAGTTTACCAAGGTAAATGGAAACGAATCAACGTTTGTTACGAATATAAAATGCTTGCATGTAAAGGATGAATTGCCCAAAGTAAAGTGTAAGCTTGTAGCTCCAAGCAACAATGAGAAAGAAAATGCAAAGCTCAAATGAAATTGTAACAAACTTTAACTTAATGAAATGTGATAGTGAGGTTGTGTTAATTCCCAATTAAAGCATGCATGTAAGTGAATGAAGTATGAAAGCTTAAACCATGCAAATGTCAATCCACCCAAGAGAATCCTCCCTCTAAATGGGGAGATAGGACACCATGGGAGAAATCCCAAGCTCTCACAAGCAAGTTAGATCTTTTATTAATATTACAATGAGAAGAGGGCTCTTCAAAGTTCTCAACTATACTTCAAGGAGAGTCGTCACAATAATTGCTTGAAACTTGGACACTAGACCTTCTTTCTTGAGAAAGTAGTGACAAGATCTCATAAAACTTATGCAAAGGAAACAATGTGTGAGTTTCTACCAGATGCCCACAGCTTAAAGAGGAAAATGGGCAGCTTCTAGTGAACTCGACTTGGCCAAAATAAGCCTCAAAAGGCCTCACAACATCCTTGGAAATCGAACCCCCAACACTTGCCAAAGGTCCTGCAAACGCTTGTTAGATGTTGCGGGAAGTTGCTCTTCAAAATCTGCCGCACAAGAGTTAGCAAACAATCCAAACAATGGCTACAAAATAAGTTAAGTATTAATGGAAAAATCAACAAGATAAAATATATATGTACAATTATAATTTACAAAAGGCTAAGCTAAAGAGTGAAAGTAAACTCTCGTCTTTGCTTAGCCATCTTCAAGCTCTTAGATAGCAAATGAAATAAATGAAGTACAATGTTTTTTAAAAGAGATTTAAATTTAAAAGCTTTCGGCTTGTGTACAAGCTATATGTCGAAATCCCTGCAAAACCACTTTGTAAGATAAAACTATGAAGGTTCAAAGAACAAATGAGAGCTCCTTTAAGAATGTATCAAGAGTGGGTTGGTCTCTCCAAAGACTTCCCCTCACGCTTGATTCTGTAATCCCAACAAGATTTTCCCTCTACAAAACTTCAATCAAGAATTAGTTCCGTATAGATTTAGCAATAAACAATGATAAAAAACTCTAGAGATTTATTTAAAACCAACTAGATCATTCTATATCTAGAGCATACTTCTAAATCAAATGTCAATGCAAGATAGCTCTACATTAACAAATCTATAAGAACACATAGAAGCAAATTAGATCAAAGCATAAGTAAAAATAATTATACCAATGATCAACAATTCATCACACTCCCAAAGGAGGAACACCTCATGAAGGAAACCCCAAAGTCTTTATTGATATTTTTGAAAGTGTATAAGGCAGCAACGCTTCCGCAAGCACAATAGCTAGTAACAATATGATGCAATGTCAGAATCCAGGGCTCTATATATAGAGAGTTGGGAGCAAATCCCAATGAAAAATGATAATGACAAATAACATGGGAGCCAATCCCAATGTAGAAGTGATTAAACAAGTGGAATGAAGTGACAATTCCAAAGAAAAATTCGAATTTGTTGAATGGAGCTCCATTGCCAAGTATAAAAATCGAATTTTGGCAAGTGGACATCATTTTCTTCTTCCCTTATGTGCCAAATTCGACTTTTATGGTGGAATGACAAGTGTATATGGGTGGTAACCCATGTGGAGACAATTTCCCACAAAAATCTCCATCCCAAATCCTCCCAAATGTGCATTAATTTTACAAATTCGAATTTCCAAACAACTTTTTCATTTAATGCCAGAAATTCGATTTTATTTGAGCACATGTCTTTTTCTTGATTTTAGGAGTCCACATCACCTTGGGACTTCACTTTAACTCCTCCATAATTTTCCACCTCATTTCCACAACATTTAGCATGTGTAGATATTTATTTTTCTCTATTTATTTAATTTATGGCTTAATTAATTGCTAGATTTCCCACTAAACTTAGGAAAAGTGGGTTTTGAGGGTCCAAAACACATTATTAACCCTTCAAAGTGTGTCATAGTAGAAAGTTGAGGGTGAGAGGTGTAATTTTGAATACTCATACTCCATACAACTTCTCTAGACTACACTTATTACAATTTAAATACAATTTTATTTGCAATTTTTGACCTGCGGGAAATCTAAAAAATTTAAAAATGACTACCTAGACCTAACCAAATTCCACGAAATTTTTTGTGTGATCTAGTATGGTATAATTGATTCTAGACAGTAAGATGTGTTAGAGGCTCAATATTCAAACTGTCACCCCGACTTTGGGGTAAAACATGAGTGAAAAAACCTAAAAAATTATCCACCTCTGAAAAAGAAGGGATAATTAACCAGATAAAAAAAACACTCCAAGGTGTACTTGTTTGTTGATCGAGTCTCAACAACTTAGGCCTGTTACAGACTCAAAACTCATCATTATTAGTATCACTTATTACAATTCCCCGTAGGGTGTGCAATCTGGGTACAAGAAAGATGATGAGAAGATAGAAGTAGAGTTAAAAAACTCTGTTGACTGACGATATATGATGGTACAAGTGTTCTCTGGATCATTCTTGGGCATGGAGTCTTCATATAATCATCAGGTGCCACTCTAGTGGTCAACAAGACCCATGCAAGTCTTGAAGAATCCAACTCGTTGTTGAAGAAGGGACAAGTATATGTGGGAGTGGAGTGGTGGGAGACCACTTTCCACTCATTTCTAGTGGAACTCCAAGTCCAAAGCCCACCAAGAATTGACTCCTCATACAAACTCGAATTTGTCTCCTCATTTAATGCATTTTCCTTTGAGAAATTCATGGTCCCCTCAATGAAATTCGATTTCTTTGGAGCACATGTCTTTTCCTTGAATTAAGGAGTCCACATCACCTTGGAACTTCACTTAAACTCCTCCATGATTTTCCATCTCATTTCCACATCATTTAGCATTTGTGGATATTTATTTTTCTCCATCTATTTAAATAATAGTTCAATTTATTGCCACTTTTTCCACTAAACTTAAGAAAAATGGGTTTTGAGGGTCTAGAACACATTTTTAACCCCTCAAAGTGTGTCATAGTAGAAAGTTGAGGTGAAAGGTGCAATTTTTATTACTTATGCCCCATACAACTTCTCTAGACATCACTTATTACATTTTAGATACAAATTTTATTCCAATTTCCACCCTGCGAGAATTAAAAAAAAATTAAAAAATGACCCCCTAGGCCTAACCAAATTCCACAAAATTTTACGAGTGATCTAGTATGGTAATAAACAATGACTCTAGACACTAGGACTCACCCAAGGCCTCACCATCAAGATGTACTCCGAATTTGGGTTTATGCTTGCAGGAAAAAACTCAATTAATTATTAAGTCCTCGTAAGGAGATGATAATTAACCAAGTGAAAAAACCTCCCAAAGTATTACTCATTTGATGACAAGGTCCCAAGCTACCTAGGCCTGTTACATGACTCAAAACTCATCATACTAGGATCACTTTACATCATCCCTGTAGGGCTTGTGGAATCTAGGTACAACAAAAATTGATAAGAAGAAGAAGCACAACTGAAAAACTCTGGTAATATGATGATCTTTGATGGTACAAGCAACCTTTGGTACATCCTTGGGCATGGAGTCTTCAAAAACTCTATAGGTGCCACTCTAGTGGTCAACATTTGACTCCACATGGGGATGCATGTTAGATATGAAGTGATAGTATGCAAGAACCTGGAATCTGCATCCATCGACTAAAGACATATATCGACAGTATCCATTCAAAATATCATCATATGAAATCAAGTACGGAAGTGAAGAAATGAAAATTTATTCTAAGAGCATAAATGACAATTTATTCATGAAATGAAACTACTAACCTAAATGACAAGGGATAAGGGTAGAAATATGATACAAAATATGCCGCATGGCATCAAATATCCTCTTTATAGAACAACTTGAGCAGTTGGCCATTGACAGGTAGCTCAAGTGATTCTCCATCCAAGGTGCTCAAATGGTAGGAATTCTATCTAGCTGCTTCTCTGATAATGTATGGTCCATACCACAAATTGTCAAACTTACCATGGTTACCTGGCTTTTCATTCTTGCGATCCCATAACAAAACCATATCACCATTAGAAAAATTTCTATTCCTAGATGATTTGTCAAAATTTCTTTTAACCTTGGATTGATTTTTACAACAATTTTCAAAGGCTCTTCTCCTAGTTTCATCCAATTCTACAATTTGGTCAATTCTATTTTGCACATCTTTTTCAGATGTAAAACTTTGTAGAAGTTGGTAAGTTGGTAGCCTCAAGTGCACGGGAAGGGTGACATCCAAGCCATAAACTAACTCAAAGGGACTCTTTCTTGTTGAACTCTTCTTTGTAATCCTATCAACCCACAAAGCATATTTAATTTTGCTATCCCATGCCCTTTTGTTATCCCCTACTATATTCTTGATGACGGTGATCAAATTTTTATTGCTAGACTCAGCTAGGCCATTACCCTGAGGATAGTAGTTTGATGAGTGGGATAAGACAATACCATACTCAAAGCAAAATGATGAAAATTTATAGAGCTAAAAGCCTTGACATTGTTAGTTGTGACCTTGGCAGGGACATGAAAACGAGTGATAATCTTATCTTTTAGGGATGGCTTCTACCCATTTTGTAAAATAATCAGTAGCAATCAAAATCCATGAGTAGCCATTACTTGAATTTTCGTTAAATTTCCCTATAAAATCAAGTCCCCAATGTTGGATGGGAGCTTCCACGACTACATGTTGAAGAGGCAAAGAAGCTAACTTTTGCTTCCCAGTGAATATTTGACAAGCTTGGCAACCTTTAACATGTGCACATCAACAAAAATGGAAGGCCAAAAATAACCAACTCTCAAGATTTTTTTGGGTAGTAGTCTTAATAGCATAATGCCCTCCACAAAATCCTGAATGAACTCGGTAAGAAGCTTCTTGGCTTCAAATTCATAAACACATCTAAGTATCACTGCCTTTGGATTCCTCCAGCCCAGACCACCTTTCATAATGCAATACTTAGTTGCTCTAAGCCTTAATGCTCTTCTTTTATGGCCAACTAAATGGTTAGGACATGACAAATTTTGCAAGTAATAAATAATGTCTTTATACCATTCAAGTTGGCTTAATTTTTGAAGTTCTAATGAAGTTGATTCCAAATCATTTTGACAAATCATTCCTAACGCCCTCTCATTCTCCTCAGTCAAGATTTTGACCAACCCTTGGCCCTTTACCAGCTTGGTAGGTCTAATATCTAAATCATATTCTTGAATCTTTGAGACCCACCTAGTCTTGGTTCCTAAGCAATCAGTGTGAGTTAAAATATCTTTTACATCACAATGGGGGACAAATGAAATTATTCTAGAATATCCCATATAAACTCTAAATTGCTTTAAGGACTTGACTAAGGCTAAGCCTGCTTTTCCATGGTACTATACTTCAACTCAGACCCTTGAAGGGACCTACTCATAAAAGCAATAGGTTTCTCATGCCCTTCATGTTGAAGAATCCAGGGCTATTAGATTAATAAGATTCTTCTCGCCATGATAATTATTTGTGAGGTACTTTTAATTTTTCTTATTAGCACAATCTTTGCTTGTTAATATTAGAGTGTGTTTTCTTAGTTCATCAAATAGTTACCAAAACAAAAGAGACAAGAACACAAGATGTTGGCTTTCTGCTAGGGCCAAAACCTCTCACTCTTTGAGAGGAAAACCCTCACAAATTCTTCTTATAGAGATTCCAATTGACAAATACCAAGACCAAGACCCTTTGACCTATAAGCCACTCTAAGACCAAGACACCAATCCTCTTCTTCATTATTGCTGAGATCATCATCACTGCTATTGAAGTCTGTGAAAATTCCTAGATCTAACAATCTCAGGAATCCTACTGCAACCAACTGAATCTACTTCACCTAGATTGTAAATTACATTATAAGATTATTTCAGATTTCTTCATGAAACATTGAAGTAAATTACTGAAGCAACCTACACCAAATTAATTATGATTCTGAAACATAGAAGCTGAGCAAGGAAAATAAAACCACATAGGACATTGTTATTTTTGGACAATAGTCTCCGGAAAAACCCAATGCGGGAAAACCGATGCAGCAGCTCGGAGTGTTTATTATTATTAAGCAGTAACAAATTATGAATACATCACATGGTTATTCAGTTACAAAGAGAAATATTGGCAGAAAGACTTGTGCGGTTACCTCACACTCTCACTGGAAATCTTGGTTGATCAACCCCAAATTGACTGCTCCCTGGCTTTTCTCGCTGCCTCTGCGTAGTTTCTGCGTCAGCCTAGCATCAAGCTCTCTGGGAACTGCGTCACTCCTCTGGCTGGTCGATTTGCTGCCCAGGAAATTCAATTTCTGCCTCCCAATCTCACACCCTGGCTCTCGGCTTCTGAAAATCGAATTGCTCTGCAAATTTTAGACTCCTCACTGGCTTTTGCGCTGCCTCTACGTGGCTCTGCGTCAACCTCTCTGGCTCAGCGCTGCCACTCCTGGAGTACCCTCTGCCTCTCTCTGCTGATGATTCTCCAGCTGAGATAATCACTCTCTATCTGGAAGCTATCCTTGCCCCTTTGCTGCAAGAAATCTCGATTCTCCTGAATCGAATTTTCCTGTTGAGAACTTCTCACTTCAGAAAATCTATTTCCTTGATCTCCCAGTGTGTTTTCTAAATGACCATCAAGCCCCTTCTTATATCTTCCTGTTGAACAACCAACGACCTAGATTAACTCCTAATCAAAGGCTCAGAGCATTTTGACTTGATCTCCGTCTTTATCTAGAAGACTCACCCACAATTAGATTAATACCCATTAATATTTTAATTTTCCTAAGTTTAGACTTAGGAACCCCATTAAAAATATTAATTATTTTAATATAATCGTCTCTGGGTGGAATTTCCCAAAACGGTTTCTGGGTTCTTTGGAATGCATGTACGCAAGCCTCCCTGCAAAATTCAAGGCCTAGAGCACATCCAATGCTACCCCAAATAAACACTCCCTTTTAGCGAGGAATGTGCTCTACTATTGTTGCATACTGCTCTGACTCCGAAGCATTGTCCTCTGCGCTGCTGATGTTTGACATGCTGTCCACCAACCACTGCGTTGCTGCTGCAACTGTACTGCTACCGTTGAGACTGCCACTACTATTGCTATATCTGTACTACAACTCTCTCTTAAATGCTGCATCTGCTATGCTACTAGCACTGCCATTGCTAACATTACATCCGTACTACAACTCAGTTGCTGAGAGAAGCAATTGAGAACACCCAAAATTGGACAAGTATCCAGTGGATACACCTTAGTGTTGAAAGCTTGGCTGCTGCTAGTCCCATGCTGTCTTTTGAGGCCAGTGTGTTGCTGAAGCTCTGCACTGTGCCTCCACGCACTGCTGCTTCTTTGCTCTGCGTTGCTCAAGTTTTGGCACTGCTAACTACTACATCTGTCGCTCCAACACTCCATGGCACCAACTGAAAACTCCTCCATCTCGCTACTACTGATCACGAACTCCCGTAGCAAGGTGATGATCCAAGAGGCGTGCTCCTCAAGGACCCTGCCCATCTGTAGCTCTATTGAACTACAGTTCTAAATCAGCCCACCTCCCTCCTAGAGGTATCTTGACTGTCATGGCGAACTCCTCCTCCTGTTCAATCTTTGCGGTTGCAACTTTAGGATCGTGCTTCTCATCCTTGTCCTTTTTCTTCAAAAGACACTGGGATGCATAGTGGCCCATCTCGCCACATCTGAAACACTTCACCTTGGAGACGTCCTTCTTTCGTCTCTGTTGCCCTTGCTGCCCCTTTGATGCAAGGGCTGCATTCTCCTCCTCCTCCTTGGGCTTCAACCCACTGCTGCTGTTGCTTTCGTCAAGTTTGACCTTGACTAGGTCTCTCCTCAGCTCCTCTTGTTTTAGAGTTGCTTACATCTCATCCGAATTAGGCAATGCTGCTCTGCTTAGGATACTCTAAACAAAGACTTGCCACTTGTTGACCACTACGTGTCAACGACCCATCGCAGTACACCCTGTTTTTTCACAAGAAGGATAGCGCCTGATCGATGTGTCCGTGCTGTTCAGCTTTCATCATCAACCTGATTGTCATGTTATAATGTAAACCCATTCTGCATGTATATGATGTAAATAATCTCAGTAGATCTATGTCATGTATGTAATTGCCTAGGTAAACCTATTTTTCTTGTGACGATCTACATTTCGGGAGGTTTTTGTCTTATTGATCCATTCTTGGATGGTCGGCAGAGTTTTCCTTCAGCCTTACCCCAAAGTCGAAATGAATTTTGTCACCGGGATCTTAGGCGAGTCCTAGTTTTATAGATCGAGTCTATGTAAAAGTGATTTGGGAATAATCCTAACTATTTGGTTAGGTTATTTTATTACAAATTGCTTAGTTTGCTGGATTGTATTTGTGTCACAGAAATGGGTAGTCTGTGAAGGTCTATTTCAGATGGGTTTTCCCCTTGTGATGTAAAAGATATGAAAATGATGATATAAAGTGCTTTGAGGGCTGGAAAAATAATTTATCCCCTCATAGGTTAATTAATTAAATTATCTGGCAAAAAATTAATTAAAATCCTAAGCCAAAATTTAATTAATTATACGTCATAGGTAAATTTAATTTTTTCAAAGGCAAAATTCGTGGGTCCTTAAAATTCAAATTTTAAAAGGTCCTAGGACTGAGGTAAATTAATTATTTTGCTAAATTTTAAGCCTTTGGTCCATGGGGTTTAAGTCAAAGTCAAATTTTTGAGGAAATTAACTCAAAATTTTTATTTTTGAGTTAATTAAAATGCATTTAATTGAAAAATTCGAATTTCTTCAAGAATTTAAAATTTCAATGGATGAGATTAAAAGAAATTTTAATCCTCATCAACGGTCGAGATTGCTTAAACGAGGATCACTCAAATTAGCCGTTGGAGGATTTATCTCTAAACAGGAGGTCATTTGTCAGTTAGTCTATTCGATCTCTGGATCGTGTACTAAGCTCTCAAGCTCTCTTGTATACTTTTTTGAATTAATGCAAAAGTCTTTGGGGTTTCAACGTGCTATAGTGTTCCTCTTCATGAATTTATGGTAACATTGTTTTAATTTCTGTTTAATATTATGTGAAAACTATCTCTCAATAGCTCTCTTAAAATAATCTGAATATAGATATCTTATTTAGTTTGTTGGATCTAGGGTAACATTTTTAATTTTGATTGAAGTAGCAGGTATCTCTATTTCTTCAGAATTTAATTGTTGTTCTATTTCTCTACTTGATTTGATGGTTGATCTAGTGTTTGCAGAAGATCTCTCAGGTTCTTATTGAACGTTTGAGGATAGTCCTCGGTTGGACTAGCCAACGCTCAACACATATTTTCTGAAGAGCCTACTTCATATAAGTCTTAGGATTTATCTAACGATAATCTATTTTTGCAGGGTGTTTTTGGGCTATTACCTCTCTAAAATTTCAAAATCTTTTAAATATTTTGTGGAAATTTTGATAAATCTGGCTATTAAGAGCCTTAGATTATTAGATCTGAGAGCGGAGTTGGATTCATACTCATCATATCTGATAAATCTGTAAATTATTTGTATAGATCTGTTATTTACTTGTGTAGATCTGAAATTTTGTAGCATAATTTGAATTTTAACACTTAGGTTTTTGAGATTTTCTCTATTTTTGTACATATTGGGTATTGGGTTTTTCTCTTTTCAGTTGTGCAGGAATAGATTTGAGAAATCAGCCATGAAAATTTTCAAATCTGAGCTAGATCTAGACCCTGGAGGACAAGATCTGGGTTCAAAGATTGTTTGCAGGAATAGATCTGGGAAATCAGCCAAGTAAATCTTCAGATTGAGATTTTTCAAGCCGATTTGGGGGTTTTGAAAGAGATCTAGGCCATGGAGGGCAATATCTTGTCCCAAATCTTTTTACAAGGCCATCCATTAAGATTTTGCAATAAATCTGAAGATCTGAAGCAAAATAATTTTTTTTCAAAAAAAGGGTTTCAAGTTTTGGGGCTCCTAAGCCTAGATCTGCCTTCTCCTAGCCCAACGCTAGTTCTATTGTAGCTAGCTCTCATTGGTCCTAGATTCTCTTGCTCCATTTCTGATTTGAATATTTGATTTTCTGAAGCTAATGATTGGTGGGTTTTTGCAGAAAATTTGGTAAAAATTTGTGTTTCAGATATTGAAATTTTTTCGCAACTTGGGCAAGTGATCTTCAAGGCCTAGGGCCTAAGGGTTTGATCTATAAACCATATTTTTCCTCACTGTTTGCTACATCAATCATATACCTTTCTTATAGTGGTGAAAAACACATCTAAGTGGTTTGAAATTAACTAAAAAATTGCTAAATACATTAATAAGTCATTTATGTTTGATGTGTATCAAGAATATGGTCTAGATCTACATTTTGGGTCACTGTTATCTCTAAATAATTCTGTTTCTGAAGTCTGAAATATAACAATGGAAATTTTTTATATGTGTTAGCCTAAAATCAGTGCCTAAGTTGTCTAATACATTAAGGAATTAATTTCTTGAGTTGGGCATTCATCATTAGGCTTATTTCATGTTTTAATTGCTGGCTGTAATAAGTATATCAGATCTGATATAATTCCGGAAATCACATCACAACAGGCTGAATTTTTTTATAATTCATGTGGGCAAGTTTGGAAAAATTTCAATAAATTTTTGGCATAAAGATATCATTGATAGCTTACTGCTTTCATTGTCATATTGCTGCTGTCATAAAGTTTTTCTTACTGCTGTCTTAAAAATTAATTTATGAAAATTAAGAACTCTATCATGGAATTGTGATAAAATGCATATCCTTTGTTTCATAAACTGAGTATTTTTTTTGAGCATCTGTTGACATTGATATCGAATTGCAAAGTTTTTTTTGTTCTCTTTGAGCTAAATTGTATCAAGAAGATTTGAAATAAGTTGGTGTTTTAACTATAGTATCTTCAAGAGTTTATTTTCTAAGTCTTCATCTAAAAAGAGGCGAGCATTTCATTTGGGTAATTGAGGGCTTTTGCGGCATAAGTGTTTTCCCATTCTCGAGTCTAACTTCATCTCATCTTTCGGTGCATTTGCATAAACAAAATTTACTTCCAAGCATAAGCTTGGTCGATAGACAGATAGATCTCCATCTGTCTTTTCTTGAGAAGCCTGCTTTTAATAGTACTTAAAACGATGACCTTGCAGTCACTAGAGCCACATCTCTCTGTAGCGCCGGAGGCACTGGGTATGTTAGAATTTCAGGAGAGGTATCGTTAATCACACCTTAGTGTGTTTCTCTTTATCTTCTCTCTGCTAATTAGTACGAAATCAGGTTCAACACAGAATGGATTGAAAGATTCACATTTAAATAGGCATTTAACTAAAATTAACCAAGATTCTTGCATATCACATTAGTTTTAGGATTTGCATTTCATATAAAATAGTCATTCATCTAAGCAGCAGTTGCTAATCGATTACTTGGTCTTAATTTCCCTAGCAAGATTGTTGACTCCATAAGGCACTAGTATCAATCGTTTAAAATCTAATCAAATCCTACAAGTCTTGCTAAATCTTAATCAAGTACTTGATCACTTCACTGTGTCTCCCAAACTGGTTGGTTTCCAACTAGTTCTTCTTTATTCCACTTTTCCATAGGGTCTACCCCCCTTAGCTTGTTGTAGGGAGACAACTTAAATGGAGAGATTGGGGATCAGGGTGACAGACCCCGATCTGAGCTGTTGTCGTGGTGCCTAGACATTCTGTGCGACAACACCACTCATCCGAGACAGAGTTTAGGGCCAGTCTCACTAACTCCAAATCCTGAGGTGTATGCCCCCTAGCCGACAACTCATCATGGGTCTCCTTCAGCTTTGTGAGGAATGGATCCCCACGTTCTCTCTTCTGCATCTGCGCAGATCTCAACTTCTGTTCTAAGTACATCTTCTGTTGCTCGGAAGATCCCTAATACAATGTGGCCAAAGCATCCCACATCTCCTTAGCATTTGCTATGCTAACAACGTGGCACACCACGTGGTCCTTGACTTCATCCAAGATCATCTTCTTGGCCTTTGCCATCATCTCAACCTTGTACTTCTTTAGCGGATCTGCATCTGCAGATTCAGCGACCACACTATCAACATACATCTTGAGGGCATGCTCATCTAGAAGGAAAGACATTCTAGCCCTCCAGATGACATAGTTGGATGCTCCGTCCAACCTGTCCTGATCCCTCAAGCCACTGGTTGCCATAACCTTCGAAAAATGTCAAACAACTTCCTCTTTCTCCTTACTGCGTAGCTTTTAGGCTGGCTTACGCACTCCTTGATGGAGCTGGTAAGTTTGCTGCTCCTCTACTGCCCAGCAAATGAGAAATACTGATTTCCTCGGCAAGAAACCACTGAGGAAGTATTCCCTCACTATGCGATCTACTTCCTTCTTCCGACGACTTTTCTGCCCAACACTTAGCTTGCAGAAAATTGCGTCCCTCTAGCTCTGCGCTGAGGCTCTGCGTGGCTCCCTCTGCCTTGGAAAATTCTCGATCCGACAGTCTTACCTCTCTGTCGGCTCACTTAGAGAGAGACAACCTCGAAAATATAGCCCTCCTGGCTAGAACTGTGCAATCCCTCAGGGGATTCGAACTACTGCTTGCTGCAGCAAGTTGGCCCTTGCTTCAATGCTAGATCTGCTCTTCCTGTTTCACATCAACAACTCTGATACCATGTGAAAATTCCTAGATCTAACAATCTCAGGAATCCTACTGCAACCAACTGAATCTACTTCACCTAGATTGTAAATTACATTACAAGCTTATTTCAGATTTCTTCATGAAACATTGAAGTAAATTACTGAAGCAGCCTACACCAAATTAATTATGATTCTAAAACATAGAAACTGAGCAAGGAAAATAGAAACACATAGGATACTGTTATTTTTGGACAATAGTCCCCGGAAAATCCCAATGTGGGAAAACTGGTGCAACAAATTTGAGGGTTTATTATTATTAAGAAGTAGCAAATTCTAAATACATCTCTGAATAGATCATAGGGTTATTCAGTTACAGAGAGAAATACTGGCAGAAATTCTTGCGAGGTTACCTCACACTATCACTGGAAATCTTGGCTGATTAGCGCCAAACTGACTACCCCCTAGCTTTTTTGGCTGCCTCTGCGCAGTGTTTGCGTCAAGCTCTCTGGGAATTGCATCACTCCTCTGGCTGGTCGATTTGCTGCCTAGGAAATTCGATTTTTGACTCCTGGCCTCACAACCCAGCTCTCGACTTTTTAAAATCGAATTCCTGTGCAAATTTCAGACTCCTCACTAGCTTTTGCACTGCCTCTGCATGGTTCTGCGTTAGCCCCTCTGGCTTAGCACTGCCACTGCTAGATTACCCTATGCCTCTATCTGCTGATGATTCTCCGACTGAGAAAATCACTCTCTCCGGAAGCTATCCCTGCCCCTCTACTGCAAGAAATCTCCTTAATTGAATCTTCCTCTTGAGAAATTCTCACTTCAGAAAATCAATTTCCTTGATCTCTTAGTGTGTTTTTCAAATGACTTTCAAACCCATTCTTATATCTTCCTGTTGGACAACCAACGACCTAGATTAACTTCTAATCAAAGGTTCAGATTGTTTTGACTTGATCTTTGTCTTTATCTAGAAGATTCACCCACAACTAGATTAATACCCATTAATATTTTAATTTTCCTAAGTTTAGACTCAGGAACCCCATTAAAAATATTAATTATTTTAATATAATCGTCTCTAGGTGGAATTTCCCAAAACAGTTTCCGGGTTCTTTGGAATGCATGTGCCCAAGCCTCTCGACAAAATTTGAGGCCTAGAGCACATCCGATGCTACCCCAAATCAACAAAGTCATCACTGTTGCAACACCGAGGTCATCTCTACTGCACCATCGAGATCATTACTGTTGTACCATTGCTGAGATCTTTACTGAGATCATCCTTGCTGCAGCTTCAATGAGATCATCATTGTTGCACCTTCATCGAGATCATGATTCCATCTACGCCGAGATCATGACTGCATTTAGAATGTATGCCGAGATAGAGAGTGTCACTATGGGATCATGAAGATCCCTTTTCATCACAAACATGCCGAGACTGTGATGACTGCGTCTAGAGTGTATGCTGAGAGTCTATCACTGCGAGATCACTTAGATCCTCCTCATCACAAGTATGCTGATGATTGCGTCTAGTATGCCAAGACAATGATCACTGTGGGATCATCGAGATGCTCCTCATCACAATTATGTCGAGACTGTCACTGTGAGACAGTGATCACCAAGACTTGTGAGGAGGCCGAAACGTTATCTCTGTGGTACGCATTTGAAAACCACAGAGATAACCTCATCTTGCACCATGGACAGACTTTCGAAATATCTCACTGTGGCATACGAAACCCTTCCTGTGACATCCGAAATCTTCTTGTGACAGCTTTCTGAAAACTTCAGATGAATTCGAGTTCAGTGTTTTTTGTGGTGACCTTAGCTGCATATATATAGTGGTTTGCCTCTACATTTGAGCCGACACGACATGCTGAACGGGTGTGTCTCTATAGGTGAGCCGACATGACTCCTTTAGCTATTTTTGAGACCGACTTCTTCAAGAGGGATTGTGCTTGTCTTTGAAGGGCTTCTTAACATTTCTATAGACTTGTATACATTAAACATAGGCTCAAGAAGAGCTTCTTCATACATGACATTGACTCTTTGACTTAATAATAAATCCTAAGGCTCTCAATGGGAGCCACTAACAAATAAACCTCTTGCTCATGAAACCCATGTAGTAAGGTATACAAAAATAATTTTATTCCTTTTATTTCATCATTTACAAAGATCATATCATTATGAGGACCGAACCTAGTTACACTTTTTTCAACACTCCCTCTTAACTAGGGAGGTATTCATAATGGTACTTGGTTATTCTCGATCTAAAGAATTTCTCATAAGAAGAATCGGATTAGTAACCCATCTGTATAGCATCATAGTAACCAACATTGTTTCCACAGCTAGGCCTTGACTGACAACTCTATCTCTCATCAGATCAAAGCACAATGTTGGCGAGACCAATGACTATAGACACCTTCATCACTGTCTCTCAAGGTACATACCCATCCAGGTGTTAACTGAGTATGGCCTTCTAGGACTATTCTTATCTTGGGTTCCCAACCCTCAAAGAATATCGGTCCTCTTGCCTACTCTTATCTTGGATGCCCTACACATACTCAAAGAGCATCAGATCCCAGATTATTACCCAATCTTCCATTCTTTCTTCCCAAGTGAAGACAAGATTGTTGTGTCTATCTCTCCCTCTCAACTAGGGAAGATATGCCCATTCCTGTAAAGGAATGTACCCAAGTTCCTTCTGACCAGGAACTTGCCCAAGCTCCCTCTCAATTAGGGACTTGTCAGAGCTCCCTCTTAACTAGGGACTCTCCTTTTCATTAGCAGCTTCTTCTTCGTGGGTCCTTTAGTTGCTTGATCAATTTCCTTCCTCGATGTCATGAAATTCAGTCGAGCTTTTTCCTTGTAGGGCATTAGCCATCGATCACTTTCCTTCTTGGTTCGTCATGTCATTCCTTTCTTCATGGAAAGTGGCCTTCTTGGTACATATCTGGAACCTTCTTTATATGATTACTTCTTTCTCATCATGCTTCTTTCAGGAATTTTCATCCACCACATGAACGCTGGTTGTACTTGTATGTACAACTCTTATTCTAGTAGCCCTGCATGAACTCATCTAGATATTATTCAAGAAAACAAAACATAAGATTAAATCAAATAGTACCTTACAAGATGGCTCTTCATTATGACATCTTCGAGTAGGTATCAGCATCCTACATACATGTTGACACATCTCCCAAAGATATCCATTGTCAAGGGTCTCCATCTTTTTCAGACTCTCATCAGAGTCTTCACATCTTTCCGAGAGATTTCCTAGTCAAATCTTCTTGGTCTTTTGGATGTTGATTTCCTTCATCATGGTTGCATATCTCACGCTCTCTTCCTTCCGTACACATTCCATTCCTAGGAGCTTGCATTCATAGTTCCTTAATTGTAGTCAACCACCTCATACTTCAAATGAGGACATATTATGTTGATATCATCTAGTGTGACTTATGCCTTCCTGCATCCTTTCAGAGGAGGAGATCCTTTCCCCTTGATCATGCTTCTCGAGATAGAAGTAGTGATCCATGTTACCTGCAACCATACGACATGACATTATAATATTAAACACAAGCATACATACCTCATTTATCTTTAGGTCATCTAGGCCTCTTTCAACAACTTCCTTGATTGAAGTGTCTTCAACCCCTTGATTTGCTTCATCTCTTATGTCATCATACCATCATCCATGAATTCCACAAGTTGGAGTTCCTAATGAAACACTTGCTTCCTCTCTAGATTAGTGAACCCTCTGATGAGGATTCCATCAGAGAATCTTGAGGATCTTGCATATCCCCATTTGGCAGATGTTTCCTTTTTGACTTGATGTATGATGAGCCTTGTCCTGGATGACTTCATCCTTTCCTTCAATGTCCAATGAGGTTCCCAAGAGCTATATCCTTCATGTTTGACTGCCATGGATTTAGTTCCTTCTATCCTTCATGATTCCCATGGTGATGTCATGAGCTCTTGTTTCTAATGCTTCCATGATGCCACGATGCATCTTATTATTTATCATGGTCATATCTATAACAAAAGATTTAGGAGCTTATGATAAGACCCTTTTGTGAGGGATACCATCTCAATCATAGTAGAGATTTGTTACTCCCTCTTTCCTTGGCCCTTTTCTTCATCTTCCTCCATCTTTTCAGTGATATGAGCTTTCTTTCCATAACATTGAATCTTAGTTATACTGTTCTGTCTTGTTTGAGGACCGAACTCCCCTTTCCTTTCTGCGAAAGTTCGAGTCCTTTAACCTTCAACACTTTTGCCCTCAACTTGTCTTTTTCTATCTAGCATAGAGACCACAAGTTGTCGAATGAGGTAACTTTAGTGCATTTAAGAACAATGATGATTATATTCTTATCATCTCTCCCAGATCTCCCAATTGAGATCTTATAAAGATATCCCTTCATTCTTTGATACCTTCAATTTGCTTTGATGCCCTTCTTGAAACTTGATCCTTGAATGTCTCTTTGCTACCCTTCATTTGACTTCAACACCTTACCTTTGATACCATGTTGAAGAATCTAGGGTGATTAGATTAATAATATTCTTCTCGCCATGATAACTATTTGTGAGGTACTTTTAATTTTTCTTATTAGCACAATCTTTGCTTGTTAATATTAGAGTGTGTCTTTTTAGTTCATCAAATAGTTACCAAAACAAAAGAGACAAGAACACAAGATGTTGGCTTTTTGCCAGGGCCAAAACCTCTCACTCTTTGAGAGGAAAACCCGCACAAAATTCTTCTTATAGAGATTCTAATTGACAAATACCAAGACCTTTTGACGTATAAGCCACTCCAAGACTAAGATAACAATCCTCTTCTTCGTTATTGCTGAGATCATCATCACTGCTACTGAAGTCATCACTGCTGCAACACTGAGGTCATCTCTATTGCACCACCAAGATCATTACTGCTGCACCATTGCTGAGATCTTTACTGAGATCATCCTTGCTGCACCTTCACTGAGATCATCATTGTTGCACCTTCACCGAGATCATGATTCCATCTATGTTGAGATCATCACTGCATTTAGAATGTATGATGAGACAGAGAGTGTCACTGTGGGATCACCGAGATCCTTTTTCATCACAAACATGCCGAGAATGTGATGACTGTGTCTAGAGTGTATGCCGAGAGTGTATCACTGCAATATCACTTAGATCCTCCTCATCACAAGTATGCTGATGATTGTGTCTTTTATGCCAAGACAATGATCACCGTGGTATCATCGAGATCGTCCTCATCACAAGTATGCCAAGATTGTGACTGTGAGACAGTGATCACCAAGACTTGTGAGGAGGCTGAAACGTTATCTCTGTGGTACCCATCCGAAAACCAAGAGATAACCTCATATTGCACCATGGACAAACTTCTAAAATATCTCACTGTGGCATACAAAACCCTTCTTGTGACTGCCCTCTCTTCCTGTGACAGAAGAAATCTTCTTGTGACAGCCTTTTGAAAACTTCAGATGAATCCGAGTTCAGTGTTTTCTGTGGTGACCCTAGTCTTATATACATAGTGGTTTGCCTCTACATTTGAACCAACATGACATGCTGAATGTGTGTGTCTCTATAGGTGAGCCGACATGACTTCTTTAGCTATTTTGGAGGCTGACTTCTTCAAGAGGGATTGTGCTTGTCTTTGGAGGGCTTCTTGACATTTCTATAGACTTGTATACATTAAACATAGGCTCAAGAAGAGTTTCTTCATACATTACTTTGACTCTTTCACATAATAATAAATCCTAAGGCTTTCAATGGGAGCCACTAACAAATAAACCTCTTGCTCATGAAACCCATGTAGCAAGGTATACAAAAATAATTTTATTCCTTTTATTTCATCATTTACAAAGATCATGTCATTATGAAGACTGAACCTAGTTACACTTTCTTCAACACTTCATTGTTCTTTTGAAGCAACACTCCAACAATAGTATTTTTAGATGCAAAAGAGAAAATCAAGAATTCCTTTGAATAATCAGGGCTCACGAGGACAAGTGCTTTAACAATAGAATCCTTAATTTCCTGAAAGCCTTTCCTTCCTTCATTTCCCCAAACAAACTTAACATCTTTCTTTAAAAGGGTTTGAATGAGTTTAGCAATTTCAACATAATTTGGAATGAACCTTCTAAGGAAGTTGATCTTTCCCAGGAAGGATTGAAGGGACTTAACATTGTGAGGCAAATGAATCTTTTGAATTGCCTCAACTCTCTCAGGGTCAATCTTGATTCCAGCCTTTGAAATGATGTGACCCAACAACTTCCATTTAGTCGCTCCAAAAATAGATTTAGCAGAATTTAAGGATATCCCATACTCTCTACACCTATGGAAAATTTGCCTTAGATGGCCTACATGAGAAATTCCATCTTTAGAAAAGACAGTTAATTCATTCTGATAAATCTCAATGAATTTCCCAATAAGACCCTTGAAAGCATTATCCATAGCCCTTTGAAAGGTTTCTCCAACATTTGTTTGTCCTAAAGGCATCCTCAAATATTCAAAAGTACCCCATGATGTGGTGAATGTTGTCTTATGTCTATCCTCCTTCTTCACCATGACTTGGTTATAACTTGAAAATCCATCTAATAAAGACATCATTCTAGATCCTGTTACCCTTTGTAATAAAGTCTCCATGTTAGGTAAAGGGTAATTATCCTTTTACAAGCTAAATTAAGATTTCTAAAATCCACACATAGCCTGATTGATCCATTCTTCTTTCTCACAATAACCAAGTTTGAACACCATGTGGAATGCCTAGTGTGAGCTATGATTCCAACTTGGAGCATCTTTTGCAACTCCTTTTGCACCAAGGGGGCTAACTTAGGATTTATTTGCCTAAGTTTTTGCCTAAAGGGTTTGGCATTCTCATCCTTAAGAGGGATAGTATGTTCCATAACATCCTCCCTATATCCTTTTAACTCCTCATATGAAAAGGCCAAAACATCCCTATATTCTTGAAGTAAATTTATCAACTTTTTCCTTTCCTCCTCATTGGTACCCTTCCCTATTTTAATCATCTTTGGATCATGAGGGGTGCCAATGTTTACTTCAATGAATTCCCCTGGGTCAATTTTCTTATCTTCTTTTCTCTTCACAACATCATGTCTATCAAACATTTGCTCCATGGCTACACGATCCCTAGGAGTGGGATTTGACACAACATTACACTCCTCATACTTGCAACCTTCTTCTTTGTAGCCAACTTTAAAATCAGAAAATTCCTCCATATTATTTAAAAAACGAATCACTTGGCTTTCATCATTAAAGACCCACCAATGCTCAATATTATTAGGAACTGATGGCCTAAAAATAATTTCCATCTTAATCTTATCATCCATCAAGTTCTCTCCAAGCTGTAAGGTAGATGCAGCAATAGCTAGCTCATCAACTTGTTTATTTCCTTCTCTTGGAATTGTTTGAAGATCTAATGCATCAAAATACTCCATATTATCCCAAACAACATTACGATACTTCTTTAATCTATCATTCTTGCATGCAAAATGACTCTTTATTTGAAGAATGACTAAATCAGAACCTGCCTTGATACTAAGCAGTTTAATTTTTAAGTCCTTTGCCAACTCTAGACCTAACAATAAAGCTTCATATTCTGCTATTTGTTAGTTGCATCAAATTCCAATCTATAGGCAAACTTGAATGTATGACCAAACGGGGAGGTAAGGACATTTCCAACACCCTTACCAAACTTTGAATGGGCACCATCAAACTTCATATGCCAAATCCAATCCTTATTTTCCATTTCCTTCTCCAAATGAGCAATAGAGTTAGCCAAGATAGCATAATTTCCCAAGTCATCAGATTCACATACAATTTCATTATAAGGCTTCTTGGGGTTTTCCACATGATACTTTCTCTCCAACTCCCTATCCAATCTAACCATGATGCCCTCACTATTAGGGATGGTAGCATAACTTAGATCCATTTGTAAACTACCCCCTATATCAGCTCCCCACTTTCTAGACAATAACATCCCCCAAGCATCAGGCACATCAATCACCACAATATCCATGGTGATCATAATATTAGGATGTACTGCCAAGTGGACTTGAAGATCCTTTATCAAACCACAAACTTCAATAATTTTTGAATCCATAGCACAAATGTTGTGATAAGGTCTAGAAATCCTCAAGTTCAATTGATTCATGACCTTCTTAGTCATGACACAAGATGATGCCCCAGAGTCAAACATACAATTGTGCAGAAGAAAACCATTGACCACCATAGTGATGAAAAAGGGTTGATGGTCTCTGTTATCTTTTCAAAGTGATAGGGGCATCCTCATATCTATCCTTAGAAAATTTGACATTTCTTTCACATGAGGTGCATCAATGACTTTTAATAACTTAAACTTTTGGGAGGGAATCTTTAGGATTTCAGTCATACGTACTAAAATCTTTGCATTGTTTATCCATCTTCCCAAGTCAGTGTTTAAACGAGATGTAGGTGGAGTGAAATTTTTATGGGCATTTTGATTTCTTTCCCTATTTCTTGCTGTTAGCTTAGGGGGTCCTGACCCAGGTTCAAAGTTAGTTGCGCCAACCAACAAAACCCTACACTACTGGCCCTTTCGGCAACAACCCGCGTAGTGCAGGCTGCAGTCTCACTCGAAGTGTAAGGACTGTTATTAAAATTCAACAAGATGGACAGGTTTCTTGTAAAATTCTATCAGATTAATTCTATCAAATTAAATGCAATTGCGTACCTGATTCTCCCATCTGGTGTTGGTCCACATTGCTCCGAGTTTTTGTAATATCCCTCCCCTTAATAATAAATAAAAAATAATAAAAAATAAAAAAAATAATAATATAATAATAAATAATAAATAATACAAAAATAATAATAAATAATATAAATAATAAATAATAATAAATAAATCACTTAATAATTAATAATAAAAATAACAAATGTTAAATAATAAATGATATTAAAAATATATACAAGAAAATAAATAAAAATAATAAAAATAAAAATAAAAATAGTAATAACCATACTAAAGCTCTAAATAAGAATAAATAGAAATAAAACAAGAAAACTATCAAAAAGAAGAAAATAAAACAAGAAAGCTAAAAATCAAAAGAAAAGTGAAGAAATAAAACAAGAAAGTTAAAAATCAAAAAAAAGTTGCATGTAGACACATGGAGTGTGTGCATGTGGTTCCCCTTTCAATGTTTGTTCTATTTAATAGATGGTGAAGAAGATGAGAGGGATTCCTGCATTCCATCTTTTAAATAGAACAAACATTGGAAGGGGAACCACATGCACACACTCCATATGTCTACATGCAACTTTCTTTTGATTTTTAACTTTCTTGTTTTATTTCTTTACTTTTATTTTGATTTTTAGCTTCCTTGTTTTATTTTCTTCTTTTTGATAGTTTTCAAGTTTTATTTTTATTTATTCTTATTTAGAGCTTTAGTATGGTTATTACTATTTTTATTTTTATTATTTTTATTTATTTTCTTGTATATATTTTTAATATCATTTATTATTTAACATTTATGATTTATTATTTTTATTATTTATTATTAAGTGATTTATTTATTATTGTTTATTATTTATGTTATTAATTATTATTTTTGTATTATTTATTATTTATATTATTTATTATTATATTATTATTTATTATTTATTATTATATTATTATTTATTATTTATTATTAAGGGGAGGGATATTACAGTTTTCTGGTTCCATTACCAAATCAACCGATTCCTCCCTATCAGGGATCAACCTTTGCGATTCCCAGATCCAGAGGACTTCGAAATGGAAGTCCTCTGGCCCCTGTGCCCAAAACTCCAAGAACAACTGAAGATTTTCCAATTTTCAGTTCCAAATTCGAGCCCCTGGCTCATCCCTTAAACAGATTTATTTTCCCCATTCTTTGTATATTTTCCCTTCCTCCTCCTTTTTCATGCTCCATATTTTAATAATTTATTAATATAGGTAATGGAACTAGAAAACTCGGAGCAACATGGACTGACACCAGATGGGAGAATCAGGTACGCAATTGCATTTAATTTGATAGAATTTTACAAGAAATCTGTCCATTTTGTTGAATTTTAATAATAGTCCTTGCACGAAGCAGTATGGTGGGATGCTGGAACCAAGTTTCCGTATCCAGAGATCAGTGTGATGTCTTTTAGTGTCCTAGATCTACCTTCGCGCAGATCTATAAGCCCATAGGGCTCGATACTGCAACTCCCCTTAAACAACCTCTAGACCTTCGCAAATGTCTACGATTGGTCTTTGCGGACCCTTAACAGTCGAATCATCCACTTACGCGCATAAGAAAGTAACCCTAGATCTGAGCTTGCACAGACCTACTTAAGTATTTTAATAAACATAACAGAATGTTTCACAATCTTCGCGAAAGTACTTAACATGCAGTGCGTACAGTTATTAAGACTTATTCCATAGAGTCATGCATCATTAGATCAATATTTCATAAATACAATATTCATCCACAACATATATCGCAATTATAAATAAACAGAAGTAAACAGATAAACACAAGAATTCTTCGATAATTTTCTTTTTTGATCTTCAGTTGAGATTTACAGACTTAAAATTACCCTGCGCACTCAGTTGCGGACTCTATCTAGGCGTCTGCGCACTCAGCTATAGAGCCTTTCTCTCCTATCTGACCCACTTCTTTGTGCTATCTTCTATTGACCCATTACTAGCATGATCTCCTTAGACTCTCTAAGACACGCCTATTTATACAATCCCATGGTCCACGGACCATGGGTGGATCTCAAAGCCGACTCAACTTTACATAAACAAGGGGCTAAAATCTCTGTTACTCCTAATCATCTATGTGCTCCGCATCCACAATTCGTGGAGACTTTACATCATTTACAACAATTACATCAAAACTTGGGTTTTTAACCCCAAAACTGACCCAGGGGACCCCATCCCAATAGGCCCCCAACACAAAGATCGTGACTTGCCCTCGAGTCACTCGGCTGGCGCTGCAATCTTGCTGCGAAGATCCCTCAGCTCCACCTGAACTACTACAACCTCGGCAATGCTCTGCATAGTTGCCTGCTTGACTTCTTCCACTAGTTGCTCTATAGTTGGTCCTTCTGCGGCCAACCTCATTGTCTGCTGCAAGCCCTTCAGCTTATCTTGAATGTTTGTTGAGATCTGATAAGCTTCTTCCAACCAAGGCTCCAGCCTGGCCTTAAGCAAGGCCTCCTTCTTCTGTGCTGCTTCTACATGCGCGAGGAGCTGCTTCCCCTCCTGCAACTTGGCTAGGCGTTGTGCTGGTGCAATGGAGCATGCCGTTGCCCTGACTTCATCGTAGTTCTTCTGCAGCTCCTCCATGACTCCTTGTAATAGGGCATGCAACGACTCCAGTTGCATCGCGGTGAGATTCAGGCCCATCTTCGGTACTCTATCAAGAAGGGCGTGTTGTTCCTCAGTGTCAGCGCGGACGGAACCTGCAGGCAGGGGGAATATTCGCACATCCATCGACGACCACGGAAGTATCTCCGCGCTTGGAGTTTGTCCTTGTGCCGAACTACTTGCTGCGCCACTCACTTTTCTGACATCTGCTTGGATTTGGGTTGCACGAATTTGCAACTCTCGGAGATCCTTCTGAACTCTGCCTAAAGTTTGTATGTACTGCTATTCCAACTGCTGCAGTACTTCTGTAGCGATGTCCCTGACTTTATCACCGATCTCATCCAGATCGCTTTCTGTGAGCACCACAGGGTCAACTTGTGTTTTTTGAGCCTTCTGCTTTTTCCTCAATCCATCTTGCTGTTCCAATTCTCGCCTTTTCACAACGAAGGGGGTGCGCTACCCTTCCTCACCTCCGCCGCCTTGCCCTGTTTTTGTTTCTGTCGCTGTCGAAGGTGACTTGTCACCTTTTTGGGTCTCGCGCTGCTCCTGCACTGCCTTCTCCTTGGCATCGCGTTCCTTCTCGACCTGAGCCTTTTTTGCAACATCTTTCTTCTTCTGTGTGTTGAAGTTTCTTAGTTTACTTAATTTAGAAACCCTTCATGCACTTTTTCTGATTTATTCCTACCTACTTGTTATTTTTCCTTAACAAGTTATTTACAAAGTAAATACTGAAAATAAACACCAGTGCATGCTCAACATATTACAGATCAACAACTAAAAGAAACAAGAACAAACACACCACATGACACCATTATTTTTGGACCAATGTCCTCGGAAAAACCCAATGCGGGAAAACCGATGCAACTATCTGAGGGTTTTCTTATTAAGCAATATCAGAGTACAATCTGGGTGCCGAAACTGGCCTACCCAACAGAGAATTTCCTTAGTAGCTATACCTCACAGTTTGAGAGAAATCTCCTGGCTGAAACCCCGGAAAACCCTTCCGGCAGCTCCTCAGCCCAAAACTGCTCCTGCAACCCCAACGTCTGCCCAATCTGGACTGCGTCAGCCTCTCCCAGCCTAGCGTTGGCCCTGCGTCAGTCCCAGGAAGCCTTGCGTCAGCTCTGGGAGCCCCTGTGTTAGCTACGCTGGCCCCTTTAGTGCTTTGCGCCGCACTTGGCTGCCTCTGCGTGGCCCTGTGTCACTCTCCTCGGCTGCTGCACTACTCTCTCGGCACAATCTCTGCTTTCTCTGTTTCTCTGTACTCAATGCCCCTCAGCTGCTCTCCCGATCACTGATTCTATCTCTCTTAGAAAACCCCGCTCTAGAGAAGAGAATGATTGATCATCTGGTGTACTCTCCAAGTGACCCTCAAGCCTCCTCTTATACTTTTCCTGTTGACATCTCAACAGTTGAGATTAAGTCCCTAATCAACGGCTAAGACTAGATCTGGCTTGATCCATGTCTTTTGGACCACTCTAACACAGATTCATATTAATACACATTAATATTTTATTTTCCCTAAGTTTAGACTTAGGGACTCCATTAAAATATTAAATATTTTAATATCTCCTGATTTGTTTAGAATCTGCCCAAACCCTTTCTGGGTATTGGAGATTTCATGTGCCCCAACCTTTCGACCAAATTTCGTGGCTAGAGCACATCCGATGCTACCCCAAATCAACACTCCCTCTTAGTGAGGACTGTGCTCTAGCAATACTCCTCACTGAGTACTACTCTGATCATCCGGCATCGGTACCTGTGCTGATGCTAGGCCTTCCTGCCCAACATCCTCTGCACTGCTGCCCATGGTTCTGCCACTGCCACTGCTGCATCTGTATGACAGCTCCCTTTGCATCCGTGCTGCTGCTGGTCCTTTCTCCCAACACTGCATCCGCACTGCACCTCCTCTCATCATGCTGCATTGTGCTGTCCACTGTTGCACTGCAACTCAGTTACTGAGACGTAAGTAACTGATCTTCCAACTGACCTCCCTGTTGGGCTAGAGACACTCACCGATGCTGAAGCTCCCTCTGCCGCTGACAAGTGCTCCCTCTCTGACCTCTGCGCTGCTGCAACAACTCTCCTGCATCTCGCACCGTTGCACACCTCTCTGTGCCATCCCGCACTGGTGCAACACTCCTGTGCCTCTTGCACTGTTGTAGCTTGTTAGCTCTGCGCTGTCTCGGGACTCTTGCATTGTAGCTCTCTTTACCGCTCCATCCGCATCCGTCTCTACCGACCCAGCTAGTCCTGCTACTCCTCGTCGAGACTCTCGTAGCAAGGTCTAATCCAAGAGGTTGGGTACCTCGAGGATTCTGCCCCTCATCGCTTGTAGTCCATCTGACTACAACTCAATGTCTCCCCACTTCCGCTCAAGTGGTGCGTGTGCACTCATGGCACAGTCATCGTCTGTCAAAACTTCCTTCTCTGCCCGTGCTGGCGCTACCTTAGTCTCGGAAGACTCTCCCTTACTCTTCTTCCTTGGGCACTGGGTCGCATAATGACCCATCTCCCCACAGTGGAAGCACTTGATCTTGGAGAGATCTTTCTTCTTCCGCTTTTCCTGCTTTCCCTGAGATGCTAGGGCCACATCTCCTCCTCCTCCTTTACCTTGATCCCCTTGCTGCTGCTACCCGCCTTCGATTGCCATCTGATCTCTTCCTGGCGAAGCGCTGCCCACATCTCGTCCCACGGTGGGAGAGTCCCTCTGCCCATGATACTCTGGACAAACACTTCCCAATCTTCTGAGACAACATTTAGGGCTGTCCTCACCATAAGCTCCTTGATCCGGTGTCGCTCCTATAGCAGTCAACTGGTCTCGGATCTCATTCAGTCCTCTGAGGAAGGTGTCGATCGATTGACCCTTCTTCATCTGATATGACCTTATCTGGTTCTCGAGCAACATTCTTCTCTGCACAGAAGTATGCTGGTACAGGTTCTTGAGAGCCTCCCACATCTCAACTGCCTTTTCCTTCTCGGCTATATGTGGTACCACATGATCCTTGACCCTGTCAAGGATAATCCACTTGGCTCTCGCCATCACCTCCTCGTACCTGTCATTTTCATTGGGGTCGACTGGGATAGCTATTACCTTCAAGGCGAAGTTCTTGACACGATTCCTGTCAAGCACTGATAAGATTCTGGTCTTCCAGACTGCGAAGTTCGATGCTTCGTCCAGTTTATCCTAGTCTCTTACCCTGTGTAGTGCCATGATGGTCCTCTACTTCCCTCCTGAAAGTTCTCTGTTTGACTCCTCTGAGTCTCTACTTTCCGTCTAGAAGTTCTCTTCTGGACCTCCTCTGAGTCTTGATTTCCCTCCTGGAAATCCTTTTGTTGCTTGTCGAGATGCCCCCTACTTTGATCGTCTTGTGCAACTGCACTGCTGATCCAGGTTCCTCGGCTAGAAACCCTCGGTAACAACTCCTCTGGCCTTGCTCTGTCATGTACTATTCTGACTACAATACTTCACCAACTCCACTTTGCAATATTCCTGCAGCCTTCTAGACTCCAGCAACTGCCTCTATGTGAACTGCGTTAGCCCCTCTCTGCCCCACGCTGGCTCTGCGTCACCTTGGATGGGTCTGGGTCCGCCTTGGGATGCCCTGCGTTAGCCCTCTGGCTCTCTACGTCAGCAATGCTGGCCTCTTTGAGGCTTTGCGCAGCTCCCAACTTCTTCTGTGTGGCTCTGGCTGTCTCTGCTTCACACTTCTTGGCTTTTGCGCTGCTAGAAACAACTTCTGTCACCTCGGGACAACTGTTTTCTGCTGCTATTGCTCTACTCGGCTGATGTCTTTTAGTCCTCCTGTGATCTATAATCACGCTTTAATACCGTGTTGAAGTTTCTAAGTTTTACTTAATTTAGAAACCCTTCATGCACTTTTTCTGATTTATTCCTACCTACTTGTTATTTTTCCTTAACAAGTTATTTACAAAGTAAATACTGAAAATAAACACCAGTGCATGCTCAACATATTACAAATCAACAACTAAAAGAAATAAGAACAAACACACCACATGACACCATTATTTTTGGACCAATGTCCTCGGAAAAACCCAATGTGGGAAAACCGGTGCAGCTATCTGAGGGTTTTCTTATTAAGCAATATCAGAGTACAATCTGGGTGCCGAAACTGGCCTACCCAACATAGAATTTCCGTTGTAGCTATACCTCACAATTTGAGAGAGATTTCCTGGCTGAAACCCCGGAAAACCCTTCCGGCAGCTCCTCAGCCCAAAACTACTCCTGCAACCCCAGCGTCTGCCCAATCTGGACTGCGTCAGCCTCTCGCAGCCCAGCGTTGGCCCTAGGAAGCCCTGCGTCAGCTCTCGGAGCATTTGCGTCAGCTACGCTGGCCCCTCTGGTGCTCTACGCAACACTTGGTTGCTTCTGCGTGGCCCTGCGTGAGCCCTTGCTGGCTCTGCGTCACTCTTCTCGGCTGCTGCGCTGCTCTCCCGATACAATCTCTGCCTTCTCTGTTTCTCGATACTCAATGCCCCTCAACTGCTCTCCCGATCACTGATTCTATCTCTCTTGGGAAACCCCGCTCTAGAGAATAGAATGACTGATCATCTGGTGTATTCTACAAGTGACCCTCAAGCCTCCTCTTATACTTTTCCTTTGACATCTCAACGATCGAGATTAAGTCCCTAATCAACGACTAAGATTAGATCTGGCTTGATCCATGTCTTTTGGACCACTCTAACACACATTCATATTTTATTTTCCCTATGTTTAGACTTAGGTACTCCATTAAAATATTAATTATTTTTAATATCTCCTGATGTGTTTAGAATTTGCCCAAACCCTTTCTGGGTATTGGAGATCTCATGTGTCCCAACCTCTCCACCAAATTTCGTGGCTAGAGCACATCCGATGCTACCCAAATCAACACTGCGCAGCCTGCTTGGCTGCCTCCTTCCTTTTCTTTGCAGCTGCATTCTGTGCACCTGTGCTTGGCCCAACAACTAGATTTGACAGGGTGCACCCCTCGGCTGGCCAACGCGCCACTACCTCCTACACATCAAACTCCGTTACCAAATAGGGCAAGTCATACCATTTCTGTGCGGGATCCTTTTGTGCCTGGATATAGACCCGGTGGAAGTCAGCCTTGAATGCTGCATAGGCTGACAACTGCGTGTACAAGGTTGGGGACAACCTTGGGCGCTGGTTAACTGCCATACGGAGACTTGCTTCCATCAGGACCCAAAAAATCTTAGTTTCTGTGACGCGCGCGGGGTCTTTCATAGCTCATAGGGAGGCGAACTGCGCGGCCTCTGGCAATCCTTCTTCCAACGGAGGAAACTGGCTGTCCTCCGGCAACTTACATGCAACCAACACAATGGAGAGCAAAAACCAAGCGTAATGGAACGACTTGGTGTCATCCTGGGCCTTGCAGCAATTCACGAGGAATTCTTGGCATAGGTACCTGGACCAATTGAATAGTACGCCTTTTGCGCACTGAGCCACTAGAGACATGACGGGCACAAGAACTTCATCCGCGCGACACTTCCTCATCACCTTGCCAGCTAATATTTTTGTGGCCAATTGAACTGCAGGGTCATTTATTGACAGGATAGAATACCCTCGTGCCTTCTTCACAAGTTCATAATCTTTTTTCATGCGCTCAGCCAACTCCTTTTCTCCTGTCTTTCCGCCAAACTCCTTGGCCAGATTCAGACCTTCATGAGGTAGGTGGGTAATCCTGTGGATAAGCATATTTGTAATGGGTATAGGCCCTCTTAGCCATAAACACCCATCATGCACCAGAGTGAGCAACTGCCGTATGCAAGTTGTGTTAATTGGGTTGCGGTGGTAATGTGGCACAAAAAGCAAGTTGAGCAGCCCGGATTGCTCAACACCACAGGCCCATTCCTTTGTTTCCAGCGCTGTCACACCCGTGCCTTCATAATATATGTTATGAAACCAACTCACAAAAAGATAGAAAAGAGAGATCCACGCCTTAGAATTCAGCCTCTTCGAGGGGGCAACCTCCTTTACATTACATAAATGAACAATTCTTGGATGATACAAATGACAAAACCTCCTTTCTATATATAGGAGTCTAAGGAGTCACAATATAATCCAGCCGACCTAACAATAATAATATAAAGCCACAAAAATAACAATAGAGGGATTCTATGGGGCACAGAAATAACAATATGGGGGTAATAGGGGCACAACAATATAAATAGGGGTATAACTACAATAGTAATGGGGTAATCACTAGTATTATAGGGACCCAACATGCCCCTCTCCTTCAAAAAAGTGTTGTCCTCAACGCTTGAGCAGTTCTGGATACTTCTGCATAAAATTCTCATCCTCCCATGTGGAATCTTCAGCGGATAAGTTCTTCCACTTGATAAGATACTCTGAAATTGATCGATTTCGTAGCTGTCGAGTTCTTGTTTCTGTGATTGCTTTTGGTTCCAATATAATTTTTCCTTCCTCGTCAAGTTCTGGCAATATTGTTTGAATTGGGAGCTTGTCACCTATAACCTTCTTTAAACATGAAACATGGAAAACTGGGTGCAATCGAGAAGCTGCAGGAAGCTCCAATTTGTATGCCATAGTACCAATCTTTTCCAACACCTTGTACGGACCATAATACTTTGGTGATAATTTATTATCCTTCTTAGCTTGCTTTAGGGACATTTGCTTATATGGTTGTAGCCGTAGGAATACCCAATCACCTACATCAAAACTTCTTTCACTGCGATGTTGATCTGCCTGTTGTTTCATTCTATTTTGTGCCAACACGAGGTTATCCTTTAAGAGTTGGAGGACTTGTTGTTGATGTTCGATGTGATGTTCCACTGCCTGAACCTTAGAATTTTCTCTTAAATATGATGTGATGGATGGTGGTTGATACCCATAAAGTGCCATAAATGGGGTCATTTTTGTTGCTGTATGGAAGGAAGTGTTATACCACCATTCAGCCAGAGGCAACCATTTGACCCATTGTGTCTGTTTATCAGATACAAAGCAACGAAGATATCCTTCCAAACATTTGTTTACTATCTCAGTTTGCCCATCAGATTGAGGATGATAAGATGAGCTATGAGCTAACTGAGTACCAAGACAAGAAAATAATTCTGTCCAAAAATTTCCAGTGAAAATGGGATCTCTGTCACTTACAATAATCTTTGGGTTTCCATGTAGCTTTTGAACTGTTTCCATAAATGCAGTAGAAACTGTACTGGCTTTAAATGGATGTGATAATGCACAAAAGTGTGCATACTTGGTAAGTCTGTCAACTACCACCATGATGACACTCTTTCCCTCAGACTTGGGTAAACCTGTGATAAAATCCATTGAAACCTCCTCCCAACGTTGGCTTGGAATGGATAAAGGTTGTAATAGACCCGGTGTCTTAATTGTTTCAACTTTATTTTGCTGGCAAACCAAACATTCCGCCACAAACTTTTGAATATCTGATTTAAGGCCATCCCAAAAAAATTCCTTCTTAACCCTGTGGTAAGTTTTTAAAAATCCTGAGTGCCCTCCTAAGGGAGAAGTGTGCAATTCCATAAGAATCTTTTGTTTTAGCTGGGAATTCTTACAGAGGTATAAGCGATCTTTGTACCATAACGAATCATTTTTCCAGCTAAATGTATCAGAAGTACTGGAATCTTGTTGTAGCTTTCGAATAAGTGCCCACACTTCTTCGTCATTCTTCCATTCCTCCCTTGCTTCGTTTATCCAATCTGGTTGGATAATAGAAATGGCACACAACAATGCTTCCACATCCTCATCCTTTCTTGAGAGTGCATCTGCCACCACATTTTGCTTCCCTTTTTTGTAGATGATTTCAAAGTCATAACCCAACATCTTTGTGACCCACTTTTGTTGCTCTTCAGAGGATAATCTTTGTTCTAAAAAGTATTTAAGGCTATCATGATCCGTTTTTACCTTGAAGTGTCTTCCCATTAGGTAGGGTCGCCATTTCTTAAGTGCATGGAGTATTGCCAACATTTCCTTCTCATAAATAGCTTTGCTTAAAAACTTTCCCTTGATTGGACGACTTTCAAAAGCAATGGGTCTTTCATCTTGCATTAGAACAGCACCAATTCCATTTCCTGAAGCATCACATTCCACAATAAAGGTTTTTGTGAAGTCCGGTGTAGCTAAGACCGGTGCTTGGCACATTGCCTCTTTAAGATGTTCAAAGGCCTTTGTTGCTTCCGAAGTCCATGAAAATGAATCTTTCTTCAATAATGTTGTTAGAGGTGCTGCTATTCTCCCATAATTCTTAACAAACTTGCGATAATACCCTGTCAACCCAAGAAATCCTCGCAGATGCTTTATGGATGTGGGGATTTTCCATTCCTTAATGGCTTTAATTTTGCTAGGGTCTACCTTAACTCCTTCATGAGATACAATATGACCCAAATATTCCACCTCCTGGACTCCAAAGAAACATTTGGATCTTTTTGCATATAATTGTTTCTCCTCCAATAGTTGTAGCACCCTGTCAACATGTTCAACATGATCCTTCCAAGACTTGCTGTAGATTAGTATATCATCAAAAAATACTAACACAAATTTTCTAAGGAATGGTTTGAAAATTGAATTCATCAAACCTTGAAATGTTGAAGGTGCATTGGTAAGGCCAAAAGGCATGACCAAAAATTCATAATGACCCTCATGAGTTCTAAATGCCGTTTTCGGAATGTCTTCAATCTTCATTCTGATTTGATGATATCCCGAACGAAGATCCAACTTGGTGAAGTAAATTGATCCATGCAATTCATCCAGTAATTCATCAATAACAGGAATGGGGAACTTATCTTTAATAGTGAGCTTGTTGAGCTCCCTATAATCTGGACACATGCGCCATGATCCATCCTTCTTGTGCACCAATACTACTGGAGCTGAGAAAGAACTTTGACTCGGTTGAATTATACCAGCCTCTAGCATTTCTGCAACCATACGTTCAATTTCACTTTTTTGGACATAGGGATATCTGTACGGCCTGATGTTTGGAGGAACACTTCCTGGAATCAGATGAATAGCATGATCATGATCACGCATAGGTGGGAGACCTTTGGGAGTCTCAAATACCTTGGAATGATTGTCCAAGACTTTTTGGAGATCTGGAGAAATAGATGATTCCAATGTGGAAACATCTAGCGAACATAATTGTGCAATTACACCTCTTTGCTCCTTTTTTAGAAGCTTTGTCATGCCATTAGAGCTGATTATCTTTCCTGGTTTCCCTGCAATACCCCTTAATTCAACTTCCTTTCCTTCCATAGAAAATTTCATGAAAAGTTCTTGAAAATTAAAAGCTATTGTACCCAAGGATTGTAGCCATTGGACTCCTAGTACAACATCAGCACCTCCCATTGGAATGGAAAGCATTGGGCTAGTCAATACATATTCTCCCATGGATAGCTTGATATTATGGCACTTTCCAGAACAATTTATTGTTCCTCCATTTGCAATCATCACTTGACACTCTGGTGCTGGATATAGGAAGCAATTCAATTCTTTTGCTACCCTACAATGAATAAAATTGTGGGTGCTTCCTGAATCAATCAACACTATTACCTTTTTCTTCTTGATTTGTCCTTCTATCTTGATGGTTTGAGGAGTGGTAATTCCCGCCAATGCATTACAAGATATGGTCGGATTTATTTGTTCTTCATCTAGGCTTTGTTCCTGGAATATATCCTCTTCTTTTGACCTTTCTTGCTCCTTTTCTTCTTCCTCTTCACAATCTATGTAGAATAATTTCTTCTCAGCACACTTATGACCTTTTGTGTATTTGCTATCACAATTGTAACAAAGCCCTTTTGCTCTTTTTTCTTCCAATTGTTGTGGTGTCAACCTTGTAGGTTGTGGAAGACTATGGGCAACAACACTTCCGTCTTTATAGTTGTGAATGGTATGCTTCCTAGTTGCCATAATTTTGCTTTCCATTTTTCTTGCTAACCTGAATGCCTTCTCTAATGAATCAGGTTCCCAAAGGCGCACATCATGTTGGATATTATCCTTTAAAGACCCTATGAACACATCAATCCTATGCTCCTCTGGAATATCTTTTACCCTTATGTTCAATTTTTGGAACTCCTCAATGTGCTCCATTATTGAACCCTTTTGTTTGAGACTTATCAATTGGCTAAAAAAAGTGTTGCTTTTTGTATCCTCATAATGTGCTATCAATTCTTCCGTAAAAATTGCCCAAGTGATAAATTGTTTACGAGAACAAAGCCATTGATACCATACAAACTGATTTGGTTCCAAATATAAAGTTGCCATACGTACCTTTTGTGTGTTTTGCACATTATTGAGATCGAAGAATTGCTCCATCTGTAATATCCATGTGGCGGGATCCTTGCCATCAAACTTCCTCATATCGATTTTTGGAACATGGTGAGTCTTCGATCCAACATTAGAGTCTATGGAATCATGATTAACATTTCTTTTGTTCTCATCATGAGTTTCCTTTACTACCTTTTCACCATTAGTAAGTATTTCTTGTAGAAAATTTGTCAAATCTGTCTTCAAATCTGCCATTTCTGTTTTCAAATCTGTCTTCAAATCTGTCTTCAAATCTGACATGTTTGTCTTCAAATCTGTCTTCAAATCATCCATCTTAGCTTCCATGCCCTTTATCTTAGATTCCACGCCATTTATCTTAGATTCCACGCCATTTATCTTAGCTTCTGTTAGCTTTTGTGAGCGTGACATTTGTTGCACTTGTTCTTGTAATTTTGATATATCATGTAGCATTTCTTCCTCTTCTTCATGAGTCATGCTAGAGCTTTCAGGTTCCTTACTAGGTGTTTGCATTTTCTTTCCTCGGGGCATCAGTTACCGATAATAATGCTTTACTATGCCCTTTGAATTTTGTTAAACCAAGCTTACACAAAAATTAAAAAAAAAACTACACACCTTTTTTCACTTTATAGAAGCCTGATATTGAATCTGATGTATCTCTGTAATTTCAGATCATCCAATTCTGAAATTGCTACCTGTAGTAGCCCTCTGCGTCCTCTTTCCAATGCCACAAGTCTGAGCCCAATTGGATTCTCCAAGGAAGAGTTATGTGAAATCTCCCACAGTGACTTGCTTTTAGACTGGTTCAGTAGAGCGAACTTGTACGACGTGCCACGAGTCACTGTTTCAACCTTTGAATCTGAAACCCACATAAAAGAAACTACAGTCCGTCCTCTTTCTGTACCTTTTTACGAAATTTCAATCCGATCCTCAGAGAGAAAGTTATGACGATTTTCCCCAGGTCACCTGTTTTGAATGTAATTCAGGAGTCTGCAAAAAGACCAACTTCCTCAGATCATATCTCCGAAAATATCGCGCAAAAAGCTCTGAAATTCGGACCCAAGGTTCAGCGCCAATTCTTCTCAAATGGGTTTTTTTTGCGACTTCTGAAACGTCACAGAAAAAAAGTTATAGCGAAAATTCCACGATGACCTGTTTGGAGCAGCGAAACCCTAGAATCCAAAGCTCTGATACCAAATGTTATGAAACCAGCTCACAAAAAGATAGAAAAGAGAGATCCACGCCTTAGAATTCAGCCTCTTCGAGGGGGCAACCTCCTTTACATTACATAAATGAACAATTCTTGGATGATACAAATGACAAAACCTCCTTTCTATATATAGGAGTCTAAGGAGTCACAATATAATCCAGCCGACCTAACAATAATAATATAAAGCCACAAAAATAACAATAGAGGGATTCTATGGGGCACAGAAATAACAATATGGGGGTAATAGGGGCACAACAATATAAATAGGGGGTATAACTACAATAGTAATGGGGTAATCACTAGTATTATAGGGACCCAACAATATATTTGTTTCATGAAGTTATCTGTCACTAAGTGTGGGAACTTAGCATGATCCGCTAGGTCCCAGTCCTCCATCTTCAGTAATGGGACTCGCGCGAGCCACGGACCTTCAATAAGCACCTGATCAGGTAGCAGGGGTGTGGAGATGATAAATTTCTCAGAGTTCGGGTCTTTTGTAATCTTCGCCTTTCCCTTCCTTGGAGGGATATATTGAGGGAGCTTTCTGAGGGGCTCCGCTCCTTCGGTATCAACATCTTCTGTTCCCTAGCCTTCTTTTGCCTCCAGGTCTACAACTTTCTCTTTGCCTTTTGCCGGTTGCTTGTCTTTTTTTTTGTGTTGGTGTCGTGGTATGCTTCCTTGGGGAAGCCCGTATCTATACTGTCTTCTTCTGCTTCTCCTTTGCCATGGATTGTTTTGGCCTTGGCGACCTCCGCGTCGTGGGCATCGCAGGCGTAGCTTCAGCACTAGATATTTTAGGGCCTGGGGCGTCAGATATAGCGACTTCCGAACTCAAAGCTTCTGCGGGTTGGTGGCAGTCATTCTCTCCATAAATAGCTCATGGGCTTCCATCGAAACATCTGTGGGCGAAGAATTCCTCCCAAAACGCTTGGCTCATAAGCAACAGACAACAAATATTAGAAAAAACTCCAAGTGTGCAAAGTGTTCTCTGTTGGACCGGCACACGTAATTTATAGGGGTTTTTGAATTCAAATCTGACCGTTCCCCCAAATTTTGACCATTAATGCTGTTTTGGCGGCAGATCTTCAAAGATTTTGGCCTTAAATGCCACCAGCCCACTCCTCTTAACCGTTTTCTGGCTGTCAAATCATGACTAGTGACGCCAACGATCGCTTTTCTGCTGTGTTGCGCGACGTCTCACTCCATAGCGCAACTTCATATATTGCAGCTTCATTGTCTTCTGCGCAGCCCGCCTACTGCAGAGTCCTATGATCCTGGAAGTGCAGTTTATAGTCCCGCGCTCCCTTGCAACTGCTTGGAGCACTAAGGCTGTCTTGCCATCATATAGTCATTGGGCAGGATCTCCTGTATACAACTTCAAGTGGCTTCCATTCACTCTTCCTGGAAAATGTTTTCCATTCAGCTTCGCAAGCTGAATTGCGTCTCCATCTGTAATTTCTTTGATAATATATGGCCCCAGCCAATGCATCTGAAATTGACCCGGAAATTTAGTGAACTTACTATCATATAACAATACAAGATCGTTTACCTTGAATGTGCGAAGCTTGATGTGACGATCGTGCTAGGCTTTTTCACGTTCCTTCTATACTTGCTGATGGAATCCAACCAATGATGGGTCCTCTTCAAGTTCCATCAGCTGCGTGAGCCGTTTTTCCAAGGCTTCGCGATCTGCCATTCCTGTGAGAGCTGCTATGCGCAGGCTAGGCACAATATACTCCATAGGCATCACAACTTCTACACCATAGATCAACCTGAACGTCGTTTGTTCTGTTAGCTTCTTGCAAGTAGTCATATATGTCCATAGTACGGTAGGTATGCACACATCTCAGTGATTTCGCTGTGCATTGCAGATCTTTGTCAGCGCATTCTCCAAAATACTGTTGAAGGCCTCAACAGTTCCATTCGCCTGTGGATGATATAGAGTGCTCTTCTGATGATAGACTTGGAATTCCTCAGTCAACGCGCTGATTGTCTTGTTTAGGAAGTGCGTACCTCAATCACTCATCAACACCTTCGGGCAACCAAATTTGGTTAAGACATACTCAAACAAAAACTTCGCTGCTGTAGCCCCTGTACAATCCTTAACTGGCTGTGCCTCTACCCATCTGGTTAGATACTCCGTTGCGGTGATGATGTAGCGCGCACTTGTCTTCTTTCCTGGGGGCTGAATTGGCCCAACAAAATCAATCACCCATTTTTCAAATGGCTGCAACGATACTTGAGGATTCAGTGGCAACTTGTCCCTCCGCGATGGTATGCCAGTTCTTTGACATGCATCACATGCCTACAATACGCTTTGGAATCTTTATGCAACGTAGGCCACCATAGACCTGCGCGCAAAATATTCTGCACAATCGCCTTTCTTGCATAGTGTCCTCCCGCAACCCCTCCATGAGCTTCAACGAGAATGCTATTTCTCTCAAAATTTGGCACATATCTTTGCAATATCTCGTCTGCACCCATCTTATACAAGTATCCTGCAATTACTGAAAAGTCTGGCGCGCACTACTAACTCTTTCTTTTGCTGACTTGTGTACCCTTCCGAAGTCATCCCCGTAGTCAAGAAATGAATGATATCTACAAAATGATTATCTACTACGCGCATCGTGAAGAGCTGCGCATCTGGCAACCCTTCCTCCGAATTAGTAGGTTCCTCTCCTGATTCGATCCGCGACAGATGGTTAGGTCCTGCATTCAACCTCCGTGGCTTCACAATGATCTCAAGGTAGAATGATCTGTGTACATTTTGAAATGTACGCCCAACAGATGGTGCCTGAACTTTTGAAGCGCGTAGACCATAGCCAACCCTTCGCGCTCCGTCATTGAGTAATTCTTCTCGGCCTTCGATAATTTCCTACTCGTGAAGGCTATAGGATGGTCCATTTCTCCTTCGCTGGCTTGTGTTAACACTGCACCCAACGCAATGCAAGAGGCATCAACGTGTACGTGAAATTCCTTCTTCCAATCCGGGAATACCAAGATCGACGCGGTGACCATCTTTTCTTTCAATACATCCAAACTGCGTTGACATTCTTCATCCCAACAGAATGTTGCGTCCTTCTTCAGTAGTTTCTCCATAGGCGTGGTAATCTGAGCATATGCCTTGATAAATTTTTTGTAATATCCCGTATGTCCCAATGTTGCACACAACTGCTTTATGTTCCTCGAGGCCTCCAGATTCACTATCACCGCAATCTTGGCAGGGTCCACCATCAATCCTTGTTTGCACACCACATGACCCAGCAGGATTCCAAAGGGAACACAAAATATGCACTTCTTCAGATTCAGTGCGATCTGGTATCTGCGACACGTATCCAACATCAAGCGCAAACTTGCTACATGGCGCTTTACTAGTCCGAACACCGTCCAGTCATCAAAGTACACTTCCAAGAACTTATGAATAAACTCCTTAAACGCCACGATGACTACGCGAGAAAATATCGCAGGCGCATTCTTGAGTCCAAACGACATTACTGTGTATTGAAAACAACCCCATTCCGTTGCGAATTTCGTTTTTCTCCTATCCTCTGGCGTGATCTTGATCTGATGGTACCCCGAAAACCCATTAGTGAATGAGTAGGCCTCCTGCTGATCCAGATTTAAGTAGGAACGCAACAAATTACAGAGATAACCATATACACAAAGATGCAGCGGAAATAATACTTCATTTCATTAATGGAAAATACTGACATATGCTTACAAACAGAAATGGCAATAAACTAGCTAGGGCGATGGTAGCTTATCTCTGAGAAGAGATGTGATGGCTACATGCCTCTGAACTGTTCTGAACTGTATTACAATGAGGCTCGAAGGCCTATTTATTGTTGAGAAACAATGGAAAACCCTTCACATACCGAAACCTAACCCTAGAAGATGAAACGCCAAATTGTGGGCCCCGTTTGGGTAAATTGGTACATCAATTTCCCGGGGTCGTAACTTTGGCATACGATCTCCGTTTGACGCGTACGATAGCTCGTTAGAAAGATCTATCCGAGTACTACCACTTTGGGAGGCAACATAGGGCTCGGTCGCCCCAGAATTCCAAAAAAACGTCGTTTAGGGCCTCAAAACGGCTCCGGAAGTTCAGGACCCGAAAAACTGCTAAAAATAGTAAACTGTGCTACAATTAAGGAAACTGAAAATGCTGAGAAAGACAATGGTGGGGGTCCAGGTGGCCCTGGCAGGTGGCCACCAATATCCACCTGGATCATTCCTCCCCCCTTAGGAAGCAATGGTCCCCATTGCGTTGAGCTCCTCCATGAGATGAGGAAATCTCTGCTGAACTTGTTCCCTGGTGAGCCACTTGCCCTGCTGAAGGAGTTGGCCTGCTTTGACAACTCGATACAGTTGGATATGCTGTTGGCGAGTGTTCTTGATCTGTGTGTCCATGATCCGATCAGTTGCAGCTTGTTCCATGCAATCTGGATTTAATTCTGTGGGTTTGAGCTGTTCTGCAATGTCGGATGTGTCTAGCAATGGTGGAAAGTATGGCCGAAGGCGGTCCACATTGAACACTGGGTGCAGGCCAAGGAATGGGGGAATGCTGAGCTCAAATGCATTGTCTCCCATAGCCTTAGTAATGGTGTAAGGACCATATCGAAGTGGTCTCAATTTCCGATAGGCTCCAGTAAGGCGTTCCTTTTGCAAATGCAACCAGACTTTGTCGCCCACCTGAAACTTGTGTGGCACCCGGTGTTGATCATGTCGCTGCTTGTACTTGGCATTTGATTTCTCAAGAATGTCATGGACCTGCTGGCGAATATGTTGGATGCGCTCAATGAAGCTGGTGGCCTTATCTGTTTCGGACTGGACATGAGCTGAATTCATGTGAGTAGCTGCAAGTGGCATGGCCACATCAATGGGGCATAGTGGCTGGAATCCTAAACCCACCTGAAAAGGGCTATGGCCAGTGGAGCTGTGAAGAGCTCGGTTGTAGCTGTGCTGAACATAGGGGAGGCTCTCGTCCCATGTGCGTGGATGCTTTGAGTTATACATGCGCAGAATGTGCACAATCATCCTGTTGACAACCTCTGTCTGGCCATCAGTTTGAGGATGGAAGGCTGTGGACTTCGTGAGTTTGGTGTCCAGCATTGACCAGAGACTGGACCAAAATGTGCTGAGAAACCGACTGTCCCGATCTGAGATGATAGACTGTGGGATCCCAAAGTGCACCCACACTCGTTCAAAGAAGAGTTTAGCAGTGGCTTCTGCTGTGATATTCTTCTTGCAGGCCATCATAATGGCCATCTTTGAGAACCTGTCGACGACCACAAAAACACAGTCATTTCCATGCTTAGTGGAAGGAAGGCCTGACATGTAATCCATGGAGATGGATTCCCAAGGTCGACTAGGGGTAGGCAACGGGGTATAGAGGCCTTGCTTCTTAATGGTCGGTTTGGCAATGGCACAGGCAGTACATGATCGGATGTACTTCCCAACATCCTGTCGAAGATTCGGCCAATAGAAATAGTTTTGCAGTACTGCCACTGTTTTCTCGACCCCGAAATGCCCAGCAGCCCGACTGTAGTGTGCTTCCCAAATCATCTTGGCACGCTCGCTTGAAGGAACACAAAGGTGACCGAGGTGGCATAATAGGGCATCCTGGAGGTGAAAATCTGCAACCTGCCGACCCTCCAAGAGTGTCTGGTATGTGTGGCCGAATTCTGGGTCGCTTTTGTAGAGAAGTGGCCAATCAGAAGTCTCGTGCCCGCAAGAGTTGAGCACGGTGGTTAGCGCCATGATCGGTGGTCGACTGAGGCAATCTGCAACATTATTGGTGCTGCCCTTTTTATACTTGATATTCAAGTGAAACTGTTGCAGGTATGTAGACCACTTCTGATGGCGATCATTCTGCAATTTCCCTTGGGTCTGTATGAATTGCAGAGGTCGGTGGTCTGTGTGGATGACCGTTTCCTTCCCCAAAATGTAATGCTTCCATTGTCGGCAGGCCTGTACAATGGAATACATCTCTTTATCATAAGTGGGGTACTTCCGGACTGTGTCTGAAAGTGTTTCACTGTGATATGCCACTGGATGTCCATGTTGAGTAAGGACTGCCCCAATAGCATAGTCAGAGGCATCTGTCTCGACCTCAAATGGTTGTTGTAAATCTGGTAACGCGAGCACTGGTGCCGTGCAGAGGCGATCCTTCAACTCCCTGAATGCCTTCTGTTGAGATTCAGACCAAAAGAATTTTGCTTTCGCCCCGCCCTTGGTGACTTGACTCAAGGGCCAAGAAATATGAGAAAATCCCAACACAAACCTGCGGTAGAAGTTGGCAAGACCTAGAAAGCTGCGGAGCTCTGTTAGAGTGGTTGGAGAGGGCCAATCCCGAATGACTTGGACCTTGGCTGGATCGACATGCACCCCCTGTTCATCAATGATGTATCCCAGATACTGGACCTCGGTCATGCCAAAAGTGCATTTCTCCAAATTGGCACATAGCTTGTGTTGCCGCAGTGTTTGGAGAACCTGTCGGATGTGGTGGAGGTGCTCTTCCCAACTCTGGCTGAAGATCAGAATGTCATCCAAGTATACTACTACAAAGGAGTTGGTGAATGGCCGCAAGATGTCATCCATTAGCCTCATAAAGGTTGCAGGAGCATTCGTCAATCCGAAAGGCATGACCAACCATTCGAAGAGGCCCTCCTTGGATTTGAAGGCAGTCTTCCACACATCTGAGGGTTCAATTGGTACCTGGTGATATCCTGACTTCAGATCGATCTTGCTGAAATATTTCGCCCCCTTTAGTTGGTCTAGGAGGTCATCAATCCGCGGGATCGGGTACCTATTACGGACAGTGATCTTGTTCAGCGCCCGATAGTCAATACAGAGTCTCCACGTCCCATCCTTCTTCTGTACCAACACTATCGGGCTCCCACAGGGCGAAGAACTCGGACGGATGTGACCTTTCTGTAGGAGCTCCTGAATTTGCCTCTTGATTTCATTGTTCTCCAGAACGGAGCGCCGATAAATTGGTCCATTGGGTAGCGGCGCACCTGGGGTCAGATCAATGGAGTGCTTGACTTGACAGTGCAGAGGAACCCCTGCCGGGGAGGTGAAGATGTCTTTGTACTCCTCCACAATCTTGTCCATTTGTAGCTGCCGTGCAGAGGGACCTCGTTTGGAGGCTGCGGCCACTGTCTTCTTCTTCCCTTGAGGGCGTATCATCAGGAAAACAAATTTCCTGGTTTTGGAAATGATCTTACTGCATTGTTTTGCAGTAATCAAAGAGATGGCGGCAGGGGGTGGTACCTCTGGTATCCTGAACAACTTATTTCCCAATGTAATAATAACAGCACGGGGCCTTGATTCATACACAGCATGTCGCTTCCACAAGTATGGTTGTCCTAGTAATACATCACAAACTTCAAGGGGAGCAATGTCACACAATACCTCATCCGTGAAGGGCTTGATGTTGTATGGAAGGCGACACTGCTGGCTCACGCGAAGATCTCGCCCTTGGTAAAGCCACCCAATGGTGTATGGTTGTGGATGTGCTGTGGTCGGTAAGCCCAACCGCTTCACGACCTCTGCCGAAATGAGGTTCTTTTGACTCCCGCTATCAACAATGAACTGTATCGGGGAGCCCTTGACCCACATCTGGGAGTGGAAGAGACGCTCCTCCTCCTCTGGATCTTCGGGTTCATTTTTCTGGATCTTTGCGGTAGCAACAGTGGCGCTGGGATCCGCATCAATGATCTGCTTCCCTTTTTCATACCCCTTATCGGGTTCTGACTCAGAGTCGGAACATGCATCTGATTCTGAAACCTTTAGCTCAGCCACCAGTGACTGTTTGGCCCGACACTCACTTGTGTTGTGAGTGGAGCTCTTATGGAACTCGCACCATTTTCCAGTGTCCTTTCTCGGCTTCGCGGCGTTGCTCTTTGCTTGCAGCTTCAGCTGGTTGTCTTGGGCTGTCCCGCCTTGGCTTTGTCCTTTGTTCTGTGGTTTAGGGGCACCTTTCCCCTGCTTTGGATTCGCAGATCCAAAGTCTCGCTTCTTTTGTTTAAACTTCTGCTCGACTTTGACGGCATACCGGTATGCTGCGCCGAGCGAGGGGATGTTTAGGAACTGTATTTCTTCCTGGATGTACTTGTGCAGGCAGCCACGGTATTTGAGTATCAAATGTTGCTCCGAATCCTTGATACCCAACTTTGTGCGAAGGGTATGGAAAAGATTGGTGAACTCCGGCACATCTTGGTCCCTTCCCTGCCGCAGCGTGGTCCACTTTATGTATTCATCCTCATAGCTTCCGACAGGGTAGTACTGCTCTTTGATGGCATCCCGGAACGAATCCCAGGTGGGTGCGGCTGAAAATAGTGAGCCAGTACTTTCATCCTTCTGCTCGCAGTAGGTTTCCCACCAGTCCTTGACGTGGGGGGCTGCTTTGAGAAGAGCAAAAACAATCTTTTCCCAACTCGAAAATTCATGAACAGAAAAATAACCCTCTAGCAGATTTAACCATTTATCTACGGCATCGGCGTCTATCTGACCCTCGAATATGGGGATTTCAAAATTAACTTGTACCTTAAAGGGTGTGGCGTTTCCAGAGGAGCTGCTGGAAGCCGATGCGCCACTTCTGGGTAGCCGCTGAAGGATCTGCGCAAAGCTGTCCATCATCGCGTTCCGTTGTCGCTCGAGCGCTTCTTCGAGCAAGATTTTGATGGGATCTCCTGCCCCCTCGTCTTTCTTCTCGTCCGCCATGGGAGGCCGTCGGGATTTGCGAGGCTGGTCTTGCAAAGGTTCAACCAGTTCAAGCCCTAACTCCTTATATCTCGACCTTGTTGGGGACATGCAAAGAAAAACAGAGAAAAAGCAGACCGCTCTGATACCACTGATCCAGATTTAAGCAGGAACGCAACAAATTACAGAGATAACCATATACACAAAGATGCAGCGGAAATAATACTTCATTTCATTAATGGAAAATACTGACATATGCTTACAAACAGAAATGGCAATAAACTAGCTAGGGCGATGGTAGCTTATCTCTGAGAAGAGATGTGATGGCTACATGCCTCTGAACTGTTCTGAACTGTATTACAATGAGGCTCGAAGGCCTATTTATTGTTGAGAAACAATGGAAAACCCTTCACATACCGAAACCTAACCCTAGAAGATGAAACGCCAAATTGTGGGCCCCGTTTGGGTAAATTGGTACATCAATTTCCCGGGGTCGTAACTTTGGCATACGATCTCCGTTTGACGCGTACGATAGCTCGTTAGAAAGATCTATCCGAGTACTACCACTTTGGGAGGCAACATAGGGCTCGGTCGCCCCAGAATTCCAAAAAAACGTCGTTTAGGGCCTCAAAACGGCTCCGGAAGTTCAGGACCCGAAAAACTGCTAAAAATAGTAAACTGTGCTACAATTAAGGAAACTGAAAATGCTGAGAAAGACAATGGTGGGGGTCCAGGTGGCCCTGGCAGGTGGCCACCAATATCCACCTGGATCACCTGCCCTCCAACATTGTCTAATACCTCATCTATGAACGGTGTCGGAAATGGATCATGGACACAGGCATCATTAAGCTTCCTCAGATCTATGCAAATCCTTATCTCGCCCTTCTGCTTCTTCTCTTGAACCACCATGGGGCTCACCTAATCAGATTCTTCAACTGGTTCTATGATGCCTGCTTCCAACATCTTATCCAACTCTAAGCGAACCTTTTCCTTGTACTTAGGATTCAGGCGATACGGCCTTTGCTTAACAGGCTTCGCGTCTAGCTTCAGAGTGATTTTCATAACACCCAAGTCTCCTATTATGCCCTTTAAGTCTGAAAACTTAGTAGGGAACAGATCCCGAAATTCGCAAACTAACTCAACAACCTTATCCACAGTAGCGTCATCCCAATAATCCCCAATTTTTGCAAACTTTGGTTCTGCTTCAGTCCCAATGTTCACTTGCTTGGTTTTCAATGGCGTGGTGATGTCCGGGTTGTCTATTTGTGGGCCCTTGACTTCGCGATGTCCTTCGGCCTCTGGAATATTAATATTTCTTGGATCTTGATCATCCTCCTCAGTGGTCACATTATAACACTCTAGTGCATGGTGCAACTAGGTGCTCCAATCTGGTTGGACCCATTCCAAAGGTTCTTTTGGTATTATGAAGATCACTGCCTTAATCTCCTGCAGAGCTTCATCAATGCTCTCGAACCCATCTTCAAAACTGAAGGTCATTAAGAATCCTTCCCTCAATATATCCCACTCCGCGGTGTCATGGCGGAGCTTTGTCTCCAAATACCAGTTCATGGGGATTGTGTCTAAAGTATGGCAAAATAAATGCACCCACTTCGGCTGTAGCTCCGTTCCATAAGCTTTAGCCCACTTTGGTAAGTGATCATGCAGATCATCCCTCCCATCATATTTTTCAGTTAATCGAATGTTAGGTCGACTAAACCGCAATCTCATCATTCTTCTATAATCTTACCATCCATCAAAGCTATCCTTGTGTGTACCCCAACATCGTGCGGGCATAGTGCGCAGTGCCAAGTCTAATGCTTGGAAGCGTTGATGCTCAAGGACTTCACATTCAAATGCATCCAAAAACTTTTCCACGTCAGTTAACCCATCATAATAAGGTAAATTCCTGACCTCAAACAAAACGCAGCGCAACGATTTAGTCATCATATTGCAGCGTAGTGTAGATATTTCATGCAACTCTTCATCTGAATCACAGGTACAGGAACTCTCGCGGTCCCATGCAATCCGTCCATCTACTGTTGGATTGATCCAGTCTTAATCTCGCGCTGTTATTTTGTAGATATGGTCTAATTTCTAAATCATCCTCACTTTTTTCATAATCGCAGATTGGTTCAGTGTAGCGCGCCCCTTCTGCAGGGTCCAACGACACTACAACTAGAAGCGATTTCTTTTCAAATGACATTGTCCTCTTCTTCAAGTTGATGAATCCATTCATGTCAATGGCCCAGTCAATTCCGAGGAGCGTGGGGTATGGATTACTGTCATCAACGATATCTATTACTTCAAAATCAGCCAGCGCGCTCGCACCTTTAATATCCACTGTTACTCCTTGTAGTCGTCCCATAGGGATAATCTTTTGCTGGTTTGCCATTCTAAGCTGGATCAGCGACCACTGCAGCGCGGGTCTCCCCATTCTCTCCCAGGTTTGTTTTGGCAAAACGTTCGCATCCGACCCCAGATCAAAGATAACCTGGTCCATCTCATAATCTCCTATCTGCGCGATGAGCCTCATCTCTCACCTTGTTCTGGCCTTATGCTTGCCAATTTTTCTTACTATGCGGTGTCCACTAGGGGCATTTTTTTTGCCTGCGCATTCGTTTATTAACTCCTGGAGGCCTTTCACAGCTCTGCAATCGCGCAACAGTTTCATGCAGGGCTCCAAGAACGTGGTAAGCACAGAGGGATCAACCTCTGTAGGCACGCTGGTTTCTGGTGCTTTGTTCTGGCTTCTTGAGGTGGAGGCCTCAGCGAAGCTTTTCTTGTCTTCCATAAAAGTTTCCTTAGCGCACGCCAAATCAAAACCAGTGTCTTTTTCTGGGGCCTTGTAGACCCATCCGTCCTCTTCAGGCTATTTTCCTTTATCATCTCCAGTTGTTATTCCGCTTCTCAGCACTATGTACACACTCTGGTCCTCCTCATGGGGCTCAACTTTCATCATTTGTAAGTTATGCGTAGGTTGCTGAGGCTGCGCCTTTCTCTCCTGCATCTTAGCTATCAGCACCAGGCATTCTTCTAGTGTGATCAAACTGGCTGCAGTATTGACATTACAGGCGTGTTTGATTCTGACACTCCTGCGCATAGTGCCTAGGTGTTTCGCAGTCGTAACAAATAACCTAACCTCGGCCTCTACCAAGCCCTCCTCCTCATTGGCCTCGTCTCGTCCCTAATACCCTCCGCGCGTTCCTCGGCGCCCTGCTCTGGAGGCCAAGTTTCTGCTTTCATTAGGTAGGTAGGTGTTCTTTCCATCATCAGTTCATAGCTGCGACAGTGGCACTCATCATGGCCCACTGATTTGCAGAAGTCGCAGAACAACTGTTGTGGTGTCTGAACGAACTTTTGAAGCAAATGACAATTATCCGTTGCGTGTTTTCTAGCCACCTGACAAATAACGCACCATAGCGCAACCCCCATGCTCAGTCCTGCTGGAGCTTCTGGTCTTAGGGGAATTGGTCCCCCTCTTGTGATATAGTTCGCAAATACGGGACAGTGGTCTTTATCATGCCCCTGGCTCTTACATTTCAGACACCAGACTTCCGTGCGCACCTCTGGCTTAGCCTCCTTATCTTTTTTCAAGCTTTGCAATTCTAAGCATAGGCTCTGTAACAGAGAGTGGATTCGCTGTACGGTTGTACCCCCAAGGTCACATCCTGCATAGGCGTCGCATGCAACCTCATCGCGATTTCCAGGGCTTCTGCCTGAGTTCCTATCTTCTGCTATGACAAAGAAATCCTTAGGTGGGACAGAAGCGAGGCTATAAACCACTCGCGATGTTGACCATTTGTGAGCTGCATATTAGCTTCACGGATCACGCATTTCAACCTTTGATCTAACTCCCAAGGCGTCTCATCAACCCTCATCGTGATCTCCTTAAATCCAACTACTGACTGCGAGTTAGACTTAGGCTTACTAAACTCTTTGTTTAAAGCAACCTTAGTCTCTGCTAGTGTTGCCATAGGATGATCAGAACAGTACTTAATATACCACGTCAGCGCACGATCCTGTAGAGCGGTAACCAACTGCGCCTTCTTTATATTGTCATCAGTAATTTGCTGTGCTGTCCACACAACATTCACAACAAACCAAAACTGATCTGTATCTTTGCTCCCTATACCCTTGAAAATTGGCAACTTCATTGTGTTCGACATGTTGAACGATGGTGGTGGTGGTGGAGGTGTGGGCGAAGGTGTATGCGGTGGAGGTGGAGTGGATGGATGATGTGTCCACGGAAAACCCTGTCTTATTAGCTGAACAATACTTTGCGGTGAGGCTTGTACCGCTCCCTTGTCGTCGCTCGAAGGAGGTCCAATCAATGGGCTATATTCAGGACCTGATTTTTCTCGATCTCTGAAGAGTTTTCCACTTCGCGTAGCTCCGAACATCAAGGCAATGGCATAACCCGTTTCTCACACAAGAGCATCTTAATCCAGGTATTCAAAGATCTCAGATACTTACCTCGCGGTCCTTTGAAGAATCGTCACTCTGCTTCGCCGTAGCTGACTGAGGTATCAACTGCGAATTCTGTAACAAATCCTCCTATAATTCGATCAAGCCAGTGATCAACAACGCGTGCGATCTTGTCTTTAGAGGCTTCTAATTGTCGCACTAGTTCCGAGTCCACACTATTGGACCATCAAGTTTCCACCTCCCTTGGCTGTCTGCCAACTTAGCTAACCACTTGTACAATTCGATTAGGAAGGTGCAAAAGAAGATGTCAGGTCCTGACACCCCCCTTCACCCATACATTTCAAATTTGATTGATTATAGACGAGCTCTCCACGTAGGGAAAAAACTTGTTATCGCCATAGCATCTAACTCGGAAATAACATTTATTAACTCTTGCGAGTGCATACCAAGGTTATAGATTTTATCTGCCTGCGTTCATGGACTTCCTGGGTAGAATCTACCGTGCAGAAGTAGCTAGATTTCTCAGAGGTTGTATTTGATGTTGTACTAGCAAGCCTAGTAACAGGGAGAAAGTATACAAATATCTATCCAACCACTGCTCCTTTGATAGGCGTGGATTCCTGTTTTCCTATGCCGCGAATTCGTGAATCTTTCTGTCCAACCACTTTTCAATTTCCTTCTTGGTCGGATTCCAGTGATGCGACATCACACATCTCCTTCAAGCAGATCCCGGTCTCAGCAACAAAACCATTTGTTGGCTTAGAGGGCCCTGACCCAGGTTCAGAGTTAGTTGCGCCAACCAACAAAACCCTACACTACTAGCCCTTTCGGCAACAACCCGCGTAGCGCAGGCTGTAATCTTACCTGAAGCAGTATGGGGGGATGTTGGAACCAAGTTTACGCATCTAGAGATCAGTGTGATGTCTTTTAGTGCCCTAGATCTGCGTTCGCACAGATCTATAAGCCCCTAGGGTTCGGTACTGCAACTCCCCTTAAATAGCTTCTAGACCTTCACGAAGGTCTATGATTGGTCTTTGTGGACCCTTAACAGTGGAATCATCCACTTACACGCGTCAGAAAGTAACCCTAGGTCTGAGCTTGCATAGACCTACTTAAGTATTTTAATAAACATAATAGAATGTTTCACAATCTTCGCGAAAGTACTTAACATGCAGTGCGTATAGTTATTAAGACTTATTCCATGGAGTCACACATCATTAGATCAATATTTCATAAATACAATATTCATCCACAACATATATCCCAATTATAAATAAACATAAGTAAACAAATAAACACAAGAATTCTTCGATAATCTTCTTTATTGATCTTTAGTTGGGATTTACAAACTCAAAATTACCCTGCTCACTCAGCTATAGGGGTCCACGCACTCAGCTGCGGACTCTATCTAGGCCTTTGCGCACAAAGCTGCAGATCCTTTCTCTTCTATCTGACCCACTTCTTTGCGCTATCTTCTATTGACCCATTACTAGCATGATCTCCTTAGACTCTCTAAGACACGCCTATTTATACAATCCCATGGTCCGCGGACCATGGGTGGATCTCAAAGCTGACTCAACTTTACATAAACAAGGGGCTAAAACCCCTTTTACTCCTAATCATCTACATGCTCCGCATCCACAATTCACGGAGACTTTACATCATTTACAACAATTACATCAAAACTTGGGTTTTTAACCCCAAAACTGACCCAGGGGACCCCATCCCAACACTTGCCCTTTCTCTATCTTTGGCCATTTCTAACATTTGCTTTGATGAAGACTTTTCTCCATACAATTCAGTGATCTTATCCACCTCTTCAAAGTTATTCACACTATGGGAGGATGGAGACTTCTTATTTATCTTTTGGTTACTCTCCACAACTTCCATCCAATTCTCCATGGATAAATGATGCTCCTTGCCAACCACATGTTGATTTTTGAGTAGCTTGGGAGGTACTCCAAGCCCTAGGGTTCAGGGTTTGGAGCTTGGAGCACCACAATAGGTCATTGTGAGCTTGGAACCCAAGGTTGGGGTTTTGCCCCCATCGATGTTTGGGCCAAAACCATGGAGCATTTTGAACATGTGATAGATGGAGATGATAGAGGGCGTTGAGGGGAATCCAACACAACGAGAATCGTCGAAAACCGAGTTGTAGAAGATGAGTTGTGAATTTTTGAAGTTGACAATGAGTTTTTGGGCATTCAAGTCATGTAGGCTTGAAGTGGAAATGTCTAAAGACATGTCACTTAGGTAATTTGGTGAAGCCCTCTTGTTTGGTATAAAGAAGATGCGATTGAGGATCATTTTAACACATCCAAGGTGCAACACAAAGAGCAACTCAACTTGGAGAAGATCTCTGTTTTAGGGCCGCAGTTAAGGGAGTTACTCCAGCCAAGAGAAGGAGCCGTTTGGGGTTTCCTTATGACTGTTTTGAAGGGCATAGGAATCTGCTGCTAGGCTGAGTTAATAAGGAGAGTTTGGGACTGTTCTGTGCTAGAATTTAAGTGGTATTTCATCCCTGAACAAGCCAAGATGATCATTGGTCTATGATGATTAGGCCGCAGTCCTGTGATGGTTGTTTTGAGGGTCAAACAAGCCCTAAAATCCTCCATGATTTCCCCCCTCATTCCCACATCATTTAGCATGTGTGGATATTTATTTTTCGTCATTTATTTAATTGTTGCCTCAATTTATTGCCACATTTTCCACTAAACTTAGGAAAAGTGGGTTTTGAGGGTCTAGAACACATTTTTAACCCCTCAAAATGTGTCATAGTAGAAATTTGAGAGTGAGAGGTGGGATTTTTATTACTCATACCCCATACAACTTCTCTAAACATCACTTATTACATTTCAGATACAATTTTTATTCCAATTTTTACTTTGCAGGAAATTAAAAAAAATTAAAAAATGACCCCCTAGACCTAACCAAATTCCACGAAACTTTACGAGTGATCTAGTATAATAATATACAATGACTTTAGACACTAGGACTCACCCAAGGCATCACCATCAAGCCGTACTTTGGCTTTGGGGTTATGTTTGGAGGGAAAAACTCAATTAATTATTAAGTCCTCGTAAGGAGATGATAATTAACCAAGTGAAAAAAACTTCCCAGAGTAATACTCACTTGATGACAAGGTCTCAAGCTACCTAGGCATGCTACATGACTCAAAACTCATCATACTAGCATCACTTTACATCATCCCCATAGGGCTTGTGGAATCTGGGTACAACAGAAAATGATAAGAAGAAGTAGAGTTGAAAAACTCTAGTAATATGATGATCTCTGATGGTACAAGCAGCCTTTGGTACATCCTTGGGCATGGAGTCTTCAAAAAATCTATAGGTGCCACTCCAGTGGTGAACAAATGGTACTCCTCTTTTTTTTACGATGGATACCCTTGCTATGGTTATGGTGAATCTTGGATGAATGCATGGTGAAGTAAGTAGGTTTACTTGTTTTATCTTGGTTTCATGTTTTATTGGATGGATGATTCATGTATTAAGCTAGTTAGCATGGTATTTGTTTCATGATCCTTGTTAAACTAACCTTCTTCCAAGAATTTGAGGAAGTAGCATGTTAGCTCCTTCCCTTAGCTCATCTTGAAAGTTGAGAACCTTGATTTTAAACCCTAGGGTAAGTAGTTTTAGTTGCCTTAGTTGGTTTACTTGTTTCTACTCCAAGGAAACTCTAGATTAATTTGTTTTGAGACTCCATTAGCCCTTGATTGGGAAGGCACTAGTCATCTCTCTTGTGGCATTCATATTTTATCATATAATCATTTTTTTTGTTTTGTTTAGGGTAAATTAGGGTTCATTAGAACAAAACCTTTATATTTTCAGCATTTATTGACCTAGATGTGAGTAACATAGGGTTAAGAATTGTTTTGAGAGGATTGGATAAATAAAATTTACATTACAATTTCCAACCATTTAATTAGGGCTGATGTCTAGGGATTAATTACTGTTATATGCCATTTTGCCTGTTGAAATTTGCTATAATTTATTCTCTTGTTTACTCATAAATTTAGCATTTATTTTACACTTTACTATCATGGTTTCTAGGGATAAATTTGCTGCTGTCATAAGCTGTTATATTGCTGCAATTTTGTTGCTTGTCTAGCTAGTTTATGATAGTTTGGTGTTTTTTCTTGTTTGGCGTGTTCAAGATACCTATTTGAGCTTCTGTTGGTCAAAATAAGCCTCTAGATTGAGCCATAGTAACCTTTAAACCCAAGTCTAAAAGTTACTATCTTATCCACCCTAAACCCTAATTTTCTACTCTCATCCTTGGGTGGAAATCATTGTAGAACCCTTAGGCGGCACTTAGCTTAAGGTAATTGGGTTATTTGATCCCTAAGATCTACTAGGGAAACCTCCATTGTGTTGGATTGTGTCCATCACTAAAACAAAGGGAGTTGTTGCTGAGGTGACAATGGTGAGACTCTCATTGTTGCATTCTATCCAGGTCATCTAGCGAGGCTTTGCAATAGCAGATTTTACTGTAATGGGGCCCACTTAATTCTCATGATAAAGTATATTAGACTTTGGCAGGGCACAAGTGCCATTTGTCTGGGATCTTGGAGTTTTTAGATTGCAAGTTTATCTCCCCTCTTGCTAGTCTTTTGGATTGATTTTATTTTAATAATTAAAAGAGCACCTTGTGGTCAAAGTAGTCATATTGGTTATCATTTAGTTAAGGTGAAACATGGCAATTGTTTTAAAGAAATGTCCTATTTTAAAGTTAAATAACTTTGTGGTTTTATCACTACACTTTTTAATTCTCTTCTGGTCATTGCAATATTGAAAGACCATGATTTCCCCAACATCCAAGTTTATGTTTTCTTTGTTCTAGCATAATTCAAGTCCTTTCCATGCAAAGTTATCTGTACTTTGCATTGTTGCAGTTTTAGTAGTAACATACACATACGGCTTTTTTGTTGATGTGGTCCACTTATTGAGACCTGATTGTTAAATTTTCAGACAAAGAATGAATGAGTACTTAGTAGAACTATTTGGACCAAATCAAATACTCATGACAGTATCAGAATAATGTCACATTTTTAGCAGTAACATATATGCTCGAGCTTACTATTGTTTGATGTGATAAGATAAGATTAGATACAATTTTTAACACCTGATTTCTCTAATTTTCAGAAAAAGAAGGAAGAGGCACTTAGTAGGCCTATTCAGACTAGATCGACGGCCCATGACATTATCAGAAGAATGTTAGCCACCTTAGATGACCCATATACACGTTTTCTGACTCCCTCAGAGGTACTGGTCTTTTCATTTGCATACAAGGCTGTAATGTTTGTGTTTTTAGAGTTTGTTTGAACATTATATCAGTAATCATAGTATGTCATGAAGCTCATGTAGATATTGCTTTTCCTATTTCTAATTGTTGAAAATTTGCAATCGATATTAGTAAAAATGGCATAGAAGGCGACTACTGATTTATTTACCTAATAAAATCTTTATTATCTTTGAGATGTTACAGAGTGCAAGGTTAGAGAAAATTGGATAGAAGGTAACAACTTCATTAGTTACTGAGCAAACAACTTATTACTGGCATTAACCCAAGTAACTTAACTATAGAAGAGCTTTTACATGTTGATGATGATTTTTTATAGAATTGAAAGCATACTCTGTCACTGGCTTAGCTCATGTATTTCACAAGATTCAGCTTGATTCTGAATATCAACAACTGAAATTTTTGTTGTCATTTTATTCCAAATGCCTCATTTTTTGTGAAAATATGTTTTATATTAACAAGAAAATGTTTACAAGTGGAAGGGTATATAGTATATACAATGGAGTCTTATATCCTCGTCCTTAGAGCTACTAAAGCTGAAATAAATTCGGAGTAAGCTAATGCTTTTAACTCTTTGGCGTAGAAGATAGCCTTTGATACAACAACTGCATGCATAACTCTTCTCACCAAGAATGACAAAAATATTGCATTGAACTGACCTCATTAGAAAATGCATATTTGTACCATAACTTCTAGAAGGTAAATAAAGCAGTAATATGAAGACAGTCCCAAATGCCCATGAAAGAAAAGTGTTAAAAGTGTTCACACTTGAACCCGCACTAGCATTTCAGTGTACTAGTTAGCACTCAGAGTGTTGAAGAATGTAACTAATGTTGGTATTCATAATTAAATTTGAGTCATGTATCTATCAAAAGAAATAAAAGAAAATTATTTATAGAAGGAAATTTCTATTGACTTATTAAAGCATGGGTTTCATGCTTGGGTCAATGGTCAATAGGTCAAAGCAACCAACAATTGAGTGATCTAGGATCTTTGTTGAGTGAAAGTCAAAATTATTATGTAAGAAGCCCTTCTTGGGTTTGTTGACCACTCTGCGTCAACTACCCTAATGTAGTGTACATTTTCGCAAGAAAATTCCATCATGATCGAGTAGTGAGATCATCCAGATTTCATCATCGTTTTTAGTCATCATTTTGTAAAAGTTGTAAACCCATTCTGCAAGTTTACAATGTAAATGATCCTAGTAAAACCATCTATTTATGTAACAACCTAGGTATTCCTACTTTTTTGGTGACAATTTTTGCCCTAAGAGGTTTTTCGTCTCACCGATTCATGTGTGTTTTTAAACACAGATGATCGACAAAGTTTTTACCTCCAACTTCACCTTAAAGCTAGGGTGGATTTTGTCGTCAAGTCCTAGCGTTCTAGTTGAGTCTTTTGTAAAGTGATTTGGGAATAATTTTAGCTAATTGGCTAAATTAGTTTATTACAAATCACTGGGTTTACTAGATCATATTTGAGTCGCAGAATTGGGGAAATTATTTGAGGGTTGGAAAAATTATTAATACCCTCATGAGTCAATTAATTAAATTTTCTGGCAAAAACAAATTAAAATCCTAAGCCAGTTATTTAATTAATTTTGTGTCCTTGGAAAAATTAATTCTCCAATTTAAAAAATTCATGGGTCCCAAAGAAATTAATTTTTGGAGGTCCCCGTCCAAGGGAATATTGAAAATTTCAAAAGATTTTGGACCCTTGGGCGACAACCCTCGTTCTGAGCTGTTGTCGCGGTGCCTAGACATTTTGTGCGACAACGTTTTTTGGTGCCGTTGTCGGGGACCAATTTATTGGACCTTGGCTTTACGCCATTCATCTTTCCTGTTCATCTTCAATCTTTCAATCTTTCATTTTTTGCAGGCAACACCAACATTTTGTGGTGTTGTTGCTGGGGATAGAGTTTTTTCTGTCCTTGGTCCTCACGACATTTTTGTAATCATCTAATCTTTTTTGCTATTCATTAGCTTGTCAAGCGGCAAAACATTTTCTGGTGCCATTTCATCTCTTCATCTTTTCATTGCCTTATCTTTTTCCTCTCACTGATCCTTTCATTTTCCCTATCTGCACATTTAGCACCTGGACATTTCTGTTGATTTCCTATTTGGGTGGCGACTCCACTTATTCATCCATTACTTCTCAGACAAGAAGCCCTCCCTAATATCCAGCTGTTTCTCCCTGACTAACCTTTCGGTTTTTTGCCTTTTGGATCTTGGAGCTAGATTCATGTTCAAGTGGCGACTCCACTTCTTTCATTTCTTACAAGAATTTCTGCTGGAAGCTTGCTTCTTATGGATCTCTTGATTTTTCTTGAACAAGGATCTCTCTCTCTAGCATCCATTTGGTCCCTCCTTTTCCCTTTAAGCAAGTCATCATGGATGATTTGTTTGCTCCTTATGATTTTACTAACATTCAGGGAGCTCCGCATGATTATCCTTATGAAGTTGGTGAAATCATCGATGAGTTTCCTCCTTTTCAAGTTTACAATGCTTTTACTGCCAAGACTCACCTTCAATTTCAGCCTCTGTATAAGCAAGTGTCGCCCATATTCTGACCATGAAGATGTGAAAATGAAGATTTTTGTTCTCACCTTATATGGAGATGCCTTAGAATGGTTTGTTGAGTTTCCTGATAACACTTTTGATTCTTTACAATCAATCATTGATGCTTTTGAAGATAAATATGGAGATAAGAGAAAGGTCAAAGCAAAGGCTGAAGTAAAGGAAACTAAAGAAGCTGAAAATGATCTTATTAAGCAGTTAACTCAAATGGTTAAGGATATGTAACTAAATCAAGCACAAGTAATTAAGAATATGGAGACTAACCAGGCTCAACTGATTAAAAACATGGAGCTTAGCCAAACAAAATTAATAGATGATCATGCCAAAGAATGAGTTCCATAGAAGCTAATCATATCATTCTTCAAAACAGGTTGTTGGCTAAAGAAGAAAAACATGTTAATCAGATAGCCACCATGCAGAATAATTTGATCACCATGGAACCAAATCATGAGAAAGAGATGAGTGCTATTCAAGTAAATCATAACAAACTGATAAAGGACATGGAAGTTGGTCAAATATCTCTGCAGAAAAAATTATTAGCCATGGAGGAAAAACAAGTACAATTAATAAAAGCTATGGAATCAAGTCATGCAAAGGAAATCAGTGCCATGAAGGTTGAACACTCTAACCAGATTGATGCCATCAGAATTGAAAAGACAACTATTCAGGATAAGCTGCAAATGATGAAAAAGGCGCAGGGTCCGAGACATCAGCTCAAACCAAAGCACAAAGGGTTTGTCATGACTCATAGATCTCCCAGTTCGCTAAAGCAATTGCCATCTGATAGCAAGGTGGTCACATTTTCCATGAAGGACAAATTGACTATGGTTACAAAGAAAATTAAGAAAGACCAAGCTTATGTGTCACCATTGACAGAGTACATTCAGAATAAGATTGGGCATACTTCAGATTCTTCAGATCTTTCATCCGAGCATCTTCAAGATCCAGAAAAGAAATCTATAGTGGTCTCAGTATTGACATCTCAACCCACCTAGAAGAAGAACAAAAAGAAGAAAAGAACAAGGAAGCAGTTTCATGCATCTGATAGCCGAGAGTAGCTCGATCTTCGAATAAGACAAAGTCCTACAATATGCATGATCAGGCATGGCACATTTGAAAGACAACCCACCGATTTGCCAGAGAGCAGGAAAATGCTCAAGAAGGATTTCATTGAACACATCTGATGCCATGGCGCATCCTTTGTATTGTATTTCTAACCCTACACCTTGTCATTTCAGCATTTCATTTTTGTCTTTAGATTAGATTTTTAGAGCTTCTATTTCATGCGTTTAATGTTATATGATGATTTTTGGACTTTATTTGAATGGACGCTACTTATGTAATTTTGTGTGTTGCTTGGGTGTAGATTCTGGATTCTCACATTCCTTTAGTGAAGCAACGTGTCCCCAAGTAGAGCTAGATGTTGACCACTCTGCGGCAAATACCCTATAAAGGTGTACATTTTCACAAGAAGATTCCATCATGATCGAATAATGAGATCATCCAGATTTCATCATCATCTTCAATCATCATTTTGTAAAGGTTGTAAACCCATTCTGCAAGTTTGTAATGTAAATGATCCTAGTAAAACCATCTATGTATGTAACAACCTAGGTAATCCTACTTTTTTGGTAATGATTTTTGCTCGAGGAGGTTTTTCGTCTCACTGATTCATATATGTTTCTAAACACGTATGATCGGCAGATTTTTTCCCTCTAACCTCACCCCAAAGCTAGGGTGGATTTTGTCGTCATGATCTTAGGTAAGTCCTAGTGTTCTAGTCGAGTCTTCTGTAAGTGATTTGGGAATAATTTTAGCTAATTGGCTAAATTATTTTATTGCTAATTGCTGGGTCTACTAGATCATATTTGAGTCGCAGAATTGGGTTAATTATTTGAGGGTTGGAAAAATTATTAATCCCCTCATGAGTCATTTAATTAATTTTTTTGATAAAAATAAATTAAAATCCTAATTTAATTAATTTTGTGTCGTAAGAAAAATTAATTCTCCAATTCAAAAAATTCATGGGTCCCAGAGAAATTAATTTTTGGAGGTCCCCAGCCAAGGGAATATTGAAAATTTCAAGAGATTTTGGATTCTTGGGCTTTGGTAGTTAAGTCAAAGTCAAATTTTTGAGTTGATTGAAATTGAATTAAATGAAAATACGAATTTCCTCAAAAATAAAATAATTTCGACAGAGGAGATTAAAAGATAATTAAATCTTTTTCAATGGTTGAGATAACTTTGACGGGGATCAAGCCAACTAGCCGTTGGAGAATTATTTTATAAATTAGAGGTCACTTGTCATTCAAATCATCCGATCTTTTAGATCGTGTACTAGCTCTCGAAGCTCTCTTGTAATATTTCTGGAATAATAAATGCAAAGTCTTTGGGGTTTTATTGATGGTAGTGTTCCTCTCTGATATTTTATGGTAATATTGTTTTTAATGTTCTGCTGAATATTATTTATAAATTGTCGATTAATAGTTTTCGAGGAATAATCTATTGCATAGGTATCTTTCTTAGTTTATTAGATCTAAGATAACAATTTCAATTTGATTGAATTAGCAGGTATCTTTAATTCTTGAAGATTATATTGTTGTTTTATATCTCTATCGATCTGACAATTTGATCTAGTGTTTGCAGAAATCATTTGTACTTAAAAATTTGGGTGTTTGGGGAAGTCCTTGGTTGGACCAGCCGACTCCCGAGACATAAGATCTGAAGAGCCTTCCTGATTAAAATCCTAAGATTATTTGACGAACTTCTTCTTGCAGGGATTTTCTGGGCTAGTGCCTAAATTAAAATTTTTACTTATCTCTTAAAAATTGTGCTAAATAGCTAGATCTGGCTAGAAAGAGCCTTAGATCTATAGAGTTGGGAGCGGAGTCGAACATATACTCCTTAGATTTGATAGATCTGTAAATTACTTGTATAGATTTGAAGTTTTGTAACATAATTTTTTTTATTTTCTAACTTGGGATTTGGGTTTCAATTTAGTTTTTGTAAATATGTGGGATCCGGGGTTGTATTTTGTTTTGTGCAGGTTCAGATCTGAAGATTTTCAAGGAAAATTTGTGGTTTTGAGGTAGATCTAGTCCTTGGAAGGCAAGATCTGACCTCAAACTTTTGTGTGCAGGGATTAAATGATGAAATCAGTTATTTGAAGATTCAGATTTGAGTTTTCCATAGTGAATTCTGAGAAGAAAATTGATTTTTGGGAAAATTTTTAAAAAATAAAATTTAATTTTTTTTGGGAGATAGGCCTTGGCTTCCTCAAGGTTTTCTCCCTATGTTTTTCTTGGCTGTTTAAATCTTCCTAACCCGTCACGCAGCCTTCCATCCGCGTCCTTCATTCCCTGCCATTTCTTAACCCTACTGCCTATATGCTCGACCCTCATTCCTTGCTCCTCACTGCTCTTTCTTCCTTAACCCTCATCTGCTGCTTAGCCTCTGACTACTCACTCATCCCTTTGTTAATCACATCTTGCATCTCTTTTCATCATAATAACACTTTCCTTAGCAACAGTTGTCCACCCCGTACTTGGTCCTAAATTTCTTAGCAAGATAGTTGACTCCACAAGGCATTGGTATCAATTGTCTAAATTGAATCATTTAAGTCTTGCTAAATCTAAACAAGTATTTGGTCGCTCAACTGTGTCCCCCGGATTGGTTGGTTCTCAACTGGTCCTTCTTCATTCCATTTCCATAGGTTCTACCCCCTTAGTCTACTGTAGGGTGACAACTTAAACGGAGAGATTGGGGATCAGGGTGACAGCCCCCGATCTGAGCAATTGTCGCGGTGCCTAGACCGTCTGTGCGACAACAAGGTTCATAGTGTCAAAGAAATAAATCTATTTTTTCTTGTCAAACCCTCCTCCATCAAGCTGGCCTTTGTCACCTTGCAAGTCAGCCTCAAATTAATCTTCTACAAGATATTACTCATGTTGGCTCATTTGTAGGCAGCAACAACTATAAATACCCATGTGAAATTGATCCAGTTTAGGTGTAGGTAGGGAAGTTCGGATGGGTTACAGACCAACGAAGTCAAGAATTACAAGACAACGAAGTTAAGTATTGCAGACAGTGAAGTTAAGGACAATGAAGCTAAGTATTGCAGGACCGAAGTATTACAAGATTGAGGTATCATTGTAGGACCGAAGAATTGTAGGACCAAGGTATTATAGGACTGTGGTATCACTTCATTGCAGGAAATAAGTGTTGAGTACAGGACTCAGAACCGAAGCATGTTATGATTGCAGGATCAAACCATGATGTGATTATAGAACTGAAACATGGTATAATTATAGGATTGAAGTTATCTATGATCACAGGACTGAAATCCTATATGAATGCAAAAGTTATATGAGTGCGAAGAAGGAAGAACATATCGATGAACTAATTGTTGACTCATGAAGAAATGGATTAGCAGATGTATTATTTCTGAGCAAGGCTGACTTGATAGATGGAAGGTGTTCTGTTAAATTTTCAGATTGTTCTATGCTGTATCATTTACTTTAGCCCAAATCAATACTTCAATTAGCAATCTTTCCTATTACAATTAGTCTTTTCATTCATCGACAATATTTGAAGATAGAACAATAAATGCAATGACAAAGGAGACAATCAACACATCAACAAGAGACACCAGGATTGGTCAAAGACCATTGAAAAAACCCAAGGGGGAAAACCCTTTGAAATTCTTCTTCTATTAGATTGTCATAAAATGTTCAGCAGAGAGTACAATGAGCCCAATACAATATCATCAGAAAAACAACCCAATAACATTCAGAAATAAGTTTCCAGCATCAGAATATATCAGAGACAACTTTTCTCATATGCGGTCAACTTCGGTCAACAGTTAATTTCAATCAAACTTCCTGGTTGCATGTATGAGGAGTTGTGCGAGTGACTAGAGGCTTCCAGTCGCATCCTTTATACCTGCAATCCAACAACTGTGGTCGAATTTTCCCTATGACGTGCCTGCGATTGTAATTCCAAAACCCTAAAACAGATGCGAGCCTCGGACCCTGTAATTTTGAACTTTTACAAACTTTTCTTATCATCCTTGCCTCATACCTGTGCGAGCCAATCAATGAAGAAGAAAAGAAGAATATGCTTGGTGATGTCCAAATGAGCTTGAGGTCACTTGTATTTATAGGTTTCCAAGGGTGTCCAATTTGCTTTAGGGCCGACCTTGTCGAAATGTGCATGTGTGCTTTTCTTCATAAGTACAATTTCCCTTGTCCAATTTGTGTGATCTTTAGGTCAATTTTGGTCCTCTCAAAAAGAGGAATTCAATGCAATCATCATCTCCATCAAATGAGCTGTCTAAAGTGGAATTTGACCACACTTACATATTTTAACATGTTCTTGGTCTAGGTATCAAGGGTCTTGGTCTACCTCATCTTGATTTACTAGTGAAGAGTTTGGATTGGGTTTTCCCCTAGAGAGGGGTTTTACCTTGGCTATGTGCCTACATTTTGTGTCCTTTGTTGTGATCTTCATTGTTTTGGAATTTGTGTTGATTGAAGAAACATAATAAATTATAAGAAAAACTAATAAGAAGAAAAGGGCAATGACAAGAAAATGTCAAAGTCTAGGAGAAATCTATCTAAAGAATCACCAGGATGCCCTTGATTTCTCAACATGGTATTAGAGCTTGGTTCATTTACTAAAGGGCAGAAAGGAGATCACAAGGGCTATAAGTCATGACAAAGAAATATTGTCCTAGGAAGAAGAAAATCTAAAATTTGAGCAACGTAAAGGTGAGCCTAGACTATTGCGACACTTCTGGACATAGGAACATAAGCAAAGTATTAAATATGAGCCCTATTCTGGAGGACCGTGAGGTTAGATAAGTATCCCTCTCAAAAAACCGAGTATCATAATAGGAAAAGCAAAATACTGATATAAGCATATAAAGCTGGTGAATATATTGTATAATACTTACAGTTAAGAAAAACCGTATTAGTGAGGATTCAAGAATAATTACAGTCATCAACTACAAGAATATTTACAATCTTGAGTAGTGACATAAGAAGACAGAGGCCTGTGTATTGAAAGGTTTGCAAAACACATTATTTAAAGAGGCTTTGCTGGTCAAGGTTGTCATTGATGTCAATATGGCATTGTTGGGGATGGCAAATGTTTGTGATGGATGAATAACCCTTTTGTGATGTTGCCCAAACCTCATGCAAACCCTAGGAGGAATTCCTACGTGCATATGATGTCAAGCCATTAATGAAGTCGACTGATGTCAAGCCATTAATGAAGTAAGCCCTAGCCCTAAATGCTTGATACATGAAACCCTAGCTCTATCTAAACAATGGATAGCTCTTGATTATTGATGCCTAATGTTAATCATAAAGCCCTTTTCCTAAATTCTTGATGCAAGCCCTAGAACTAATGCTTTCTATATGATGTTCTAGCTTTGGTGAAAATTCCATAACCCTTACAAATGAAGAACCCATGTAAAAGAGCCTTTAATACCATAACATTGTCCAAAACATAAAATACTAAAGGCTGCCATGAATAAAATAATGATGATAGTTCACAAATATAATTTTCTTGATGGAAAATGACCTCATTTAAGGATGAAATTGGCACCAATTTGTAGAGGACATTTTCCCCTTTCCAACGAGCCCTTACTTGTCTTCTAACTCCTCTTCGACTGAGAGAAAATGATTTTTCAAGTTGAAATATAAAGAGTTTGAACGCTGCCCGACATGAGCCTACTTGTGCAAGTCGGCTCCCTCTCAAAAGGATGTGTCTTTTCGTTTATGGTCAAAACCTGTATCAATATAAGCTCAAACAATTCATTTCAAGCATAAAAAATTTAGTGAAGAACAGAGTTAGGAGGCACAGACACAGACAGAAGCCGAGGAGGACATAAAAGATTTATGTTTGGGCAATTTCAGTGATTAATTCATCATTACAGCTTGGATCATTGATTGTAGGAGCTCGAAACTGTAAACAAACATCTGTGGTGACTATGGAGCTCGGACTACAACACAAAAACATGTGGAAGAGGTCCATTACAGCTCAGATCTATGTATGAACAGTCACAGCTCGGACCTTGAGTGACAATTGTCTGTAGGAGGATAGACCTCACTTAGACCTGAGGAAGGACAATCTTGTGGGCAGTGACTCAGATTAGTGGAACAGTCACAAGAGGCTCGGACCTGTGACAAGTATAAGGACAGTCAACTATTAACTCACCTTGGAGGCTCAGTCTTAGGGCTCGGTATAACCTAAGAACAGTCCTCTAGTGACACTTCTCTTGGCCCCGTGACAACTTGAAGGAGGGTTTGGTCCAGTGGGCAGTCACTTAGATTTATACCCTCAGATTGTTAGCCAGTGAAGAGATTACAATAGTGACATTTGTGAGGCTCAGTGCACAGACCTATGGTAACAAGGCTCTAGCTCGGACTTAACATTTGGAAGACTTTGCATTTATACCTTGGACCTTTGTTGAAAATTTGAGGGCAGATTTGGGTAGCACAGTTGGAGAAAATTTCAAGTAAGCTTTTGGGCATCAATTGAATTCTACAATGACAAACTTGTGAAGTAGAGATCTAAAGCCTACAAATCTTGGGAACAATCTATGGTTTGAAATTGGTGTTTGGAAGCTCCTTGTGACTACCTCCTTGGACTTGGAACATTTGAAGAATGCAGAGGTAAATTGAAGAAGTATTATTGAAGCCTTTGATGAAGCCCTCTTGGAGATATTTGTTGGAGTAGCGTTTGGAGTATACTTGTCTTCAAAGTAGACATTGGAGACTTCTTGGGGCAGCCTATTGAAGACACCTTGAAGGATTCTTGAAATCATTTGGAAGACTTGTAGAAGTTGATATTGAAGGCACCCTTGGAGATCATGATGCATTGTTGAAGGCCCTCATGATGTGACCTTGAAGAATCTTGTTTGGGTAACATGAAGAGCTGTGGAGACACCTTCTAAGAAGATAAAGTTGTCATTGATGAACCAAATGCTTTGGAGATTGATTGAGGGCACTGTTGAAGGTGAAGATAATATCAGGGTTTGCTGCAGAAGATATTAGAAGCCTTGAAGAACTACTGATCTTATCTTGAAGAATTGAAGCATAGGTTTGGGGTCCTAGAGGATAGGAGTCCTCAAGAAGATCAGGGTGGAGCCTGTACTAGTGAAGGGGTTGGTGCCTCATAGAGACAAGGTTGGAGCCTTGGGAAGATAGGGTTGGAGCCTCGTGAAGTCCAAGTCGATGCTTGGCAAAGTACAGGTTGGAGCCTAGTGGATTGGAGATTGGTGTCTTCATCTAGGGTTGGAGCCCTAAACTATTGTTGAACTTGATTCATTGTAGAGACAATTGGAGTCCTCGTCATTTTTGATTAATAAAATTATTATTATATCATTGTTCATTTTGTGTTCTAATTATAAGTGATCTTAAGTTCTTAACTGGTAGAAATAACAATTGAAAAGAAATACTGATTCTCTCCCCTCTCAGTGTTTCCAACAATTGGTATCAAAGCCAGTGCCGTCACTCAAAGCCTAACAGCTTAAAGGTAGATCCTTAGAACACAAATGGCAAAGTCAAGGAAGAAGGCTTGCAAACCCGTTGAGGGTGTCACCTCATCAATGGATAATCAAATTGAGAAAGCTCCATTGTTCAATGGAAACATTGATATATGGAAGGCAAGAATGATAATTTTTTAATGGCTCAAGGTTTTGAAGTCTGGGAATCAGTGATTACTGAAAGTACGATGGAAGAAGAGTCCAAGGAATATAATCCAAAAGCGATAAAGGCAATTCTAAGGACCAAACTCAAATTAAACCACTAATTTCCCAAATTAAAACACTAATTTCTACAGAATTTACTAGTTACAATTGAGGCATAATTTATCAATTTAATTCATATATACATACCTGGTTTTCGAGTTTGACGTCAATTCCGCTATGATGTAGCCCCAATTGTTCCCGATACCAAATGGCCAAATCCTACTAGCCAAACTGAGCACAACCTTGGTACCCAACTCCATAATATTTCACAATTGGAGTATTTTGGCCCTCGTGCCCAAAAGCTTCAAGAACAATTGCTCAAATCTCTAGTTTTGATTCGAATCTCCAGCTTTGATTCAGATCTCCCGTTCTCCTTCTCATCTTTCTTACTCCAAAAACCCCTCCTTGGTGTCTCCGCATACTCGGGATAAATACCCTTCCTAGGCGGTCACTGCCTTCTTCCACCGCCCTCATCAGATTTTATTTGACAGTCATAAGCTCTACTTGTTACCAGGAGGTGAGGGTACGTATATATATATATATATATATTGATATGTTTGTTATGTTTAAACTTAATAATTTTAACTTTTATAAAATTTAATTACAATATAAAAAAAATGAATAGTTATACATATATATCAAATGTTTGTTATATTATTAGTAATTTTAACTTATATATATATCTATATCTATATATATATATATATATAATAATTAACTTATAACTTTAATGCTATAGTGATCAATGTTTACATTAGAAGGATTGGAATTGTAAATTTTATTTAACAACTTTATAAGTACGAAGTATTTAATATGTATATTTTGAGTGTCGAATTTTAGGTAATATCTCCCTTCTCAATAATTTAGGTATTTAGCCCCTTTTTCATTTATTTAAACATTTTTCCTAATTATTTAATAAGTATACTAGTGCAAGGCATGCGATGTATGCATATGTAGTTATCATATGCATACATCGTATGCATGCTAATACCCTTTTTCTTATAGATTGAAATAGGTCATTACAACAATCTTGAGTGGGCTACCAGATCCTGTAAAGACCAAAGTGGAAAAATGTTCTTCAACAAAAGATATCTGGGAAAACTTGAAGATCTTCACTCAAATGGAGCATTGACCATGATATCTAATCAAGAAGATGATGAAAAGCAAGAAGGAAATCCATAACCCATAAAGGAAGCTGAAAACAAGAGTAAAGACATCAAGACCAAGGAGGACCTAGAAGATGAAGAAAGTGAAGAAAACCTCAAAGAAGATCTCAAGGCAAAACTTGTAGCTGCCCTAGAAGAGATAAGCAGTTTGAAAAAGGAAAATGAGGAGCTCAAGAAGCAATCACAAGATGGTGACCATGACCTTGATAAGACAAGGAAGGAAGTTGACATTTTCAAGCTTCAAGTACAAGAAAGAGATGAGGAGCTCACCAAGATAAAGGAGGAATTTCATCAAAACAAGAAAAGGCATCATGAAGAAGTCATATCCATGACAAATCAATTGGATAAAGGAAAGAAAATGGAAGACACTTTGTCAAGTCATCTTGAACAAAGACACAAGGACTTGAACAAACATGAAGCGAAAATTGTTCAATACAAGGAAGATGTCTCCTCCCTTAAATCTCAACTAGAATAAGCAAAGAAACAAGCACAAGGAGTTGAAAAGGTGATGGAAGCTTTGACACTCCTAGAAGGACAAGTCGATGAAGCAGAAAAGGAAAGAAATGCCATGACATGCCAACTTGAAGAAAAGGATGAAGATATCTCCAGATTAAAATCAGAAATGACCTCACTTAAGGCCCAATCATGTGGAGCAACAAAGATGAAGGAAGAAATGGAGAACCATCTAGCAAAGAAGGATGAAAAATGCAAGATGGTGAAAGAAGAAATTAATCTGCCAAGAAAAGAAGTTGATCATCTGAACAAGAGTCTAAAGAGCTCTCAAACTCTAGATGACATCCTAAGTCATCAAAGATCTCCTCTTGATAAATCAAGTCTTGGTTATGTAGGTGAACCCTCAAACAAAAATGATGCAAACCCTAATGTAGGAAAGCTTGGAAGAAATATTGATGCTCCCAGTTCCAGCAAAAGCAAGGAGAAGAGTCAAGATTACATTGGAAGAAACCCTACTCCAAGAAGATATGTAGATTGTGTCAAGAATGCAAGAGGCAATAAATTTGATCAAAGGATCCCAAGACAGAATGGCTTCAGAAGTACATCAAGGCAATCTCCATCCTCCAAGTATCAAAGTATATTTTTTGGTTATTGCTATTCTTGTACAAATTTTGGTCATATGGCAAAGGATTAAAGGGCATGCCACAAGGACAAATATTATGGTCCCCATCAGTCTTCTAGAAGCAACTTTTCAAGAAGAATTCATGCTCCCTCATTAATGAACAAGATGGAGTGCTTCAAATGTCATAACATTGGACATATGGTTCGTGATTATAACTTGACTTGGGTTTCTAACCAAGCTAAAAACATGACTAACAAACAAGAGAAGAAAGTCACACAAGTTTGGAGAAGAAAGCAAATTGGATCAGAAAGCCTCTTGAACACTCAAGACATCAACTCATGTTGTTGATCTAATGAGTACATCTTTGGCATATATGATATTCCAAGTTTTGATGATGAAATTCTGCCAAAAAGGAGACCATGCATATTGTTAGGGGAGCTTGTGATTCTTGACTATTCTTGCAGAAGCTATTCGTGAAGAACCCTATGAAACCCTTAATGAGTCACGCATGGACAATCATCCCTTAGGAGTAATTCCATTGAAGAAAATTATGATATTGTGTCTTCACTACACATCCATTATTGAAGATGTCTTCTACTTGATCACAAGGAAACAATCTTTATTGAGCAAAAAGAAGAGCTAGAAGAGTTTATGTAGGTAGGGGGAGTTGGTTGATCACATGAAATGCAAACATCATCTACCTCATCCATTTCCATGAAAGCATCCAAAGGCTTAGGGGGAGCAAGTCCATTAAAGAAAAGCATAATGATAGAGCGAGTTGCAAAGAGCAACATAACAAGAAGGAGCACCATGACAGGGGGAGCAACATATCTATCATGGAGAACTATCATTGATGAAGAAAATATGATGGAGCAGCATGCCAAGAAGTAGCTTGATAGGGGGAGGACTTGGACACCCCATTTGTCATTAATGTCAAAGGGGGAGAGAATGTTGAAAGGGTGAGAATATTGGCATCATTGACAAGGGGGGAGATTGTTGGGCAAGGTTGTCATTGATGTCAATATGGCATTGTTGGAGATGACAAATGTTTGTGGTGGATGAATAACTCTTTTGTGATGTTGCCCTAACCTCATGCAAACCCTAGGAGAAATTCCTATGTGCATATGATGTCAAGCCATTAATAAAGTCAATATGATGTCAAGCCATTAATGAAGTTAACTGATGTCAAGCCATTAATGAAGTAAGCCCTAACCCTAAATGCTTGATACATGAAACCCTAGCTCTATCTAAATAATGGATAGCTCTTGATTATTGATGCCTAATGTTCATCATAAAGTCCTAGTCCTAAATTCTTGACGCAAGCCCTAGAACTAACGCTTGCTATATGATGTTCTAGCCTTGGTGAAAATGCTATAACCCTTACAAATGAAGAACCTGTGAAGATTCCTTAAACGCGAGAATCCTTACTGCAACAACTGATGATATTTCTTCTACTTAGATTTACATGAACAAGTTATTTGTAGTTTCCTACGACAAACATCAAAAGACATACACCAATTAAATAATATGCTGAAGCAAGAAACTGAACAATAGAGAAAGATATAACACAAATGACACAGTTGTTTTTTGACAAACGTCCCCGGAAAAACCCAATGTGGGAAAACTGGTGCAGTATATCTAAGGGTATTATTATTAAGCTGAAGTTATTTCTAAATACAATCTCTGGATGCCTTGCTGGCAATCCAGTACAAAGAATATCACTCGGTAGAAGAAATTAGTGAGATTACCGCACTTTACACTACAAGTCCCGGCTGATTCGACAGTTGAACCAACGAGTTCCCCGTCTACTTTTGCGTTACCCCTGTTGGGCCTGCGTCAGCCTCTAAGGCCCTGCGTCACCTCTGTTGGGGATTGATTTTCTTCCAGGAGATGATTCCAGCGCTCCCGGCTTAGAAATGTCAACCTCCTCACCAAATTCAGATTTTTGCATGGAGGCTCTGCGTGAGCCCTTCCTTGCTTTGTGTCACCCTCTCTGGCCTCTGCGCTGCCTCTTCTGTGTGTCTCTTTGCCTCTCTGCTGAGTATTCTTGGCTTCGGAGAAGATCCTCCAGCCAAAACTCCCTCTGCCCCTCTCTGCGTGATCACTACAAATCACTGCGCTGCCTCTAGCTTCAGCGATTCGATCTCACTGATCAACTCTCTATGTGTCTTCCAAATGACCCTCAAGCCTCCTTAAATAATCTTCTCGTTGACATTCAACAACCCATATTAGAAGCTAATCAATGGCTAAGATCATTTCTGCTTGATCCTCATCTTCTTCTAGAAGTTACACCCATAGTTAGATTAATACCCATTAATTATTTTATTTTTCTAAGTTTAGACTTAAGGTCCTATTAAAAATAATTAATTATTTTAATAAAATTGTCTCCGGGTGGTATTTCCCAAAATGCTTTCTGGGTTCTTTGGAATACATGTGCCCAAGCCTTCCTGCAAAATTTGAGACTTAGAGCACATTCGATGCTACCAAAAATCAACACTCCCTCTTAGCGAGGAATGTGCTCTAGCAATGCCTCCCACTGAAGCATCACACTGACTTCATAACATCATCCTCTGCGCTTCTGGTGTCTGACATGCTGTCCACCAACTACTTTGCAAATGCTGCATTTGTACCGTTGCTGACCCTACCATTGTCAACACTGCATCTGTACTGCAACTCACTCTGAATTTTTGCATCCACGCTGCTGCTAGCAATGCCACTGCCAACTTCCCCTACACTGCAAACTGTTGTTGCTCTGATACCATGTGAAAATTCCTTAAACCCGGGAATCCCTACTGCAACAACTGATATTTCTCCTACTTGTTAGATTTACATGAACAAGTTATATGCAGCTTCCTATGACAAACATCGAAAGGCATACACCAATTAAATAATATGCTGAAACAAGAAACTGAACAATAGAGAAAGATATCACATAAATGACACAGTTGTTTTTGGACAAATGTCCCCGGAAAAACCCATTGTGGGAAAACCGGTGTAGTGGATCTGAGGGTTTTTATTATTAAGCTGAAGTTATTTCTGAATTCTATCTCTGGATGCCTTGCTGGCAATCCAGTACAGAGAATATCACTCGACAGAAGAAATTAGTGAGATTACCTCACTCTACACTGCAAGTCCCGGCTGATCCGGCAGCTGAACCAATGAGTTCCCCGACTACTTCTGCACTGCCCCTGCTAGGCCCGCGTCAGCTTTGCTGGGGATCGATTTGCTTTCAGGACCTGATTCCAACCCTCCCAGCTCAGAAACGTCAACCTCCTCAGCAAATTCAGACTTCTGCGTGGAGGCTCTGCGCTGCTCTGCGTGGGGCCTACGTGAGCCCTTCCTGGCTCTGCGTCACCCTCTCTGGCCTATGCGCTGCCTCCTCTGTGTCTCTCTGCCTCTCTGCTGAGTATTCTTGGCTCTGGAGAAGGTCCTCCAGCCAAAACTCCCTCTGCCCCTCTCTGCGTGATCACCTCAAATCACTGTGCTGCCTCTAGCTTCAACAATTCGATCTGACAGATCAACTCACTGTGTGTCTTCCAAATGACCCTCAAGCCTCCTTAAATAATCTTCTCGTTGACATTCAACGACCCAGATTAGAAGTTAATCAATGGCTAAGATCATTTCTGCTTGATTCTCGTCATCTTTTAGAAGTTACACCCACAGTTAGATTAATACCTGTTGACCACTACGTGTCAACTTCCCATAGCAGTACCCCCCCTTTTTCTTCGCAAAAGGGATAGCGCTTGATTGACGTGTCCGTGCCATTCGACAGTCATCGTCGACTTGATCAATTTATGTTGTAAACCCAGTCTGCATATGTGAATTGTAAATAATCTTAGCAGAGTTGAGTCATGTATGTAAATTTCCTAGGTGGACCTAATTTTCTAGTGATAATCTACGTTCCGGAAGGTTTTTTGTCTCATCGATCCATGATCGGCAGAGTTTTCCTTCAGCCTAACCCCAAAGCCAGAATGAATTTTGTCATTAAAATCTTAGGGGAATCCTAGTGTGTTGATCTGCCAGGTTATATTTGGTCGCAGAACTGGGTGGTCTATGTCAAATGGGTTTTCCCCTTTGAGATGTAAAATTGTAAAAGTCATGATGTAAAGTGTCTTGAGGGTTAGAAAATGTTTTAATCCCCTCATAAGTTCTAAGTCCTAGGTCCTAGGTGATTTTTCCAAAGGCTAAGTTCGAGGATCCAAAAATAAAAATAAAAAAATAAAAAAATTAATTAATTAAAAATAGATAAAAATAATAACAAAATAATAATAAAATTTTAAATTTTAAAAAATAATTAAAAAATAAAAAATAAAAAATAAAAAAATAATAATAAGTCAAATTTTTGAGTAAATAAATTTTAATTTTTTAATATATTAAAATGCATTTAAAAATTCGACGGATGAGATTAAAAGAAATCTTGATTCTCATCAACGGTCGAGATTATTTTGACATGGAACACTCGAACTAGCCATTGGGAATTTTTCCTTTAAATAGGGTGCTAGGGGTCATTTGAGATCAGATTAAATCTGAGAGTCTGGTGCTAAAGAAAGCTCTCTTGTAGTCATTTTTTGTGCAATAAAGAAAGACTTTGGGGTTAAAAATCTTGCTAGTGTTACTCTTATGAAAATGCTGTAAGACCTTTTATTCTTTCTGCATAATTTTATTTTCAGCTATTGATTTTAGCTTGATGAAGATTGATTCAGGCACAGGTTTCTTGTCTGATGTCCAGGGTTTGAATGATAGTTTAGATTCTAAAATATAATGGCAGGTATCTCCATTTGATTTGGATTTCAGTATCATTTTTTCCCTCTATGTTATTGGTTGATTGTAAGCTGTGCATGAAATCTTAGTTTTGAGTTTACCGGGCGTTAGGGGAAGTTCTCGGCTGAACCAACCAACTCTTGGGTTGTGTTTTCTGAAAGAGCCCAGCCAATTTGTTGATCCCGGGCTTATCATCTGACTTTTTTTTATGAATGCATGCAGGGTTTTCTGAAGTATCTCACATTAAAATTAAATTCTGATAATATTACTGTGATTATTGACAAATCTGGCTGCTTAAGAGTCGAAAATCTGTAAATGCTGTAATTATTTAGCTGATTTAGGGTTTCAGTTTTGTTTTCTGCACATATCATTTCTGGGTTTTCTGTTTTTGCTATTGCAGTTTGCAGGTCCGAGAAAACAATTTTCGTTTGAAAGCCAGATCTAGGCCAGAGGGCAAAATCTGGTTTCAGAATTAGTACTTGCAGGGTTTTCTGAAATTTTTTTGAGGGTTTTTCAGAGCTGCCTGCTGCTCAGGGTTTCATTTTATTAAATAATTTCGAAAAATTTTATGCTGTGTAAAATCACACAGCTCCACAAATCTGCAAACCAAATCCACACGTATCTTCTTCCTCACATTGCCCAGCGATCTAGCAAAAACTGAAGCCTCCACCATCGCTAAACGGTGTCTTCTCTGCTCCTGCATGAGGCATTCAGCTCCTTGCTCATCCGCTGCCTGTCCCGTATTGTTGCCGAAGTCCCTCACACGCTGGCTGATACCCTTCCTCACGCTGCCACTGCCTTCACGCAAAATCATTTCCTCATCCGCTGCCATTGCCTACGCTGCCTGCATCCTCATTCTGATCCCTGCACACACCACAAGTCAGCAAATCAATCGAACCCTCATTTCCCTCCACGCTCAAGCGAAAGCCGCGCTTCCTATCCTCGCTGTCTGTTGGCTTGGCCTTCAACCTGCAAATCGCTGTCCATTTTAGCAGCCTCCTCCTTCTGCGGTCGAACATTCGAACCTGCAAAAGAAAATCATACGTTGACCCTTTTTTTTTATATTTATTTATGCGTTAGTATAACTTAGCTTAGGGTTAGTGTTTTCTTTAGAATTTTATTTGAAAGTTTCGTTAAGTTAGAGTAGCGTATGTTTTATATGGTTATTTTTTTTTGGTTTTAGATTTATTTTAGTTTAATTTCAAAAAAAAAAAAATCTCATAAAATATAAAAAAGCATGAAATATTTATTTATTTATTTATTTTTACTCAGAGTAGATTTTTATTTGATTTAGATTAGTTTTTTTTAGATTTTAGATTTTAATTTTATTTCACGTAACAAAAATCATAAAAAGTTATAAAAATCATAAATGTTTAAAAAAAATAAAAAATAAAATAAAAAATGTATATATATAAAACAAAAAATAATTATTTCAGTTCATTTGTATACATTTAGTACTGGTCTTTTTTAAATTTCAATTTCATTTAGCTTAGATTTAAATTTTTGTTTTATTTTTTACTTTAAAAATAATTTCAAAAAAGAAAATATAAAAATAATAAAAGTATAAAAAAGGGATCATAAAAAGGTTAATTTTAGTTTGTTTTTTTAGATCGGATATAGCTTAGATTTTATTTACGTTTTGTATAATTAGGGTTTAGATATTTAATTTTCCTTTTGTTTATTTAGGTTATATGTATATTTAACTTAGGATTGAAAAAAAAAAATCATAAAAGATAAAAGGTTCCCTTTTTTAGTTTTGCTAGTTTTTTTAGATTAGATTTTATTTAAGATTTTAAGTTTAGTTTCATTTTAAATTAAAAATTTTTAAAATCATAAAAAATTAAAAAAATATAAAAAACTCATAAATGGTTAGAAAAAAATAAAAAGGTTCTTTTAAGATTTAGTTTTAAGCTTCATTTAGTTTAGTTTAGTTTTGTTTTATTCTTAAAAAAAAAAAAACTGAAAAAATTGAAAATACATTTTTTGGTGTTCCTTGTGGTATTTATGTCCCATTTTTCTATAGCTAAAAGCACTTAAATGTTTATTTAAAGATTAGCTATTGAAAAGGGGTGAATCTTTTCGTGAGCTTGGTTAGCATTTAAATTTTGTGGTTTAATGTATTCGATCTTTACAAATTTAATTGTTGGATTATTGTTAAGGCGTTGTGCGTTTGATGAATATCTTGCATTTTGCTTATAAATGATTGTTAATCACGGAATTATAAAGTTCATATTTCTGCAGCTTTTGACAAATAATCATTTAATCATTAACTCCATACGGCACTGGTCTATTAACTTATAAAATCAATTAAGTGCTTGTTTCCCCTCGTGTCTCCCAACCCAATTGTCCACAATTGGTCATCCATTATCCCATAGGGTCTACCCCCCCCTAGCCGCGGGAGACAGGCTTAAACGGAGAGATCGGGGATCAGGGTGACAGTCCCCGGTCTGAGCGTTGTCGTGACAATCCGTGCGACAACAATACCCATTAATTATTTTATTTTCCTAAGTTTAGACTTAAGGTCCCATTAAAAATAATTAATTATTTTAATAAAACTGTCTCCAGTTGGTATCCAAAATGCCTTCTGGGTTCTTTGGAATACATGTGCCCAAGCCTCCCGAGACTTAGAGCACATCTGATGCTACCAGAAATCAACACTCCACTTAGCGAGGAATGTGCTCTAGGAATGCCTCCCACTAAAGCATCACACCGACTTCATAACATCGTCCTATGCGCTGCTGATGTCTGACATGCTGTCCACCAACTACTTCGCAAATGCTGCATCTGTACTATTGCTGACCCTGCCACTGTCAATACTGCATCCATACTGCAACTCCCTCTGAATTTCTGCATCTGTGCTGTTGCTGGCAATGCCACTGCCAACTGCCCTTGCATTGCAAACTGCTGCTGCTCTGATACCATGTGAAAATTCCTTAAACCCTGGAATCCCTACTGCAACAACTGACGATATTTCTCCTACTTGTTAGATTTACAAGAACAAGTTATTTGCAGTTTCTTACGACAAACATCGAAAGACATACACCAATTAAATAATATGCCAAAACAAGAAACTAAACAATAGAGAAAGATATAACACAAATGACACAATTGTTTTTTGACAAACTTCCCCGGAAAAACCCAATGTGGGAAAACTAGTGCAGTAGATCTGAGGGTTTTTATTATTAAGCTGAAGTTATTTATGAATAGTAGAATACAATCTCTGGATGCCTTGCTAGCAATCTAGTATAAAGAATATCACTCAGTAGAAGAAATTAGTGAGAATAACTCACTCTACACTACAAGTTCCAGCTGATCTGGCAGTTGAACCAACGAGTTCCCCGGCTACTTCTGCGCTGCCCCTGCTGGGCTTGTGTCAGCCTCTAAGGCCCTGCGTCACCTCTGTTGGGGATCGATTTGCTTCCAGGAGTTGATTCCAACCATCCTGACTCAGAAACATCAGCCTCCTCAGCAAATTCGGATTTCTGCTTGGAGGCTCTGCGCTACTTTGCGTGGGGACTGCGCGAGTCCTTCCTTGCTCTGCGTCACCCTCTGTGGCCTCTGCACTGCCTCCTCTGTGTGTCTCTCTGCCTCTCCGTTGAGTATTCTTGGCTTCAGAGAAGATCCTCCAGCCAAAACTCCCGCTGCCCCTCTCTGTGTGATCACTACAAATCATTGCGCTGCCTCTAGCTCAAGCAATTCGATATGACTGATCAACTCTCTGTGTGTCTTCCAAATGACCCTCAAGCCTCCTTAAATAATCTTCTCGTTGACATTCAACGACCCAGATTAGAAGCTAATTAATGTTTAAGATCATTTATGCTTGATCCTCGTCTTCTTCTAGAAATTACACCCACAGTTAGATTAATACGTGTTAATTATTTTATTTTCCTAAGTTTAGGCTTAGGTTCCCATTAAAAATAATTAATTATTTTAATAAAACTGTCTCCAAGTGGTATTTCCCAAAATGCTTAACGGGTTCTTTGGAATATATGTGCCCAAGCTTCCTTGCAAAATTTGAGACTTAGAGCACATCTGATGCTACCAAAAATCAACAGAACCCATGTAAAAGAGCCTTGAATACCATAGCATTGTCCAAAACATAAAATACTAAAGGTTGCCATGAATAAAATAATGATGACAGTTCACAAATATAATTTTCTTGATGGAAAAATGACCTCATTTAAGGATGAAATTGGCACCAGCTTGTAGAGGACATTTTCCCCTTTCCAACGAGCCCTTACATGTATTCTAACTCCTCTTAGAGCGAGAGAAAATGATTTTTCAAGTTGAAATATAATAATTGTGAATGCTGGCTGACATGAGCCTACTTGTGCAAGTCGGCTCCCTCTCAAAAGGATGTGTCTTTTCGTTTATGGTCAAAAATTGTATAAATATAAGCTCAAACACTTCATTTCAAGCATAAAAAATTCGGTGAAGAACACAGTTAGGAGGCACATATGCAAACAAAATCTGAGGACATAAAAGATTTGTGTTTGGGCAATTTCAGTGATTAATTCGTCATTACAGCTCAGATCATTGACTGTAGGAGCTCAGAGTTGTAAACAAACATCTGTGGTGACTGTGGAGCTCGGACAAAAAACACAAAAACCTCTGGAAGAGGTCCATTAAAGCTCGGATCTTTGTATGAACAGTCACAAATCGAACCTTGAGTGACAACTGTCTGTAGGAGGATAGACCTCACTCGGACCCGAGGATGGGCATTCTTGTGGGTAGTGACTTAGATTAGTGGAACAATCACAATTGGCTCGGACTTGTGACAAGTATAAGGATAGTTAGCTATTAACTCACCTTGGAGGCTCAGTCTTAGGACTCGGTATAACCTCAAAACAATCCTGTAGTGACACTTCTCTCAACCCTGTGACAACTTGAATGAGGGACCGAACCAGTGGCCAGTCACTCAGACTTGTACCCTTGGACTGTTAGCTAGTGAAGAGATTACAACAGTGACATTTGTGAGGCTCGATGCAAAGACCTGTGGTAACAAGGCTCTAGCTCGGACTTAACGTTTGGAAGACTTTGCATTTATACCTTGGATTGCTGTTGAAAATTTGAGGGAAGCTTTGATTAGCATAGTTGGAGCAAATTTCAAGTAAGCTTTTGGGCATCTGTTGAAGTCTACAGCGACAAACTTGTGAAGTAGAGATCTAAAGCCTACAAATCTTGGGGAAGCTTTGATTAGCATAGTTGGAGCAAATTTCAAGTAAGCTTTTGGGCATCTGTTGAAGTCTACAGCGACAAACTTGTGAAGTAGAGATCTAAAGCCTACAAATCTTGGGAACAATCTATGGTTTGAAATTGGTGTTTGGAAGCTCCTTGTGACTACCTCCTTGGACTTGGAACATTTGAAGAATGTAGACATAAATTGAAGAAGTCTTATTGAATATTTTGTTGAAGCCCTCTTGGAGATATTTGTTGGAGCAGCCTTGGGAGTAGACTTGTCTTCAAAGTAGACATTAGAGACTTCTTCGGGCAGCCTATTGAATACACCTTGAAGGATTCTTGAAGACATTTGGAAGACTTGTAGAAGTTGATCTTGAAGGCACCCTTGGAGATCATGAAGCATTGTTGAAGGCCCTCATGATGTGACCTTGAAGAATCTTGTTTGGGTAACATGAAGAGTTGTGGAGACACCTTTTGAGAAGACAAAGTTGTCATTGATGAGCTAAGTGCTTTGGAGTTCGATTGAGGGCATTTTTGAAGGTGAAGATACTATAAGGGTTTGCTGCAGAAGATATTAGGAGCCTTGAAGAACTATTGATTTTATATTGAAGAATTGAAGCATAGGGTTGGAGCCCTAGAGGATAGGAGTCCTCTAGAAGATTAGGGTGGAGCCTGTACCAGTGAAAGGGTTTGTAATGACCCACCTACAATTACAAACATAATGTGAATATTAGCATGCATACGAGACACCCATATGATAGCTATATATGCATGACCCACATGTATTGCTATAGTATACATATTGACTAATATTGGAAAATATCTAAGCTTAAATTAATACTCAATTATTGAAGTAAATTTCTAACTTATCAAAATATAATGAATATATCAAGTTGGGTACTTGATATGTATACCACCCTTATATACTCATATATGATAAATCCTTACTCAAGAGAAGATATAATTTAAGTTACAAACTATATTTATTTAAAATAAATAAAATAATAATTTAATATAATTAAAATTATAAAGTAAACTAAATTAATTAAAAATTTAAATAATGTTAATATTAAGTAAACTAATCAAATAAGACCTATGTAGCCTATCCTCTAAAAAGTATGAACCTACTCAATCAATCTTTATAAATTAAAAGGCTCAATCAAATCTTTATAAATTAAAAAGCTCATCAAATCTATAAGCATGCACAGCTACATGCAACCAGGGCAAAAGACACGGAGACAAAAAAGAGGAGAAAGATGGTGATTTGGCGAAATATAAAGGGAAAGGAGGACCTTGCAGGAAGGGGGGGACCTTACAAGAAGGAGAAAAAATTACAGTAGAGAGCCACACACAGAGGAAGAGACTGAAGCCTTGATTGTTCTTGGGTTTTTGGGCACGGGGGTAGAGTGCTTCAGTTGTGAAGTACTTTGGAGTTGGGTACGGAGATTGTGCCCAGTTTGGCTAGGAGGTTTTGGTCATTTTGGCAATGAAAGTGGGAGCAACATCCCACCAGAAACACCACTAGACAAAATTTCAGTTTCATTATGTTCAGGAACACCCCAAACGAAATTACAGGTAAGTAATTGCTGATGTTTTGCTAAAATTAAGAATGTCTAGTTGCTTCCTAAATTAAGGGCTTCAATTCTGTATGAATGATTAAATTTAGGACTTTACATTTTGTAATGATTTCTTTGGTTAAATTGCCCAATTAGGATTCTATAGGGTTGGAGGCCTAGAGGTTGGTGCCTCATAGAGACAAGGTTGGAGCCTTGGGAAGATAGGGTTGGAGCCCTAGAGGTTGGAGCCTCGTGAAGTCCAAGTCGGTGCTTGGCAAAGTACAGGTTGGAGCCTGGTGGATTGGATATTGGTGTCTTCATCTAGGGTTGGAGCCCTAAACTATTATTGTACTTGATTCATGGTAAAAAGGATTGGAGTCCTCGTCATTTCTGATTAATAAAATTATGTCATTTCTAATTAATAAAACTATTATTCTATCATTGTTCATTTTGTATTCTAATTATAAGCGATCTTAACTGGTAAAAATAACAATTGAAAATAAATACTAATTCACCCCCCCTCTCAGTATTTCCAATAGGCTTGTCTACAGTTCACGTCCAAACAAAGAAGCAAATCCTGACAACCAAAAAGAACAGTCATCTTTGAGCACATCGAAAGTTTGGACAGTATCTGATCTTGAAGCTTCCTCAATGTTTGACGATCTCCTTACCTACAGAATTGAAGCAAAAGGCATCAAATGCTTGAAGAACCAGATCAAAGAAATCAAGTAAGTTTGTTACTGCTCTTTATCTAACAAATGTGTATGCAATGGATCATCGAATCAAAGGTATGTAAGTTTTGAGGTATGTATAACTTGCTTATTTTCTGAAGTTGTTTACTTATATGTTTCTAGGAATGACAAATCCTCATTAAAGTTTGATAATGTCTAGAATAGTACATATGACAGTCACTCTCTCATTTACTTGCTCTTAGAAACTCGATCTCACAATGGTCTAGGGATAGTCCATGATATATGACGATTCTTGGCAATAGTAAAATTAAAGGTGTCTAGATTTTGTAGCCAAAAACTCTCTCTAAATTCTAGATAACCATTACACAATTATACTTGCATATTTTGGTTGCATTTGTCAAGAAATATTGCAAGGACTTAAATAAAGATGCGATCATATTTAAAGAGGGAGCCCATTCATTAAGGATAACCTACCAAGTTTGTAAAAGGAGTAGCTCAAGGTATGTATAAAGATTTATAATAAAATTTTCTTCATATTACAAATTAAGGTCATTTTGGAAGTTCGTTACTAACCTTTTTCATGTTTAGGTCTTTTGAATCATAAAAGATTCTTAGGGAGATTAATCTTTAGATTGAATCTACCCGAGTTATATTTGTCATTTTTTGTGAAACCCTAATCCTTAGGGTTAACTGTAAAACCCTAGCCTTTTTGTGTTGAAACCCTAGTCCTCGTAGGGTTGTTAATAAAGTCTAGAACCAATGATGAATTTGTTTGTTTAGGGTTTTTGATATTGTTACAGAAAAAACCCTAGTCTTTTTGGGTTTGCTGTTATTGTCCAAGTTGTAAACCGAAACCTTAGATCTTTGAGATTTTGATAAGTTAGGGTTTTTTGTTTATAAGTTGAAACCCTAGATTTTTAGGGTTTGGTGAATTAGGGTTTATAAGAAAAACCTTATAATAGCTAAAATAAGGTCCTAGGAATGAATCCCTAGGCCTGTATTCTTCCGCATAATCGAAACCTTAACTTGATTGAAATTGTTGTATATCTAACTTTGATGCATTAATGTTTGTGTCTAAGGGTTTACCGAAGTAAGTATTGATATGAGTTTCTATTATATGATGATGAAATCCTAGATATGCATATGCTAATATGCTAACTTGATTGTTGATGCTTTAGTTGTATATAGGGTATATATATGACAAAACCCTAGCTTAATTTGTCATAAAACTCTAAAATGCATCCTTAAATGTATAGTACTATGATAGATTGAGTTGATTTGGTTAAGGCTTTATGTCTCAAAGATGGAGTCTAAGGGTTTATAACAAAACTCTAGCAAGAAGTTAAAAGTCTAGTATGTAAAAGGATGTAACCTTTGTTGACTATGACCCTAACTAGGTTTAGGTATCTGATGTCTAAAGTTTGAAAGTTTTGATGCTTCCATTATAATGATATGACTTTTGATATAATTAACTTCATGCATCTATATATTTTTGGTTGTACTTGCTATTAAAGTGTTGCAGATACGTAAGATGTTCATAGTTGAAGATGATAATGATGAGCATGATGAAGGAAGCTATAAGAATGATGATGATCAATATGACCTTGATGCTATAAGAAAGAAATGAAGCCTTGGAAGAGTGAAGTTTCTCCAAAGTTATGAAGTTGCTGATCTGCCCAAGTTGAGAGGGAGCTTGGGTATATCTCTCCATTTAATAGGGTGAGCATATTATGACAATCATAATGAATACCTTGAAACTAAATGAATGAAAGTACTACAAATGAATGTTCGTGAAAAGCACTTGAGAAGCACTAATGCTGTAGTTAGTGCTGCTGAAGAAGTGAAAAAAGAAGAAAACTTCCAACACATTGTAGTTGGATAATTTGATGATGATATAAGCAACATTAGGATTATTAAGGACCCCAAAGGTTTGTGTTTACTTGTATATATATTTGAAAATTTATGACTGATTGGGGTTGTGTTGGTACGGGTAAATCTCCATAAGAAGGTTGAACACTCTGGAAGCATGCTTGGACTAATGGATATAGTTGATTAGGGAGAGATGAAGCATCTAATGGCGAGATGCTTGGGAGGACATTTGGTCGGCCTATGTGTTGATGTCTAGATCCCGAAGAGGGAGGGTGGCGTTGGTCATGGAGCTCCGATCTTGGATACGCACCTAGATCCCTAGGTTGGTGGTAGAGCTTAAAAGCCTGATGGTACCTGGACTGTGGCTAAAGCTTGAGCCCCCTTAGTCCCATCTGGATAGAATACCCTGGTCAGGTATCTAGTCCACAACACTGAGTGTGCTACAACTCTTCGTAGTTCATATCATTTTGAGATCTTCCATGTACTTGTATATGTATGTAATTATGAATACCTCCCTAATTAGGAGGGAGTGTTGAAGAATGTAACTAGTGTTGGTCTTCATAATTAAATTCAGTCATGCATCTATCAAAAGAAAGAAAAGAAAATTATTTATAAAAGGAAATTTTTATTAACTTATTAAAGAATGGGTTTCATGCTTGGGTCAATGGTCAATAGGTCAAAGCACCCATTGAGTGCTCTAAGATCTTCGTTGAGTCAAAGTCAAAATTATTATGTGAGAAACCCTTCTTATGTTCATAGTGTCAAAGAAAGAAATCTATTTTGTCTTGTCAAACCCTCCTCCATCAAGTCTGCCTTTGTCACCTTGCAAGTCAGCACCAAATTAATCTTCTACAAGCTATTACTCATGTCTGCTCATTTACAGGCAGCAACAACTATAAATACCCATGTGAACTTGATGCATTTTAGGTGCAGGTAAGTAAATTCAGATGGGTTACAGAACAACGAAGTCAAGAATTACAGGACAACGAAGTTAAGTATTATAAACAACGAAGTTAGGGACAATGAAGCTAAGTATTATAAACAACAAAGTTAGGGACAATGAAGCTAAGTATTGCAAGGCTGAAGTATTATAAGACTGAGGTATCATTGCAGGACCGAAGAATTGCAGGATTGAAGTATTTCAGGACTGTGTTATCACATCATTGCGAGAACGAAGTGTTGAGTACAGTACTCAGAACGAAAGCATGTTATGACTGCAGGATCAAAGCATGATATGATTACAAAATCGCAACATGGTATAACTACAGGACTAAAGTTATCTATGATCACAAGACTGAAAACCTATATGAATGCATAAGTTATTTGAGTGCAAAGAAGGATGAACATATTGATGAACTAATTGTTGACTCATGAAGAAATGGACTAGCAGATGTATTATTTCTGAGCAAGGCTGACTTGATGGATGGAAGGTGTTCTTGGTCTAGGTGTCAAGGGTCTTGGTCTATCTCATCTTGATTTACTAGTGAAGAGTTTGGACTGGGTTTTCCCCTAGAGAGGGGTTTTGCCCTGGTTGTGTGCCTACATTTTGTGTCCCTTATTGTGATCTTCATTGTTTTGGCATTTGTCTTTATGAAAGAAACATAATAAATTATAAGAAAAACTAATAAGAAGAAAAGAGAAATCACAAGCAAATGTCAAAGTCTAAGATAAATCTATCTAAAGAAGCTAATCACTAGGATGCCATTGATTTCTCAACACAGAGGAGATGAAGGTTCCAGCATTTGTGTGCTACTAGGATTAAACTCTTCAATGAATGGGTAGATCAACACATATATGGAGATTGGATTTGGTTATTTAATGAAGATTAGGTCAGTGCATGCATACTTGATGAGTTGTTGATTGAAATTTGTTACTAATTTCTGAGGATGAAGATGAGCACTTCAAACATGTTTCTTCAGTCTTATAGTGTGATTACATGAATATAAGCCTTGGGTTGATAAAATTGGAGAGTGTTCTACTTTTAAGCTCATTTTTCTTAGCATATTGAGTACTTTTACATCGTTGGTCTGCAATATTAATTTGCTGTTACATCATAAATCATATCAGAGTTTGGTTATTTAACTAACTCCTACCTCTTCCATATACTTCATCTAGGTACTGGTCTATCATCTCTTTGGTTGAGTTGTTGTGTGTATGGATACCACCCATGACATTTAGTGGGAGTTGGCCTAAAGTGAGAGGAATATGTTGAGGTGACATTGGGCGTACTCCTAATAGTGCTTACTGTGTAGTAGTCTTGGTTGAACCTTGCTAACACAACTAAGTGGAGTGGTAACAACACCTAGTGTGGTATTCTCTGATCTTCGAATCAACTGCACAATGAAACACAATCTCTTCTCCTAGTTGAAGATCCCTTCTAGAATGGTCCAACCTTTGTCAGAGTTGCCCACCTGAAACAAAGAAGTAAAGCGGAGTAGTGCCCTAGTTTATCTCATCTATGTGGTTATGTAACCCCTCAATGGATTCTCCCTCCAACTTCTGTGTGATCTTACTCAATGAAAATTTCTTGGATTTAAGGTTGATTACCAGAATAAGCTAAAAAATATAAGATAATAAAAACCGACTTACACAATGTAAAAAATATACATAGGTTTGCAAAATGAGTTCTTTGTATTATGCCATATGATCTGAAAAAGCAACAATAATATCTTCTAGAGGAGAGGCTAATCTTTTATAATTTTTTTCTAATGGCTAGATAATGGTTAGTTTTGAAAGAAGTTGTCATTTATGTCAAAGGCCATCCAAATGAAATGGAAAGTTAGATATTCAAATAGCACCTTTCGAAATATTGTTTTTGGATTTTTGATGCCCCATTTGGATTCACTATCTTTGAATGCATTTTTACTCCATTTACGTAGCTCAAATGGAAGCATAACATATGTGGTTGGAAATCTTATTTCGAGACCTTTGCAATAGTATATGGCACTCCCTCTAACTCCTCACGGTTGAGGAGAAATAATTTTTGGATTCTTGATGCCCCATTTGGATACCCTATCTTTGAATGCATTTTTACTCCATTTACCTAGCTCAAATGGAAGAATAACATACATGGTTGGAAATATTTTTTCGAGACCTTTGCAATGGTATATGGCATTCTCTCTAAATTTTCACGGTTGAGGAGAAACGATTTTTCGAATATTCACTAGACATTATGCTAGTTGCACAAGCTAGTCTAGCTAGTGGACAAGTCAACCCAACCAATAGACAAGTTGTCTCAACCAATGGACAAGTTAGCCTAGCCTATGGACAAGTTAGCCCAACCTAGACCTTGAATGCACTATAAATTGGTGCGAGAAGGAGCAATTCAAGTCATTTTCTCAAGCAAATTCGGATCTGTTCAAACAAGTGAAGAAAATAAGAAATTCTAAGGTCCATACCTCATGAACAAGAAGTGAAGAGGATCTGATTTGGAGAGATTTTAGGGGAAGGATTTTTGGCACATTTTTGAAGGGGTTTTGGCTTATTTTGGAAGGATTTTTGGCACACTTTTTGAAGGTTTCAATCTTGGTGTGGGCCTTGTTACCGCTCAAACTAGCAGGGGACCTAAGGGGGATCCCTAAATGGCAAGTGCTAGGCCAAGGGCAACAAATGGAGACTTAGCCCACTGTCACCTCAGCTAAGACTCCCTTTCGTCGATGGGAGGAGACTCGATATGTGTGGAGTCACTAATGCGTGATAAGTCAATGGATATGAGTGACCCAAACCCTTTCCTAGAAAAGTTCAAGGGATGTAGCTTGCTTGCTTTCTAAGCAAGGTACTATGTATTTCTAGGGAAAGGAAGAAGATTTTGGGGGTTAGGTTTATGGGAATAGGCTTATAAAGGATTTCCCCAATCCCTAAAATCCTTTTTAGAATTGGTATCCCGGACGGTTCTTGAAGAATGGTATTTTGATGGAGTGGGACCACACGGGGCCAAGTGGACTCGGTCTAGGATATGAGGGAGGTATAAAGAAACCAATGATATTTTTCTCGTAGACAAGGTGGGTTAAGGATCAAGAAAAGAATTTCACTTGAAGATGTTGTCTTGACCCTATGAAGTACTAGCCTTGGGGATGGTGGGGCAAGTTTTGATCCCGAAGCTAGGGCTTGACTTTTCTTCCAACTCCACCGTTGGAATGGCTTCAAAATTAGAGGAGGGCAAGAGGAAAGGCTAGCGCAAGAGACCCTAGGAGATCAAATTTTTTTGATGGCTAACTTGCTGGGAAATTGATGCCCTAGTCACACCAATGTGGTTAGTCCTAGAAGAATGTGGGAAAATGTGGATTTTAGTGACCACCCTTGGTAGATCAGTGCCTTAATCTTTGGGAGAATGGAGTCTATGTTGAGTAAGAGTAGGATTTCTTGGTTCCCAGTCAAGGAGGCCTCAAGATCACTTCGTTTGCCCTCTAGGTCAAGAAGAAGCAACTTTGCAACTTTATACTTAAATGTGCAAGAGAAATGGTTTTTCAAGGTCAAATTTTACCCCTAGGAGATTTCGCTTCTATTACATAGCCCATACATTGAAGGAAATGCTATAATAGAGACAAATTCTACAATATTAAGCAATAAATGCATGCAACAATTATGCCCTAGAACAATGAAAATCCCAGTCCAACATATATGACAAAAGTAAACAAGAATAACATCAAAAGTACATACTTACATGTAATAGAGTATATCCAACCATTCACAATTGACAATAAAGAAGCTCCAAGAGAAGATAGACCAATATCCATACATCAAAAATCATCCATAAATCTCCAATTCATCCTTAGAAAAGGTGCAAAAATCTCAAGAGAGATAAGAGATCCAAACCAAAGTGATGATGAGAAATGAACTCATCTCACTCCTATTTATACACAACTTAGGAGTTTGAATTAGCCTCCTTGGCCTACATAAGCCCCAAAAATAAAATAATGTGCTAATAATACAACTTTTGGTGAAAAGCCCACCAAACTAGCTCATAAATGAAAAAGTCAGCCTCTCAAGAGGTCAAATAATAATCTATGCATGTCGTAGGGCTTTCTAAGAGGCTTGTTGACCTCTCTGTGTCAACGATCCCAGGCAGTACACCCCTTTTCTCGCAAAAGAGATCTATCATGTTCAAGTGTTCGCATCATTCAGATTTCATCATTAGTCGACAGTTTGTTAAAGATGTAAACCCATTATGCATGGTTATAATGTAAATGATCTTAGTTAGACCATCATGTATGTAACAACCTAGGTATGCATAGTATTTTGGTGATGATTTCTATCCTAGGAGGTTTTTTGTCTCACTGATTCATCTGTCTTTAGACACAAATGATTGACAAAGTTTTTCCCTCCAACCTCGCCCCAAAGCTAGGGTGGATTTTGTCGTCAAGGTATTAAGTGAGTACTAGTGTTTTTTATTGAGTCATTGTAAAAGTAATTTGGGAATAATCCTAGCTAATTGGCTAGATTATTTTATTACAAATTACTTAGTCTACTAGATCATTTTTGAGTCACAACATTGGGTAGATATTTGAGGGTCTATAACGAACGGGTTTTCCCCCTTTATGTTTTAAAATGTAAAATCTTCATGTAAAAAATATTTAGTGCACGACCCCTCATAATTAGACACCATGTCTAAATATTAGAGGGTTGAAAAAATTATTAATCCCCTCATAAGTCAATTAATTAAATTTTCTGGCAAAATTAAATTAAAATCCTAAGCTAGAAATTTAATTAATTTTGTGTCTTGAGGCTTGGTAAAATTAAATTTTCCAAAGGTAAAATTTGTGGGTTTTAAAGAAATTAATTTTTGTAGGTCCTCGACCAAGGGAATATTAAAGAAATCAAGAAGTTTTGGACCCTTGGGCCTCGGTGGTTAAGTCAAAGTCAATTTTTTGAGGAAATTAACTCAAAATAATTAATTTTGAGTTAATTAAAAATCAATTTGTTGGACACCTAATCCTCTAAGGGTTGGTGTGGAAGCTGAACCGCCAAAGGGAGTCCAAGGGACCACTTGGAATATGAAACCAAGGGTCACTCCTATGTATTATAAATATCTATCATTGTGAATAAGAAAAGCAATTCAATGTTTATCTTTCATATTGCCTTCGCCATGTATGTGTTTAACATGGTATCAGAGTTGCAGGTGTATTCCTACCCTGCTCAAGTCTGAGCCACTAGTTTTGTGGCTTCATATGCCAGTCTCAACGTTTATGTGTTCACCCTCATGGTTGATGTGTAGGCATGTTTTGAAATCGTAGAAGGATTTACCATTTAGAATCATATAAGCAAGTTGGTGGTGGAGCCATTTCACTTGAAAGATTTTATCAAAGTCTGAAACCCAGCTCACTATTTGGCGTTGGTATTGGTCATTCTCTGTGTGTTTGTTTCCAAAGTCTGAGACCCAACTCACTATTTGGCATAGGTATTGGTCATTTTCTGTGTGTTTGTTTCTAGACCTGGACGTTATCTAGACTCTCCGAAATTTGCACCTGTCAGAATGCAGGACCTAAATTTGGCTCTCCGCCTTGCTAAATCCTGGTGTACTTACCTTCCGCGCCCTGATTTCCTGGGAAGCCCCTGGCAGCCTGATGCAGACCGTCGCTTGAGGCATTCATATCCTTTTTGAACCCTCTTCTGCTCTAAATACTCTGCCTGTCGCGGACCAGGGTTCATCTCCACCAAATCATCACTCTCCTTTGTCTTTGTAGTCGGCGTCCCACTCATTCTCACAATTCTTTCATTTGCCTTGCCTTGCCTTGTGCAGCTCAATAGTCTTTCTCCACAGATTGCAAACCGACAGTCGTTCAGAAGAATTGCGAGAGAAATCAACTGTGTTTCTTCTGCAGAAGGTTGTGAAGGTTGGAATTAATTGGGCGACTCTTCCCAAGAGTCTGGGTTTGGGTTCGAATCCATCTTGTTTGGTTTTAGAGGGAACGAGTACGCGGTCCTGTGGGATGTAATCGCCTGGTACCACACACACAAGACACCACCGGATCATTGCTCGTCGATCGTGGTTCAGAGGGTGAATGCCCGAGTGGACTTGGTGTGGTCCATGGTGAGCCACTTCGACAAGCAACAGACATACAAACGCTTCATACAGAGCTGCACGATGATGAACATACATGGTTAACAACCACAAACAAGCAAAATCCGACCACCGCGTCGACGATTCCAGAAACAGAAAATAAGGATTTGGCATTACTCTGCTACTTTGTGTATCCTTTTGTCTATCAGATTCTCCACATGCGTTATCAACCCACAAAGAATATCGCACAACCTAGAGCCAAATTATTTTGTGTGTTGTCTTTGAACTATCAAAGTTCTCCTTCAGTGGCCACTAAAGAACATTGTTCGTTGCACCATCAACTCTTACATATGCCCTCCATAGTGGTGGTGATGAAGTCGACTCTTTTAATTCTGGGCGGTGTACATGCCAAGCTCCTGCATTGAATAGTTTAACGATTGAACATTGTACGCTAGTTCACATACTCCTCACAGTTGGTTAATGCTTCCATACTCCCTTGGTATCACCGCCATCATGTTGTCTCAGGCCTGGTGCCTCCACACCAGAAGATAAAACACTTGTCGACCTTCTCTATTGCTAAAATACTCTGTAAAGAACACTGTAACGCCATCAACTAGTATCGACACCTCCTTTGCTGGGTATGCTTTCCCTCGTTCTCCCTATCCTACTTTCAATTCCTGTACAGTGACTAATAATTAATTTGTGTGAGGGTGTGTGGTGGCTCACACTGTGCCCATGAACGACACTTCATTTGGCTGTAGCATCGAAAGGTTCAAATTTGATATTCATTCAGATCGATCAATTACCGATTTGTAGATTTGAGATTCAGATTTGAGGTTTTCGGAGGGGTGAGGCACTGTGTTTTATTTTAATATCTTCCTCTTCTTAGAATTATTACAACACTAATGAATTCAAGGTAAAATCATGGTTAAGAAGACAATAGTATAAAGGAACGAGCTGCAAAGGCATTTGGGCATGTTTGTGGTAGGGCAGCCAGCATGAACAACAAGAAGTTGTCCTCTATCTCATGTTAAATGTTACAGGTGAGTGTGTTAAAATTGAAACGACCCGTGGATTGTAAATGGTGTGTTGATTTTATATGCCATTGTTTTTTGAAAGTTGAAATAGCAAGGAAGGAATTCGACCCAACTGTTCAAATCCTTTGAGGCCTTTATTTTTGCTAAGACAATGTCCAAAATTACTGAGGTATTAGAGTTCCTAATAACTCTGATACAGTCCACTGATCATGATACAATAAAAATAAATAAGGACACACTTTTTAATATTCAAATATGTTTACAAGATGCACAGGAAATGATCGAGTTTCTGCAACTTGAATCTAAATTCCAGCGAGATGAGTTACAACAGCATAAGCATCATGACACCCATCAACAACCAACAAGTGATCAAATCAATAACATTGAGATAGACTCCCATCAGCGACAAGAAATGGCAGATGCAGTACCCATTTCAGGAGCAGATGTGCAGAAAGATGCAGAGGTTCAGTCTGCACTTCCCAAGCCAATCATCAGACTTTGGGAAGATCTTGTCCATAACAAACACAAAACCGGTCTTGGATATGAAAAGGACGCGTCCTTTCATATTCCAGATTACTCAAAGCCCATCAAATTTCAGTCTGTTGGGTTTCTTTATGGCAGTTCACCTTCAGCTGTTTCAGATTCTGGTCATCTTCCACAACAACCACAACAGATTGTTAAATGCCAACATTGTGACCGAGTTGGCCATATGAAAGATCACTGTTTTGATCTTCATCCATGTAAGCACTGTCATAAAACCAATCATTCTTCAAACAGAGACTTCAAAAACAAGTCTCCTGCAATAACAAAGATTCATCTTGCATGGATCGCTTTTTGGCAATGGGCTTCAACAACCAAGAAGATATTTCAGTCATATGTCAGAACTTGTTCTAGAGTATTAAACAATCTTGCATTTGGGTTTTCTCCATCATCTCACCTTGTATTTGACAAGGGGGGAAGTGATGGTCATCTACAAGCTTCAAAGCCACATCAAGCGAGCCTGAGCCACAACCTGCCATACCAGATTCAGAGTTGTAGCCAGAGACAAAGATGCCCCTGAGCATGCCTTCAGTTGGTGATGCCTATTCTAAGCATTGGCGACACTTCCTCTAGCAAAAGACTTCAGCTTCTTGCCAGTTTTGGAAGTTTTGGAAGAGTTCCAGGAATTGCATTAAGCATTCCAGAGTTGGTGGTAATCCTTAAACTATCATAGGTTGAGACCTCCATTTTCAGGTTGAGGTACTCCCTTTTATGCGGGGTGAGACCTCCCTTTCATGGTTGAAGGTTTCCCTCTTCAAAACATCAGGAGCACTTCCACTAGCAGAACACCTCAACTTCTTGCCAGACTTGGAAGAGTTCTGGGAACTGCACTAAGCGTTCTAGCGTTGGTGGTCATCCTTAAACCACCACCCTTTATACCAACATTTCAGAGAGCACATTCAATCTAGTGTTATCATGCATTTTTGCACATTTTGTATTACAACTCTCTTCTTGGACTCATACATACCCCTTCGAATTAAGGGGGGTAAATGTTGGACACCTAATCCTCTAAGGGTTGGTGTGCAAGTTGAACAACCAAAGGGAGTCCAAGGGACCACTTGGAATATGAAACCAAGGGTCACTCCTATGTATTATAAATATGTATAATTATGAATAAGAAAAGCAATTCAATGTTTATTTTTCATATTGCCTCCGCCATGTATGTGTTTAACACAATTAAATGAAAAATTCGATTTTCCTCAAAAAACAAATAATTTCGACAGTGATGATTAAAGGGTAATTAAATTTTTATGAACAGTCGAGATAAATTTGACAGGGATCAGGCCAAATAATTGTTGGAGAATTTATCTATAAATTAGAGGTCGGTGTCAGTCAATTCGATCTGATCTTTGAATCGTGTACTAAGCTCTCAAGCTCTCTTGTAATTTTCTGGAATTAATGCAAAAGTCTTTGGGGTTTCAACTTGCAGTGGTGTTCCTCTTCATGAATCTATGGTAATATCATTCTAATTTCTGCAAATATTAGTTGAAAATTGCAAATCAATAACTCTCTTAGAATAATCTAAATACAGGTATCTTATTCAGCTTGTGGGATCTAGGGTAATATTTTTATTTTTGATTGAATTAACATGTAGCTCTATTTCTTCAGAATTGTATTGTTATTCTATTTCTCTACTTGGTTTGATGGTTGATCTAGTGTTTGTAGAAGATCTATAAGGTTTTCGTGAGGCTTTGGGGATAGTCCTCGATTGGACCAGCCAACTCTCAACATATATTTTCTGAAGAGCCTACCTCATACTAACTTCAAGATTTATCTAAAGATTAAATTTTCATGCTTAAAGTTTTTGGGTTAGCACCTCTCTAAAAAAAGCAAAATCTTTTATATATTTTGTGGAAAAATTGATGGATCTAGCTAGTAAGAGCCTTAGATCTTCAGAACTGTGAGTGAAGTTGGACTCGTACTCCTAAGATCTGACATATCCATAACTCTTGTGCATAGATCTGTAGATATTTTGTATAGATATGAAGATTTTCTAACTTGGGTTTTTGGGGTTTTGTTTATTTTTGTATATATCGCGGCCTGGGTATTTTTGTTTTTTATTTTGCAGGTGCGGGTTTGAAGGAAATATTTTATTTGGATTTAGATCTAGACCCTAAAGAGCAAGATCTGGCCTCAACAAAAATTAGCAAGGAAGATTATTCAGAGTTTTTTTAAGGGTTTCAAATTTAGATCTAAGGATTTCATAAGTTTTTCTGCGAATAAATTTGAAGCAGAAGTATATATGTTTAAAATAGGAATTTCTGGGAATTTTTTAAGGTTCTTGGGCTACCATTCGCTACTTTGAAACCCTCCAAATTTTGCTGCTAAGCTCTCTGCGTTTTTCCTTTCTTTTCCTCTGCTTGAAATCATTTTTTCCTTTTTTACTTTTCTCCCTTTTCTACTGCCAAATCACAGTCCTCTCTTGCTACGCCTTTTCTACTCCCTGCTCTCCTCTTTGCCCTCATTTTTCTGCTCGTTTTTCTGTGCATTTTTTTGTTCCTTCTTCCTCTGTCTGTTCTCATTCCCTCCTTCATCTCTAAGGATTTCATAAGTTTTTCTGAGAATAAATTTGAAGCAGAAGTATATATGTTTAAAATAGGAATTTCTGGGAATTTTTTAAGGTTCTTGGGCTACCATTCGCTACTTTGAAACCCTCCAAATTTTGCTGCTAAGTTCTCTGCGTTTTTCCTTTCTTTTCCTTTGCTTGAAATCATTTTTTCCTTGTTTACTTTTCTCCCTTTTCTACTGTCAAATTACAGTGCTCTCTTGCTACGCCTTTTCTACTCCCTGCTCTCCTCTTTCCCTCATTTTTCTGCTCGTTTTTCTGTGCGTTTTTTTGTTCTTTCTTCCTCTGTCTGTTCTCATTCCCTCCTTCATCTCTGCATTTTTCCCTTTCTTCCCTTCGACCTACATTCTCCCTCCTCTTTGCTTGTCGGCATGCTCCTCGACTCTCCCTTCCTTTGCGCAGTGTTTTCCTTGTCCCTGCAAACCCGTAGTCAAACTCCCTGCGCATGGGTTTCTCCTCACTGTTGCCATTTGCAGCCTCTTCCCTGCTTCGTGTTCCATCCTCTCCGTCATCCTTCCCTTCGCTGCTCCTCCAACATCCATTCCTTGCTGCTCTCTCCAACCCGCATCCAATCGCTCCCTCTCCCATTGCGTTTTTTTCTGACCCTTGCCTCCTCGCTGCTACAACTTGCAAAAGTTCACCCTCGAATTGCTTTCATTTTCTTTTTGATTTATTAGGGTTAGCTTCAAAACATAAAATCAAAATTTTATTTAATTCGATTCTCATTTTGATTTAAAAGGTTTTGGTTTTGGGTTTTAAAAGAAAAAGATTTAATTTTTTTGTTTTTACCATGATGTATTTCAAACTTTTGTGTGGCCTTTTTTTGGAAAACTAATTAACTAATCTTTTGCCACTCTAATCTTTTTTTTTAATCTTAATCACTTTAAAATTAACAAAGGGTGATATAAATTTTTAATCTAAAGTTCCTTTTGGGTTTTATGTGATAAGGGTTTTGGGGTCCACAAACTTAAACAAAGATTTTGTGGTAATTTTTTTTTCTATAGTCAAGGCACATTTTTTTTTTAATATCTCTAAGGTTTGACTATAGGAGAATATTTTCTAGATTGGAGCACTTAAGAAAATCATTTTAATTCCGGAATTGCTTGAAGTGTTTAGCATTTGAATTTCATGGTAAATAGTTTTCGAAATTTAAGTTCTTAAGTATTTTTGCATGCTAATTTTCATGATCATTCGCATTAGATTTAAACTATATTTAATCGCTCTAAGCGTGGGTTTATTTACTTGAATTATTGGGTATTTATTGTATATTAAATTTTGAGATTTTTTCAAGTAATGGTTAAGTACTCTTTCATGGAATAGTGGTAAATTGCATATATTTAGTTTCCTAAATTGAGTATTTTTTGAGCATCTATATAATTGGCATTATCTTGAAGGTGATCTGGAAGAATTTTTTGTTCTCTTTGAGCTATAATTGCATCGGAAAAAATTTAGATAAATTGTGATTTAATTGGGCATTATATTGTGATATTTTAAGCATATTGCTGAGAAATTTATCTTTCAGTCATTGTCTAGTGAAGTGAATATTTATTTTGACGATTAAAGCCATTGGCATATAACTCAGAAATAAATCATGACATAAGCGCTTTCAATCCTTGAATCTAGCTTCATCTTGATCCATCTTTTAATCGTCTCGTGCATTTGCATATTAAGTTAGTCTTGTATAATTATGACTAATTAAAATTTACTTCCAAGCATAAGCTTGGTCGATAGAAAGATAGGTACCCATCCATTTTTGCTTGAGAAGATTGGTTTTAATAGTACTTAAAACGGTGACCTTGCAGTCGTCAGAGCCACAACTCTTTGCAGCGCCAGAGGCACCGGGTATGTTAGATTTTTAGGAGAGGTATCGTTAATCACACCTTAGTGTGCTTCACCTTATCTTCTCTCTGCCACTTACTATGAAATCAAGCTCAATATAGAAAGGATCGAAGGGTTAAAACTTAGATAGGCATTTAACTAAAATTAACCAAGATTCCTGCATCTCACATTAGTTTTAGGATCTACATTTCATATAAGATAGGTATTCATCCAAGCAAAAGTTGTTCATCAATTACTTGGTCCTAAATTTCATAGAAAGATAGTTGACTCCATAAGGCATTGGTATCAATCGTTTAAATCTAATCAAATCCTATAAGTCTTGCTAAATCTAAAACAAGTACTTGGTCGCTTGACTGTGTCTCCCGAACTGGTTGGTTCCCAACTAGTTCTCCTTCATTCCATTTCCGTAGGGTCTACCCCCCTTAGCCTGCTATTGGGAGACAACTTAAATAAAGAGATTGGGGATCAGGGTGATAGCCTCCGATCTGAGCCATTGTCGCGGTGCTTAGACATTCTGTGCGACAACATTTTTTGGCGCCGTTGCCGAGGACCAATTTATTGGACTTTGGCTTTACGACATTCATCTCATTCATTTTTCTCATCCTTTCATCTCTCACTAGGGTAAGTTCCTTGTCGTTGGTTCCTTTTACTGACTTTCTTCCTTGCAGTTTGGTTATTTAAAGTTAGATTTCTGTCCAAGTGGCGACTCCTCTTCATTCATCTTCTACAAGAGTGTGTCCTAGAAGACATCCAAGTAGCTTGGTTAATCCTGCTCCAATCTTGAAGGGGCTCTAAGAGTACGATTACCCAAGCTCTCTTCTCGTACTCTTCTTGTTAATCTCGACAAGAAGCTCTCTCTGATATCCATTTGCTTTTTCCTAACTTGCCTGAGCACGACATCATGGACGTGTTCGCCCCTTGTAACTTTGCTAACATTCAAGGTTATCCTAATGATCTTCCAGAGAAGGGGATTGATAAATTGCCTTCTTTTTAGGGCGATAATGCAATTGATGATGATGCTTATCTGAAAGCTTTTGGTTCTTGGGTAGGTAAGTATGCGAGAGCTACTAATTATAATCATGAAGATGTAAAAATGAGCCTCTTTGTTCTTACCTTGGAGGAAGATGCTTTGGATTGGTTTACGGAAAAGCTTGATAATTCATTTGACTCTTTGCAATTGATTATTAATGCCTTTAAGGAAAAGTATGGAGATAAGAGAGAAGAGAGGCATCTCGTTAAGGCTATCAGTGTCATAAAGAAGAGGGAAAATGAAACCATAGAAGAGTTTAATAAAAGATTTAATGGTATTATTAAGGAATTACCTCAAGATTATAAGCCTCTTGATAAATCTCTTTGGATTTTTACATTGATGCTTTTAATCCTGATACTTCTTATGAATTGAGACGAGCTAAGAATTGTGATTATAAAGTTGCTCAGACTTTAGCTGAAGAGCTTGAAAAAGATAAGAAGGCATATGGGAAGTCGGAAATCCCAAGTTTTGTAGGGCTTCGACCAAATTGAAAGAACCTAAAGGAAAAGAGGTTAAAGAATCTGATGATGACCCTATGCAAAAATTACTGCAAAAACTTGAAAGCATGGAGCTTAACCAAGCGAAATTAATCTCTAACCATGCTAAGGAAATAAGTACTTTGTAGTCTAGGTTGGTTCAAATGGAAAGGGCTCAAGCGCAAAATTTCCAACCTAGGAATCATAATAATAATCAAAGTAATAATACTTGGTAGAAAAAAGGCCAATCTAGTGAGCAAAGACTGCCTAATCTGCTTGAATCTACTAATCTGGTCGATGAAGCTCCGCCTTATTATAGGGCTTGTGATGCTCTTCATGAGGAGGCTACTTGCCCCACTATTAAAAGAATTATGGATAGTGGAATGTTTGGGGCAAGTAACCAAATAAATGTTGTTGGTAAAGAATTTTCTCCGTCTATGGAAGATTGGATGGAGGTTAAGGAAAACGGTCAAGATGTTATGCCTTCCACATCGTCCTTTAGTATAAATAATTTTGATCATGAAAAGGATGTGATGGTTGAATTATTTGGTGAAAAGTCTTCTCCAGAGCAAGTCTTGGAAATTGCGAAAGATAAGGGTTTGATTTATCAAAGAAGGGATACAGATCAAAGTGGAGATCAAATTCCCCCTCAAGTTTTAACCCTGGTTCAAACTCTGGATTGGATGTTGATTTGGGAAGTTGGTTTAATAATGCACAAATCTGGGTTCCTGTCACCGAGATATTGAAGATTCCTTCCCAAAAAGCTAAGTTATTAAAAGCTATTGAAGCTCCTCGTGTGAATGTTTCTCAGCAGAAGGCGCTTGAGACTGTCTATTAGGTTGCCCCTATATATTTGCAAAGTTTGGATTCAGATATCAAGGATCATCAACCATTCTTTATTACTTTGATGGTTAATGGATATAAATTGAATAATTGTATGTTGGATTCTGGTGCCTCGGCCTATGTCATGACCAAGAGGGTCATGGAACAACTCAATTTAAGAGTTTCTAGGCCTTACTACAATATATGTGTCATGGATTCTAAGAAGATTGAAGTTCATGGGTTAATTAAGGATTTACAAGTTCATTTATCAGTTTACCCTAACATTATGATTGTTATGGACATTGTTGTTGTTGATGTGCCTTATGCTTGGGGTATGCTGTTATCTAGAAAATGGGGCTTTGATATAGGAGGAAGTATTCAGATGAATTGGTCATATGCTACGATTCCTTCTCCTAGAGGCGATGGGTTTGTAAAACTTAACAGAGAACCCGAAAGAAGATTCCATGTTGAAGATCCTAAGAGACCCCATAATGAGATAATTAAAGAACAATCTGACATTGATAATTATGTTATTCTATCTAACTCCATAGTTCCTTTCGATGATAAGGTTGATGAAAAGTTTGGGGATCTGAAGGATAAAGTGTGGTACATGTATTTTGCAAGTGCATCATCGAGGCATGGTAAAGGTGATGTAATATTATTAAAGTATCCCCTTGGGCATGTTTTCAAACTTGCCTATAGACTGGAATTTGAAGGGACTAACAATGTTGCCAAATATGAAGCTTTGTTGTTGGGCATTGAGTTGGCAAAGGCTTTAAGAGTTAAGCTGCTTAGTATCAAGGGAGACTCTGACTTAATTATCATGCAGATTAAAATTAAATTTAAATGTAAAAATCAAAGGTTAAGGAATTATCGAAATGCTGTATGGGATACTATGGAATACTTCAATGCCCTTGACCTTGAAGCTATCCTAAGAGAGCAGAATAGTTTGGCAGATGAGCTTGCTATAGCTGCTTTTACTTTGCAGTTATTTGATGAGTTGATCGAGGATAAGATAAAAATGGAAATTATTTTTAGACCTTCTATTCCAGATAATTCAGAGCATTGGCAAGTTTTTGATGATGAAAAGCAAGTGATTCATTTTCTTGATAATTTGGATGAGTTTGAAAATTTTCAGATAAATTCTAGGGTGGATGGATCTGATGATCATGAAGATACTATAAATCCTACTCCCAGGAATGTTGTTGCTTTAGAGCAACACTTTGATTGACATGATGCCACAAAGACGAAAGAGGAAAATAAAATGGATCCAGGTGAATTCATCGAAGTAAACATTGGTACCTCTAGTGATCCCAAAATTGTCAAAATTGGTAAGGGTACTAATGACGAAGAAAGGAAAAAGTTAACTAATTTACTTCGTGAATATCGGGATATTTTACCATTTTCTTATGATGAATTAAAAGGTTATAGGGAAGATGTCATGGAGCACGCTATCCCTTTGAAAGATGAAAATGATAAATCCTTTCGTCAAAAGCTTAGGCAAATAAATCCTAAGCTAGCCCTTTTAGTTCAAAAGGAGCTTTCAAAGATGCTTGCAACATGAATTATTGCTCAAACTAGGCATTCAACATGGTGTTCCAACCTGGTGATTATTAGGAAAAAGAATGGTACAATTAGACTTTGTGTCGATTTTCGAAACCTTAATCTAGGATGTAAAAAAGATATTTACCCTTTGTCAAACGTGGAGACTATGTTGCAAAGAGTAACTAGTTCTGGAATGATGTCATTGCTAGATGGTTTTTCTGGATATAATCAGGTATGGGTTAAGAAAGAGGATCGTCACAAAACTACATTCACCACACCATGGGTTACTTTCGAATATATTAGAATGTCGTTTGGATTAACCAATGATGGGGCTACTTTTTAAAGGGCTATGGATTATGCCTAAGGGTTTAATCAAGAAAATTATTGAAATTTATCAGGATGATCTTACAGTTTTTTCTAAGGATGGTATTACTCATATAGGTCATCTTAGGCAAGTTTTTGATAAATTTAGAGAGTTTGGGATTTCCTTAAATCTGGCTAAGTTTGTTTTTGGAGTAACTGAAGGGAAATTACTTGGTCACATCATTTCCAAAGATGGGATCAAGATTGATCTTGAAAGAGTTGAGGCAATCCAAAATATTCCTCTCCCTCATAATCTTAAATCCCTTCAGTCTTTTCTTGGAAAAACAATTTTTCTTAGAAGATTTATTCCGAATTATGTAGAAGTAGCTAAGCCTATTCAAAGTCTTCTGAAGAAGGATGTAAATTTTTTATGGAAAGAAGATGGCAAAAAGGCTTTTCAGGAAATCAAAGGTGCTATTGCCAAAGCTCCTGTTTTAGTTAGTCTTGATTATTCAAAGGATTTCATGATTTTCTCTTTCGCTTCTGAAGATACCATTGCTGGTGTCTTATTACAGAAAAATAAGGAAGGTCATGAACAACCTATTGCTTTCATGAGTAGAGTGCTTCAAAATTCTGAATTAAATTACACTACCATGGAAAAGCAAGCCTATGCCTTGGTTAAGTCTCTTAAGCATTTCAAGACTTATGTGGGTTATTCCAAAATCATTGCTTTTGTCCCACATTCTGCTGTTAAAGATATATTAACTCAAACTGACTGCTTAGGGACTCATGCTAGGTGGGTTACTAAATCCAAAAATATGACTTAGAGAGTAGACCCACCAAGTTAGTCAAAGGTCAAGGCTTGGATGAAATGATGACCGAAGGTAATAAAAAAGCTCTCGGTTTGATTTGTCTTAAGTTTTAACAATACATCTTCGCCTGAGCTGCAAAGATTAGGAGAGCATGAGTGGTACAAGGATATTATTTATTACTTGTTGAATCTACATGTCCTAACCATTTAGTTGCTCATAGAAGAAGGGCTCTTAGATTAAAAGCAACTAAGTATTGCCTTATGAAGGATGGCCTCGGATTGTTAAAATTGGCAACTAGGGCCAAACTCCATGCGGGTCATCTTATTTATGACAGCTGGTATTTTCTTGGATCCCTCTCATTGAGAGGTGTAGGACTGATCTAAAGATCATTCGATTCCGATAAGTATACATGGAGTTATGAATTTATTTGTGTTATAAGACAATTCGTCAAGGTTGGCCAACAACTAAATAACACCCACATGTGCTTAACATTTTAGTATAAAAAGAGGTGTCTTGATTGTCATTTCAACGCACTTCACTCTTGACTTCTCTCCACTTGTTTTGGGTTTTAGTGGAAGAGAGATCAAGGAGTGGAAGCCCTAGACGTTGGAGGAAAGGGGGCTGCCCTAGCCGCAACAAAGAGGACAGGCCAACGAAGCTATGGAAGGGATCTACGTTGACCTAAAGGAGCTCATGGAAGAAGTTTAACACAGCTATAGAGGAGGCCTTAACAAGCCCTGGTCGTAGTCCTAAAGTAGCCCTAATGCTGTCCTAAATCTGCCCTAACCACAGGTTTGCCCAACCCTAACCACAGGTTTGTTCAAGCCCTAGATGTTGGTCTATTGAGGTGTCTTGGGTGCAAGAAAGGGCAACGTACGATGCTACAAGAAGAGGCCAAGGCAGCAAGGGAATTAAGGTTTGGTTCAAGGCTAATCGAGCTGCTATTAGAGGGCCGAGGAGCTGAGCTTGGAGGCTGAGTTGAAGAAGGGTGATCACAGGTCTGTTTGGGGCAGCGAAAAGGTAAGGGAAGCTTGTTTTGAGTGGGCTGTAGGTGATAGTAGTGGGACTGTGGTAGGCCGTAGTCCTAACCACCTCAAAACAGGGACAACATGAAGAGGTTGAGGGCTCAAACATGCCCAAAACAACAATGTGCTAGGGAGGAGTCTCATGAGGGTGAGCCGCAGTTTTCCTGAGGGTTGTTCAAGGACTATGTGAGGAGTTTAGGGCTGCCCTAGTGCCCTAACCAGAACAGCCACAAACAACAGTATACAAACATATTTGGAGCAACATTTGTATGGTGTGTTGGCAGCTAGATACATGGGACAGCAAGGTCACTTGGTGGAGAAAGCAATAGGACAACAATCAATGACATGGTGCAGCAAGGCTACAATGGGACAGCAGCAATAGCATAGTGCTGCAAACTCATTAGGACAACAACAAGGTACAACATGCCAAATGGGACAGCTAGGCAATGGTGCTTGTTGGAGCATAGCAAATGGGACAGCAGTATGCCAAACATGGAATGGCAATATCACTAACAATGGGACAACAATATGCCACATGGGACAACAGTGGCTAGCATGGTGCAGCTATGGCACATGGGACAGCTGTGGCAGCATGGTGCAACAATGACACATGGGACAACAGTGGCAGCATAAGGTGCAACAGTATGATGTGTGCAACATGGTTATGAGGTCCAACATAGTGATGATGAGTGCAGCATGGTGCAACACGGTGAGGTGCAGCATGATGATGAGGAGCAACACAATGATAGGTGCAACATGGTGATGGAGTCACCTGGGAGAATCAGTTGAAGCAACTTGTCTTCAACTGAGTTCAGCTACCTCATGTATCATCTGTGTAGAGATGATCTATGCTCTTAGTTAGAGAAGTCAAAATGTTGACTTTTGTTGTATATGTACTATCTCTCTCTCTGTGTGTGTTGAACTATTGAAGAACATATAAAAAGAATTGATCAAGGGTTTCCCTCATTGGGGTTTGTCCCTGTCTAGCGCCACATCTTGTGTCCTCTTGTCTTGGCTTGTCTTTTACGATCTATGTTTATGTTCTATCTGCAATTTACTTTAATGCTGATGTGATTGCTAATCTAGAAAAGATATTGAGCTAACTATGAAAATTGAAATAAATTGCTCTAAGCATAGAACATACCTAAATTTAACATGGATGGAGAAATCCTGAGGGTATTATACTTAGATGCATTGATGAAATTGAGTCCAAGAGGTTGATTTCAGAGTTTCACTCAGGATTTTGTGGTGGTCATTATGCTGCCACAAAATTATGAGAGCTGGTTATTATTGGCCTTCAATTTTCTCTGATGTGCATAAGTTTGTTAGAAGTTGTCAAGTCTGTCAACTGTTCACCGAGAAACAAAAGCTTGCTGCCATGCCCTTACAACTTGTGGTTGTGGAGGCAGCTTTTCAGCTTGGGGTTTGGACTTCATTGGGAAGTTTCATGAAAATTCTAGCAATGGCTACTCATGGATTTTGACTGCTACTGATTATTTCACTAAATGGGTAGAAGCCATTCCCGCTAAGAACACACTGAAAAGGTCATTATGGACTTCATTGAAATTCATATCATCACTAGATTTGGTGTCCCAGCTAAGATCACTACTAATAATGGCAAGGCTTTTAGTTCTTCAGAGTTTTTATCTTTTTGCTTCAAGTATGTCATTGTCTTATTTCATTCATCTAATTATTATCCTCAGGGTAATGGCCTTGCCGAATCAAGTAACAAAAATCTTATAACCATTATCAAGAAGATAGTAGGAGATAATAAGCGATCTTGGGACAGTAAAACCAAGTATGCTTTATGGGCAGATAGGATTAGGAAAAAGAAAGCTACTGGTAAAATTCCTTTTGAATTAGTTTATGGTTTGGATGTAACTTTACTAGTGCACCTTAAATTGCCATCTTATCAACTCCTTCAACATTTTTCTATTGATAAAGATGTTGTTCAAAACATAATTGATCAGATTGTGGCGTTGGATGAAACTCGTAAGAAAGCTTTTGATAATATGTGTAAAAGTCAATCTAACATTAAGAAAAACTTTGATAAATCATGTCGATCTAGATCTTTGCAGATTGGAGATATGGTACTTCTTTGGGATCGCAAGAATGAAAAACCAGGAAAACATAAGAAGTTTGACAGTTTGTGGTTGGGACCGTACATTATTTGAGACATTGCTGGGTTTAATTTATTCCCCTTGAGCACACTGGATGGTGAACCACTTGACTTGCCTGCAAATGGCCAAATGCTCAAGTTATTCTTAAAAGATGACATCTAATGCCATGGAGCATCCTATGTATTGTATTTCTAACTCTACATCTTGTCATTTCATCCTTTCATTCCTATTTTAGGATTATATTTACTTTTCATGTTTGTAGAATTGTTGATGGTTACAAGAGCTTTTATTTCATGTGCATAATGTTATATGATGATATTAAGATGGACGCTACTTATGTAATTTTGTGTGTTGCTTGGGTGCAGATTTTGGATTCTCACATTCCTTTGATGAAGCGAAGTGTCCACATGTAGAGCCAAATGTTGACTACTCCGTGTCAACGACCCTAGGGCAGTACACCCATTTTCTCGCAAAAGGGATCTATCATGTTCAAGTGTTCACATCATTTATGTTTCATCATCAATCGACAGTTTGTTAAAGATGTAAACCCATTATGCATGGTTATAATATAAATGATCTTAGTTAGACCATCCTGTATGTAACAACCTAGGTAAGCATAGTATTTTGGTGATGATTTCTATCCTAGGAGGTTTTTTGTCTCACTGATTCATCTGTGTCTCTAGACACAAATGATTGACAAAGTTTTTCCCTCCAATCTCACCCCAAAGCTAGGGTGGATTTTGTCGTCAAGGTATTAAGTGAGTACTAGTGTTTTTTATCGAGTCATTGTAAAAGTAATTTGGGAATAATCTTAGCTAATAGGCTAGATTATTTTATTACAAATTATTTAGTCTACTAGATCATTTTTGAGTCGCAGAATTGGGTAGATATTTGAAGGTCTATAACAAATGGGTTTTCCCCCTTTATGTTTTAAAATGTAAAATCTTCATGTGAAAAATTATTTAGTGCACGACCCCTCATAATTAGGCACTATGTCTAAATATTAGAGGGTTGAAAAAATTATTAATCCCCTCATAAGTCAATTAATTAAATTTTCTGGCAACATTAAATTAAAATCCTAAGCCAGAAATTTAATTAATTTTTGTCCTCGGTAAAATTTAATTCTCCAAAGGTAAAATTCGTGGGTTTTAAAAAAATTAATTTTTGGAGGTCCCCGACCAAGGGAATATTGAAGAAATAAAGAAATTTGGACTTCCTAGAATATTGTAACCCTTTGAATCTTCCACTATCATTGGCATTCAATATAGGCTCATCCTTGAAAGCTTGGGTTTCACCAACCACATTCATTTGTTCACCACCCTCCTCATCTTCACTTTCTTCGCTAGTACTATCACTTTGATCATCCTTAAAAGATGAATCTTCTTGTCCCACAACATTGGTTGGAGCTGAGGTATTGGGGACATCAGGTGGACCATGCTTGCCTTCTTCATTAGGTTTCTTGACAAAGGGTTTATTCTTTAGAACAAAGGTGGATTTCCGTCTCTTTTCAAGAGTGGTGAATTTTTTCATATACAACCTATCCCTAGCATTCATATCCTCAGACAATTTGTCAAGTTTCTTAATGGCCATGTCTAGGATTACTTCAACCTGATCCTTAGGCTTGCTCTTTTTGGTTTCGACCTTAGCACTAGCGAAATTGAACATTTGGACTTGAGCAATGTTGACCACTGGAGTGGCACTTGATGACTATCTGAAGACTCCATGCCCAAGGATGTACCAAAGGACACTTGTACCATCATAGATTATCAGATTACCAGAGCTTTTAAACTCTACTTCATTTCATCATTTTCTGACATAACTAGATTCCACACCCTGTGGGGTATTGTAATAAGTGATACTAGTATGATGCGTTTTGAGTCTTGTAACAGGCTTAGGTAGCTTGGGACCTTGCCAACAAGTGGGTATTACTCTGGGAGGTTTTTTTCACTTGCTTAATTATCATTTCTCTACTAGGACTTAATAATTAATTGAGTTTTTTCCAATGCTGCGAACATCTCGATAACATCCCGATTTTATCTCAAAATCACGATTTTTTGGCCTAGCCTATGTTCGCTGATTTTTAAATTTTTTTATGGTATCTTAATTTTGCTGATGTTTGCCAACTTTTTACCGATATTTTCCCGATTTTCCCGATTTTTTGGTTTTTCGGACCCTTTCTGATTTAATCCCAATGTCGATTTTCGCAACATTGGTTTTTTCCTCCAAATATACCTCAAAGCCGGAGTACGACTTGATGGTGAGGCCTTGGGTGAGTCCTAGTGTCTAGGGTCAATGTTTATTACCATACTAGATCACACAAAAAATTTCGTGGAATTTGGTTAGGTTTAAGTGGTCATTTTTTAGATTTTCTGCAAGACGGAAATTACAATAAAAATTGTATTTGTAATGTAATAAGTGATTTCTAGAGAAGTTGTATGGGGTATGAGTAATAAAATTTGCACCTCTCACCCTCAACTTTCTACTATGACACACTTTGAGGGGTCAAAAATGTGTTTAGGACCCCCAAAACCCACTTTTCCTAAGTTTAGTGGAAAATGTGGCAATAAATTAGGCTAGAAATAAATTAAATAGAGAGAAATAAATTATTCCATGTGACAGAATGACATGGAAATGACTTGGAAATTATCCTAAGTCAAAGAGTTGAGTCAAGGGACATGTGGACGATGACTAAGCACCTTACATCATAAATGCACCAATATCTCATAAAATCGAATTTCCTGGAGTTAATGCAGCAATTGCCTATGTGGAAAATCGAATTATTTGGAGAAGCTCATGCACTAAAGGAATATTCGATGGAATATTTGGATTGAGGATTTCGTGGGGACTTATCTCACTATTAGCTCTAGTGCTTCTACACTTAGCACTTCACTTGGAGAATTACGAGTTTCTCTTGGAAGGGACCACGCATTTCCTTGGGGCCTACGCTGAGCTTCTTTGGGATCATCATCTGAGGTGGCAGCACTTGGTTCGAGTTTGGATTGTTTGACTGGAGTTATCTCATTGCTTTGGTTCACTCATGGATTTGTTTACTGTACCACATGGAGAATTTGATTTTCCTTGAGTACCACATATGGAATTCGATTTACCTTGGTGTCTCTCTCATCTCCACTTGGAACTCGACTTGCTCTTTCTTGGGATTTGCTCCAAACTCTCTATATAATAGAGCCATGGGCTCTCATATGTATCATGTAATATGAGCTATTGGGATTGAGGACACGCTGCTAGATTGTACACACATTTGCAATATAATACAACAGACTTTGGGGTTACTTGTGAGGTGTTCTTCTCCTTGTGTATGGTAAATTCTTGACGTGTTTGTTATTATGTTTCTATTTACTTCCTCATGCTATTATTTCCTTCATGCTTTCAAGTTATGTTGATATGCAGTTATCTCATATTAGCATAAGAATTGTTTAATTTCTCTAGGAAGAAAAATATTTTAGTGATGTCAAATATATCTCTAGAAATTCTCTCCATTGCATTTATTTAATTTCATGTGGATCTAATTGGTTTTGGTGAAGTTTTGTAGAAGAATCTTTCTTTGGTCAGGTTTCAAGCATGAGGGGAAGTTCTCGGAGGAACCAACCCACTCTTGAAATATTCAAGGAGAACCCACATGTGTTAAATTCCAAAGTCTCATCAATTTCGATTTATCTTGCAGGGGTTTCTTTAAGTTTTAGGCTCTTATTTATTGCATCAAAATCAATTAAAAATTTACTCTTCAAGTATCGTGCTTCATTTATTTATATCTTGCTATTTCAAAGAGCTAAACCATGGCTAGTCAAAGATGAGAGTTTACTCATACTCTTTGGCTTAGCCTTTTGTAGATTATTTTGTAAAATATTTTGTAATTTATTGAGCTAATACTTGTTGTGTTTTGTAGCCCATTTCTAACTTGTTTTCTTGCAACAACTTACGGGATTCATCTCCAAACTACTTACAAGTTTGCATGCAGGACCTTGGAGCTCTAATTTAGGACTATTTCCATCTTTAGGCTAAGTTCTTCTTGGGTGAAGCCGAGTTCATCTTGGGCTGCCCTCTCTCTTTCTTGGCCGTGGGTATTGATGAGGCTTAGCCTTTGTTCTCCTCCTATAAAATCTGAATTTTGTTGAGCTTTTTTGGGCTTCAAATTGCAAAAAGTTTTCAGGAAAGCAAAGGTCTATGGATTAAAGCTTAATTGTGAAGACTTTCTTTGGCTTCATGGGATTTTCCCTCTTGTAACAATTAATAAAGTTTCTGATTTTGGGAGTGTGGGTTTTACCCATTGGTATCCCTATTTCTCCACTTTTTAGGAGAGAACTCGTGGTTTAATCTGTTAATCTCTTTCACTTGCATGCATCTCATCTAATTGACTAATTAGCTCAATCATGCATCACACTCATTTTGCATGCTATTTAGTTTGATTTGCTACAAGTTTTAAGTTCATTTACTTTCATAGCAAATTCAGATTTTTACATGCAAGCACCTTTAACTTGATTTTATTTGGCTTGAATATTGTTCCAAGTTTACATATGCTTCACCATTGAGCACACTTTACGTGCATCAGGTATTTGGACAAATTCTACTTTACAAAGCAACATTTTATTTCATGTCAAGCAAATATCTCAAGTTGAAGTTTCTTTATTTCTTTTATTAATTTAAATTTTAGAGATATTACATGCCCCAAGCATCACTAAAACTTACGTCAAACTTAAGTTGGTTGAATAGACTTTTAGAGACTCTCTGCCTATATTGACTCCTCATTGTGAGATCCAAATTTTTGGGCGAGGGTGAGGTCGAAGGATTAAAGTTCAATTGCAATCTTGCTTTAGAACTAACTAATAAAATAAACCAAGAGCACTTTTTTATCACATTTACTTTACTTGCAAAGTTCTTAAATTTTTGCTATCTTGATGGTTTAAAGTTTCACATGCAAATCTCATTTCAAGAAACACTTATGATGTGAGCATTGTAATCTCTATTATTTTGCAACAAATTAATTCTCTCATACTTGGAATATTGTTTACTTTTGCAACTCCATTTCATGTTATCATTTTGATGGTCATTATGCTCATGAAGGATTGATGTATCTTCTAGGTTAAGCATTTCATTTTCAAAGCAGTACTTGTTTTATGTTGCAAATTTAATTTCATCTTGTATCCTGGTCTAACATTTAAATTTTCTATCATTTGTATCTTAATCTCATTTTGGGCAAGCTATTGTTTACTTGAAGGCACTAGTCTATATGATTGAATATCTATTTCAAGTACCTATATGCTTGTTTAATGTTTGAAGGCAAACTACTTTGATAAACATTGACAAGGATCATCTCACTTACATTCTTCAAGCAGATTACTAATTGTTTTCATTTTGGCAAGATATCTTTACATGCTTCGATTTATCAATTTGTTTATCTTAATGGAACCCTTGTATCTTGCATTGATTATATCTTGTGTTAATAATTTCTTGTTTCACTTTTCATGATTACTTTTGTTTTTTTTGAAAACATTTCATTTCATTTAAACAAAATAATTTCATTTTAGAGCAATACTTTGAAGGCACTAGTTGTTCATATGCTTTATGTTCATTTTATGTGTTGATGGTTGTTGATGGTTATTGCTGATATCACATTTTCTTATAAATCTTAAGAAGTAATCTATTTCACTTTAACAATTCTCCTAGAAACCTTATCTTTAACTTAGTTTTCCTTTAGGTACCACTCCCCATAGCTAAGTTAGGAGATAGCTTAAACAGAGAGAGTTGGGAATAGGTGATAGCCCCTTCTCTAGGTTCCTTGCCACCAACCACACCTTGTGGGGTTAAAGGCTTTTTTCACTAACTGTAGGTAGGTGTAGGCAACAAGGTCACCAAGCAACATTTAAGTTTTGTTCAACCTAGATGACTATCTCCTTTGCTTTGGCAAGAGTGTCAGGTTTCTTATCCCTAGGCTGATATGTCAAGTGCCCCCCAACGCCTTTGACAAATTTATCCAAGAATTGGGCTTCGGTGGGTTTGAGGCGATCAAGGATATCCTTGACAATTTTGTCAAATATATGGATAAACTCTCTAATATTTTCGTTATTTTTCTTCTTTAGATGATAAATTTTTTTGAGTATATAACTTCCATCAGCATCAGAGGCCCATCTCTTCTTGTAAACATCTTTAGATTGGTCAAAGTCACTAATTCTAGCTGGAGGGAGACTAAGGTACCATTCCCTAACATTCCCCTTGAAGGTCAAAGCAAATAATATCATCACTACATCCTCATCATCAATCCCTTGAGAGCCAGTTGCCCAAAAGAAGTTTTCGACATGGATTTTAGCACTCTAGTCAACACTTACTTTGAACTTTGGTAGCCATTCATGATACTTCTCAGGTAAAGGATCAAGAATCCCACTAAAGTTCAGAGGTTTGAAAGCAACCAAATTCCACTTCTTACGCCTAGGGGCATTAGCTTGATTTTGATTTTGGTTTTGGTTTTGGTTAGTGTTGGTGTTCATATTGTCAAGAAAGAGGTTCCTTTCAACAAGAGGGGAATGCTCTTGTTGATTAGCCCTCTTAGCTGTGGCCCTGATTATGGGAGCTATGATTTTTTTCGTCGAATATTTTGTAATCAAGTAATTTAGGAGTCGCTAGAAGAGGATCTATATTATCATTGTAAGAATCACCTCTTCAATATTTGAATCAAGGAGGTAGACCTGCTTCTTCCCTCACAATGACAACAAAAATGTTGCCATACAATGTAGTAGGGGTCCTAGGAGTGATACTTAAGGGACAACTACTAGACCAAATGACAACAATGGGATAAAGACCCACTGTCACCTTAGTCAGTGTCCCTTTCCCTTTATGGACTTTCACCGATGGGAGGAGTCCCAGTATGTAGGGAATCACTTATAATGATAGAATCAAGGGCTAGCTATGAAGTGATTTCCAAGGCCCATTCAAATGAGAGGCTTAATTATGGATTGACGTAAGAAAATCTCTCTAAGAAAGAACTAAGACGAGAGTCAAGACCTGGGGTTATGAATATTCAATAATAATGAGTATGTCTAGGATCAAGACTTCCAAGGTGAGGTAAGACCTCTCTAGGGGATTTGCAAGATGATTCTTCTTCAAAATAAGGTTTTCGCTCCACTAGATAGACCTAGAAAGAAATCCAAGTGAGACCTAGTGTTTTTGAATAATCGTGGGAGGAAATCCTCCACTGTGATCACTAGGTTAAGCAAAGGTGGAGAAAGGGTCGGGAAATGATCAATTTCTTGGAGTTTATGTGCCAAAGATCCTCAAGAAGACCTCTCAACCTATGACGTTCAACAAAGGCTTTCCAAATACCGAGCTAGGGCTTGAGTTTTCTCACAAACCAACTGTGGGAATCGCTCTTTGACTTGGGGATTTCTTGAAGGTTTTCACTTCGTAGTTCATCATTCAAAACCTTTTCTCTTAACTATAGGTGATCATTGGATGAACCTTTACCACAATATATCTCTCAACCCTTGGGCTCTTATAGTATTTCTCTCAAAGAGTTTTTCATGGAAAGCCACCCTAGCTTCTCCCAAATCTCACACTTTAATTGAATATTTCTATTAAATGAGCCATCCTTGCCTCACTTTGAACCCTAGTATAAACACATTAATCACAAGTGAGGGATTTGGGAAGTTTTGATCTTAGGCATTCATCATTATTAAATATTCTTAGGCCTTAGGTCATCCTTCATAAGTTTTTCTTGGGGAGCCTTTCAGCTTTCCTTTAAGCATTTGAACCATTAATTGAGCCTCTCCTTTGAACGGGCCTTGGAAATCACATTATACCTTGCCATCGATCCTATCATTCAATGAGTTCCTCCATACCGAGACTCCTCCCATTGGTGAAAGTCCATAAAGAGCGAGGGACATCGACTAAGGTGATAGTGGGTCCTTGTCCTGTTGTTGCCATTTGGTCTATTAGTTGTCCGTTAGGTACTCCTCCTAGGGCCCCTGCTAGATTAAGTGATAAAATAGCCTATCTAAAATGCGACTTCTTCTCAAATCCTTCAACCTCATAAGGACTGAGGTGGTTGCAAGAGGCCTCAAGTGGAGAATCGTAGCTTCATTAACGAGTATCCACCTAGTCCTTCAAGATAACCCACGTGCCATTATTCCTACAAAGGATTCGACCACACAAGAGAACTGCATGGTCACGTGTTTAACCTTTTCTCCAAACTCAAATTTTGGGAAAATCAAAGAAGATTTCCTAAAGTCTATCAACCAAGCTTATGCTTGGAGGTAAATTTTAGAAATGCAAAAAATTGCAAGTGTAAGTGAGATGTAAATGATTAAAGTTAATTGCAAGTAAAAGTAGTGCTCCAAAATGTGAAATGTTTCAAAATAACTTAAACAAAGATGTTCATTCACATTCAAATAAATACTATACTTGCATGAAAAATGAACTTCAAATGATAGCTATGAAATGAGCAATGAAGAAACACTATAATCACCAATTAAATGAATTATATCAGCTGAAAGTAAATCATATTTGCAGCTCTGAGGCAAACCCTGTTCATCGTCCGAAGCCCTCATTCTTCGCATCATGGCTGGGGAATGCGCGTCAATACTATCGAAGATCTGGAGCCCGCGCCCCTAAAGCACATGAGAAGCCTGACGGAGAAGCCCATTTGGCCCTTTGGCCCGATGCCGCCGCCCAACTCTGCAGGGAAGACGAACAAAGGGCAAATGGAGGACTTCTGCGCGGACGAGTTGGTTCAGTGGCGGATTTTTCAGAGGCCGCACTCAGTGATATATGTCTCGGGCGGAAGCCAAACCTTTTTAACCGATCGACAGACCGCTACGTTGATGCGGGGTTTCGAAGCCAACGAGCTACCTTTCTTTTGGGCCGTCATATTAGAAGGAGCAGGCGGTTTCACAGGACAGTGCGCCCCCTTAGCCACGGTCAACAGGGTCCAAAGGGAGAGAAGCTGGAGAGTGGGGAATTCCAGAAGAGCGAAACTCCAGAACCAGCGAAATAAAACCTCCCATTTCAGATCCAAGAAATTTGATGGGCAAGTATTTGACAAAACGCCCAACTGAGATCTGGTCCGTAAGAGAGCCCTGTTATCCACCTTAGCTCAAAATGAAGGTGCTGGAAAGATCTCAGGAACCAAGCATGATTCACAAGGATCAGTAGGAAATGGGCCTGAGCTTGGTCTTGAAGATGTAAAAGCCATGAGACCCTGGGATGCTTTATCCCTGAGTAAGAAGAACACAGAGAGGATTTCTGCTTGCTCCCCTGAACAAGAATTAACAGAATCTGTACAGTCTGCGCCCTCAGACAGCTATGATTGTACCAATTTTGTCCGGAATCAGGCTCGCAGCAGAAAGCAGAAAATAGAAGACTCAGTACCTTATCAAATTATGATTGTGCTCCTCTCCGGTAAAACTTTGCTTCAATGGGTGAAACCTTCAGATCTAGTGCAGGACCTTAAGCAGAAAGTGGAAGAAAAAGAGGGGATTCCCATAGCCCTTCAGCGTCTCCTTCTCGAAGGAAAACAACTGGAGGACTCAAGTCCCCTTTCGGGTTATAACATTCAGAGAAATGCTTCCATCACTTTATCCCTTCGACTAAGAGGGGGAGCTGCTGGACAGTCTTCCTCTGCTGCAGCTTTTTCTTATAAGGATGCCGTCCATGCTCAAAAGCCCAAGGATAAAATCCCACCAGTTCAAGTTCCCAAGCCTTTCTTAGTAGACAAGCTGGAGGAGGTCCCATCCATTGAAATAAATAATCCTGCGCTAGATTTGCATCACTAGGTGTATGCAGAAACAGGCATCATTTGCAGATTTAATGGTCTCTGGCCTCGTACAACAGATCTGTATCAATGGATTCACTCAAATTGGACCAAGAATTGCAAGATCATTCTTTGTTCAAAAGGATTTTTCATCACCCTGTTTGGTGAGAGCAAGGACTACCAAAGAGTCCTAACAGAAGGCCCTTGGTTTTGGAATTCTGCAGGTTTATTCCTCACGCCATGGTTCCCAGATTTCGATCCTTCCACAGCAGTCATTACGAAACTGCCAATCTGGGTTAGACTTCCCAACCTTCCAGCGCATCTATGGCACTATTCTGTTTTCGAAGGTATCGGTAATTCATTAGGTCGTTTCCTCGACGCAGACTACTCAAGAGGGCATCAAGGAATTTATACCTACGCCAGAATCTGCGCAGAAATAGACATAAGCAAAGGACTGCCCGATCAAATCATTCTAAAAATAGGAGACTTCCATTGGCCCCAATCCCTGGATTTCGAGAATACAGCGTTTCGCTGCCGACATTGTCATCTCACAGGGCACCTTCAGAATTCGTGTCCTTCTTTGCCCCCCCAAAAAAAGAAGGCCAACTCCAAGCCAAAATCCAAAAGCTGGAAACCTCATGATCCTCCCCCAATGGATGTCTTTTCCAGCTCTGATGAAGAGAACGAGGAGTCAGATGAGGAAATCATGGCCGAAACGCCAGCACAGGTTTCAACTTCAGTTTGTCATAAGGAAGCCTCAGTCCCTCCATTTCCTCAGAAACGTTCTCTTGAGGCCTCTCCTTCGGATTCAGACAAGGAGCTTTCTCCCTCAGCCCAACGCAGTCTTCAGATCATTCCAAACCAGCAAAGTCCAAGCGGCTGGGTCAAAGTAAGCAAAAAGAAAGGGAAAAAAGGATGACCAAATGATTCCACCCCAGTTCGGTAGAATCTTTGGGTTTGGCCGGTTTTCCCTCTTTTTTGGGTCTCTGTTAGTTAAGCTCGGTTCTAGTCTCTGCCTCTCCTCGGAGCCGAGGTGGATTTTATCCTTTCCGGCTGCCCTTTCAGTCTAAGTGGTTCTCTGCCGCCCTGCGTGGTGGGCCGCCTTTTCTTTTAGTCTTCTGGGGCTGGGCCTGCTGCTTTACGGCCCGCTTTCTGCAGCTGCAGAAGTCTTGTACTATATTTTTCTTTTTAATACAAACTCTTACTTACAAAAAAAAAAAATCATATTTGCAATGATTAAATGAGCAATGTAAAGCACAAATTGCAAGTCTAAAATTAGCCCAATAGAGTGAGGAACTTGAGCAAGTAAATGAGTGAAATAAAAATGAATCTAGGCTACTTGCAAGAGTGAAAAGAAAACTTGAAAGTGCAAAGCAAGAAACCACTCACCAATGCTACCTCTTACTAAATGAGGAGACAAGGATGCCAAGGGGTCGAACTGCTTCTCTATATAGCCTTCTCAAGGGGTCGAATTCCCTCCTTTAGGCCGACTTGATGATCCCAAGGCCGACTTGTACTTTTGGAGCTTCCAAGATTTTCTAGACTAAAAAATAATTTTTTTACAAATATATTTTGCTCGGAAGGGTCTTATAAACATGATGTTGACTCCTTTGACTCAAGACAATAAATCCTAAGACCTAACAAACCCTAGAAGCACAAAGAACATGCTTTTACCTAAAAGACCATCAATAATGAGCATGAAACCCATGCTTTAATAATAATAAATTTTCTTTTCTTTTCTTGTTTGTTACATAGGATACATATTGAAATGAGTACAACAATTATGAAGACTAAAACTAGTTACGTTTCTCAACACTCCTTAACTAGGGAGGTATTCATAATTGTACAGCCAATACAACATCAAATCTCAAACTGAAGAGTTCTCACGAGAAGATTCAGATTGATAAGCCATACTGTAAACATCATCATCATGACTAACACTATCTCTGAGGCCTAACTAGACAAGCTCTTATTTAATTAAGAGCATTATGCTGGGAGGTTTTACGTGTGATACCGCACTACCTCTACAAGGTTCATACCCTATCCGAATGTCTACAAGGTATGTCCTTTTAGGACTATTCTTATCTTGGATGTCCAATCCTGAGTCCTCAAAGAATTTCAATCCTCTTCGACCACTCTTTTCTTGAATGCCTATCCCATTCTCAAAGAGTGTCGGTAACTTTCCTTTCTTGGATGTTATATGCTCAAGGAAACCACAAATGCTTATCCAATCCTCCACCATTCTCTCTTCATGACCTTCACTTAGACTTACGACTGTTAGTCCTAGTCAAGTGCATGACATATGAAGACGAAAATGCACATGTGATGCCTAACATCACTCCCTCTCATCTAGAGAGGACATCCCTATTCTCCTTTAATCTTGAGAATAGAACCTTTCTCCTTTACAAGGAGACTCCTTTACTCGCTCAAAATCAGAGGAGACCTAGACTTCCTTTCTATTTGGGAAGTCATCATCACAAGCCTTACAACTTGTCTTCATAAGAGTATCAACTACATAGTTGCCCAACTCCCTCTTTCCTATACATCATCGAGCTTTCTTTCTTTCAAGGTATTATGGAGCCACCTTCTCTTTTCAATCTTGTGACAGGTTCCAGGCCAATCTTCTTGCTCTTTACTTTCTTCTATGATATGAAAGCATTACATTGAGCCTTCCCAAACTTGGAGTTGATCACAACTTCTTTTAAAGTGATCTTCTTTTGACCTCCAGGTTATCTTCTCGCACTGCTACCTTTTAATCACAAGATGTCCATATTTTGACTTCATAGTTGCCAAGTACCAGATATCGAGCTTCCCTCAATATCCTTCAGCAATACAGTTGAACTTGCCTCAATTGTCATTATATATTCCTGCATCATCTTCTAGGTAGCAATATAATATGTTAACCGGATAACCAATAATAATGAAAATCAAACTTACCTCATCATGATGACCTTCTTGTTCCATTAACATCCTTATCAACCATCTCCACTTGAACTTCCTTCATGCATCAAAGTGCCCAAGGATCGAACTTGATTACCAAGTTACAACTTTTCTTCTAGAGAATCAACTGGATGTTAATCATATATATATTCTAGAGAAAGTCTTAAATTCTTTACACATCCTTAAGTAAGTCAAAACATATTCTTTTCAAGTATCATATATCCATACACCTAAGCATATTTTATGACCAACTTTCTTTTCACAAGATTCTACACATATGAATCTTATCCAAAGTTTTATATCCAACATGCATTCCTATGCTTTCATCTGATCATCTAGCTATTTATATATCTCACAAAGAGCCTGCATCCTGACCCATTGCATTCCTTCATCCCTTTACCAGTATTGATTCCACATTACATGGAATGTCTACTAACCTTGTCATGATGCTTTTCCCAAAGACCTTTCAAAATGATGGTCTTTCCTGAATCATGATGATTCAACTAAGCATGATGAAAACTTCTAACATAATGTTAGACAATACATTTATGATCAATATGCAAAATGGTCTATCTATCCATCTATCTAGATGATCTCTACAAAGCAACTTAATCATGTAAATTCTAGACATGCTACTATCATATGCTTCTTTCTATGATGCTATGTAAAACATATTATCCTAAAAGAAAGATTAAACTTCACAGAGAACCTGATAGTTAGTGAACCTTCCATAGTAGTAAAGATCTTTCACTTCTTCCTTCTTTGACTTATTCTTAAATTCTCCTACTACTTCTGCTACATGAGCTTCACTCCTTTCCTTTCCCTTGTTGTTCTGTAGGCTTGAACAATCCCTATTAAAGTGTCCAAACTCATTTCACTTAAAGCATTGAACTGTGGACATATCTTTCTTCTTGGACTTTCCAAACTTTCCCCTTTTCAGCTTCTTGACTTGGCCTAACAAGGCTTGAGATTGCTCATCTGATCCAATATCATCCTTGACCTTGATCCTTGATTCTTCCAATATGCACTGCGCCTACATCTCATCAAAGGGAGTTGAATATTTCTTGGAGTAAATGCTTGTAGCAAAGCTTCTCCATTCTGGTGGCAATGCATTCAGTACACAGACGGTTACTTCAAAATCAATGATTGGTTCCCCAAGTCCTTGCAGATGGTCTCTTAGTTTAGAGACTCTCATGAGAAAGGATGCTAAATCATCATCCTTTGATTTCTTCATTCTATACAACTTGTTCCTCAATGACATCTTTTGTCTTGTTGTATTTACTGAGTACAAATTCACTAGCTTTTCTTACATGGCCTTGGAAGTCTTCAAGTTTGCAACAAATGGAACAAGAGAATCCTTATTTGATTCAACTATGATCCTTTGAGCCCTTACTTCCCCTTTCTTGTATTTTGCTAGTTCTTATGTCTTGTCTTTCTCAGATTCAGTGATTTCCCCAGTAACATGTTGGAATTTCTAAGTCTAACTATTAGAAACCCTTCATGTACTTTACTGATTTATTCCTACGTACTTGTTCTGTTAATTAGCAAGTTATTTACCATGTAAATATTGGAAATAAATACAAGTACATGCTCAACACATTACAGATCATCAACTGAAGGAAACAAAACAAGCACACAAGTGACACCGTTATTTTTGGACTAATGTCCCCGGAAAAACCCAATGTTGGAAAACAGGTGCAACTATCTGAGGGTTCGATTTATTAAGCAGTTTCAGAATACAATCTGGGTGCCAAAACCGACTCACCCAACAGAGAAAAAATCTCGGCAGTAGTACCTCTCAGTGGGAGACAGATGTTCCGGCTGAAACCCCGGATAATCATCTGGCAGCTTCACAGCTCTAATCTGCCCCACGAAACCCTAGCGTCAGCCTCTAGGGACACCGTCAGCCCTTTCTGGCCCAGCGTTTGCCCAACACCACTTTGGCTTGGCTTGCGTCAGCGTCTGGAGGCACTGCGTCAGCCCTCTGGCCCTCTGCGTCACCCACGCTAGCCCTTTGAGGCACTGCACAGCTCTTGGCTGCCTTTGCATGAGCCCTCGTTGGCTCTATGTGAACCCCTAGCTAGTTTTGCGTCCCTCACTCTCAGCTACTGCATTGATCCTCCTGGTGCTATCTCTGCCTCTTTGCTTCTGTATTCACTACCCCTTAGCTGCAACTTTGATCACTCTCTTGACTTCCTCAGCAAACCCAACCCCAGAAAGTTGAAATCTTGATCAACTCGGTGTGTCCTCCAAGTGACCCTCAACGCTCCTTTTATACTTTTCTCGTTGACAAATCAACAACTGAGATTAAGTCTCTAATCAACGGCGAAGATTAATTCTGGCTTGATCCATGACTTTTGGACCCTTCTAACACAGTTTTATATTAATTCACATTAATATTTTATTTTCCCTAAGTTTAGACTTAGGGACTCCGACTCCATTAAAACTATTAATTATTTTAATATCTCCCAAACTGTTTAGAATCTACCCAAACTATTTCTGGGTATTGGAGATCTCATGTGCTTTAGCCTCTCCACCAAGTTTCAAGGCTAGAGCACATCCGATGCTACCCCAAATCAACATAACATACTCCATCACTTCTTGTTCTGTGACTATCAAGTCAATTCTTTTCTTCCATGCTAGATAGTTTGATGCCCCAACGAGCTTATTGCTGTCCTTGCAGAAAGAACCTGTTGGAAATCAGAAATGCAGTAAAGATTTTCTTGATCTTGATAATTACTTGTGATGTTTCTAGGTATTGGAGATCTCATGTGCTTTAGCCTCTCCACCAAGTTTCGAGGCTAGAGCACATCCGATGCTACCCCAAATCAACATAACATACTCCACCACTTCTTGTTCTGTGACTATCAAGTCAATTCTTTTCTTCCATGCTAGATAGTTTGATGCCCCAATGAGCTTATTGCTCTCCTTGCAGAAAGAACCTGTTGGAAATCAGAAACGCAGTAAATATTTTCTTGATCTTGATAATTACCAAACGCAGCAACACATAAAACAATGGTCACAAGATGTAGGCACATGCTAGGGCAAAACCCCCATCGAGGGGGAAACCCAGTCAAAGTAATTCTTCCTTTCAATAGTATTCTTTGAGACTCTTTACCCTAGATCAATACCAGACCTTCCCTCCACACCAAGTCAGCCTCCAGAAGATTTACCTCTTCCCAGCAACTTCGACTATGCAGCGACTTGCAGCAGCTAACAACTTCTGGCAGCAATCCAACTTGGAAGACTTCGATCTCCTAATCTAGAGCACGACACAGAGAGAGAACACCACCAAAATTTCGATTTTCCTTGACTCCTTAGACTCACCAAAATTCGCATTCACTTCGACTTCCCAACAACAGACTTTGCTAGCTACCCACTTTGCACCTCTTCCCAACAATAAGATTTTCACACTTCTGCCCAATGGAGAGAATTCAAACATTATGAGAAGTGATGCTCCAAATGAATTCGATGTCCTTCCTTTTATAGGCTTCTTGTGGGGTCAATTAGGGTCTTAGGCCAACTTGATCTTCCCTTAGGCCGACATGGTGTGGAGGTTACATAATTCATATTTGACTCAATAATTTAACCTTTTTACATGATTCAAAAGCCCAATAAGGGTCTCTTTAAATGTACGATAATTCTATAGTCTCAGAATAAATCCTAGAAGTCCTCAATGGGGAATTTGACCTAAAACATGGTGACCCAAGCGCAAAATCCATGCTTTAATAAGTCACAACAATAATAATAAAAATTCTTTTCTTTATTCTTTTGACATGTACATTACATGATGACTCAAGTACATTATTGAAGATCGAACATAGTTACATTTTACAATAGAATCCATATGACTTGAAGATTCAAACATGATGTAATAATATGATACTTACTTGAGACCAAGATTATTCTTGATGATGTCTTCAACCTTCTTGATGTCTTCAATATCCTTAAAGAGTCTTCAACAATGTTTTGAAAGATGTTTCCTGAGATTCCAACAACAACTTCCAAGATCTTTGATGCCTTCTAAATAGATCTTCTTTCAAGAGAGATCAACACCCTTCTTGTACTTTTCCTTTGATGTAGTCTTGATCTTCTTCAGTAGAAACCCTACTTCTAGGTCTTCTACCAATGAGTCTTCAATCCTTCTTGAAGTCTTCTTCTTGAGAGTTTCCTTTTTCGCTTCCTCTTGACAAGTAATTCCTTCTAGTGCCCTTCAAGCTGCCTTCCTTGTTCACCTTAGCTCTGATACCATGTTGGACAATGGAAAGTGGCAACTATTAATCTTATTTTCCTTTAACCTTGATATTTGCTTGTGAATCTTATTTATCTTATTTATGTTCTTTAGTTAGATCTTTTCATCAAACAATATTAAGAACAATAATAACAACAATGGAGGACACAAATATTGGGCTCTCAACAAGGTCAAAACCCCTACAAGGGGAAAGCTCGGAAAACTCTTCTCTTCTTATGCTCCTGCTTTTGCTGCTCCGTAACTTGCTTCTTTGATGGCTTCCGATGAACCCTTCCTCTCACTTTTTGGCTTCACAATGGCTTCTCCTCTTTACTCTTTCTCTTTCTCTTCTGATGGCTTCTGATATCTTTCCTCCTCGGTTCCACTGTTTCTATTATGTCTGTATTCAATCCTTGGATCCTCCATGAGCAATATTATGATCAATGGGCATCAATGGGCAACCACACATGTCACAAGAATTTGCCATCACAAACACTGCCATATTGACATCAATGACAACCTAGATTATCGATCTCCCCTTTTGTCATTGATGGCAATATTCTTCTTCTCTCCCCCTTTAACATCAATGGCAAAGGATGAGCAATACCCATAACTTCACTCAGAGGCGATCGACTCTGGAACATGCACCCCGACTGCAAATCGCTTCAGAACCCTAACCACTAGCCGCCTCTGACGGCTTACGCCCTCGCCGCTGCCGGACTCCTGCTGGAAGCCTGCAATGGCAAAGAATGCAGGAGGGGAGAGCTCCGCCTCCCCTCCATTGGTTACTCCAATCTCTGACAAGGAACAACATGCAAAACCTCTGAAACCCTCTGGCGCAGTCCTTGAAACTGGGCAGGAAGGACAAAGGACGAATGAAGAAGAGATACCCACAGCCCAGACTGAAAAGGAAAACACAGAAAAAGAGGCGCACAACAACGCTTCGTCGTCACAGCCAAAGGCGACCTCGGCCACCTGTATCCCGAAGGCTGCAGAGCGTATCAAGGTCGATCTGCCAAGCCACCGCATCAACGGTGAGATCCAATACATGCAGGATCATGCACTAATAGGGAAGTTTATGGGATTTTGGCCTACTGAAAAGGCCTTACAAGGCTGGATAGCCTCAAAATGGAAGCCTAAAGGACAGGTTACCCTGCAGCTTGGACCGAAAGGCTTCTTCACAGCCATCTTTCATTGTGTGGAGGACAAAGCGCGGATATTCGAAGGCGGCCCATACTTCTTCAACTCTTCAGGTCTCTATCTCACGGAATGGAAACCAAGATTTAACCCTGATAAAGAAGATTTCAGCTGGGCTCCGGTCTGGATAAGAATGTATTCCCTCCCAGTGGAATATTGGAAAGAAGAAACGCTGGCAGATATTGGCAACAAACTTGGGACCTTCATCAAAGTTGCGGCTGAAACAAAAACCCGCAAATACACCTCGTATGCCAGGATCTGCGTCCAGATGCACCTAACCAAAGCTTTAGCTGATTCGGTAAGTCTCTTTCACGATGACTTTGAATGGATACAGCCTTTAGATTATGAGCATATCCCCTTCCGCTGTCGCAAATGTCATGAGCATGGCCACCTCTTCTGAGACTGTCCATTAAATTCGCAGTCCAAAGCCACATCTGATGTCTCTGATAAAGACTCGGAAGGTTATACCAAAGTTCCCAACCGCCGCAGGCATGCCAAGAAAAGCCAGGTAGTCTCGGACAATGCCTTCAAAGCCGACTCCCAGAACAGATTTTCGGTTCTCGCTTCGCAAGTTATGCAAGACCAACCCAGCTCTGACCCCCTAAAGAAGCCCCTTATGCCTTCATCCTCCCACAACCCCTCAGCCCCCATGCAGTCCTCAGATCCCGCCTCTTCTCACCTCACTCCTAACCCTTCTTTGGAGAATGCAAAATTGGTTTCAGATCTTAGTCCCTTCACCTCCTCACAGGGGAAATCTATATTGGATAATAAACAGCAAGACTCGGCCATGGAGCTAGATGCAGCTCTAGCTCTCAGTCTACATGAAGAAGCAAATGAGGAAGAACAGAGCTCTCCTATTGTCATGGAGGAAGATCAGGTGGACGTCAGCTTAGATGGTCTTGACATCTTCAAACTTGAAACGACATGCAAGCAAAAGGAATACAATTCAATTCCCCCCTGGAAAATAGACAGACTTGAAGGAGTCCTGACCAAAGTGCAGCATAATAAAAGTCTTGGCATACAAGGAGGCAGCCCCTGGGACGCAAAAAAGGCGCTCAAAGAAACCAAGAAAAGGGGGAGAAAGACAGACCTTCAGAGGACCATAATAGTAGGTGAAATACTTATGGAATCGGGGCGATTCCCTAAGTTGACAAAGTTCTATAAACCTAAACCTCAGTTTACATGAAGCTCATCTCCTGGAATGTGAGAGGACTCAACAGTCCCTCAAAACATAGAATGATCAAAAACCTGATTCAACAAGAAAAACCATCCATAGTTTTTCTTCAAGAAACCAAAAGCAGCAACGAAGCTATTGAAAGAATTCGAAACAAGATCTGGGCAGGAAGCAACTCTATTGCAGTAGACGCCTCTGGAGCCTCAGGCGGTCTGGCCATTCTGTGGAACCCGCAGATTATTTCATTATATGACTTCCATGCCACCCTTCATCTTATCCAAGTATCCTTCCACCTTACAGGCACCAATATCCATGGGCATCTCACAAATGTTTATTTTCCACAGACAATACAGCAAAAACTGGACCTTCTGGAAACGATCTCCATCCTCAATGAAAATAGGCAATTTCCCCTCTGGATCGGCGACGGCGACTTCAACATAATAACATCCATGGAGGAGAAACAAGGAGGCAGAATCAGTCTCGATAGTGACAGCAATGGCCTCAGACAATTCATACAGACCAATCAACTTATGGATATTCCAACCTCCAATGGAATTTTCACTTGGACTAATAAGCGTCGAGGTATTCACCATATTGCCTCTGTTAAGAAACCAGCTCAAGAAAAGATAGAAAAGATAGATCAACGCCTTAGAATTCAGCCTCTTCGAGGGGGCAACCTCCTTTACATTACATAAATGAACAATTCTTCGATGATACAAATGACAAAACCTCCTTTCTATATATAGGAGTCTAAGGAGTCACAATATAATCCAGCCGACCTAACAATAATAATATAAAGCCACAAAAATAACAATAGAGGGATTCTATGGGGCACAGAAATAATAATATGGGGGTAATAGGGGCACAACAATATAAATAAGGGGTATAACTACAATAGTAATGGGGTAATCACTAGTATTATAGGGACCCAACATGCCCCTCTCCTTCAAAAAAGTGTTGTCCTCAACGCTTGAGTAGTTCTGGATACTTCTGCATAAAATTCTCATCCTCCCATGTGGAATCTTCAGCGGATAAGTTCTTCCACTTGATAAGATACTCTGAAATTGATCGATTTCGTAGCTGTCGAGTTCTTGTTTCTGTGACTGCTTCCGGTTCCAATATAATTTTTCCTTCCTCATCAAGTTCTGGCAATATTGTTTGAACTGGGAGCTTGTCGCCTATAACCTTCTTTAAACATGAAACATGGAAAACTGGGTGCAATCGAGAAGCTACAGGAAGCTCCAATTTGTATGCCATAGTACCAATCTTTTCCAACACCTTGTACGGACCATAATACTTTGGTGATAATTTATTATCCTTCTTAGCTTGCTTTAGGGACATTTGCTTATATGGTTGTAGCCGTAGGAATACCCAATCACCTACATCAAAACTTCTTTCACTGCGATGTTGATCTGCCTGTTGTTTCATTCTATTTTGTGCCAACACGAGGTTATCCTTTAAGAGTTGGAGGACTTGTTGTTGATGTTCGATGTGATGTTCCACTGCTTGAACCTTAGAATTTTCTCTTAAATATGATGTGATTGATGGTGGTTGGTACCCATAAAGTGCCATAAATGGGGTCATTTTTGTTGCTGTATGGAAGGAAGTGTTATACCACCATTCAGCCAGAGGCAACCATTTGACCCATTGTGTCTGTTTATCAGATACAAAGCAACGAAGAGATCCTTCCAAACATTTGTTTACTATCTCAGTTTGCCCATCAGATTGAGGATGATAAGATGAGATATGAGCTAATTGAGTACCCAGACAAGAAAATAATTCTGTCCAAAAATTTCCAGTGAAAATGGGATCTCTGTCACTTACAATAATCTTTGGGTTTCCATGTAGCTTTTGAACTGTTTCCATAAATGCAGTAGAAACTGTACTGGCTTTAAATGGATGTGATAATGCACAAAAGTGTGCATACTTGGTAAGTCTGTCAACTACCACCATGATGACACTCTTTCCCTCAGACTTGGGTAAACCTGTGATAAAATCCATTGAAACCTCCTCCCAACGTTGGCTTGGAATGGATAAAGGTTGTAATAGACCCGGTGTCTTAATTGTTTCAACTTTATTTTGTTGGCAAACCAAACATTCCGCCACAAACTTTTGAATATCTGATTTAAGGCCATCCCAAAAAAATTCCTTCTTAACCCTGTGGTAAGTTTTTAAAAATCCTGAGTGCCCTCCTAAGGGAGAAGTGTGCAATTCCATAAGAATCTTTTGTTTTAGCTGGGAATTCTTACAGAGGTATAAGCGATCTTTGTACCATAACGAATCATTTTGCCAGCTAAATGTATCAGAAGTACTGGAATCTTGTTGTAGCTTTCGAATAAGTGCCCACACTTCTTCGCCATTCTTCCATTCCTCCTTTGCTTCGTTTATCCAATCTGGTTGGATAATAGAAATGGCACACAACAATGCTTCCATATCGTCATCCTTTCTTGAGAGTGCATCTGCCACCACATTTTGCTTCCCTTTTTTGTAGATGATTTCAAAGTCATAACCCAACATCTTTGTGACCCACTTTTGTTGCTCTTCAGAGGATAATCTTTGTTCTAAAAAGTATTTAAGGCTATCATGATCCGTTTTTACCTTGAAGTGTCTTCCCATTAGGTAGGGTCGCCATTTCTTAAGTGCATGGAGTATTGCCAACATTTCCTTCTCATAAATAGCTTTGCTTAAAAACTTTCCCTTGATTGGACGACTTTCAAAAGCAATGGGTCTTTCATCTTGCATTAGAACAACACCAATTCCATTTCCTGAAGCATCACATTCCACAAACTGGCTTAGAGGATCCAGCTCTCCGATTCGGATGACCCCAAGCACTTCAGGGGCAAGGTGGAGGACGAGCCGCATACCACCGACGATGAATAATTCAACCATCAGTTCGCTCTCAGTGGCCGGGAAGGGAAAGCTTTTCTCTGTTTTCGCTCATCGTTATATGTATGTGTTCGGTTTCAGTCCAGATCTCAAAATCTATGTGTTGGCTATCCATGTGTTCTATGTGTCGGCCATAAGCAATGTCATGTGTCGTAATGTTAGTCTGTCATTGCATCCAATTTTTGTACCTGTTCAATTTCGGATATGTCTAAACTTGGGCAAACTGTCAATCTCTCGACAGGAGTTACAGGGCTAAGGCCCTGTTGTAATACTGATGTAATTTTTGACTTTTTGTAATATAATAGAATAGCTTGATTCAGAAAAAAAAAAAAAAAAAAAAAAAAAAAAAAAAAAAAAACATCAATGGCAAAGGAGTGCACAAGGACTCCCCTTGTCGAACTGCTCCCTCTGTCAAACTGCTTCTGTTCTTTATGAATATAATATTTTTATGGGTATGTTACTCCCCCTGTCGTGGTGCTCTTCTTTTTACTCAAGATAGAAGGATTGTTGCCTCATCATCAACTAGCACATTATCCCCTCTTCATGTCTCAGAACTTCTTCATAATGCTTTCAACAATGCTTAAATATGCTCCACTTCAATGCTTCAAAACAAAACTCCATTGTCATACACCAAATGTCCAAGTCCAATTTTTTTTATGTTTCTACACTGTATTCTGTTGTCTCCACAGTCATAATTAAGGGGCCTTCACAGTCTGAATCAAGAGAAAATGCCACTGAAATTGTCATTCTTGCCGTCTTTCTTCAAATCAGGATTCCTTTGTATCTCTGTGCTTCTCCTTAAGTTGCTGAGCTATATTCGACTGCACAACATTCTCCTTTCTATAATCCTTTTGATGAGCCATCTTTTCCTTGTGTTCTTGTAAAAGTCTCTACAAGTTATCTCCACTAGCAGATTTTGATGTCCAATCTGTGACTGTCTTTAAATTTTTTTTATTGGTTGACAACTTTTTGCAATGCTTCAATTATGCTAGATTCTTCCAATTGCTCTTGCTTCAAGCTCCATTCCCAGATGTATCTGTTTGTTTGAAGGTTGCCTCTATTTGTGTCCATAATTTACCTGTTCTCACATCAAATCCCTGAGTCGAGACATTTAACATCTGTAATAACAGCAACATAGTTATTTTCCCTATTTCTCTAGCATTGGATGGCCTTCTCTGTTGCTCCAATTTATCCTTAGCGATCAAGTGGAAAACATCTTCAACAACAGTCCAAAGAATGGTTATAAGATCATGTTCTTCAATGTAGTGCTCCTGAGAAATGATCTTTATCAAAGAATGATTGTTAATATAGCTCATCAAGGATTTCATAAGGACCCTTTCACGAATAGCTTCTGCAATAATGATCAAGAATCACAGGCTCCCCTTAATTGTATGTATCATCTCTTTTGACAAAGTCTTCCCATCAAATGCTTAGATTGTTTAAGATTAGGTCAATAACATGTGTTGTTGGGTGGAGAGTTCAAGGGACTTTGGGATTATATTTGCTTCCTTCTCCATACTTGTGTAACTTTCTTATCTGGCATAGTTCTAGCTTGATAAGGTGCCCGAATCAAGTTACAATTACGTGCCATATGACCAATGTTATGACACTTGAAGCATTCTATGTTGTTCATGAATAAGAATTCATGACTTCTTCTTGTAAAATTGCTTCTTGGAGATTGACGGGGATCATTATAAGCCCTACAATCTTTTGCCATGTGTCCAAAGTTTGTACAAGAATAACAATAACCAAGAAATAAACTTTGGTACCTGGGAGATGGAGATTTCCTTGATGTACTTCTGAAGCCTTTCTACCTTGGGATTCCTTGATAACATTCATTGCCTTTTGTATTCTTGACATCATTTGCAAGTCTTCTTGGAGCGGGATTTCTTCCATTGTTGCCTTCACTCTTCTCCTTGCCTTTGTTGGAATTGGGAGCATTATTATTTCCGTCAGGCTTCCTCATGTCCTTGTTGTTTGAAGTATGGTCACCCTTGCTTGAGGATTCACCTTCATAGCCAAGACCTGATTTATCAAATGGAGATCTTTGATGGCTAAGCATGTCATCCAAGGTTTGAGAGCTCTTCAAGATTTTTTCCGTCCCTTCAACCTTTTTCCCGAGGGAGACAATCTCTTCTTCCAATCTTTCACAATCATTATTCTTCTTAGCAAGTTGTTTATCAGTTTCTTCCTTGATACGAGTAGCTTCATTTGCTTCTATCTTAAGGGAGATGATATCTAACTTCATTTTGAATATTTCTTCATTTTCTTTTGCTAGGCTGCTCTCCATTTCTTCCTTGATTCTTGTAACTTTACATGTTTCGGCCTTGAGAAAGTTGAGGTCGGATTTTAGTTTGAATATCTCTTCATCCTTTGTTTTTAGTTGGTATATCTTGGTGTTTCTCTCCTTTTCTGCTTCATCAACCTGTCCTTCTATGATTACCAATGCTTCCATTGTCTTCTTAGGTCCTTGTGCTAACTTTCTTGCTTCTTGTAGTTGAGATTTGAGAGAGGAGACCTCTACCTTGTACTAACCAATCTCTTCATCAAGTTTGTTCAAGCTCTTGTGCCTTTGTTCCAACTGACTTGACAAGATATCTTCCTGTTTCTTTGCCTTATCCAATTGATTTGTCATGGATATGACTTCTTCATGATGCTTTCTTTTGCTTTGATGAAATTCCTTCATAAGCTTGGCAAGCTATTCATCCCTTTCTTATACTTGAAATTTGACAAGGTCAACTTTCTTCCTTGTTTTGTCTTGGTCACCAGCTAGTGCTTTCTTATTAAGTTCCTCGTTTTCCTTTTTCAAATTGAAAATCTCTTCCATGGCAGCCATAAGTTCAGTGAGGAGATCTTCTTCAAAGTCTTTTTCATTCTTTTCATTTTCTAGGTCTTCTTTAGCCTTGATGTCATCAATCTTATCTTCAGCTTCCTTGATGGGCTCTGGATTTTCTTCTTGTTTTCCATCATTTTCTTGACTAGAGATCATTGTCAACACTCCTTTTGAGTGAAGATCATGAAGTTTGTCCCATATACCCTTCTCTGACGAACATTCTCCTAAATTGTTCTTTATAGAATCTGGTAGCCCATTCAAGATTGCCTTCATCGCTTTTGCATTGTGCTCCTTGGATTCTCCATCCATCATGTCATCAATGATTACTGATTCCCATACTTCAGTGCCTTGAGTCTTTAAGAAATTCCTCATTCTTGCCTCCCATATATCCAGTGTTGCGGGGGAGCGCCCCCCCCCCCCTCGCTCCCGCTCCCGATCCGCGCTCCGGGCGGGAGCGCGCTCCCTAAAAAAAATTTCGCTCCCTACCTTTTCGGGAGCGTTTTGCCTTTTTTTTTTTGTAGTAATGTTCGAAATGCAATTTTTTTTGAAAGAAACAAATAGTTTTTGAGTGGGGCAACTTAATGATCAAGTCTAGGCCCTAGTATTGATATGCTATTCATGGTAATGTTAAATTCTTAAAGTAAAAGTGACATTTTCTTTAATTTTCATTTTCATCCTTTTACTTAAATTTTTAACATTACCATGAAATGACTCAGGATGTTTGAGAGTGGTTTCGTCCTCATTGGATTTCATATGGAGAAAGTAGAATTTTAGATTTCATTCAAAATCCAGCAGACTTATCAGTTTTTCAAGATTTCAGGATTGGGGGATTGCAATGTTTCCATTGAATTTTGTCATGTATTAGGGTATGGAACTCATATTTAATCAAGAGTACCAATCCCTCTATGTACCTTGATGTTAGTGACATTGGTTGTCGAACTCCTCTATCATGACCCTTCTAAAAATGTACGCATCACTCAAACAAAATCTTGACTTGACATGCTATGCTTTTTCTATCTTATGTTAATGCTTAGAGGGTGATATTAATGACAAAGATCCCTATACAGATACAAAGGTAATGACAAAGATACCTCTGGATATTAATGCTTGGAGGGTGATATTAATGACAAAGATCCTGATTTTGCAACAAGACTAAAAAATTAGACATTTCTCGTGGTGGCAAGAGGCCCAAGCATAAGAAATAGATAATAGATTTACTTCTCTTTTCTAGTTTCTAGTAGCTTTTATAACTATTGACTCTTTCATATTTATTATGATATTTTTTTAAACAATATATGACAATTTAAGTTTGAAGTTGGCAATTATAACTCATTAGTAATGAATTATGAATATGATGCTTCATGAAAGTTGAAAGTTGTTTCATTTCATTTCATTTTATAACATTTCATTTCATGTTAGATATTATTTGTTGTAATGGTTACACTTAGCTTACAAGTACAACTTTGGTGATCAATGATGATAAATGTTATATATTGAATTTTGAAAGCTTGAAACTTTAAGATTGATGAATCATGAGACTCAATATGTTGTATGTTACTATGTTACTAACTTGCGGACGTGGTTGATGAAGATTATAACTTCTAGATGATTGTTGTTATATGGTTCAATCTATGCTTTTTTATGTTTTTTATATCTAATTCATCATTCTACATGTTTTTGTTGACATATATGTATCAAAAATTAAAAAATATAAAAAATATATATATTTTTAAAAAATCGCTCCGGGATTCGCTCCCAAACCGGGAGCTTCTGAAAATGGTCTCTCCCGCTCCCGCTTCCGCTCCCGCTCCCCGCTTCCGCTCCCGCTCCCAAGTAACATTGCATATATCAAAGTTCCCATTGAACAATGGAGCTGTCACAAATTGATTGACTTCAATTTTGGTGGTTGAGGGAGACACATCTTTAGGAGGATTGGGGACTTTCTTCTTTTGCTTCGCCATTTGTGTTCTAATGATCAACCTTCAAGCTGTTAGACTTTGAGTGAAGGTAATGGCTCTGATACCAATTGTTGGAAACACTGAGAGGGGGGGTGAATCAGTATTCCTTTTCAATTGTTATTTTTACTAGTTAAATCATTTATATTTAGAACACAAAATGAACAATAGGAATAAATGCTTTTATTAATATAATCTTTACAATAAATCAGGTACAATATATATAAGGCTCCAACTTGTTGCCAAGCACCAACTTGGTCTTTTGTGAGGCTCCAACCTCTAGGGCACCAACCCTATCTTCTCAAGGCACCAACCTTGTGTTTAGGAGCACCAACTCCAAGGACACCAATCCTTCCAATTCTAAGGCACCAACCCCAAGGGCTTCGACCCTATCTTGTCAAGGCACCAACCTTGGATTTAGGAGCACCAACTCCAAGGACACCAATCCTTCCAATTCTGAGGCACCAACCCCAAGGGCTCTGACCCTATCTTGTCAAGAAATGTTTTGATTGTATTATACTGCTCTCAAAATCTTCTTCACTGTGTTCTGTCAATTTACAGCTTCACTGCTACATCAATGACAACCTGTCTTCATATGAAGGAGTCTTCACAATTCTTCATATTGCCCAAACAGAGTCTGCAAAGTTACCTCATGATGATTTCAAATAGCCATCATGATCTACAAGAGTCTTCACACGACTTCAATGTCTCTGCAATGAACTGCACTAAGCTCTGCACAAAAAACAACTCTCTATTTCAAGCCTCCGTTCTCACTGTCATGGTAAATGCTTCAGGAGTGATTGATTCAGGATTAACTGCTTTAAGAGTGACTTCTTTAGAGGAGTGACTGTCGCGGATTCATATTATGCGTTCAATTAAAAACAACCCTATTCATACTCAGATAATCTTCTTAGATTTGCAGAGCATCCTTTTGAACTGTTATCTGAATCACACTCAAACACAGGTCCGAGCTTTTCAATAAATAACCCAATCAACAGAATGTTCGACCTTCGGCTTCCGTCTTCTTCCGCTGGACCTTTCAGCTTCCTTCTTCTTTCGCTGGACCTTTCAGCTTCCTTCTTCGCTCGCTCGACCTTCGGCTTCCTTCTTCTTCCGCTGGACCTTTCGGCTTCCTTCTTCGCTCGCTCGACCTTTGGCTTCCACTTTCGTTCGCTCGACCTTTGGCTTCCTTTTTCGCTCGCTCGACCTTCGACTTTCTTTCTACTATTCCTTCGGCTTCCTCTGTCTCTTCAAGTTCACGAGTTGTGAACTTCTTTATGCTCTATTTTTATGCCCGAGATAGATACTTAGAACTGAAGCGTTTTAACTAGTTTTTATACGAGTTTCACCAATGACCAAAGGACATGTCTATTGGAGGGAGGCTGACTTGTATATTAAAAATATATATCGGAGAGTCTTTTATCCATAGACTTGATTATTCACGGAAACCATATAAGAGCTGCTATACCCACATGGAGGTCCCACATGCCACATCATCACCTTTAATCGCAATCACAACTTTCAAAGGTCTTTTACAAGTCGTGCCCATAACATAGCCGATGGCCGATTGCCCCTACTAGATGCGATATTATATTAAACTGTTTCGATAAACCCGTTGGGTCCACCACTTTATCGCAATCGTAATTTCATAAGACTCCCACAATTGCAACTTTATGAAAATCCAAATTAATAGAGGTCCCCACACGCCATGGCTTTAATCCTGCAATTGCAATTTCATGAGAATCCCGCAATCGCAACATTCAATATCACCGATATTCACATATCACCCTGTAGCGGATGCGATATTTAATAAACCGTTTTTAATAAGTCTGTCAGGTCGACACCTCTATCGCAATCAGCGGTTTGACATCCATTTGAAACTTGCAATATGAAAGTTCTGATAGGCGGATGCAATATTACATAAAGGTATGTTCTAATGGAGCTATCGGGTCCGCGTATTATATCGCAATCTATGGTTTGCGGGACTTCGACTGGCACACGGATTAAAACAGCCTTAACCCCCGCAGTTGACTGTGATCTAAGAGTTGAATATGAGATCGACGGCTAGGATTGAGTGCGGGACTTCAGCCACGATCAAGGAAATCGGTACTTTCGTACCCCCGCAATTGCTAATCCCGTTGATCTAACAGATCTGACGATCTAGATCTATTCCTCCGCCATTCTTCTTCCGCAAGCACTTGGGTTTGATCTCCGCCATTCATTTCTTGACTCCATTATATTGCAATAGGGGTTTTAATGTGACAAGCCTTCATAACTTGCGACGCGAAGGTTCCGATACGCGCGGATGCGATATTACAATAGGGCGGTTACCATAACTTGTTTTCGGGTCCACAATACATATCGCAGTCAGGGGATTCAACGTGACACATAATAAAATGGTAAAGCCGCTGATAACCCGCCGATATAATTCCTCCAATGCAATGTTCCTCTTTTTTCTTCCGATAGCACTTACCCTTGGGCATATGCGAAAACCTGCTTCTGTTGCTCCATAACCTGCTTCTTTGATGGCTTCCGATGAACTCTTCCTCTCATTTTTTGGCTTCACGATGGCTTCTCCTCTTTACTCTTTCTCTTTCTCTGCTGGTGGTTTCTGATATCTTTCCTCCTCGGTTCCACTGTTTCTATTATGTCTGTATTCAATCCTTGGATCCTTCATGAGCAGTGTTATGATCAATGGGCATCAATGGGAAACCACACATGTCACAAGAATTTGCCATCACAAACACTACCATATTGACATCAATGACAACCTAGATTAACAAATCTGACCTCTGAAATGAGAGTTTTCTCATTTCTTGCACATTCTCTCTACACAAACTCAATTACATTCAAGCTCTATTACAGAAGGCTCTTGTATTCAATACACCAAATTCAATCTGTTTTGCTAGATTATCTAACAAATTCCTAAATTGGCTAAATCTATCTCTCTACATAGTAGCTAAATGACACTCATCGTATCTTCCCTAACAATATAGATTCTTCTAGATTATATTTAGGAAAATATTGCAAATTAAATAATTCAAAGGAAACCAACTTCCTTTGATAAATGGATTTTGACCTAAGAAGGTCAAAGGTGAATTTGGTTGGTAGATGCTCCTGCATCATAATTATTCAGAGTTATGGGTTGGGGGGAGGGGGCAATGCTAGACTAAGTCCTAGACAATCACAAAGTTTGAGATCACCTTGTTTGGAGCTATTATCCTTATCAATTGATGAGGTGTTGTCATTATCCATTGACGAGCTGCTAGTGAGATCTAGATCTAGAGGTGGTCAAATGAATGTACTATAAATTGGTACCATGCAATGGATACATTTGTTGCTTTCTTGCCATACTATTTGTTAACAGAAAATTTTTGAGGACCACCTCCAAATTGCTGAACTAGGTGCTGTTGGAAGCCAACAAGATATGCAATGAATGTGGGAGGCTTGAATTCATGAAACAACTGTGAATTTGTTTGCAAAGGGAAGATCTTTATATTGCAAAGTTTTGTTGTTGGACATGGGTTTGATCCTTCAAACAAGTGTGTATAGGTCACAGTTTTGTTCCATCTATGCCGCTAATTCTACCTTTTCTTATTATTAGAGAATGATGTTATATTCTCCCCATTTATCAGTCACAAATCTCACGACTTTGTAAAGTGAAAATAATTTTTATCTACATTCTATTTCATCGTGTAATTTAAATAGATGATTTTTGGTTCATTTGTTCTTTTTGCTTTCATTATTGTAGAGAACATATGAAGTTTCTATTGCAATAAGTTAGTTCAATTACTTGTTACATTGGATGATTGGCATAATTTTCGTATGTATATACATTTGAACTTTTGCTTCTCTCATATCTATACTCATATACAGTTTTGTTGTTTGACAGTTCACAAAGTTGGCTCGATATGATATGTCAGGCATTGGCATTAACTTCAAGGAAGTCTCCAATGCAGATGGTGTGACCAAGTTGAAAGTTTTAGGAATTATCTTAGGAGGCCCTGCTCATTCAGCGGGTGTCAAGCAGGCTAGTTCAACCACCCTGATACTTTTTTTCTTTATCGATTGTAATTGCTGTTTAAATGAATGCTTATTTATAACTTAGTTGATTATTAATGAGAAATATGTATTTATAGAGTTAATTTCCATCTTCGCCTGGATTTTGAAAAAATTGAAGTATTTATATTTGTTAGTGGCATTTTCACTGGTCATTGATTTGTAACTCGTCAATTTTTACTAATGGCAAGAGTAACTAGGATTAATAACATTGGAACATAGTTACATAGTTGAAAATTATAATAGAACAATATTTACCTTTTCTTCAAGCGTCGGAAGGAGAGTTATATGCTTTTGTGGTTATTGGATCTATATCATTCCATCAAGCTATGACTATTATCATGGAATAATATATTCGTGTTGTCCTAGTCATAGGCAGTTCTCAAATGAAAGTAACATTGATCTTGATCATTATGCATGCTTTGTGTTATGACAACCTTGCGAAAACAGTTTGCAACATAATTTCTTATTCATTTAATGTTGTTGTTTTTCCCAGGACATATAATGTTGTTCCTATCCTTGATTTTTTGACATTTGGCATTCTTCCTCTATGATGATGCCATCATTGGCTTTTTATCCACTAGTTATACATCACCATAAAAGATGATTCTTTTCCATCCTAGTTGTGGTTTAGAAATGATTGTTCGTCATTTTTGTCAAAAATTGCCTGTGATTTTCTTTCCTTCACCTAATAAAAATGTGTATAGTGATGTGCTTATTTTGTCTTGTCATGCAATTGTACAGTGATCACATCCTCACAAAATAATATTTTCTATGCAAGAGGTTTCTTCATGTAAGCTTTATGGTTGTTATTCATCACATTCTCAATTGGTGTTGCACATGTTGTGATATTATTGGAATTATCCCAATATTATTGCCAAACTGCCCCTCACCAATATTATTGCCAGAATTTATTGCAATAATTTCGCTGTTTTGAATTTATTGCAATAATTTCGGTTTGGAGATGATGGTAGTTATCACGCTGCTTCTCATTTTTGCGAATTAAGCCTCTGGGTCGGGCTTTTTTGGTCATTTTTGGTTTTATGTTGTTAATATTGAGATTTGAGAGGAGAAGCCGCCTTATGACCATTTTTCAACCAACAAACAAGGGGAAATCTGTAGTTTTATTTGCCATTAGCTCAGTATTTGTGGAGTGGAGATCTACTCCAATATACCATTTCCATATTTCTAGGTATGTAAAAAAAATTGCCTTCATTTTTTTTTGTTTTTCAAGATCTAGCATAGAGTATACAAAGTTGTAACTTGTAATATCCCTTTTAGATAAAATTCAAGGAATTCTGGGACACTATAGCTGTTCCTTTTATTTTTATTTTTATTTCATGATTTTCATCCAAAATTTCCAAAAAAATTACAAGCATCGGCATTTAGGAATAAAATTGCACAAGTAAAAGAAATAAAAAATGCTGCAACTTTAGAGAAAACACGGAACACATGCAGAAAAGCTCAGTTTTATTTAATTTACTAGCAAAATTACATGCCAATCAAAAAACTGAGATGATGGCCACAAATGACTGCAGGAATACTGAATCTGGCCTCCCAATCTGAAATTGAAATCAATAAACACCCTTGTGAATTCTGAATGAATTCACCAAGGATTGGTAGAGATGGGTTTTCGTCCTAAGGATTTTTGAAGCTGAGAATCATGTTCCCAAAATCCTCTCTAACAGAATATACTAGAAATCCAATATATCTCCAAATAGACCCTCAATTTTTATCCAATTTTGCAACTCAATATGATCTAGTAGACCAAGTGATCTGTAATAAAATAATTTAGCCAAATAGCTTAAATTATTCCCAAATCGCTTTTACAATAGACTCAACTAAAAACACAAGGACTCATCTAAGACTTTGTCAATAAATTCCACCCTAGCTTTGGGGTTTAACCTGGAGGGAAAAACTCTATTGATTATTCGTGTTTAGAAACAAACATAGCTTGGTGAGATGAAAAACCTCCTAGGATGAAATTTGTCATCAAAATCATAGGTTTACCTAGGTTGTTACATAATTAAACGGTCGTACTAACATCATTTACATTACAATTTGCAGAAATTGGGTTTACAATGACGTAATACGCTGTTGGTTGATGATTCTGATCTTTGAAAAAATTGGCACAATTGCTTCCTTAGAATTGTGAGAAAATGGGTGCAACAGGGCAATTGTCCCTGGAAAAACCCAATGTGGGAAAACCGTTGTAGTAGATGAGGGTTTTATTATTATTGTTCAACAACAAAATCTGAGTACAATAAACTGGATGCCAAACTTGCAATCCTCTCCTGAGAAATCACTGGCAAAATTATTAAGGGAATTTTTCCCTTCTCCACAAGCAATCCTACAACAAACTGGCTCCTAGAATGCTCCTTTGCAGGCCTCTGCACAGTCCCTCACACACATTGCCTAGATCTGCCTCTAAATCAGACGTCCTGCCTGTTACTACCTCTGAAAGTGATTCTTCAGCCCTTTGAGAAATTATCCCGGTCTTTGGCACCTGAATCAACTTCTCCTCTCGCTGAATCGAACTGCCTTCTTGAGGCTCTGCACAAGTCCCTAAAAAACCTCCCGTGGAATAACTCAACCTCTCTCACTAACTCCTTCCGGCATTGGAAAACTCCACTAGATCACCTTGTTGTTGCTCCTCAATCTCTGCCACTGATCTTTGGCTTGAATTCTCTTCCTGGCTAAATCTTTTCTCTCTGGGAAATTTGATTTGCCTAGATCAACCACTCATTCAATGTGTCTATCTCCATCCCATCGTCCTGCTCTTATAATCTTTCGTTGGTGAACCAATGACCATGATTAGATCCCATCAATGACTAAGTTCATCTCAAATTCAATCGTGTGAGTTTCTAGAGCATTCTCACATTTCTCAATTAATTCCTTTTAATTAATCGATTTTCACAAGTTAGACTTAGGCGTTTTTCAATTATCGATCAACTAATTTAATTGAGCTGTTTCTGTGTGTTTTCTCCCAAAATGTTTTTTGCATTTTAGAGATCTTGTGTTTCTTAGCGTCTTTGACCAAAGTCGAGATTAGAACACCTGTCCGATGCTACAAAAACTAATAGTAAGATCCATAGTAGCAAGTGGGATCCATTGTTTTTGAAGAAAGTTGCTACTAAGGTAGGATGTTTGATAATGTCAACTTCCCCTTCCCCCCGCCACATTTTTTATATTTTTGTTGTAGTTGCTAATAAACACTACTTGGTGATGTTGCTAGATCAATGTTTATTGGGTTAGTTTTTTAGATTTTTAGGTTAGTATTTAATCTTTTAGTGTTTGTTATGGATCAAGTAGCTTCCCTTTGTTAGTCAGTGGCCAATTATCATTATGTAACTCTTTTTTCTATATATAGAGGGCATCTATGCCCAAATGCATTAATATGTTATTTCCCTCAAATCGTGTTTGTTTGTGAAGTTTTTGTGCAAATGTCTCATAATGTTTGTGAATATGATCTTTTCGGTAGTTACATGCTGCTTTTGGGCTAAATTTGTGTGGAAATTTATCCTGGTTTTTGTTTGTGCAGGGTGATGAGATTTTGTCAGTTAATGGAAAAAGTGTGGAAGGGATGACATCATCTGATGTTGCTTCTCTAATTCAAGGTCCCAAGGAAACATTTGTCTCACTTGAGGTTGTGGATAAAAACTATTTTTATATTTTATATTTGTCTATACTACTATAGTATGAATTGATGGGACTGTATATGTTATTGCCTTGAAAGCTTTTTCTATAGAAGTATGGGTTGTTTTTGAATATTCAAGCTCTGACAGGTTAAGCATGGGGATTGTGGCGACACCCAAAATGTTATTATTGAACGGAAACAAGTAATTCGAACTCCAGTTTTTTATCGTTTGGAGAAGGATGAAAATGGAAATGCTGATATGGGCTATATACGGCTCAAAGAGTTCAATGCATTGGCAAGGAGAGATTTAACTACAGGTATGTGACTACTTACAACCATTTCGAGATTCTTTGTATCAAAATGAAAAACTATTGCATTATAAGATGAACTGTTAGTTTGCTTATGGATGCGTTTTACCCAGAATTGGTATGTGTAAATACTCTTTTTTTCCGCAGGGAACTAGTAACTCCACGACTCATTGACACAGTACAAGTTACAAAAGTTTTTTGGTCTTATCACCTAGACATGTCCTCCATGGGTTATGAACATTGATCTCCTCTCAGAAAACCCAGGACATTAACCAATGTTCCTCACCCATATTTTGTAATGGTAAATAATTCATTCTTTGTAGTCTTAAACTCGTTATCTTTGAACTGTCTTCTAAAATACCTCCACCATGATCTGCAATTTAATAGGATCATCATGAAAGTTGGCATCCAAGCAATGATTAAGCAGAAAATCACTTTTAAGGAATAACAGCAGATTGTGAGATCATTATCAAATCAGTATATTCTCTCTACAGTTCAGAGAATCAGTAGGTGCAATTATTTCCATACTGTTAGAAAAATCATCTTTTGGCTGATCCAAAAGTTGTTCTTCATGTTGCAACAATATCTCAACAAGCTGCCCTTCATGAATTGGCATCATCACAGGAAGGGTCAGTAAACTCCCCCTGCTGTTCAGAAAAAAAGCACCTCAATATTATTGTCATCCTAAATTGGAAGATCCGTTCACATTGTAAAGGTACACCATCTTCAATTTCAACAAAATCATTAAGGAATATCATTATTTCATGGTCTAAAATTTGTTGTTCATGATCTTTTAATATTGTTAAATTTTCTAGACTATGTTAAACAGTCTCTGAATGATAAAGATTTCTTACAGAAAACTAGATTGCTGAATAGTGAAAGCCATTCAAAACTGCAACTCTAATAATGCTCGAATCTATAAACACATATTGCAGAAAAGTATATAACAAAAAATAAAAAAAATCAATATATGGACTTCAAAACCTGCCACTGCTTTCTCATTAATTCTAAAATGAAATCTACTTCAGGAAAACAACGGCAAATTAATTCACTGTTTGCTACTCAAAAGTTGAATGAATAAGATCCATACCTTGCTGCCTTCTTATAACAGTTAGAAATTCTGGTTAGAGTTACAAAAGTAGATCCGACTCATAGATCTACAATGACCTTATCTTTGCATTGGAAAGGGAAGCCATAGGTAGTCAAAGGTCAATTGTATATATGGAAGAGGATCCTCCCATTATTCTCTCATCAACTTTTGGCAGGACAGCTACAAATTGCATGAGCCATTCTTCATATCCTTTGTGGTGACAGGTTGGATTTTACATAACTGTATGTTAGATTTTGGAGCTGCCATGAATGTGATCATTGTCGAGGTAGCAAAGAAGATGGGAGTGAAAACCTTGAGGCCCTACAATGGTGTATGTGCTTTCGATTCATGTGAGTTTCCATTAGTTGGTTTAATCAAGGATCTTTAGGTTCACCTTGCAGCACATTCTGATGTATTCATCAACATGGATGTAGTGGTCCTAGATGTTCCTACTGCCTGGGGGGATGTGATTATCTCGTAAATGGGTAGCAGATATAGGAGGCATTATTAAGATGGATTTTTCATATGCAACCATCCCTACTCTATATGGTGCAATTGTCAATTATACAAAGAAAGTTCAGACAGAATCATGTAGAGGATCCCAGAAAGCCAGAGAACAATTTTGTGTGTTCAAGAAAGTATTGGATCATACACGGTGCTTACAGAAGAAATCTCAGCCTGAGTAAACATGGATAGAATGTGGAAGATGAACTTCGATGGGGCAAGCTCCAAGCAAGGTAACACAAGGTAACAGGGCAGGTATACTGCTTACTTCTCTTGATAAGTAAGTTTTTTAATTTTTCCTATAGATTGGAAGTTGAAGTTACTAACAATGTCATAGAGTATGGGGTGTTTTTTCTTGGTTTGAATCTGTTGGAAATAGAGAAGTTTTTTTCAATTTTATCTTAGATTTTGTTAAAATTGGCAACTAGGGCCAAACTCTATGTGGGTCACCTTATTTATGGCAGCTGATATTTTTCTTGGATTCCTCTCTCCGAGAGTTGTAGGATTGATCTAAAGATCATCCGATTCCGACATGTATTTATTGTTGATTTGGGGTAGCATCGGATGTGCTCTAGCCATGAAAATTGGTGGAGAGGCTAAAGCACATGAGATTTCCAAGACCCATAAATAGTTTGGGCAGATTCTAACTGGTTTGGGAGATATTAAAATAATTAATATTTTAAATGGAGTTCTTAAGTCTAAACTTAGGAAAAATAAAATATTAATGGGTATTAATATAAAACTGGGTTAGAATGTTCCAAAAGTCATGGATCAAGCCAAATCTAATCTTAGCTGTTGATTAGAGATTTAATCTCGGCCTTGATGGACCAATGAGAAAAGTATAAGAGGAGGCTTGAGGGTCAGTTGGAGAGCACACCAAGAGAGATCAAGAATTCGATTTTCTGGAGCAGGATTTGCTGGGGAAATTGAGTGAGTGATCTGAGTTGTAGCTGAGGGGCAGTGAATACATAGCAGAGAGGCAGAGTTGGTACCAGAGAGGCAGCGCAGAGCCCAGTGAGGTTGACGCAGAGGCAGCCAGGAGCTGCATAGAGCCAAAGAGGCCAGCGTGTGAGTCACAGAGGGTCTAGGGGTTGACGCAGAGGCTCCAGAAGCTGACACAGAGGCTAGTAGAGCTGACGCAGGGCCTAGAGGTAGTGCTTGAGGATTTCGTGGGACAGACTGGGAGCTGGTGAGCCAGATAGGGTGATGCAGTCCCTATCAGAGTGACACAAAGCAGCAAAAACTGCAATTGTTGCTGTGCGATCGTTCATCCGGTGATTAATCAGCCGGAATATTTGTCTCCGAGGAGAGGTACTACTGCCGAGGGCATTCTCTGTTGGGTGAGCCATTTCTGGCACCCTAGTTGTATTCTGAAAACTGCATAATAATAAAACCCTCTGAATAGCTGCACCGGTTTCCTGCATTGGGTTTTTCCGAGGACATTGGTCCAAAAATAATGGTGTCACTTGTGTGCTTGTTTACTTTCAGTTGATGATCTGTAGATGTTGATACTGTACTTGTATTTATTTTTAGTATTTACATAGTAAATAACTTGTTAAGTAATTGAACAAGTAGGAATAAATAAATTAGATAGTACACGAAGAATTTCTAACAGGTTAAACTTAGAAATTCTGACATTTATGGAGATATGAATTTATTTATGTTCTTGACAATTTGTCAAGGTCAGCGAGCTAGCAAAACAGTGATTTTCACCCCCAACTTAAACTCAACGTTTCATATAAAAGGAGGAGACTTTGTGGCATTATTTCATGATCTCATCCATTCATCTTTCTCTCTCCTCTCTTGTTTGGGTACACATTTATGGAGTTGCCTCTCTCACATGTGTGGAAGGACGAAGTTTGTTCTCTGATTAGGGCTGCGTTGACCGAGTTTGACTAGGGTTGCAGGAAGGTATTTTGACTAGCGTTGACCAACGTGGGCTCCTCCTTGATTGTGGATTAGGTGAGGTTGCTTCTCCTTTGCAGGCCGCAGATTTTGGCAAGCAAATCGAGGTGATCTGACCTCAGGTTTGACCAGCGTTGACTACCCTAATCGCTGGTCACAGGTTGACTTTTGTTGACCTTCGTTGCCTAAGTTTTTGGACTGTTTTGGGCTGCCTCTTCTTGCTATTGGAGGCCGAGTTGATTGGGATATTGACCAAACTGATTGGAGGTCAAATCTGACCTGTTTGACTGACTTTGACTTTGCTGGTTAGGGTTCGTTGTTGCTGTCATAAAATATCATAATTGTATATTTGTACTATCTCTCTCTCTTTGCTGAATTATTGAAGACTATAAGAAGAATTGATCAAGGGTTTCTGCACATTGGGTTTTGTCCCTGGCTAGTGCCACATCTTGTGTCCTCTTGTCTTGGCTTGTCTTCTACTGTTTATGTTTATGTTCTATCTGCATTTTTCTATCATGCTGATGTGATTGCTAATATGGAAATTGATATTGGGCTAATAAGAAATGTGAAATAAATTGCTCTTAAGCATAGAACATGCCAAAATTTAACAGATTTCCATTACATGATAAATACTTGTGAATTTGAAAACATTATTAATTTGTTTTCTTTCTTCATCAAGCAATTACCAGAAAACATGAAGAGTGCAGAAGCCAATAAAATACAAGATATATGCTCCAAGCCAGGGCAAAACCCCTCAAAGGGGAAAAACCCAAAAAATCTCTTCTTGTAGAATTAGGTCAAATGAGATATCCAAAACCCATAACCACGGAAATTTCCGCCTTAGAGGCCACGCCAAATCTTCCATCCTTCCAGTAGATTCATCAACAAGAGACCAACAACAAGAGGCAAACCAAGACAGATCTTCCTCAAACCTTGGCTTCAAGAAGAAATCCTTTCTTTCAGACTTCGTCCTCCACTTCTTCTCCGCATTTCTTTGCGATATTTCAGACCAAATCCATCCAAGTGTGTGTGTCCAAATGAGCTCTATTTATCCTCTATTTATACACTTCAGAGGGGTGTGAATAGACATGTCCATTGGGGCAAGGCCAACTTGGCATCTATAGGGGTTTTTGTCCAAAATTTACTTCTAAACATTTCTTTTTCTTTTTCTTTTACAATAGGTCATGTTATCGCTCAAACTAGCAGGGGACTTGAAGGGAGATTTGTAAAAGGGTAAATGCTAGGACAAATGGGCAACAAATGGAGACTTAGCCCACTGTCACCTCAGTTAAGGCTTCCTACTATTTACGGACTTTCACCGATGGGAGGAGACCTAGTAAATATGGGGTCACAAATGAAGAATAAATCACCAAGTGGACATAGAGTGACCCAAATGATCCCTTTCCAGAAGAGGTTGAAGAATAGCGCTTGCTTGCTTTCTAAGCAAGGCACAATGTCTTCTAGGAGAAGGATGGGAGGATTTGAGGGTTAGGTGTAAGGATGTCTTATTGAAATTGGTATCCCAAATGGTTCTTGAAGAATTATCTTTTCAAAGAAATGGGACCACACGGGACCAAGTGGACCCAGCCTAGGTTAGGAGGTAGGAGTTTAGCAACCAATGATGTTATCAACCTAGACAAGGGGGGAGGGGGTAGGATCAAAGAAATAATTTTCACTTAAAGGTATCAAATTGATCTTATGAGGCATTAGCCTTGGGAGCACTAGGGAAAAGTTTGATCTCAGAGCTAGGGCTTGGGTTATCTCACACCTCCACCGTTGGAATGGCTTCAAAATTGGAAGAGCCCTTGAGGACACACCAACCCAGGAGGGGCTACGAGATCAAAGTTTTTGGAGGGCTATTTTGTCAGGAAAATGATGCCCTAGGTGACCCAACATGGCTAGACCTAGGAAAAGGTGAAAAGGAGTTGATTTTAGGTGACCACCTCTTGGTAGATCAGTGCCTTAGTCTTGGGAGAATGGAGTCTATGATAAATATGAATGAGGACCTTGGTTCTTAGTCAAGGAGGCCTCAAGACTACCTTGCTAGCCTTCTGGGGCAAAGAGAAGCTATCTTGCAAAAGGTGATGGCTTATCGTTGATAGAATTATCCCTAGGAGATTTCATTCAAATTACATGGCCCATACATTGAGAGATGCTATATAAAGACAAAATTCCACAATTTAAGTAGTAAATGCATGCATCAATTAACCCTATAAATAGCTAAAATCCCAATCCAATGCATATGACAAAGTAAAATAAGAATAACATTAAAAACATGTACTTACATGTAATAAAACATATCCAACCATCCACAATTTGACAATATAGAAGCTCCAAGATAAGATAAACCAAATCCACACATCAAAATTCATCCATAAAGCTCCAATTCATCCTCCAAGAAAAAGTGCGAAATTCTCAAGAGAGAGAAGAGATCCAATCCAAAGTGATGATGAGCAAATGAACTCATCTCACTTGTATTTATACACTAATGAGGAGTTTGAATTAGTCTCCTTGGCCTACATAAGCCCCAAAAATAAAATAATGTGCTAATAATCTAACTTTTGGTGACAAGCCCACCAAACTAGCTCACAAATGAAAGAATAAGCCTCTTAAGAGGTCAGATGATGAATAATACATGTCGTAGGGCCCTCCAAGAGGCATGATGAGGTCCATGGGTGCCATAATGAAGAGTAGGACCCTCAAAAGTGATGGACAAGGGGTTGGCCCCTTGTTCTCCAAACAATAAACATGTGGTGCTCCCAATGGGTGTGGGGGCACAATAATAACCTCATGGGTCTCCAAATGAGTCGAAGATGCCTGTAGATTGTCTGCAAGGGCTCTGATGATGGTATAAGGGATGCCATATCATCCCACAAGTCCTGGGTCAACTTCCAAGTGCATGGTACATCTGTGGGGCTGACTAGGCAACGGTGAACTAGGTGCATCTTCCTCGTCCAATAAGAGTATCTCTGACCATCCTCGAGGATCCATGGAATGTTGTCTACTGCTGTGTTGGAAAATCAAAAAGGCAGTAAAGATTTTTTCAATCTTGATAATTACTTGTGATGTTTCATATTATTACGATTCTTTATATCTTCTTTCTTTAGTTCATCAAGCAATTACCAAAAGCAACAACACATAAAACAATGAACACAAGATGTAGGCACATACCAGGGCAAAACCCCCCTAAAACCCAGTCAAAGTAATTCTTCCTTTCAATAGTATTCTTTGAGACTCTTCACCCTAGACCTTGACCAGACCTTCCCTCCACACCAAGTCAACATCCAGAAGATTGACCTCTTCCCAGTAACTTCGATTATGCAGCAACTTGCAGTAGCCAACAGCTTCTAGCAGCAGTCCAACTTGGAAGACTTCGATATACCAATCTAGAGCACGAAACAATGTGAGATCACCACCAAAATTTCAATTTTTCTCTTCTCCTTAGACTTACCCAAACTCGCATTCACTTCGACTTTCTGACAACAGGCTTTCGTAGCTTCCTACTTCACACTTCTGCCCAACAAACATATTTTCTCACTTCTATCGAGTAGAGAGAGAATGAGAAGTGACGCACAAAATGAAATCGGTGTCCTTCCTTTTATAGGCTTCTTGAGGGGTCGAATAGGGTCTTAGGCCGACTTGATCTTCCCTCAGGCCAACATGGTGTGGAGGTTCCATAATTCATATTTGACTCAATACTTAACCTTTTTACATGATTTAAAAGCATAAGAAGGGTCTCTTTAAATGTACAATAATTCTATAGACTCAGAATAAATCCTAGAAGTCCTTAATGGGGACTTTGACCTAAAACATGGTGACCCAAGCATGAAAGCCATGCTTTAATAAGTCACAACAATAATAATAAATATCCTTTTCTTTATTCTTTTGACAAGTACATTACATAATGAATCAAGTACATTATTGAAGACCGAACATAGTTACTTTTTCCAACATTGTGGAGGCCCATGGCTTTCGACACACACCCTACATGTGCCAATGTAGCCCTCTGGAGGATTAGGACCCTGTATAGGGAGACCAAACACAAGATGAAGACCGTCTGCAATCCTGTATAAGATCTAATGCATCCCCTAGCCTTCTAGTACAACAAATCATTGGGGAAATTGAGTAAATGAGCTTACCAACCATGGACCATAGATGGGGACTTCATAATGCCTACCCTTCCATAATGGGCTTCGGGATTTGCCAATGTCTCCTAAACTCTCAATGGGGTTAACCAAGTATCCTAGTGGGTGGTTTCTACTTGTAAAGGGGAGAATATGTTCAAGGTACATCCTTCAAAAAGTGGTGGCATGTGACAGATAGGTGAATGAAGTAGGGGATGCGAAGGGGCAGCCCTAGGCCACATGCTGGGGTACAAAGGTAGCTAATAAAAGGGAAGCCCACACCTAGGTTCATAATGTATATGAGGGAGCAATCGTGGTACATGAGGTGCCCCAACCTTGATATTTCCACCCTTATTTATATGCCTTTTGCCTTTTTATGATTTTATTTGATTAACTATTCGGGGCTCAAGGGGTACGAGCATGATGCATAAGATATAGTAGTGAATACCCCCTTTTAAGGTAGGGCAGTTCATTGCCCACCAGGGTTTGGAAATTGGGACAATCATGGGTTCCTATATAATGGAGGCTCATAGAAACTATAGGAACCAGGGTGATAGCCATGATGATGCGGTAGAGCTCATGTATTGGCTTTCGCCCACATGACAAATGTGTTTGTCCCGACCATCTTTTGCATTTTTGTGGTACATTTTCTTGCTGAATGTGGCCAAATATGCTTTTATCCTTCTTTTTAGTTGCATCAACCTCTGGGGCATCATTCCAGCCTTGACCCAAGGTGGGGGCAAGGGAAAGGGTTGAGCTAACCCTATGTGGACCCAATGAAGGAATGTGAACCCAGGTGGGAGAAATGATGAATGGGGTACTAATGAGTGGAAAGGGGGTAATATAAGAGGATAAGGGAGCGGGACCACGCAACCAAAATTGGGGTTTCCCGTGGTACCCCAAAGGCAAATGGTCAGTAAAAGAGATCCCACGAGACTAGTATCCAAGGTTAATAACTAAAAGGTGTCTAGGGGACAGGAGCACAGACCTAGCCCATTCTTTCCGCCGAATCCCCCCATTAATCCATGAACAGAAGTGTCCATGATAAGCAAACTACAATAATCAATTACCAAATGACAAGGCATACCTTTAAGTTCGAGAGGCCCACCTTCAAACATACAATCATCGCAGATGGGTGAGGGACCACATGGCTGGCTCAGGTGGCGGGGAAATGGCATAATGAGCTAGCTGGTGGCTGTCGGCTGAGGACCATCTTGGAGAAAAAATTCTTTCCTAGGGATATCACCCACAAAATGGTGGGTAATAGGTCCAAAATAGGGCTTTGAATCTTTCACTCAAAAGTTTAAAAGCATGAAGAACATGCTTATCTAGAAAAATAATAATATATTTTTTTTCTTCTCTTTTGCTTTTTACATAAAATATATAATGGTACAAATTATGAAGATCGAAACTAGTTACTTTCTCCAACACTCCCTCTTAACTAGGGAGGCATTCGTAATTGTACACCTAGTACAAGGATATTCTCAAATTGAAATATTCTCACAAGAAGAATCGGATTGATAAGCCATCTGTAAGCATCAACATTATGACCAACATTGTCATTGAGGCCTAACTTGACAAGCTCAACTTTATTCGAGAGCATTATGTTGGGAGGCTTTATGTGAGATACCGTACTACCTCTAAGGCACATACCCTATTCAGATGTTCACCCGGCATGTCCTTTTAGGACTACTCTTATCTTGAATTATTAACTCTCAATCCTCAAAGAATATCGGCTCTCTTCGACCACTCTTATCTTGGATACCCGTCGTATCCTCAAAGAGTGTTGGTACCTTTCCTTTCGTGGACTGTTTATCCTCAAGGAAGTCAGAGATGCTTTATCCAATCCTCCACCATTCTCCCTCCATGGCCTTCACGTAGGCTTTCGGCTGCTAGTCTTGGTCAAGTGAATGACACATGAAGAAGAGAATGCGCATGTGATGTTTATCATCGCTCCCTCTCGATCTCTCTAGCTTGTTCCCATAAGAGTATCAACTACCAGTTCTTCGTGGAGATAGCTGCTTGGTTCCTTCTTTACTTGGTATCTTTTCCTTTAATCTAGTGATAGGGTTTGGGCCATCAACCTTGCATACCACTTTCTTTATCATCAATGAAGGTGTTATATTGAGCCTTAACAAACTTCAAGCCAATCATAGCTGCTTCTGAAAGTGATCTTTGTTGTACTAACATGAAATTCAAGTTATCTTCTCACTGGTGGCTTTCAATCCCAAGTTGATAATGTGAACATTTTGACCACATAATTGTCAGAACCATATATTCAATCCATACAATTGAAATTGCCTCAACTGTCTATTGATTTTTGGTAGCATCGGATGTGCTCTAAGCCTCAAAATTTGCAGGGAGGCTTGGACGCATGTACTCCACAATACCTAGAAATCGTGTTGGGAAATCCCACCCGGACATAGTTTTATTAAAATAATTAATTATTTTTAATGGGTGCCTAAGTCTAAACTTAGGAAATTAAAATAATTAAAGGGTATTAATCAAACTGTGGGTGAAACTTCTAGAAGAAGACGCGGATCAAGCCAAAATGATCTGAGCCATTGATTAGAATCTAATCTGGGCCATTGGTTGTCAATGAGAAGATTATAAGAGGAAGCTTGATGGGCATTTGGAACATGCATCAATGAGAGATCAATAAATCAAATTTCTCAGAGAGGGCAGCGCAACAGTTGTTAGAGAATTGATTGAGGAGATTTCTTGCAGTGAGGGGTAGGGATAGTTCCGGTCGGAGAATTTCCTAATTTGGGAATACATCGCAGAGGAGGCAGAGAGAGATCTAGAAGACGTAGCACAGAGGCTACGTTGGGCAGCGTAGGCTGATGCAGAAGTAGAGCAGAGCCTGAGAGGAGATCTGTATTTTGCTGGAGAAATAGAGTTCTGAAGCTAGAAGTTAGGGTGTGAGACCGGGAGGGCAAAAGTCGAAGTCTTAGAGGCAAACCGATCTATAGAAGGAGAGACACAGTCCCCAGAAGCTGTGATGCAGGGCCTATGCAGTGACTGCGCAGAGGCAACAAGGGACTAGCCATTATGTGGCTAGATTAGTCAGGATCACCAGTGATAGTGTGAGGTATATCTCACTCATCTCTCTATCAGTCATATTCTCTGTATAGGATAGCTAGCAAGGCATCCAAAGATTGTATTCAGAAAACTACTACTTAATAATACAAACCCTCAGCTGCTGCACTGGTTTTCCTACATTGGGTTTTTCCGGGGACATTTATCCAAAAATAACGATGTAATGTGTTGTCTTTATTTCTTGTTCTGTTTCTTGTTTCTGCATATAATTTTAATTGGTGAAGGCTGTAGTGTATTAGTTTTGGTATTTGCTATAGGAAGCAGTAAATAATTTGTTCAGTAATTAACAAATAGAAGGAACTTAATTAGTTGCTGCAGTAGAAATTTGGGCTTCCAAATTTTCACATGGTATCAGAGCTGTAGGTGAAGCAAGAGAGCAAAACCAGAAGAACCCAACGTTGAAGAGGAGGAGGGTCGAAGTGCTGCGTAGGCAGCAAATTCAATCCCTAGAGGGATTGCGCAGTCCAGGCCAGGGGGACAAAATTTTCGAAGGTCTCTCTCTGAGTGAGTCGACAGAGAGGTAAGCCTTCCAGATCGAAGTTTGCTAGTGTCAGAGGGAGCACCGCAGAAGCTTCAACGAAGAGGAGGTTTCTGGTGTGACGCAGTTTTCTGTGGCAGTTGCTAGGGCAAGAAAACATCAAAAGGAAGAAGAGAGACATTGTTGAGGGAATTCTTCCTCAGAGGACTTCCAGCCAAGAAGTCTGAATTCTCATTTGTTGAGCTGCAGCAGGGAGCAGCAGCTCAACAAATGAGTGGGGAGTGCGCCGGCCAGCCTAGCAACAACCCAGAGGAGAGAGGAGGCAGTTCGACATTTTCATTGGCAAAGATTGCAGCTGATGGGTTAAGAGATTAGGATCGGTTGGAGGGTGCATCCAACTATGTGATTTGGAAGGCAATGATCTCATGCCTTTTGGATGAGCACGATCTCAAAACCTATGTCGACTGTGTGGTAGCTGTACTTGTGGATCCAGATCCGCTCAAGAAGTACAATGCTGAATGGTGAAGGCCAAACAATTGATCCTCGAAGGAGTGAGAGATCACGTAGTGTGTCACATTACTGGCAAGGATACTGCCTGATAGATGTGGGATGCATTGGCCATGTTATACGAAGGATCTTCCGAGCAATGAAAGATGTACATGGAGTAGAAGATGAGATCCACACAGATGTAGAAGGGGAACACATTGATTTGTTCCTAACGAAGCTTCAGGAGATCCGAGACTCGTTGGCAGTTGTGGGGTCAACACCTCAGCATATCGAGATGGTGAGGCTGGCCCTGAATTTAGTCTCAGAAGAATGGCAAGTGTTTGTCCAGAGTATCCTGGGCAGAGAAATATTGCCGGATTGTGAAGAAATGTGGGTCGCTCTTTAGCAGGAAGATGAGGAGAGACTTAGTCAAGTTCAAACTTGACAGTAGCAGCAACAACAATGGAACGAAGCCAAAGGAGGAAGAGAATACAACCCTTGCATCTAAGGAGCGACGGAAGAAGAAGAAAGATGTTTTGAAGATCAAGAGCTTTTGGTGTGATGAACTTGGTCACTACGCTACACAATGTCCTCTCAAGAAGAAGGATAAGGATGAGTAGCATGATCCGAAGGTTGCATCTGCAAAGATCGAGGAGGAAGAGTTTGCCATGGTTGCCCAAATACCTCCAGGGGAGAGGTGGGGTGATCTAGAACTGTAGTTCGAAAGAACTGTAGATGGGCAGGATCCTTGAGGAGTTCACCTCTTGGATCAATACCTTGCTAAAACAGCCTAGATCAGTAGTAGTAGGATGGATCAGTGTTAGTTGCTGTAGAGGAGTGCCAGAGTGACAATTGTAGTGGCTAGGAGCGCTAGAGACTGAGCATTGCAGAGCAGAGTTAGTAGTAGTGCAGTTGGCACAGTGCAGAGTCAGTAGCAATGCAGAGGCTTCAAAGTGTCAGCGCAGAGAATAGCAACAATCAGAACTCCAACAACATATGCATCATGTTGAACCCTTGTTCAGTAATTTTGGATGCTTTTCCATTGCAGTTGTTGCAGAAAGCGGCAACAATAGTTGGAGAAGGTTGCAGTGCAAATGTAGTGTTGGTAGTGGCAGTGCCAGTAGCAGCGCATATGCAAAAATTATGAGGGTTGTAGTACAGATGCATTGTTGGCTGTAGCAAGGTCAGTAGCAGTACAAATGCAACATTTGCGCAGTAGTTGGTGGGCAACGATGTCAAACATTAGTAGCGCAGAGGGAGATGTTACAGAGAAGGGTGATGCTTCAAAAGGTTGCGTTACTAAAGCACATTCATCGCCAAGAGGGAGTGTTGATTTCTGGTAGCATCGGATGTGCTCTAAGCCTCACAATTTGCAAGGAGGCTTGGACATATGTATTCCACAATACCTAGAAATCGTTTTGGGAAATTCCACTCGGAGACAATTTTATTAAAATAATTAATTATTTTTAATGGTTGCCTAAGTCTAAACTCAGGAAATTAAAATAATTGAAGGGTATTAATCAAACTGTGGGTGAAACTTCTAGAAGAAGACGAGGTTCAAGCCAAAATGATTTGAGCCATTGATTAGAATCTAATCTAGGCCATTGTTGTCAACGAGAAGATTATAAGAGGAGGCTTGATGGGCATTTGGAACATGCATCAGTGAAAGATCAAGAAATTGAATTTCTCAGAGTGGGCAGCGCAGCAGTTGATAGAGAATTGATTGAGGAGATTTCTTGTAGTGAGGGGCAGGGATAGTTCCGGTTGGAGAATTTCCTAACCGGGGAATACATCGCAGAGGAGGCAAAGAGAGATTTAGAAGATGCAGTGCAGAGGCTACGCTGAGTAGCGTAGGTTGATGCAGAAGCAACGCAGAGCCTGAGAGGAGATTCGTATTTTGCTGGAGAAGTCGAGTTCTGAAGTCGGAAGCGGGGGTGTGAGACTGGTGTTGAAGGAAAAGTAACTAGGTTCGGTTTTCATTATGACTTGTAACTATAATATTATGAAGAAAAATTGTTATTCCTTGCATCATGGGTTTCATGAGCAAGATGTGATTGCCATAGGTTAAAAGACTTCTTCTTGATGTCTTTAGGTTTTTATGTTACATAATAAGTATTATGAAAGTCATAAAGTCAAAGGCTAATACTCCAAGACAAGTGTCACTATCACCATGAAAATCCGCTCTACGAAAATGAAGTAATCTCCTTGATGATATGTCGACCTAACTACAAGGCTCTCCTGTCAGTTCAAAGATCCATCGTTGACTCATATATATACAAGGAGTAACGTGGAGTCAAACAAGAAAGTTCGGACAAGTCACAGTGAACGAAGAACATAACGCATACACAGTGAATGGAGTATCTCGGAAGTCTGTAATATATATACATATAGTATCTCTAGAATCTCGGAAATCCGGAATATATATCGAAGGTCTCTCTTAAATCGATACGATGTGATTACTCTCAGAAGGTATCAAAGGATTGTATATATATAGATATATAGTGACTGCTCTTCGTAGTATCCTGTGTATATATATGTAGCAACAACTCTCAGTGGTGGCATATAATGTGACAACAAATCTTGGTTGAGGCTATAGTTCTTGGTGGTGGCACATGTATTGTGACTACAACTCTTGGTGGTGACTGCAGCTCTCAGTGGTAGATTTAGTTCTCGATGGTGGCACATTTAAACAGTATGATAATCCAATGAGGAGTATGCAAGTCTATCTCAAGATATCAATGTAAACAAAGGACTCTGGCAGCCGAGAAAAGGAGGAATCGAAGACAGTGATTGGACAACAGGGACATAGGGAGAAGCAAGGACATAGGGAGAAGGAGAGCAGGGAACTGTGAACTAAACATAACAGAGGATAGTGAGAATTGTCTTGGAGGGAACCTGGTGTCTATCTTGTCAAGGGTCTTGGTATTCATCATCTAAACATCTATAAAAAGAGATTCAAGGGTTTACTCTCAAGAGGAGAGGTTTTCCCTGGCTTGGATCCAACTCTTGTGTACTAAAGAAAATAAAAGACATCACCAACAATTGTCAATGACAATGGAAGAATCATTAATAGTAATTTGCCCTAGCTTCTTTAACAACTGTGAGGGAAGAAGTCGAAGTCTCAAAGGCAAATTGATCTGCAGAAGGAGTGACATAGTCCCTAGACGCTGTGACGCAGGGACTATGCAGAGGTAGCAAGGGACTAGCCATTTTGTGGCTGAATTAGTCAAGATCACCAGTGATAGTGTGAGGTATATCTCACTCATCTCTTTGTCAGTGATATTCTTTGTATTGGATAGTCAACAAGGCATCCAAAGATTGTATTCAGAAAACTACTGCTTAATAATACAAACCCTTAGCTCCTGCACCGTTTTCCTGTATTGGGTTTTTCTGGGGACATTTGTCCAAAAATAACAGTGTAATGTGTTGTGTATTTCTTTCTTGCTCAGTTTCATTTTTCCACATATAATTTTAATTGGTGAAGTGTCTAGTCAATTTAACGTCTTAAATTGCTCTACATAAATTATCAATCCGGGTATCGTAAACTGATGAAGTGTGGTGCACCATATGTGCTTAGTTAACCTTTTTCTTACTTCTTTGTTTTATAGATTTTATTTTGTTTTGGGGTTTTGTTTTTGTTGGTTTCCTAAAGTGTCTAATGCAAATGGAAATCCTATTCTAAGGTCTTAAGAATACTTTTAAAGGACAAGTATGGATAGAGATTTCAAGACAAGGCCTAAGGCCTAAGTCCCTAATGGTAACTTCCAAAACTTTAGCACTTCAAAAGATCTCAAAACATGTTATTGGTGGAATTAGTAATTGAACAAAAGTGTAAATATGCAGCTACTTCAATCAAAATGGAATGCAACAACCAATCAATGAGCTAGTGACTATGAAACCCAGTATCCTTGCTGCTGTATGAAAAAGAAAGTAAAAACTGAACTTAAAGCAACTCAAAGACTGAAAACAAAGCAACTAATTCATCACACTACTTCAACTCTTCTGATCCTTTACCCTTCAGCTCAATCTACCTTATGGGAAACAATCATGAACAAGTTAAGCAATATGGTATCTAAATTGCAAGAAATTAAATTGCATAAAGGAAACTAATCACACTACTTCAACTCTTCTGATCCTTTACCCTTCAGCTCAATCTACCTTATGGGAAGCAATCATGAACAAGTTAAGCAATATGATATCTAAATTGCATAAAGGAAACTAATCACACTACTTCAACTCTTCTGATCCTTTACCCTTCAGCTCAATCTACCTTATAGGAAGCAATCATGAACAAGTTAAGCAATATGATATCTAAATTGCAGGAAAGTAAATGAGCAAAACAAAACTGATTGAAATAACAATGCTGGAATTAGAACTCAAAAAAAATAAATCAGCAGAAGGACAAGATGATTCCATCATGTCATTAGTCATTAAAAAGCTATGTGCATTACTAACCTACAATCAACCGGTTGAACACACTTGCATGAATTAAAATTGCATGAATTAAAAATCTAATCTACCAACTTGAAAGCAATCAAATGACATAATGAAATCAAAGCAAAATTTACAAAATGAAATCCACTCTACCTTACATTCTAATATGCTCCATGAAATCTACTTCACATCTCCTTCCATGTTGAGAACATCAAAGCTTTATTCAAATTCTTCAAAATTACAAAGTACAACAAAGCTCTCCAAAGCTTTCAAAAGCCATCAAGGAAGAACTACAAACTCACAAGCTAAAAAGACTTAAGAACTCCAAACTCTAAGCTCTAAGCTAAAGACTAATGAGCTAACAAATGAAGGAGAGAGATCTCCTATTTATACAAAAAGATGAGAATCCATCTCATTAATGAGAGTCCATGAATCTCTCCCTCTACCTCTAGAGTCCTAATCAAAATAGGAACTGATAAGACACATGTCTTCTTAGAGTTACAATACAATTAGGAGATGTGACACATATCCTCATGATCCCATGATTCTTTCCACTCAAATTCGAATTTGGCCTTAGAGTGCCACATAAGGGTCTTCTAGAAGCCTCCTTTCAACCTACACATGTCAACAATTTCAACCCATTTGTTAGGTATAAGCATATGCACATTATTTTCTAATTTTTAACCACAAAGTCACTTAAAAGGCTTAGAAATAATAAAGATTGGAAAAACATAAAGGTGGCCCAATGATAATGAAAGTGGGATGAATGTGGTGACATAGTAGTGAAATGGAGGTGATATGATGGACATAATAGTGAAAGTGTAATGGAAATGAATGACATTTTCAAGACTCAACATACCCCCCAACTGAAGCTATTGCATGTCCTCATGCAATATATATTACATTAACTCTTTTGATCCTTGAGCTTTGGCTTAACTTTGCATGATATCATTTGATAACTTCATATTTCTGCAAAGTGTTTCACTTGAATTGCAACATGGTTGGTTCTTGTGTTACAACCATTTTTTTTTTTTTGTTGAAGCCACAGTGGAAGCTAGGATTGAAGATAGCCATAGATTGTTTTTCTCTTTTTCTCTTTTTCTTTTTCTCTCTTTTTTTTTTTTAATTTCTGAAATTGTAAAATTTTATAAAAATGATTAATGATTTTCAATTTCAGGCAGCAAATACTTCAAGAAAAACATGCTAAAAATAGGACTTTGACTGAGGTCTTATGCTGGTTTTTCATCGATCTGAGCTGGGTGACTAGGATAGGATCCATGTCGGGACAATTCTGAAGATGCCCATGTGGTCGGTTTTTTCATTGGATGCCTGTAACCTGCTAAACCTTGAAACCGCTACGGAATTCTCAACTGGCTGCGGAATCAGGGCACTTTCCGTAGCTAAGTTGCAAAACCTTATTAAAACAGGATACAGTGTTTTGGGGACCACTACAAACCATAACCAGTCAATTTTGGACAATTTGAACCTATCAAAGCAGTTGGTTCCATTTTTTTATTTTTATTTTTATTTTATTTTTATTTTTTTTATTGAATCAATTGAAACGATGAAGTCTATTTTGTCTCCTCTTTTTTTTTTTTTTTTTTTTTTTTTACATAACAATTCTTTTTCTGATCCTCTAGATCACACAAAGTGCAAGAGGAGAGCATACAACGGCGCCAAAATGTCTAGTCAATTTAACGTCTTAAATTGCTCTACATAAATTATCAATCCGGGTATCGTAAACTGATGAAGTGTGGTGCACCATATGTGCTTAGTTAACCTTTTTCTTACTTCGTTGTTTTATAGATTTTATTTTGTTTTGGGGTTTTGTTTTTGTTGGTTTCCTAAAGTGTCTAATGCAAATGGAAATCCTATTCTAAGGTCTTAAGAATACTTTTAAAGGACAAGTATGGATAGAGATTTCAAGACAAGGCCTAAGGCCTAAGTCCCTAATGGTAACTTCCAAAACTTTAGCACTTCAAAAGATCTCAAAACATGTTATTGGTGGAATTAGTAATTGAACAAAAGTGTAAATATGCAGCTACTTCAATCAAAATGGAATGCAACAACCAATCAATGAGCTAGTGACTATGAAACCCAGTATCCTTGCTGCTGTATGAAAAAGAAAGTAAAAAATGAACTTAAAGCAACTCAAAGACTGAAAACAAAGCAACTAATTCATCACACTACTTCAACTCTTCTGATCCTTTACCCTTTAGCTCAATCTACCTTATGGGAAGCAATCATGAACAAGTTAAGCAATATGATATCTAAGTTGCAAGAAATTAAATTGCATAAAGGAAACTAATCACACTACTTCAACTCTTCTGATCCTTTACCCTCCAGCTCAATCTACCTTATGGGAAGCAATCATGAACAAGTTAAGCAATATGATATCTAAATTGCATAAAGGAAACTAATCACACTACTTCAACTCTTCTGATCCTTTACCCTTCAGCTCAATCTACCTTATGGGAAGCAATCATGAACAAGTTAAGCAATATGATATCTAAATTGCAGGAAAGTAAATGAGCAAAACAAAACTGATTGAAATAACAATGCTGGAATTAGAACTCAAAAAAAATAAATCAGCAGAAGGACAAGATGATTCCATCATGTCATTAGTCATTAAAAAGCTATGTGCATTACTAACCTACAATCAACCGGTTGAACACACTTGCATGAATTAAAATTGCATGAATGAAAAATCTAATCTACCAACTTGAAAGCAATCAAATGACATAATGAAATTAAAGCAAAATTTACAAAATGAAATCTATTCACATCAAAGCTTTATTCAAATTCTTCAAAATTACAAAGTACAACAAAGCTCTCCAAAGCTTTCAAAAGCCATCAAGGAAGAACTACAAACTCACAAGCTAAAAAGACTTAAGAACTCCAAACTCTAAGCTCTAAGCTAAAGACTAATAAGCTAACAAATGAAGAAGAGAGATCTCCTATTTATACAAAAAGATGAGAATCCATCTCATTAATGAGAGTCCATGAATCTCTCCCTCTACCTCTAGAGTCCTAATCAAAATAGGAACTGATAAGACACGTCTTCTTAGAGTTACAATACAATTAGGAGATGTGACACATATCCTCATGATCCCATGATTCTTTCCACTCAAATTCGAATTTGGCCTTAGAGTGCCACATAAGAGTCTTCTAGAAGCCTCCTTTCAACCTACACATGTCAACAATCTCAACCCATTTGTTAGGTATAAGCATATGCACATTATTTTCTAATTTTTAACCACAAATTCACTTAAAAGGCTTAGAAATAATAAAGATTGGAAAAACATAAAGGTGGCCCAATGATAATGAAAGTGGGATGAATGTGGTGACATAGTAGTGAAATGGAGGTGATATAATGGGCATAATAGTGAAAGTGTAATGGAAATGAATGACATTTTCAAGACTCAACATGAAGGTTGCAGTGTATTAGTTTCGGTATTTGCTGTAGGAAGCAAGAAATAATTTGTTCAGTGATTCACAAATAGAAGGAACATAATCAGTCGCTGTAGTAGAAATTTGGGCTTCCAAATTTTCACATGGTATCAGAGCTGCAGGTGATGCACGAGAGCAGAGCTGGAAGAGCCCAGCGTTGAAGAGAAGGAGGGTCGAAGTGCTGCGTAGGAAGCAATAAATAATTTGTTCAGTGATTCACAAATAGAAGGAACTTAATCAGTTGCTGTAGTAGAAATTTGGGCTTCCAAATTTTCACATGGTATCAGAGCTGCAGTGATGCACGAGAGCAGAGCTGGAAGAGCCCAGCGCTGAAGAGAAGGAGGGTCGAAGTGCTGCGTAGGCAACAAATCGAATCCCCAAAGGGATTGTAGTCCAAGTCAGGGAAATTTTTTTGAGGAAGGTCTCTCTTTGAGTGAGTCGACAGAGAGGTAAGATTTCCAGATTGAAGTTTGCCAGTGTCAGAGGGAGTAGCATAGAAGCTTTAGCGAAGAGGAGGTTTCTAGTGTGACGCAGTTTTCTGCAGCAGTTGCTGGGGCAAAAAAATGTTAGAAGGAAGAAGAGAGACACTGTTGAGGGAATTCTTCCTCAGAGGACTTCCAACCAAGAAGTTCGAATTCTCATTTGTTGAGCAGCAGCAGGGAGCAACAGATCTACTAACTCCAACAGGGAGTGCGTAGGCCAGCCCAGTAGCAGTGTAGAGGGGAGAGGAGGCAATTCGACATTTTCGTTGGCAGAGATGGCATCTAATGGGTTAAGAGATCAAGATCAGTTGGAGGGTGCATCCAACTATGTGATTTGGAAGGCAAGGATCTCATGCCTTTTGGATGAGCACGATCTCAAAACCTATGTCGACAGTGTGGTAGCTGTACCCGTGGATCCAGATCTGCACAAGAAGTACAAGGATGAAATGGCGAAGGCCAAATGATTGATCCTCAACAAAGTGAGAGGTTACGTAGTGTGTCACATTGTTGGCAAGGATATTGCCCGACAGATGTGGGAAGCATTGGCTATGTTATACGAAGGATCTTCCGAGTAGCGGAAGATGTACTTGGAGCAAAAGGTGAGATCCACATAGATGTAGAAGGGGGAATGCATTGATTCATTCCTAACGAAGCTTTAGGAGATCCAAGACTCGTTGGCAGCTGTGGGGTCAACACCTTAGCCTACCGAGATGGTGAGGCTGGCCTTGAATTCAGTCTCAGAAGAATGGCAAGTGTTTGTCCAGAGTATCCTGGGCAGAGAAAGATTGCCGGATTGGGAAGGAATGTGTGCCGCTCTTTAGCAGGAAGAGATGAGGAGAGACTTAGTCAAGTGCAAACTTGACAGTCGTAGCAGCAACAGTGGCACGAAGCCAAAGGAGGAGGAAGAGAATGCAGCCCTTGCATCTAAGGGGCAGCAGGAGCAGCGAAAGAAGAAGAAAGTTGTTTAGAAGATCAAGTGCTTTCGGTGGGGTGAACTTGGTCACTACGCTACACTGTGTCTTCTCAAGAAGAAGGACAAGGACGAGAAGCATGATCCAAAGGTTGCATTCACAAAGATTGAGGAGGCAACATTTGCCATGGTTGCCCAGATACCTCCAAGGGAGAGGTGGGGTGATCTAGATCTGTAGTTCGAAAGAATTGCAAATGGGCAGGATACTTGAGGAGTCTAGCTCTTGGATCAATACCTTGCTACAGGAGCCCAGATCAGTAGTAGCAACATGGACCAGTGTTAGTTGGTGCAGAGGAGTGCCAGAGTGACAGTTGCAGTGGCTAGGAGCGCTAGAGACTGAGCAACGCAAAGCACAGTTGGCAGCAGCGCAATTGGCACAGTGCAGAGTCAGCAGCAGTGTAGAGGCTTCAAAGGGTCAGCGCAGAGACTAGCAGCAGTTGAACTCCAACAACAAATGCATCATGTTGAACATCTGTTCAATAATTTTGGATGATTTTCCGTTGCAATTATTGCAGAAAGCAACAACAACAGTTGGAGAAGGTTGCAGTGCAGATGCAGTGTTGGCACTGGTACTGCCAGCAGCAACACAAATGCAGAAATTATGAGGGTTGCAGTACAGATGCAGTGTTGGTAGTGGCAGGGTCAGCAACAATACAAATGCAACATTTGCGCAGTAGTTGGTGGGCACTGGGCAGCGATGTCAGACATCAACAACGCAGAGGGAGATGTTACATAGAAGGGTGATGCTTCAACAAGTTGCATTACTAGAGCACATTCCTCACTAAGAGGGAGTGTTGATTTTTGGTAGCATCATATGTGCTCTAAGCCTCAAAATTTGCAGGGAGGCTTGGAAACATGTATTCCACAATACCCAAAAATCGTTTTGGGAAAGTCCACCCGGAGACAGTTTTATTAAAACAATTAATTATTTTTAATGGTTGCCTAAGTCTAAAATTAGGAAATTAAAATAATTAAAGGGTATTAATCAAACTGTGGGTGAAAATTCTAGAAGAAGATGAGGATCAAGCCAAAATGATCTGAGCCATTGATTAGAATCTAATTTAGGTCGTTGGTTGTCAACGAGAAGATTATAAGAGGCTTGATGGGCATTTGGAACATGCATTAGTGAGAGATCAAGAAATCAAATTCCTCAGAGAGGGAAACACAGTAGTTGCTAGAGAATCGATTGAGGAGATTTCTTGTAATGAGGGGCAAGGATTGTTCCGGTTGGAGAATTTCCTGATCCGGGAATACATCGCAGAGGAGGTAGAGAGATATCCGAAAGAGGCAGCGTAGAGGCTACGCTGGGCAGCATAAGCTAGCACAGAAGCAGCGCATAGCCTGAGAGGAGATCTGTATTTTGCTGCAGAAGTTGAGTTCTGAAGCCGGAAGCTGGGGCGTGAGACCGGGAGGGTAGAAGTCGAAGTCTCAGAGGCAAATCAATCTGCAAAAGGAGTGATGCAATCCCCAGAAGCTGTGATGCAAGGCCTACGCAGTGACTGTGCAAAGGCAGCAAGGGACTAGCCATTTTGTGGTTGGATCATTCAAGATCACGAGTGATAGTGTGAGGTATATCTCACTCATCTCTCTATCAGTCATGTTCTTTGTATTGGATAGCCAACAAGGCATCCAAAGATTGTATTCAAAAAACTATTGCTTAATAATACAAACCCTCAACTGGTACACTGATTTTCCTGCATTGGGTTTTTTCAGGGACATTTGTCAAAGAATAAATGTGTTATGTGTAGTGTATTTATTTCTTTCTCAGTTTCTTATTTCCGCATATAATTTTAATTGGTGAAGGCTGCAGTGTATTAGTTTCGGTATTTGCTGTAGGAAGCAATAGATAATTTGTTAAGTAATTGGCAAATAGAAGGAACTTAATGAGTTCTTGTAGTAGAAATTTGGGCTTCCAAATTTTCACACTGTCATCATGTATTCCTGCAATATCCTTCTAGGTAGCAAAACAATATGTTAGCCAGATAACCAATAACAAAAATGTTAATATTAGACTTACCTTATCATGATGGCCTTCTCATCAAAGCATCAATTTTCTTGAGTTCTTCGAGATTAACATCCTTTCGCATGATCCATCTCCACATGAATCCTTCATCATGAATTCATTTTAATCAGAGTGCCCTTGGATTGAACTTGATTACTAAGTTACAATATCTTCCTTGTTGTTGTTATTGTTAACTCCCTTTCTTTCTTTCAGAGACTACTTTTGATGTTGATCAATATCTTATGTAATCTTTGCTACCATACAACAATCTAGCTACCGATCTTAAATGAGCTTGCTTAGTATCCCCATTGAAGATAGAGTTCTTTCCGAGGAGTGAAAAAACTGCAACTTGACCATCTACATTCCTTCATCCTTCAAAAGTATTGTTTCCATACTAGATGGAATATATGCCAATAATATCATAATGCTTCTTTCAAGAACCTCCTAAGTAATGGTTCTTATATGATCTTGAAGATCCATCTTTGCAAAATGACTACCTCTAACATTATGTTAGAAAATGTTCGGATGAACAATAATATGCAATTGGGTCCCAATCTTCTTAATTTTGAGAGAGAGATGTGTTGACCACTACGTGTCAACTTCCCATAGCAGTAGACCCCCTTTTTTCGCAAAAGGGATAGCGCTTAATCGACGTGTCCGTGCTTGTCATCATCAGCCCAATCATATTGTTTTGTAAACCCAGTCTGCATGTGTAAATTGTAAATAATCTTAGCAGATCTGAGTCATGTATGTAAATTGCCTAGGTGGACCTAATTTTCTAGTGATAATCTATGTTCCAGAAGGTTTTTTGTCACACTAATCCATGATCGGAAGAGTTTTCCTTCAGCCTACCCCCAAAGCCGGAATGAATTTTGTCATTAGAATCTTAGGGGAATCCTAGTGCCTTGATCTGCTAGATTATGTTTGGTTGCAGAACTGGGTGGTCTATGAGGGTCTATGTCAAATGGGTTTTCCCCCTTGAGATGTAAAATGGTAAAAGTCATGATGTAAAGTGTCTTGAGGGTTAGAAAATGTTTTAATCCCCTCATAAGTCCTAAGTCCTAGGTCCTAGGTAATTTTTCCAAAGGCTAAGTTTGAGGATTCAAAAAATAAAAATTAAAGAAATTAAAGAAATAAAAAAATCAAAAAATAGATGAGAATAATAATAAAATTAATTAAAAAATAAAATAAAATTTAAAAAATAAATAAATAAAAATTTAAAAAATAATAATAAAATAATAAAATAAGTAAATAAATGCAGAATTTTAATTTTTTAATATATTAAAATGCATTTAAAATTTCGACGGATGAGATTAAAAGAAATCTTGATTCTCATCGACAGTCGAGATTAGTTTGACATGGATCACTCGAACTAGCCATTGGGATTTTTTCCTTTAAATAGGGTGCGAGGGGTCATTTGAGATCAGATTGGATCTTAGAGTCTAGTGCTAAAGAAAGCTCTCTTGTAGTCATTTTTTGTGCAATAAAGAAAGACTTTGGGGTTAAAAATCTTGCTGGTGTTACTCTTCTGAAAGTGCTGTAAAATGATTTATTTTTCTGCATAATTTTATTTTCAGCTATTGATATAGCTTGATGAAGATAGATTTAGGGACAGGTATCTTGTCTGATCTTTGGGGTTTGAATGATAGTTTAGATTCTGAAATATAATGGTAGGTATCTCCATTTGATCTGGATTTCATTGTTGTTTTCTCCCTCTATGTTAATGGTTGATTTTAAGCTGTGCAGGAAATCTTAGTTTTGAGTTTACCGGGCGTTAGGGGAAGTTCTCGGCTGAACCAGCAAACTCCCGGACTGTGTTTTCTGAAAGAGCCCAGCTAGTTTTAATCCCGGTCTTATCATCTGAAATTATTATGAATGCATGCAAGGTTTTCTGAAGTATCTTACATTAAATTTAGAATTCTGAAAATATTACTGTGGATTATTGACAAATCTGGCTGCTTAAGAGTCGAAAAATTTGTAAATACTGTAATTATTTAGTTGATTTAGGTTTTTCAATTTTGTTTCTTGCACATATTATCTTTGGGTGTTTTGTTTTTTGCCATTACAGGTTGCAGGTTACAGGTCTGAGGAGAAATTTTTGTTTGAAGCCAGATCTAGGCCCTGGAGGGTAAGATCTGGCCTCACAACTATTTTTTTACAGGGTTACTGTTTTGCTGTCCAAGGGTTTCAACTTCAGTCACTTTCAGATCTGGAAGTCTTTAAGAGGGTTCCATTGATAAATCTGAGCCAGAAGTATAACATCTTAAATAGAAATTTCTGGGAAATCTTTAAGGGTTCTTGGGCTTCTGTTCAATTTTCTATTTACTGCTTGGATCTCAAATTTTTTTGTTGCCCTTAAAAAAAAAAAAAAGAACAGAAAAGAAAAGATTTTAAGTTTTTTTTTTTTTTTTTTTTTTTTTTTTAAGGATCACAACCTCTTTGCTATCATATTCCTGCAATCAGAGCCTTTCCAAGCTGTCCTCAGCTTCACGCTGTCCACTCCTCAACAATCTGCCCATGCTATCCCTGTCCTCACCCATCTCTACATTCCTGATTCTTCTTGATCTCACCCCCTGCGGCATTCCTCTAGTTGTTGCTGCATTTACATTTCAGCTCCCTCATGCAGCTCCAACGTTTCCAGCTTTCTCCATGCCTCCTTCCAACTTTTCATTATCTCTCCGCCATCCCTCACGTCCACGTGTTGCTTCAGCTCACCTCAGACAGTCCATTCTGAAACTGTGTGTTACCCATCGCTTTTCTCCAGACCTGCGTGGTTTCCTCAGTTCTGCCCTTCGATTTGCCTGCTTTTTTCCCTTCCTACGCAGTTTCAGCTCCATCTTCTCTGAGTTTTGATCTCTTCTTCAAAGCAGAAAACCGCTCTCTTTTCCCTCACGCCATCATCAAATCCAAAACGCAGTTGCAACTCGTTTGTTCTTTGTATTGCTGCCAGCAGCACCCTCATGCAGTCACTCCAGCCACTTGCATGTTTACCTTTCCACGCTGCGTCTATTTCCAGCCATATGCATATTTACCTCTCCATGCTACATTTCTTCTGCATATTCCTTGCCATCGAAACTTCTCTAGCCTGCGTCCCAATCCGTGGCTCTGTTATCCTCTGCGTCTTCATCATATCTCCAACTCGCAGCCACGTTCTTCTCACCTGCAAACACGTCAAGCAGTAAAAAAAAAATAAAAAAAATTGATGAGTTAGAGTTAGTATTAAGCATATTGCGATTTTGGTCCATTGTGTAGTTTTAGCGTAGGTACGTATGTTGTTTTATTTTTGGCTAGGGTTTTAGGCATTTTCGATTTTCATTTGGTTTATTTTGTTTAGAATTAGGATAAACTCTAGTTAGTTTTCATTCAATTTATTTTGGTTAGCGTGTTATGGAGTGTTTTTTTTAACATATATAAAATAAATAAATAAAATCGATTTTTAATATAGTTAGCATATTTAGTTTTAGAGTTAGATTTTGTTAGGTCTCAGATTTAGATTAAATTAACATTTAGGATTTGAGTTACTTTGTTTAGTTTTTTATTTAACTAAAGAATATAGCAATAAAAAAAAAGAAAAAAAAGAGTTAGAAAATATAAAAATCATAAAGAGTTTTAGTTTTAAGGTTTTAGTTCATTTTTTTATTTAAGTTTAAATTTTGATATAAATTTTTTTTTTTGGAAATACTTTGCCAGATTTGTCATGTTTGCGATATATCTTTCCTGCTGAGGCTAAAATTTTGATGTGGGATTAATATTTATCATTTCTTTATGTGGTTAAACATGCCTAATGTTCATTTGAAGATTAACTATATGAAAGTGATAACTGGTTAGCATTTGAAATTACGTGGTTATTTAAAGCACTTAATCTTTCGAATTTTAATTGCTGGAATATTGTTAAGCATTGAGCATTTATCGATTATCTCGCATTTGGCAAAAGTTAACCTTTGTTTGATTTATTTGATGGTAAATGATTGTTAATGAGCTCATATTTTTGTAAGCATTTGATAAATAATCATTCAGTCATTAACTCCATTAGGCATTGGTCTATTAACTTAATAAAATCAAATAAGTGCTTGTTTTCCCTCGTGTCTCCTAACCCAACTGGTCCACAGTTGGTCATCCATTGTCCCATAGGGTCTACCCCCCTTAGCCGCGGGAGACAGGCTTAAACGGAGAGATCGGGGATCAGGGTGACAACCCCCGGTCTGAGCGTTGTCGTGACAATCTGTGCGACAACAAGATGATTTTGTCCAAAGCAACTTGATAATTTAGACTTTAATTTTACTATCACAATACCATGCATAATCTTCATATCATCATTGTGTTCCTATGTACTCATCATATCCATAAGGGTCCTTATAGTTTCCTCTTTCCATCATGCTCATCATTTTCAAGAATTCATTAACAAGCATAAGAACTGATTTGCTTAGCCATCCTTCTCATCTTTCTTTCTTCATTATGTACTTGCAATATTCACCGACAAGTACAACCAAGCAAAATATACAAAGACAAGAGCATGATGTCAGTTCTGTCAATCTAGGGTTTCTATGGTATCTCAGAGAGTGAACTCCTAGGGTTTTAAAATTCAAGCCCTACATTCCTTGATCTCACCCTTGCTAATATTTTTACTTTTAGAAGAAAACGTTAGCCCTAGGGTTTTGATGTGACATCCTAGGGTTTATCTAATTTTAACCCTTGCTAGAGATTACCATATACCCTAGATTATCTGCAAACCTTAGATGTTTTTATTTTAATTGCAAGGGTTTCTATAGAGGGAGTAACCAAAAATAGGGTTAGGGTTTTTAATCTCTTCTAGGGTTTTCAAATCCCATATAGGGTTTACAAACCCTAGATACCAAAAATGTAAGATTTATGAACCCTAGATTTCTATCATACAAAGTATGCTTGCAAAAACCCTAACGACTATTTAGACCCTTTATCATCATCACAATTTTGACATAAAGAAATTATACATACCTCTTACCATGCCTTCTTTTCCACAAGAATTTGGTCCTTTTTCAACTATTAATGGCCAATCATTCACGAAAGGTGCTCCATCCTTTATTCTTGAGGTTCCCAAGTTCATAAGTTGGGTCCCTCCCTTTTGTCATAGCACAGTGACTCAAACTTCTTTCTTGTAGCGATCAAGTGTCAAGACGTGGCCAATTACTTCAAAGTCATTGAGTCTCTTAGTGTCATCATTATGAACGTAATCATTATAGAAATATATTATGGTCTTAAGATAGTGAATGCTATGTTGTCACTGTAGTTACGAGCATCAATCTTTCAAGGAACTTTGAGGCCATTTTTATGTCGACTTTTACACAATGGTTATAAATACTGTTGTCGAACCACATCTCATAACTTAGAGTCATTTACAAGCGACATGCCATATAGTTCCGGTGAATCGAATTAATGTGCTATAGCGTATGATTTTTCACGAATCATTGTTGACTATTCCATGCTTTTGCTGTGAGCAAATTCACTCTAAAGTGATGGCGTGACACAAAACCCTTGAGCCACTAAACCATATATATATTATTGTGCGAGCCATCGAACTATGCAAACCATTATATGAAACAAAGTCATGTTGAGAAATCTAGGGCACAGCAATTAGGTGATTTCTCTTCTATTGATGACTGCTTGTGAATGCTTTTTACTTCTTTAGATTAGGATCTTCTCTTTCATTAGATTATTATAGTGTTCTTCTTCATCAAACAACTACCAATGCATAAACAACAAAGAGACAAGAGACACAGAATATAGGCTATCAGCCAGGGCCAAAACCTCTCCCACTTGAGAGGAAAACCCAAACGAATTCTTCTTCTTATAGAGACTTCAATTGACGAATACCAAGACCAAGACCCTTGACCTATTTGCCACTCCAAGACCAAGACACAAAGCTTCCTCTTTCTTCCTTGAGTCAACAAAAGTCAAACTGCCTGCTTCTTCCTTCTGCCTTGGCTACCTCTTAGATCTCAACTTCCTCTTTCTCTACTTCAGATCAACAACTTCTCGACCCTATTTTAGACACCCTTGCATGTGTAGATGACCTTCTCTTGTACGTCGATTTCCTTCACTTTGGGTGGAGGTTTCTTCTTTGATAACTTGGCTTGAGATACTCTTTAGTCTTCTCCTTGACTTGACCTGCAAAGAGGGACTGCAATACTTTGGCTTCCTCTGCAACGGACAATGTCTATACTTCACACGTGTGGATTGATTTAGCCCTAAACAGAACCAAAAACAATGCTAAAGACTTCACTCTTCCTTCCCTTCTCTTTGCTAGCTATAAGACTATCTTCTTTGACCTTTTCACACTTCTTGTTGCAGACCTCTTCTTCACTGAAAATCTATCCTTGAGATGAAGCTGAGCTGCCCTATTTATAGTGGGTTTCTCATCAAAATAAGCCGAGTTGAGTGAGGGTGAGTCGACGTGTCCTTTCGTGAAGATCATTTATTCCATCTTGTAGCCGACTTGAAGGAGATGCTTTTGCTTGGTCTTGGAGGGCCTTCTTATTCTTTTAATGACATACATAAATGTAACATGCCCAAGAAGGGTCATTCATACATGACATTGACTCAATTTGAATTTTATGACTAGATGACAAAACCTAAAGTTTCACAATGGGAACCTTAACTGGAATAAAATTCCTTGATCATGAAATCCATGATTCAAGTACTACAAAAATAATTTTATTTTCTTCTTTACATCAATTACATAAAATCATAATTGCACATCATTATGAAGACCGAACCTAGTTACACTTTTCAACAAGTCAAATATCAGCGAGCCATTCAAAACTATTAATAATATAAGCCACTGGACTGTGATGCGACTATGCTGTGATTGTCGATACAAACAGTCCCACAAGATTCATGCGCCATGTCACAATGAGAGTGGAGAGTGGGCATTACAATCTTAAAATGAATTGAGCCACGATAATTGTAGAGCGTGCCATATGCAATGCTATACGGACCATATAGCATTGATGTTAAAATTGGCAACTAGGGCCAAACTCCACATGGGTCATCTTATTTATGACAGCTGATATTTTTCTTGGATTCCTCTCTCCGAGAGGTGTAGGATTGATCTAAATATCATCTGATTCTGACATGTACAAATGAAGTTATGAATTTATTTTGATTATGGACAAATTGTCAAGGTCGGCTAGCAAACTTATGTAGGCTCAGAAGCCCAACAGTCACGTCCATTCATCCTCAACATTGCGTTAAATAGAAGGTGACTTAGCCTCATTTGGACATACTCATCTTCACACATCTCTCTCTCTCCTCATTGATTGGGTACGTTTTTTTGGGCAACATCTCTCTCCACACGTGCGAAGGAAAGAAGGGAAAATTTTCTATTTTGGGCGTTGACCAGCGTTGACCGAATTTCAGGGACAATTTGACCAACATTGATTGCAGATAGGGCTAACTGTAGGTTGACTGTTTGACTAGTTTTGACAGGGCTGATTTCAGATCATTTTGAGGGCTGATTCATCTTGCTGTTTGGAGGCCGAAGTTGATTGAAGTTGACCGAAATGTTGAGGGTCAAATATGCCCTATTGACCAATGTTGACTTTTTTGGTTAGGGCTCTTTTGTTGCTGTTATAAATTATCAGATTTGTAAATTGTACTATCTCTGTTGAACTATTGAAGGCTATAAGAAGAATTGATCAAGGGTCTCCCCACATTGGGATTTGTCCCTGGCTGGTGCCACATCTTGTGTCCTCTTGTCTTGGCTTGTTTTCTACTGTTTATGTTTATGTTCTATCTGCATTTTACTATCATGTTGATGTGATTGCTAAACTGGATATTGATATTGGACTAATAAAGAAATTGAAGTAAAATTGCTCTAAAGCATAGAACATACCATTATTGCCTAAAATTAACAATTGATGTCACTGATCATTGGTGTGGTACTACTCGACCGCTGTAGAGATGCCACGAGCCTCATGATAACAATGTTATAGTAAATACACACCACATAGCAATGTCATGCATATGCGAGAACCATACCATCGAGCGATAGAAAAAGTGCGAGTTACAAAATGTAATCCATAGTGAAAAACCTCAAAGGTTATCCAGATTGAGCCTCTGTAATATGATGTTAAAGAGAATATAAATTGAGCTAGTTTATATAGGATACCATGGAATTGCATGTCATGTCAAATCTTTAGAGATCATGCGAACCTCAGGGTTATCTGAAACACAGAGTTGCAAGCCTCATGAAACATATGTTAGTAAAATACTTGCAAACCATAGTATTGTAAAGTCATCGTGACTGTGATGCAATGCCAGTGCCATTGTAATGATATAGAACCTTAGAGTATGTAACGATACTTCAACCCTTTGCAATGTCATTGAATGTGACATGCCACAAAAGTTGTAATGCGAGCCCAAAGATGTGAACGAACCTTTTGTTTCAAATGTCAACCATTAATACAATGAGTCTATATAGATCCAAATCGCCGAATTAATTTAAACAAAAAGAAATAGTGCGAGCCTGATAGCCACAAGATCAGATTTCCATAGAGATATGATCACGTGTGCTAGCCATAACCATGACAACAAAAGCGAGCCTCTTTTTGATTTTTGCGAGCTAACAAAAATGATCTTCTCAACCTCATCCTTTAGTCTTAGCTCTGATAGAAATAGAGAGTTTTTTTAATTTTATATTAGATTTCCATTACCTGATAATTAGTAAATTACTTGTGAACTTGACAACATTATTATTATTATTATGTTTTCTTTCTTCATCAAGCAATTACCATAAAACATGAAGATCACAGAAGACAATAGAACACAAGGTATAGGGTTTGTTCCCCAACACCTATGGGTAGTATGCATAGGAGAGATTTTTCTCCTAGATGACCCTCAACCAACAACCCCTTGCAGCCACCAGATAGCTCGATGTGCCATTATCTCCACCCCCTGAGCCATCGATGTGGTCCTTTGCCCATCTGCTATGATTGTATGTTTGAAGGTGGATCTCCCGACCCCGAAGGTATGGCTTTTCATTGGTATAGTTGAGTAATTTTCCTTACTTTTCATGGACACTTTTGGGCATGGATTGGTGGGGGGATTTGGCAGAAAGAGTGGGTTAGATAGATCTCTTGTCTTCTCCGCTCTATTTCGTGGTTACCCTTGTATCCTAGTCCCGTGGGATCTCCTTTACTGACCATTACCTTTAGGGTTGGAACTACATGGGAAATCTTGATTTTGGTTTCGTGGTCCCGCTTCCTAACACCATATACATCACTCCCTTCTGCTCATTTTAACCCCATTCATCAATTTTCCCATTCGGGTCCACATGGGTCCACATAGGGTTATCTCCCCCGTTGTCCTTGGGTTGGGCCTGGAACGACGCCTTAGAGGTTGATGCAGCGAAAAATAAAAGAAAAAATATAATTTGGCCACTCTCAACAAGAAATGTACCACAAAATGCAAACAAAAATGGTCGGGACATACAAATTTAGCATGTGGGAAAAAGCCAAACATGAGCTCTATCCCTTATCTATGGCCATCACCCTGGTTCCTTTGGGCTCTAAATGAGTCCCCTCCACATTAAGGAACCCATGATTGTCCCAACCCCTGGTGGGCAATAAAATGCTCCACTTTAAAATGGGGTACCTACTGCTATATCCTACATATCATTCTCTCATCCCCTGAAGCTCGAGCAGTTATGATGAAAAATCAATCAAAGGCAAAAGGCATATGAAGAAGGGTGGAAAAACAAAGGTCAGGGTAACTCATGTACCACGATTTTCTCTCTCGTACACTTATATACCCAACTTTCCTTATTATAGCTACCCTTGTACCATGGCACATGACTTGGAGCATTCCCCTAATCCCCACTCCGTTCCATCACTATATCATTTGCCACCTACCACCTAATGGATGTACCATGGACATGTCACCCTCTTTAAGGGTTGAAACCACCTAATAGGGTCCTTGATTAACCCTCACTTATTCAGCTTTTAGACACTTGTACATGCCCAAGTCCACTATGGAAGGGCATGCCACCATGAAGTGCTCCATTGATTCCATGACTTGTAAGTTCTTTTACTTGATTATTCTAATGATATGTTGTATTGGAGGGCAAGGGGATGCATTGGAACTTATGCACGATTGTAGGTGGGTCTCCATTTGGTGCTTGGTCTCCCTATATGGGGTCCTAGCCCTCTAGAGGGCCACATTGGCACTTGTAGGGTGAGCGTTGAGAGCCATGGGCCTCCACCATAGCAAAATATTACTTCATGGATCCCTAACAACGTTCATTGATTGCTCATGTTCCACCTTTTGGATGAGGATGATATGCCTGGTTTACCATGCCCAACCGGCTCCACACTTGCACCATACACTTGGTAGACGTTCCACGGTCTAGGAGACAAAGGGAGGGTTTATGTCATCATCCTAGCCCTTACAGATGGTTTACAGGCATTTTCGATCCACTTGGAGACCCATGAGGATGTCCTTGTGCCCCCACACCCACTTGGGAGCATCACAATGACTTGCTTGAAAAACAAGGGGCCAACCCTTTGTCCACTATGTTTGGAGTCCATTTTCTCACCATGGCACACTTTGGACTTCATTAGGCCTCCTCAAAGGCCCAACGACTCATTTTATTGATCATTTTGCCCTCTTGAGAGGCTTATTTTTATGTTATTGAGCTATCTTGGTGGGCTTGTCACCAAGGGATGTTATTATTGCACATTATTTTATTATTTGGGGCTTAATTAGGCCAATTAGGCAAATCAAACTCATTAGAGATGGTATAAATAGATGAGAGGTGATTCATTTCTCTCATCATCACTTGGATTTGGAATTAGTAGCTACTTGGAGAATTTCACATTCCCTTTTGGAGGACGAGTTTGGTTTCATGGATGAATTTTGATGTTTGGATACTATTCTCTTGATCTTGGAGCTTCATTCTTGTCATGATTTGATGATTGGATATACTCTTTGTACATGTAAGTGATCTCTTTTTCATGTTTATTCTTGTATTTATCATATCACATGAATGTTGCTAGGATTTTTGTTATCTAGGTCTGAAATTTACTGCTATTCTATGCGAAATTGTGGAATTTTGATCTTTTGAAGCGTTGCATCATTGCATGTGTCATGTATGAATGGGTGAATGTTCCTAGAGGTTATTTTTGTTGAATATACCTTGATAAGTCATCAAACATTGCACATCGAAGTATAAAGTCCTTGGGTAGCTGCTCTCATGCCCTAATTGCCATGTGAAGTTGCCTAAAGGCCTCCTTGATCGAGTTAATTCTCTCCATATAAAAAATTCACCTTGACTCCATATCTCCCAAAGACAAGACACTGATCCATCCACTGGTGGTCACCTAAACAATTATCTTTCTCACCTCCTCTTTCTAGGCCTAGCCCTACTAGGTCACCTAGGGCATCAAGTAAATTTCATTGTAGCCATAAAAAAACCTCGACTTTTGGTCCATAACTGTGTTAGGTTTCCTCTAGAGGCCTTCCAAATTTGAAGCAATTCCGATGGTGGGATCACGAGATATAGCAAGCCTTAGCTCAAAGACCATTTCTTACCCTAAGTTTCCTTTGGCTAGTGTCCTCATTGGGATCATTGTGTTCAATCCTCAAAAGAAATTTTTTCCTTTGATCCTCTTCTCTCCCCTAATTAGGTCAAGCCCCTCCTTGGTTGATCAACTCCATACCCTTGACCTAATTTTGGATACACTTGGCCAATTCTCCATAAGGATTTTTTGGTCTAGGAACCCTCTTGACAAGATATATTCCCAAACCCTAGTCTCGAGAATCCTCTTATCCCTTCCTAGAGAGCCCATGTCCTTGCTTTCTAAAGAAGCAAGCTATCTAATTGAGTCTCTCTTGTGAATAGGCTTTAGAAATCACTCCTTATCCACTTATTGATCCATTCATCTAGAGATTCCCATTATACCGAGTCTCCTCCCATTGGTGAAAGTACGTAGAGAACAAGTAGCCTTAGTTGAGGTGACAGTAGGCTATCGCTCCATTGTTGCCCTTGACCTAGTAGTTTCTCTATAGGATCCTCTCTTGGGACTCCTGCTAGTTTGAGGGGTAACATTTTGGCGTCGTTGTCTGGTAGAAAGCAGATCTACCTCCTTAGTGAATCATTGAGGAATTGATTCATAGACAACATTTCTAATATTCTTCTGGTGACTCCTTTCATTGTCCAAATCCCTAGTTTGCTTGAAGGTGACAACATTCCTCCTTTAATTAGGGTCGCTGCAAGAAGGGGAGAATGAACTCCATCACATGTTAGAACTGCCCTTCTCCCTGAGTTTGAAAAGGTCAGAGATTCTACCGCCAAAATGGAAACAAATTCTAACACTAACCTAAACGAAGGCCAACCTAAAATGACTAGAAGTGAAAGGCATTTGGTTAGTGTCTTTGCCCCTCTAAATTGGAGTGATGACCCTGTTGACCACTACGTGTCAACTACCCATAGCAGTACACCCCTTTTTCGCAAAAGGGATAGCGCTTGATCGATGTGTCCATGCCATTCGACTTCCATCATCAGCCTGATCGTGTTACGTTGTAAACCCATTATGCATGTGTAAATTGTAAATAATCTTAGCAAATATGAGTCATGTATGTAAATTGCCTAGGTGGACCTAATTTTCTAGTGATAATCTACGTTCCGGAAGGTTTTTTGTCTCACCGATCCATGATTGGCAGAGTTTTCCTTCAGTCTAACCCCAATGCCGGAATGAATTTTGTCTTTGGAATCTTAGGGGAATCCTAGTGCGTTGATCTGCTACGTTATATTTGGTTACAGAACTGGGTGGTCTATGAGGGTCTGTGTCAAATGAGTTTTCCCCCTTGAGATGTAAAATTGTAAAAGTCATGATGTAAAGTGTCTTGAGGGTTAGAAAATGTTTTAGTCCCCTCATAAGTCCTAAGTCCTAGGTCCTAGGTAATTTTTCCAAAGGCTAAGTTCGAGGATCCAAAAAAAAAAAAAATTAAATTTAAAAAATAATTAAAAAAATAATAAAAAAAATAAAATAATAAAATAAGTCGAAATTTTGAGAAAACAAATGCAAAATTTTAATTTTTAATCTATTAAAATTTCGACGGATGAGATTAAAAGATATCTTGATCCTCATCGACGCTCGAGATTAGTTTGACATGGATCACTCGAACTAGCCGTTGGGAAATTTTCCTTTAAATAGGGTGCTAGGGGTCATTTGAGATCATTCGATCTGTGAGTCTTGTGCTAAAGAAAGCTCTTTTGTAAACTTTTTCTTGTGCAATAAACAAAGACTTTGGGGTTGAAGTCTCGCTGGTGTTAATCTCCTAAAATGTTGTAAGCTGTTTTATTTTCTGCATAATTCTATTTTCAGCCATTGGTAATAGTTTGATGTAGAGTGATGTTGAACACAGGTTTCTTGTTCACTCACTAGGGTTTGAATGGTAATAAACTTTCTGAAAATAATGGCATGTATTTCCATTAGATTTGAGTTTTAGTACTGTTTTTCCCTCTTTATTGATAGTTGAAGTGAGCTGTGTAGGAAAATCTAACTTGTAAGGATCAATGGGCGTTTGGGGAAGTTCTAGGCTGAACCAGCCAACTCCCGAAAAGCATTCTCTTGTAGAGCCCAACTAGTTTTGATTCTGGGTCTATCATTTAAATTTATTTTTGAATTGCATGAGAGATTTCTGAAGTATCTCATAGTAAATCTGAAATTCTGAAAATATTATCGAGGATCACTGACAAATCTGGCTGTTGTAGAGTCATAAAACTGTAAATATTGTAGCTGGTTTGTAGGGTTTTAGTTTTTTTTTTGCATATATATTCTCTGGGTGCTTGTCTTTCCATTACAGGTTGCAGGTGCAGGTTTTTCAATTTTTTGAAGAGGGTCAGCTATCTGCTTGTTTGGGTTTTATTTCTGTAGGAAAATTTTTCGAATTTTTTTTTAAGGAGCCTCCTGGATTGCTGCCAAGTTTCAACACTATCATCTTTCAGCTCAGTTTTCTATCTATCATCCAGCTTCACTAACCTGTTGTGTCCTCCCATCGCTGCAAAATTCTCACGTATCCCTCTCCACAGAGCCATTCACTTCACTGTATGCCATCATTTGTTACTGCTCTTCAACGTGCTGCTCCAGCATCATACACGCAGCCTTTTCCAATTTGCAAGAGATCCGTGGAACAGATCTTTCTCACCCTTCGCACGATTTCATTCCTCTACGCCGTGAGCAAAACCCTCGGACCTGCACTCTTTTGTCTGTTGTCCCCTCGCTCGAGCTCGCTGCCTATCTTTGCACGTAGCTCCCTTTGTTCTTTGCCACAACCTTTTTTTTTTCAAAACTCGCGTCCCCTTGAGCTCTACCTCTTACATCCCGCAATTTTCCTCTCCATCATCGCGTTCCTTCTCACTCTCGCAGCTGGCCATTTCACATTCTCCCTCACGTAGGCTTCATCCTTGTCACGCCAGTCACCTCCGCACCTGCAAAGCACATCAAGCCCATGCGGCTCCAATTATCTGCTCGTTCTCCACGTATTTGCGTTGCCCAAACCAGCTATTCTACGTTGACTTCTCTCCGTCGTGCATAACCTGTATGTAGCCATCGTTTCTTGTCAACCCTCGTTCCTTCTCCATTGCGCCTGCCCTCTTCGCTCTTGCCCAAACCGTCCAGCCTGCATGTACCTCTCACGTTCATCCTCTCACTCCGCCATCAACTCTTCACGCTTTTCAGCCCGCAGAGACACAAAAAAAAGGGGGAATGCATTTTTCTGGCCGGGTTTGTTCTCTTTTTTATTTTTTGTTTACATGTGTTAAAATATTCAAGATTTACGTTAGCATATATTTGATATAGTTAGTTTTGGGGTTAGACGCATCATTATAAAAAAAATCGATTTTCAATTTGTTTTAGATTAGAATTGATTCTAAAGTTCCGTTTCATTTTTAGACTTAGTTTTGATTTCAGTTTTATAAAAATCAAATAAAAATTAAAAAAGGCATAAAAAGTTTTTTTTAGTTTTCTTTTATTTAATTTTAGAATTAAGTTTTAAATTTAGATTAGTTTAAAATTTGATTTTTGTTAAGTTAGGTTTTAGTTTTAGTTTAGTTTAGTGTTAATAATCTTTAAGTTTTATTTACCCTAATTTTTGCTTAGTTCATTTTTGTTCTATTTTAAAATCATAAAAATTAATAAATAAATAAATAAAAAATAAAAAAAAAATTAAATTCTCACAAGCATAAAAAAGTAATCTTTAGACTTTTTATTTTGTCCTATAGTTTAGAATTTTATTTAGATTTAAAGTTTCATTTATTTAGACTTTAGTTAGCTTAGTCTTGTTTTATTTGAAAATATAAAAATATTTTGGAAATATTTTGCCAGATTTAGTCTTGGCTCAAGGATTTGTCATGTTTGCAATATATCTTTTCTGCTGAGACTAAAATTTTGATGTGGAATTGATCTTTATCATTTTTTATGTGGTTAAACACGCTCAAATGTTCATTTGAAGATTAGCTATATGAAAGTGATAACTGGTTAGCATTTAAAATTACATGGTTATTTAAAGCATTTAATCTTTCGTATTTTAATTGCTGGAATATCGTTAAGCCATTGAGCATTTATTGATTATCTCGCATCTGGAAAAAGTTAACCTTTGTTTGAGTTATTTGATGGTAAATGATTGTTAATGAGCTCATATTTCTGCAAGCATTTGATCATTCAGTCATTAACTCCATAAGGCACTGGTCTATTAACTTAATAAAATCAAATAAGTGCTTGTTTTCCCTCGTGTCTCCCAACCCAACTGGTCCACAGTTGGTCATCCATTGTCCCATAGGGTATACCCCCTTAGCCGCGGGAGACATGCTTAAACGGAGAGATCGGGGATCAGGGTGACAACGCCCGGTCTGAGCGTTGTCGTGACAATCTGTGCGACAACATTTCTTGGCGCCATTGTTGGGGATAGAGTTTTTCAGTCCTTGGTTCATTCGACATTTGTCTCGTTTCTTTCCTCTCGTCCTTTCTTGTCCTTAGCTCTCTCCTTTTGAGTTTTTTTCCGTGTTATATTCTCTGTCCGGGTGGCGACTCCACTTCATATATCATTTGCAAGAGTGTATACTAGAAGACATCCAAGCAGTTTGTGCAATCCTGCTCCTGATCCTGAAAGGGCTCTTAGAGTACGATTACACAAACTCTCTTCTCGTACACTTCTTGTTAACCTCGGACAAGAAGCCCTCTCTGATATCCGCTTGCTTTTTACTAGCCCAGTTGAGCACGACATCATGGACATATTCGCCTTGTGTAACTTTGCTAACATTCAGGGTTATCCCAATGATATTCCAAAGCATGGAATGGTTAAATTGCCTATCTTTCAGGGAGATAACGCAATTAATGCTAATTCACATCTGAAAGCTTTTAGTTCATGGCTGGGGAAGTATGCAAGGGCCGCTGATTTTAATCATGAAGATGTTAAAATGACCCTTTTTGTTATGACCTTGGAGGGTGATGCTTTAGATTGGTTTATGGAAAAGCCTCAAAATTCATTTGATTCCTTACAATCGATTGTTAATGCCTTTAAGGAAAAGTATGGAGATAAGAGAGAAGGAAGACACCTTGTGAAAGCTATCAGCATAATAAAAAAGAGAGAGAATGAAACTGCTGAAGAATTTAATAAAAGGTTTAATGATATTATTAAAGAATTACCTCAAGACTATAAACCTATCGACAAGTCTCTTCGAGATTTTTACATTGATGCCTGTAGTCTTGAGCCATCTTATGAATTGAGGCGTGCTAGACTTAATGATTATAGGGATTGCCAAGCCTTAGGTATAGAGCTTGAAAAGGACAAGGCAGCATCTGGGACGTCTGAGATCCTAGGTTTCGATAGGGCTGCTACGAAACTAAAAGAACCTAAAGGAAAAGCAGTTCAAGAGCCTGAAAGCGAACTTGTTCTCAAATTGCTCCAAAAGATTGAAACCATGGAAATTAATCATAATAAGGAGATAGCTACTTTGCAGAATAGGTTGGTCCAAATGGAAAGAGTGCAAACGCAAAATTTCCAACCTCGAAATAATAATAATAGAAATAACAATTGGCAAAAGAAGGGTCAATCTAGTGAGCAGAGACCTCCTAATCCGTTAACTAATTTGGTCGATAATGCTCCTCCTTACTGTCGGGTTTGTGATGCTCTTCATGAAGAGGCCACTTGTCCCATCGTTAGAAGAATTTTAGATAATGGAATGTTTGGGGCAGGTGATCAAATAAATGTAGTAGGTAACAAGTTTCCTTTGTCTATGGATGATTGGATAGAGGTCAAGGAAAATAGTCGTGACATTATGAATCCTTCATCAGCTTTTAGTATAAATAACCTTGAAAATGAAGATGACATTTTGGCTAGGTTATATGGTGAAAAACCCTCTCCAGAGCAAATCATGGAAATTGCTAGAGATAAAGGTTTAACCTATCAGAGAAGGGATAAAGATCAGAGCGAGAATCAAATTCCCCCTTGAACTTTTAACCCTAGTTTAAACTCTGGATTAGATGACGATTTGGGAAGTTGGTTTAACAATGCAAAAATCTGGGTTCCTGTCTTCGAGATTGCTAAAATCCCTTCCCAAAGAGACAAGTTACTAAAAGCTATTCAGGGTCCTCAAGTAAATATTTCTCAACAGAAGACTCGGGAAGTTGACTATCACGATGCTCCCATATATTTGCAAAGCTTAGATGCAGATAACAAAGATCACCAGCCTTTCTTTATCACCTTGTTAGTTAATGGATATAAATTGAATAATTGCATGTTGGATTCTGGTGCATCAGCTTGTGTAATGACTAAACGGGTCATGGAATAGCTTAACTTAAGAGTTTCTAGACCCTACTATAATATATGTGCCATGGATTCTAAAAAAATTGAAGTGCATGGTTTGATCAAAGATTTACAAGTTCATCTATCAGTTTACCCAGACATCATGATTGTTAGAGATATTGTTGTTGTTGATGTGCCTGATGCCTGGGGTATGCTTTTATCCAGAAAGTGGGCCTCTGATTTAGGAGGAAGTATTCAAATGAATTGGTCATATGCTATGATCCCTTCTCCTAGAGGTGATGGTTTTGTAAGACTTAATAGAGAGCCTGAAAGAAAATTCCATGTGGAAGATCCTAAGAGACCTCACAACGAGATAATCAAAGAGCAATCTGACATTGGGAATTACGCTATCATGTCTAATTTCATAATTCCTCCTGATGATAAGATTAAGGATCTCAATGATAGAGTTTGGTACATGTACTTTGATGGTGCATCGTCTAGGCATGGTAAGGGTACTGGAATAGTGCTTAAATCTCCCCTTGATCACATTTTCAAGTTTATTTATCGATTAGAATTTGAAGCAACCAACAATGTCGCTGAATATGAGGCTTTGTTGTTGGGTCTTGAATTGGCAAAGTCTTTGAAAATTAAGTTGCTTAGCATTAAGGGGGATTCTGATTTAATTATCATGCAACTTAAAAATAAATTCACATGTAAAAATAAAAAATTAAGGAATTATCGAAATGTTGTGTGGGATACTATGGAACATTTTGATGCCCTTGACCTCGAAGCTATCCCAAGAGAGAAAAATAGTTTGGCAGATGAGCTTGCCGTAGCTGCTACTACTTTTAAGTTATCTGATGAGCTAATTAAGGATAAGATCAAAATGGAAGTAATATTTAGACCATCTGTTCCAGATAACTCAGAGCATTGGCAAGTCTTTAATGATGAGAAACAAGTCATTCGTTTTCTTAATAGTCTGGATGAGTTTGAAGATTTCTGGTTAGATTCTGAGGAGGATGGATCTTTAAATCATGAGCATATCATAAATCCTACTCCTAGGAATGTGGTTGCCTTAGAGCAACACTTTGATCGTCATGATGCCACGACGTTGAGAGAAGAAAATAGAATGGACCCAGGCGAATATTTCGAGATAAACATTGGTACTCCTGAGGACCCAAAGGTTGTTAAAATTGGTAAAGGTACTAGTGTGGAGGAAAGAAAAAAGTTAATTAATTTACTTCGCGAATATCGAGATGTTTTAGCTTTTTCTTATGATGAATTAAAAGGCTATAGGGAAGATATTATGGAACATACTATCCCCTTAAAAGATGAGAATGCTAAACCCTTTCGCCAGAAACTTAGGCAGATTAATCCTAAATTAGCCCCTTTGGTTTAGAAAGAGCTCGCGAAAATGCTTGCGGCTGGAATTATCGCTCAAACAAGGCATTCGATGTGGTGTTCAAATCTGGTGATTGTTAGGAAAAAGAATTGTACGATAAGGTTTTGTGTCGATTTTCGAAATCTTAATCTAGCATGCAAAAAAGATAATTACCCTTTTCCAAACATGGAGACTTTGTTGCAAAAAGTAACCGGTTCTGGAATGATGTTGTTGCTGGATGGTTTTTCTAGGTACAATCAGGTATGGGTTAAAAAGGAAGATCGTCATAAAACCACATTCACCACACCACGGGGTACTTTTGAATACATTAGAATGCCGTTTGGATTAACCAACGTTGGGGCTACATTTCAAAGGGCTATGGATTATGCCTTCAAGGGGTTAATCGGGAAATTTATTGAGATTTACCAAGATGAACTTACTGTATTTTCTAAAGATGGTGTCAGTCATATAAGTCATCTTAGGCAGGTTTTCGATAGATATAGAGAATACAGGATTTCTTTTAATCCAGCTAAGTCTGTGTTTGGAGTGAACAAAGGGAAATTACTTGGCCATATCATTTCTAAGGATGGAATCAAGATTGATCCTGAAAGAATTGAAGCAATCCAAAAGATTCCTCTTCCTCATAATCTTAAATCCCTTTAGTCTTTCCTTGGAAAGACAAATTTTCTTAGAAGGTTTATTCCAAATTACACAGAAATAGCTAAGCCTATTCAAAGTCTTCTGAAGAAAGATGTAAAATTTGTTTGGCAAAAAGGCAGCAAAAAGGCTTTTCAAGAAATCAAATGCGCTATTGTAAGAGCTCTTGTCTTAGTTAGTCCCAATTATTCCAGGGATGTCATGATTTTTTCTTTTGCTTCCGAAGATACCATTGCTAGTGTCCTGTTACAAAAAAATAAAGATGGTCACGAGCAGCCTATTGCTTTCATGAGTAGAGCGCTTCAAAATTTCGAACTAAAGTACAATACCATGGAAAAGCAAGCTTATGCCTTGGTCAAGTCACTTAATCACTTCAAAACCTATGTGGGTTATTCTAAAATCATTGCTTTCGTCCCACATTCTGCTGTTAAAGATATTTTAACTCAAACCGATTGCTTAGGGACTCGCGCTAGGTGGGTTACTAAAATACAAGAAAATGATTTAGAGATCAGACCCACCAAGCTAGTCAAAGGCCAAGGTTTGGCTCAAATGTTGACTGAAGGTAACAAAAAGACTCTTGGTTTGTTTTGTCTTAGCGATATATCTTCGCCCGAGTTGCAAAGATTAGGAGATCATGAGTGGTACAAGGACATTGTTTATTACTTGATGAATCTTACATGTCCTAACCATTTAGCTGCTCATAAGAGAAGGGTTCTTAGACTAAAAGCCACTAAGTATTGCCTTATGAAGGATGGCCTTGGGTGGAGAAATCTTGAGGGCATAGTGCTTAGGTGTGTTGGTGAAATTGAGTCCAAGAAATTAATCTCTGAGTTTCATTCAGGATTTTGCGGTGGTCATTATGCTGCTAGAACTACTGCCCACAAAATTCTGAGAGTTGGTTATTATTGGCCTTCGATCTTTTCTGATGTGCATAAGTTCATTAGGACTTGTCAAGCCTGTCAACTGTTCAGTAGGAAACAGAAGCTTGCTGCCCTGCCCCTACAACCTGTCATTGTAGAGGCACCTTTTCAGCATTGGGGTCTGGACTTCATCGGGAAATTCCATGAAATGGCTACTCATGGATTTTGACTGCTACTGATTATTTCACTAAATGCGTTGAAGCCATTCCTGCTAAGAATGCCACTGAAAAGGTTATTATGAATTTCATTGAAAATAATATCATTACTAGATTTGGTGTCCCTGCTAAGATCACTACTGACAATGTCAAAGCTTTTAGTTCCTTAGAGTTTTCGTCTTTTTGTTTCAAGTATGGCATTGTCTTATCTCATTCTTCAAATTGCTATCCGCAGGGTAATGGTCTGGCCGAATCAAGTAACAAGAATCTCATAACCATTATCAAGAAGATAGTAGGAGATAATAAGAGATAATGGGATAGCAAAATCAAGTATGCTTTATGGGCAGATAGGATCACTAAGAAGAAAGCTACTGGTAAATCTCCCTTTGAACTAGTTTATGGCTTGGATGTAACCTTACCGGTGCACTTGAAATTGCCAGCTTATCAACTCCTTCAGCATTTTATACTAATAAAGATGTTATCCAGAATAGAATAGATCAGATTGTGGAGTTAGATGAGGCTCGTAGGACAACTTTTGATGCTATATGTAAAAATCAATCTAACATTAAGAAAAGCTTTGATAAATCCTCTCGATCTAGATCTTTGCAGGTGGGAGATATGGTACTTCTTTGGGATCGCAAGAATGAAAAACCAGGAAAACATAAGAAGTTTGATAGTTTGTGTCTGGGATCATACATCATTCGAGATATAGTTGGACCAAACTCATTCCACTTGAGCAGATTGGATGGCGAACCACTTGATCTACCTGCAAATGGCCAAATGCTCAAGATGTTCTTCAAAGATGATATCTGATGCCATGGGGCATCCTTTGTATTGTATTTCTAACCCTACTTGTCATTTCAACATTTTATTTCTGTTTTAGGATTAGATTTACTTTCCTTGTTATTAGATAGTTAATAAATGAAGAGCTTATATCTTTCATGTGCTTAATGTTATATGATGATTTTTGGATGGACGCTACTTATTCTTGGTTGTGTGTTGCGTGGGTGTAGATTCTGGATTCCATATTCCTACAGTGCAGCAATGTGTCCCCAGGTAGAGCCAGAGGTTGACCACTATGTGTCAACTACCCATAACAATATAACCCCTTTTTTCGCAAAAGGGATAGCGCTTGATCGATGTGTCCATGCCATTCGACTTCCATCATCAGCCTGATCGTGTTACGTTGTAAACCCAGTCTGCAACGTGTCCTCAGGTAGAGCCAGATGTTGACCACTATGTGTCAACTACCCATAGCAATACACCCCCTTTTTTCGCAAAAGGGATAGCACTTGATCGATGTGTCCATGCCATTCGACTTCCATCATCAGCCTGATCGTGTTACGTTGTAAACCCACTCTGCATGTGTAAATTGTAAATAATTTTAGCAAATATGAGTCATGTATGTAAATTGCCTAGGTGGACCTAATTTTCTAGTGATAATCTACGTTCATGAAGGTTTTTTGTCTCACTAATCCATGATCGGCAGAGTTTTCCTTCAGCCTAACCCCAAAGCCGGAATGAATTTTGTCATTGGAATCTTAGGGGAATCCTAGTGCGTTGATCTACTAGGTTATATTTGGTCGCAGAATTGGGTGGTCTATGAGGGTCTATGTCAAATGGGTTTTCCCCCTTGAGATGTAAAATTGTAAAAGTCATGATGTAAAGTGTCTTAAGGGTTAGAAAATGTTTTAGTCCCCTCATAAGTCCCAAGTCCTAGGTCCCAGGTAATTTTTCCAAAGGCTAAGTTCGAGGATCCAAAAAATAAAAATTAAAGAAATTAAAAAATAGATAAAAGTAATAAAAAAAATAATTAAAAACTTAAAAAATAATTAAAAAAATAAAAAAATAAGTTGAAATTTTGAGAAAACAAATGCAAAATTTTAATTTTTAATTTATTAAAATTTCGACGGATGAGATTAAAAGATATCTTAATCCTCATCGACGCTCGAGATTAGTTTGACATGGATCACTCGAACTAGCCGTTGGGAAATTTTCCTTTAAATAGGGTGCTAGGGGTCGTTTGAGATCATTCGATTTGTGAGTCTTGTGCTGAAGAAAGCTATCTTGTAAACTTTTTTTTGTGCAATAAACAAAGACTTTGGGGTTGAAATCTTGCTGGTGTTACTCTCCTGAAATGTTGTAAGTTGTTTTATTTTCTGCATAATTCTACTTTCAGCCATTGGTAATAGCTTGATGTAGAGTGATGTTGAACACAGGTATCTTGTTCACTCACTAGGGTTTGAATGGTAATAAACTTTATGAAAATAATGGCATGTATCTCCATTAGATTTGAGTTTTAGTACTGTTTTTTCCCTCTTTATTGATAGTTGAAGTGAGCTGTGCAGGAAAATCTAACTTGTAAGGATCAACGGGCATTTGGGGAAGTTCTAGGCTGAACCAGCCAATTCCAAGAAAGCATTCTCTTGTAGAGCCCAGCTAGTTTCGATTCTGGGTCTATCATTTAAATTTATTTTTGAATTGCATGAGAGATTTCTGAAGTATCTCATAGTAAATCTGAAATTCTGAAAATATTATCGAGGATTACTAACAATTCTGGCTGTTGTAGAGTCATAAAAATTGTAGCTGGTTTGTAGGGTTTTAGTTTTTTTGCATATATATTCTCTGGGTGCTTGTCTTTCCATTACAGGTTGCAGGTGCAGGTTTTTCAATTTTTCTGAAGAGGGTCAGCTATCTGTGTGTTGGGGTTTTATTTCCGCAAGAAAATTTTTCGAACTTTTTTTTTAAGGAGCCTCCCGGATTGCTGCCAAGTTTCAACACTGTCATCTTTCAGCTTAGTTTTCTATCTATCATCCAGCTTCACTAACCTATTGTGTCCTCCCATCGCTGCAAAATTCTCGCGTATCCCTCTCCACGTAGCCATTCACCTCACTGTATGCCATCATTTGTTACTGCTCTTCAACGTGTTGCTCCAACATCATACACGCAGCCTTTTCCAATTTGCAAGAGATCCGCGGAACAGACCTTTATCACCCTTTGCACGATTTCATCCCTCTATGCTGCAAGCAAAACCCTCGAACCTGCAGTCCTTTTTCTGCTGTCCCCTCGCCCGAGCTCACTGCCTATCTTTGCATGTAGCTACCTTTGTTCTTTGCCACAACCTTCTTTTTTTTCAAAACCTGTGTCCCCTTGAGCTCTACCTCTTACATCTTGCAATTTTCCTCTCCATCATCGCATTCCTTCTCACTCTCGCAGCTGGCCGTTTCACATTCTCCCTCACGCAGGCTTCATCCTTGTCGTGCCAGTCACCTCCGCAACTGCAAAGCACATCAAGACTATGCAGCTCCAATTATCTGCTCGTTCTCCACGTATTTGCATTGCCCAAACCAGCTATTCTACGTTGACTTCTCTCCATCGTGCATAACCTATACGTTGCCATTGTTTCTTGTCAACCCTCGTTCCTTCTCCATTGCGCCTGCCCTCTTCCCTCTTGCCCAGACCGTCCAGCTTGCACGTACCTCTCACATTCATCCTCTCACTCCGCCATCAACTCTTCATGCTTTTCAGCCTGTAGAGACACAAAAAAAAGGGGAACGCATTTTTCTGGCCAGGTTTGTTTTCTCTTTTTTATTTTTTGTTTACGTGTTAAAATATTCAGGATTTACTTTAGCATATATTTGATATAGTTAGTTTTGGGGTTAGATGAATCATTAAAAAAAAAAATCAATTTTCAATTTGTTTTAGATTAGAATTGATTCTAAAGTTCCGTTTCGTTTTTAGACTTAGTTTTGATTTCAGTTTTATAAAAATCAAATAAAAATTAAAAAATTAAAAAAGGCATAAAAAGTTTTTTTTTTTAATTTAATTTTAGAATTAAATTTTAAATTTAAATTAGTTTAAAATTTGATTTTTTTAAAGTTAGGTTTTAGTTTTAGTTTAGTTTAGTGTTAATAATCTTTAGGTTTTATTTACCTTAATTTTTGCTTAGTTCATTTTTGTTCTATTTTAAAATCATAAAAAATAATAAATAAATTAAAAAAAAATTGTCACAAGCATAAAAAAGTAATCTTTAGACCTTTTATTTTGTCTTATAGTTTAGAAATTTATTTAGATTTAAAGTTTCATTTATTTAGACTTTAGTTAGCTTAGTCTTGTTTTATTTGAAAATATAAAAATATTTTGGAAATATTTTGCCAGATTTAGTCTTGGCTCAAGGATTTGTCATGTTTGCAATATATCTTTTCTGTTGAGACTAAAATTTTGATGTGGGATTGATCTTTATCATTTTTTATGTGGTTAAACATGCTCAAATGTTCATTTGAAGATTAGCTATATGAAAGTGATAACTAGTTAGCATTTAAAATTACGTGGTTATTTAAAGAACTTAATCTTTCGTATTTTAATTGCTGGAATATCGTTAAGCCATTGAGCATTTATCGATTATCTCGCATTTGGCAAAAGTTAATCTTTGTTTGAGTTATTTGACGGTAAATGATTGTTAATGAGCTCATATTTCTGCAAGCTTGATCATTCAGTCATTAACTCCATAAGGCATTGGTTTATTAACTTAATAAAATCTAATAAGTGCTTGTTTTCCCTCGTGTCTCCCAACCCAACTGGTCCACAGTTGGTCATCCATTGTCCCATAGGGTATACCCCCCTTAGCCGCAGGAGACATGCTTAAACTGAGAGATCGGGGATCAGGGTGACAACGCCCGGTCTGAGTGTTGTCGTGACAATTTGTGCGACCACGGACCCTAAACCTTTTCCTGAGAAGTATATTAACTGGCTTCCCAAGTTTATTGGACCAGCTCGAAGAATTGTATTGAAACATTTCTCCTAGGATGATATTTGATGAAGACAGGATCATGATGCTTTTTGCTTTGTCTCTCGAAGGGCAAGCAAGGGATTGGTACCTTAGTCTTCCCCTAGGATGCATTGACAATTTTGACCAATTTGAGGATAAGTTCATGAGAAGATGGTCATGTGATGCACAAGGAACATTCAACATTGACAAGTTTTACCAAATATCTAGGGGAAGGGAAGACATCGAAGAATTCATCCAAAAATTTGATAGGGTAGTTAGTGTGAAAATTCCTGAATCTAACACATCAGAAATAACCTATTGCAATTACTGGTTTACAATCTCCTACTTGTTCTTTACATTAACAAGTTATTTAATTGCGTAAACATCGAAGTAAACACTATTGCAGCCTTCACAAATATACAGATCATGCACTGAAATAAACAGCGACAATAACACAAGGGACATCGTTATTTTTTTAGACAATCGTCCTCGGAAAAACCCAATTCAGGAAAACCGGTGCAACATATAGAGGGTTTGTATTATTAAGCAGATTTCGTGAATACAACTAGGGTGCTAGAAATGGATCACCCAACAGAGAATATCCTTAGCAGTGTTGTGAAAATCGCGATAAATTCAAATTATCGCGATTTTTTCGATATGCCGATTGTATCGCGATTATTATATGAAATTATCGCGGGAATTTTTTTTTAGCCGATTTTTATGAAATTATCGCGATAACAACTGAAAAAATCACGGGGCTTCACAGCAGCGAGGTTTTATAATGTTTTTTTGGTTTTTTTATGAGTTCATTTGGACAGTTGCGCACGGAGGGCAGAGGAGAGCTAGGAGACCAAGCTGGAGAGGGTTTGAAGCTAATTCCAAGTGCTTAGAGGAGAAAATCAAGAGGAGACCACCGATTTCTCCATAGAAACGGTATGTGGATTAATTTTTTTTTGTTTTCATTGTTTAAAAACATTGTTTTTGTATTTTTTTCATTGTTTTTGGTTGGGTAACTTGGTATGGGCACCATTTTTTTTTCATTGTTTTTAAAGATTGTTTTTGTATTTCTTCATTGTTTTTGGTTGGATAACTTGGTATGATTATGGGAACCAAATATTTTTTTGTTTTCATTGTTTTTAACATTGTTTATGTTTTTTTCATTGTTTTTGCCATTTGGTTGGGTTACTTGGGTTTGGAATGGTTGGGTAACTTGTATTTGAACTTTGGAATGGTTTTTTTAGGTTGGGTAACTTGGGTTTTCATTGTACAATGTAAAAATTAAAATACTAAATTGTAAATTTGTAACTTGTAATTTTGTAAATACTAAACTGTAATCCTTATTTTCCCATAGGTTCACAACTGCATCGAAACACCATTCAAGACTTCAATTTTGCAACTTCAAAGTTCAAAAACAAACATGCCATGGAAATTGGATCCTTTTTGGGAATATGGTGAACTTGATGCTCTGAATGATAGACTAAACTTGAGTTGCAAGTTGTGTGGCCACCCTATGTCCGGGGTGGTGTACAAGTTGAAGTTTCACCTTGCACAAATCCCTAGAAAAGATGTGGGGCCTTGTACAAATACAAATCCTGAACTCATCCAAAGAGCCATGAGAGCATTGGAAAATTTAGAGCAGACTAGAGAGGCCAAAGAAGAAATCAAAAGGCAACTAGAAAGGTTAGTTGAAGCAAGTGGCACTGGTTCTACTGCAGCATCGACCAATCCAATAGCTGCCACATCATTTTTTGTTCCTCAAACCACACCTGGTTCACAGCCATCTATCAGTTCAATGCTAAAAAGAACTGAGAAAGAACAAGCTGACAAGTTGCTGGCAAAATTTCTCCTCTGGAGTGATATTCCTTTCAACATTGTAAGGAATAATCCATTTTTCCAACCTGTTGTTGATGCTATTGCCAGTGTTGGTCTAGGGTACAAAATCCCTTCTTATCATGATTTCAGAGGCCGAATTCTTCAAAATGAAAAGCGTGACTGCACCTAAATATTGGAGGATTTTAGGGCATCATGGGCACAAACAGGATGCATTGTTATGTTAGATGGTTGGACTGACCAAAAGGGAAAAACCCTTATAAACTTCTTGGTTAGTTGTCCCAAGGGGACTATGTTTATCAAATCTGTTGATGCATCTGCACAAATCAAAGATGCAAGAACTTTATGTGATTTGCTAGATGTGTTTATTTTGGAGGTGGGTGCAGAAAATGTTGTCTAAGTCATAACGGACAATGCTACAAATTATGTTGCTGCTGGCAGGATGCTTATGGACAGACATCCTACTTTATTTTGGACACTTTGTGCTGCACACTGTATTGATTTGATGTTGGAGGACATAGGGAAAATTCCCTTTGTCAGAGATATTGTTGATTCATCCAAAAGCATTACAAAATTTATATATAACCATACATTTGTGCTTAGCTCGATGAGAAGATTCACCAACAACAAAGAGTTGGTGCGCCCCGTCATTACATGGTTTGCCACCAGTTTCATATCTCTTCAATCCCTCTTGAATTCTATGTGGGATGTGAAGAGAATGTTTCTTTCAAAGGAGTGGCGTGCTTTGCCAATGAGCCGCAAACCAGAGGGAGAGGCTGTATGCAGACTAGTTTCATACCAGGAAGACTTTTGGGCGGGAGTGCAGGAGGTGTGCGCCGTTACTGAACCTTTGGTAAAGGTTTTTCGGTTGGTTGATGGTGAGAAGCCCGCAATGGGCTATTTGTATGAGGCCATGGACAGGGCCAAAGAAGCCATTCGGGCCTACTATGATGGTAAGGGAGATGATGGGTTTCAGAGACAACTCCTTATGGGGAGTGATTGATGAGCGATGGAACAACACACTCCATCGTCCCATTCATGCTGCTGGGCTTTACCTGAACCTTGCATTTTCTTACACATGTGGGTTTGATTTTGATGCTGAGATCATGGATGGATTCTTATCCTGTCTCCAGAAGATGGTGCGATCTCCAGAACAACGTATAGAGATATCTAAACAAATTGAGACATATAGGATGGCAGGTGGCACATTTGGCTTTGACATGGCTGTCACTGATAGGACGATTAAAATGCCAGGTATTTTTTAGTTTGTAACTTTGTTTTAAATTTCATTGTCTCTTCAAATTCCATTTTTTCTTATGTTTATTTAAAATTTTATTTGTAATTTTGTTGTAGATGCATGGTGGAAAATGTATGGTGGCAGGGTACCCCTTCTACAAAAGCTTGCCATTCGCATCCTCAGCCAAACATGTAGCTCCTCAGGATGTGAGTGCAACTGGAGTGTATTTGAAAAAATACACAACAAGAAGTGCAACAGGTTAACACTTAAACATTTAAAATATTGCAAATTTCCAAATAAATTTTTGAATTCATTAAACTATTTTTTTTATAATTATTAATTATTATTTCATGGTCTTTGTACAGGTTGGAGTCCTAGCGCCTTAATGACATGGTCTATGTCTACTACAATCTTCGATTGTGGGTGAGGCAACTTGAGAAGACACCTGATGTGGAGGCCATCTCATTGGATAGGATTGACACCACTGCTGCATGGAGGATTGAGGCTGAGAGGCCTCTCATGGAGTCTGCTGATGATTGGTTAATGCAGGATGTAGTGGAGGGGGAGGAGGAGCAGGAGCAGGAGGAGGAGGAGGAGGAACAGAAGGAGGAGGTGACACCACCTGCTCGAGCTACCACTGCCACCAGTAGAGGACGTGGTCTACCTCCTATAGCTCCTACTTCTAGTTCTTCAGCTTCTAGAGCACATCAGACTCCACTGCCATCTCCACCAGCACGGGCACTAGCATCTACATCTAGAGGGAAAGGGAAAGCTGTGGTATTTTCTCGCAAGAGGGGCAGAGGAAATCAATAGGATTAGACTTTAGTTATTTTCTTCATTTTATTGTATATGACATTATGACATGATGAGATACATTATCATATTTTTTGTTGATATTTTGAGGCTGAGTTGGGACTCAGGAGTCAGGACTTACTATTCAGGACATGATTCAATGTTATGCGTGATTTTAGCACTAGAAATGATATTAAACATCTTATATATTAGTTCTTTTATCATATTTATGTGTCAATGTATTTATTTTATGTTGTAGATGGTTTAGATATTAAAAAAATTGAAAAAAAATGAAAAAAATGAATATTTTTGTACCAAACGATTATTTCCCAATAATTACGATTTTTTTTCGGTTTTTTCCTCGCGTCGATATTATCCCGATAACGATTAATGCAACATTGATCCTTGGCAGTAGTACCTTTATCCGAAGACAGATATTCTGACAAATCAGCAAACGGATGATCAAACCCCACAGTGACTCTGGCTGTTCCCTATGCTGGACAGTGAAAGCTACTCCAACCACTGCTCTAGAACTGCGTCACTCCTCCAGGAGCTGCGTCACCCTCTCCCGGCTTAGAATCTGCTGATCTGCTCCCAGTTTGCCCCAAAAAATCTCCCCAGCGCTGCCTTTGAGGCCTAGCGTCTGCCTCTGTGGCTTCTGCATCTCATTGCGTTAGCTTTACGGCCTCAGCGTCAGCCCTTCTAGGGCCTGCATTGTCTCTCTTGGCACTGCGCTGCCTCTCTGCTATGTATTCTTCAACCTCGGATGGAAATCCCTTGTTGAACTGCCCCTCACGGCAACTTTGATCACTAACTCGATTTCCTCAGCAAACCTTTTCCCAGAAAATCAAATTCTTTGATCACTTGGTGTATCTCCAACTAACCCTCAAGCCTCCTCTTATACTTTTCCTATTGACGAATCAACAATCGAGATTAAGTCCCTAATCAACGGCTAAGATTAGAACTAGCTTGATCCTCGTCATTTAGAAGTTTCTCACCCATATTTTATTAATACACATTAATATTTTTATTTTCCTAAGTTTAGACTTAGGAACCCATTTAAAATATTAATTATTTTAATATCTCCTCATCTGGGTGGAATTTCTCCAAACGATTTCTGGGCCTTCGAGATCTTATGTGCCTTCGCCTCTCTACCAATTTTCAAGGCTAGAGCACATCCGATGCTACCCAAAATCAACAATCCCTCTTAGCGAGGAATGTGCTCTAGCAATGCTTCACCATAGAAGCATCACACTGATCCTCTGCATCGGTCCTCTGTGTTGATGCTTGGCCTGCTGCCCCACATCCACTGCAGTGCTGCTTCCTGTACTCTTGCCCATGACACTGTTGTTTCCACTGCTACATTTATATTGCATCACCCTCTCAAAACGCTGCCTCATGCTATCCATAGCACTGCCACTTCTCGTTGCTGCATTGCAACTCAGTTACCGAGAAGTAAGTCACTGACTTCACCCAAACATTGGCATCCTGGTCAGTTTGGAAGCCTCGTGATGTTGAAGCCTCCTCTACTGCTACCCTGTGCTCCCTCTACTGCCACTGCGCTGCTGCAACCTCTTCTGTGCCTCTCGCACTGCTGCACCCTCCACTGTGCTGCTACAAAATTTTGCGCTCTAGCACTGCCTTGTCGCTCCATCACACCTTGCTCCACCTGACACCTGTCATCATGCTATTGTCTTTAAGGGCTCCCGTAGCCGGATGTGATCCAAAAGTTTGGGCACCTCAAGGATCTTGCCCCTGCTTCTATAGTCCTCTCGACTACAGCTCCAAGTCTCCCCACCTCTTCTCTAGAGGCACATGAGCACTCATGGCACAATCGTCATCAGTCTCGACATCCTTCTTCGCCTTTCCTGGAGCAACCTTTGAGTCGAAAGCTTCTCCCTTGTCTTTCTTCTTGGGGCATTGAGAGGCATAATGTCCCAGCTCCCCACAGTTGAAGCACTTGACCTTGGAGATGTCTTTCTTCTTCCTCTTCTGTAGCCCCTTTTATCCCGCTGATGCGAGAGCTGCATCTTCCTCCTCCTCCTTCTTGATTTGAACTCCCTTACCGCTACTCTCTTCCTTCGTTAATCTCCTGAGTTCTTCCTGTCGAAGAGCTGCCCACATCTCTTCCCAACTGGGGAGAGTTGCTATGCCCAAAGTGCTTTGGACAAACGTCTCCCACTCCTCGAATATTGTATTCAGGGCAGTCCTGAGTAAGAACTCTGGATCTGGAGTAGACCCCACAGAAGTAAGCTGGTCATGAATCCCCTGCAACCTGAGAAGGAAGGGATCTATCTCCTCTCCTTTCTGCATCTGATATGACCTCAACTGATTCTCCAATAACATCTTCTGCTGCACGGAAGAGCCTTGGTATAAGGTGGTCAAGGTGTCCCACATCTCCTTTGCTGTCTTCTTCTTCGCAATATGTGGTATGACATGATCCTTGACCCCGTCTAGGATCATGCATTTCGCCTTCGCCTGGGCCTCCTCATACTTCTCAGCTGCATTAGCGTCAACTGGGACAGCTACTACTTTCAAGGCATAGTCCTTGATGCGATGTTTATCCAGGATTGCCAGGATCCTGGCCTTCCAGATGACAAAATTGGAAGCCCCGTCCAATCTGTCTTGATCCCTCAATCTGTTCAGTGTCATCTTTGCTCCTCTTCTCTAGACTCCCTCTGAATCCTGATTTTTCTCTCGGAAATCCTCTGGCCAATCCCCGAATCACTCCTCTACAATCCTCCTTTGCGCTGCAAACCAAATCTAGATTTCTTGGCTAGAAATCTGTCGAGGTAGTGCTTCCCTCTACCTTGGTTCAGTCTCCTTAGACACTATTCTGCACCGATAGAAACAACGTCCCACCAACTCTACAAATCAAAATTTGCACATCTCCCTTAGCCCTAGCAACTTAATCTAAGCCCTTCAGAAACTGCGCAATCTCTGGTTGGGCTGAATCTGCTCCTCCCGGCCAACTGCGTCAATCCTTCTTGGTTCAGAAGGATGACGTGGCTCTACATGAGCATGATCTGCCCTCCTTTGCCTTTGTGCTGGCCCTAATCGCTGACGCAGCCACTGCGCGAGCTCCTCCCAGTTACTGCGTCTTCCTCTCCTGGCTCAAAATGTTGACGCAGGCACTGCATGAGCCTCTACGTCACACTCTCTGCACTGCGTCACTCCTCCTCTTGCCTCTTCAGCTCTGGGACAAAGCTGTCTCTCGGGACAGTTGCTTCTCTGCTGCAAATTCTGAGATTTCTTGGCTAGTGTCTTTAGTCGGCTATGATCTGCGATCGTTCTGATACCATGTGAAAAATCCTAAATCTAACACATCAAAAATCCCTACTGCCATTACTGGGTTACAATCTCCTACTTCTTCTTTACATTAACAAGTTATTTAATTGCATAAACATTGAAGTAAACACTATTGCAACCTTCACAAATATACAGATCATGCATTGAAATAAACAGAGACAATAACACAAGGGACACCGTTATTTTTGGACAATCGTCCCCGGAAAAACCCAATTCGGGAAAACTGGTGCAACATATAGAGGGTTTGTATTATTAAGCAAATTTCATGAATACAACTAGGGTGCCAGAAATGGCTCACCCAACAAAGAATATCCTTGGCAGTAGTACCTCTATCCGAAGATAGATATTCTGGCAAATCAACAAACGTATGATCAAACCCCACAGTGACTCTGGCTGTTCCCTATGCTGGACAGTGAAAGCTACTCCAACCACTGCTCTGGAACTGCGTCACTCCTCCAAGAGCTGCGTCACCCTCTCTCGGCTTAGAATTTGCTGATCTGCTCCCAGTTTGCCCCACAGAATCTCCTCAGCGCCGCCTCTGAGGCCTAGCATCAACCTTTGTGGCTTTTGCGTCTCACTACGTTAGCTCTCTGCGTCCTCTGCGTCAACCTTTCTAGGGCCTGCGCCGTCTCTCTTGGCACTGTGCTGCCTATTTGCTATGTATTCTTCAGCCTCGGATGAAAATCCCTTGCTGAATTGCCGCTCACTTCAACTCTGATCACTAACTCGATTTCCTCAGCAAACCTCGCCCTAGAAAATCAAATTCTTTGATCACCTGGTGTATCTTCAACTGACCCTCAAGCCTCCTCTTATACTTTTCCTGTTGACGAATCAACGACCGAGATTGAGTCCCTAATGACTAAGATTAGAACTAGCTTGATCCTCATCACTTAGAACTTTCTCACCCATATTTTATTAATACACATTAATATTTTTATTTCCCTAAGTTTAGACTTAGGAACCCATTAAAAATATTAATTACTTTAATATCTCCTCATCCGGGTGGAATTTCTCCAAACGATTTCTGGGTCTTGGAGATCTTATGTGCCTTAGCCTCTCCACCAATTTTCAAGGCTAGAGCACATCTGATGCTGCCAAAAATCAACAGTTAGGGACATTCCTGACCATTTGAAACCCCCTGATGCTAGTATATTTGACAAATTCATAAACATTGTGGGGGGCATCTAACATATGCTCTAAGGGACAAGAAACCTAAGACCTTGACTGAGGCTAAAGAGATGGTCATGGAAGTTGAACAAAACCTACGAATTTCCAAGATGGATGTAGATGAACACCCTAAAGAAGTTTTGTGAATGATATTCATCTACAAGTTATATAGACTTTCTTGTCTTCCTTTGGAGATTGGTGCAAGTTTACAATTTAAAATAATTCATGTTGCCTGTTTGTGTATTAACTTTCAAATATTTTCTAAGGGGTATTTCTCAACATGGATTTAATTTACTATTAATATTTGATTCCTATGATCCTTTACTATTTGTGAAAACATGGGTGTTCCATTTCCTGAAAGACCATGCTTATAATAAAGTATAACTAGGCTTTCTATAATTCATTATTGTCTGAGATACTACTTATTTTGTGAAGCATCACTTATGTGCATTTTTGTTTGTGAATATGCATATAATAAAAATTGTTTTAGTTGATGTGAGCTACATGAAATACCATTTGCTAAAACATAAACGTACTCACTTGCAATGACTTTAATTCATTATTCTTCATAGATCTTTCTTACTATTATTTTTTCTTGGTGTAAAATGGTCTTTCATTATAATAAATCATGAATGACAAGTTTCACAAAGGATTATGATATTGCAATGAGAAAAGGTTATAATTGCTTTGCTTACAATATGTTGCAAATTATTACAATATTTTGACTTTTCTTCTTGCAGCTATGCGACGCCTCAAAGATGCAGGTGCATCTCACTTTGTGTTAGACCTACGAGATAATCCTGGGGGCTTAGTGCAGGTTTGCAATTTAAAATGTCTCTTTTTTAAAGTATAAAATATAACAATATTCAATATGTACAAGGAGATCAACATATATACAAGAGAAAATATGGTACAATCATTCTTTTCTTGGAGCTACTAATGCTTCAATCAAATCAAAATAAATAGAAGAGTCAAACTTCATACATCTTCAAAAGAGTAGTAAGGGCTGAAACTCAATGAAATTCCATAATCTAGAGAATACCACTAACTGTTTTGACTCCCCAAGGAGAGGTGCATGCCAAAGGATTTTTCCTTGGAAAATAGAGGAGATTTGGTGCTCAATCTGATGTGTATACCCCCATGCAAATTTGCACTCTCACATAATATGCTTGATAGTTTCCTCTTTACAACACAAAACACATATGTTATCCATGAATCCACTCTTGGAAATCTGAGCCTTTGTTCGGAGACCTTGATAAATAATAATCCATGCAAAAAATGAGAATTTACCAAACACTATACAATCTTTCAGTTTACCTTATTTCAGGATCCAAAGAGGCCCATCTAAACTTCAAAGTTGGCACTGGAAGCATTTGCTTGTGAACTGTTAACTTTCAAGTTCAAACAGAAGGTGGTAAGAGTCCCAAGTCACTAGATGTGAACCCGAGGACAACTTGGAGTGGTCACCCACTTGTGACACACCCACACATAATGTGGGGCCTTCCCTAAGCAGTTAGGCCTCAAACAAGATGAAGACTTCGAGTGAATCTATGGTTTCTTTAATGGTTGAAATTTTATTTTCCAGACTTACTGTATAATAATAGAACTTATGGATGCAAGCTTGAACTGTTTTAAAAGGCTCTATATGAGTGTCGAAAATTGAATGTAGATCTTGGGGTATCATCCAGCTTTTGTATGCTTCATAACCAATCAGCTTGAAGCATGCAAAGAATAATATTTTTCCAAATGTGACTGAGTTTACCCTTGCTAGAATGTGGGTTATGAAATGCAGATTATTTTAGAGGCTAAAGAGAGGGTCTTTTGGCCATTAGTGAAAGATCGATAATATAGGATTTATTGATATGAAACTTAGGTAAGGTGGCTGAAAACTAATTTGGGAATTAAGGCTTTGCAATGTGTTTCCAAGAATTTATTTACAGCCAAAGAAAAGGTTGAATAAAGTGAAATTTCAATGTTGTTTGATGAGAAGAATAGTGCCTAAATTACTTGGGCTATAGGGTCTGTTGTCACACAGAATGTCTAGGCACCACGACAACTGCTCAAATCGGGCGTTGTCACCCTGATTCCCAATCTGTCCGTTTAAGCTGTCTCCCAACAACAGACTAAGGGGGTTAGACCCTACGGAAATGTAATGAAGGAGAACTAGTTGGAAACCAACCAGTTTGGGAGACATAGCTAAGCAACCAAGTACTTGATTTAGATTTAGCAAGACTTATAGGATTTGATTAGCTTTAAACGATTGATACCAGTGCCTTGTGGAGTCAATTATCTTGCTAGAAAATTTAGGACCAAGTAATTGATGAACAATTGCTGCTTGGATGAATAACTATCTTATATGAAATGCAGATCCTAAAACAATGTGAGATATACGAATCTTGGTTAATTTTAGTTAAATGCCTATCTAAGTTTTAACCCTGCGATCCTTTTTATATTGAGTCTGATTTCGTAGTAAGTGGCAGAGAGAAGATAAGGTGAAACACACTAAAGTGTGATTAACGATACCTCTCTTGAAAATCTAACATACCCGGTGCCTCTAGTGCTACAAAGAGATGTGGCTTTGATGACTACTAGGCCACCATTTTAAGTACTATTAAAAGCAGGCTTCTCAAGCAAAGATGGATGGGTACCTATCTTTCTATCGATGAAGCTTATGCTTGGAAGTAAATTTTAATTATGCAACACTGACTTAATATGCAAATGCACGAGATGATTAGAAGATGGAGCGAGAATAAAGTTAGATTCAAGGATTGAAAGCGCTTATGTCACGATCTATTTCTAAGTTATATATCAAAGCCTTTAATCGCCCGAATAAATATTCACTTCACTGGACTGAAAGATAAACTTCCCAACAATATGCTTAAAATATCCCAATATAATGCCCAATTAAACCATAAGCTAATCACTTCAATTTATCCAAATTCTTTCCATTGCAATTATAGCTCAAAGAGAACAAAAACCTCTTCACAATTCTATAATATCAATGCCAATTATATAGATGCTAAAAAAAATACTTAGTTTAGAAAATGAAAGATATGCAATTTACCGCAATTCCATGAAAGAGTATTTAAAAATTACTTGAAGAATTCTCAAAAGTTTAATATGCAATAAATATTCAATAATTCAAGTAATTAAACCATGCTTAGAATTAATTAAATGATGGGCAATCTCAATATGTCAAGCATAAAAATGTTCAAAACCCTTAGCATGCAAAAGACTTAAAAAACAATTCAATTTCGAAAATTAATTACCATGTAGAACCACGAAATTCAAATGCTAAACACTTCAAACAATTCAGAATTAAAATGATTTTTCTTAAGTGCTCCAATCCAGAAAAATTTCTTATTTTCCTATAGTCAAACTTTAGAGATAGTTTTAAAAAATTTAAATGTGCCTTGACTATAGAAGAAATATAATTTTTTACCCCTAATTTTTTTCTTTTCTTTTAATATTTAAAAATCCAAAACCCTTAACACAAAAACCCCAAAAATGAACTTTAGATTTAATAATTTATATTATTCCCTTGGCAATTTTAATGTGATAAAGTTCATGAATGAAGAAAGATTTTAATGTGGCGAATGTGAAAATAAAAAAGGGACTTAATTAAATTTTTAATGGGCCAAAGGCCACGTAAAAATTTAAATTTGAAATGTGAAAGCACAAAAATTGATTTTTTTAGATTTGATTTTTTTTTAAAAACAAAAAATGAAAAAACTAAGTTTTTAAAATTTTCGTTTTGTTTAAAAAAAAACCAAACAAAATAAAAAGAAAAAAGAAAAAAAAGGAAAGCAAGCAAATTAAAAAAAAGATTAAAATTGATTCCTTTTGTTTTTGTAATTGAACCTTAATGAATAATTTAAAACAAAGAAAAAAAATAAATCGTGAATTGTGAAGGAAGACTGTAGGTTGAAGCAGCGGATGAGGGAGCAAGCTCGGGTAACGAAAGGAGCTTGCAGACATCACAGATGAGAGAAGGTGTAGCGAGGAAGGGAACATAGAAAAGGAAGGGCGAGTTTGCCTGTAGGTCGAGGATGAGGGAGCTTGGAACAACTCAAAGAAGGGACGCAAATGGAGCTACGCAAGAGAAGGGAGATTCGAGGTCGGGCAACAAGGAGGGATGGAGTGCAGGCCTGCAAGTCGAGGAAGAGCTGATCGGTTTGCAAGGACGAGAAAAGATTGTGCGAAGGAAGAGGAAAGGAGCTGCTGGAATGCTGGTCGAGGGAGATGAGGGAGAAAGGGATGTAGACCGAAGGGAAAGAAGGAAAAAAAATGCAGGGATGGAGGGAAACCCACAAGAAATAAGGGAGAAAAGCTGAGCCAGGGTTGCTGATAATAAAGGAAAAACACAACAGAGAAATAAAATAGGAAAACGTAGCAAGCAATGAAGGTTAGCAGCAAAGAATGAAGCCCAAAAATTTATGAAAAATTCAAAAAAATTGCACATGAATTTATTTTTAAAAAAATCTCAGAAATTTTTTATGAACAAATCCAGATTTAAATTTCTTTCCTACACACAAAATATTTCTGAGACAAGATCTTGCCCTCTAGGGCCTAGATTTGTCTCAGATCTTGAAAAATTTCCTTGAAAGAATTTTCAGATCAACACTTGCAAAATGGAAAAATAATACCTAGATCCCGATATATACAAAAAACTAAATAAAACTCCAGAAACCCAAGCTATAAAATTTTAGATCTATACAAAATATCTATATATCTATCCACAAGAGTTGCGGATCTGTAAGATCTGAGGAGTATGAGTCCAACTCTGCTCCCAAATCTTAAGATCTAAGGCTCTTACTAGCAAGATCTATCAAATTTTCCTCAAAATATTTAAAAGATTTTGGTTTCTTTTATAGAGGTACTAGCCCAAAAACACCCTACGGAAAAATTAAACGTTAGATAAATCCTGAAGCTTATATGAGGTAGGCTCTTCAAAAAATGTCTTGAGCGTTGGCTAGTCCAATCGAGAACTATCCCCAAATGCTCAATGAAAACCTGAGAGATTTTATGCAAACACTAGATCAACCATCAAACCAAATAGATAAATAGAATAAAATAAAATTATGAAGAAATAGAGATACCTGCTAATTCAATCAAAATTAAAAATGTTACCCTAAATCCAACAAACTGAATAAGATACATGTATTCAAATTATTCTAAGAGAGCTATTGATTGATAGTTTGCACATAATATTAAACATAAATTAAAGCAATGTTACCATAAATTCATGAAGAGGAACACCGCCACAAGTTGAAACCCTAAAGACTTTTGGATTAATTCCAGAAAGTATACAAGAGAGCTTGAGAGCTTAGTACATGATTCAAAGATCGGATGAAAAATAGAATGACATCGACCTCTAATTTATGGATAAATTCTCCAACGGCTAGTTGGCATGATCCCTGTCAAATTAATCTCGACCGTTCATAAATATCTAATTAATCTTTAATTATCACCGTCGAAATTTTTGTTTTTAGAGGAAAAATCGAAATTTTCATTTAATTGATTTTTAATTAACTCAAAAATAATTATTTTGAGTTAATTTCCTCAAAAATTTGACTTTGACTTAACTACCAAGGTCCAAGGGTCCAAAATATTAGAATATATTAGAATATTCCTATTTAGCATTTAATGCTCATTCCTTTTAGCTGTTGCTATTTATATTCTTTTAGCAGTTTCTTTGATGAAACTGAGTGTTTCTATATTCTACATAGAAACCTGATGTTTCTATTATTGTAAATATCTCTGTATTATGGTTGAGCTGTTTGCTCATTCGATATGAATTCATTCAACATTCTTTTATGGTATCAGAGCAAGGTTAAGAGATTTCCTGAACAGTAATTCTCTCTGCATTGTAATCTCTTGAGTCCTTTCTAAGGTCGAGCCCTCTGTAAGCCAGGCAGCCTTCACTGAGTCTTAGCCTCGGCTTTGCTCGCTGTGATAAAAGCTTACAGTCGTCCATCTCGATACAGAAATGGATTCTTCCCTTGCATGATCATTTTATTAAGGAAATAACTCTGTGGCGGTGACTGTTTTCGTGGGAGCGGATTTTTTTTGGCTGGCCAGTTCTGCTTGGAATTGTGGATCCGGCTATCTTCTTCTTCACCTGGCGGCTACTTGACCACAACGTGGAATTTCTCAGCATTTGTGATCCAGGTGTTTTTCTCTCAAAACTCATTTGTTTTTTTTGAAAGTCAGACTCGTGGTTTGAAAATTCGATCTGCGGGAAAATTCGTGGTTTTATTGTCAAAGCTGTCAAACCCGTGGATACGCGTGTATTTTTGAAACTCGTGGATATTCATTTTGAAGCCCGAGGATTTACATTTGAAACCCGTGGATACACTTTTGAAGCCTGTGGATATATATTCTGCCGTGGATATATATTTTCGACCCGTGGATACACATTTTGAAACCTCTGGATATATATCTTGGCGTGGATATATATTTCCGACCCGTGGCAGTTGAAACCTGTAGATATATATTTCCGACCCGTATTTGAAATCCGTGGTTAATACTTTGAAACCCGTGGATATATACCTCAGGCCCGTGGATACAAATTTCAAACCCGTGTTTATTTTCAAACGCGTATATGCCTGAGACGTGACGTGAAATATATATACGTATATACCTGAGACGTATATATCCGTGGTGTTTGCCGGCATTCCTGAGACGTGACGTGAAGCTCTGATAGCTCACGTAGGCCAATTTGTGTAGATCTTCGTATTTGTTTAAGATCTTCGTATCTGTTTTGTGGACCAATTTCATACCTGAGACGTATATATTCGTGGTGTCTGTCGGCAGTGTAAACGTGAAGCTAAGACAACACATGTGGGTCCATCTTTCAATATTTATATTTGCCGTATTTGTGGCTCTGGTTGACGGCAGTGTTACCAATCAGCAGAATTTTTTTTCTCTTGGGATCCTGACAGTCTTCATTACAAACTCAGAACTGTGACATCTGTTTATTGCATCAGTATACACTTGTGGTAGACCTGCATTCTCTTGTGGGAAACTGTATTCTCAGAACTGTATTCTGTGCTAGCAGTACTACTATTGTTTTAGACTGAAGAGATATTTTTGCTGGGTAAAAATTTTTTTTTAGCAGGACAAATTCTGTTCTTTAATTTACATCAGGATAAACAGGCAGCTACATTGTTCTTGTGTGTCAGACTTCTGTATTTTTCTTTGGGAAAATGGCCACACTTACCAATCTGATGTTAGAAGGAAATCAACGCTTTAATGGCAGCAACTATAACATTTGGAAACAAAGAATGTTGACCATTTTTGAGTACAGGCGTCTTGATCAACTCATTTTGGGCAAAGAGCTTCGTCCCGGTACAGCCGGGACCGATCAAGATAAATTTGATGATCGAAATCGAGAGGCTGTTATGCTTCTCAAGCTCTCTGTCGCTGATGATTAGTTACCACAGATCCCTTCTGGCAAGACAGCTGCTGAAATCTGGCAACAGTTGAAAGAACTGCATGAGACATCTGATAAAAGCAGAGCTTTTTTTCTCAAAAATCAGTTGTTCTCCATCATGATGGACGAACATATGCCTTTACCGGAACATCTCAACAAAATTAAAGACATTCGAGATCAGCTCGAAGCCATTGGTCGGACCATGGAGGAGGAAGATATGGTAGTCATTACTTTGAAAAGTCTACCGAAATCTTATGAACACTTCATTGAAACGCTCAACATTACCACCACAAATGTTGATCTGAAGTTTCCAGATTTATGTACCAAACTTCTGCAGCAGGATCGGTGGAAACAGCAGTTTGGTAGTAGTGCCTCATCAATGTCCTCGGAAAATGCATTTTCTGCAAAATATCAGTCCTCTCAGTCCTTTCAGCAGAAAGGCTCCTCTCAGCCTTTTGATCCTGCTCGGAAGAAAAGTGTGCAATGTAATTACTGTCACAAGTTTGGTCACATGAAGAAAGATTGCCGACAGAGGATTGCTTCTGAACAGAGGAAACAGGGAGGGCCACATCAGACAGCAAATGTTGCAGAACATTCCGAGCAGACAGAGTCTGCCTTTTACGCCTTTATGGCTAAAAGGTCTTCAGATCATGTTCCTTCCTCTGCATGGTACATTGATTCTGGCGCATCACGTCATTTTTCTCACAGGCGTGACTGGTTTATTGACTTCTCACCTTTCAGTGATTCCGTGGTATTTGGTGGAGGTGAAAAGTACACAGTAGCTGGCAGAGGTACAGTTCAAATTCAGTCTGGTGGGCGCACACTTATATTTCTGAATGTATACTATGTTCCTGGTATGGAAATTAATCTGCTATCTGTCAGCCAGATTATGAGGAATTCTCCTCAACTTGATGTAGTGTTCAGTACCCACAAGTGCTCCATTATTGACAAGGAGTCTAGTTTAACAGTTGCTGTTGGCCTAGAAGATCATGGTTTATACAGGCTACTTGACACCGGTGACTCTCCAGAAGTGGCTCTAGCAGCACGTATTTCTCCTATCAGCACTCTATGGCATCAGCGATATGGGCATCTCAATATGCAGTATCTCTCTCAGCTCTCTAGGGAGGGACTTGTGTCTGGATTACCTGATATTCAGACTCAGCAGTTGGGGGTATGCAGCGCCTGTCAAGCGGGAAAGCAACATCGGTCTTCATTCAAAAATGGAGAATCTTGGCGCGCATCTAAGGTACTTCAGTTACTTCATGCTGATATTTGCGGACCTATGAATACAGCTTCTATCACTGCTTGCAAATACTTTTTACTTATTGTAGATGATTTCAGTAGAAAGATGTGGGTATATTTTTAAAAAAATAAATCTGATGTTCTTAGTACCTTTCAGAAGTTTAAAACTTTAGTGGAGAAAGAATCTGGTTGTAACATAATGACCCTTAGGACAGACAATGGGGGGGAATTTTGTTCTTCAGCGTTTACCAACTTCTGTGATATCCATGGCATCAAACGCCAATTAACCACTCCTTACACTCCTCAGCAAAACAGTGTTGTCGAGCGTCGCAATCGCACGGTTGTTGAAATGGCTCGTTCCATGCTACAACACAGGAGTGTTCCAAACAAATTCTGGGCTGAAGCAGTATTTACTGCTGTTTATCTTCTTAACAGATCACCCACTCAGGCTGTTACAGGGAAGACTCCTGAAGAGGTTTGGTCTGGCCGAAAGCCTAAGATCAGTCATCTCAAAGTATTTGGCTCAGTTGCATATGTTTGGATTCCAACTGCTAAGCGATCTAAGTTGGATTCCAAAAGCCAGAAACTCATGATGACAGGGTACAGTGATCATCACAAGGCCTATAGGCTGATAGATATAGCCACTGGTCGTCTTAGCTTCAGTCGGGATGTAGTATTTGATGAAGACAGAGGATTTTTTCAGTCTTTTTCTTCTCAGCAGTGTTCTGAGGATCAGCCTCACAGTGTTCTTCTTCCGGTCGGTCCACCTGATGGGAGGGATGATGTAGCATCAGTATTTGATCATACTCTATCTGAGCTTCCTCCAGAAAATAACCCTTCTCTTGCGGCCCCTATTGGTTCCTCTACTTCACTCATGCGGAACGAACAAAGCATGTGGAAACTCATTGTCACTACATTCGCCAGCTTGTTGAAGACGGCTCAGTTCAGTTGCAATATGTTCCCACAACAGAGCAGCCCGCCGACATCTTCACCAAGCCTCTTGGTCCTGATAAATTTGTAAAATTCAGAGGGTCTATTGGTGTTGTAAATAGATTGAGCATTAAGGGAGGGTATTAGAATATATTAGAATATTCCTATTTAGCATTTAATGCTCATTCCTTTTAGCTGTTGCTATTTATATTCTTTTAGCAGTTTCTTTGATGAAACTGAGTGTTTCTATATTCTACATAGAAACCTGATGTTTCTATTATTGTAAATATCTCTGTATTATGGTTGAGCTGTTTGCTCATTCGATATGAATTCATTCAACATTTTTTTACAAAATCTCTTGAAATTTTCAATATTCCCTTGGTCAGGGACCTCCAAAAATTAATTTCTTTAAAACCCACGAATTTTACCTTTGGAGAATTTAATTTTACCTAGGACACAAAATTAATTAAATTTCTGGCTTAGGATTTTAATTTAATTTTGCCAGAAAATTTAATTAATTGACTTATGAGGGGATTAATAATTTTTCCAACCCTCTAATATTTAGCCATGGTGTCTAATTATGAGGGACCATGCACTAAATATTTTTTACATGAAGGGGGGAAACCCGTTCTTTGTAGACCCTCAAATATCTACCCAATTCTGCGACTCAAAATATGATCTAGTAGACTAAGTAATTTGTAATAAAATAATTCAGCCAACTAGCTAGGATTATTCTCAAATTACTTTTATAAGGACTTGATAAAAGACACTAGGACTCACTTAATATATTGACGACAAAATCCACTCTAGATTTGGGGTGAAGTTGGAGGGAAAAATTCTGCCGATCATTTGTGTCTAGAGACAGATGAATCAGTGAGACAAAAAACCTCCTAGGATAGAAATCGTCACCAAAATACTATGGTTACCTAGGTTGTTACATACATGATGGTCTTACTAAGATCATTACATTATAACCATGCATAATGGGTTTACATCTTTAACAAACTGCCAACTGATGATGAAATAAGAATGATGCAAACACTTGAACATGATAGATGCCTTTTGTGAAAAACGGGGTGTAGTATTATGGGGTCGTTGACACAGAGTGGTCAATAGGGTCTTTAATGGCAAAGTTCTATAGTGTTGTTTCACTTGTTTTAGTGTTGTGTTACCCCTCTTTCAACAGAGTTACATATATATTCAATATAGCATTCTTAAACACCATTGTAATCCCAGGCTCAAAAGTCAAAGCCATGTAACAACCATGTGAGGCTTGTTGCCTCAAAATCTAGCAGGCCTTGTGATGTTGATTTGGGTAGCATCGAATGTGCTCTAGCCATGAAATTTGGTGGAGAGGTTAGGGCACATGAGATCTCCAATACCCAAGAAGGGTTTGGGCAGATTCTAAACAGTTTGGGAGATATTAAAATAATTAATATTTCTAATGGAGTCCCTAAGTCTAAACTTGGGGAAATTAAAATATTAATGTGAATTAATATAAAACTGTGTTAGAATGGTCCACAAGACATGGATCAAGCCAAATCTAATCTTAACTGTCGATTAGGGACTTAATCTCGGTCGTTGATATATCAACGAGAAAAGTATGAGAGGAGGCTTGAGGGTCACTTGGAGAAGATACCAAAGTGATCAGTCATTCTATTCTCTAGAGCGGGGTTTCCTAAGAGAGATAGAATTAGTGATCAGTTGTAGCGAGGGGCAGTGAGTACGAGGCAGAGAGGTAGGGACAGTGCCGAGAGACTAGCACAGAAGCAGAAAGAGGCAGACGTAGAGCCAGAGGGAGCCACGCAGAGGCAACAGAGACTGCGCAGAGCTAGAAGGGCCTGCGTCATCCACACAGAGGTTGCAGGAGTGACACAGAGAGCTAGAGAGGCTGCGCAGAGCCTTAGTAGGCTGACGCAGAGGCCAACAGGGTTGATGCTGAGCTTCACATTATGTTGGAGAGGGATTTCGTGGAGCAGGCTTTCTGAATACCTATTTCCGAAGAGAGGTATTGCTGCCTGATTTTTTATCTTTGTCGGGTTAGCCAATTTGGCACCCAATGTACTCAGAAAAGAACTTCTTAATAATAAAACCTTCAGATAGCTGCTTCGGTTTTCCCGCATTTGGGTTTTTCTGTGGACATTAGTCCAAAAACAACGGTGTCATTGGTGTGCTTGTTTCTGTTTCCTTCAGTTGATGATCTATAATGTGTTAAGCATGCACTTGTATTTATTTTTAGTATTTACATGGTAAATAACTTGTTAATTAACATAACAAGTAGGTAGGAATAAATCAGTAAAGTGCATGGAGGGTTTCTAACTGTTAGACTTAGAAACTTCAACATGGTATTGGAGCGTGGTTGCAGATCACAGGAGAACTGAGGACATAAGCAGAGCAGAACAACAACAGTCGAAAACAGTTGTCCCGAGTGACAAAAGTTGTTCCTAGCAGCAAAGCAGCAAGGAAGGGGTGACACAGTGCTTGCATCATCAAGTTCGAGCCAAGAAGAGGCCGTGCAGAGGTAAAGACAGGTTCACGCAGAGCCACACAGAGGCCAGGAGGGTTGACGCAGTTTGTTGAGGGAGCTAGTTTGCCGGTGTCGGGACTGTGCAGAGTATATGAGCTCTCACCTTCAGGTTGCTGGGGTTTAGGAGGCTGTGGGTAAGTTGCAGATTGGAGCTGGTGGGGTACTGTAGTCAGAACAATACCTAACAGGGCAAGGCCAAGGAGGAGGGAGTTGCTATCGAGGGTTTCTAGTTGAGAAATCCGGATCAGTGGTTTAGTTGCACAGACGATTAGAGTAGGTGGCATCTCGACATCGATAGAAGGGTTTCTAGGAGGAAAATCATGGCTCAGAAAGAGTCACATCGAGAATTTCCAGGAGGAAAGTAGAAGAGCAGCATGGCACTACATGGAGTAAGAGACCAGGACAGATTGGATGGAGCTTCAAGCTTCGTCGTTTGGAAGGCCAAAATCTTATCCATACTTGACAGAAATCATGTCAAGCACTTCGACTTGAGGACGACAACAATCCCAGTTGACCTAGCTAATAACGACAAGTATGAGGAGGCAATGGCGAGGGCCAAGAGCATCATCCTTGACGGGGTCAAGGACCATGTAGTACCACACATTGCCGAGAAGGAAACGACAAATGAGATGTGGGAGGCCCTAAAGAAATTGTACCAGCATACTTCTGTGCAGAGAAGGATGTTACTAGAAAATCAGTTGCAGTCATACCAGATGAAGAAGGGAGAACCGATCGACACCTTCCTCGGTCGACTGAATGAGATCCGGGATCAACTGACTTCCATAAGGGCCACGCCGGATCAGGAATTGATGGTGAGAACAGCCTTGAACGCAGTCTCAGAAGACTGGGAGGTATTTGTCCAGAGTATATTGGGCAGAGCGACCCTTCCACATTGGGAGGAAATGTGGGCGGCTCTTCGCCAAGAAGAGATCAGAAGGCTAAGCAAGGTGGGAAGCAGCGGCAAGGGGATCAGAGTCAAGAAGGAGGAGGAGGAGGAGGATGTTGCCCTAGCATCTGAGGGAAAGCAAGAGAAACAGAAGAAAAAGGACCTCTCCAAGGTCAAATGTTGGGTCATTATGCGACCCAGTGTCCAAGGAAGAAGAATAAGGGAGAGGCCTCCGAGACCAAGGTAGCGCTAGCAAGGGCAGACAAGGAAGTGGAGAGAGACGATGACTGTGCCATGAGTGCACACACGCCACTTGAGCGGAAGTGGAGAGACATCGAGCTGTAGTCAGACACACTACAGGCGATGAGGGGCAGGATCCTCGAGGTACCTAACCTCTTGGATTAGACCATGCTACGGGAGCCCCAAAGAGTAGCAGGACTGGCGGATGTGGGTAGAGACGTATGCTGATGAAGCGACAGAGAGAGCTATGGTGCAGAATTCCCAAGGCAGCGCGAGGCTAGCAGACTGCAACAGTGCGAGAGGCACGGGAGTGTTGCACTAGTGCAGGATGGCACAAAGAGGTGTGCAATGGTGCGAGATGTAGGGAGTTGTTGTAGTAGCGCAGAGGTCAGAGAGGGAACACTTGTCAATGGTAGAGGGAACTTCAGCATCATGAGTACTCTAGCCTGACAGAGAGGTCAGAGTTGGGAGATCAGCTACTTACTTCTCAGTAACCGAGTTTCAGTGCAGCAGTTAACAGTGGTAGTGCTATGGGCAGCACGATGCAACATGATGAGAGGAGCTGTCGTACAGATGCAGCAATGGCAGTGGCAGAGCTATGGGCAGTAGTACAGGATGCAGCAATGCAGAGGATAATGGGTAGCAGGCCTAGCATCAACACAGGCATTGATGCCAGATGATCAGGGTGATACTCGTAAGGAGTATTGCTAGAGCACAATGCTCGCTAAGAGGGAGTGTTGATTTGGGGTAGCATTGGATGTGCTCTAGCCACGAAATTTGGTGGAGAGGTTAGGGCACATGAGATCTCCAATACCCAGAAAGGGTTTGGGCAGATTCTAAACAGTTTGGGAGATATTAAAATAGTTAATATTTTCAATGGAGTCCCTAAGTTTAAACTTAAGGAAATTAAAATATTAATGTGAATTAATATAAAATTGTGTTAGAATGGTTCAAAAGACATGGATCAAGCCAGATCTAATCTTAGTCGTCGATTAGGGACTTAATCTCGGCCGTTGATATATCAACGAGAAAAGTATAAGAGGAGGCTTGAGGGGCACTTGGAGAAGATACCAGAGTGATCAGTCATTCTATTCTCTAGAGCGGGATTTGCTAAGAGAGACATAATCAGTGATCAGTTGCAACGAGGGGCAATGAGTACGAGGTAGAGAGGCAAGGACAGTGCTGAGAGACCAGCGCAAAAGCAGAGAGAGGCAGACGTAGAGCCAGAGGGAACCACGCAGAGGCAACAAAGATTGCGCAGAGCCAAAAGGGCCTGCGTCATCCACGCAAAGGCTGCAGGAGTGATGCAGAGAGCTAGAGGGGCTGTGCAGAGCCTCAGTAGTTGTCGCAGAGGCCAGCAGGGTTGACGCTGAGCTTCAGATTGTGCTGGAGAGGGATTTTGTGGAGTAGGCTTTCTGAATACCTGTTTCCGAAGAGAGGTATTACTGCCAGATTTTTTATCTTTGTTGTGTTAGCCAGTTTGGCATCTAGTGTACTCAGAAAAGAACTACTTAATAATAAAACCTTCAAATAGTTGCACCGGTTTTACCGCATTGGGTTTTTCCGGGGACATTAGTCCAAAAACAATGGTGTCATTGGTGTGCTTGTTTCTGTTTCCTTCAGTTGATGATTTGTAATGTGTTGAGCATGCACATGTATTTATTTTCAGTATTTACATGGTAAATAACTTGTTAATTAATAGAACAAGTAGGTAGGAATAAATCAATAAAGTGCATGGCGGGTTTCTAACTGTTAGACTTAGAAACTTCAACATGTGAGAGGCCTCACAAGGCAAGGGATAAACCGTAATGCAACAGTGAGGTGGCTGCCATTGTCAACTTAACACTCCACATCTTGCTCTTTAATTTCACCTCATAGGAGGCTTCCTAGTATAGATCACTTAAAGTCTATAGGTATTCTATGTTGATAAGATCAAGGTGATCGTTAAGAGACTTGATCAAGGTACTTCTCACTTGGAATGAGGCATAATTCTTTGTATAAAAGAACAATATACTTACGAAGAAGCCTAGGAAATAGCACTTGGAGCTTATGGTTTCAAGATGTAATTCGACAATGGTACGTCTAGACATGCAAGCACAAAGAAAATATTTGGTTGAAAGATATGATCAACAATATAGAGAGACAAACCTTCAATAAGCCCTAAGTTGAAACCTTTTAGAAGAAACTAGGTTTTCAAGTGGCCTAAATTGCTTTGGGTTGATGATGTGAGCCCTAATGAGGTAATTTCCACCAAGGCAAAAGCTAGATTTTGAGTTAATAAGGTCAAACAAGGTGGAAACTAGCCAAATTAGCTCCAACATTGTCTTAGAGCAAGCCCTAGTTGAATGTAGCCTGTTGCACCCATTTTGTCACATGTCCAAGGAAGCACTGTGCGAAATTTTTCAACAATTAGGATCATCAGCCAACTAATTGATATATCATTGTAAACCCAATTTCTGTGAATTGTAATGTAAATGATGCTAGTATGACCGTTTAATTTATGTAACAACACCTAGGTAAGTCTTTGATTTTGGCGCAGAATTTCATTCTAGGAGTTTTTTTAGCCTCACCACATTATGTGTGTTTCTAAACATGATAATCGACAAAGTTTTTCGTCTTGCTTAAACCCTAAAGCTAGGGTTGAATTTATTGACAAAGTCTTAGGTGATTCATAGTGTTATATCGAGTCATTATAAAAGTGGTTTGGAAATAATTTAAGCTATTTGGCTAAATTATTTTATCATAGATCACTTGGTCTATTAGATCATATTATGTTGTAGAAATGGGTAATTATTTTGACGGTCTATATGTAAAAAGGGTATTCCCCCTTTGAGGGTTGAATTTGTAATATCTGATGTAAAAAATATTTTAGTGCATAGTCCCTCATACTTAGACACCATTGATAAAATATTTGAGGGTGGAAAAAATAATTAATTCCCTCTTGTGTTAATTAATTATTTTTTTGGCAAAAATAAAATTAAATCCAAAGCTAGAAAAATTAATTAAATTAGAGTCAAAAAATAATTTAAGAGAAATTAATTTTTCCAAGTGGAAAATTGACCAAACAATTCGTGGGTCAAAAAGAAGTTTATTTTTGGAGGTTCCCCACCAAGGCAAAAATGGATTTTTTAAGAAAAATTAAGCCCTTAGACCTTGGTGGTTTAGTCAAAGTAAAATTTTTGAGGAAATTAATCCAAAAAATTGTTGGAAAATGTAACTAGGTTCGGTCTTTATAATTATACTTGAAGTCAACATGCAGTGAAAATAATTTTATTATTAATTTAATTGACTTATTAAAGCACAGGTTTCATGCTTTGGTCAATGGTTGTAGGTCAAGCCTCCATTGTAGGCTATATGATTGAGTCAAAGTCAATTTAATGTTTGTACTCCTCCATCAAGTCATCCTCTCTAGGAAATTTTTCAAGTCGGCCTCAAATAAGTTATCTACAAGTTCATTTTCCTCAATATATTCATGTCGGCCTAATATAATAGACGCATCTCTTCATATAAGTCATGTCAACTCATTTCTATGGACGAACAACTATATAAAAGAGTATCTCAAATCACAATCACAGAAGTTTTGATTATCTCTATAATTTAGAAATCATAGAAATGCTCTCGGTGCTATCTTGGAAGATATGTTTTGGTCATCACAGTGATTATAGGTTTGGTGCCATTTCAGTTTCGGTGCTGTTACAGAATTATGGGCTCGGTATTACAGTATTGTGAGCTCGGTGCTATCACAGTGTTGAGGGCTCGGTGCTCCTACAATGTTAAGGGTTCAATGTAATCACAGTGAGAAGGATGCCATTACAATTCAGAGTGATGGATCTATCACAGTTCGAAGGATGCCATTACCACAATGAAGGATCTATCACAGTTCAGTGTTATCTCACTGAGAAGAGTCTCACAGTTATGTGGAAAAGATGACATTTTAGATTGGTGGTATCGGAGTTCAGTGACCTTACAGTGATAAGGTCTCACAGTGATGATGTCTCAGCATGACAAGAATTTGGTGCTCACACAGTGACATAAATCTTGGTATGCAGACACTGTGAAAGGAAGAGCAAGGATGACTTGATGGAGGAGTCTCTAGTCTAGTTTGTAATGGTCTTGGTCGTCTCATCTTGAATCTACTAAAGGAAGAATTTATGATTGGGTTTTCCCCTCAAGGGGGGTTTTGCCCTAGGAGCTTGCTTATATCTTGTGTTCTTTTCTATTTGTTGCTTGGCATTAATCTTGATGATAAGAAAAGGTAATTAAGAGAACGAATACTAATAATGAAAATATCACAAATTAATGTCATTAAGAGGAAAATCGTTTAAACTGCCTAACCTATGGATTTTCCAGCAAGGTATCGGAGCTATGGTCATGATAAAAGGTAGTTCTGGGTTAATGAAACTAATGGAATTCGCTACAGAAGCTCGAATGATCTTAGTGATGCCACAAAATGTCGGATCTTTGAGATTATTGCGAATCGGTTTCAGGGATATATCAGTAAGAAAGTAACATAGTTTCAGTATCACTTGAGGAGTTCAGATAAGTAGACTTAGTTTGATGCTATGGTAGATATACTTCGGTGGATAAGTTTCGATGAATTGTAGTAATGAATTCAGAAACAAGCTCGGCATACCTCTTTGAAATGATGTAGATTACAGTAAAGACTTTCAGTGTTATATCTCAATGAATTATGATAAACTACAATTTGATGCTATGCCAACACACATAGAAGATCGCATAAAATAACATAAGGACCTCGCATAAACAGAGAAAGCAAGTTAGGATTTCAGAGATGTATCTCAGAAATCTCAGAGGCAATGTTTAGGAGCTCGGTTTAGGCACTGAAATGTTCTCGGTGTTATCATTGTTAGGGAATGCGGATGGAGGATCAGTCTACCACAGTTTCGTTCCACAGTCTCGATGTAATCACAGTGATGAAGGTTCGATATAACTATAGTGATATGGTTTTGATGTCACCTCAGTAAGAAGGGATTAGTGTTAGCATAGTAAAGAGAAATCAGTCATCACAGGACCGAAGAACCAAAGTATAAGGCACTATGTCACCTCATAAAGAATCTGAAGTCTGTCCTATGGTAGATGAAATTGATAGTCCAAGGAACCAGTAAAGTATTGTTACTACAACAAGTCTAATAAGTCATCAAATTAGAGGTATGTAATCTCAAGGTACGTATGTTCATGAGTTTTTTAGATTTGCAATATATATCTAAATATCAAATGATTCTTGCTTATAGGATAAAGATTGTAATTTCTAGATAATCTAGAATGTATTTTCTAGGGTTTACATGTAACCTAGAATGTCAAATAAAAGGGCCCTACTGATGTTTGAAAGAATGAACAACTCCCTCCTCCTTGATTATGTAAAATATCTAACTTAAGAAAATTAAATTATGTCCTTGGTATCACATGTTGTGCTTGTAAGTATGTACTACAAATGATGGCTTAATACAAAGAAAACACTTCAATGAATCCTTACCAGGTTTGCCAAAGAATATCTCTAGGTATGTTTCAAACCATACACATTACAAGATTCTCTTAAAAGTATGATCATCTTATTTTTGAAGTTTGCATTACATGGCTAACATCGTTATGTCTAGCCTTGAATCACAATGATTCTTGTTCTAGGTGATTCATCACTTGATAAATGTACCCCTCCTCTTATTCTTAACTGATTTTATAGAACCCTCGATAGGTTCTCTGGAAAACCCTAACCTAAGGGTATGCTAATGTGAATGTCTGAAACCCCAAATTGCTTAGGGTTATTAAGAAATGCTACATGTTTGGGATTTTGATATAATCATAAAAACCAAACTTGTTAGGGTTGAATGATGTTTGTTTGAGATCCTAAATCTTTGAAAGTTTGAATAGTAGGGTTTGCTTTGCTATGTTATGAAACCCTAGATCCTTAGGGTTTGGTTGATAAGAAAAACCCTTATTATGTATTTAGAGTCCTAGGAATGAAACCCTAGGTATGTGTTCATCTTGTTGAAACCCTAGCTTGGTCTAGATTGATAAATGTCTAATATGTTAATATTGCTCGACATGTGTTATGCCTATGATTGACATATGCTGAGCTTATGATGTGCTGATGAATTCCTTGAGATATGTGGTGACCTAAATGTTAATGGTCATAAGTCCTAGGGTTTGGAAACAAGCCCTAGTCAAATTTTGATGGTCTAGGATGATGTTTGGAAAATCTAGGGTTTAGCAGCTAAAAACCTAGTAGAAGTTAAAATTCTCTAGTATGTATAAGTGTTTGGAAATTATGAATATATATAATGATTGCTGAGAATTTGAAGATGGAAATCTAGGGTTTACATCAAACCCTAGTAGATGATAAGTCATGATGTTGATTAAGTCGTGATCGGTTTTGGTTGTTGAAGCTCATGTATGAAATTCTAGTGAGGAATCCAACATATGAATTCTAAAAGTTGTTAGATTCTTTGATTTGATTTTCCTTTAGGGTTTGCTATGTGAATGAACTTGTCGTTGAAAGAACATTGAAACCCTAGATATAATGAGCTTGATGAGCTGTGGCTGTGGCCTAGTGTTTGCAACAAAACCAAGGCAAGAAGTTAAAATATTGAAGTATAGTCTCTTATTGATTATGTTTGTAAAGTCTAAATGCTTCCGTTGTTATAAGATTTTGATATGGCTAACTTCATGCTTCTATAATATTGGTTGTACTTGAGTTGTGTAGGTACACCATCTTCAAGTTGGTGAAGATGATCGTAAGTAAAGTTGATGTGATAAGCATGATATATGAATGATTCTGATAAGAAGGATGGAAGCCATGAAAGATTCTCCAATGTTGTAAAGAAAAAGTAGAACTCCCTAAGTTAAGAGAGAGCCTAGATGAAACCTCCCTAGGATAAGAGGATGGTTGAAAATATTCTTTATACAAGAGTGATTAGATCCTCTCTACTTACGAGGGAGTGACAGTTATGGTTCTCTACTTCATGTGCCATGCACTAGACCAAGACTATCAACCGTAAGTCGTAATGAAGGCCATGAGTAAGAGAAGGAAATTGGAGAATGCATTTTGAGGCACTGCTGAAAGAAGGAAAGCAGATCTGATTGAAGAACATGTTGCTGCATATGAAGTAGGAAAGAAAAATGTATGATTGAGAAATCTTCTGTCAAAGATTCGATTGAGAGTCCTACTATGGAAAGTTGAGAAGCAACATCAAATTGTCTGGAAGACCTCAGAGGTTTGTATTTGATTATGTACATGTGAAAGTATATTATTGATTGGAGTTGTGTTTGTACAGGTGAATCTCTCGAAGGTTTTGATAGCATGCTGGTTACCAATCTGTTTGATTGGGAGAGATTGGTCATCCTTGATTTGCTAGATCAAGGAGTGTTGAGGCTTTGTGAATGAAGCATTGCCTTGGAGGACCTTTGGCCGACACTTTGTGTTAATGTCTCAAAGTTGGAAAGGTGGTATTGGTCATTGAGCTCTGACATGCACCCGGATTTCAGGGTTGATGGTTAGCAAGTAAGCCTAATGGTACCTAGAGAGGTTGAAAGTTTGAGTCCATCTTAGTCCCACTCAGATAGATTGCCCTGGTCAGGAATTTAGTCCGTGGCATTGTGGTGCCTAAATTGTTGAGAGACCAATGGATAGATTTCCCTGGTCAGGAATCTAGTCCATGGCATTGCGGTGCCTAAACTTCTTCGTAGATAAAGTGAGAACTTCCATGTACCTCTTTGATTATATGTAAATATGAATACCTTCCTAGTTAAGAGGGAGTGTTGGAAAATGTAACTAGGTTCGGTTTTCATAATTGTACTTGAAGTCAAAATGTAATGAAAAGAATTTTATTATTAATTTAATTGACTTATTAAGTCACAAATTTCATGCTTGGGTCAATGGTTAAAGGACAAGCCTCCATTGTAGGCTATAGTATTAAGTCAAAGTCAATTTAATGTTTGTACTCCTCCATCAAGTCATCCTCTCCAGCAAATTCTTCAAGTCACCCTCAAATAAGTTATCTACAAGTCGGTTTCCCTCAATATATTCATGTTGACCTAATATAATAGACACATCTCTTCATATAGGTCATGTTGGCTCATTTCTATGGATGAACAACTATATAAAGGAGTATAACCTTCACTCAAATCACAATCACAAAAGTTCAGATTATCTCTGTAATTCGGAAATCATAGAAATGCTTGTGGTGCTATCTCAGAAGATATGTTTCAGCCATCACAGCGATTATAGGTTCGGTGCCATTTCAATTTCGGTGCTATTACAAAATTATGGGCTCGATATTACAATATTGTGACTCGGTGCCCCCACAGTGTTAAGGGTTCAATGTAATCACAGTTCGAAGGATGCCATTACAATTTAGAGTGATGGATCTATTGTAGTTCGAAGGATGCCATTACCACAATGAAGGATCTATCGCAGTTCAGTGTTATCTCACTGAGAAGAGTCTCACAGTTTTAGTGACATCACAGTTAGGTGGAAAAGATGACATTTCAAATTGGTGGTATCACAGTTTGGTGACCTTACAGTGATAAGGTCTCATAATGTTAAAATTGGCAAGTAGGGCCAAACTCCATGTGGGTCATCTTATTTATGGCAACTGATATTTTTCTTGGATCCCTCTCATTGAGAGGTGTAGGATTGATTTAAAGATCATCCGATTTCGATAAGTATTCATGGAGTTATGAATTTATTTGTGTTATAAGAGAGCTATTGATTGATAGTTTTCACATAATATTAAGCAGAAATTAAAACAATGTTACCATAAATTGATGAAGAGGAACACTACAGCACGTTGAAACCCCAAAGACTTTTGCATTAATTCAAAAAAGTATACAAGAGAGCTTGAGAGCTTAGTACACGATCCAGAGATCGGATGAATTGACTGACAATTGACCTCCTATTTAAATATAAATCCTCTAACGGTTAGTTCGAGTGATCCTCATCAAAGCAATCTCGATTGTTTATGTGGATTAAAATTTCTTTTAATCTCATCCGTCGAAATTTTAAATTATTGAGGAAATTCGAATTTTTCAATTAAATGAATTTTAATTAATTCAAAAATTAAATTTTTGAATTAATTTCCTCAAAATTTTGACTTTGACTTAACCCCAGGGACCAAAAGCTTAAAATTTAGCAAAATAATTAATTTACCTTCGCCCTGGACCTCTTAAAATTTAATTTTTAAGGATTGATGAATTTTGCCTTCGGAGAATTTAAATTTACCTAGGACCTAGAATTAATTAAATTTCTGTCTTAGGATTTTAATTAACTTTGGCCAGAAAATTTAATTAATTAACTTATGAGGGGATAAATTATTTTTCCAACCTTCAAGACACTTTACATCATGATTTTTACATTTTTTACATCTCAAGGGAGAAAACCCATTTGCAAAAGACCCTCACAAACTACCAAGTTCTGCGACACAAATATAATCTAGCAGATCAAACAATTTGTAATAAAATAAGCTAACCAAATAGTTAGGATTATTTCCAAATCACTTTTACATAGACTCGATCTAGAACATTAGGACTCCCCTAAGATCCAAGTGACAAAATCCATTCCGGCTTTGGGGTAAGGCTGAAGGAAAACTCTGTCGACCATCCGAGAATGGATTGGTGAGACAAAAAACCTCCCGGAATGTAGATCGTCACCACAAAAGTAGGTTTACCTAGGCAATTACCTTCACGACACAGATCTGCAGAGATTATTTACATTACACACATGCAGAATGCGTTTACATTATAAGATGATGATCAAGCTGATGATGATAGCTGAACGACACGGACACATCGATCAGGCACTATCCCTTTTGCGAAAAAAGGGGGTGTACTACTATGGGTCGTTGACACGTAGTGGTCAACATCTGGCTCTACTTGGGGACACGTTGCTGCACTAGAGGAATGTGAGAATCCAAAATCTGCATCCACGCAACACACAACATAACATAAGTAGCGTCCATTCAAAAATCATCATATAACATTAAGCACATGAAAGATATGAGCGCTTCATTTATTAACTAGTCTAACAACATGTAAAACACAAATCTAACTACAAAATGAAATACTAAAATAACAGGGCATAAGATTAGAAATACAATACAAAGGTGCCCCATGGCATCAGATGCGTTCAATATAGTGCATACTGAGCAGTTGCCTGCTTTCAAGCAAATTTGTCGGCTGTTTCTCGGATGTGCCTTGTGCAATTCTGCATACGGTAGGACTTTTTCCTATTCGAAAATCAAGTTGTTCGCGACCATCTGATGCATCAAATCACTTTCGCATTCTCTTTCTTTTACGCTTTTTCTTTATGGCAGACTGTATCACTGATGATGTGGAACATTCTGCTTCAAAACTCTCAGATGAAGTATGTAAGATATGCGTGACATGTCTTTTTTCATTTTGCATATGCTCTGTCAAGAACGATGGATCAATCGCATAGGTGTCATGAGTAATAACTTGACCTTTTTTAATTTCTTCTTTGACCATGTCATTCTTAGTTAAATCTTCGTTAGTGGAGTTGGCCTCTTTCTCAGGATATTCACAACAAGACGGGACCTGTGATTTCCTTTCTTCCAGCCTCTTATGTAATGAACCCATTTCTCTGGCATGTCTTACTATTAACTTCGCTTGATTGAGTTCAGTTTTCACGAATCTTTCTTGTAGAGTGACGTGATTAGTTTGCATAGCCTTTCTTTGATTCTAAATAATGGACATCTGATTGGAATGATTAACTTCCATTTTTTTAATCTGTTTTCGATGATATGTATTCCATCTGTATTTATGACACACGGTACCTGCTTTTCTTCCATGGCCAATAATCTATTCTGAAGAGATATTTGACCAACTTCCATGTCCTTTATAATTTTATCATTCTTTGCTTTCATGCCCATGAAACAGTTTTGCATATAGTTTATCTCTTTCTTATGATTTGCTTGCATGGTAGCTAACTGATTATTATAATCGAATCTCATGATGGTCATTTCTTCATCCATAGTTGACACTTTGTTTTGAATCAAACTTATTTCTTCTTGATAACTTGCTTCCATGGTAGTCACTTGATTTGAATGATTGAATTCCACGATCGTCATCTTTTCCTCTAGGGCTAATAACTTGCTTTGCATAGAATTAGTTTCTCTGTCATGATTAGCTTTCATGGTTTCCATTTCCTTAGCATGCTGACTTTGCATGTCAATTACATGATCAGAGTGTTTAATTTTCATGATTTCTATTTCCTTATCACGTTTTTCTAGGTGGATGTACAAAGCTCTCATATCCTTGACGTAATCGGTTACAATTTTTTCTTGATTAAGCTCCATATTTTTTACCAGTTGTGTTTGACTGAACTGCATGTCTTTAACCAACTGCTTTAGTTCTTCTATAATTTGCTTATCATTTTCCCTTTCATTGTGAACATTGATTTGATAACTTGTTCTTGCTTTTCCACTATTATGGATTTGTCTTGCAACGGTACAAGTGGATGGCACATTCTGATGTGAAGAATTGTCTTGAAATCTTTCATTCACAGTTGGATCCTTTTCAAGATCACTTTTATTCTATTGCATAATTTTAGGGGCATAAAGCGAGCTACCTTGATCACCATATCTATCTATAAAAGCATTGACAATGTCTTGTAAAGAAGCGAATGAATCTTCAAGACAATTATTAAACCAATTCAAAGCATCACCCTCTAAAGAAAAGGCAAATAGACGCATTTTGACATCGTCATGCTTATACTGGGGAGAACTACAATATTTGATTAGTGTATGAGAAACCTTGTGCAGATGCTTTATAACAGCGACTGAATCACCACCTGAGAACGAAGGCAATTTATGAATGGCCGCTTCCGGTATATCATGGAGAAAATCAGTAAAATGACATGGGGTAAACGAATCATCCATGATGACTTGCTTGAAGGGATAAGGAGGGACCCAATGGATGCTAGAGAGAGACCCCTACTCAAGAAAATCAAGAGATCAACAAGAAGCGAGCTTCTATTAGAAATTCTTGTAAGAAATGAAAGAAGTGGAGTCGCCACTTAAACATGAGTCTAGCTCTAGGATCCAAAAGGCAAACAACTGGATATAAGGAGGGTTTCTTGTTTGAGAAATAATAAATGAAAGAAGTGGAGTAGCCACCCAAACAAGAAACGAACCGAAATGTCCAAGTTCTAAAAGTGCAGATGAAACGATTAATGAGATGACGAAAGGTAAGGCGATGAAAAGATAAAATGACGCCAGGAAATATTGTGCCGTTTGACAAGCTAAATCGGTCCCCGACAATAGCGCTAAAAAATGTTGTCGCACAGAATGTCTAGGCACCACGACAACGGCTCAGATCGGGGGTTGTCACCCTGATCCCCAATCTCTCTGTTTAAGTTGTCTCCCTACAACAAGCTAAGTGGGGTAGACCCTATGGAAAAATGGAATGAAGAAGAACTTGTTGGGAACCAACCAGTTCGGGAGACCCAGTGAAGCAATCAAGTACTTGATTAAGATTTAGCAAGACTTACAAGATTTGATTAGATTTTAAATGATTGATACCAGTGCCTTATGGAGTCAAGGATCTTGCTAAGGAAATTAAGACCAAGTAATCTATTAACAACTGCTGCTTAGATGAATGACTATCTTATATGAAATGCAGATCTTAAAACTAATGTGAGATGCAAGAATCTTGGTTAATTTTAGTTAAATGCCTATTTAAATGTGAATCCTTCAATCTTTTCTGTGTTGACCCTGATTTCGTAGTAATTGACAGATAGAAGATAAGGTGAAGCACACTAGGGTGTGATTAATGATACCTCTCCTGAAAATCTAACATAATCGGTGCCTCCGGTGCTGCAGAGAGCTATGGTTCTGAGGACTGCAAGGGCACCATTTTAAGTACTATTAAAAACGGGCTTCTCAAGCAAGGATTGATGGGTACCTATCTCTCTATCGACCAAGTTTATGCTTGGAACTAAATTTTAGTTCTGTAGAACTAACTTAATATGCAAACACACGAGACGATTAGAAGATGAGACGAAGTTAGATTCAAAGATGAAAAGTGCTTATGCTACGATCTGATTCAGAGTTATATATCGAAGCCCTTAATTGTCGAAATGAATGTTCACTTCCATAGACAAAGATTGAAAGATAAATTTCTTAGCAATATCACAATTAAACCACAAGCTTATTTCAAATCTTCTAGATTCTTTCAAATGCAATTATAGCTCAAAGAGAACAAAAGCGTTTTCACAAGTTAATATCAGATGCTCGAAAAATACTCAGTTAATGAAACCCAAGATATGCATTTTATAACAATTCCATGACAGAGTACTTAATTTTCAGAAATCAGTTTTTAGGACAACAGTAAGAAAAAATTTATGACATCAGCAATATGACAATGAAAACAGTAACTTATCAATGATATCTTTATGTAAAAAATTTACCGAAATTTTTCCAAACTTTACCGAAATTTTTCCAAACTTTACCACATGAATTATAAAAAAATTTTAGCCTATTATGATGTGATTTTTAGAATTATATCAAATCTGATATACTTATTACAGCGAGCGATTAAAACATAAAATAAGCCTAATGATGAATGCCCAACTCAATAAATTAATTCCTTAATGTATTAGACAACTTAGGAATTGATTTTAGGCTAACCCATATGAAATTTTGCCACTGTTATATTTCAGACTTCAAAAATAGAATTATTCAGAGATAACAGTCACCCAAAATGTAGATCTAAGCCAAAGTTTTGATACACATCAAACATAAATGACTTATTAATATATTTAGCAATTTTTTTAGTTAATTTCAAACCACTTGGATGTGTTTTTCACCACTATTAGAAAGGTATATGACTGTTGTAGTAAACAATGAGGAAAAAGATGGTTTAGAGATCAAACCCTTAGGCCTTAGGCCTTGAAGATCACTGGCCCAAGTTGCCCAAAAAATTTCGATATCTGAAACACAAATTTTTACCAAATTTTCTAGAAAAACCCACCAATGATTAGCTTCATAAAATCAAATATTCAAATCAGAAATGGAGCAAGGGGAATCTAGGGACAATGAGAGCTAGCACAGGGCCAATAGCACTAGCGTTGGGCTAGGAGAAGGCAGATCTGGGTTTAGGAGCCCTAAAACTTGAAACCCTTGTTCTATATATATATATATATATTTTGCTTCAGATCTTCAGATTTATTGCAAAATCTTTAATGGTCAGCTTTGCAAAAATATTTGGGACAAGATATTGCCCTCCAGGGCCTAGATCTGTCTCAAAATCCCCAGATTTGTTTGAAAAAATCTCAGATCTGAAGATTTCCTTGGCTGATATTTCAAATCTATTCCTACAAACAATTTTTGAGCCCAGATCTTGCCCTCCAGAGTCTAGATCTAGGTCAGATCTGAAGATTTTCTTTGCTGATTTATCAGATCTAATCCTGCACAAGTGAAAATAGAAAAACCCAACACCCAATATGTACAAAAATAGAAAAAATCCCAAAAACTCCCTGCAGAAAAAAAATTATCGTTAGATAAATCCTGAGGCTTATATGAAGTAGGCTCTTCAGAAAATATGTGTTGAGAGTTGGCTGGTCCAACCGAAAACTATCCCCAAACACTCAATGAGAACTTGAGAGACCTTCCGCAAACACTAGATCAACAATCAAATCAAGTAGAGAAATAGAACAACAATATAATTATGAAGAAATAGAGATACCTGCTACTTCAATCCAAATTAAAAATGTTACCCTAGATCCAACAAACTGAATAAGATACTTGTATTTAGATTATTCTAAGAGAGCTATTGATTGATAGTTTTCACATAATATTAAATAGAAATTAAAACAATGTTACCATAAATTCATGAAGAAGAACACTACAACATGTTGAAACCCCAAAGACTTTTGCATTAATTCAAAAAAGTATACAAGATAGCATGAGAGCTTAGTACACGATCCAAACATCGGATGAATTGACTGACAAATGACCTCCTATGTAAAGATAAATCCTCTGACGGCTAGTTTGAGTGATCCTCATCAAAGTAATCTCGACCGTTGATGAGGATTAAAATTTCTTTTAATTTCATCTGTCGAAATTTTAAATTATTGAGGAAATTCGAATTTTTTAATTAAATGCATTTTAATTAACTCAAAAATTAAATTGTTGAATTTATTTCCTCAAAATTTTGACTTTGACTTAACCCTAGGGACCAAAGGCTTAAAATTTAGCAAAATAATTAATTTACCTTAGCCTTGGACCTCTTAAAATTTAATTTTTAAGGACTGACGAATTTTGCTTTCGGAGAATTTAAATTTACCTAGGACCTAGAATTAATTAAATTTCTGGCTTAGGATTTTAATTAATTTTGGCTAGAAAATTTATTTAATTTACTTATGAGAGGATAAATTATTTTTCCAACCCTCAGGACACTTTATATCATGATCTTTACATTTTTTACATCTCAAGGGGAAAACCCATTTGCAAAAGACTCTCATAGACTACCTAGTTCTGCGACACAAATGTAATCTAGCAGATCAAGCAATTTGTAATAAAATAAGCTAACCAAATAGTTAGGATTATTCCCAAATCACTTTTACATAGACTCAATCTAGAACACTAGGACTCCCCTAAAATGCCAGTGACAAAATCCATTCCGACTTTGGGGTAAGGCTGAAGAAAAACTCTGCCGACCATCCAAGAATGTATTGGTGAGACAAAAAACCTCCCGAAATGTAGATCGTCACCAGAAAAGTAGGTTTACCTAGGCAATTACATACACAACACGGATTTGCTGAGATTATTTACATTACACACATGCAGAATGGGTTTACATTATAAGATGATGATCAAGCTGATGATGATAGCTGAACGACACGGACACATCGATCAGGGGCTATCCCTTTTGCCAAAAAAGGGGGTGTACTGCTATCGGTTGTTGACACATAGTGGTCAACATCTGGTTCTACTTGGGGACACGTTGCTGCATTGTAGGAATGTGAGAATCCAGAATCTGCGTCCATGCAACACACAACATAACATAAGTAGCGTCTATTCAAAAATCATCATATAACATTAAGCACATGAAAGATATAAGCTCTTCATTTATTAACTAGTCTAACAACATGAAAAACACAAATCTAACTACAAAATGAAATACTGAAATAATAGAGCATAAGTTTAGAAATACAATACAAAGATGCTCCATGGCATCAGATGCGTTCAATATAGTGCATATTGAGCATTTCCCTGCTTTCAGGCAAATCTGTCGGCTGTTTCTCGGACGTGCCTTGTCCAATTCTGCATATGGTGGGACTTTTCCTATCCGAAAATCAAGCTGTTCGTGACCATTTGATGTATCAATTCGCTTTCTCATTCTCTTTCTCTTGCGTTTTTTCTTTATGGCAGGCTGTATCACTGATGATGTGGAACATTCTGCTTCAAAACTCTTAGAGAAGTATGTAAGATATGCGTGACATGTCTTTCTTCATTTTGCATCTGCTCTGTCAAGAATGTGGATCAGTCGCACAGCTGTCATGTAACAACCCATCTAATTGACCCATTAATAAAATGTTAAACTTTATAATATATGAATATATCTATATATATATACATTAAATTTTATGATATATAGTTAGACTTTACAAATATAATTTATAAAAAAATATATATATCATTAAATGTTTATAACATATTTTGAAATGTTATAAGTATATATATCATTAAATATTTATAACATATACTTGATAAAATGTTATAAGTAAAAAAAATCATTTAATGTTTATAAAATATATATTAAAGGAAATGTTATAAGAAATATCATTTAAAGTTATACCATATATTAAAGAAATGTCATAAATATATACATAAGTTAAAGTTATGAACTTATGCAATAAAGTGTCATCATGGATATCAATCAAACTATATAAATATCACATATAATGGATCGTTATAAAGAATATCTGAACTCATAAAGACTACCCTACCTACTGAAGATTTATTACAAAGCCTGGGAACAGTAAGAAATATCGCAGAGCGACATTAATGCTGAGAGGCGGTGGCTGCAAGTGGGAGGGCGGCCACCGCCAGGCGAGGGGATATATAGCTGAAGCCTGAACCAGGAGCGGGGGGGCGGAAAAACGAGAGAAGTATAGACTCATTAGCAGGAAACCCGGAGAAGAGATTTTACCGTGGAAGAGCTTTGAGTGATCTGAGTTCTGGGCACGGAGGGACAGAGAGCCTCTGTGGAGAGCTTCTCTGGATCGGGCAACCAGGTTGCTCTGTCTGGTCGGGTGGTATTGGCCATCTCGAAATTGGATCAAAGGATTACCAGTTCAGCAGCGGAATCGGAAGTCAGCAAGCAGCTCAGGTAGGTACAGATTACAATTTTATGCATTACTGTTTTCAAATTTCATATGCGTGTTTACCTGGTTACTGCAAATTCGAAATTTGGGCACTACACATGGTATCGGAGCCCGTCTCAAACCCTTTGGGACCTTAGGGCAAAAAAAAAAAATGGTTATAAAATAGCACCATTAAATCTGCGGGCCTGCCTGGCTTCAATCGTGACCAGCTTCAATCGTGACAGTCGCAGACTCACGCCCTAATGGATGGCCTAACACTCGCTCAGCTTAAGAGTGAACCAATGCCCTGTTACTTTTGTGTTCGTGTTTGTGAAATTTGGTGTTTTAACGACAATAGGCGATATAATGAAAATATCATTGCAGTAGTACTGGGCTGTTAGTGTTTGTGATTGTGAAATTCGGTGGTTCAACGACAATTGACTTTGTATTAAAAATGTTATTACAGTACTGCTGGGTTGTAACTGTTTGGCAGGAAAAGCAGAATCGATTTAGAGCGATAGTGAACCACTGCCCCGTTGGCTAAATTTTGTACCTTTCTGTTGGTGTTTCTGAAATTTGGTGGTTTAACGACAACTCCCGTCGAAGAAATCGTAAAAATGTGTCTGCCAAAATCGTAAAAATGTCTGCCAAAATCGTTTAAAAAAAAATGTCGGTCAAAGGTATCCGTTGCCTGTCTGTCGAATAAATTCTGCCATGGCATGCGCAACTGGAGCTACCGATATAGGAACAGCGATTTGCATTGCGAAATTTAAAGCTATTTCAATACTTCCACCATTTCACCGCGGTCATCGCCAGGCGAGAGTACTCCGGAATCCGGTATTTCTGTCGCATATCGTATAATTATCGACGTTTTGTTCATTTTATAATAATTGTGGTTTTGCTCATTTGGCGAAATAAAGCGTCTAGCCAAGCTTGCTAAATTAGCTATGTTTAGATCACCGAATAAAATCTTTACAGAAGCAGTATATCCCTCCTCGCCAGCGTAAACTATGGTGACGGAAGTACGTTTTAGTGCACCGAAAATGAGATATTTTGGGGTAGTAAATTGGCTAGGGTGAAAGGTTCTAAGGTTCTCCAGCCAAAATCGTAAAAAAAAAAAAAAAAAAAAAAGTCTGTCAAAACGGTCAAACTTGGCATAAGCACTTCAAATGTCCAGCGAGACAGTCTCAGAAAATAGTCTGCCTAAAACCAACGAAACTCCTGTTATCTTAAGTCGTTCTGTTTTCTCATTATTATCCGATTTTACCAGACAATTCATTATGAATGTTATACATGTATGGATAAGAATAGACAAACTTCATTTATATTGATATATTGAGAAAGCTGAATGGTTTCTTTATGTAGAAAGAATACCTGCAGCAAATACTGAACTGTAGCTTATATGTCGACTGTATAAAAAGATATATTTTATAGAGCAGTTTAGATCGATTTTGACAAATTTCTTCTGAATACAGTATAAAATATATCAGAGAAGGATATGCAGGATCCCACTTATTTAGATCAAGTCTTTGGGAAACTCTCATTACACAGAAAAAAGTTAAATAACAACAATTAAAAATTAGACCACTACATGCCTGGTTGGTCAAAAGTTAACCTTGAGTTCATAGGCCATACAGGTCTCTGGACTATATTTGAACAACCATTTCCCTACTTACAGAAGAAATGGGAGAAAATTCCTCTGAAGCAAGGAAGAAATGATAAACACATCGATGTTTAATACTAATTTTTAACAGTAATGGTTAACTTCTGTATTTACATAGAAGGGGAGACTGGCCAGACTAAACATTCTAGTAACTTAAAACAGTCAGAAAAGTTGGAGAGATCTCCTCTTCCAAAATTAAAGTCTGGATAAGTAGTTGATCTTCTAAAATTTTATCTATCTTACTTATCAATTTACACCTATAAACTCTAAAGAAAATACACTAGTTTCTTCCCTTGTCAACCAACTAGACAGCTTCACAATTCATCTCTAGATTTTCTGTTTAGCAATAAATGGTCATGATAGTTGTATATGATGATAAAAGATAATTTTGTTATGTCTTGAAGCATACTACTGAAAGGAGGTCATTATCATTTAGCATCTTTTAGTACGCAATGCGTGCTCTATTTTCATTGTACTTCTTTGGGCTTCTGAGAATTCAATTTCTGCTTGGTGTGTCTACTTTGTCATTGCTGAAATCAAACAAATTGTCTGATTTTATATTTTGAATTCTTTCTCAGCATCTTTTCCCCAGTGGCTTGCCCATTCTAGTCATGGTAAAAGACTGGTCAAAGTGATTGATTTCATTGCAGTGGTGGACAATTTTATAAGTCAGTTTCCATCACAGAACACCCTGCTGTCTACACCATATCTCCTTATCCGATAAGGAAGCACATAGCAGTAATCCAGGAAGCACATCACAGTTACACCACTGCTGCACCTTCACTGAAGTCATCCCTGCTGTACCTTCATTAAGGTCACCATTGCTGTACCTTGATTGAGATCATAACAAATGTGGTCTTTATGATAGCTACACCGAGATAGGGATCAGGACTTTGCCTTCATAAAAGAACAAGATCATGACTGCTATTTCACCAAGATCTTGACTGTGTCTAGAATGCCAAAATGTATAACTATGAGGTCACAATCATGCCGAGATTGTGACTGTGTAATGCTAAGAGTGCCATATACTTAAATAAATTAAGTTTAACAATTAAATTGAGTATGCATATTGGTAGCCATTAAAAACTATATGTTATAATAGTGGTCCATGTTTTAATCCATACCCTTGTAATTTATTCAGGGTATGGATACAGATGACCCCCTTAAATGTTATAGTCAGGTTGAGGTATGACAGTTATGTTACCGATGTACATTGTAAACGAAAAGCTAACATTTTCGTTTTGAGGATGTCATTAGGTAAATAAACTTTGGATGTCTTACCTTAGGGGCTAATAACCATACACTTCTGCATTATTCATTTTTAGAAAACCCTGCATTAGGACAAGGAGGTCGCGTGGCCACCCTCCTTGACCTCGGTACCAGTAAGATCCGCCTAGCGGGTAAAAATAGCAAAACTATACCCGTTTTAAATGTGAAGTTGCAAAGAAATTAGTGTGTTAAAATTTGGTTATCCGCCGCAATTTTTTTTTATATATATACATTTTATTTTTGTTCAGGGACCATTACTATGGTAAAGACGTATGAGCGACGACGACGTGACCAGGCAGCGTCATCACCATTAATGCCGCCACCGTCGCCATCACCATCCCCCTCACCCTCGTCACCACCAAGGCAGCCGTCAACATCAAACGCTCCAATGCCAGAGTTGACCGTGATAATGAACTCTTTGGAGGCCTTGTTGGAAACATTAAAGGAATCAACTAAGGCTAAAAACAAAGAGGAATTTCAGCATGTAGCCACCAGTTCAGCGGAACCACATAATTTGGAGCCCAGAGGATCGAGAGAAGACATCTCTAGAGAGCTTCAGAAAATTAGACTCCCCGAATTTTCGGGAGGTCGAGCTAGTGAACGCGCTGAGGCATGGTTGGAAGGGATGAACCGGTGCTTTAGGTTAAGAGAATATTCGCCTTCAGCAAAGACAAAAATTGCCGTGTTTCAACTAAAGGAAAGTGCCCTGATTTGGTGGGGAAACCTGGAAAAGCAGCTACACCTTACATCAGACAACGTTCCTTGGGATTTGTTTGAGGAAAGGTTCCGCGCGAAGTATTTACCTCCATATTTTCAACAGCAGCAAGCCAGAGCCTTTCATACACTAATTCAGGGAAGTAAAACGGTGGAAGAGTACGAAATAAGGTTTATGGAGCTGGTAAAATACATTCCCTACTTAGACTCTGATGAACGGCAAGCTGAACGCTTCATATTTGGGTTAAACCCTCGCATCAGAGCCTTGGTAAGTATGTGGAAACCATCATCGGTAGCCGAGGCAGTCAAATGTAGCCGTTATGCAGAAGAACACCTTGGAATCAAAAAGGATACAGGGCCAGCAGGGCCTTTACAATCTGGACTTCCAGGGAAGGCTCCCCGGAACTTTTTCAGAGGAGGTAGCTCGAGGCCACCTTACGGTAACAGGTTTACCCCAAGTATGGGGACAAGAGTTCCCATGGCTGTAAACACTATAGCTGCGGAATCGTCCAGCACCAGACCTTGGGCATCGCGAGGGACTACCGGTAGAGGAAGGGGTGCGAGAGGAACCAACATGGGAGGACGCGGCTCGTTCTCTAGAAACTCACACCTTAATTCAAGCGGATCAGCGCAGCTCAATTGTTGGGGATGTGGGGGGCCGCATTTCCAGCGTAACTGCCCAGAAGCGTCATCGGATATATTGCAAAGCACTGGGAGGGAGCCGATATCAGCCAAGCGAAGTAATCATAGAATTCATGCAGTAGTCAACCACGACCAAGCAGCCCATCAATCCACTGTAGTGGAATCTTCAGGTATTATCAATGGTGTAAAACTCAAAATCTTATTTGATACTGGTGCCACAGATAGTTTCATTTCGTCATATGCATTAAACAAATGTGGGCTGGCAGCTCGTAGACAAAATGATTTCCACCAAGTGGAAATGGCCTCAGGAGAACTCCAAACCGTGGGCTTGAGTGTGGATCAATGCAAAATTGACCTAGGGGTCTGTTCGACTAAACTAAAAGTCTACGTCACCGCCCTAGGGACGTATGATCTTATCATAGGTATGGATTGGCTGGAAGCTCACCAAGCGTGGGTAGATTGTTATGGAAAAAGGATTTTGGGCTTAAATGATGAGGGAGAAGTAATCCAAATTCAAGGAATCAAGAGAGAAATTTCCTTGCGCTACATTTCGGCAATGCAGGTGAAGCGTTGTTTAAGAAAGGGTTGTCAGGCTTATGCAATTCACGAAGTAAGCCAGGAAAAGGGACCGTCCTTAGAACAATATCCGGTGTTAGCCGAGTTCCCGGATGTATTTCCAAAGGAACTACCTGGATTACCCCCGGTAAGAGAATTGGATCTCACTATTGAATTAAAGCCAGGTACCCAGCCGATTTCTAAAACGCCTTATAGAATGACAGCTCCAGAACTTCAGGAATTGCAAATCCAGTTGAAGGAACTACTCGATATAGGGCTTATTCGGCCCAGTACCTCACCTTGGGGCGCTCCTGTAATTTTTGTGAAGAAGAAAGATGGATCCTTAAGATTATGCATAGACTATCGGGACTTGAATCGAGCTACAGTAAAGAATCAATACCCTATGCCGCGAATCGATGATCTTTTCGATCAAATGAAAGGAGCTTCTGTCTTTTCAAAAATTGATCTTCGATCAGGGTATCATCAACTAAGGATTTCTGAAAATGATATCTCTAAGACAGCATTCCGGACACGTTTTGGGCACTATGAATTTACTGTGGTACCATTTGGGTTAACAAATGCGCCAGTCGTATTCATGAATCTTATGAACAGTGTTTTCTGTCAGTATCTTGATAAATTTGTACAAGTCTTTTTAGATGATATTCTCATCTATTCCAAGAATGAAGAAGAGCATAAGGAGCATTTGCGGTTAGTATTGTCCTGCCTTAGAGAACGTCAGTTATATGGAAAACTGTCCAAGTGTTCCTTCTTTCAGGAAAAGATTCATTATTTGGGTCACATCATATCAGGTGAAGGGATTTCAGTAGATCCGGAGAAGGTAAAAGCGATCATGGACTGGCCAATACCGAAAAATGCACATGAGATACGAAGCTTTATGGGCTTAGCAGGTTATTACCGGAGATTTGTGGAAGGATTCTCCAAAATCGCGAAGCCAATCACAACCCTCCAGCGTAAAGGTGTTAAGTATGAGTGGACCGAGGAATGTAATAATGCATTCTCTGAACTCAAAAGACTACTCACTAGTGCACCAATCCTAAGAGTCCCGGATATGGGCAAAGACTTTACGGTATGTACGGATGCATCCAAGCAAGGGCTGGGTGCAGTGTTAATGCAGGACAGGGGAGTGATAGCTTATGCTTCCAGAAAACTAAAACCTCATGAAGAACTTTATGCTACTCACGATTTAGAATTGGCCGCTGTAATGCTAGCTTTAAAGATCTGGAGACACTATTTGGTGGGACGAAAGTTCACACTTAAAAGCGACCATCAAAGTCTACAATATTTGTTCACCCAAAGAGACTTAAATGCCAGGCAAAGGCGATGGAGTGAATTCCTAAGTGAGTTTGACTTCGGAATATCATATATTAAGGGAAAGGAAAATGTGGTAGCCGATGCCTTAAGCAGGAGACCCCGGATATTTTCTCTCATACCCATTAAAGTGGACTTAAGACAACGAGTGCTGGATCGTCTTATAAAAGACAACTGGTATTTAAAAGTGAGGGCAAGTCTTGAGGGGATTAAGGCAAAAGAATCTAAGTTCGAGGGTTATGAATTAGAAAGCGATGGGATCTTGCGATTCCATGGAAGGATGTACATTCCTGATGATAAAGATCTTCGAGATACCATCCTCAGGGAAGCTCACAAAGCCGTATATTGTGCTCATCCTGGAGTAGGGAAAATGTATGCGGATACCAAGAAACTCTTCTTTTGGGCAGGCATGAAGCGGGATATCGCTCAATTTGTTGCAAAATGTATGGAATGTCAGCAAGTAAAGGCAGATCATTGTCACCCAGCGGGTCTCTTACAACCCCACGACATACCTATGTCCAAATGGGAGACCATCTCTATGGATTTTATCACTGGACTACCTCTTACTTCTCAGAGACACAATGCCATTCTGGTAGTGGTGGATAAATTAACAAAAAGCGCCCATTTTATTCCGGTAAGGGATACTTATGATGTTGCTGACGTAGCTCGAGTATTCATAAACGAAATTATCAGATTTCATGGAGTACCTAAGAAGATTATATCCGATAGAGATTCGCGATTCACTTCCAGATTCTGGACGTGCATGCAGACAGCCTTAGGTACTCAGCTAAATTTAAGCACGGCTTACCATCCTGAAACTGATGGGCAGACTGAAAGAGTAAATCAAGTACTTGAAGACATGTTGCGGATGTATGTAATGGATCAGCAATCCCACTGGGAAAAGTATTTACCCTTGGTTGAATTCGCATACAACAACAGTTACCACAGTTCAATTGGGATGCCTCCATTTGAAGCTTTATATGGCAGACCGTGCAGAACACCGTTAAGTTGGGACAGGTTAGAAGATCGAGTGATAATAGGACCAGAATTAATCCATGAAATGGAAGCGCAGGTCAGGCAGATTAGACAGCGATTAAAGGAAGCACAGGATAGACAAAAGAGTTATGCTGATGCTCACCGATCTGATAGGAGGTATGAAGTAGGGGACCAGGTCTTCGTCCGCATCAAGCCAAATAAAAGTACTATTCGATTCGGAAAAGGGACAAAGCTGTCACCCTGATTTATAGGACCATTTAAAGTCGTGGAAAGAGTTGGACCTGTGGCCTATCGTCTTGCCCTGCCACCTCACCTGCATAGAATTCATAATGTATTTCATGTTTCTGTATTAAGGCATTATGTAGCTGATCTATCTCATAACATCCAGTGGAAAGAATTGCAGGTATCGGACGAGGGAGTCATAACGGTCGAACCGTTACGTATACTGGAACGTAGAGTTCGACAGCTGAGGAACCGCCTGGACTATACTTGTGGGACAAGTATAGTACAGGAGTTGGCCTCTTTCTCAGGATATTCACAACAAGACGGGACCTGTGATTTCCTTTCTTCCAGCCTCTTATGTAATGAACCCATTTCTCTGGCATGTCTTACTATTAACTTCGCTTGATTGAGTTCAGTTTTCACGAATCTTTCTTGTAGAGTGACGTGATTAGTTTGCATAGCCTTTCTTTGATTCTAAATAATGGACATCTGATTGGAATGATTAACTTCCATTTTTTTAATTTGTTTTCGATGATATGTATTCCATCTGTATTTATGACACACGGTACCTGCTTTTCTTCTATGGCCAATAATCTATTCTGAAGAGATATTTGACCAACTTCCATGTCCTTTATAATTTTATCATTCTTTGCTTTCATGCCCATGAAACAGTTTTGCATATAGTTTATCTCTTTCTTATGATTTGCTTGCATGGTAGCTAACTGATTATTATAATCGAATCTCATGATGGTCATTTCTTCATCCATAGTTGACACTTTGTTCTGAATCGAACTTATTTCTTCTTGATAACTTGCTTCCATGGCAGTCACTTGATTTGAGTGATTGAATTCCATGATCATCATCTTTTCCTCTAGGGTTAATAACGTGCTTTGCATAGAATTAGTTTCTTTGTCATGATTAGCTTTCATGGTTTCCATTTCCTTAGCATGCTGACTCTGGATGTCAGTTATGTGATCAAAGTGTTTAATTTTCATGATTTTTATCTCCTTATCACGTTTTTCCAGGTGGGTGTACAAAGCTCTCATATCCTTGACGTAATCGGTTACAATTTTTTCTTGATTAAGCTCCATATTTTTTACCGTGTTTGACTGAACTGCATGTCTTTAACCAACTGCTTTAGTTCTTCTATAATTTGCGTATCATTTTCCCTTTCATTGTCGACACTGATTTGATAACTTGTTCCTGCTTTTCCACTATCATGGATTTGTCTTGCAACAGTACAAGTGGATGGGACATTATGATATGAAGAATTGTCTTGAAATCTTTCATTCATAGTTGGATCCTTTACAAGACCACTTTCATTATGTTGCATAATTTTAGGGGCACAAGGCGAGCTATCTTGATCACCATATCTATCTGTAAAAGCATTGACAATGTCTTGTAAAGAAGCGAATGAATCTTCGGGACAATCATTAAACCAATTCAAAGCATCACCCTCTAAAGAAGAGGCAAATAGACGCATTTTGACATCTTCATGATTATACTGGGGAGAACTACAATATTTGATTAGTGTATGAGAAACCCTGCACAGATGCTTTATAACAGTGACTGAATCACCACCTGAGAACGAAGGCAATTTATGAATGGGTGCTTCCGGTATATCATGGAGAAAATCAGTAAAATGACACGGGGTAAACGAATCATCCATGATGACTTGTTTGAAGGGATAAGGAGGGACCTGATGGATGCTAGAGAGAGACCCATACTCAAGAAAATCAAAAGATCAACAAGAAGCGAGCTTCTATTATAAATTCTTGTAAGAAATGAAAGAAGTGGAGTTGCCACTTGAACATGAGTCTAGCTCTAGGATCCAAAAGGCAAACAACTCGATATAAGGGAGGGTTTTTTGTTTGAGAAATAATAAATGAAAGAAGTGGAGTCGCCACCCAAACAAGCAACGAACCTAAATGTCCAGGTGCTAAAAATGCAGATGAAATGATTAATGAGATGACGAAAGGTAAGGTGATGAAAAGATCAAATGGTGCCAGGAAATGTTGTGCCGTTTGATAGGCTAATGAATGGCGGAAAAGATGAGATGATTAAAACGATGTCGAAGAAACCAAGGACATAAAAAACTCTGTCCCCGGTGGCAATGCCAAGGAGTGTTGACTTTGTTGGCTCGAATGAGAGATGAGAAAGATGAAAGATGAATGTCGTAAAGCCAAGAACCAATGAATCGGTCTCCGACAACGGTGCCAAAAAATGTTGTTGTTGTTGGCTCAAATGAAAAGATGGGAAATGAGAAGAATGATGATGAGGAAATGTTGATGAAACATCGAAAATAAAATATCCTTGGAAATGGCACCAAAAAATGTTGGTGATGCCAGTTAAAATGAATGATAGAAAGATGAAAGATGAATGTTGTAGAGCCAAGGCCCAATAAATCGGTCCCCAATAACGACTCAAATCAGGGGCTATCACCCTGGTCCCCAATCTCTCCGTTTAAGTTGTCTCCCTACAACAGGCTAAGGGGGGTAGACCCTATGGAAAAATGGAATGAAGAAAAACTAGTTGGGAACGACCCAGTTCGGGAGACACAGTGAAGCGATCAAGTACTTGATTAAGATTTAGCAAGACTCGTAGGATTTGATTAGATTTTAAATGATTGAGACCAGTGCCTTATGGAGTCAGCGATGTTGCTAGGGAAATTAAGACCAAGTAATCGATTAGCAACTGCTGCTTAGATGAATGACTATCTTATATGAAATGCAGATCCTAAAACTAATGTGAGATGCAAGAATCTTGGTTAATTTTAGTTAAATGCCTATTTAAATGTGAATCCTTCAATCCTTTCTGTGTTGAGCCTGATTTTGTAATAATCGACAGAGAGAGGATAAGGTGAAGCACATTAAGGTATGATTAACGATACCTCTCCTGAAAATGTAACATACCCTGTGCCTTCGGCGCCGTAGAGAGCTGTGGCTCTGACGACCGCAAGGTCACCGTTTTAAGTACTATTAAAAAACAGGCTTCTCAAGCAAGGATTGATGGGTACCTATCTCTCTATCGACCAAGTTTATGCTTGAAAGTAAATGTTAGTTATGCATAACTAACTTAATATGCAAACGCACGAGATGATTAGAAGATGAGATGAAGTTAGATTCAAGGATGAAAAGTCCTTATGCTACGATCTTAATCAGAGTTATATATCAAAGCCCTTAATTGTCAAAATGAATGTTCACTTCCATAGACAAGAAAGATAAACTTCTTAGCAATATCACAATTAAACCACAAGCTTATTTTAGATCTTCTAGATTCTTTCATATGCAATTATAGCTCAAAGAGAACAAAAGCGTTTTCACAAATTAATATCAGATGCTCGAAACATACTCAGTTAATGAAACACAAGATATGCATTTTACCGCAATTCCATGACAGAGTATTAATTTTCGGAAAGTAGTTTTTAGGACAGCAGTAAGAAAAACTTTATGATAGAAGCAATATGACAATGAAAACAGTAAGTTATCAATGATATCTTTATGCAAAAAATTTACCGAAATTTTTCGAAACTTGCCCCCATGAATTATCAAAAAATTTTAGCCTGTTATGATGTGATTTCCAGAATTATATCAAATCTGATATACTTATTATAGCCATCGATTAAAACATAAAATAAGCCTAATGATGAATGCCCAACTCAAGAAATTAATTCCTTAATGTATTAGACAACTTAGGAACTGATTTTAGGCTAACTCACATGAAATTTTGCCACTGTTATATTTCAGACTTCAGAAAGAGAATTATTCAGAGATAACAGTGACCCAAAATGTAGATCTAGGCCAAATTTTTTATACACATCAAACATAAATGACTTATGAATGTATTTAGCAATATTTTTAGTTAATTTCAAACCACTTGGATGTGTTTTTCACCACTATTAGAAAGGTATATGACTGCTGTAGCAAATAGTGAGGAAAAATATAGTTTAGAAATCAAACCCTTAGGCCCTAGGCCTTGAAGATCACTTGCCCAAATTGCCCAAAAAATTTCGATCCCTGAAACACAAATTTTTACCAGATTTTTCTGCAAAAAAACACATCAATGATTAGCTTCAGAAATCAAATATTCAAATTAGGAATGGAGCAAGGGGAATCTAGGGCCTATGAGAGCTAGCACAGGGCCAGTAGAGCTAGTGTTGGGCTATGAGAAGGCAGATTTGGGCTTAGGAGCCCCAAAACTTGAAACCCTTGCTCTAAAATATATATATATATATATATTTTGCTTCAGATCTTCAGATTTATTGCAAAATCTTTAATGGACGGACTTGCAAATATTTGGGACAAGATATTGCCCTCCAGGGCCTAGATCTGTCTCAAAAACCCCCGATCTGCTTGAAAAAATCTCAGATTTGAAGATTTTCTTGGCTGATTTCTTAGATCTATTCCTACAAACAATCTTTGAGCCCAGATCTTGCTCTCCAAGGTCTAGATCTAGCTCAGATCTGAAGATTTTCTTTGCTGATTTCTCAGATCTATTCCTGCACAAGTGAAAAGAGAAAAACCCAACACCCAATAGGTACAAAAATAGAGAAAATCCCAAAAAAACCTTGTAGAAAAAAGATTATCGTTAGATAAATCCTGAGGCTTATATGAAGTAGGCTCTTCAGAAAATATGTGTTGAGAGTTGGCTAGTCCAACTGAAGACTATCCCCAAACGCTCAATGAGAACCTGAGAGAGCTTCTGCAAATACTAGATCAACCATCAAATCAAGTAGAGAAATAGAACAACAATAACATTCTAAAGAATTAGAGATACTTGCTACTTCAATCAAAATTAAAAATGTTACCCTAGATCCAACAAATTGAATAAGATACTTGTATTCAGATTATTCTAAGAGAGCTATTGATTGATAGTTTTCACATAATATTAAGTAGAAATTAAAACAATATTACCATAAATTGATGAAGAGGAACACTACAACACGTTGAAACCCCAAAGAATTTTGCATTAATTCAAAAAAGTATACAAGAAAGCTTGAAAGCTTAGTAAACGATCTAGAGATCGGATGAATTGACTGACAAATGACCTCCTATTTAAAGATAAATCCTCCGACCGCTAGTTCGAGTAATCCTCATCAAAGCCTCTCTCTGGCCCAGCGTTAGCCCAACATCACTCTGGCTTGGCCTGCGTAGCCTCTGGAGGCACTGCGTCAGCCCTATGGTCCTTTGCGTCACCCACGCTGGCCCTCTGAGGCACTGCACAGCTCTTGGCTGTCTCTGCGTAAGCCTTGGCTGGGTCTTCGTGAACCCTTGGCTGCTTCCGCATCCCCTCTTCGGCTACTGCACTGATCCTCCCGGTGCTATCTCTGCCTTTGTGCTTCTGTATTCACTGCCCCTTAGCTGCAACTCTTATCATTCTCTCAACTTTCTCAGAAAACCTAGCCCTAGAAAGTCGAAATCTTGATCTTTTAGTGTGTTCTCCAAGTGGCCCTCAAGCCTCCTCTTACACTTTTCTCGTTGACAAATCAACGGCCGAGATTAAGTCCTTAATCAACGGCTAAGAGTAGGTCTAGCTTGGTCTATGACTTTTGGACCATTCTAACATAGTTTTATATTAATTCACATTAATATTTTATTTTCCCTAAGTTTAGACTTAGGGACTCCATTAAAAATATTAATTATTTTAATATCTCTCAAACTGTTTAGAATCTGCCCAAACCCTTTCCGTGTATTGGATATCTCATGTGCCTTAGCCTCTCCACCAATTTTCGTGGCTAGAGCACATTTGATGCTACCCCAAATCAACACTCCCTCTTAGCGAGGATTGTGCTCTAGCAATACTCCTCACTGAGTATCACCTTGATCATTTGGCATCAGTCCCTGTGCTGATGCTAGGCCTGCTGCCTATCATCTACACTACTACATCCTATACTGCTACCCATGGCCCTACCACTGCCACTGCTGCATTCGTACTATAACTCCCTCTCATCTTGTTGCATCGTACTACCCATCGCACTGTCACTGCTAACTGCTGCATTGCAACCCAGTTACTGAGAAGTAAGTAACTGATCTCCCAACTCTGACATCTCTGTCAGGGTAGAGACACCCTCGATGCTGAAACTCCCTTTGTCGTTGACAAGTGCTCCTTCTCTGACGTCTGCGTTGCTACAACAACTCCATGCATCTTGCACCGTTGCACACCTCTCTGTGCCATCCTCCACTGGTGCAACACTCCCGTGCTTCTCTCACTACTGCCTCACGCTGTCCTGGGAATCCTGCATTGTAGCTCCCTCTATCGCTCCATCCGCAACCGTCTCTACTGACATCCGCCAGCATTGCTACTCCTCTTCGGGGCTCCCGTAGCCAGATATAATTCGAGAGATTGGGTACCTCAAGGATTCTGCCCCTCATTGCTTGTAGTCCGTCTGACTACAGCTCGATGTCTCCCCAGTTACGCTCAAGTGGTGTGTGTGCACTCATGGCACAGTCATCGTCTGTCTCCACTTCCTTCTCCGCACTTGCTGGCGCAGCCTTGGTCTCGAAGGCCTCTCCCTTGTTCTTCTTCCTTGGACACTGGGTCGCATAATGACCCAGTTCCCCATAGTGGAAGCATTTGACCTTGGAAAGGTCCTTCTTCTTCCGTTTCTCCTGCTTTCCCTCAGATGCTAGGGCAGCATCCACCTCCTCCTCCTTGATTCTGATCCCCTTGCCGCTGCTTTTCGCCTTACTCAACCTTTTGATCTCTTTTTGGCGAAGAGTTGCCCACATTTCCTCTCAATTTGGAAGGGTTACCTTGCCCAGTATGCTCTGGAACAACACCTCCTAGTCTTCAGAGACTGCGTTTAGGGTTGTTCTCACCATCAATTCTTGATCCGGCGTGGCCCCCATGGAAGTCAATTGATCCCGGATCTCCTTCAATTGACTGATGAAAGTGTCGATCTGTTCTCCCTTCTGCATCTGGTATGACCGCAGTTGATTTTCTAGTAACATCCTTCTCTACATAGAAGTATGCTGGTACAATTTCTTTACGGCCTCCCATAGTTCATTTGTCGTGCCCTTTTCGACAATATGTGGTACTACATGGTCCTTGACCCCGTCAGGAATGATGCTCTTGGCCCTCGCCATTGCCTCCTCGTACTTGTTATCAGCTGGGTCAACTGGGATAATTATCGTCCTCAAGGCGAAGTGCTTGACACGATTCCTGTCTAGAATGGATAAGATTCTGGCCTTCCAGACTATGAAGTTTGAGGCTCTGTCCAGTCTGTCCTGGTCTCTTACCTAGTCCACTGCCATCTCGCTACTCTACTTCCCTCCTGGAAGTTCTTGGTGTGACTCCCTTTGAGCCTCGATTTCCCTCCTGGAAACCCTTCTGCCAATGTCGAGATGCCCCCACTCCGATCGTTAGTGCAGCTACACCATTGATCCGGATTTCTCGACTAGAAATCCTCGGTAGCAACTCCCTCCTCCTTGGCCTTGCCCTGTTAGGTACTGTTTTGACTACAGTACCTTACCAGCTCCACTCTGCAACTTACCCACAACCTCTTAAACCCCAACAAACTGAAGGTTAGAGCTCCTAGGCTCTGCGCAATGCTGGTATTGGCAAATCAGCTTCCTCAGCCAACTGTGTCAACCCTCTTGGCCTCTGCGTGGGCCTGCCTTTGCCTCCCTCAGCTTCTGCGCTGCCTCTTCTTGGCTCAACCTTGATGACATAGTCATTGTGTCACCCCTTCCTTGCTGCTACTCTGCTAGGAACAACTTCTGTCACTTGGGATAACTGTTTATGTTGCTGTTGCTGCTGCTCTGCTCGGATGATGTCCTCAGTTCTTCTGTGATCTACAACCACGCTCTGATACCATGTTGGAATTTCTAAGTCTAACCTGTTAGAAACCCTTCATGTACTTTCTGATTTATTGCGACCTACTTGTTTTGTTAATTAACAAGTTATTTACCATGTAAATACTGGAAATAAATGCAAGTACATGCTCAACACATTACAGATCATCAATTGAGGAAATAGAAACAAGCACACAAGTGACACCATTGTTTTTGGACTAATGTCCCCGGAAAAACCCAATGCGGGAAAACCAGTGCAACTATCTGAGGGTTTGATTTATTTAGCAATTTTAGAATAAAATCTGGGTGCCAAATCCGGCTCATCCAACAGAGAAAAAATCTCAGTAGTAGTACCTCTCTACTCGGAAGCAGATATTCCAACTGAAACCTCGGATAAACACTTCGGCGACTCCACAGCTCCAATCTGCCCCACAAAACCCCAACATCAGCCTCTAGGGACTGCATCAGCCTCTCTCTGGCCAGTGTTAGCCCAGCATCACTCTGGCTTGGTCTACGTCAACCTCTGGAGGCACTGTGTCAGCCCTCTGGCCCTCTGAGGCACTGCGCAGCTGCTATGTCTGCGTGAGCCCTGGTTGGCTCTGCGTGAACCCTTGGCTGCTTCCGCATCCCTCTCTCTGGCTATTGCGCTGATCCTCCCGGTGCTATCTCTGACTTTTTTGTATTCCCTGCCCCTCAGCGGCAACTCTGATCACTCTCTCAACTTTCTCAGCAAACCTAGCCCCAGAAAGTCGAAATCTTGATCTCTTGGTGTGTTCTCCAAGTGACCCTCAAGCCTCCTCTTATACTTTTCTCGTTTACAAATCAATGGTCGAGATTAAGTCTCTAATCAACGGCTAAGACTAGATCTGGCTTGATCCATGACTTTTGGACCATTCTAAAAGAATATCGAATGAATTGATTAGGAATGAGCGAACAGCTCAATGATAATACAAAGATATTTACAATAATAGAAACATCAGGTTTCTATGTAGAATATGGAAACAAACAGTTTCATCTAAGAAACTGCTAAAAGAATAAAAATAGCAACAGCTAAAAGACTAAGCATTAAATACTAAATAGGAATATTCTAATACCCTCCCTTAATGCTCAATCTATTTACAACACCAATAGACCCTCGAAATTTTACAAATTTATCAGGACCAAGAGGCTTGGTGAAAATGTCGGCGGGCTGCTCTGTTGTGGGAACATATTGCAACTGAACTGAGCCGTCTTCAACCAGCTGGCGAATGTAGTGGCAATGAGTTTCCACATGCTTTGTTTGTTCATGAAAGACTGGATTCTTGGCAAGTTTGAGCACTCCCTGATTATCACAAAACAAAGAAGTAGGCCCTGTCTGGAAAACATGCATATTTGCAAGCATACGACGAAGCCAAACTGCCTCACAGGATGCCTTAACTGCTCCCCGATACTCTGCTTCTGTTGAGGAGAGAGCCACTGCCTGTTGCTTCTTACTAGTCCAAGTAATAGCACCAGATCCTAGACTAAACACATACCCAGCTGTAGATTTACGGTCATCAACCGAACCGGCCCAGTCAGAGTCAGTGTAGCCACTGAGAATAGGATTGGAGCTGCGAGTATATAAGAGGCCATAATCAGAAGTACCACGCACATATTGTAGCACCTGCTTTGCTGCTATCCAATGATCAGCTTTAGGAGCTGACATAAAGCGAGAAATGTAGCTTACTGCAAAACTGATGTCAGGTCTGGTAGCAGTAAGATAGATGAGACTGCCCACTAATTGCCTGAATAAAGTTTCATCCACAAGGGGAGAGGATGACTGTGCTGAAAGTTTGAGCCCTGGTTCCATAGGAGTCGTGGCTGGTTTGCAATCCTGCATTCTGAACCGTTCCACAAGATTTTTGGCATACTTGGACTGAGAGAGAAAGATCTGATTTTCAGTCTGCCAAACTTCAACCCCTAGACAGTAATGAAGAAGTCCCAAGTCTGTCATCTCAAAAGTTCTGCATAGATCTTGTTTGATCCCATGGATCAAATGTGTAGAGCTGCCAGTAATGATAAGGTCATCCACATAGACAACCACAAACAAGATATCATCACCAGTATACTTGATATACAGGTTTGCATCAGATGGACTCCGCTGAAAACCCTGATCTGTCAGGTACTGATCAATTTTCATGTACCAAGCCCGAGGAGCTTGTTTCAATCCATAGATTGCTTTAGCTAACCGACACACTTTCTGTTCTTGACCAGCAACCTTGAATCCTGGGGGCTGCGTCATGTAGACTTCTTCTTGAAGATCACCATTTAGGAAAGCACTCTTTACATCCATCTGATGAACTTTCCAATTGAATTGAGCTGCTAGGGCAAGGACAAGCCTTATGGTACTCATCTTGGCTGTAGGAGCAAAAGTCTCCTCATAATCGATGCCTTCCTTCTGTGAGAACCTTCGAGCCACAAGACGAGCTTTATACTTGTCTATGGTTCCATCAGCTTTGTATTTCACTTTATACACCCATTTGCAGCCTATGGGCTTTTTTTCGGCAGGAAGATCAGAAAGTGTCCAGGTGTGATTCTTCTGAAGACTCTGGAATTCGGCTTCCATAGCCTGCTCCCACTCAGATGTACCCTTAGCCTCTGAATAGGTTTGAGGCTCAAAAATACTGTGGAGGTTAGCCATAAGAGCAAAATTGACTGTAGATTGTTGTCTGTTCTTATGTCTAGAAGTTCTACCTTCAAGTAGCTCATCATCCCGGAGATCACCAATGGTTTTAGCCCACCATTTAGGCCGAAGAGAAGAAGAACCAATATCAGGAGTAGAGGAACCAATATCAGGAGGAGATGGAGAAGACTCAAGAGCAATAGGGGCAGCAAGGGGAGGGTTAGCTTCTGGAGAAAGCTCAGATAGAGTATTATCAAATACTGATGCTACATCATCCCTCCCATCAGGTGGACCGACCGGAAGAAGAACACTGTGAGACTGATCCTCAGAACGCTGCTCAGAAGAAGAAGACTGAAAGAATCCTCTGTCTTCATCAAATACTACATCTCGACTGAAGCTAAGACGACCAGTGGCTATATCTATCAGCCTATAGGCCTTGTGATGATCACTGTAACCTGTCATCATGAGTTTCTGGCTTTTGGAATCCAACTTAGAGCGCTTAGCAGATGGAATCCAAACATATGCAACTGAGCCAAATACTTTGAGGTGACTGATCTTAGGTTTACGACCAGACCAAACTTCTTCAGGAGTCTTCCCTTTAACAGCCTGAGTAGGTGATCGGTTAAGAAGGTAAACAGCAGTAAATACTGCTTCAGCCCAGAATTTGTTTGGAACACTCCTGTGTTGTAACATGGAACGAGCCATTTCAACAACCGTGCGGTTGCGACGCTCGACAACACTGTTCTGCTGGGGAGTGTAAGGGGTGGTTAATTGACGTTTGATGCCATGAATATCACAGAAGTTGGCAAAAGCTGAGGAACAAAATTCCCCCCCATTGTCGGTCCTAAGGGTCATGATATTACAACCAGATTCTTTTTCAACTAAGATTTTAAACTTCTGAAAGGTACTAAGAGCATCAGATTTATTTTTTAAAAAATACACCCACATCTTTCTACTGAAGTCATCTACAATAAGTAAAAAATATTTGCAAGCAATGATAGAAGCTGTATTCATAGGACCACAAATATCAGCATGAAGTAACTGAAGTACCTTAGATGCGCGCCAAGATTCTCCATTTGTGAATGAAGACCGATGTTGCTTTCCTGCTTGACAGGCGCTGCATACCCCCAACTGCTGAGTCTGAATATCAGGTAATCCTGACACAAGTCCCTCCCGAGAGAGCTGAGAGAGATACTGCATATTTAGATGCCCATATCGCTGATGCCATAGAGTGCTGATGGGAGAGACACGTGCTGCTAGAGCCACTTCTGGAGAGTCACCGGTGTCAAGTAGCCTGTATAGACCATGGTCCTCTAGCCCAACAGCAACTGTTAGACTGGTCTCCCTGTCAATGATGGAGCACTTGTGTGCACTGAACACAACATCAAGCTGAGGAGAATTCCTCATAATCTGGCTAACAGATAGCAGATTAATCTCCATACCAGGAACATAGTATACATTCAGAAATATGAGTGTGCGTCCACCAGACTGAATTTGAATTGTACCCCTGCCAGCTACAGTGTACTTTTCACCTCCACCAAATACCACGGAATCACTGAACGGTGAGAAGTCAATAAACCAGTCACGCCTTTGAGAGAAGTGGCGTGATGCACCAGAATCAATGTACCATGCAGAGGAAGGAACATGTTCTGAAGACCTTTTAGCCATAAAGGCGTAAAAGGCAGAATCTGTCTGCTCGGAATGTTCTGCAACATTGGCTGTCTGATGTGGCCCTCCCTGTTTCTTCTGTTCAGAAGCAATCCTCTGTCGGCAATCTTTCTTCATGTGACCGAACCTGTGACAGTAATTACACTGCACACTTTTCTTCCTAGCAGGATCCAAAGACTGAGAAGAGCCTTTCTGCTGAAAGGACTGAGAGGACTGGTATTTTGCAGTAAATGCATTTTCTGAGGACACTGATGAAGCACCACTACCAAACTGCTGTTTCCACCGATCCTGCTGCAGAAGTTTGGTACATAAATCTGGAAACTTCAGATCAACATTTGTGGTCGTAATGTTGAGAGTTTCTATGAAGTGTTCATAAGATTTCGGTAGACTTTTCAGAGTAATGACTACCATATCTTCTTCCTCCATGGTCCGACCAATGGCTTCGAGTTGATCTCGAATGTCTTTAATTTTGTTGAGATGTTCCTGTAAAGACATATGTTCATCCATCATGATGGAGAACAACTGATTTTTGAGAAAAAATGCTCTGCTTTTGTCAGATGTCTCGTGCAGTTCTTTCAATTGTTGCCAGATTTCGGCAACGGTCTTGCCAGAAGGAATCTGAGGTAACTGATCATCAGCGACAGAGAGCTTGAGAAGCATAACAGCTTCTCGATTTCGATCATCAAATTTATCTTGATCGGTACTAGCTGTACCGGGACGAGACTCTTTGCCCAAAATGAGCTGATCAAGACGCCTGTATTCAAAAATGGTCAGCATTCTTTGTTTCCAAATGTTATAGTTGCTGCCATTAAAGCGTTGATTTCCTTCTAACATCAGATTGGTGAGCGTGGCCATTTTCCCAAAGACAATACAGAAGTCTGAATAATGTAGCTGTCTGCTTAAAATCCCTCTTTCAGAATGACTGTACCAAACCTTAACAAATTCTGATTTGAAAGAAAATAGGCTTTCACTATAACTCAGATCTGTACCAGATCAACACACCAGACCAAAAATATGACAAGAGGTCACATGTATCGATATACACGCTGATGATATATACGCTGTTATATATACGCTGTGATATATATACGTTGTTATATATACGCTGTGATATATATATGCTGTTATATATGTGTGATATATGCGTGATATAATCTGGACTGAACTGGAGAAAGCCGTCACTATAATCTGGAACTGATATATATGCGTGATAGCCGTCACTGGAACTGGAGAAAGCCGTCACGTGATATATATGCGTGATAGAATCTGAACTGAACTGGAAAAAAAAAAAAATGCCGTCACTGTAAAAATGCTTCACGTGGTGAAAACGGAACTGTAATCTCGATCTGTCGAATGAGCCAAAAATTCGTGAGCAAAAAGAAAACGGTTTTCCGCTTCTCGATTCTGATACTCAGGCTTAGGATACAGACGCGATTTCCACTGACGCTTTTCCTTTTCACATATATAGTGACCCCGAGCTTTTTGTGTGGTCTTGAGATTCGAGTCACGATAGTGGCATCAATGGCCCCGAGAGCAAAGAAGAGGCCCGCGGCTGGAAAAAAAAACGGTGGTGGGGAATTCGTTTTAAACAGAAAAGAAGCCTTTGAAGCCGGAGAATAAGCTATTAAGGGAAGGCAACAGAAAGCGCAGAAGCTGGCTATTGCAGCGAGGGTGAAAACCGAATACGGGTTTTACAGATTGTGCTCGTCCCCGTCAATTTCAACAATAAAAAATACCGAGTCCTTGAACTTGCGCGTATTCTTCCTCTTCAGGAGCTAGGCTTCAAGGGCCACGAGAACCATGAGACACCACAACTTCAAACAAATAAACTGTTCCTTTCAAAGCAATTTTACGATTCCGAGTACCGCTACAAAGTTAATTCCTCATAAAGTGATAATGCAGGAGAAGAATCCCTTTCTATATCGAGATTGACGACTGTAAGCTTTTATCACAGTGAGCAAAGCCGAGGCTAAGACTCAGTGAAGGCTACCTGGCTTACAGAGGGCTCGACCTTAGAAAGGAATGAAGGAACTCAAGAGATTAGGATACGAAGAGGATAGCTAATCAAGAAATCTACAGATCCTGAGAGCAGTTTCGAAATGAACTACTGAATTTTTCAAACTATGAAAAATTATTTCGAAAAAATCCCTGTGCTCTGATACCATAAAAGAATATCGAATGAATTGATTAGGAATGAGTGAACAGCTCAATGATAATACAAAGATATTTACAATAATAGAAACATCAGGTTTCTATGTAGAATATGGAAACAAACAGTTTCATCTAAGAAACTGCTAAAAGAATAAAAATAGCAACAGCTAAAAGACTGAGCATTAAATACTAAATAGGAATATTCTAATACATTCTAACACAGTTTTATATTAATTCACATTAATATTTTATTCTCCCTAAGTTTAGACTTAGGGACTCCATTAAAAATATTAATTATTTTAATATCTCTCAAACTATTTAGAATATGCCCAAACCCTTTCTGGGTATTGGAGATCTCATGTGCCTTAGCCTCTCCACCAATTTTTCGTGGCTAGAGCACATCCGATGCTACCCCAAATCAACACATGATTCATACAGGACTGAAATGTAGCTGGAGCATTGGTTAGCCTGAAGGGCATCACCAAGAACTCAAAGTGTCCATAGTGGTAGTGAAATGCAGTCTTGGGGGTGTCCTGCTCCCTCACTTGGATCTGGAGATACCTCGACCGCAGATCTATCTTAGAGAAGTATCTCGCTTCTCTAAGCTCGTCGATCAGTTCATCGATGCGCGAAATGGGGTATCTTTTCTTCAACGTCTTCTTGTTTATGTGAAAATTTCTAACACGAAATTCTATTGTAGTAACTGATTTATTTCTCCTACTTAAATAAGTTATTTACAAAACCCTTTAGTAAACATAAAAATAAATTCTATTGCAGTTGTCACATAATAGCATAGAGAAAATAACAGTGATATACAAGCACAAGAATCAATCACATCAACATAGTTATTGTTGGACATCTGTACCTAGAAAAATCCAATGCGGGAAAACCGGTGCAGCAGATGAGGGTTTATTTATTATTCTTTAACAACAATCTCTTTATAAGGAACGGTTTTACAGAATATAGAGACACCTTTGAGAGAAAACACCTGAGACAATTTTTCCCTTTGCTCTGGAGAAATTCTGACACCCCGGAGACCCTTCAGCCTTCACTGCGTCACCTCTACGTCACTTTTGTGTGAGGCTTGTGTGAGGACTGTGTTCCTTGCTAGTTGTCTCTCTGATCTTCCATTTGCACTGTCCCTCTGATGCTTTGTGTCACCTCCTCCTCAGTCTCTGACTGATGCTGATGCCCTCCTCTTCCCTCACCCTGCAACTCTCCCTTTGAAATCGAATTCCTTCTCCTTGAGAATCGATTTCCCTCAGGTTACTGAGTATTTGCCCGGTGTGTCTCGAAAAGACTCTCAAGTCTTCTCTTATACTTTTTCTGTTGATGAATCAATGACCGAGATTAAGTTCCAAATCAACGGCTAAATTTAAATTAGACTTGATCCTCGTTTCTTAAAAGCTTCTCACCCATACTTTCATTAATACTCATTAATATTTTTATTTTCCTATGTTTAGACTTAGGAACCCCATTAAAAATATTAATTATTTTAATAAAATACAATCCGGGTGGAATTTCTCCAAACGATTTTTGGGTCTTGGACATCTCATGTGTTCTAGCCCCTCCACAAAATTTTGGAGCTAGAGCACATCCGATGCTACCCAAAATCAACAATCCCTCTTAGCGAGGTATGTGCTCTAGCAATACTTCCCAATAGAAGTATCACACTGATCCACAACATCGGTCCTTTGTGCCACTATTGCTCGACCTGTTGCCCCTCATCTACTGTGTTGCTGCAACCTGTACTGTTGCCCATGACACTGCCACTGTCACTGCTACATCTGTACTGCAACTCCCTCTGAATATGCTGCATCATGCTGCCCATAGCACTGCCACTGCTAACTGTTGCACTACAACTCCCTGTACTATCCATTTTTGCTACTGAAACGAATTCTTAATCATTCCCATATTCTCCCTGAAATAAACAAACCTTGTTCTTCTTAGAGCCTTGGTGAGAATGTCTGCCACCTGTTCTCCTGTCGGGTTGTATCGTAACTATACTACTCCTCGTTGGACACAGTGCCTGATAAAGTGACACCTGATGTCAATGTGCTTCAATCGATCATGAAAAACTGGATTCTCAGAGAGCTTGATGCAACTATGGTTATCACACAAAATATTGGTTGCTTCCATCCTTCTCCTGATTAGATTCACAAGCAACTTCCTAAGCCATATGGCTTCACACGATGTTGTGCTAGCTGCCATATATTTAGCTTCAGTTGAGCTCAAAGCTACAAATTTTTGTTTCCTACTACAGTAGGAGGTCATTCCTGATCCAATGTTGAAATAGTACCAAGTGGTACTTTTCCGATCCACTAAACTTCCAGTCCAATCTGCGTCAGTGAACCCACCCAGTCTGATGTCATTGCTTCAGGTGTACATTAGTCCATGCTCGATTGTTCCACATATATATCTGAGAACATGCTTGGCTGCAGCTCAGTGTGCCCTCTTTGGGTCCACATGAATTGACTGAGGGTGTTGACAACGGAACAAATGTCTTGCTTGGTATTGACCAGATACATCAGGGACCCTATGAGCTGCCTGTACAAGATGGGATCGACTTCTTTATCTTCAGATGCATCAATCTTCTTCCAGTTGGTAATCATTGGAGTAGCCATAGGTCTACAGTCCTGCATTCTGAACCTTTTTAGAATTTTTGTAGCATATCTCCCTTGTCCAAGGAAAATTCCATCCTTCTGCTGCCAAACTTCCAACCCCAGAAAATAATGGATCCGCCCCAAATCCTTCATGTCAAATTCTGCAGCTAGGTTTCCCTTGCAATCTTTGATGAGACTGGATGAACCTGTTAGAAAAAGATCATCCACATATAACACCAGAATTAGAGGCTCATTCTCTACAATCAGATAGTAGAGGTTGGGATCTGCGTCACTCTTGACGAATCCCATCTTCTGCAAGTAACCATCAATTCGACCGTACCATGCTCTAGTCGCTTGTTTAAGCCCATACAAGGCTTTCTTCAACCTGCATGCATGAGATTTCTTCTCATGTGTCTCAAAACCCTCTGGTTGTTCAATGTATACTTATTCTATCACCCCATTCAAGAACGCAATCTTGACGTCCATCTGGTGAATCTCCCACCCCATCTGTACTGCAAGGGATATCAAAGATCTAATAGAAGTATACCTGGCTACTGGGGCAAAGGTTTCTTCGTAGTCTATCCCTTCCTTCTGAGCATACCCCTTAGCCACGAACCTGACTTTGTATTTTTCCACACTGCCATTTGCAACATATTTGACTTTGTAGATCCATCTCGAGCCTACAACTGACCTGTCTTGAGGCCTAGGTACCTCTTCCCATACATCATTGACCATTATGGAGCTGTATTCCTCCACCATAGCATCTACCCATACTTGATGCTGAATGGCCTCCTGAAAACTAGAGGGTTCTCCAACCTGAGCCACTAAGGCTTGGTACCTATCTAGCTGTCTACGCTCCCTTTTTGCGTTCCTGGGAGCTCCAACGAAATCCTCTGCATCCCATAGTATTTGTTGAAGTTCCCGACTTGTTCTTCCACTGGTAGTGGGTAGATCTATTTGCTCCTCCTCTTCTTGAGACTCCACTTGTTGTGATACCTCTGGAATTTTGTCTTTAGGAGAAACACTGGTGCTGGTTTCTGCTGGTCAAAGTGGCTGGACCAATGGATCATCCTTTGATTGCTCTTCGGAAGGCATTTCTCGGGATTTCCTGAAAGCTCTGTCCTCCATGAACTTTACATCCCGCCGAACTACGATCTTCATATTTCCCGGAAGATAGACTCAAAATAAATTCTATTGCAATTGTCACATAATAGCATAGAGAAAATAACAGTGATATACAAGCACAAAAATCAATCACATCAACACAGTTATTTTTGGACAATTGTCCCCAGAAAAAGCCAATGCAGGAAAACCGGTGTAGCAGATGAGGGCTTATTTATTATTCTTCAGTAACAATCTCTTTACAAGGAACGATTTTATAGAATATAGAGACACCTCTAAGAGAAAACACCTGAGACAATTTTTCCCTTTGCTCTGGATAAATTCTGACACCCCGGAGACCCTTCAACCTTCACTGCATCATGTCTGTGTCATTTCTGTGTGAGGCATTCGTGAGGATTGCGTCCCTTGTTGCGTTGTCTCTCTGATATTTCCTCTGCGTTGTCCCTCTGATGCTCTGCGTCACCTCCTCCTCAGTCTCTGACTGATGCTAATGCCCTCCTCTTCCTTCACCCTGCAACTCTCCCTCTGAAATTGGATTCCTTCTCCTTGAGAATCGATTTCCCTCGGGTTACTGAGTATTTGCCTAGTGTGTCTCCAAATGACTCTCAAGTCTTCTCTTATACTTTTCCTGTTAATGAATCAACGACCGAGATTAAGTCCCTAATCAACGACTAAGATTAAATTAGACTTGATCCTCAACTCTTAGAAGCTCTCACCCATAATTTCATTAATACTCATTAATATTTTTATTTTCTTAAGTTTAGACTTAGGAACCCCATTAAAAATATTAATTATTTTAATAAAATACAATCCGGGTGGAATTTCTCCAAACGATTTCTGGGTTTTGGACATCTCATGTGTTCTAGCCCCTCCACAAAATTTTGGAGCTAGAGCACATCCGATGCTACCCAAAATCAACAATTTAGGGCCCTGTAGTCAATGCAAATGCAAAGAATCCCATCCTTCTTCTTCACCAGCACCACGAAAGAAGCAAAGGGACTTGAACTAGCCCCGATGTGCCCCAATCTCAGCAACTCTTGTATCGCCCTCTCGATGTTATCCCGATAAGCTTTGAGATGTTAGAAAATCAGAAAGGCAGAAATATTTTCTTTATATAGACAATTACTTGTGACTTTCTTATCTTTATGTTCTTCTTTTATCTTTTAGTTCATCTAGAAATGACCAAAACAATAGTAAAAAAATCACAGACACCAGATATAAGTGGACAGCCAGGGCAAAACCCCTATCTAGGGGAAAACCCAATCAACAACTCTTCCTTAATAATTTCCTGATATAATCCAAGACTCTTGACCTAGACATGGACTTTCTCCACACCAAGTCAACCCGGATGAAGCGTTATTAAAATAATTAATATTTGTAATTGGGTTCATAAGTCTAAACATGGGAAAATTAAAATATTAATGTGCATTAATAAAATATGGGTGAGAAAGTTCTAAGAGACGAGGATCAAGGCAATTCTAATCTTAGCCGTTGATTCGAGACTTAATCTCAGCCGTTGATTCGTCAGTAGGAAAAGTATAAGAGGAGGCTTGAGGGTTAGTTGGAGATACACCAAGTGATCAAAGAATTCGATTTTCTCGGGTGAGGTTTGTTGAGGAAATCAAGTTGGTGATCAGAGTTGCAGTGACGGCCAGTTCAACGAGGGATTTTCATCAAAGGCTGAAGAATACATAGCAGAGAGGTAGCATAGTGCCCAGAGAGACAATGTAGGCCCTAGAAGAGCTGACACATAGGCTGAAGAGCTGACGTAGAGGACGTAGAAGGTTGATGTAGGTGACGCAGAAGCCGTAGAGGTTGATGCTGGGGAGATTCTGTGGGGCACACTGGGAGCAGATCAGCAAACTCTAAGCCAGGAGAGGGTGATGCAGCTCGTGGAGGAGTGACGTAGTTCCAAAGCAGTGCTTGGAACAGCTTTCGCTATCCAACATAGGGAACAACCGGAGTCACTATGGGGTTTGATCATCTGGTTGCTGATTTGCCGGAATATTTGTCTCCGGATAGAGGTACTACTGCCGAGAATATTCTTTGTTGGGTGAGCCATCTCTGGCACCCTAGTTGTATTCACGAAATCTACTTAATAATACAAACCCTCTATATGCTGCACCAGTTTTCTCAAATTGGGTTTTTCTGGGGACGATTGTCCAAAAATAACGTTGCCCCCTGTGTTATTGTCTCAGTTTATTTCAGTGCATGATCTGTATATTTGTGAAGGCTGCAATAGTGTTTACTTCGATGTTTATGCAATTAAATAACTTGTTAATGTAAAGAACAAGTAGGAGAGTGTAAACCAGTAATTGCAGTAGGAGTTTCTAATGTGTTAGATTCAGGGATTTTCATAGTGAAGTGAGGTAATCTCACTCAGTTTTCCGCCATTATAGTTTCCTCTGTAATTGGATAGCCGGGAGGGCATCCAACATTGTATTCAGAACTACTTCTTAATAATATAAAACCCTCAGAGTTGTTGCACCAGTTTTCCCCCATTGGGTTTTTCTGGGGACTATTTTGTCCAAAAATAACGGTGTCCTATGTATTTTGTTCTTTGCTCAGTTTCTTTTTTCATGTAATCAAATTAAATTGGTGTAGGCTAAAGAAGTAATTTACTTCAGTGTTTTTCATAAAATAACTTGATAATGTATATTAAAATCAAGTAGGAGAAGTAAATTCAGTTTTGCTGCAGTAGGGGTTTCTTGAGTATAGGAATTTTCACATGGTATCAGAGCATTGATTTTGAAACAGGAAGAGTAGATCTAGCGCTGAGCAGAGACGCCAATAACTGCGTTTGGCATCAATTCGAATCCCCTTGAAGGGATTGCGCAGTCCTTGTTGGGAAAGCAGAGATTCTAAGGAAATCTATCTCTGAGAGAGTCGACAAAGAGGTTCGTTTTCCGGTTTGTGAGTTTGCAGAGGCAAATGAAGTGATGCAAAGCCTCAACGCAATGCTTGAAGGAGGCAGTTTCTGCTGGGGCAGAAATCTGTCGGAAAAGAGCGAAAACACATAGAAGGGGAATTTTCTCCTCAGAGGACTTATTTTCACCAAAAGTTCGAATTTTTCACTTGTCAGGCAGCAGACCAGTGCTGCGTAGTGACTAGATGAGTCAATTTGATATAGATCTGAGCTGAAAATATATGAGACTACAAATATATGCAGAAATAGATAGAAATGCTTCACTTTATTGATCAAACATTTAAGGTAAGGCAACACCATGCATTCACTTCTTAAGGAAGGAGAACACTCCACAAGCCATATGCCTGTTAGGCTGTTCATACAATAATCCTTGACATCTCTCAATGTGGAGTCTCTAGCCTCTATATAGGCCTCATACATACAATACCATGGGTCATTACCATGGTTCCCTCAATACCATCTATCTAATACCATGGGCTTATTACATTATTGCTAACTACTTGTGGTCCCTTACATGATACGGGTTAGCCACCTTATTTATTACTATGGCCCATTCTATTATTACATTATTCCCTTGGGTACCTCCCTTTGTACCCCATATTATCCCCCCTAGGTATACTACATTCCACCCCCCTTAACATGTTTCGTCCCCGAAACATGGGAAGAACACAAATAATAAGATCTATAATAAGATACCACTTGTTATAGATCTAACCTGCAAATATATGAAATGATGCCAATATACCCAATAATTGTAAACAAACACAAAATATAGATCTGATACCACTTGTTATAGCTCTGATTCCACTTGTTATAGATCTGAGCTGAAAATATATGAGAATACAAATATACCCATAAATAATAAGATAGAAATAGATAGAAATGCTTCACTTTATTGACCCTAAGTATACTACACAATTCGACAGTTTGGGTGAGATGACATCACATGAGATCAGGGATCAGGACAGGTTGGAAGGAGCTTCCAACTATGTCATATGGAAGACCAGAATCTTAGTTGTGCTGGAGGGGTACGATCTCGAAGCTTACGTCAAGGGTGTTGTGTTTGTTCCTGCGGACAATGATCGGAAGAAGAAGTACAAGGCTGAGCAAGGAAAGGTGAAGAGGTTCATACTCGATGGAGTTCGAGATCATGTGGTCTCACATTTACTGGGCAAAGATACAACCCGAGAAATGTGGGAAGCTTTGTCTTCATTGTATGAAGGTTCTTCCGAACAACGAGAGATGTACTTAGAACAAAGGTTGCAGTGGACATTGATGTAGAAGGGAGAAGGGATTAACTCCTATCTTCAACGTCTTCAGGACACCAAAGACCAACTTGCTGCAGTGGGGTCTACTCCTTAGTCTATTGCGATGGTAAGGACAGCCTTGAATGGTTCTCAGATGAATGGCAAGTCTTCGTCCAAAGTATATTGGGCAAGGAAAGACTACCTTCATGGGAGGAGATGTGGGCAGCCCTTCAATAGGAAGAATTAAGGAGGGATCTGGTTAAGGTCAACCTCAATGGCAACAGTGGGAGTGGCACGAAGACCAAGGAGGAGGAGGAGAATGCAACTCTAGCATCAAAGGGACAACAGAAGCAGAAGCGGAAGGACATTTCGAAGGTGAAATGTTTCAGTTGTAGCAAGATGAGCCACTTTGCATCCCAGTGTCCCTTGAAGCAAAAGGATAAGGATGAGAAACATGATCCTAAGGCTGCTCTAGCAAAAATTGACGAAGATAAGTTTGTCATGAGTGCCCACGGATCTCCACAAGGGAAATGGGGCGATATAGAACTATAGTCGGGAGGACTACATGTGGGCAGGATCCTTGAGGAACACACCTCTTGGATCAATTCCTTGCTACGGGAGCCCAAGATTCAACAGTAGCGAGATGGAGTTAGTGTCAAATGATATAGTGGGTTGGTTGGAGAGACAGATGTAGTAGCGTGAGACCAAAGACTGATCAATGCAGAGCAAGGTTGGCAGCAGTGCAGATGGCACAATGCAGAAGTCAACAACAATGCAGAAGATTCAGAGGGTCAAAGAATAGCAGCAGTCAGATTCCAACATTCACATGGTATTACGTTGAACACGGTTAGTTTAGAAATTGGGATTCTTTTCCGTTGCTGAGCAACAACAATTGGAAAATGACGCAGTGCAGAGCTAACAGTGGTAGTGTTAGCAGCAGAGGCAAAGGAAGTTGTAGTACAGATGCAACAGTGGCAGTGGCAGTGTCATGGGAAACGGTACAGTGGCAGTGTCATGGGCAATAGTACGGTGGCAGTGGCAGTGTCATGGGCAACAGTACAGTGGCAGTGCCATGGGCAATAGTAAGGTGGCAGTGGCAGTGTCATGGGCAATAGTACAGTGGCAGTGGAAGTGTCATGGGCAACAATATAGTGGCATCATCAACACAGTGTTGGTGGCAGCGACAGTGTGTAAAGGAGATGCTTCAGAGACAGAGCAACATGCAGTTGAACATTGTTACTAGAGCACATTCCTTGCTAAGAGGGAGTGTTAGTTTTTGGTAGCAACGGATGTGCCCTAGCCATGAAAATTGGTGGAGAGGCTAGGGCACATGAGTTCTAAAGATCCCAGAAACCGTTTGCTGAAATTCCACCCGGATTGTATTTTATTAAAATAATTAATATTTTTAATGGAGTTCTTAAGTCTAAACTTAGGAAAATTAAAGTATTAATGGGTATTAATCAAAATATGGGTGAGAATGTTCTAGAAAGTGGATCAAGTCAAGTTTTTTAATCTTAGTTGTTGAATAGAGACTTAATCTCACCCGTTGAAGTCTCAACGAGAAAAGTATAAGGAGGCTTGGGGCTCATTTAGAAACAGAGATCGAGAGAACGAATTGATCTAGAGTTCGAAATTTCTGGGCCTTGGACGCTGAGAAATTTGAACTAAGTGATCATTCGGTAGCAGAGTGGTAGGGATAGTTCGAGAATACTGGGCAGAGAGGCGGAGAACCACTAGTGGAGGCAGCGCAACACCTAGAGGGACTGACGCAGGCTTGACGCTGAACCAGGGAGAGACAAAGCAAAGGAGAAGTTGCCCTCACGTAGAAATCCGAAATTTTGCCGGGGAGCTGTTGGAACAGCCGGGAGAGGTTGACGCAGAAGCTCTAGGAGCCAAAAGAGACAATGCAGGGTTGACTCAGGGCCTACGCAGGGCCAACACAGAGATAGCCGAGGGTTTGCCATTTTTGCTGCCAGATCAACCGAAACTGCCAGGTGAAGAGAGGTAATCTCACTTAGTTTTTTGCCAATATATTTTTCTCTGTAACTGGATTGCCAGGAGGGCATCCAACATTGTATGCAGAACTACTGCTTAATAATATAAAACACTTAGAGTTGCTGCACCGGTTTTCCTGCATTGGGTTTTTTCGGGGACTATTTTGTCCAAAAATAACAGTGTCGTATGTATCTTGTTCTTTGCTCAGTTTCTTGTTTCATGTAATCAAATTAAATTGGTGTAGGTTGCAGAAGTAATTTACTTCAATATTTTTTAGAAAATAACTTGATAATGTATATTAAAATCAAGTAGGAGAAGTAAATTCAGTTTTGTTGCAATAGGGTTCCTTGAGTATAGGAATTTTCACATCAAGGGCTCAAGGAAGGCCATATACCATTCTCGGATTTGAACCTTTTTTGACTTGGAGGGTTATCGAGTTCTTTTAAGGGTTTAGGGCTTAAAATTTTTGCAAATTGATCATAAAATTTAATTAAAAATTCTAGGCCTATTTGCTTGCAAGGCCGTGAGCATTTTATGCCTCCTCTTCATCTTGGCCGTGAGCATTCAAAGGTCGTTCTTCTTTTTTTGTGAGGGCGCTAGGCCTCTAAGGGTTTGAAACGATTTACTTGGAGGAGTTTCTTTAGTCAAGTTTGAGGAAGATCTGTTGTTATTTGCCTTGCTATTTCATTGTATCTTGGGGAGTGATTTCTGTCATTGTAAGGATTTATCACTTGTAACCCTCCTCAAGGTTTCAACGGGCCCTTCTCATTGTCTAAAGGATTTCTCTTTGTAATAATAATAATAATAAAAGATCTTGTTGCCTAAGGGAGCTTGGGATTTTCCCATGGTATCCCTCCTCATTTAAAAGGGAGGATCTCTCTTGTTCTTAGTTTAGTTTTCTTTTTCATTAGTCTTAGATCTGATTACTAAGCTTTTTCTTGCTGTCATTTTATTAGCTAGAGTTTCATTGTCATCATAGCTTAGATCTAAATCTCTTGAGCTGCATCTGTTCTTTGTCGTCTTCTAATTGCTCTTGTCACCATATTGGCTATTTGATCTACTTGCTCATTTATTTAAAGTAGTCTTTCTATCTTCTTGTTAGCAATCTCATTTGCCATCATTTACTTGTGCTTTCATCATATAATTCTCACTTGCTTCAATTGTCATAATATAATATAAGTGAAGAACATCTTAAGGAGCACTTTTCACTAAAGGCATTTGAGTTATTGTATTAACATCTGGATCTGATTGTCATCTCTTTCATTTCTCTTGTTTCATTGAGTAATCTTAACTTGCTTCATAAATCATTGTCATAAGATAATTATAATCTTGTGTTCTAAGTATTCATCATAAATCTTGATTATAAGTGGATTGGCATTTCCTTTATTGAAGCATCTTGTTACAATTGAATCTCATTGAAGCATTTGCATTTGCATTCTAGATCTAGACTTGCATCTTTAAAATTTACCTCCAAGCATAAGCTTGGTTGATAGAAAGTTTAGGACAACCTTCTCCACCATTCAATTTAAGGAGCTTGACCCTTAAACAACAGTTAAAACGAGTGACCTTGCAGTTCTCTTGTGGCCCAGTCCCTTGTAGGAACAGAGGCACTTGGGTTGCTAGAAGCCTTGGGTAGGTATCGTTAATGAGGCCATAGCCTCCTTCCCCAACACTTCTTCCAACAACCTTGTTCTAAGACAAGTTTTGACAATTGAGGAGAAGGCATTCACCATAGTTTAGGCATATAATTAAAATCAACCAAGACCTTGCATCTCACATAGATTAGTCTTGCATTCATTCATCTAACATTCTCTTTCAATTGGTTATTGTAATTGGAATTGTGGGCTCATTATTTACTTGCAAGCTTTACTTTATTTCAAGCTTATTGTCTCTTGAATATCATTTTCTTTATTTACATGTTTATCTCAAATCTTATTGCTCATATTTCTAGTTGCTCTTCATCTCTTGATCTCTCGTACTAACCTTGTCTTGCAGCATTGCCTATCTTGTTACTTGAAGTACTATTTTATTATCTTGCAAGTATTTTAATTTATATTTGAGCATTGTTATTGAGGCACTGGTCTTTCACTTTCATATCATGTTGAGTGTCATAAAATCCATCTCTTAAGATCTACATTGCTCAATAATAATCTTACTTGCTAATTAATCTTAAATGAAGTTATCTAGAGAGGTTATTGCCTTGCCTTAGATCTCTTAGATTTGTTATTTCCAACAAGTTTTCCATTAGTTTCATCTTTAGGGACTACCCCCCTTAACTTGCCTAGGAGAGAGCTTAAATGGAGTGAGTAGGGAATAGGTGACAACCCCTACTCTGAGCGTTGCACCATAAAGACTATACCTTGTGGGGTTGGAAACTTTTCCCACATCTAGGTTTACATCTTAGGTGACAACAATTACTTTTCTCAGTAGCTCAGCTTCATTTATTTTATGCTTTACCTGTTAGCATATAGGAGTGGATTTGGAACTCCTATATTATGTTGCTGTTGGATTGTACTAGAGTCCTATTGTCCTACCAATTTGGTTATTTGTGGGCATTAATAAAATTATCTTGTCTTATCTTATCTAACTTTTCTAGATGATTTTGGTAGAGTACTTCTATAAGTTTTCACATGAAAATTGCATGTTTCAAAACTTTCTCACATCTTTCTTGTTGCTTAGCACTTACTATTTTTTCAGAAGGTACATGCTTTCTGTTGATTAACTGCTGATTTTGCTTAGAGATATGGAGCCCTCACCTCATTTGTTTCTTAACATCCAGCCAAAATAGCAGATTTCTTACTTGAATGTAAGCCAAAAGCAAACTAGCATTCACACGACATAGAGACATTGGTGAAACAAAATTGATCAGTTCTGTATGTAGCAACCCCAGCACTCGTATTTTGATAAGCCACAGATTGTCATATCTTTGTATATTACATCTGTACAATCACGGAGAAGTGAAAGGACAGTATTTATATATTCAACTTTTTGTCTTACTAAAGTATACAATACTATATGATTTTGTTCAATTATAAGTTACAATCTGTGCATGTTCAGCAGAAATTGGTTGTTTTCACATTTTTATCTCATTATATCGAATCTATACATATTGATACAATTTATTAGGATTTTATATTTAGATTTTCCTTCCAAGCATTAAACTAACATTTTTCTTGTTCAGGCAGGTATTGACATTGCCAAGCTATTTTTGGAAGGGGGAGACACTGTATGTACTTTTCTTTAATTTTCTTTACTTTTTTGCTTTAGCATACATTGGGTCATTGTTGAATGGTTTATTTCCCACTATGTAATGATTTTCCTTGTTATATTTTTCCTTTCTCAAATTATTTGATTTATTATTTGAGATACAAATGTTTACTAGGACACAATGGCTGGTGAAAACCATCCACTGCCTATAGCTGATTCTTCTAAGGCATTTACAATATATTTTATTGCCAAGAATTCCAAAGCAACTTGTCTATGTGATTTCTTGCATTGAGTTCTTCATAGGTGCTCTTTAAAGAAACAATTTTGTTGAAAGATCAATCCCCCATTCTTGAAACACATAAAGAAAAGAGGAACATTTCATAGGAGTAACATAGATACAAGCCTACTTAGGCACTATGGGTATGTGATAGTTAAGTCCAGTGTATTCTTTATAGTGAAAAGTTAGGACATAGGGACATGCTCTATGGCTAGCCAAGCCTCCCATGGAGACCATCCAATGATCAATACCATGTGATCCTAGCACACCATTCTAAGGCATTTCCTAGAACCAGTGCTACCATATGACTGCATGCCTTAAACATCTAGCATGGTGCTGAAGAAACTTAGTGACTTGAGCTCATTTCCAGCAAGCAATCAATATTGTCTATGGAAATAGTACAACTCCTCCACACCTAGCTAGCTTTCTCACTACCTCAACATGTAGCAAGCATGGATAATTTAATCACGATGACTATGCAACATTGTAACCTGATTATACTAGAATTAAGAAAATATAATATAGGTATGTGCTAATTCCCAGTAGTTTAGTGTCAGATAAACAATGTGGCCCACTCCGACACATAATGTTTTTGAATTTAATGCATCACCATGGAGTATATCGTTATGGCATTATGATAATGGATTTAGAGAAAAGATCATGCAGCTTTCCTTGTATTCATATCCGATAGTAAGTAGCATTCTCATGTTGTGGGAGAAAGTGTTCTTTATTGGTTTTGCAACTAGAGAAGACCCTATAATAATCCACTTGAATTCAACATGCATGATAAGACTGAAAACACTGGACACAACTTTTGAGAGAAGAATTTGCCTCCTTTTTGTTATACTTTACTGGTTGTTCAGAAACTGTTCTTCACTAGTGCATACCTTAAATGGATCCATACAGCCCTGAGATCTGTGCATAAAATAATTGCAGCTGGGTTAAGAGGGTGTTTCCCCTCATATGGCATGAGGCCTTGATCTAGTGTTAAAGACCCCTTTTGAACAGGCTGCACATGGAGATTTGCCATTGCAGGTCTTTGTAATAGATCTTGATATCTTGTCTTTGATGCTTGCGGACCCATGTAATGACCCAGTTTGGATCCCTTGAATATTTTGTAATTAAATATATTGTTAAATGTTTTGTTTCCAGCATGTTATTACCATGCTTTAATTAGCACCACGAGGAATTGCCATGGTGTCTAGAACAGTTGGAATACAAGTATTTCACTTTTGCAGATTTAATAAAGTCCTAGGATTGACTAAGGCAGGAGCACCTAAAGGGGATGTTGCCGCAAAATCTAGCTGGTGTTGTTTTTCCACAACACTGGTGTCTAGGATAGAATCTTAAATCACTGACACTACCAAAACAAGTTTCACAACAAGTCTACTTTGCACAGCAGATTATAAACAAGAGTAAATCTACTTTGCACAGCAGATTATAAACAACAGTAAATCTACTAGTGCACCAAATATATACAACTTTTTACACAATCTTGTACAATAACCCAATATTTATTATATCAATCCAACTGAATGATACAACAGTCTAGGGCCCTTGTACCAGGGATAATGGCCCTCAATTATCCACTGGTACAAGATATACAACAACTAGGGCTTGGTGTTTGTCGTGATGACTGCCAATCTACCCTGAACAAAATACTATGATTGTCTAGCTGATGTAGCGCTCCTCACAACTGCCTTGGTCGTACCTTGTACACATTTGCTCTGTCCTTCAGCTCCCGATCTACAACATCTGCCTCCATCATTGTACCAAGTCCATTTGGCCACTGAATCTCGACTCCACTCGCTCTCCCATTGACTGTTAGTCCTTCAATGCATCAACACATCGAAACTCCTGCTGAGTTGTTCACTACTCCGTTTGTGAACAACTCTCAATTTTCCACCACTGCTCCTTAGCTACTTAGGGACTTCTACCCACTATAGTCTTCCTACGTTGCCACCTGTCACTGCAAGATATCCTTCTACCACAATGAACACGGGCTAGGAGTGCTGCCCTTCTTCTGCTGTAGATTTCCTTCTCCACTAGGCATGTCTAGGGTTACTCAAACTGTTCCTGGCTGATCAGTCCTATGAGCTCTCCTTCTGCTACATCTAACAATCTCTTATTCCATCAAGAGACTTGTTTCTTCGGGCTTGAAGCAAGCCTCTACAATCCTCCCAAGTTGTTTTTTAGGTTGCCCCAATTCTACTAAACATAGGCCCACACTTGGTCAACTCTCACGCCGCCCTCCAACATACCACAAGCGTCTAATATGTTGTACTCTCCTAGGACCTCACATCCATGTGAAAATTTCTGAATCTACATATCAAAAATCCTACTGCAATCATTGGTTTATCATCTCCTACTTGTTCTTTACATTCAAAAAGTTATTTAGTTATTTAAAGTTTAAACAACGATGAAAACACTATTATAGACTACACATACATACAGAGCATGAACTAAAATAAAATGAGACAATCATGCAAGGGACACCGTTATTTTTGGACAATCGTCCGTAGAAAAACCTAATGTGGAAAAACCGGTGCAGCAGCTCTGAGGGTTTTAATATTAAGCAGTAGTTCTGAATACACTTTGGATGCCCTCTCGGCTATCCAGTTACTTAGATAAAAATATACTGGCAGAAACCTAAGTAAGATTGCCTCACTTCAGCTGGCAAAAATTTCTTCGTCCCGGCAACTGGATTGATCATCCCTGGCTACAAATGCGTCGCCCCTACACAGTAGCTGCGTGGCCCTACATGGAGCACGCTGGGACACTGCATTAGAACTGCGCTGCCTCCTCTGCCTCCTGAAGCTTTGACGTCAGCCTTTCTGGCTGATTTTGCTGCTCCTTAGATTGAATTCAAATTTCTGCTGGAGGGTGGCTCTTCCCTTTTGCTGGAAATGTGTGGGCCCTTCTTGGCCCAGCGTCAGCCTCACAGGGTCTGCGTTGCCTCCCATGGCGTCTCTCTGCTAAGTATTCGAGGTCTCGGAGAAAATCCTCCGACCTCAACTATCTCTGCCTCTCTGTTGCAACAAATCACTTCAATTTTCTTAGCAAACCTCGCCTCAGAAAAATCGAACTCTTTGATCTCTCAAGTGTATCTTCGACTGACCCTCAAGCCTCCGCTTATGCTTTTCCTGTTGATGAATCAACGACCGAGATTAAGTCCCTAATCAACGGCTAAGGTTAAAACAAACTTGATCCTTGTCACTTAGAAGTTTCTCACCCATATTCTTATTAATACCCATTAATATTTTTATTTCCTAAGTTTAGACTTAGGAACCCATTAAAAATATTAATTATTTTAATAACTCATCATCCGGGTGGAATTTCTCCAAACGATTTCTAGGTTCTGGAGATCGCATGTATTCTAAACCCTCCACAAAATTTCGGAGCTAGAGCACATCCGATGCTACCCAAAATCGACACTCCCTCTTAGCGAGGAATGTGCTCTAGCAATACTTGCCCATAGAAGCATTACACTAATCCACTACATCGGTCCTCTGTGTTGTTGATGCTCGACCTGATGCCCTTCGTCCACTGCACTGCTGCTTCCTGTATTGTTGCCCATGACTCTGCCACTGCCACTGCTACATCTGTACTACAACTCCCTCTCAAAAATGCTGCTTCATGCTGCCCATAGCACTGCCACTGCTAATCGCTACATTGCAACTCAGTTACTGAGAAGTAAGTAACTGAAACCTCACCCAAACACTGACATGCTGGTCTGTTTGGATGCCTTGTAACGCTAAAGCTACCTTTGCTGCTAATCTGTGCTGACCCTCTGCTGCTACTGCGCTGTTGCAATCTGTTCTGTGCTTCTCGCATTGCTACAACATCCACTGCGCTGCCTCAGACTTTGGCACTCTAACAAGGCCACTGTCGCTCCATCACACCTCGCTCCAACTGACACCCGTCATTATGCTACTGTTGTTAAGGGCTCCCGTAGCCATATGTGATCCAAGAGTTTGGGCACCTCAAGGATCCTGCCCGCTTCATGTAGTCCTTTCGACTACAACTCCATATTGCCCCACCTCTTCTCCAGAGGTGCATGAGCACTCATGGCGCAATTGTGATCCTCGCCTTCCTTGTCAGCTTATGCTGGAGCAACCTTTGAGTTAGAAGCCTCCCCCTTGCCCTTCTTTCGGGGGCACTAAGTGGCATAATGTCCCAGTTCCCCACAATTGAAGCATTTGACCTTGGTTATGTCCTTCTCCTTTTTCTTTCGCTGCCCTTGCTGTCCCAATGATGCGAGAGCCGCATCCTCCTCCTCCTCCTTCTTGACCTGGGCACTTAGATGGCTAATGTAATCTTTACCAAAGCCTAGATTGCTGATGTAATCTTACCAGAGCCTAGATGGCGATGTCATATAGTAGCCAGAAGAAAAAGTCTTACAATGATGAATCAACAAAGGGTTGAGACTTTCAATTATATGTAAGGTATTTTGGGTTTACAATAGAGTTTTATGGCTAAAACATGCATAAAATAACAATAGAATGATGACGTCTGCCCTACAAATAGGGTTTAACATACAAAGAATGTTAGATTTTGCTTTTAGACAATTATTTAGTGCAATTTCTATTTAAAGAACAATGACACATCAAAGGAAATTACCTTTTTACCAATATTCCGTATAAACCCTAACCCTAACGTTAAATATCTAGAATTTAATAGAGAAGAAATATAAATTAATTGGAGAATAGGGTTCGATCTGTTGAGAAATCTAGGTCATACAGTTAGGGTGTTTATTAAATTGATTTCTCTACAATTCTTGACATTTTCATGTGAGCTATATTAAAGCATTAGCATTAGCATTATTATTTAGTTCTATTCATCATCAAGACAAATGCCAATAAGAAGATCACAATGCAAACATAAGAAAACCATATTTAGGTTGCTAGCCAAGGCCAAAACCTCTCCTAGAGATGAAAACACACAAAAATATCTTCTTATAGAATTTCAATGAAGACTTCCAAGACCTTGACGTTGACCCAAGAAAAATCCTTCCAAGAGATGAGCCAACCAAACCCAAAAAAAAACTTTGCAAAATCGCACGTGTGAGCATGCAAAGACGAAAATCAACTTCTTTTCCTCCTTCACTGGCCTCCACAAAAATTCGCTTCTCCTTCTCTTCTTCGCTGGATCAGACCACCTTATCTTCTTCGCTAGGATCAGAGATATATCTTCATAGATGTGTGTGTCAAATGAGAGGAGGCTTCTCTTTAAATAGGCTTCCTTGAGTGCAAATTATGCCTCTTTAGGCCGACTTGTGGAAGGTTGGCTGACCCATCTCTTGGAAGCTTCTAGACACAACAAATTACAATAATAATTTTTCTTCTTTGTTACATGGGCCCTCCAAGGGCTAGACCATCATGAAATTGACCCTTGACTTGACAACAAGACCCCTAGAGGACTCGATGGGTACTTTGACTTAGTACCACAACACGATGGGCAAGAAACCCATTTCAATAAAATAATTTTTCTTTTTACAAATAATTTTTCTTTTCTTTTCTTTTGACAAGTACATCAATAATTACATCAAGTCATGACTCAAGAACAATTATGAAGGTCGACACTAGTTACATTTCAACATTATCAACACCACATATACTACTGCCTTATTCTAAATGGGAAAATGGAGTCTTTTAGGGAAAATTCAATGAGAACGTCTTTGTTGAAGAGGGTGAGATGAATGGGACATCTACTTATAAACCTTAGTGGTTTCCTTATAAGGGGAGATTTTAAATTTAAGAGATGCACGCTCGGAGTTCTCTTCAAGGATTCAAGGAAAACAATTTTACATATCATAAAGGAGCAAGATTTCTAGATAGATTTAGCAATTTTAACCATGGCACACATAGAAACCCTACTTCACAAATATAACAAGCAAAATATAGAAAATAGGCAATAAATTTACAAAATTCTCACAAATATCACTTCAATAATCCTAGGAACCCAATATCACATTTTGGCCAAGTAGAAGAGACAAGGACTAATGCACACTCCCAAAGAGAGGAGGGTGTGATGAGTAAATAATCATGATAAAATGAAATAAGGCCTCCTATATTTATATGAGGTCAAGCATGCCTTATTTCCATAATTTTACAAGCAAATCCCTAAAACAAGTTTGCTTAAGCATTCAATGAGTCTAAGGTCACAATTTGACCTTAGGATAACTCAAAAACATAACATACATGCCAAAACTAGCCCACATGTGTGGGAAATAATGATCTCTACCATGATGCCATCCTCCATAAATGCTTGAGGTTCATTAACCAAGTGAAAAAATGGATCTTTAGTGCTCCTCACTCCAAGAAAAGCTCAAAGTGTGTGAGTATTGTTGCCTCAAAATCTAGCAGGTCTTGGGAGAGGGATCACAACACAAGAACTAGACCAAGGGACAACAATGAAATGGAGGCCCACTGTCACCATAATCTCCAATTCCTACTCTTTAGTAGATTTTCAATAGAAGGGACGCTTCCCGATATAAGTCACCTAATGGATATTCTAAGGCAATGGTTCAAAGGTAATGAATGGGATAGGCTCAAGGAGGGCACTTAGACTAAGGACAAGGCACAATACAATAAGACTAGGAATAGTGTGTTCTTCAAGAGGCCTATCAAAGGTACTTATGGCATAGGGTTTAAGGGATAAGCAATGATAATGGCTTACAAAGGCACATAAGACCAAGAAAAGGCTGATGAAAAGTTGATATGTTCAACAAAGGGCCCACAAGCCTTCAACAAACTCTAAGTTGAAGCCTTGGTGCTAGGTTAGGGTTTCCCTAGTGTAAAATTACCTAGGGTTTGTGACATCAACCCTAAGGAGGCCGATTTAATCATGGAAAAGGCTAGATTTTGATGCAATGTGACTCAATCCATGTGTAAGACCTCACAACAATCCATTGTCTTACCCATATTTGAATTCAACCCTAAACCCTAGCTTAGTGGCTTACCTTAAAGGGCCAAAAATGAGGGAAAAAGAGAAAATAATTTTGAAAAGGATCTTCAATGAGGTTTGATCACCTATGTCGAAGCCAGTGTCTGTTCCTTGTGTGATAGAGTCTAAGGGAAACCTACTATGGAGATATCAAACCCTAGAAGGGAGTAAGGGGAAAAAACCTAGTTAACATTTTATGAGGGGACAAAATTAGAGGAAATCTCACTTAGAGGTCCTCAAGGGATGTCATTCATTTTCTAATTTAAACAAATAATATTTTACCACTATTACATAGAAAGATATGCAATTTAACAAGAGCGTAGAAACTCTAGCAAACATTATTCCCTGCAATAACTATTAAAAGTTAATCAATAATAAGAATACTCACAAGATATGCATGAACAAATCCTCCATTATCCCAAAGTGATGTCTCCACAACATGAGCTAGTCTCCAATAGCAAAATTATCCACAAAGAACAAACCTCCACAAGAATACAAGGCTACAATAGCTAGTTCAAAGTTCTCTATGGAGGCCGAAATAGTCCACAAGTGATGATGAGAATCAAATGTAAGGTGACCTCTATTTATATGAGATCTACCTCAAGTAATATTAGCCTAAGAAGCCCCTGAAACAATTTTGACATGTAAACCTTGTGTTACAAGTCAACCCACTAGCTTTATCAAATTATGCCTCAAAAGACCCACACCTGTGAGCTATAAGCCTTAAAAATGTTGATGTCATGCCATTTTTGGGCTCCAAATGTCATGTCAAGGTGAGATGAAGGCTAAAAATGTGTCTATGTGCTAGGATCATCCACCATTTAAGGAGTGTCCTTCAAATCCAATCCAAATCATCTTTAGGGGTAGCAAATCCAACCGTGGTTTCATCACATCTTCTCCATGGGTCTTCAATGATCAACACAAGGTCTTCTCTCCCCAGTGTTAGGGCTCCATCAAGTGCAACAAGCCCTCCCTAATCATCTCTTGGATGACTATCCTTCTCTGGGCTCTAAATCAAGGCCTGCCGATCAGGTAGTGTCAAGGCTAACTTGGGGGCATGCTGGGTCCAATGGTGCAATCATAAAGAATCCTCTCTGCTGGGACAAATAAGATCAACATCTTGGTTCATGGGGCTGCTCTGGGACATGCATCATTTGCTCAAGTCATCATAAGGCCCTGTTGTCGCACAGAGTGTCTAGACACCGCGACAACGCTCAGATCAGGGGGTGTCATCCTGATCCCCAATCTCTCCATTTAAGCCGTCTCCCTATAGCAGGTTAAGTGGGGTAGACCCTATGGGATAGAAGAGAACCAGCCAGTTCGGGAGACACAGCGAAGCAATCAAATACTTGATTAAGTCTTAGTGAAACTTCGAACTTGATTTAATTTTAAATGATTACAACTAGTGTCTTATGGTGTCAATGATCCAAGGTAATCAATTAGCTGCTGCTGCTTATGAAATAATTAATGATTGCTTGAAAAATTTGTAAAATATCTGATATGTAACGAGCATTATATAATTCAAGCAATAACGAAAGATTTTCTATAGAAGCACAATGTCTTAGCAATTAAATTTCAAGAGATGCAAATGCTTTAAATAACCATAAAATTTAAATGCTAACCAGCTAGAATTTAAAATGATTATGCTTGAAATTCCAAATCTAGGAAATTTATCACTTTCCAATAGTTAAACTCCAGATAAAAATTTAAGCACATTTAACTATAGTAAAATGATGAATACTGATACCACAACAGAAAAAAGACATCAAAAGGAATTTCCAATTTTTAATTAGTCTTTTTCAAAAAAATTTAAATCTTTTAAATTTTTATAATTTTTGAATGATTTGGATTTTTGGGATTTTTTAAATGTTTATTTTCTTTTTAATTTTTAATTTTTTATTTGAAAAGAAAGAAAAATAAAAAAAAATCAAAATGAAACTAAAACGAAAATGAAATTGAAAATGAAAAGAGTCAAAGTAATAAATATTTTTCAAATTTCTTTCAAACAAGATAAAATAAAAATGAAAATTTGAAATGTCAATGACAAATTAAGCCTAACGATATACGAACCAAATGAAATGAAAATCACCTAAACCAACCCTAACTTAAATCATATGCTAACCTAATCATACCCATACTTAACAACAAAGAAAAGAAAATCGAATGTGTATTGCTGTTGTGTGCAGGTACGCAGATGAGAAGAGAAGCTTGACAGCAGGAGGATGCGGACCGTGTTTGCGTGAAAGTGGTAGCGTGAAGGGTGAAGGGGCTGCGTAGAGTGTGGGTGGGAGGGTTTGGATGGCAGCGTGGAGAGCTAGAGGAAAATGGACGCAGGAATCCGCAGATTGATGAGGAGCAGCGATGACTGCGTGGCGCTGGAGGGAAGTAGATGATGGCTGAGGGATATGCATGCAAATTTGGAGATGGTTTGATGGGAGTGCATAGGTATGAAGCCATGGACAGAGTGTACACAACAGTGAGGGCTGCGGAGCTGAGAGGGAGCAGCAAGAATAGTGCTGGAATGTATACGCAGCTAAGGAGATAGCATGCAGTGAAGGTTTGAGACAGATTGAGGGTTTGTGTGGAAGACGAAGCGAGGGAGATCACGCAGATAAGGGAAGGCAGCGATGAGAAAATGGGGCTACGTTTAATTGTAAAATGCAACGTGAGGATTTCAGTTTTTATTTTTATTTTTATGATTATGTTTTTTGCAGGTTGAAGGGTTGGATGGTGTGAGGAAAATCGATGGAGCAAGCAAGTGGATGATGAGGGAAGAGCTGTGAGGAAAATATGCAAGGAGAGAGGAGCAACGATGAGGGTTTGGACAACTGTGGAAGAAGGGGGTTTAATTTGCAGCAGGGTGAGAGGAGCCGAAATTTCCAGAAAACACCAGGACAACATACACAAATCAGAATTTTCTGCTAGAAAAATGACCTCAGGCAACAGAAAGACTGAAAACTCAGGCAGCAGACCGGAGAACTTCCACGAGAACCTCCAAATATTTTCTAGAAATCTTAATGAAATTTTTAATTTGCTTTACTTCAGATTTCTTTGAAACCCTTCAAAATTCCAAATTTGAAAACTTGATTAATTTCCTGAAAAAATGATGCTGATGGACCAACAGAGATCCAAATCTTACCCTGCAGGGCCTAGATCTGGAGTCTGTACAACCTTCATTTTCAGATTTGCAACCTGTCCCTGAAAACATAAACAACCAGAAATCGAATATGAAAAAAAAAATGAAACCCCAGAAACCCTTGTTGACCACTACGTGTCAACTTCCCATAGCAGTACACCCCCTTTTCTTCACGAAAGGGATAGCGCTTGATTGACGTGTCCGTGCCATTCGACAGTCATCGTCGACTTGATCAATTTATGTTGTAAACCCAGTCTGCATGTGTGAATTGTAAATAATCTGAGCAGAGGTGAGTCATGTATGTAAATTGCCTAGGTGGACCTAATTTTCTAGTGATAATCTATGTTCCGGAAGGTTTTTTCTCTCACCGATCCATGATCGGCAGAGTTTTCCTTCAGCGTAACCCCAAAGCCGGAATGAATTTTGTCATTAGAATCTTAGAGGAATCCTAATGTGTTAATCTGCTAGATTATATTTTGTCGCGGAACTGGGTGGTCTATGAGAGTCTATGTCAAATGGGTTTTCCCCCTTGAGATGTAAAATTGTAAAAGTCATGATGTAAAGTGTCTTGAGGGTTAGGAAATGTTTTAATCCCCTCATAGGTCCTAAGTCCTAAGTCCTAGGTCCTAGGTGATTTTTCCAAAGGCTAACTTCGAGGATCCATTTAAAAATAAAAATTAAAAATTGAAAAAATAAAAAAAAAACAATAAAAAATAAAAGATATAAATAATAATAAAAAAAAATTTAAAAAATAATAATAAAATTTAAAAGTAATTAAAAAATAAAAAATAAAATAAAATAAAATTTAAAAAATAAATAAAATAATTAAAAAATAATAAAATAATAATAAGTCAAATTTTTGAGTAAATCAATGCAGAATTTTAAGTTTTTTAATATATTAAAATGCATTTAAAAATTCGATGGATGAGATTAAAAGAAATCTTGATCCTCATTGACGGTTGAGATTAGTTTGACATGGATCACTCGAACTAGCTGTTGGGAATTTTTCCTTTAAATAGGGTGCTAGGGGTCATTTGAGATGAGATTAGATCTGAGAGTCTGGTGCTAAAGAAAGCTCTCCTGTAGTCTTTTTTTGTGCAATAAAGAAAGACTTTGGGGTTAAAAATCTTGCTGGTGTTACTCTTCTGAAAGTGCTGTAAGATGATCTATGTTTCTGCATAATTTTATTTTCAGCCATTGATTTTAGCTTGATGAAGATTGATTTAGGCACAGGTATCTTGTCTGATCTCTAGGGTTTGAATGATAGTTTAGATTCTGAAATATAATGGCAGGTATTTCCATTTGATCTGGATTTCACTATCGTTTTTCCCTCTATGTTAGTGGTTGATTTTAAGCTATGCAGGAAATCTTAGTTTTAAGTTTACCAGGTGTTAGGGGAAGTTCTCGGCTGAACCAGCCAACTCCCAGATTGCGTTTTTTGAAAGAGCCCAACTAGTTTTAATCCCGGGCTTATTATCTGAAATTTTTTATGAATGCATGCAGGGTTTTCTGAAGTATCTCACATTAAATTTAAATTCTGAAAATATTTATGTGGCATAACGAGAAATCTGGCTTTTTTTTAGCCTGCAGTTTGTGAATATTGTAATTATTTAGTTGGGGTTTTCAGTTTCGTTTCCCGCACATATTATTTTTGGGTTTTCTGTTCTGTCATTACAGGTTGCAGGTATTTATTTATTTATTTTTTTCCAGGTAATCTGATTAGGGGGGTTTCCATTAGGCAATTTGAAGCAGGAAAAATTTAAAGGTTTCAGTTTCTCTGCCGCTCAACGAAATTTTTTTATTCTCTGAAAGAAAAGCTCAAATTTTTATGTGCTGTTCGTATCAGCAAACGTTTTTGCTACTCAGATCTATGTCCTTCAAGCTGCAGCTCTGGCCATTCAAATCCACGCAAATCAGCCTGCATTTTGATCTATACGCAGCCTTTCACATAGCCGCCACGCCTACCCCTCGTTGCCAAAACGTTGATTCATTCCCCATCGTGGTAGCTCCTCCCTCTGCGGTTTTCATCGCAGCCTTTTTGTTAGGATATTCCGACACATAGGAAATAGTTAAGTACAACTTGGTCTAGTATAGAGTTAGGTATAGAGTTAGGTAAAGTGTGTTTCTTTACCTTGTACATTTTGTAACTTACAATCCGACGGTCACGATATGTAGTCATCCGACGATTCATTCTCTCCTCGGTATTACCGACACTTGATCCGTGGCTTGACACCCGATTGGTCCATGATTTCTATTTAAAGCGCATGGAGGGTCATTTGTAGGGTAATCCATCTATGAGAGAAGCTTATGTAAATTTTCATTCTTTTATTAATAAATTGCCTGAAGTGGCCACGTTGGCTCAGGCCGTGGACTGTTTCCCTCTTTGAGGGTTTTAACCACGTCAAAAATACTGGTGTATTGATTTGCGATCTGGTTGTGAGCGGTGTCCTTTGGTGTTCTGTCTGAGGAACTTACCCTGTAAATTCCTACATGGTATCAGATCTATTTGAGGGCCGCGTCCATTGGTGATCCAAATCTGAAGCCGGTAGAACTGCATCCGACTGTCGTTTCCTAGATCTACTGTTTCTGACTGCTTTCGGGCCGAGAGGACTGCTGTTGTGTTGGGAGCATCTGTTCCAGTGAGGAACCCCTTTCATTTCACACGAAAAGGTTTCCGGTAGCCCTAACTGTGTCATTTTTAAGATCTGGAGGTATACAATGTTTATTTGCAGTTTATAGTTATTTTCTCTCTGTTTATTTCGGTTTCGGTTTATTTAGCCTTTTTTATTACCGGATCTATACCTTTCATTTCTGCGTATGCTCTTTGCCCTGCGACTCTGTGCTATCTGGGCAAATCAAAAACAAAAAGGAAGGATTTTTCTCATGTGTATGCTCTTTTCCCTACGCCTTAGTGTGATCTCGGAAAATCAGAAACATTGAGGAAAATATTTAGTTTCCGGCTAAAGCTAACTTTGAGCCGCAAGGTTCATTTTTGAAAATATTTAGTTTTTTCGGCTAAAGCTAACTTCGAGCCGCAAGGTTCGTTTTTTTTGTATGTCTGTGTTGGGCTTTGTGTTTTTTATTTTGTAGGGAAAAAGAGCCTTCTCAAAGCAAGCACGCAACCCAAAGCATCAACCCCCCCCCTCTCTCTCTCTCAATTTTTTTGTATAGCTCAATTGGTTCAAAGCTATTCTAAGAGAGTAGAGGTCTTGGGTTCAAGTCTCCATTTTTTGGGGGCGGATTTTTTCATTTCCACACATTCCCGCACTTTGTCGGCAACTTCATCAACTTTTTTCAAAAAGCCATAACTTCTTCATCCGGAAGCCGTTTTCAGAGCCGTTTTTTTTAAACCAGCCTAATTTTTCGAGATCTATCCATTGGAACACTTATTTTCAGCATCTTTAGCTTCAGTTTCCGTTGAAATGGAAAGTCAATACCAAGTTACCCTTGACAGCACCAACTACTTCCAATGGTTGTCCTACATTGAGGATTTACTTAGAAGTAAAGGTCTCTACAGAATAGCCTCAGGCCAAGAAAAGAAACCAAAGGATGAAGATAAGGCTGCTAAATGGGAAAATAGGCAAGATGAAGCACATGCATTGATAGGGATGTCTATTTCTCCAGATCTTAGATTCCATATTGCAGAACTTGATACTCCTGATGAAGCAATGAAACAAATCAATAAAGTTTTTGGGATTAAAAATGAACTTATAGCCCATCAACTTGAAAATGAGTTGCTTACATTGGACCCTAATAATTTTTCTTGCATTGAAGATTTCTTGTCCAAGTTCAAGACCCTTAGATATCTCTTGGAAGGTGTTAAAGTTAAGAAAGAGGATAGTAACCTTATCTATTCCATTCTTACTAAGTTGGGACCAGCCTACTCTGTGTTTGTTTCCACCTTCCATTCTAAAAGAGAAGCCTTCATTTCTCAAGGAACAGACTACAAGTCCCCTTCCTTTGACTCTTTTTGTGATTCTTTAATAAGAGAACAAGAAAAACTCTTACACCTTGGTCTTCTTAATCTTGGAAACTCTTCCAAGAAAGCGTTAGCCGCCCAGCAGCAACCAAATTCAAAGAATCCTAAGAAGTCATATCCTAAAAAGAATGGTCCTAAACCAAACAAGGGTCCTAAGCAATCTCAGCCTCAAAATGAAAAATCATTTCAACAAAATGATAAGACAAATAAAAACAAATGGAAGAAGACTAATAGACATTGCAACTTTTGTAATCGAGATGGCCACTTAGAATCCAAATGCTTTAAGAAGATGGAAGCCTTGGAAGCAGCGATGAAGAAACATAACATCCATTTGGAGCAATCTTCAACTTCAACTTCATCTTCAGGAATGGCACTTTCTGCATGTGGTTGTCAAGCATCTCGGTCTGGCTATGCACTAAATGTATCTTCTTCTTCTCATTCTCATGAGTGGCTCATTGATTCTGGAGCTTCTTATCACATGGCCAAAAACAAAGCCATGTTTTCTTCTTTAAATGATTGTAACACCAAAAATATATATGTTGGTGATGATAGATCTCTTAGTGTTGTAGGGACTGGAACTGTTCATCTAGACAATGGTCAGTTTAATGATGTATTATGTGTTCCAACCTTATCCCGCAACCTTCTATCTATATATCAGATAACTCATTCAGGTGAAGGTAAAATCGTTGAATTTTCACCTCATGATGTTGTAATCAAGGACCTAAGAGATCCTAAAAAGATTTTAGCTACTGGCATTGCTGATGATTCTACAAGGTTGTATAAGTTTCACAACTTTGGGTCATCAAATCTTCCCTCAGTATTTGTTACTCATAACGATGAAGTGAGCAAACTTTGGCATGAGCGATTTGGTCACTTAAACTATCGCTCCCTTCAGCACCTATGTAAAGAAAATATGGTGACAGGTCTTCCTATGGTATCTTGTAGAGATGGTGTTTGTTCCGGATGTGTACTCGGAAAACATCATCGGGATAGTTTTGAAAAACGTGCCTCTTGGCATGCCTCAGCCCCTCTACAGCTTGTGCATAGTGATTTATGTGGTCCACTTCCAGTTGTGTCATTCTCTGGCTGCAAGTATTTCTTAACTTTCATAGATGATTTCTCCAGACGCACTTGGGTATACTTCTTAAAACTCAAGAGTGAAGTATCTAACACATTTTTGGCCTTCAAGGCCTTTGTTGAAAAACAATCTGGACATCAAATTCTTAAGCTAAGACCTGATAATAGCAGAGAATATGTTAAAAACACATTCATCAAATTTTGCACTGAGAATGGAATTCAAATGCAACATACTGTTCCATATACTCCACAACAAAATGGTGTAGCTGAAAGGAAGAATTGCAACTTAAAGGAAATGGCTAATTGTATGCTACAATCTAAACGACTTGGTCTTAGTTTTTGGGCAGAAGCAATTAACTGTGCAAATTACATAGTAAATCGCACTCCTACTAAGGCTTTAAAGAATATCACTCCAGAAGAAGCATGGAGCTCAATCAAACCAGATGTAAGTCACTTTCGTGTTTTTGGAAGTGAAGCGTGGGCCCATATTCCAGATGAAAAGCATACAGCTTTAGAACCTAAGAGTGAAAAATGTACTTTTGTTGGATATTCTGAAGATGTCAAAAGCTATAGACTTATTCCATTTAAGTCCAAAAATGTTATCATTAGAAGAGATGTAAAATTTGATGAAAATATATCGGCCTGCGAGCCTAGTCCGGCAGATGTGCCACCTCTCCCTATCTCTTCTACTTTTGAAAACATTTCTTCTTCAGATGATGAAAGTGAGGATGACAATCCTCCCCCACCATCTCAGGATCCTCCTTCAGCTCCTCAGCTTCCAAAATGGGTTCGTGCTACTCGAGATACAGCAGGTGATCTTGCCAGTGATCCTACAGATCAGCGACGCACACGTTCTCAGTTTGACAGAGCCTCTTCTTTACTGGCTCAAGCTCCAGTAAATTATGATCCTGACACTTTTGCAGAAGCTTCAGGCCATCCAGATTGGGAAGCAGCTATGAATGAAGAATATCATTCATTATTGGCAAATGATACATGGGATCTTGTTCCTCTACCAAAGGGACGAAAACTTGTTAGATGCAAATGGGTTTACAGAACCAAGTATGGACCAGATGGGAAAGTTGATAAACATAAAGCTCGTCTTGTTGCTAAAGGTTTTTCACAGGTTGAAGGCATTGACTACATTGAAACCTTCTCCCCTGTTGCCAAAATGAACTCTATCCGCCTTGTTCTTTCCCTTGCTGCCTCGTTCAAATGGGAAGTCCATCAGATGGATGTTAAATTTGCCTTCTTGCATGGGGACTTGCATAAAGAAATCTACATGGAACAACCCATTGGCTTCATAAAAACAGACTCCAGCCTTGTATGTCGGCTTAAGAAATCCCTTTATGGTCTCAAGCAAGCTCCTCGAGCTTGGTATGCCAAAATGGATAGCTTTCTTTTAGAATCTGGCTTTTCTAGGTGTCATTCTGACAATACTGTCTACACCAAGAAAGTGGGCAAGTCTCTTATCATTCTTGTTCTTTATGTTGATGATCTTATCCTTACCGGTAGTGATCCCAACGTTATAAACCATGTGAAGTCCAGCCTTAAAAAGAAATTTGAAATGACAGACTTAGGACACTTACATTATTTTCTCGGTCTTCAAGTCTTGCAATCCAAGGAGGGTATTTCCCTTTCCCAGTCCAAGTATGCCTATGATATTCTACGCCATTTTCACATGGAAGACTGTAAGCCAACCCCTTCTCCCTTCCAGTCTGGAGTCAAACTTTCAGTCACTTGTACTTCTCCTGAAGTTGATGCTACCTTATACCGTCAACTTGTAGGAAAGCTTCTGTATCTAACCCATACTCGACCTGATCTTTCCTTTGCCGTTGGCCTTGTTGCTCGGTTTATGCAAAACCCACGTGAAAGTTATTGGAAAGCAGCTAAAAGAATACTTCGTTATGTTCGAGGTACAGTTCAGTTTGGGATTCGTTACAGTGCCGAAGCATCTCCTCTATTGGTTGGTTTCACTGATTCCGATTGGGCTGGTGACCCTGATGATCGGAAGTCTACTACCGGTTATGTGTTCACTCTTGGTTCAGGACCTATTACATGGGCTTGCAAGAAACAAGGTGCCATTTCTCTTTCATCAGCAGAAGCAGAGTATCGTGGTGCCGTAGAAGCTAGTAAGGAAGCCTTGTGGCTTCGTCAGATCCTGTCAGAGTTTGGCTTTCAGCAGCATCATCCGACTACACTTTGGTGTGATATCAAAGTGCCATTCAACTATGCAAAGATCCAGTCCAACATCAGCGCAACAAACACATTGAACTGCACATGCACTTCATCAGAAAGCTCATTCACGACCATGTTCTTGAAGTGCAATATTGTTCAACAGATGATCAAGTTGCAGACATCTTCACAAAGGCTCTCAAAGAGGCGAAGTTCACTAAACTTCGATTTATGGTTGGAGTTCAGGAAGTTGTCACTAAGGGGGGATAGGCTCTAGTGCCTCCTTCCTTCTCCTATTGTGTCATATTTGTAAATCCTTCAATCCTATCCCAAGTTGTTCTTAAGGGGGGATGTTAGGATATTTCGACACATAGGAAATAGTTAAGTACAACTTGGTCTAGTATAGAGTTAGGTAAAGTGTGTTTCTTTACCTTGTACATTTTGTAACTTACAATCTGACGGTCACGATATGTAGTCATCCGACGCTTCATTCTCTCCTCGGTATTACCGACACTTGATCCGTGGCTTGACACCCGATTGGTCCATGATTTCTATTTAAAGCGCATGGAGGGTCATTTGTAGGGTAATCCGTCTATGAGAGAAGCTTATGTAAATTTTCATTCTTTTATTAATAAATTGCCTGAAGTGGCCGCGTTGGCTCAGGCCGTGGACTGTTTCCCTCTTTGAGGGTTTTAACCACGTCAAAAATATTGGTGTATTGATTTGCGATCTGGTTGTGAGCGGTGTCCTTTGGTATTCTGTCTGAGGAACTTACCTTGTAAATTCCTACACTTCTCTCACTCGTGTGTTGCCTACCCTTATTTTCCTCAAATCCACAGTCCAAAAATCGCATCAAAAAATCGCAGCCGCATTTTTTTAAGCCATTCTTCAACCTGCATCTCCATTCCACGCTATCTGCTGCTCTCTCACTGAACCACGCAGATGTTTGCCTGTGCGTTCAGCTTCAAAGTCCTTGGTTCAAGCCCTCCGCGTTATTTTTCCTGTCGTCGAGTTCTTTTTCCCCTCATCGAGCTCCTGCACAAGACGGCAAGCAACCAGACATTCACGATTTGCATTTTTATTAATCACCACGTGTGTGCTAGGGTTGGTTAGGGTCAGCGTTCAATTTTTGGTTTTGATTTTTCTCACATCCTTAAAGCGTGTGGCTGGGCATCATTGTATTCAGTCATTTTTTTTCCCGACTTCAGGTTCTACGTAGGTTCTACATTTCAAGCGTTTTCATTTTTTTTGTTTTTTTTTGTGCATATATTTCTATATAGTGTAGTTTTAATTTAGAATTATCATCTTTTAAATTTATTTGTTTTAACCTTTGTTTTATTTGGATTTTAAATTTACAATTTTATATAAAAAACAAAAAATATTTTTTTTTTAAAAAGGAATTCGATTTCATTTTTGTTTGGTATGGTTAAGTGTTAGAGTTAGACCTTTTCTTTATCTATTATTTAATTTTTGAGCTTATTTAACTTAGGTTTTAGTTTTAGCTTTAGATATATTTAATTTTAGTTTTGTTCCATTTTTTATTTTGATTTTAAAATAAATCCAAAAAAAAATAACAAAAAAGTTAAAAAAAGGTTAGTTTTCAGGATTTAGATTAGACTTACATTTTAAGTTTTTTTTCATGTTTAAAATCTTAAAAAAAATCATAAAAAGTTTTAGATTTTCATTTTTTTGCTTTTAGATTTTGTTGAATTGAGGCTTCTGTGATCCATATCAGGTTTATGAGAAATTCTTCGGCGTAAATCACAGGATAAATCATTTGTCGACGCGTTTCGAACCAACAAGTGTGGTTCATCGTCAGGACAAGTTGAAGAAACAGATCCAGCTTAGCATGTTAAATAGTCTGAGCAGAGACTCCAACGACTATCTTGACTAACGGCTAATTTTGACTTTAGGACCAGAGTCAAGATTTAATTGAAATTAGTTAAATTATGTGAATAAATAAAAATATAAAATAATTTAAAATTGTTAAAGGTTAGTTAGAAAGTTATTAAAAAATTATAATTTGTTTTTTAAATGGGACTTAAATAATAAGTATATATATATAAAAGAAATATATACAAAGGTTAGTTAGAAAAAAATTACATAAAAATAATAATGAATAAAATTTTAATTACGAGAGTAATAAAAGGTAAAAAGATTTTATTTCATTTTAAATAAAAAATAATAATAATAATAATAATAAAATAAAAAAATAAATAAAACTAAAAATAAAAATAATAATAAATCAATAAATATATATATATATATATATATATATAATAATAATAATAATAAGAATGGAAATTAAATAAATTAATAAATTAATTAAAGTAAATAAATCAAGCGAGCGAAAAATAAAATAAAATAAAATAAATGAATAAATTAATTAAAATAAATAAAACAAGCGAGAGAAAAAAAATAATAAAATAAATAAATAAATAAAAATAAATAATAATTGAATAAAACAAGCGAGCGAGGAGGAAGGAAAAAACAAGGTGCCCAGGAAAAACGGCGAAATAAAGGGGAACCAACGAAAGCAAGAAAGGGCAAGACTAGGAAGAAAGGGCTGGGATCCAGCAGCTACTGATCTTCCAGCGATCATCTCTATTGAGATTGCTCGACCTTCTTTCAATTTCAATAGCTTCTCTGAATTTACGGTGATGGAACTGAGCAACCCTGGCAATAACCTTGGCCTCCTCAATACACACTTGATGCTTGGTCTTTTCCGCATGCTCTGCTAACGCTGAAGACTTGGTTCTTCCATGTCTTAGGTCTGCTGCATGTTCGCTAATCCTTCGATGGATGGAGCGCCCTGTTTCCCCAATATAGGAGGTCCCACAAGAACAGGGGATCAAGTAGACACCTTTCATATCTTTAGGATCAATGGGATCTTTCACTGATCTGAGGGATTTGCGAATAGTGTTGAGGGGCTTGAAGGTTGAGGGAATATCATACTTTTAGAATTTATTTTATTATATTTTTATTTTATTTTATATATATATATATATATATATATATTTTAATTATTATTATTATTATTATTATTTATTTATTATTTTTTTTTATTTTTTTTTTTCAGATTTAAATTAGTTTTGCTCAGGATTTAAAAATAAACATAAATAAATAAATAAATAAAAATATTTAAAAAATAAAAAAAAGGACTAATTAAGAATTGGAAATTCCTTTTAAAGCCTTTTTTTTTTCGGTTTATGGTATAGTTAAATGTGCTTAAATGTTTATATCTGGAAATTAACTTTTCGTGAGCTGGTTAGCTTTTAAATTTCGTGGTTTAAAGCATTTAATTTCCCTTGAAGTTTAATTGCTAGATCATCGTTAATGCGTTGTGCATTTATTGAATATCTTACATCGTTTGGGTTATTTGATGATAAATGATTGTTTTACATGGTTTATACTTCTGCAACATTTAATAAATAATCATTTAACTATCGACTCCATAAGGCACTGGTACATTAATTTCTAAATCGATCAAGTGCTAAATTGCCTTGTTCTGTCTCCCAACCCAACTGGTCCACTGTTGGTCTTCATTCACTCCATAGGGTCTACCCCCCTTAGCCCCAGGAGACGGCTTAAACGGGGAGATCGGGGATCAGGGTGACAGCCCCCGGTTTGAGCATTGTCGTGACAATCTGTGCGACAACATTTTTTGGCGCCGTTGCCGGGGATAGAGTTTTTCTGTTCCTGGCGTTTAAACGACATTCATCTTCTCATATCTTTCTCATATCTCATTTGAGCTGGCAGATTCAACATTTTTTGGCATCATTTGGATCTTTTCATCACCTTATCTTTCGTCATATCAACAACTACTCTTCAATTCGTTTCTTGTTTGGGTGGCAACTCTATTTCTTTTCATTTATTTTTCCCAGACAAGAAGCCTCTTTCATATCAACTTGTTTGTTGCTTTTTGGCTCCTAGAATTAGATTCATTGTTCAAGTGGCAACTCCACTTATTTCATCTCTTGATTTTCTTGAGCAGAGATTTCTTTCTATCATCCATTCATCATGGATTATTCGTTTAAACCATGTCATTTTACTGATGATCTCCATGATATTCCGGAAGTGGCCATTTCTAAATTACCTTTGTTCTCAAGTGGTGATCCAGTCGCTGTTAAAAGGCATCTAGGCTTGTTTACTCATATAATGATCATATATTGTAGACCCCCTCAGTATAATCATGAAAATGTCAAAATGCGTCTTTTTGTCCTTTCTTTAGAGGGTGATGCTTTGAATTGGTTTAACAATTGTCCTAAGGATTCTTTCACTTCTTTACAAGACATTGTTAATGCTTTTAAAGATAGATATGGTAATCTGGAAAGCTCGCCTTGTGTCTCTAAAATTGTGCAACAGAATGAAAGTAATCTTATGAAAGGTTCAGCTGTCGGTGAAAGATTCCAAGACAATTCTTCATATCAGAATGTGCCATCCACTTGTACCATTGCAGATCAAATCCATGATAGTGGAAAAGCAGGGACAAATGACAATGAAAAGGAAAATCAAAAGCAAATTATACAAGAACTAATGCTGCTGGTAAAAAATATGGAGATAAATCAAACTAATTACGCCAATGATGTGAGAACTTTATGCACCCACCTGGAAAAACGTAATAGGGAGATGGAGATCATGCAAAATCAGCATACTAAGGAAATTGAGGCCATGAAGATTAATCATGACACAGAAATTAGTTTTATGCAAAGCAAGTTGTCAGGCTTAGAGGAAAATATGACGACCATGAAAGCTAATCATGATAGGGAAATTAATTCTATGCAAAACAAGTTATTAGCTATAGATGAAGAAATGACTATCATGACATTCGATCATAATAATCAGTTAGCTACCAAGCAAGCAAATCATAAGGAAGAGATAAACTCTATGCAGCATTGCTTGATGACGATAATGGAAAAGAACGATAAAGTAATAAAAGATATGGAAGAAGACCATGCCAGGGAAATCAGTGCTATAAAGGTTGAACACTCTAGTCAGATAGATGCCATTAAAATACAGGTTCAGAAGTTTCAACAATGGTCAGAGGATGAGAGAAACCAGGGAACGTCAATAGATCAGGAGCCCCCTTATCTGTTACAGCAAGCTCCATCATATTATGAGGTCCTTTGTTCCATTGAAAAGTGGATAATTAAAGATGACCTGGATAAAAGGGAAATTAATAATCAGGTTGATGCTCACACGGTTAATCCACTAGTCATTGAAGATCAAGTTATAACTCATGACACCTGTGAGATTGGTCCATCATCTTTGACAGGGCAGATGCAGGATGAAGAAAGACATGTCACGCATATCTTACATACTTCATCTGATAGCTTTGAAGCAAAAAGTTCCACGTCATCAATAATACAGCCTACCAGGAAGAAAAAGCGCAAGAGGAAGAAAATGAGAAGAAGATTTGATGCATCAGACGACCATGAGCAGCTTGATTTTCGGATAGGAAAAAGTCCTACCATATGTAGAATTGGGCATGGCACATCCGACAAGCAGCTGACAGATTTGCCTGAAAGCAAGCAAATGCTCAGTATACACTATATTGAACACATCTGATGCCATGGGGCATCCTTTGTATTGTATTTCTAACCCTACTCCTTGTCATTTCAACATTTCATTTCTGTTTTAGGATTAGATTTACTTTTCCGGATAGTTAATAAATGAAGAGCTTATATCTTTCATGTGCTTAATGTTATATGATGATTTTTGGATGAGCGCTACTTATGTTTTATTATGTATTGTGTGGATGCAGATTCTCGATTCTCACATTCCTGCAGTGCAGCAACGTGTCCCCAAGTGGAGCCAGATGTTGACCACTACGTGTCAACTTCCCATAGCAGTACACCCCCTTTTCTTCACGAAAGGGATAGCGCTTGATTGACGTGTCCGTGCCATTCGATAGTCATCGTTGACTTGATCAATTTATGTTGTAAACCTAGTCTGCATGTGTGAATTGTAAATAATCTTAGCAGAGGTGAGTCATGTATGTAAATTGCCTAGGTGGACCTAATTTTCTAGTGATAATCTACATTCCAGAAGGTTTTTTGTCTCACCGATCCATGATCGGCAGAGTTTTCCTTCAGCCTAACCCCAAAGCCGGAATGGATTTTGTCATTAGAATCTTAGAGGAATCCTAGTGTGTTAATCTGCTAGATTATATTTGGTCGCAGAACTGGGTGGTCTATGTCAAATGGGTTTTCCCCCTTGAGATGTAAAATTGTAAAAGTCATGATGTAAAGTGTCTTGAGGGTTAGGAAATGTTTTAATCCCCTCATAGGTCCTAAATCCTACGTCCTAAGTCCTAGGTCCTAGGTGATTTTTCCAAAGGTTAAGTTTGAGGATCCATTTAAAAATAAAAATTAAAAATTGAAAAAATAAAAAAACAATAAAAAATAAAAGATATAAATAATAAAAAATAAAATTAAAAAAATAATAATAAAATTTAAAAATAATTAAAAAATAAAAAATAAAATAAAATAAAATTTAAAAAATAAATAAAAAACTGAAAAATAATAAAATAATAATATGTCAAATTTTTGAGTAAATAAATGCAGAATTTTAATTTTTTAGTATATTAAAATGCATTTAAAAATTCGACGGATGAAATTAAAAGAAATCTTGATCCTCATCGACGGTCGAGATTAGTTTGACATGGATCACTCGAACTAGCTGTTGGGAATTTTTCCTTTAAATAGGGTGCTAGGGGTCATTTGAGATGAGATTAGATCTGAGAGTCTGGTGCTAAAGAAAGCTCTTCTGTAGTCATTTTTTGTGCAATAAAGAAAGACTTTGGGGTTAAAAATCTTGCTGGTTTTACTCTTCTGAAAGCGCTGTAAGATGATTTATGTTTCTGCATAATTTTATTTTCAGCCATTGATTTTAGCTTGATGAAGATTGATTTAGGCATAGGTATCTTGTCTGATCTCTAGGATTTGAATGCTAGTTTAGATTCTGAAATATAATGACAGGTATCTCCATTTGATCTGGATTTCACTATTGTTTTTCCCTCTATGTTAATGGTTGATTTTAAGCTGTGCAGGAAATTTTAGTTTTAAGTTTACCAGGTGTTAGGGGAAGTTCTCGGCTGAACCAGCCAACTCCAGGATTGCGTTTTCTGAAAGAGCCCAGCTAGTTTTAATCCCGGGCTTATCATCTGAAATTTTTTATGAATGCATGCAGGGTTTTCTGAAGTATCTCACATTAAATTTAAATTCTGAAAATATTTATGTGGCATAACGAGAAATCTGGCTTTTTTTAGCCTGCAGTTTGTGAATATTGTAATTATTTAGTTAGGGTTTTCAGTTTCGTTTCTTGCACATATTATTTTTGGGTTTTCTGTTCTTTGTCATTACAGGTTGCAGGTAATTTTTTATTTTATTTTATTTTATTTTATTTGTTATTTTCAGGCAATCTGATCAGGGGGTTTCCATCAGGCAATTTGAAGCAGGAAAAATTTAAAGGTTTCAGTTTCTCTGCCACTTAAAGAAATTTTTTTATTCTCTGAAAGAAAAGCTCAAATTTTTATATGCTGTCCGTATCAGCAAACCTTTTTGCTACTCAGATCTACGTCCTTCAAGCTGCAACTCTGGCCATTCAAATCCAGGCAAATCAGCCTGCATTTTGCTCTATACGCAGCCTTTCACATAGCCGCAACGCCTACCCCTCGCTGCCAAAACGCTGATTCATTCCCCATCGTGGCAGCTCCTCCCTCTGCGGTTTTCATCGCAGCCTTCTCTTACTCGTGTGTTGCCTACCCTTATTTTCCTCAAATTCGCAGTCCAAAAATCACAGTCCAAAATGGCATCAAAAATTCGCAGCCACATTTTTTTAAGCCATTCTTCAACCTGTGTCTCCATTCCACACTATCTGCTGCTCTCTCACTGAACCACGCAGCTGTTTTCCTGTGTGTTCAGCTTCAAAGTCCTGCGTTCAAGCCCTCTGCGTTATTTTTCCTGCCGTTGAGTTCTTCTTTCCCCTCATCGAGCTCCTGCACAAGATGGCAAGCAACCAGACATTCGCAATTTTCATTTTTATTAATCATCACGTGTGTGCTAGGGTTGGTTAGGGTCAGCGTTCAATTTTTGGTTTCGATTTTTCTCACATCGTTAACGCCTGTGGCTGGGCATCATTGTATGCAGTCGTTTTTTTTTCCTGACTTAAGGTTCTACGTAGGTTCTATGTTTCAAGCGTTTTCATTTTTTTTGTTTTTTTTGTGCATATATTTCTATATAGTGTAGTTTTAATTTAGAATTATCATCTTTTAAATTTATTTGTTTTAACCTTTGTTTTATTTGGATTTTAAATTTACAATTTTATATAAAAAATAAAAAATAAAAAATAATTTTTTTTTTAAAAGGAATTCGATTTCATTTTTGTTTGGTATGGTTAAGTGTTAGAGTTAGACCTTTTCTTTATTTATTATTTAATTTTGAGCTTATTTAACTTAGGTTTTAGTTTTAGCTTTAGATATATTTAATTTTAGTTTTGTTCCATTTTTTATTTTGATTTTAAAATAAATCCAAAAATAAATAAAAAATAACGAAAAAGTTAAAAAAAAAAGTTAGTTTTCAGGATTTAGATTAGATTTACATTTTATGTTTTGTTTCATGTTTAAAATCTTAATAAAAAGTTTTAGATTTTCATTTTTTTTGCTTTTAGGATTTAAATTTATGTATTTATTTATTTATTTTTAGTTCAGATTTAAATTAGTTTTGCTCAGGATTTAAAAATAAAAATAAAAATATTTAAAAAATTAAAAAAAACGACTAATTAAGAATTGGAAATTCCTTTTTTTTTTTTTTCTATTATGGTATAGTTAAATGTGCTTAAATGTTTATATCTGGAAATTAACTTTTCGTGAGCTGGTTAGCATTTAAATTTCGTGGTTTAAAGCATTTAATTTCCCTTGAAGTTTAATTGCTAGATCATTGTTAATGCGTTGTGCATTTGTTGAATATCTTACATCGTTTGGGTTATTTGATGATAAATGATTGTTTTACATGGTTTATACTTCTGCAACATTTAATAAATAATCATTTAATCATCGACTCCATAAGGCACTGGTACATTAATTTCTAAATCGATCAAGTGCTAAATCGCTTTATTCTGTGTCCCAACCCAACTGGTCCACAGTTGGTCTTCATTCATCCCATAGGGTCTACCCCCCTTAGCCGCTGGAGATGGCTTAAACAGAGAGATCGGAGATCAGGGTGACAGCCCCCAGCCTGAGCGTTGTCGTGACAATCTGTGCGACAACAACCCTAAAACCAAAGTCAGAAAACTGAAGAAAATTACAGATCTATATACAAAAATGGCAGATCTATCATATCTAGGGAGTGTGAGTCTGACTCCGCTCCCTGATATGATGACTTGCAGCTCTCAACAGCCGGATCTAATGATTTAGCACAATTTTTTTTTTGGATTTTTAAATGAGGTACTAAGCTTGAAACCCTTCATGCATCACCCATAAAAATATCTTATGATAAGTCCGGGATCAAAATCAAACTAGGCTCTTCAGAAAAGGCGGATCGGGAGTTGGTTGGTTCAGCCAAGAACTTCCCCAAACGCCCGATGATATGATAATTAAAGATGTTTCTGCAAAACTCAATTTAGCCGTCACTCATAAAGCGAGAGAACAATAATAAAATTCAGATCTAATAGAGATACCTGCTATTATATTCAAAATTTAAATTACTATTCAAACCCCATCGATTGAGCAAGATACCTGTACTCAAATCTCTCTCCAGAAAGCTATACCAATGGCCAAAAAGAAATATATGCATGAAAATAATACATCTTACAGCATTCGATGAAGAGTAACACTAGCAGAATATTAACCCCAAAGTATTTCTTTATTGCTCATACAAAAAAAGATTACAAGAGAGAGCTTTTCTCTTAGTACACGATCACCAGATCGGATGATTCTGACTGACAAATGACCTCCTATTTAAAGATAAATCTTCCAACAGCTAGTCTGAGTGATCCTTGTCAAAGTGATCTCGACCGTTGATGAGGATCAAAATTTCTTTTAATCTCATCCGTTGAAATTTTAAATTATTGAGGAAATTCGAAATTATTAATTAAATGCATTTTAATTAATTCAAAAATTAAATTTTTGAATTAATTTCCTCAAAATTTTGACTTTGACTTAACCTTAGGGACCAAAAGCATAAAATTTTAGCGAAATAATCAATTAACCTTAGTCGTTGGACCTTTTAAAATTTAATTTTTTAAAGGACCCTCGAATTTAGCCTTTGGAAAATTTAAAATTACCTAGGACCTAGGACTTATGAGGGGATAAATTATTTTTCTAACCCTCAAGACATTTTACATCATGATTTTTACATTTTTACATTTTTACATCTCAAGGGGGGAAACCTATTTGATATAGACCCTCATAGACTACCCAGTTCTGTGACACAAACATAATCTAGCAGATCAAGCAATTTGTAATAAAATAACCTAGCCAAATAGTTAGGATTATTCCCAAATCAGTTTTACATAGACTCGATCTAACACACTAGGACTCCCCTAAGATTCTAATGACAAAATCCATTCTGGCTTTGGGGTAAGGCTGAAGGAAAACTCTGCCGATCATTTATCAGTGAGACAAAAAACCTTCCGGAATGTAGATCATCACCAAAAAATTAGGTTTACCTAGGCAATTACATACATGACACAGATCTGCTAAGATTATTTACAATTCACACATGTAGACTGGGTTTACAATATAACATGATTAGGTTGATGATGATAGTCGAATGACATGGACACGTTGATCAAGCGCAATCCCTTTTGTGAAAAAATGGGGTGTACTGCTATGGGTAGTTGACACGTAGTGGTCAACATCTGGCTCTACTTGGGGACATGTTGCTGCATTGTAGGAATGTGAGAATCCAAAATCTGCAACCACGCAACACACAACAAAACATAAGTAGCCTCCATCCAAAAATCATCATATAACATTAAGCATAGGAAAGATATAAGCTCTTCATTTATTAAATATCTAGTAACATGAAAAGTAAGTCTAATCCTAAGACAAAAATGAAATGCTGAAAAGACAAGGAGTAGGGTTAGAAATACAGAAGATGCCCCATGGCATCAGATGCGTTCATTATAGTGTATACTGAGCATTTGCCTGCTTTCAGGCAAATCTGTTGGCTGCTTCTCGGATGTGCCATGTCCAATCCTGCATAATTAGGACTTTTTCCTATCCGAAAATCAAGCTGCTTACGGCTATCTGATGCATCAAATTGCTTTCTCGTTCTCTTTCTCTTGCGTTTTTTCTTTGTGGAACATTTTGCTTCAAAACTCTCAGATGAAGTATGTAAGATATGCGTGACATGTCTTTCTTCATTTTGCATCTGATCTTTATCGTTTTCAATTTTATCGGGGTCACCTTCAATTAACCACTTTTCAATTGAACAAATGACCTCCTCATAATAAGATGGAGCTTGTTGCAGCAGATAAGGAGGCTTCTAGTCTGTCGATGTTTCCTTGTTTCTTTCATCCTCTGACCGATGTTGAAATTTCTATACTTGTATCGTTATGGCATCCATCTGGCTAGAGTGTTCAACCTTCATAGCACTGATTTCCCTGGCATGGTCTTATTCCATGGTCAATAACTTATTCTGAAGACATATCTGACTAGCTTCCATATCTTTTATTACTTTGTCATTTTTTGCTTTTATGGTCATCAAGCAATGTTGCATAGAGTTTATCTCTTTCTTATCATTTGCTTGCATGGTAGCCAACTGATTATTATAATCGAATGTCATGATGGTCATCTCTTCATCCATCGTTAATAATTTGTTTTGCATGGAATTAATTTCCCTATCATGATTCGCTTTCATGGTTTCCATCTCCTTATCTCGCTTTTTCAGGTGGGTGTATAAAGTTCTCATATCATTGACGTAATTAGTTACAAATTTTTCTTGATTAATCTCCATATTTTTTACCAGCCGCATTAGTTCTTCTATAATTTGCTTCTGATTTTCCCTTTCATTGTCGACATTGATTTGACAATTTGTCCCTGTCTTCCCATTGTCATGAATTTGATCTGTAATGGTGCAAGTGGATGGCACACTCTGATATGGAGAATTGTCTTGAAATCTTTCATCAACAGCTGGATCCTTCACCAGATCACTTTCGTTGTGTTGCATAATTTTAGGGGCACAAGGCGAAAGAATCTTCAGGACAATTATTAAACCAATTCAAAGCATCACCCTCTAAAGAAAAGGAAAATAAATGCATTTTGACATCTTCATGATCATACTGGGGAGAATTACAATATATGAGCATTATAGGAGAAAACCTGCATAGATGCTTTCTAACAGCGATTGAATCACCACCCGAGAACAAAGACAATTTATGAATGGAAACTTCCGGAATATCATGGAAAACATCAGTAAAATGACACGGGGCAAACGAATAATCCATGATGAATAATGAAGGACCAAATGGATGATAGAGAGAGACCTCTGCTCAAGAAAATCAAGAGATGAAAGAAGTGGAGTTGCCACTTGAACATGAATCTAACTCTAGGATCCAAAAGGCAACAAACAACCAGATATAAGGGAGGGCTTCTTGTCTGAGAATAAATGAAAAGAAATGGAGTCGCCACCCAAACAAGAAATGAACCGAGAAGTCCAGGTGATTAACGAGATGATGAAAGATAGGGAGATGAAAAGATCAAAAGACGCCAGGAAACGCTGGCCGCTTGATAGGCTAATGAATGGCGGAAAAGATGAGATGTGCCAAAAAATGTTGACCTTGCCGGCTCAAATGAATGATAGAAAGATGAAAGATGAATGATGAATGTTGTGAGGACCAAGGACAGAAAAACTCTGTCCCCGGTAACGACGCCAAAAAATGTTGTCGCACAGAGTGTCTAGACACCGTGACAACCCTCAGATCGGGGTCTGTCACCCTGATCCCCGATCTCTCCATTTAAGCCGTCTCCCTATAGCAGGCTAACGGGGGTTGACCCTATGGGATAGAAGAGAACCAGCTATGAATCAGCGGGTTAGGGAGACACAGTAAAGCAATTGAATACTTGATTAAGGCTTAGCGAAACTTAGAACTTGATTAAATTTTAAATGATTACAACCAGTGCCTTGCGGAGTCAATGATCCAAGGTAATCAATTAGCTGCTGCTCCTTATGAAATAATTAATGATTTCTTGAAAAATTTGTAAAATATCTGATATGTAACAAGCATTATATAATTCAAGCAATAATGAAAAATTTTCTATAGAACCACAATGTCTTAGCAATTAAATTTCAAGAGATGCAAATGCTTTAAATAATCATAAAATTTAAATGCTAACTAGCTAGAATTTAAAATGATTATGTTTGAAATTCCAAATCTAGGAAATTTATCACTTTCCAAAAGTTTAAGCACATTTAACTATAATAAAATGATGAATATTGTTACCACAACAGAAAAAAGACATCAAAAGGAATTTCCAATTTTTAATTAGTCTTTTTCAAAAAAATTTAAATTTTTTAATGATTTGGATTTTTAGGATTTTTAAATGTTTATTTTATTTTTTATTTGAAAAAAAAGAAAATAAAAAAAAATGAAAATGAAATTGAAAATGAAAAGAATCAAAGTAATAAATCTTTTTCAAATTTCTTTCAGACAAGATAAAATAAAAATGAAAATTTGAAATGTCAATGACAAACTAAGCCTAACAATATACGAACCAAATGAAATGAAAATCACCTAAACCAACCCTAACTTATATCATATGCTAACCTAATCATACCCATACTTAACAACAAAGAAAAGAAAATCAAATGTGTATTGCTGTTGTCTGCAGGTACGCGGATGAGAAGAGAAGCTTGACGGCAGGAGGATGCGGACTAGGTTTGCGTGAAAGTGGTGGCGTGAAGGGTGAAGGGGCTGCGTAGAGTGTGTGTGGGAGGGTTTGGATGGCAGCGTGGAGAGCTAGAGGAAAGTGGACATAGGAATCCGCAAATTGATGAGGAGCAACAATGACTGCGTGGAGCTGGAGGGGAGCAGATGATGGCTGAGGGATATGCGTGCAGATCTGGAGATGGTTTGATGGGAGTGCGTAGGTATGAAGCCGTGGACAGAGAGTACACAACAGTGAGGGCTGCGGAGCAGAGAGGGAGCAACGAGAATAGCGCTGAAATGTATACGCAGCTAAGGAGATAGCACGCAGTGAAGGTTTGAGATGGACTAAGGGTTTGTTTGCAGTACAGAGCGAGGGAGATCACGCAGATAAGAGAAGGTAACGATGAGAAAATGGGGCTACGTTTTAGGGTAAAATGCAATGTGAGGGTTTCAGTTTTTATTTTTATTTTTATGTTTTTTGCAGGTTGAAGGGTTGGACGGTGTGAGGATAATCGATGGAGCACGCAGGTGGATGATGAGAGAAGAGCTGTGAGGAAAATATGCAGGGAGAGAGGAGCAGCGATGAGGGTTTGGACAGCTGCGGAAGAAGGGGATTTGATTTGCAGTAGGGCGAGAGGAGCCAAAATTTCTAGAAAACCCTATGACAGCATACACAAATCAGAATTTTCTGCTAGAAAAATGACCTCAGGCAACAGAAAGACTGAAAACCCAGGCATTAGGTTGGAGAACTTACACGAGAACCTCCAAATATTTTCTAGAAATCCTAATGAAATTTTTAATTCGCTCTGCTTCATATTTCTTTGAAACCCTTAAAAATTCCAGATCTGAAAACTTGATTAATTCCTTGAAAAAATGATGCTGATGGACCAATAGAGATCCAGATTTTACCCTCCAGGGCCTAGATCTGGAATCTGTACAACCTTCATCTTTAGATCTGCAACCTGTACCTGAAAACATAAATAACCAGAAACCGAATATGCAAAAATAAATGAAACCCCAGAAACCCTAAAACCCAAAGTTAGAAAACTAAAGAAAACTACAGATCTATATACAAAACGACAGATCTATCAGATCTAGGGAGTGTGAGTCCGACTCCGCTCCCAGATCTGATGATCTGCGGCTTTCAATAGCCAGATCTAACGATTTAGCACAGATTTTTTTTTTGGTTTGGATCTTTAAAGGAGGTGCTAAGCTTGAAACCCTTCATGCATCACCCATAAAAATATCTTATGATAAGCTCGAGATCAAAATCAAACTGGGCTCTTCAGAAAAGGCGGATCGGGAGTTCGCTGGTTCAGCCGAGAACTTCCCCAAACGCCCGATGATATGATAATCAAGGATTTTCCTGCAAAACTCAATTCAGCCGTCAATCATAGAGCGAGAGAACAATAATAAAATTCAGATCTAATAGAGATACCTGCTATTATATTCAAAATTTAAATTACCATTCAAACCCCAGCGACTGAGCAAGATACCTGTACTCAGAGCGCTCTTCAAAAAGCTATATCAATGGCCAAAAAGAAATATATGCATGAAAATAATACATCTTACAGCGTTTTGATGAAGAGTAACACCAGCATAAATTAACCCTAAAGTCTTTCTTTATTGCTCATAAAAAAAAAGATTACAAGAGAGAGCTTTTCGCTTAGTACACGATCACTAGATCGGATGATTTTGACTGACAAAATGACCTATTTAAAGATAAACCTTCCAACGGCTAGTTTGAGTGATCCTTGTCAAAGTGATCTCGACCGTTGATGAGGATCAAAATTTCTTTTAATCTCATCCATCGAAATTTTAAATTATTGAGGAAATTCGAAATTATCAATTAAATGCATTTTAATTAATTCAAAAATTAAATTTTTGAATTAATTTCCTCAAAATTTTGACTTTGACTTAACCTTAGGGACCAAGGGCATAAAATTTTAGCAAAATAATCAATTAACCTTAGTCCCTGGACCTTTTAAAATTTAATTTTTTAAAGGACCCTCGAATTTAGCCTTTGGAAAATTTAAAATTACCTAGGACCTAGGACTTATGAGGGGATAAATTATTTTTCTAACCCTCAAGACATTTTACATCATGATTTTTACATTTTTACATCTCAAGGGGGAAAACCCATTTGATATAGACCCTCATAGACTACCCAGTTCTGCGACACAAACATAATCTAGCAGATCAAGCAATTTGTAATAAAATAACCTAACCAAATAGTTAGGATTATTCCCAAATCAGTGCTACATAGACTTGATCTAACCCACTAGGACTCCCCTAAGATTCTAATGACAATCCATTTTGACTTTGGAGTAAGGTTGAAGGAAAACTCTGCCGATCATGGATCGGTGAGACAAAAAACCTTCCGGAATGTAGATCATCACAAGAAATCTTGTCTTTGCAATTTTAAGCAACTGCAACTTGGAGTAAGTGCCATAGAAGTAGTTTACCCTTGCATGCCCTGTGATGAATTTAATGAGCTGCTTCCCTCTCCTGTAAAGCTCAGTAATCCACCCACATTCTTTGTGCTTCACAATATCATGCATCAAAAGGTTCAATGTGTGAACCAGGCACCCAAACCAAAAGATGTGTGGATGAGTACGCTCAATAATTTTTCCTGCTACCTTACAATTTGCTGCATTATCTATGATCACTTGAACCACATTATTCGGACCAACATATTTGATTGATTTCAATAGGAGTTCTGCAATGTTTTGTGCAGATGCAGTGATGGAGGAGGAGTCATGACATGTAATAAATACTGCACCACTAGAAGAAACACCAAGAACATTTATCAAATGTTGGTCTCCAATATTTGTCCACCCATCTGATACAATGGATACCCTAGAATCTACCCACTCATTTGTAAAACGTGTCAAAGCTTTTTGAACCTTAGCTTTTTCTCTTTCTAATAACACTGTTCTAGCTTTCTCATAGTTGGGGGCCTTGTATCCTTTTGGGGCTTCATTGATGGCGTTTACCATTTCATGCCAATAGGGAGAGCGAAGCACATTGAATGGTACACGGCAAGCACAAAGAAAACGGACTATCTTTCCATCCACATCATCCCTCCCAACAACATTAAAGGAAATCCCCTATTGTTCTTCTACCTCCAGAGCTTGCAGAAGTACCATGAGGAGATAAGCAGCTACCAAATTTAGAGGTTGCACTTGATTCAGAATGAGTTCTTTGTTTCTTGTTTTTTTGCTGTGCGGCCATCTCTATTTGGATGTATTTTCTTCTTTCTTCTGCTGAAATGTTTGGGCAAATTTGTACCTCCAAAGGACCCTTTTTTCCATCACTGTCCAACACCCCACAAAGGTGCCTCCTCAAACGGGTATATGAACCACAATATGGTTTTCCTTCATGACAACCATGAGGGCACACAAATTTGTAAGATCCACCACCCTTTCCCCCATCAAGTTTGGTCACATAGTTCCACAAGGGTGTTGATGTAGCTTTCCCATTTTGTGTTTCAGTGTCCTCTTCAAGTTCATCCCCTTCCTCTTCAAACCCTTCCTCCTCATCATACATTGGGTCACTCATATTGGGACCACTGTCCTCTTTTGTTTCATCTCTTCTATTTCTATTCCCCCTTGCCATCATTAAAACCAAGAGTGGAATGATACATAGAAACCAAAAGAACACCATCTTGGAATATGGATATAGGTGGTGGACAACCTGTAAGTAAAGGAGCAAGTAGTAACAATGGGAAAGAGTAGGAGAGGGAGGAGAAAAATACAAAAAAATTGTCAAAAAAATAAGGGAGTTTGGGGTTTGAACTTACCTCTTTAGCTCTTGTAGATGAAGTCCTCCAAGCTCTTGCTCCAAGCTCCTCCTCCTTCACTCCTCCAAGCTCTCCTCTCTTCTCCTCTCATTTCCTTTCCTCTTCTCCTCTCCTCTCTTCTCTTCTCCAACTCTCATAAACTCAAAGTGAGAAAATGAGGAATGAATGGGGGCTTTATTCTTTTCATTCCTCACCTTAATCTCACTCTAACCTCACCCTAACCCACCCCCTTTATGTTAAGTTAACATAAATTAAAAAAAAAAAATCGTTTTTTTTGCCTTGCGCGCGGCCTCCTTTCCGAAGCGTACGGAAGCGTACGCTTCCTCCTCCGAAGCGCCACGCTTCTGAGGCCCGAAGCGTCGTACGAAGTGCGCTTCGGAGGCCTGGAAGCGGCGCTTCCGAATTCGGAAGCATCGCTTCGGGCCATGCTAGGCCCGAAGGGTCGTATGAAGCGCGCTTCGGAGGCCTGGAAGCGGCTAAAAAACAGGACGCTTCCTAGGCGCTTCCGTTCGGGATGCGCTTAGGGGCTTGGATCCGCCCGGGGGGGGGGGTGCTTCGTGCAACATTGCTTGGATCACCTTCCAATATCTAACTAAACCAAGTCCCATAAAGGTGTTCCCTACCTTGATAGAGGTGGCTAATTGTCAACCCTATTAGGTGTTTCCAACCCCTAAGGGAAGGCGACATTTCCACGATCAACCCCTTAATCAATAGGTGTTAGTGTAAATGAGTGGTAATGTAGAGAAAAAGGCTTCATGGCCAAGTGCCATGGTCAAGGGGACCAACTAATGGAAGACTCCACATAGTGAGTGTATAGATATAAGAGGGAGCAATCATGGAGGCATGAGTTACCCTTCTTGGCTTGCTTTTTCCACCCTTCTAGTTTGCCTTCTACTTATTCTTGGTAATGCTTTGTATTGTGGTGCATAGCTCAAGCATTAGATCTTGCTTTTTATGATGTAGCTTTTAAATTTACCCCTTAAGATGACACAATTTATTGCTCATCATAGTTGGGACATGCAAGGGTTCCTTTTGATGTAATGGAACATCAAGTGCTTAGGAACTGTGTGATGGTTAATGAGGAGGGTAGAGCTCATACTAGGATTTTGCCCATGGGCTAACTTATGTCCTTACCATCTTTTGCGTTTTGATTTTCTTCTTTTTCTTTTATTGAGGCCATGATATAATTTTCCATTCTTTTAGCTGCACCAACCTCTAGGGTAATATTTTCTCTACTCGAGGAGTATGGACATGAGGGGGTTCCAGATCACATTGAATCAATGACAAGATAGACCCGAAGAATGGATGTAGTATATAAAGGGTTTGTAATGTGACATGGAAAGCGTCAGGTATGGTGTAAGGGAGAATGAATACGCTATTTCAATACGGGCTTTCCAATTAGTGCCCCTCCTATGACACTAAGGCCTTAAGGGAGGCCCCTGTTACCCACTAAAAGTAGGTGACCCCATAGGAGAAATTTTCTGCTAGATATCTTATTAATCGATAGCCAGCAGCCCCTGACAGCCACCGATGTAGCCAATACATTATGCCATTTGATCTCCGCTCCTTTCATCAGTCATATGTCCCTTGCCCATCTGTCAAAAGCATATGTTAGAAGGTGGGCAATTTAACCTAAAAGGTATGTTTTGCATTGTGTGATTAGGTGCTTATGCTTGTTTTTCTTGGGCATCTTGGGCATGGATTATTGGGTGACTTGGAAGAAGGAAGGGCTTTGATTGTGGTTTTGTTCCCTTACCTTAAATGGGGGGTTAATCCTCAATCTTAGTCACGTGGGATCTCACCTACTAACCTATGGTTTTAGGAAGGACACTACTTGGGAAACCCCGATTTTGGAAGTGTGGTCCCTGTTGCTACACAAACTAGTAAGCCTTGTGGACAGGCAATAGCTACAGGGCACAAAAACACTTGGGACAAAGGCCCATTGTCACCACAGCCTAAATCCCTTGCTCTTCTCGGATTTTCATTGACGGGAGGAGCCCCGGTATTACTCACTTGTGATAAATGTCTTTGTGATAGGTTTGAAGTGAGGGAAGGTAGCTCATTTGAATGGAAAGGTTCAACAAAGGTGCGGGCCTTGGGAGAGGCTAGAAATACTTTCCGCAAAAAACCCCTTTGCAAATAATACTACTGAAGACCTAGGGTTGAGGGTTGACACGAGATATATGTACATCCAAAATAAAGTTAGGTGAGAGAAAAGGAAATGTATGATTTATTTCACCAAGTACTAAAGAATTTGTCTTCAAAGAATCCCTAAGTTGAAGGATTAGCCTCCAAAGTTCCCTCTTGATGTGACAACTAGGGCATGAAAATTTATGGAGAATCCACTGTGGGAATTCCACCAAAACTTGAGCACTTTTAGAGGAGACCAAGGTTACTTGGGAGCAAGAGCGAAAACGGGAGTAAGAGCGACATTTTTAGAAGCTCCTGGTTCGAGAGTGAATCAGGGACTGAATTTTTATATAATATATATATATCTTTTATATTTTGATGCATATATGTCAACAAAAGCATGTAGAATGATGAATTAGATATAAAAAGCATAAAAACATAGATCGAACCATATAACATCAATAATCTAGAAGTTATAATCTTCATCAACCACGTCCATAAGTTAGTAACATACAACATATCGAGTCTCATGATTCATCAATCTTAAAGATTCAAGCTTTCAAAATTTAATATATAACATTTATCATCATTGATCACCAAAGTTATACTTGTAAGCTAAGTGTAACCATTACAACAAAGAATATCTAACATGAAATGAAATAGCTTTCAACTTTCATGAAGCATCATATTCATAATTCATTACCAATGAGTTATAATTGCCAACTTCAAACTTAAAACTTAAATTGTCATATATTGTTTACAAAAAATATAATAATAAATATGGAAGAGTCAATAGTTATAAAAACTACTAAAAACTACAAAAGACAAGTAAATCTATTATCTATTGCTAATGCTTGGGCCTCTCGTTGCCATGAGAAATATCTAATTTTTGAGTCGCGTTGGAAAATCAGGATCTTTGTCATTAATATCACCCTCTAAGCATTAACATAAGAAAAAACATAGCATGTCAAGTCAAGATTTTGTTTGAGTGATGGGTACATTTTAGTAGGGTCATGATAGAGGAGTTCGACAACCAATATCACTAACATCAAGGTACATAGAGGGATTGGTGCTCTTGATTAAATACGAGTTACATACCCTAATACATGACAAAATCCAATGGAAATATTGCAATTCCCTCCATCCTGAAATCTTGACAAACTAATAAGTCTGCTGGATTTTGAATGACATAAAAAATTCTACTTTCTCCATATGAAGTCCAATGAGGTCGGAACCACTCTCAAACATCTTGTTTCATTTCATGGTAATGTTAAAAATTTAAGTAAAAGGATTACTTTAAGAATTTAACTTTTTTATGAATCTCATATCAATACCATAGGTTTGATCATTAGGGTGCCCCACTCAAAAATTATTTGTTTCTTTGAAAAAATTGCATTTGGAATGTTACTGCAAAAAAGGCTAGGGAGTGAAAATTTTGGTCCTAGGGTCGCTCCCAAAGGGAGCACACTCTGGGAGAGGGTTCGAGGGGGAGGGAGCCGCTCGCCCGCAACCTTGGAGGGCACACAAAGGAAGATTTCTATCCAAGCCAAATTCGAAAATACCTCCTCCAAGAGATTTTGCACCAAGCCCTAGATGAGCTTCCTTATCCTTAAAGGGATGAATTTTAAGAAGAGAAAAGAAGAAAAAATTATGGATTAAATCCAAGTTTGACCACCAAGGGACTTGATTAGTGCCTAGACCATTGGGAGTATGGAATCATGGGTGCTTATAATTAGCTAGATTGACCTTCAAGGAGGCTAAAAGAAGAAGCCCTAGTTACCTCTTTCAACAATTACCCTCTTTAGCATTAGTTAATGGAGTTTCATGGATTAAATTCAATCATTATCCACTAGGAACATTCTTTCCACATCATCAATGAGTAACATATGCAAAACTTCCCAAATTTAAGGTTTTGAAAGATATTCAATAAAATAAAGTACGAATTCTTATCACGAGAACAAATTCCATGCATTAGACATTATTTGCAAGATAATTTCACCATAGAGAAATAGTTGCAAGACAATGCAAAGTATATCCATCCATCAACAATACATTAGAGGCTCCAAAAAGATAGCGATAATGAACATCAAAGTTCATCCCAAAAAAACATCCAAAAATATCCTCAAACTGCAGGTCCAAATTCTCTAATCAGGCCAAAAATCCCAAGTGTGATCATTTGAGATGAGAGTAGGTCTCATCTATTTATACAAGCGTTACGAGTTCAAATTTCTAAAGACAAAGCCCCTCTATATGCCTAATGTGCTAAGTAACCCACCGATGGTTACAAGCCAACCATGATAGCTTTAAAAATTAAATTAAATCCCCCTCCTAGGCCCACGCAATGCTGATGCCATGCATGCATGGAGGCCTAGAGGGGCAACATTGAGGCCTCTTGTGCTGAGAATATGGGAAAGGGCCTCAAAAATCATGGTGAAGAAGGTGATAGCCTCCTTATGCTGCAAAACATCTTCAGGACCCCTATTTTGGGTTTGGGGCTCCAAAATGGGTTTCATGGGTCTCCAATGTGAAAAGTTCATTTATCATAGCAACTAGAAATTATTTTCTAATTGTTAATTTATTTAACAATTTATCCGTTGTTTCCTATGACAAATATCAAATAATTCACATTGTGATTTTCACAAATAAACTGCAGAAGAAAATAACGTTGGAAACTGTGAAAATCTAACACACACATAAAAAATATGACAATTATTTTTGGACAAATGTCCTCGGAAAAACCAACTTGGGAAAACCGGTGCAACAACTAAGGGTTTTATTATTATGCAATAGTGAAATTTGAGTACAATCTATGGATGCCCCACTGAAAATCCAAACATAAAGTATCTAACAAAAATACTTAGAGAGAAGAAATTCTGTCACTCCACAGGCAATCCTGGCATTAGCTCCTCCTGAAAAACTACCCGTCCAAACCCCAATGTAAGCCCTCTGCGCAGTCCTTGCATTGCCTCTCACATGTGTGGCTTAGATCAACCTCCAAGAAAGCTGTCTTGCTTGCCTCTGCGGTTAGAAGTGACTCTTTGTCCCTCTCGAAGACTTTCTCGGCCTCTGGAAGTTGAATCGACTTCCTCACCAACTAAATCGAACTGCTCTGCTTTAGCTATTGCGCAGTCCTTGCGCTGCTTCTTCGAGGATCACTTTTGTAACTTGTTGCCACCTCTCTAGATCTGGAAAACTTGTCCCTGCCCCTCACTGTCTCTGCTTCGATCTCTGGCTCTCCGACAATTGGTGTTGCTCTCTGGAAATCGATCTACCAAGGAAGTCGAATTGCTCAATTATATTCTCCAAGTCCCCGTTGACTTCTTATAATTTTCTGTTGGAGCATCAACAACTGAGATTAAAACTTAATCAAGGGCCAATATCATATCAAAGTCGATCCATGTGAGTTTCTAGAGGATTCTCACCTTGACTTAATTAATTCTGATTAATTAACCAGTTTTCCTAAGTTTATACTTAGGAAACATTAAAAAATAGGTTAATAATCCAATTAAGTCATCTCTAGGTGGAATTTTCAGAAATGATTTTTGGGTTATGGAGATCTCATGTATTCTAGCCTCTCCACCAAGTTTCGTGACTAGAACACATCCGATGCTACAAAAACTAATAATCCCGCTTAGCGAGGACTGTGTTTTAGTGCTGCACACCCTGCCACAACACCCTGTCTCTATATCATCCCTTTGTGACGTTGCTAATGTTTGACCGGAAATTCTGTTGGAAATGATTGTGTTTCTCCCTTAGTCACAGTGCTGCTTCATCAGTCATTTCGTTGTTCACTCAGTCACTGAATTGTTCCCTTAGTCACTTCACTGTTTCCTTAGTCATTGTCCATCAACCACTATGCTAACTTTGATTCATCTCCCACTGATTGTAGTTGAACCAAACTGCTGCATCTGTACTGCCGTTGACACTGCCATACTGTTGCCAACTCTGCATCTGCATTGCAACTCCCTCTCAACTGTTGTTGCTGCAACTGAGAAACATCCAAAATACTGAATCAACTGTATCTTACACCGCATCTGTCTCTTGAGCATCTGACTGCTACTAGCCACTGCATTGTCCACTGAAGAATCTACGCTGCTATTGACTCTACTACTGAACCACCTGCTCTACTGCCAACACTGCACTGCGCTCCTCAACACTTGACTGCCACTAATCTGCAACTATCACTTGGAATCTGACTGCATCACTGACATTGTCCATCCTGCTAGTAAATACTGTGGGCCCCCGTAGCTAGGTAATAATCCATGAGGTGGACTCCTCAGTGGACCCTTCCCATATTTGCAACTCTCTGGGACTACAGCTCCAAATTGCCCCACCTCTCCCTTGGAGGTATGGCTGCAAACATCGCGAAATATGATCTAATCATATTGTTGCTGCTACTATACAAATTCTTTCGCACTGCTGCTGCAACTACTGCAATAATGAGTTTGATCTCCCCAGATCCTGAAGCGTTAGCTTCCATAGGTCTGTTGCCTCTGATGCTACACTCCCTCTGAGTCTTGGTTTCCCTATGGGAAATCTCTCTGCTCCCTCCTGGAAACTTGCACAGTCCTCCTGCATTGGAAACTAGACTGCAAAGCTCTGTGCTGGGAATCTTCTGGCTGGAACTACACCTGCATACTGCAACTGGGCAATTCACACTGCTTGTCTCACTGCAACTAGTTCTGCAACTGTTTCTCGGGTATTGACTGTAACTAGCTATGCAATTGTCATTTGAATGACTAGCTGCGTCTGTTGACTTTGAATCTGCTATTGTGGTACTGTGGGCCCTTGTAGCAAAGGTGATGGTCCCGTTGCAACAATCTGGAACTGATTTGACTAATCTCCTTGTTACAACTGCGCTAGACCCTACCCATTCAGCACACTAGAGTCTCATACTCCTCCTCCTAGATTTGGTGCCTCACTATCTATTGGTACTGACACCACATTTTTTGCATAGGTCTTTAGATCATGCTCATCAAGGAGAAAGGACATTTTGGCCTTCCAAATGACATAGTTGGAGTCACCGTCGGATCTGTCTTGATCCCTCAACTCAACTGTGGGCATCTCTGATCTAGTCGAAAACTCCCTCTTTCCCTCTGTTTGATTGTTGAATCTGCTACTCGCACTCCCTTCTGGAGTGAAAGGATTTTCTCACAACTCTTGCCAATCTGCAACTGGAAAAATTATATCTCTAAAACTTGAGATTCCCCGTGAACAATTTTCCCTCTATGTGTGCTTTTCTTTTCCACCCAACACAGGATTTGCTATTGCAAAACCCTGTCTGTCCAACCAAAAATCTGCTAAGTGAAAATCTAAGCTGTTGTTGCTCCCTCTGACTACTAGAATCACTATCCCGGGCAACTTCGGATTTTCTGCAAGCCTGCAATTGAAAATCGAACCGCTGCCTAGCAATTCAAAATGCCAATCTCGGTACTGCGCAACCTCTGAGAATTTCAGCCTGCGGCTTCCTCTGAACAAGAAAATTCTCTTTTCCGCTTCTGAGCTTCCCGAGTGATCACTTATGCTCTGATACCATGTGAAAATTTCATCTATCACAAGAGATGCAAAGTATTTTTCTAATTGTTAATTTATTTAACAATTTATCTGTTGTCTGCTACGACAAATATCAAATAATTCACGTAGTGATTTTCACAAATAAACCACGGAAGAAAATAGCGCTAGAAACTGAGAAAATCTAGCACACATAAAAAATATGACAATTATTTTTGGACAAATGTCCCCGGAAAAACCCAACTTGGGAAAATCGGTGCAACAACTGACGGTTTCATTTTTATGCAACAGTAAAATTTGAGTACAATCTATGGATGCCCAACTGGTAATCCAGATAGCAAGTTTCTGAAAAAAATAATTAGAGAGAAGAAATTCTCTCACTCCACAAGCAATCCCGACACTAGCTCCTCTTGAAAAATTTGTTGAAATTTCTAAGTATTACCCGTTAGAAATTTTATCTGTATTCTCTGGTTTATTTCACCAACTTGTTTAATTACTAACAAGTTATTTAACCATATAAACACTGAAATAAACACAATACAGTCTCAACCATCTACAGATCAACAACTGAAGCAAATAGACAAACACACAAGGGACACCGTTATTTTTGGACAATCGTCGTTGGAAAAACCCAACTTGGGAACACCAGTGCAACAGTTTTGAGGGTTTTATTATTAAGCAACTTTTTTGAGTACGCTGGGTGCTAAACTGGTTGACTTGACAAAGATAAAAAATATGGCAGTAATACCTCTCTTTGGAAGCAGATATTCTGAAAGTCTGCCCCACGAAACCCTCTCCAGCACAATCTAAAGCACTGCGTCAACCCTCCTGGCCTCTGCGTCTGCCTGAAACTCTCTGCATCAACCCTCTGAGGCTCTGCGCAACCTCTCTGGTTCTTTGCGTCACTCCTGCAGCCTCTACATGGATGATGCAGGCCCTTTTGGCCTTTGCGTAGTCACTGTGGCCGCGTGGCTCCCTCTGGCTCTACGTCTACCTCTTTTCCTCTGCGCTGGTCTTCCGACACTATCTCTACCTCTCTGACTTGTACTCATTGCCCCTCGCTGCAACTCTGATCACTGATTCAATTTCTCTTAGCAAACCCTGCTCTAGAAAATCGAATGACTGATCACTCTGGTGTATCTCCAACCGACCCTCAAGCCTCTTCTTATACTTTTTCTGTTGAGTCTTCAATGGTCGAGATTACATCTTTAATTAACCGCTAAGATTAGATTTGGCTTGATCCATGTCATTTAGAACCTTCTAACTCAATTTTATATTAATACCCATTAATATTTATATCTTCCTAAGTTTAGACTTAGGAACCCATTAAAAATATTAATTATTTTAATATCTCCTTCATCGGGCAGAATTTCCCCAAACCATTTTTGGGTCTTGGGAGATCTGATGTGCTTTAGCCTCTCCACCAATTTTTATGGCTAGAGCACATCTGATGCTACCCCAAATCAACACTCCCTCTTAGCGAAGACTGTGCTCTAGTAATTCTCCACCATTGAGCATCACCCTAATTATACGACACCGGTACTTGTGCTGATGTTAAGCCTTCCCGCCCAACATCCTCTGCATTGCTGCATCCTGTACTACTGCCCATGGCTCTGCCACTGCCACTGCTACATCTGTACAACAACTCCCTCTGCATCCGTGCTGTTGCTGGTACTTTCTCCCAACACTGCATCTACACTGCAGTTCTCTCTCATCATGCTACATCGTGCTACTGCTACTGCTACTACACTACAACTCAGTTACTGAGAAGTAAGTAATTGATCCACCCATCTATTGACATCCTTGTCAGGCTAGAAACTCTCTCGATGCTGAAGCTCTCTTTGCCGCTATACTGTGTTCCCTCTACTGCCTCTGCGCTGCTGCAACAACTCTGTGCCTCTCGCATTGTTGCAAACCTCTCTATGCCATTCTGCACTGCTGCAACCTCCTTTGTGCTTCTCGCACTGTTGCAAGCCTCTCTGCGCTGCCAGGGACTACTCATTTCTAGCACCCTCTGTTGCTTCATCTGCATCTGCTTTTACCGACTTTTGCCATCCTGCTACTCTCACTTTGGGCCTCCCGTAGCCAGGTATGATCCAAGAGTTTGGGTACCTCAAGGATCCTGCCCCTCATTGCCTGTAGACTGTAGTCCTCCTGGCTACAGCTCGATGTCTCCCCACCTCTTCTCTAGAGGTACATGAGGACTCATGGCATAATCGTCATCATCCTCTACCTCCTTTTCCGCCTTCATTGGCGCTGACTTGGAGTCAGACGCCTCTCCCGTATTCTTCTTCCTCGGACATTAGTTCACATAATGCCCAGTTCTCCACAGTTGAAGCACTTTATCTTGGAGAGGTCCTTTTTCTTCCTCTTCCCCTTCTCCCCTACAGATGCTAGAGCTGCATCCTTTTCCTCCTCTTTCTTGACTCGGGCTCCTTTGTTGCTACTTCCCATCTTGGCCAGCCGTCTGATCTAGCGAAGAGCTGCCCACAATTCTTCCCAATCTGCTAGATTCGCTCTTCCCAGAATGCTCTGGACGAATGTCTCCCACCCCTCGGAGACTGCGTTTAGGGCGGTCCTCACCGTCAAGTCCTGATCCAACGTGGCCCTTATGGAAGTCAATTGGTCCCGGATCTCCTGCAACCTACTGAGGAAGTGATCTACCTGCTACCCCTTTTGCATCTGGTACGATCACAACTGATTCTCCTGTAGCATCTTCCTCTGCAAGGAAGTGCCTTGATACAATGTCTTTAAGGTATCCCACATTTCCTTTGCTGTCTCATTCTCGGTAATATGCTGGACCACATGATCCTTGACCCCATCAAGGATTATGCATTTCGCCTTGGCCATCGCATTCTCATACTTTTTGTTGTCAGCTAGGTCGACTGGAATAGCCATGGTTCTCAAGGTAAAGGCCTTGATGCGATGTCTATCTAGAACGGATAGGATCCTGGCCTTCCAAATGATAAAGTTGGACGCCCCGTCCAGCTTGTCCTGATCCCTCGGTCCATTCATAGCCATCTCTCTACTCTTCTTTTCGACTCCTCTGAGTCTCTACTTCCCTCCTGGAAGTTCTCTCTTTGACTCCCTCTGAGTCTCTACTTCCCTCCTGGACGTTCTTTGCTAGACTCCCTCTAAGTCTCGATTTCCCTTCTGGAAATCTTCCTGCCAACCATCGAATCGCACCTCTTCGATCTCCTATGCACCTGCAACACTGATCTAGATTACTTGGCTAGAAATCTGCCTAGGTAGTGACTCTCTTCACCTTGGTTTTGCCTCGTTAGGTACTATTCTGTCTCGGCAGCAACATCACCCCACCAGCTTCACTCCCCGTAATCTGCCCACAACTTCCTATGCCCCAACATATGAAGAACTGAGCCTCTATGCTCTGCGCAATCCCGACAATGGCTGAATCGCTCCACTAGCCAATTGTGTCACTCCTACTTGGCTGAGCAGGATGACATGGCTCTTCGTGAGGCTCTCACTGCTTCTGCGCTGACCCTTTCTCTGGCTCGAACTGATGACGCAGGCCCTTTGCATCAACCCTTCTCTACTACTTTCTGCCTAGGAACAAATTATGTCACTCGGGACAACGATTTCTGCTGCAAATTCTCTGATTCAGCTGGTGCCTTTAGCGTTCCTGTGATCTGCAACGCTCTGATACCATGTTGAAATTTATAAGTATTCTCTGGTTTATTTCGCCTACTTGTTTAATTACTAACAAGTTATTTAACCATATAAACACTGAAATAAACACAATACAGTCTCAACCATCTATAGATCAACAACTGAAGCAAATAGACAAACACACAAGGGACATCGTTATTTTTGGACAATCGTCCCCGGAAAAACCCAACTTGGGAAAACCTGTGCAACAGTTCTAAAAGTTTTATTATTAAGCAGCTTTTCTGAGTACACTGGGTGCCAAACTCGCTCACTTGATAGAGATCAAAAATCTGGCAATAATACCTCTCTTCGGAAGTAGATATTCTGAAAGTTTGCCCCACGAAACCCTCTCTAGCACAATTTGAAGCACTGCGTCATCCCTCCTGGCCTCTGCATTTGCCTAAAACCCTCTGTGTTAGCCCTCTGAGGCTCCGCGCAACCTCTTTGGCTCTTTGCATCACTCTGTAGCCTTTGCGTGGATGATGCAGGCGCTTATAGCCTCTGCGCAGTCACTGCTAGCCTCTGCGTGGCTCCCTCTAGCTCTGCGTCTGCCTCTTTGCCTTTGTGCTGGTCTTTCGACACTATCTCTATCTCTCTGCCTTGTACTCACTGCCCCTCCCTACAACTCTAATCAGTAATTCGATTTCTCTTAGCAAACGCCGCTCTAGAAAATCAAATGACTGATCACTCTGGTGTATCGCCAACTGACCCTCAAGCCTCTTCTTATACTTTTTTACTTTTTTATGTTGAGTCTTCAATGGCCGAGATTACATCTCTAATCAATGGCTAAGATTAGATTTGGCTTTATCCATGTCATTTAGAACCTTCTAACCCAATTTTATATTAATACCCATTAATATTTATATTTTCCTAAGATTAGACTTAGGGACCCATTAAAAATATTAATTATTTTAATATCTCCTTCACCGGGTAGAAATTACCCAAACCGTTTTTGGGTCTTGGAAATCTCATGTTCGTTAGCCTCTCCACCAATTTTCATGGCTAGAGCACATCCGATGCTACCCCAAATCAACAAAATTAGCCATCCAAACCCTAGCATAGGCCCTCTTTGCAGTCCTTGTGTTGCCTCTCACACATGTGGCTTATATCAGCCTCCAAGCAAGTCGTCTTACCTGCCTCTGCTACTGGAAGTGACTCTCCTTCCCTCTGGAAGACTTTCTTGGTCTCTGGAAGCTGAATCGACTTCCTCCCCAGTTAAATCGAATTTCTCTGCTTCAGCTACTATGCAGTGCTTCTGCTGCTTCTGCGAGGATCACTTCTGTTGCTTGTTGCTGCCTCTTTGGATCTGGAAAACTTCTTCCGGATTATTGTCCCTACCCTTCATTGCCTCTACTTCAATGTCTAGATCTCCAACAACTGCTACTGCTCTCTAGAAATCGATATGCAATGGAAATTGATTTGCTCAATTATATTCTCCAAGTGCCCATCGACTTCTTCTTATAATTTTCTGTTGGAGCACAAACGACCAAGATTAAAACTTAATCAAGGGCCAAGATCATATCGAAGTCTATCCATGTGAGTTTCTAGAGAATTCTCACCTTGACTTAATTAATAAGTGATTAATTAACCAGTTTTCTTATGTTTAGAGTTAGGAAATATTAAAAAATAGGTTAATAATCTAATTAAGTAATCTCTAGGTGGAATTTCCAGAAACGATTTATGGGTTATGGAGATCTCATGTATTCTAGCCTCTCCACCAAGTTTCCCAACTAGAGCATTCTAGCACGTAATTGAGTATTTTCAACTCTAGACACACGCACGGAGTGGTCAAGGGTGTGTCTGGGATGTCTTAGACGTTCGCACATAAGCCTGAAGGGAGCGTATGGGGTTTCTGAAGTAGATCGGGGAATCTGGTCCCCAGACGCACGCATAGAGTGGTCAAGGGTGTGTCTAGGATGCCTTAGACGCTTGGACAGTAGCCTGAAGGGTGTGTTTGGGGGTTTGAGGCAGATTTGAGTGTATTTGTCCCTAGACGCACACATACAGTTCACCAAGGAGCGTCCAGGACTGCCATAGTCACTCGCACAACTCCTCCTCTGTGCGACTGGGACTAAAAGATGAAATTTCAGTATTCCGAAGACTTCACTCAGTGAAAATAGTGTTCAACAGTTGACTACAGACAGTGACAATACATTACAGTCCTCAGAATCAAGGTTTTGAGTATAAGCATGATTAGGTTCATTTCATGGATGTCATAGTTTTTTTACTGGTTAGTTGCATAGACGAAGATATGGATCATTGTACTCTCTTTTGCTGAATCATTTGATGACGATCTAAGAATAAGAATTTGCAAGGGTTTTCCCCATAGTGGGTTTTGCCCTGGTCTTGGACCAATCCTGGTGTCTTTATGTGTACATGCTTTTCTTCTATTGTTCCTTTATGTTCCGTTGCATTGATGATAATGATGTTGTTCTTTCTCCATAGTTGCATATGTCGATGAATAATGATGTAAATTTGAATAAAGTAATGATGATATGGGGTGAACTTAATGTTTTAATGAAGAAATGCAATTATCAAAGCAAAGAACAATATAGCCCTTAGAAAAATTAACACGACTTTGATTTTGATGGCGCGGTGATGGAAGGGCTCCATTCCTGTATTCATAGAATGGTACTTGATCCTGAGTTTCATAGCAAAATCAATCGCGAGATACAATTCTATCGAGATTGTGTTGGCCTATTTGGCTTTGATGATGCTATTTGGAAAATGACCCTCTCCCATGCACGTAAGTGACAAGTCATGACTTATTAGAATTTTCAATTTAGAATTTACTTATTTATAATTCTAGATTTTTTAAATTCAATTATGTTTTATTTGAAAGTTTAATTATGTTTTAAGTTTTAAACTTTTTTATTTCTTTATTTTGTTGTAGATATTTGGTGGCGAAGCTATGATGCAAGGGCACCAAATTTGTAGAAATTGGCCATAAGAATCTTGATTCAAACCTGTAGCTCTTCAAGGTGTGAGCATAATTGGAGTGTATTTGAGAAAATACACTAAAAAAAGTGCAACAAGTATAACTTTGAGCTTCAGCCTTCAGTTGAGCAATTATATTTATTGTAATTTTATGACTTTCAAGTGTCAAGAGTCAAGACTCATTAGTTTTTCTGACACTGTCAGGCCAGTAGGTAACTCCTCAAATGAGAAGTTGATTATTCATTTGGGTTGTTCATAGTTATATACGTGAGGGAGTGACTGTTGAGTTTCATCTCCCGATGACTCTTCATTTTCTCTTATTAATTATTTACAATAGTTACAATTGTTCACCCAATCCCTATGATTAGGTGTCAACATTCCCCCCCTTAATCTGAGGGATGTTGGTGAGCCCAAGCATCGTTCTGAATCTTTCAAGCTTTTCTCTTCCAAGTGCTTTGGTGAAGATGTCTACAATTTGCTCATTAGTGGAACAATGGTGAAGATGGATTGTTTTGGCCTCAACATGATGTTGAATCAGATGATATTTTGTATTGATGTGCTTCGCTCGATCATAGAACTTTGGGTTCTTGGCCAACTTTATTACAGAGGTATTGTCAATCATGAGTGGATTCGAATGTAATTGTTTTACTTGCAAATCTTCCAGAATTTTCCTGAGCCACACAATTTCTTTTGTTGCTTTAACTGCTGCCATATATTCTGCCTCTGTTGTGGAATCTACTGGAACTGATTGTTTGCGTGATCTCTAGGAGACAACTCCTGATCCAAGACTCATAGCATAACCAGAAGTAGATACCCCAGTTTCTTTGTCTCCATCGAAGTCTGAATCAGAATATCCAATCAAGTTGAAATCGCTCACTTGTGTATAAACCTAGAGAGGATTCCAACAACAATTGAAATGTAGTCTGGTAGTAGTTAGGTAGTTGAGACTTCCTACAAGCTATCTATACTTTGTTGCATCCTCAAATTCTTTTCCTTCAATGGATGTGAGTTTTAAGTTTTGTTCCATTGGAGTAGTTAGAGGACTGCATTCAGCCATGCCAAACTTGTTTAACAGATCTCCAATGTACTTCTTTTGAGAAAGGAATATGGACTTCAGATGTTGAGTTACTTCAATACCAAAATAGTAATGAACATAGCCCAAATCAGTCATTTCAAAACCTTTCCTCAATTCCTTTTTTATGGATGCAATGTAGCTCTCATTGTTCCCTGCCATCAAATGATCATCTGCATATACCACAAGATATACCACTGTTTTGCCAACTTTTTTGACAAACAAAGTTGCATCATCAAGATCACAATGTTTGAAATTGAGTTTCAGAAGATGCTCAGTAGTTTTTCATACCAGGGTCGTGGTGCTTGTTTGAGGCCATACAAGGATTTCACAAGTTTGCATACTTTATGTTCATGTCCTTTCACAGCGAATCATTCAGGTTGGGACATAAAAACATTCTCTTTTAGATCTCCATTCAAGAAAACAGTTTTTACATCCATTTGATGGACTTTCCAACCGTTCTGAGCTGCTAGGGCAAAGAGTGTCTGGATGGTAGCCCATTTTGCTGTGGGGGAAAAAGTCTCCTCATAATCGACCCCTTCCTTTTGTGTAAAACCTTTTGCCACAATCCTGGCTTTGTGCTTGTCAGGTGAGCCATCAACTTTATACTTGTTCTTGTAGACCCACTTGTAGCCAATTGGTTTGGTTCCAAATGGAGGATCAATCAGCTTCCAAGTGCCATTCTTTATCAAGGCATCATACTCCTTTTGCATCGCTTCTTTCCATTCATCATGAGAAGCAGCTTCTTTGAAGGAAGTTGGTTCAAAATCTGTAGACAAATTCAATTCACAATCATAAGAAACATCCATATCAATAGGTGAATCAGAGTAATTTACATCACCTCCACTTTGCTGGGTTGGACTTTCTAGTTCCTGTCTTTCCAACCTCATCAGGATGAACAATTTCAAGTGTCTTTGTCAGCCACTTTGGGGGAGCTTTCTGAGATGGTCTAGGCTGCTCAGTTGATTGAGTTGGGACTAAATCAAGATTGAGTCTCCCAATTTTGTCAATCATATCACTCAAAGTATCATCGGTGGTTGGAGTTTCATGCGGGGGAGAGAGTACTTCAGAAGAAGATTCCACAGGTTGATCCAGTATAGGAATCCCCCCTTCAAGATGTGGAATCTGATTATCAAATTCTTGAAATGATTTTGCATTTGCATATCTATCCAAGCGATCAAGTTGCCGCTCAACAACATTGTCAGCTTTGGATGATTCAAGAAAGATTACATCTCTAGATACAACAAACTTTTTATTGACTTCATCATAGAGACGGTATGCTTTGGAGGTGTTTGAATACCCCAGGAAGTTACACTTATGACTCCTTGCACCAAGTTTGTTTCTATGTACCTTTGGTATCAAGGCATAATAGGTGGAACCAAAGACCCTGAGATGATTTACTGAAGGAATGTGGCCATACCACATTTCATAAGGAGTCTTGTTTCTAATAGCATTAGATGGACATCTATTCTTTACATATACAGCACATAGAACTGCATCAACCCAAAACATCAATCTTACATTCTTGAAAAACATCATGGAGCGCACCATATTTAAGATTGTCCTATTCATTCTTTTAGCTAGTTGTTGGGGATTATAAGGCACAGTTGTTTGATGTTTGATCCGATGTTGGCGAAGATAGTTTTCAAATTTATTTGAAGTGTATTCTTTTCCATTATCAGTGCAAATAGATCCAATATGAGATTGTGTATCATTTTCAATCCATGTATGAAAGTTCTTGAATGTTTGAAAAGCATCAGATTTGTTCTTCAATAAATAAACCTAACACATTCTGGTGTAGTCATCAATAAATGTTATCATATATTTATTTCCATTTGCAGAAGGAACAAGCATTCGACCACATAAATCTGAATGAAAGAGTTCAAGTTTTCTATGTGCTCTGGAATGTGAATCATGAAAAGATTGCTTAAATTTCCTAGGAATTGTAGGCAAACTAGTAACATCATTTTTCTTCAACAATTGGAGGCTATCATAGTTAAGTGTCCAAATCTAGCATGCCATAATAAACTTGATGGAAATGTACCTTCATCATAATGAGAATTGTATGAGAAATTTTGTGCACGAGCAGAGGTACCTTGCAGCGTGAGAAGTCTTTCTTCTTCTATCCCCATCATGACAAGTGAGTGATTTGATGCTTTTCTCACCTCAATCTTGCCATCAAAAATATGAATGGAGTGTCCTTGATGGCGGATGTGGACCAAGGACAACAAATTTCTCCTCAGCTGTGGGAGATATAAAACATGATGCAGAAGAAACTCTGGAAGACCAGACAATTTAAGCCTAATTGTACCAATCCCTAATGGCTTGAGTTTTGATTTGTCTGCAAAGTATACTGCTCCACCAACATTGTCAGTAAATTCTTCAAAAAAATCTCTTCTAAAAGTCATGTGGCAAGTTGCTCCTGAATCAAGCAACCAATCATTTTTCCAAGAAGCAAGTGAAGCATTAAATAAGTCTTCATTTACTCCAATATTACAATGTGCCACAACATAGTGAGTGGATTCAGGTGCTTTACCTTTCTCTTTGTCATTAGTTTTACCTTTGGTTTGGTTTCTTTCTTGCTCAATTTTGTCCCAAGGCAACTTGCATGTGGATGCATCATGTGATCCATCTCTATTGCAACGTATGCAATGCAAATCTGACTTTTCTCCTTGAGAGTGTCTGCCCCCCCTGCCTCTGAAATTTCTTCTTCCTCTTCCTCTTCAACCACCTCTTCCTCTGGAAGAATCTTGAGCAAGATTCTTCTCTCTATGTGCAAGACACACAACCTCTTCAGAAGACTGAGGAGCTGTCTTCTTCCCAAAAGCTTTCTCTCTTTCAACAATTTTTTTCACAAGGGAGTCAAAGGTAATTTCTTTGAGGTTTCCATTTGCTTGCAATGACTCAAGATAATTTGAGTAAGTGGGATAAAGTGCCTTGACAAAAGCTATCAGAGGAATGTCCAGTTCAACATTAGTGACTTTGATATCATGCATAATAGATTTTACTTCTGATGCAAGAGCAAGAGGATCATCATTTTGTAATTCAAGGATGAACAATTTAATCATGAGTTGAACAACTTCAAGTGCAGAGTGTGAGTCATAGAGTTCCTTCAGTTTTTGTAAGGCTTCGAAAGCATTTGAAAATGGCGAAATATGGCGACTCACCTCTTCATTTACTGATGCTGCAATCAAGGCATAAGCCTTGCTGTTCTTATTTTCCCAAATGGCGAATTCCTTGTCTGAGGTAGGTTGTTTTGGTTCTTTGTCTCCGTCTCCAACACACACTCCTTTCCACAACTCATTAAAAATGAGTGTGTTTGATTTTCCGTGACCATTCTGGATAGTTCTCCTTTCTTTGAGAACCACTCCCACAATAGATATCAATGAATGCATTTTAAAAAAAATCTGAGTACTGTAAAAAAAAATATACTTTTGTTGCCAAGAAATAGCACTTCCAGTGGTAGTTTTGTAAACAAATTCTAATTCTGATATAAATATATATCAGAGGTTTTATACAAGGGAGGGAGTATATAGGGGAGGTAGGTGTTGATACAATGCGTTATGGAGAGCGTTTATGCAGCGTGCCATTGTTATATATATATATATATATATATATCTATATATATATATATATATATATATATATAGCAACATTGTCTTAAATTGCAAAACACACAATATAACGATGCCCAGATAAATGCTGGTTGTCTACAGTTACTAGAAATGGGAGGTACAGGGAACGTATATATGTGGAGAGGCTGAGGAATATGACGGGGACTTGCAACATATATATGTGGAGAGCGGAGGAGAGCGCGTAACGCGGTAATGGTATGGTCACACACGCTATAGAGAAACCAGTGTTGATAATATCGGTATTGGCAAAATATCGGCGAGGGTCCAGAAAACATCTTATCGGCAATATCGACAAATATCAGCAAGCATAAAAAAATAAATTTTTCAAATTTTTAAACATAGCCGATATTTTTCCGATATTTTGAAAATATCGCAATATTTTCAAAATAGAAAATATTGCGATATTTTCTTGGTGATATATCGTTTTGTTGAAAATATCGTCGATATTATCAATAGTGGGAGAAAGGCTGCAAGCGGAGGCTGCGTATATAACAGGTAGGGAGAAACGTGTGAGTGGTATGAGCAACCGGAGGCGGGCGCACCAGAGAGGAGGGGCAAATGCTTGGGAAAGATTACAGCAGAGGATATTTCAGATTCAGAAGAAAACATAAAAAAAATCCGCCCTCAAATATATCAAAGGATTTGTATTAGATGAAAAGACTCATGATTTTTTTTTATCATAAATAAAAATCGAATTGGCAGATGGTCTGAGGAACTGTGCATCGATACCTATACAGAAAGCTATTACACAGATGCGGAGGAAGATCGATGATAACGCATATTGGAGGTCTAGTATAGGAGGTTGAGCCAAGGAGCTTCCCACAGACGATGCCTTTGTTCCCAACGATGGTTGTTTGAACTACATTGAAGAAAACGATGAGGTCTTGATTGCTGGATTTGGGCGAAAGGAGACGAAGAGGGACCTGTGTAGGTGAGAGCGTTACACCAGATTATTACGCAGAGGGCAGAGAGCATAGGAATGGAGAATATGGCAGACTACAATGCCAAAATTGGAGATGGTTTTGATACCATGTCAGGCCAGGAGGTAACTCAAATGAGATTTTGATTATTCATTTGGGATGTTCATAGTTATATACATGAGGGAGTGACTATTGAGTTTCATTTTTTGATGACTCTTCATTTTCTCTTATAAATTATTTACACTATTTACAATTGTTCACCCAATCCCTATGATTAGGTGTCAACATTCTCTTGCAAGTTGGAGTTCTCACACCTCAATGATTTAGTGTATGTGCATTACAATCTCTGACTTCGAGTGAAGCAAATAGAGAAACCAATGGATCCAAATGCCATTTCCTTAGAAAATATTGATATATTGTCTCAGTGGAGGGTGGAGTCTGAGGTGCCCATCTTGGAGGAGCCACCTACATAGTTAGAGGAACCATTGGTATAGGGCCAACAAGAGAAGGACTTGGGGGAGGAGCAACACGAGGAGGAAGAGGAGGAGGAGGACTTGAGGGGGGAGGAGGAGGAGGAGGAGACTCTGGGAGCATCAGCGTCAACACCATTTGCTATAGATATAGGAGAGCACTGTGAAATTTTATCTATTGTAGCTACTGGAAAATATTCTTCTAACTGAAAATTTAATTATGTAGTTTATTTGCTATGACAAACAACGAATAAAATCACAACTGCAATTTTCACCATAAAAATATTGCAGAAAATAAAATACTGGAAACTGAGAAATTCTAGCGCACATAAGAATTTTGACACAGTTAGTTTTGCACAATTGTCCTCGGAAAAACCCAACTTGGGAAAATCGATGTAGCAGATGAGGGTTTTATTATTAATCTTCATCAACAATTCTGAGTACAATAATTTAGATGCCCAACTGGAAATCTAATATGAGGAAAATACTGGCAAAAATATCGAGAGAATTTTCTTTCACCCCACGACTATTTTCTTCCTCCAAAATTGCCTCCCTAGCCTCTGCGTTGAGCTCCCTGTGTCATCCTCAGCGCAGAGCTTACGCCGACCCTTTGCAAATTTTAGCTTTCCTTCCTTTGCCTCTTCTGAGGATTGGAAATATTCCTCCCGGAATGCTCCATCCTCCTCTTCCATCTGCTACTCACCCTCTGGCTCTATCTTCTCTGCTGAGCTGCTGCTACTAAGAAAATCAAACTGCTTGGGCAACTGAGTATCTGCACTGGGGTATTTTTCATCACCACATCAACTTCCTCTTATAATCCACTGTTGGAGCACCAACGACCAAGATTAAAACTTAATCAATGGCTAGGATCATCTCTGGATCAATCTGTGTGAGTTTTTAGATGATTCTCACCTTATCTCAATTAATACTAATTAATTAACCATATTCCCTAAGTTTAGACTTAGGAAATATTTAAAAATTGGTTAATAATTTAATTGAGACACTTCTAGGTGGAATTTCCAGAAACGATTTCTAGGTTTTGGAGATCTCATGTATTCTAGCCTCTCCACCAAATTTCATGGCTAGAACACATTTGATGCTATAAAAACTATCAAGCACAACTCCATACCTAGAAATCATTATTTGATATTAGGTGTAGGGTCAGGGCCTTCTATTCTTAGGGGCAGGCCTGAAAAATAGCCCATCATGTTTTCTCGTAAAAGGGGAAGAGGACACTGACTACCCAAAAGTCATTATTTGATATTAGGTGCAGGGTCATGGCCTTCTACTCTTAGGGGCAACCCTGGCAAATAGTCCATCATGTTTTCCCGTAAATGGGGAAGAGGGCACTGATCTCAAATAGCTAGATGCTAGTTTTATTTGTTTTTCTACATATAACTCATGATGATGAGATACTTTTATATATGTGAGGTTATTTTGTATTGGTTCTCCACATTTGAGTCCCTGATTGGACAATTATCAGGGATCAACAAGATTTGGTATTACCTTTGATGTATCATTTTTAATTTTACATCCACTATATCATATATGTCAGTGATTTTTTCATATTTATGTGACAATGTGTTATTTCATGTTGTTATTGCTTTATATGTTTAAAAATCTGAAAAATCTGAAAATTTTATGCATTTTTTATGTTTTCCGATATTTTTAGATATTTTTTCAATATTTTCCTGATATTGCCGAAAAGATGTTTTCAGGACCCTCGTTGATATTTTGCCAATATCGACATTTTCAATACTAAGAAAAATACATAGACTTGATAACACTAGGACTCACCTAAGACCTCATCAATGAGCTCCACCCTAGATTTGGGGTATATCTGGGAGAAAAACTCTGCCAATCATCCGTGTTTACAAACACAAATAATTTGGTGGGGTTAAAAAAATCCCTCAAGTGAAACCCTTTGAGAAGAATCATAGGTTTATCTAGATGTTGTTACATGGCTTAATATTCATACTAGAATCATTTTTACATCACGAAAGCGTAATTTGGGATTACAATGATGATATTGACTCAAAAATTTTATTCCACTGTTGTATACTCTGCTTCTTGGACTGTTGACATGTACATGGTTGTTGGAATATTAATTCCAACTGCAGGTTGTGGACGCCGAGAGTTGGACAGCGAAGGCAGCACGAAACCGCTCCTCCAAACCACCTGCATTTCGGACCGCTTTTGAGGTGAGAGCAGTTTCCGTACGCTCGCCTCCGATGCAATCATTATTGGACGCGTGGTCCTCTGTATACGTCAGCAGAACTGACATTTCAGAGCCTAATGTTCAGCAGCAAAAGGCCTCCCGAAATCTCCGTCCACCGTCCGATTTGCTTCGTCGTTCTCCGCCGTCCATCAATGAAACCTGCATACCTGCATACGAGCCTGCAACGAATTAAATACATTGCGTGGAGTGAAATAAAAGTTTTTTTGACCGTCAGTCCTGTCTGCAAAGGAATTAAATGGAACTCTTCCTAATTCGTAGAAAGTTGGTAAATATTTATGTTTTTTCACGGCATGTATTATTATCATATCCTTTTTAAAATGTATACGATATGCCTTCATGTCGTTGACTTTTTTTTAAAGGGAAACAAAGGAGTTTTGCATAGAAGCACAATGGGTTAATGAATATACAACGAATGTAACAAAACGAGCTTGCTGCAGCGAAAAAGCAGGTGGTGTTGCACAGCAGTGCAAGGTGCAAAAAAAAACGAATGCATATATCTCTTTTGTAATGTTTTTTTGTGTAGACCACGCATTGTGAGCATGTTGTAAAACGCACGACAGTGCGAAACATAAAGACCAGGTTTGAAATGTAAGTTTTGTTGGTTGCTCAAACAAAGGGAAGAGCGAGTGAAGAATTGTATGGTGGGAGTAAAATCATTTTTTTTTGAATGTAATGTAAAACTTACTGCAGTATATGTAAAATGTTTTCACACCAGTAAATGTAAAAGGGGTTTTACAGCGGTAAAAGAAAATGAGAATTTTACCCAGCAGTGTAAAATCTCAGGAAGAGACAGAGTTTTGTTTTTGTTGGCTGAATGTATGTTTGGTAAATCCCTCTGAGTGAAAGAGGATGAAGTTTGTATTAGGAATTATATTTTTAATGAATACAAATCTTTGTGTGGATATATAATACTCTGTTCTCAGACAAATTTTTGACGCTTCCCTGTGCACAAAAGATCCTGTGGCAGAGAAACAGAGCATTGCCTCTGTGTGTTTAGTTTTTTTGTTTTTTGGATTTTACCAGAAAAATCCCCAACAGTGGTATCAGAGCTGGTCCAGGCTCTTTGATGGTGACAGAGCTGGTTCAGGCTCTTTAAAAGTGTCAAAGAAGCTGAAGGAAAGAATCTTGTTGCAACAGTAAGTCTTCTCCAGCAACGTGAAGACTCAGCAAAAGGTTTCAGGGATTTCTCAGATTAAGTTTGTTGTGTTACTGTTGAAGACATTGAGTTATTTTAGATACACAGTCAAGTGTTTTGAAAAGTGCAAGAATGGCAAGGTCAAAGAAAAAAGTCTCCAAACCTTCTAATGTTGTGTCCCCCTCTTCTATTAAAATAGAAAACAATCTATTTGAAAGCATTCTATTTGAGGTTCCATGGTTCGATGGAAACTTTGATATATGGGAAATAAAAATGAGGACTTTCTTAAAGTCTGAAGGGATTGAAATTTGGGAATCAGTGATTGATGATAGCAAGAAGGATAAAGAATCCAAGGAGTACAATGCAAAGGCAACAAAGACTATCTTGGATGGACTCCCTGATTCTATAAAGAAGAATCTAGGAAAATATTCATCAGCAAAGGAGATATGGGACAGACTTCATGACCTTCATGCAAAGGGAGCACTGACCATGACCATCAGTGAAGAAGAAAATTTTGAACCCATCATAGAAGCTGAATGTGAGAAGGTTGACCTCATTAAACTTCAAGTAAAAGAAAGGGATGAAGAGCTCGTCAAGCTTAAGAAAGAGCTTGATCAAAGCAAGAGGAAACATTATGAAGAAGTCATATCCATGACAAATCAGTTGAATAAAGCAAAGAAGCAGGAAGATATTTTGTCAAGTCAACTTGAACAAAGGCACAAGAGAGTGAACAAACTTGTAGAAGAGATTGGACAGTACAAGGTAGAGGTATCCTCCCTTAAGTCTGAACTACAAGAAGCCAGGAAGCAGGCACAAGGAGCTGAAAAGAAAATGGAGAGCAGTCAAGCAGAAATCTCCAAAATGAAGTCAGAAATTATCTCCCTTAAAATAGTAGCAGCTGAAGCTACTCGTAGCAAGGAAGAAACTGAGGAACAACTTACAAAGAAAAATAATGAGTGTGAAAGATTGGAAGAAGAGATAGTCCTCCTCAGGAAAAAGGTTGAAGGGATGAACAAAATCATGAAGAGCTCTCAAGCCTTGGATGACATGCTCAGCTATCACAGATCTCCATCTGATAAATCAGGACTTGGGTATGTAGGTGAACCCTCAAACAAGAATGAAAATGCTTTAAGCAAAGGAGATGTGAAGAAGCCAGAAAGAAATTGTGATGCTCCTAGTTTCAGCAAAGGCAAGGAGAAAAATGAAGGCTACAATAGAAGAAATCCTACTCCAAGCAGAAAACCAGCTCCAAGAAGAAATGTAGCTGATGTCAAAGAGGTAAGAGGCAATGGTTATCATCAAAGGATCTCAAGGCAGCAAGGCTTCAGAAGTACATCAAGGAAACCTCCATCTCCCAGGTACCAAAGTTCATTTTATGGTTATTGTTACTCTTGTTCAAACTTTGGTCATATGGCAAAAGACTGTAGAGCATTTCATAGAGATAGATGTTATGGTGTCAGACAACCTCCAAGAAATAATTTTACAAGAAGAAATCATGAATTCTTATTCATGAACAATGTAGAATGTTTCAAGTGTCATAACATTGGGCATATGGCACGTGATTGTAACTTAACATGGGCTCTTACGCAAGCTAGACCCATGCAAAAGAAGAAAGTTACACAAGTATGGAGAAAGAAGGAAATACAGTCTGAAAGTCCCTTGAGTTCTCAAGCTGATCTAAGTTTCTTTTGAGAAAACTTTGCTGAAAGAAAACAATGCATACAGTTAAGGGGAGCCTGTAATTTTTTTATCATTATTGCTGAACTGTATTAACAGTCACTCTTTGATGAAGATCTTCTTATAGGGGAGAGATATGGAATTAAATATGCCATAAAAGAAGAAAAGTCTGCAGGGCATGGAGATTGCGTGGAGGATGTATTGCAGCGCAACAGAGCGCAAATGAAATTTTTTTTGTTAATCCCTCTGAAATGTAATACGCAGCGGTGTTGAAAAATGTAATTTTTTTTTATCACATATGCAATGCAATATGCACAGAAGTGCGGAGAAGGAAAAGGGGCAGCGTGGAAACTTTTGTGTGTGGAGCACATGGATTAGAATGCACAGCAGCATGGGAATTTTTTTTGTGGAGCACATGCATTGAAATGCATAGCAATGGAATGTAGTTTTCCTTTTATGTAATATGAGAGAATATACTCACAACAGAGTGAGTGTAATACACAACAGATGGAAATGTTTTGTATTGGCAATGAAAACGCAAAGCAGTGAGAGGAAAATGAGAAGAGGGCAAAACGCAGCAGAGCGTAAATGCCCAGTGTTTGAGAATGCAATGAAATTTTTCACACAGCAATGAAAAGGGTAATGTAAGTCTTGTTTTTGTTGTTGGAGAATATGTAGTAAAAACACACAGCAATGTGAATATGAAAAATGCAGCAGCATGAAGTTTTTTTTGTTGAAGAAACGAAATGTAATGGGCAGCAGCACATGTAAAAGAAATTTTTCTTTACAGCGGTAAATGTAAATGCAGTTTTTGTTGTTTGCATCTGAAATGCAAGTGAGACACAACAGCAATGTGATTGTAATCAATGAAGGGGAGCAGGCAGCAGCGTGAAGTTTTGGTTGTTGTTCATTGTGAAAACAACAGGAAGGGAATGCGCAGTAGCGCAAGTGAAATGTAATGCAAAGAAAACACAACAGCGTGAAATCTTTGCAGTTGTTCTGTTGAGAAAACAAAAGGCAATACGCTGCAGCGCGTATGTGCTAAATGAATGTAAGAGATAGATTTAAGTGCCTCTGAAGAAGGCATGTTGGAGAATCCCTCTGTTAAGAGGAAGATCTGTTGTCTTTTGGTGAATCCCTCTGTCAAGAGGAAGATGCTTTTCAGCATAGTGTGGTAAATCCCTCTGTCAAGAGGAAGATGCTTTTTAGCATACACTGGTGAATCCCTCTGTCATGAGGAAGGTGCTCTTCAGCACAGTCTCAGGTGAATCCCTCTGTCATGAGGAAGGTGCTCTTTAGCACAGTCTCAGGTGAATCCCTCTGTTAAGAGGAAGACTATTTTGTTGTTTGTGGAACTGCATCAGAAGCAGTGTTGGTAAATCCCTCTATGTGAGGAAGATATTCTTGTAACAACAGTGTTAGTGAATCCCTCTATGTGAGGAAGTGTTTGGGTATGACTGAATGCCCAGCAGTTGAAATTAAAGGGGAGTGTTGGAATATTAATTCCAACTGCAGGTTGCGGACGCCGAGAGTTGGACAGCGAAGGCAGCACGAAACCGCTCCTCCAAACCACCTGCATTTCGGACCGCTTTTGAGGTGAGAGCAGTTTCCGTACGCTCGCCTCCGATGCAATCATTTTTGGACGCGTGGTCCTCTGTATACGTCAGCAGAACTGACATTTCGGAGCCTAACGTTCAGCAGCAAAAGGCCTCCCGAAATCTCCGTCCACCGTCCGATTTGCTTCGTCGTTCTCCGCCGTCCATCAATGAAACCTGCATACCTGCATACGAGCCTGCAACGAATTAAATACATTGCGTGGAGTGAAATAAAAGTTTGTTTGACCGCCAGTCCTGTCTGCAAAGGAATTAAATGGAACTCTTCCTAATTCGTAGAAAGTTGGTAAATATTTATGTTTTTTCACGGCATGTATTATTATCATATCCTTTTTAAAATGTATACGATATGCCTTCATGTAGTTGACTTTTTTTTAAAGGGAAACAAAGGAGTTTTGCATAGAAGCGCAATGGGTTAATGAATATACAACGAATGTAACAAAACGAGCTTGCTGCAGCGAAAAAGCAGGTGGTGTTGCACAGCAGTGCAAGGTGCAAAAAAAAACGAATGCATATATCTCTTTTGTAATGTTTTTTTTGTGTAGACCACGCATTGTGAGCATGTTGTAAAACGCACAGCAGTGCGAAACATAAAGACCAGGTTTGAAATGTAAGTTTTGTTGGTTGCTCAAACAAAGGGAAGAGCGAGTGAAGAATTGTATGGTGGGAGTAAAATCATTTTTTTTTGAATGTAATGTAAAACTTACTGCAGTATATGTAAAATGTTTTCACACCAGTAAATGTAAAAGGGTTTTACAGCAGTAAAAGAAAAAGAGAATTTTACACACCAGCAGTGTAAAATCTCAGGAAGAGACAGAGTTTTGTTTTTGTTGGCTGAATGTATTTTTGGTAAATCCCTCTGAGTGAAAGAGGATGAAGTTTGTATTAGGCATTATATTTTTAATGAATACAAATCTTTGTGTGGATGTATAATACTCTGTTCTCAGACAAATTTTTGACGCTTACCTGTGCACAAAAGATCCTGTGGCAGAGAAACAGAGCATTGCCTCTGTGTGTTTAGTTCTTTTTGTTTTTGGGATTTTACCAGAAAAACCCCCAACAATGGTCAACATGACCCATTCGTCTCAGCCATCAAATGCTGTTCGCTGTTCTGGACTTGGAAAATTCTATGATTGAAAAGGAGTAATGGCGACAGTACATTCTGGAAAATGTTTGACCTACATCCCCGTTGAGTCTTCTTATAACAGCTGTAAAGTGAAAAAGAGGGATAAGCTTTATTGGCCAAGGAAAGAAAGAAAAAGTCATCTAGAATAGCAGAAAGTCAAACTGGAAAAGGAGAAAAGTATTCTAAAAGCAAAAGAGAAGGTGATGCTTACTGTGCATGTAGAGCTTTTAGGCTTCCTAGCCTTTTCTTGCCTTCTTTGAACAGCTGGGTAGACCTGTTTGAGGGAGGAGACAGCTCTATATTTGTGGTCTAGAGAAGTAGTTGAGGGGTTATATAGTTCATTCTTGGAGACACTGTTAGCAGTGGAAAGTCTCTCATTCTTTCATCCACAGGGTCTTGACTACAACCTCTACTGCAAGCAAGGATCTGAATGGCAGCCTGTCACCTATCACTCATTATGATGTAGATAATCTCTTGGGTAATAAGTAATTTGAAATAGTTATGCTTCATCTTAACTCTCTAAATCTCTTGGCTTTGTTGATCTAATTGTTTTCAATGTTCATAATTTAGTGTGGTTTTCATGCATTTACTTTGAAGTTACTTCACTTAAAATGCACTTTCTTTCATGCATTGATTGTTTATTTTCACGGTTATAAGTATCTCTGGAATCTGATCTCAGCCATTAAAAAACTATCATATAAATTTATCCTCACTCTTCACTGTTTTTGGACTGCCTGAGTGATTTTTAGTGTGTTGATTGCCTCTGGAATATGTTCAGAAATATTAGTTTGACAGCAGCATACGGTCATTAGAGATGCTCCTTTGACACTAGAACACTATCAGTCTGAAAGAATAGGCCTTCGAAATGCGACAAGGGTTGGTTTCCCTTTGGTTGTTTGCAAGTTTACTTGTGCAGGTTTCTGTGATAACAGACCCCATATATACCCCCATTAGGGTCATAACACATACAGATACTTTAGTTTTAATGGATATATAAGGGTTAATTGAGATTGGGATATTTTTTTAGTAATAAATTTCATTGTAAAGTTGAATTAATATGTTACTATCTAGTACTGTTTTATTATATAGATACCTTTACGTAATATTTATTAATTGAAAGACATATACGTCCATTGGCACATCTAATTTCTAGACTTCAAGAAATAAAGGTTTTATTTGTTGAACACATCGTAATGTAGTCTTTTTCCATATTTCATTGGTATGTACATAAGTGATTTATCTAGTTTATACTTTATTGGTATGTGCTAAAGAAATCTATCTACTTTATAAGTTATCTAATCTATTTAGTTTATTGGCATGTAGTCAAGCAAATTGCAATTCATGTCTCCAATGGGACATCTAAAAGATTCTCTTTGCTGAACACGTCATAATGTATTGTTTTTCCATACTTTATTGGCATGCACTGATGAAATTTATCTAGGTTATAATCTCTTCAACAAGTTAGGTGCATTGCCTACTCTGAAATATGCACTTCATGTGGGCTGGTTAGTTTTCTCTATATATTTCATCTCTAGAAAAGTAACCTATGTCATGACTCACAATTTATATTTTGTTTGAAATATTGACCAGGTATTATATACCATTGGACGAGATCTTGATTCACAGAATAGCATCCTTGCTGAAAGCCCTATGTTGATTACAATGCCTCTTATGGTATGTTATTTTCTATTGTGGAATTTTGTCCAAAGTACTCAACGAAAAGCTCAATAAAGAGAATTGCTTACCATTTTATCCATTTAAGAATTATTAACATTAAAATTGGCCTATTCGGAAGTTAGAATATGACCCAAGAATTAAATAAGATTAGATTAGAGATGGGACAGGGTCAAATGGTAAGTTATTCAAGTGGAAAACAACAAGTCCTGTGTTACAGATTGACTCTCTGTTGTAGCTGCTACAACACCCTCGAAAATTTTGACCTGTACCCAATTTCAGAGCTTTCCTTGATCTTCTTGGTTGTTGTCGCAAACTTTGAAACTCATTTCATTTGTTGCAAGATGGGAAAAGTGTCGTCTTTTAGCATGTTGGCTATTGTATCCTGTGTATAAGCCTGTTTTGGTGGTTCTAAGAGGTCATCTTTGTGCAAATGAGTTGTTCTAACCTTGTAAGTACCCGTTGCACTCATTTCCAAAGTTTTGAGCACTATCGTACAAGTGTCGTCATGGTCACCGCAAAGTACATCTTTGGTGTCGCACTTGTTGTAACTTGTCATAAAGCAGGCGTACAGAGGGAAATGCTTTGTTCATGTATTTGGATGATCTATGTTGTCGTGTTGTCAAATATTCTAAGTGTGTGATCACAGTCAAAGTTCATTGCCATTCACATCGATCTCACTAATCCCACACTTAGCCATTTTCAGAAAAACTTCCTGACCGGGCAACCTAGCTTCACCGGGCGTCCCTTGAGAAGCGAATTGCGGAGTCTCAGTCCTCTAGTTGTGACCTTGCTGCTTGGGACTGCGCAATGCGCAGTTCCTACCTCCCAGGACTGCTGCACTGTGCAGTTTTTGTGCCCAAGCCTCAGCCTTCACCTCCAGAATTGCGTAGTCATTTCTCCCAGCTTGGCCTCCACTGAGCACTGCACAATCATAAGCCTCAAGCTCATCCCTTGAGCCCTTGAATTGCGCAGCTCCGCAATAGCCTTGCCTCCCTTATCTCCCAAAACTACGCAGTGTTTCCTCTTAGTGCACATTCCCTTAGCCAGTCCCACTAGCTTCCAAAACTGTGCAGTCTTGTCCCTCAGCCCGGCTTAAACAGCGCACTTCTCAACCTCAAGCCTCAAGCTCATTCCCTGAGCCCTTGAACTACACAACTCCGCAACAACACAGTGAGCTCTCCCAGTGCCCATCCCTTCAGCCTGTCCCACTGGCTCTGGAAACTGTGCAGTCTTCTCCCTCAGACTTTCCTGAACTGCACACTACGCAGTCTCAGGGTTCAAGCTTTTCCTTTGGCTGCTGGAACTGCGCACTATGCAGTCACTGAGTCCCTCTTCCCATCCTGTCACATATTTCGGGCTCAGTTGGTGGATTAGAATGAATCATCTTAGACTAGGGGGTTTTCGGATTGATGTTGTTTCGTCATGAGTGAATTGCAAGAACAAGTACCCTATCATGTCATGACAAGATAATGAAGAAGGAGAAGGAGGGAAGCATACTCAAAGACTCTCTCGCAGCCGAACTTACAAGTTGATCGATCAAGAAAAAGCGAAGGGACATTAGTTTGCAAGACTTGAGATCATTGAAGATTTCTCATCACCAAGCCATGCAGAGGTGGAAAGAAAAGCATTTTCAAGGGCACATCCAACACTTAGCAGCAACAGTGGCTTGACATTAACACATCATCAAGCAATCCATGTCGGCAGTGTCATGTTATGAGTGGTCATATGCCACCTCATTATTATGGATCATGTATATTGCATACAAAATGTATGGTAAAGTGGAAGTCCAAAGGACATGCATGGAATGTAAAGAGTCATGTAAGTTGAAAATTCATAGGAAGTCAAAACATTCATGAGGGTAGTCAAAGAGCCACCCTTGGTTATATATACTCCCTCATTGTATGAGCAAAGGACTTTTCACCTTGGCTCCTCCCGCAAGGCATTAGAGTGATAAGATAATTCTTTGAGGAGCAAGGAGTGGCTCCAATTCTCATTACTGGAGCTAGTGATGTACATTGTAAACATGTGTTGTGGAACTTTTACTTAATAACATAAGCCTTCAAGGCCAACACCTTCTTCATGTAGGGATTATGAATGTTTGTAAGACTATTCTGCGAATGTTTGTGTTTCATGTTTGCTTTCACATGTGCTAAGATAGTTGAACTATTTCGGTTGTTTTTAGTACTTATCTTATTAAGAATGTGTTGTAATGGTTGCCATTGTTGTTCCATCCTTGTGGACTATTCCGCAAGAGATTAGACAGAGCTTTCTTCATTCGTTAGTTGTAACGACCGTCGCATCCTCTGTGGACTATTTCGCTGGATGTTAGACGGATCCTTGTGGTTCGTGTGTGTCCCTTATTGGGTTGTATTACTACCTCTCACTTAGAGAATCACTTTTCTCCCCTCTGTAGTAGAAGAACCTTGACACATTTACAACTGAACACTCACCAACCACACTTTCTTGCTTTTCGAAGATGCCATTGCATCCCTCTCTCTCTTGCTGATAGTTAGAGCCAAGGCATATCTTTAATATATATGGCAACCGGGCTGAATCGGCTGATATTACAGATGGGGCTCCTACACCAAACGGTATGAGGTCTAATTGAGACTTCACATCGAGGAGACCCCTTGGTTGACAGATTTCCAACACCGTCAACAGTGGCACTAGAAGGAGGGTAGATGACAAGCTGAGCTCGTTGAATCTAGTTTGAACCTCTTATCTAAAATGGCTCATACTCAAATCTTACTCCTGGGGTGTTTCGCTAATTCTTCCCTTTATCAATTTTCAATCCCTGATGAGCCTCTTTATCACTTGTTCCAGTTAAAGTTTGATGGTGAGGATGGAACATCCATATCTGAGCACATTTCTGATTTTCTTAAATTTTGTGAATCCTACGAAATCAATGATGAAGAGTTTGCTTCTATGCTTTTCTCCTCACCCTTGAAGGCTGTGTTAATCAATGGTGCCATACCTTGCTACCTGCTTCCATCCATTCCCTTCATCAGTTCCTCGGGGATCTTCATCAAACCTTTGAAAGGTACAATTGTCGAGATGTTTGTGAAAGAATCAATCTCTTAAGAATGAAGCCTAATGAATCAATCGAGGATTTTTCTGTTCGATTCCTTCGCCTTTGTTGTGAAATTTCTGAAGAAGACATGAATCAGGATTTCTTGAAACAAGAGTTTGAGCGCTTGGTTCTTATCTCTTTACATGATGAACCTGAACTCCCTGATTTTCCTACTTCCCCAACTCTTGTGAGTCATGAGACACCTTAATTTCAAATAAGTAACCTATTATTACTTTTGTTCCTTGTCCTCCTCCTTTTCTAGTCCCAATGCGGGTGCCTCTTTGCGGTGATTGTGAAGTTGAGAAATGTGCAAATAAAATTCTTAATCCACTTTCTCATTCTTCTTCCGTTTCTCATCACTAATATTCAATGGAGGAAATCCCAGAATGGCTCATGAAGCCCATGGGGAAGACTAACTTCCCCATTTCACAACATGATGTTATCATTCATAACTATAACCTCCAATTTGATCTAGATTTCCGCAATCCTCTATCATCTAGATGCCATGACTCTTTCTACTGTGATCTGCCCTGTTATCACCTCCCGCCTACACCTACCGAAAAGTCAGTGAGAAAAACCTTCAACCCCACAAGGTGTGGTTGGTGGTAGGGAACTAAGAGAAGGGGCTGTCACACAGTTTTCGACTCTCTCTGTTCAGGCTATCTCCTAGGTTAGCTAAGGGGGGTGGTCCCTAATGAAAAGTTAAGTTAAAAGTGATATGAGTTTCTAGGAGAGTTGTTAGAGTTAAATTGGATTACTTCAAGATTATGAGCAAGTTCAACAAGCATGATGGGAAATACAAAATATGAAATGAAATATATTCCCAAGAATCATCAACACGTAATTCAAAGATAAGCATGTAAAACCGGTGCCTTAATAACTGCATCAAAATAAACACTTGCTCAAAAGAAACAAACAAGTAATCCACTTAAAACAAGTCAATATTAGATCAATATGAGCATATAAATATTAAATATCACTTGCAACTATAAAGAAAATGGTACTTGGAAAACCTCAAGTAACAAGATAATAAGATCAATAACTCATGAGCTAAATGATCATCAAAGTAGCAAATACATGAAGTAACTTGAAATAGTGTTGCACCAATGAGAATATTCCAAGTACAAGAAAAGCTAATAGTTGCAAAAATAAAGGAATTCACAATACTTGCATAGTAAAATAAATGCTTCTTGAAATAAAAATGATATTTGCAGATAAGACTCAAATAAATCCAAGATAGCATAAATACGAGAATTGCATTTGCAAGTAAAGTTAAGTTGTGATGTAGATGTGGTCTTGGTTTATTTTATTACTTGTATTCTAAAACAAAGTTTCAATTGAACTCCTATCCCTAGACCTCACCCTTGCCCAGAGATCCGGATCTCACAGTGAGGAGTCAATAGGGGTGGAGGGTCCCTAAAGTTTATACAACCAACTTAAGTTGGAGGTTGATTTTAGAGATGCTTGAAAATGAGCCTAAGTAAGATGCTTGAGTAAATGTAAAATGACAATGCTTAAAGTAACTTGTATTAGCAAGTTCAAAGGAAAATTAGAATGGAATTATCTAAATGATACTTGACAAGAAATTTAAATGGAGTTGTATACTTCACAAAATGCTTGAAAGCAAGTAACCAAATGTGAAATTGCAATATTGCTTCCAAATAAACATGCTCCAAAATAACTTATGAATCACTCTGTCAAGTAAAGAGATGGAAATGAGAAAGTGAACTAATCAAAGCTTGTAAATTAAAGTAAGTACTTGCTTGTAACTTGAATGCATGTAAAGAAAATTTGCTCATAAACAAATATTGCAAGTTATAGCTTGAGCAAAAGTAAATTGCATATAAGTGAAAAAGAAATTGAAATTTGCACAATTGCAAGCACTTGAAATTTGCAATAACAAACTAGATAAGTTCACTTGCAAATGGATAAGTAAATGAGAAAGATATGTTAATCCCAAGAATTAATGTGAGTGTTGAGCAATTTAGAACATTAAAGATGCATGCGATTGAATGAAGTGTGAAAGTTTAAACCATGCAAAGTCAATCCACCCAAGAGAAGCTTCCCTCTAAATGGGGAGATAGGATGCCATGGGAGAAATCCCAAGCTTCCCCAAACAAATTATATCTTTTATTAATATTACAATAAGAAGAGGGCCCTTGAAAGTTCTCAACTAAACTTCAAGGAGAGTCTTCACAATAATTAATTAAAACTTGGACAATAGACCCCCTTTCTTGAGAAAGTAATGACAGGATTTCACAAAACTTTGGCAATGGAATACAAGAGAAATTCCTCAAAATAATGTCTTGGAAATGTAGCCTCTTGAGATGATGAAATCTGCCAACAAAGGAAGAGAAAAGGGCAGATTTGATGGCTGTTATGACAAAATTTTGGGACAGCGAATGATCTTCCCTTCAACAAAGATATATGGTAGCCCTTATGCAAGGGAAACAAGGTGAAAGTTTCTTCCAAATGCCCACGGCCCAACAGAGATGAAGGCTGCCCCTTGTTAGCTCACGGCCAGCAGAAAAATCAGTCTTCAATAGCTCCAAAATCAGCGCTAAGGGTCTGCAACAAGTGTTAGTAGTTTCCAAACATGCAATCCCTCAATACTGCCAACAAAGATGAGCAAAGGGTGCAAAAAAAAAGCTCTGATTTTTCTCTGCAAAACCAACCCTCAAAATTAGTGGAAAATAGAGAGAAATATTAGCAAATCATATCTACAAATATTCTACAAAATTAGACCAAGGAATTAGAGCAAGACCCCTATCCTTGCCTAATTTTCAACATGCTCTTCAATAGCAAAATAAAATCAATATGAGCACAAGAGTTTGAGATAAATGATTTAAATAAAATTGACTTGGCTTGTGTGCAAGCTATGTCCCAAAATCCTTGCAAAACCACTTTGTAAAATAAGACTATGAAGGCTCAAAGAACAAATGAGAGCTCCTTTGAGAATATATCAAGAGTGGGTTGGTCTCTCTAAAGACTTCCCCCAACGCTTGCTTCTTTGATCCCAACAAGATGCTCCTTCTACAAAACTTCAATCAAGAATTAGTTCCATATAGATTTAGCAATAAACAATGATAAGAAACTCTAAAGATTTATTTGAAACCAACTAGAGCATTCCATACCTAGAGCATACTGTTGAGTAGGGGTAGTATCAGATGTGCTCTAGCCACGAAATTTGGTGGAGAGGTTAGGGCACATAAGATCTCCAATACCTAGAAATAGTTTGGGCAGATTCTAAACAATTTGGGAGATATTAAAATAATTAATATTTTTAATGGAGTCCCTAAGTCTAAACTTAGGGAAATTAAAATATTAATGTGAATTAATATAAAATTGTGTTAGAATGGTCCAGAAGACATGGATCAAGCGAGATCTAATCATAGCTGTCGATTAGGGACTTAATCTTGGTCGTTGATTTGTCAATGAGAAAAGTATAAGAGGAGGCTTGAGGGTCACTTGGAGAACACACCAAAGTGATCAGTCATTCTATTCTCTAGAGCGGGATTTGCTAAGAGAGATAGAATCAGTGATCAGTTGCAGCGAGGGGCAGTGAGTACGAGGCAGAGAGGTAGGGACAGTGTCAAGAGACTAGCACAGAAGCAGAGAGAGGCAGACGTAGAGCCAGAGGGAGCCATGCAGAGCCCGAAAGGCCTGCGTCATCCATGCAGGGGCTACAGGAGTGACGCAGAGAGCTAGAGAGGTTGCACAGAGCCTCAGTAGGCTGACGCAGAGGCTAGCAAGGCTGACGCTGAGCTTCAGATTGTGCTGGAGAGGGATTTCGTGGAGCAGGCTTTCCGAATACCTGTTTCCGAAGAGAGGTATTGTTGTCAGATTTTTATCTCTGTCGAGTTAGCCAGTTGGGCACCCAGTGTACTCAGAAAAGAACTGCTTAATAATAAAACCCTCAGATAGCTGCACCGGTTTTCCCACATTCGGTTTTTCCAGGGACATTAGTAAAAAAAAACAGTGTCATTTGTGTGCTTGTTTATGTTTCCTTCAGTTGATGATCTGTAATGTGTTGAGCATGCACTTGTGTTGAAGTTTCTAAGTCTAACAATTAGAAACCTTCCATGTACTTTCTGATTTATTCCTTCCTACTTGTTCTGATTAATTAACAAGTTATTTACCACGTAAATACTAAAAATAAGCACAAGTACATGCTCAACACATTACAGAGCATCAACTGAAGGAAACAGAAACAAGCACACAAATGATACTATTATTTTTGGACTAATGTCCCCGGAAAAACCCAATGCGAGAAAACCGGTACAGCTATTTGAGGGTTTGATTTATTAAGCAGTTTCAAAATACAATCTAGGTGCCAAATTCGGCTCACCCAACAGAGAAAAATCTCGGCAGTAGTACCTATCCTTTGGAGACAGATGCTTTGGCTGAAACCCCAGATAAACTCTCCGGCAACTCCTTAGCTCCAATCTGCCCCACGAAAAACCCCAACGTCAACCTCTTCTGCCCTCTGTCAGCTTTCCTAGCAGTTCTGATAGTTCCAGCTGTTCTCGGCAGTTCTGACTTCTACCCTCTATGTCAGCTTTCCCAGCAGTTTCGGCTTCTGCCCTCTACGTCAGCTTTCCCGACAGTTCTGGTAGTTCGGCTGTTCCCAACAGTTCCGGTTTTTGCCCTCTGCGTCAGCTTTCCTGACAGTTCCGACAGTTCTCGGCAGTTTCGGTTGTTCCCGACAGTTCCAGCTTTTGCCCTCTGCATCATCTTTCCTAGCTGTTCTGGCAGTTCCCAACAATTCCAGCTGTTCCCGACGGTTCCGGCTTCTATGCTTTGCGTTAGCTTTCCCGGCTGTTCTGGCAGTTCCCGGCAGTTTCGGCTGTTCCGGGTAGTTCCGGCTTCTGCCCTCTGCGTCAGCTTTCTCGGTTGTTGTGCTGATCCTCCCGACACTATCTCTGCCTCTCTGCTTCTGTATTCACTGCCCCTCAGCTGCAACTCCAGATCACTCTTTCAACTTTCTCAGCAAACCCAACCCGAGAAAGTCGAAATCTTGATCTCTGGGTGTGTTCTCCAAGTGACCCTCAAGCCTCCTCTTATAATTTTCTCGTTCACAAATCAACGACCGAGATTAAGTTCCTAATCAACGGCTAAGATTAGATCTGACTTGATCCATGACTTTTGGACTATTCTAACACAGTTTTATATTAATTCACATTAATATTTTAATTTCCCTAAGTTTAGACTTAGGGACTCCATTAAAATTATTAATTATTTTAATATCCCCCAAATTGTTTAGAATCTGCCCAAACCCTTTTTGGGTATTGGATATCTCATGTGCCTTAGCCTCTCCACCAAATTTCGTGGCTAGAGCACATCCGATGCTACCCCAAATCAACACTCCCTCTTAGCAAGGATTGTGCTCTAGCATTACTCCTTACTGAGTATTACTCTGATCATCTAGCATTGGTCCCTGATGCTAGGTTTGTTGCCCATCATCTGTACTACTGCATCTCGTACTGCCACCCATGGCTCTGCCATTGCCACTGCTGCATCTGTACGATAGCTCCCTCTGCATCCGTGCTGCTGCCCATGGCCCTGTCACTGCCACTGCTGCGTTTGCACTGCATCCCCTCTCATCGTGCTGCCCATAGCACCACCACTGCTAATTGCTGCACTGCAACTCAGTTACTGAGAAGTAAGTCACTGATCTCCCAACTCTGACATCTCTGTCAGGCTAGAGACTGTTGATTTGTGGTGGCATCGGATGTGCTCTAGCCACGAAATTTGGTGGAGAGGTTGGGGCACAGAGATCTCCAATACCTAGAAAGGGTTTGGGTAGATTCTAAACAATTTAGGAGATATTAAAATAATTAATATTTTTAATGGAGTTCCTAAGTCTAAACTTAGGGAAATTAAAATATTAATGTGAATTAATATGAAACTGTGTTAGAATGGTCCAAAAGACATGGATCAAGCCAGATCTAATCTTAGCTGTTGATTAGGGACTTAATCTCGACCGTTGATATGTCAACAAGACAAGTATAAGAGGGGGCTTGAGGGTCACTTGGAGAGTACACCAGATGATCAGTCATTCTATTCTCTACAGCGGGGTTTGATAAGAGAGATAGAATCAGTGATCGAAGATGCAGCTGAGGGGAGTACAGAGAGACAGAGAGGCAGAGATAGTGTCGAGAAATTAGGGCAGGAGCCAGAGAGAGTGACGTAGTAGCAGCCAGGGCTCACACAGGACCACGCAGAGGCAGCCAGGAGCTGCGCAATGCTTCAGAGAGGCCAACGCTGTTGACGCAGAGGGCCAGAAGGCTGACGCAGGCTCATTCAGGGTGACGCAGGACCAGCGCTGGGTAGAGAGAGGCTGACGCAGGACCAATGTTGGGCAGAGAGAGGTTGATGCAGTCCAGAGAGGTAGACGCTGTGGTTTCTAGGGCAGATTGGTGCTGAGGAGCTGCCAGAGGGTTTATCCAGGGTTTTAGCCAGGACATTTGTCTCAGACTAAGAGGTACTACTGCCAAGGAAATTCTCTGTTGGGTAAGCCAGATTTGACACCCAGATTGTACTCTGAAATTACTTAATAAGAAAACCCTCAGATAGCTGCACCGATTTTGCCGCATTGGATTTTTCAGGGACATTGGTCCACAAATAGTGGTGTCATTGTGTTGGCTTGTTTCTGTTTCCTTCAGTTGATGATCTGTAATATGTTGAGCATGCACTAGTGTTTATTTTCAGTATTTACATTGTAAATAACTTGTTAAGTAACAGAACAAGTAGGTAGGAATAAAGCAGTAAAGTGCATGGAGGGTTTCTAATTGGTAGACTTAGAAACTTCAACATTGTATCAGTGCATGGTTGCAGATCACAAGAGAACTAAGGACATCAGCCGAGCGGAGCAATAGCAACAACAAACAGTTGTCCCGAGTGACAGAAGCTGTTTCTAGCAGAGCAACAACAATGGAAGGGTGATGCAGTGCTTGCGTCATCAAGGGTGAGCCAGGAAGAGGCAGTGCAGAGGCTAAGGGAGGCAAAGAGAGACTCACATAGAGCCACGCAGAAGCGAGGAGGGCTGATGCAGTTGGCTGAGGAGGCCGGGTTTCTGGGGTTTAGGAGGTTGTGGGAAAGTTGCAGAGTGGCGCTGGTGAGGTACTATAGTTAGAACAGTATCTGACAGGGCAAGGCCAAGAGGAGGGAGTTGCTACCGAGGGTTTCTAGCCGAGAAATCCGGATCAGTGGTGCGGTTGCATAGACGATCAAAGTAGGGGGCATCTCGATATTGATAGAAGGATTTTCAGGAGGGAAATCGAGACTTAGAGAGAGTCACATCGAGAACTTCCAGGACGGAAGTAGAAGAGCATCATGGTAGTACACGGAGTAAGAGACTAGGACAAGCTAGATGGAGCGTCAAACTTCACAGTCTGGAAGACCAAAATCTTATCCATACATGACAGAAATCGTGTCAAGTAGTTCGCCTTGAAGACGATAGCTATCCAAGTCGACCTAGCTGGGAATGACAAGTACGAGGAGGCAATGGCGAGGTCCAAGAGCATCATCCTTGATGGGGTCAAGGACCATGTAGTACCACACATTGCCGAGAAGGAAACGACAAATGAGATGTGGGAGGCCCTAAATAAATTGTACCAACATACTTCTGTGCAGAGAAGAATGTTACTAGAAAATCAATTGAGGTCATATCAGATGAAGAAGGGAGAATCGATTGACACCTTCCTCGGAGGATTGAATGAGATCCAAGATCAGTTGACTGCTACAGAAGCCACGCCGGATCAGGAATTGATGGTGAGGACAGCCTTGAATGCAGTCTCAGAAGACTGGGAGGTATTTATCCATAGTGTACTGGGCAGAGGGATATTTCTACCTTGGGATGAGATGTGGGTGGCTCTTCGCCAAGAAGAGATTAGACGACAATCAAAGGTGGGAAGAAACAGTAAGGGGATCAGAGTCAAAGAGGAGGAAGATGTTGCGCTAGCATTTGAGGGAAAGCAAGAAAAGCGGAAGAAGAAGGATCTCTCGAAGATCAAGTGCTTCCACTGTGGGGATCTGGGTCATTATGTGACCCAGTGTCCAAGGAAGAAGAGTAAGGGAGAGTCTTCCAAGACTAAGGCATCGCCAACAAGGGCAGAGAAGGAAGTAGAGACAAACAATGATTGTGCTATGAGTGCACACTTACCACTTGAGCAGAAGTGGGGAGACGTCGAGTTGTAGTCAGGCGGATTACAGGCGACGAGGGGCAAGATCCTCGAGGTACCCAGCCTCTTGGATTAAACCTTGCTACCCTAAAGAGGAGTAGCAAGACTGGCTGATGTCGGTAGAGATGGATGCGGATGAAGCGACAGAGAGAGCTACAGTGCAGGAGTCCCGAGATAGCACGAGGCTAGCAGGCTGCAATAGTGCGAGAGGCACGGGAGTGTTGCACTAGTGCAGGATGGCACAGAGAGGTGTACAATGGTGCGAGATGCAGGGAGTTGTTGCAGTAGCGTAGAGGTCACAAAGGGAGCACTTGTCAGCGGCAGAGGGAGCTTCAGCATCAGGAGGGTTTCTAGCCCAACAGAGAGGTCAGAGTTGGAAGATCAGTTACTTACTTCTTAGTAACTGAGTTGCAGTGCAATAGTGGGCAGCACAATGCAACATGATGAGAGGAGTTGCAGTGCGGATGCAATGTTGGGAGAAAGGACCAATAGCAACACGGATGCAGAGGGAGTTGCAGTACAGATGCAGCAGTGGCAGTGGCAGGGCCATGGGTAGTAGTATAGGATGAAACAGTGCAGAGGGTGGTGGGCAGCAGGCCTAACATCAACACAGGGACTGATGCCGGATGATTAGAGTAATGCTCAATGAGGAGTATTACTGGAGCACAATCATCGCTAATAGGGAGTGTTGATTTGTGGTAGCATCCAATATGCTCTAGCCACGAAATTTGGTGGAGAGGTTGGGGCACATGAGATCTCCAATACCCAGAAAGGCTTTGGGCAAATTCTAAACAGTTCAGGAGATATTAAAATAATTAATATTTTTAATGGAGTCCCTAAGTCTAAACCTAAGTCACCGGATTCGTCCTAAACCCCCTGCGAATCCCGAATCCGGCGAATCTGACACGATTCGGTCCAGATTCGTGTCCAAATCACAGGACACGTCGTGTCCGAGGGCGTGTCGCGATTTCAAAAGCGTGTCGCGATTTTAGGACACGTGTTCGGTTTCCAGGACTCGCTAAGCTCAGCGTGGGAATGAAAAGGGCGTGTTTGCTCATTAAAATTGTCATTTGGCAAGTGATTTGTGCTGTTGGCAAGTGATTTGTGCTGTTGGAGCAAGGAGTAAAGCATTTTGGCAGCTTCATGATCAAGTCTAGGCGCTAGTATTGATATGCTATTCATGGTAATGTTAAATTCTTAAAGTAAAAGTGACATTCTTCTTAATCTTCATTTTCATCCTTTTACTTAAATTTTTAACATTACCATGAAATGACTCAGGATGTTTGAGAGTGGTTTCGGCCTCATTGGATTTCATATGGAGAAAGTAGAATTTTAGATTTCATTCAAAATCCAGCAGACTTATCAGTTTTTCAGGATTTTAGGATTGGGGGATTGCAATGTTTCCATTGAATTTTGTCATGTATTAGGGTATGGAACTCGTATTTAATCAAGAGCACCAAACCAAGAGCTTCTGAATATGTCGCTCCCGCTCCCATTTTCGCTCTCGCTCCCCACTTTCGCTCCCACTCCCAAGTAACACTATTCCTGATGATATGGGTCTGGATACCACTGTTGAGTTGGCATTGGCCAACATGGATCTCAATGATCCAGTGCTAGAGCCTGTTAGATTTGATGACTTAGAGGGGTCAACCTCCATACCAGTAGATGCAGAGGCGACTATGGATATAGTGGAGTAGGAGGATGTAGAGGAGAGCAGTGGGGACCATGATGATGGGGACTGTGATGCTGATTCTGATGCTGATTGATGCCTTGAGGCTTGTATACCTGTAGTTGTTTTATATTTTCTATTTCTATTTGCCATTGGCATTGCACCAACACTACCTATGTAACACACTGTGATTTGATGACTTAATGAGAAAACTAAAGTTGTCAGTGTGTTTATCTTACTATCTTGTAGTTGTAAGTTGTCTTTTAGTTATGAATTATGAATCATGATTTATTTTTTTAATAGATTTATCATTTATGTGACCAGTACCATTGACATTTATTTGAATTTTGTATGTACTATGCATGCTAATAGGTATAGATGAAGATCTATGTTTGAAATCAATAAATTTGTATCATTAATTAAAATTTGTGTAAGAAATATGATAATATCTAATTTTTAATATATATATATATATATATATATATATTTTAATAAAATAATATATAACGTGTCCTAACGTGTCCTATTCCGGGGGGTCAGCGTGTCCGAATCCGACACCACGAATCTCGAATCCTACGTGTCCCGAATCCCCCTGTCAGGTGACTTAGGTCTAAACTTAGGGAAATTAGAATATTAATGTGAATTAATATGAAACTGTGTTAGAATGATGGTCCAAAAGACATGGATCAAGCCAAATCTAATCTTAGCCGTTGATTAGGGACTTAATCTCGGTCGTTGATATGTTAACGAGAAAAGTATAAGAGGGGACTTGAGGGTCACTTGGAGAGTACACCAGATGATCAGTCATTCTATTCTCTAGAGCGGGGTTTGCTAAGAGAGATAAAATCAGTGATCAGAGTTGTAGATGAGGGGGATTGAGTACAAAGAGATAGAGAGGCAGAGATAGTACTGGGAGATCAGCGCAGGAGCCAGAGAGAGTGACGCAGTAGCAGCCAAGGCTCACACAGGACCACGCAGAGGCAGCCAGGAGTTGCGCAGTGCTTCAGAGAGGCCAACGTTTTTTACGCAGAGGGCCAAAGGCCGACAAAGGACTTCCTGAGGCTGACACAGGACCAGCACTGGGCAGAGAGGCAGACGCTGGGGTTTCTGGGGCAGATTGGAGCTGAGGAGCTGCTGGAGGGTTTATCCAGGGTTTCAGTCGGGACATTTGTCTTATATTGATAGGTACTACTGACAAGTAAATTCTCTGTTGGGTAAGCTGGATTTGGCACCCAGATTGTACTTTGAAATTGCTTAATAAAAGAACCCTCAGATAGCTGCACCGGTTTTCTCGCATTGGGTTTTTCCAGGGACATTGTTCCAAAAATAATGGTGTCATTGTGTGTTCTTGTTTCTGTTTCCTTTAGTTGATGATCTGTAATATGTTGAGCATGCGCTAGTGTTTATTTTCAGTATTTACATTGTAAATAACTTGTTAAGTAATGGAACAAGTAGGTAGGAATAAATCAGTAAAGTGCATGGAGGGTTTCTAACTAGTAGACTTAGAAACTTCAATAGAGACACTCCCGATGCAGAAGCTCCCTTTGTCGCTGACAAGTGCTCTCTCTCTGACCTCTGCGTTGTTGCAACAACTCCCTGCATCTATCACCGTTGCACACCTCTTTGTGCCATCCTGCACTGGTGCAACACTCTTGTGCTTCTTGCACTATTGCAGCCTGGTAGCCTCGCGCTGTCCTGGGAATCCTGCACTGTAGCTCTCTCTTCCACTCCATCCTCATCCGTCTCTAATGACATCCGCTAGTCCTGCTACTCCTCTTCGAGGCTCCCGTAGCCAGTTATAATCCAAGAGGTTGGGTACTTCAAGGATCCTGCCCCTCATCTTCTATAGTCCTCTTGACCATAGCCCGATGTCTCCCCACTTTCACTCAAGTGGTGTGTGTTCTCATGGCACAGTCATTGTCTGTCTCCACTTCCTTCTCTGCCCTTGCTGGCGCTGCCTTGGTCTCGGAAGCCTCTCCCTTGCTCCTTACTCGGACATTGGGTTGCATAATGACCCAACTCCCTACAGTGGAAGCATTTGAGCTTGGAGAGGTCCTTCTTCGTTCGCTTTTCTTGCTTACCCTCAGATGCTAGGGCAACATCCACCTCCTCCTCCTTAATTTTGATCCCCTTGCTGCTGCTTCCCGTCTTGGTCACCCTCCTGATCTCTTCTTCGTGAAGAGCCACCCACATTTCCTCCCAATCTGGAAGGGTCGCCCTGCCCAGTATGCTCTGGACAAACATCTCCCAGTCTTCTGAGATTGCATTTAGGGTTGTTCTCACCATCAACTCTAAATCTAGTGTGGCCCCTATGGCAGTTAGCTGATCTCGGATCTCCTTCAATCGACCGAGGAAGGTGTCGATCTGTTCTCCCTTCTGCATCTGGTATGACCATAGCTGATTTTCTTGGAGCATCTTCCTTTGCATGAAAGTATGCTGATATAACTTGGTCAGGGCCTCCCACATCTCCTATGTCATATTCTTCTCGACAATATGTGGTACTATATGATCCTTGACCCCGTCAAGAATGATACTCTTGGCCCTTGCCATTGCTTCCTCATACCTGTCATTGTCAACTGGGTCAACTGGGACTGCTATTGTCTTCAAGGCGAAGTGCTTGACACGATTTCTGTCAAGCACGGATAAGATTCTGGCCTTCCAGACTACAAAGTTTGAGGCTCTGTCCAGTCTGTCCTGGTCTCTTACTCTGTGTAGTGCCATTCTGCTGCTCTTCTACTTCCCTCCTGGAAGTTCTCGATGTGACTCCCTTTGAGCCTCGATTTCCCTCCTGGAAATCCTTCTGCTGATGTCGAGATGCCCCCTACTCTGATCGTCTGTGCAACCGCACCACTGATCCAGATTTCTCGGCTAGAAACCCTCGATAGCAACTCCCTCCTCCTTGGCCTTGCCCTATTAGGTACTGTTCTGACAACAATACCCCACCAGCTCCATTATGCAACTTATCCACAGCCTCCTAAATCCCAGCAACTTGAAGGTGAGAGCTCCTAGGCTCTGCGCAGTTCCAGCACCGGCAAACTAGCTCTCTAATCCAATTGCGTCAGCCCTCCTGGCCTCTGCGTGGCTCAACGTGAGTCTGTCTTTGCCTCCCTCAGCCTCTGCGCATCCTCTTCTTGGCCCGAACTTGATGGCGCAGGCACTGCGTCTCCCCTTCCTTGTTGTTTTGCTGCTAGGAACAACTTCTGTCACTCGGGACAACTGTTTTCTGCTGCTGCTACTCTGCTCAGCTGATGTCCTCAGTTCTCCTGTGATTTGCAACCACGCCCTGATACCATGTTGAAGTTTCTAAGTTTAACAGTTAGAAATCCTCTATGTACTTTATGATTTATTCCTTCCTACTTGTTCTGATTAATTAACAAGTTATTTACCATGTAAACACTGAAAATAAACACAAGTACATGCTCAACACATTACAGATCATCAATTGAAGGAAACAGAAACAAGCACACAAATGATACTGTTATTTTTGGACTAATGTCCTCGGAAAAACCCAATGCGGGAAAACCGGTGCAGCAATCTGAGGGTTTGATTTATTAAGCAGTTTCAAAACACAATTTGGGTGCCAAATCCAGCTCACCCAACAAAGAAAAATCTCGGCAGTAGTACCTCTCCTTCGAAGACAGATGCTTCGGCTGAAACCCCGGATAAACACTCCGTCAACACCTCGGCTCCAATCTTCCCCACGAAAAACCCCAGCGTCAGCCTGTTCTGCCCTTTGCGTGAGCTTTCCCGGTAGTTCCAGCAGTTCCAAGTAGTTTCGGTTGTTTTCGATAGTTCCAGCTTCTGCCCTCTACGTCAACTTTCTCGGCAGTTCCTGGCAGTTTTGATTGTTCTCAGAAGTTCTGGCTTTCGCCCTCTGAGTCAGCATTCCAGGCAGTTCCGGCAGTTCTCGGCAGTTCCGACTGTTCTCGGCAGTTCCGACTTTTGCCCTCTGCGTTAGCTTTCCCGATTGTTCTAGCAGTTCCCGGTTGTTCCGGCTTCTACCCTCTGCGTCGGCTTTCTCGGCTGTTGCGCTGATCCTCCTGGCACTATCTCTACCTCTCTGCTTCTGTATTCACTGCCCCTCAGCTGCAACTCTAGATCACTCTCTCAACTTTCTCAGCAAACCAAGCCCCAGAAAGTCAAAATCTTGATCTCTGGGTGTGTTCTCCAAGTGACCCTCAAGGATTCTCTTATACTTTTCTCGTTGACAAATCAATGACCGAGATTAAGTCCCTAATCAACGACTAAGATTAGATCTGGCTTGATCGATGACTTTTGGATCATTCTAACACAATTTTATATTGATTCACATTAATATTTTAATTTCCCTAAGTTTGGACTTAGGGACTCCATTAAAAATATTAATTATTTTAATATCTCCCAAACTGTTTAGAATCTGTCCAAACCCTTTATGGGTATTGGAGATCTCATGTGCCTTAGCCTCTCCACCAAATTTCGTGGCCAGAGCACATCTGATGTTACTCGAAATCAACAACTTGTATATATTTTCAGTGTTTACATGGTAAATAATTTGTTAATTAACAGAGCAAGTAGGTAGGAATAAATCAGTAAAGTGCATGGAGGGTTTCTAATTGTTAGACTTAAAAACTTCAACACATACTTCTAAATCAAATGTCAATGCAAGGGAGCTCTACATTAACAAATCTACAAGAGCATTTGAAAACAAATTAGATCAAAGCATGAGTAAAAGAAATTATATCAATGATCAACAATTCATCACACTCAAAAAGGAGGAACACCTCATGAATGAAACCCCAAAGTCTTTATTGATATCTCTGAAAGTGTACAAGGTAATAGTGCTTCCGCAAGCACAATAGCTAGTAATAATATGATACAATATGATAGCCCATGGCTCTATTATATAGAGAGTTGGGAGCAAATCCCAATGTAGAAGTGATTAAACAAGTGGCATGAGGCGACAATTCCAAAGAGAAATTCAAATTTGTTGAATGGAGCTCCAATGCCAAGCGTAAAAATTGAATTATGGCAAGTGGACATCATTTTCTTCTTCCCTTATGTGCCAAATTTAAATTTTATGATGGAATGACAAGTGTAGATGGGTGGTAACCCATGTGGGAATAATTTTCCACAAATATCTCCACCAAATATTCTCCCATATCCTCCCAAATGTGCCTTAACTTCACAAATTCGAATTTCCAAGTAAGCAACTTTCTCATTTAATGCCAGAAATTCGATTATGTCTGAGCATGTCCTTTCCTTGATTTTAGGAGTCCACATCACCTTGGGACTTCACTTTAACTCCATAATTTTGCACCTCATTTCCACAACATTTAGCATGTGTGGATATTTATTTTTCAACATTTATTTAATTTCTGGCTTAATTAATTGCCAGATTTTCCACTAAACTTAAGAAAAGTGGGTTTTCAGGGTTCAAACTACATTTTTAACCCCTCAAAGTGTGTAATAGTAAAAAGTTGAGGGTGAGAGGTGCAAATTTTATTACTCATATCCCATACAACTTCTCTAGACATCACTTATTGTATTACAAATACAATTTTATTAGCAATTTCTGCAGTGCATAAAATCAAAAAAATTAAAAAATGACTACGTAGACCTAACCAAATTTCATGAATTTTTTTGTGTGATCTAGTATGGTAACCATCGCCTCGACTTTGGGGTAAAAAGTGAGTGAAAAACCCCAGAAAATTATTCGCCTCTAAAAATGAAGGAATAATTAACCAGATAAAAAAACACTCCAAGGTGTACTCGTTTTTTGATCGAGTCCCAACATCTTAGGCCTTTTACAGACTCAAAACTCATCATTACTAGTATTACTTATTACAATTCCCCGCAGGGTGTGGAATTTGGGTACAAGAAAGATGATGAGAAAATAGAAGTAAAGTTAAAAAAATCTGTTGACTGATGATATCAGATGGTACAAGTGTCCTCTGGATCATCCTTGAGCATGGAGTCTTCATATAATCATCAGGTGCCACTCTAGTTGTCAACATTTGGCTCCACATGGGGATGCATGCTAGATATGAAGTGATAGTGTGCAAGAATCTGGAATCTACATCCATTGACAAAAGACATATATCAACAGTATCCATTCAAAATATCATCAAATGAAATAAAGTACAAAAATGAAGAAATTGAAATTTATTCTAAGAGCATAAATGACAATTTATTCATGAAATAAAACTAATTAAACAAAAATGACAAGGGATAGACTAAGAAATATGATACAAAAAGATGCCCCATGGCATCAGATGTCTTTGGTGAAATCCTTCTTGAGAACCTGCCTACTCACAAACAAGTCCATAGGTTCTTTCTTTGATGTGTGCCTTGTCCAATTTTGACTATCTTGGGACTTTGACTTGCCCCAATATTAACCTGTTTATGGCCATCAGATATACCAAACCTCTTCCTTTTCTTTTTTCGACTATTGATGCGTTGAGGGTTGATCCTGCTCAAAACTGGTGATTCATTTTTTATATCTCTTTTCTTTTTTTCTTTTCTTCTTGGTTAGTTGTGATGGTGATGATGATGCAATTATTGTAAATCCTATTGCTTTGTCTTGAAAATGCATTGATGGAAGATTTGAAGTACCCAATATTTTTGAGCTATGCCTAATTTCTTCGTTTTGAATCTGTTCTGTTAAGGGGGGGAAGAAAAGATGCCAACACTGCATCACTTCCTGTCTAGCATGATCTATAGATAATCTCATTGTTGGGTTTCCTTGGATTGTCAGCATGATATATTTTCTCTAACTCCCAATCAAGTTTGACAAAGGTATTATCAAGCATGGGATGATGGCATATGGTAATGTAATATCCCTAACCCAGAATATTCCTCAAACCCCAGCAAAAACTCCAACCAAATATGTGCAAATGATATAATAACCCAAAAGTGATAAAATAACAGTGGAACAACATATAATAATGTAAACCGGAAATATAAGCAGATACACAAGAAATGCAACGAGAAATGCTAAGCCATTTTATTATACTTAGCAATAAAATGAGTAGAAGAGGTGATTAGACAGATGGCACCTCGACTTGCACAAGGCAAGTGAAGAAATATTCTCCGAATGACAAGAATGGCCTTCTCTGCGTGGATGCTGCTGCTGCTAGTAAACAAATGATGATTTGGGGCTGCTCCCCTCCTCGGAAAAAGTTGAAACTCTGGATTCGGGCTCTACTCAAGAAACCCAGAAAAACCCAGAAAGATTTCCTGGAATGGCCGACCCCCGAAAAACACCCTCTTGGGGTTCTGCGCAGTTCCTCAATGCCTTGCACTGCCACTGAAGAAAACCCCTCTAAATTCTGCCTGAAACACTGACTGAATTCCTGTCAAAAATCCTCCAATGAGATAAGAGTTGGACCCCTGCTCAATCTCCCAGCATAACTCCACCTGCAAGACCCCAATCCAGCACTACAACCAAAAAGAATTGCGTCTCTCTCCAAGTGCTGTGTAGTCCTCCAGAATGCTGATGAAACTGTTGCTGAAATGCTGATAAAACTACTGCTGAAATACCGATAGAAATACCTTGCCCGAGCAAGCACTCGAAGTCCCCCGGGGCTAAGGGTGAGATCTCCGAACGGAGGCACTCAATGAACTAAACCAGTTTTGATAATATTGGTATCGGGAAAATATCGGCGAGGGTCCAGAAAATATCTTATCGGCAATATCGGCGAAAATATTGGCAAATATCGGCAAGCATAAAAAATACATAATATATTCATTTTTTTAAAGATTTTTAAACATATAAAGCAATAACAACATGAAATAAACACATTGGCACATAAATATGAAGAAAACACTGATATATGTGATGTCAAATAGAAATGTTACATCAAAGGCGATACCAAATCCTGCTGATCCCTGATAATTGTCCATTCAAGGACTCAAATGTGGAGAACCAAATACAAAATAACATCACATATATAAAAGTATCTCATCATCATGAGTTATATGTAGCATAACAAATAAAACTAGCAGCTATCTATGTGAAATCACTGCCCTCTGCCCCTTTTACGAGAAAACATGATGGGCTGTTTGCCAGGCCTGCCCCTAGTAGTAGGAGGCCCTGACCCTACCTCTGCACCTAATGTCAAATAATGAGTGCTAGGTATGGGGCTATGCTCTCCTATATCTATAGCAGATGGTGTTGATGCCGATGCTCCCGCAGTGTCCTCCTCCTCCTCCTCCTGCTCCTCCTCTGAGTGTTGCTGCTCCTCTGACTCCGAGTCCTCCTCTTGCTGCCACTGCTCTAATGGATCATCTGCCACTGGCTCTAACCATGAAGGTGACTCCTCCAAGAGGGGCTCCTCAGACTCCACCCTCCACGGAGACAATACATCAATATTGTCTAAGCTAAGTCACATGACACGAGGACACGAGACACAGAGGACACGTAAATACGAGTATTCAATACGAAATGCAACGACCTGAAAACAAGACACGGGGGACATGTTTTATATATATATATATATATATATATATATATATATATATATATACCGAAATATAGTTTTTTATCCATATTAAATTGCAAGTTGTAGCTTATCTAATCAAATTAAAATATAATTACTTCTCAAAGTTCATAGTTCACTTTAAAAAAATAAATAGAATCAAAATTTACTATTTAGAAATTAGAATGTGAGATGCCTGGTCTTGATTCATGAATATTCAATGTTCATTGTTCATGTACAACTTACAAGCACATAAGAAAATAACTAAAGTCTAATCCTATTGATTTCCTCTGCCCCTCTTGCGAGAAAATGCCATAGCTTTCCCTTTCCCTCTAGATGTAGATGCTGGTGCTGGTGGAGTTGACAGTGGAGTTTGCTATGCTCTAGAAGCTGAAGAACTAGAAGTAGGAGCTACAGGAGGTAGACCACGTCCTTTATTGGTGGCAGGGGTAGCCCGGGCAAGTGGTGTCACCTGGAAATATTACAATCTCCCAATCTTGAAATCTTAAAAAACTGATAAGTCTGCTGCATTTTGAATGAAATCTAAAATTCTAATTTTTCCATATAAAATCCAATGAGGCCAGAACCACTCTCAAACATCTTGAGTCATTTCATGGTAATGTTAAAAATTTAAGTAAAAGGATGAAAATGAAGATTAAGGAGAATGTCACTTCTACTTTAAGAATTTAACATTACCATGAATAGCATATCAATACTAGGGCCTAGAACGCTCAAACCCTCCTTGGCAGCAACCAGATAGCTCTCCCCTTCATTCTCTAGCAATCAGAAATGAAAATGATATGAAAAAAAACCAAAATCAGATTTTTATAGCTCGTGCAGAAATTTTTTATAGTCACCGGGCGATATTTTTGATCGTCGCGCGACGCCGATATTTCGGAAATATCTCGATATTTTCGGGAGCCGAAAATATCGCGATATTTTATTGGCGATATTTCGGCTCACCGAAAATATGGGGATATTTCCGAATATCGCCGATATTTCAGCGATATTATCAACACTGCACTAAACAGTGCTGCAGACCAGCTAAATAGCCAGCGTGATCAGAAGTCGAAATGACTAGCTCAAAATGCACATAACTGAATGATCCAAAATGAGGGGGCTCCTCTCTATTTTATAGCCTCTGCCTCTCACAATCCCTAGGCTCACCTCCTCCTGCATGCTTCTCCTCTTGCCACGTGTTCTTCCCTCTTGCGCAGTCTCTCCATGTGTCTGCGTGGGCTCCATTTCTGCGTCTCCCTTTGGCCCCCTTGGCTCCCCTTTAAGTCACAACGTTGTGCTACCTAGGAAGCGACTTTTTATTCTAAAGTGAGTTATGTTCCCCCTTCCTCACTTTTTATTTACAAATAACTATAGAAGGCAAAAATTGAACAAAATCGAATATTCCAATTAGCCATAGCTAATTAGGAATATTACAATCTCCCCCGGCAAAATGTTGCTTGTCCTCAAGCAACTGAAGAGATGGATGCTGCAAGATCCTCTCACTCTCCCAAGTGGCATCCTCATCTGGCAAATTCTTCCACCTCACCAAGAATTCCCGGACCGTCTTGCTCCACAGCTGCCTCTCCCTGGTATCAATGATAGCCTCCGGCTGCAATACCAAATGCCCCTTGTCATCCATGGGTGGTAGCTCATCTGTCACTGTCACCTGCTGCCCCAATGCCTTTTTCAGGCATGATACATGAAAAACGTTATGAATCTTGCTGCCTTGGGGCAGCTCCGGCTCATATGCAACCTGTCCAACCTTGCGTATCACCCTGTACGGCCCATAAAAGAGGGGCTTGAGCTTCTAAACCCCCTTCTGCTTTAGTGACAACTGTCAGTATGGCTGTAATCGTAGGTAGACCATGTCCCCTACCTCGAACTGTCTCTCCACCCGACCCCTGTCAGCATACAGCTTCTGCAGATTTTGTGTTGTAGCCATGTTATCCTTAAGAGCTCGGAGAATATCCTGACTCTCTTGGACCCAAATCTTAGCTCTGGGAGCCTTGCTATCACCAAACATCACGTTAGCAAAAGATAAAAGATGATACCCATATAAGACATAGAATGGTGACATACCAATGGACATGTGATGTGAAGTATTGTAGCAGTACTCCCCTAGATGTAGCCGCCTCAACCATGCTCGCTGCTGCCCACTGACATAGTTACGCAAGTAGCCCTCTAGCCACTTGTTAACTATCTCTGTTTGCCCATCCGTCTGTGGGTGATAACTGGTACTCAGTGTCAACTCCATCTCCACCAACTAGTAAAGCTCCTGCCAAAACCCGCCCATAAAACGACTGTCCCTATCACTGACGATGGTCCTAGGAAGACCATGTAGCCTGAAGATCTCCCTGAAGAACAGCTTGGCCACCTGTGCTGCTGTGTAGTGTGCGGGTATGGCAAAGAAATGCGCATACTTTGTCAGTCGGTCAACGACGACAAAGATAAAATCCTTGCCTTATATCGTGGGCAATCCTGTGATAAAGTCCATTGAAATGCTCTCCCATTTCCCCTCCGGAATGGGTAGCGGCTGCAATAAACCCGCGGGATGGCTCATCTCTCCCTTGTTCCGCTAGCAAACATTGCACTCCCTGATATGCCGGAGTACGTCCTCCTTGAGGCCCTTCCAGGAGAACCTCTCTCTAATGGCCCTGTAGGTTTTGGTAAACCCCTGATGGCCTGCCAATGGTGAATCATGTGATGCCCGAAGTATCTTCTTCTTGAGCTGAGACCCCTCAGTCAAGAAGATCCGATCATTGTAATAGATCATCTCATCGATCACCTTGAACCTGTAATCTGCCACCTGTTTGTCCAGAATCTCACATGCAAACCGATCTTTGTAGTACTCTACCAAGAGTCGAGCCCTCCAGTCTGTATCCAAGCTCATAAGAGACAACGTGGCTGGTCTACGTGAAAGGGCATCTGCTACCACATTGTTGTTACCCTTGACATACTCAATGTCAAAGTCATATGCTTGGATCTTACTGATCCACTTCTGTTGCCTCTCCTGCAACTGCTTCTACTCCAAAAAGAACTTGAGGCTGTTGTGATCAGTCTTCACCCTGAACCTGTTCCCCACCCAATACTGTCGGTACTTAGCCAATGCATGCATGATGGCCAGCATCTCCTTGTCGTATATAGAATGCAACCTCTCGTGCGGAAGGAGCTTCCGACTCTCAAAGGCTATAGGGTGACCTCCCTGCATCAATACTGCGCTGATCCCCTCTCTCGACGCATCACACTCCAAAACAAATGGCTGTGTAAAATCTGGCAATGCAAGCACTGGGCAGCTGCTCATAACCTCCTTGAGCTTGTCAAAGGCTCGCTGCGTTGTATCCGACCAACTGAATGCCCCCTTCCTCGTCAAATCTGTTAGGGGTGCAACAAGTTGTAAGAAACCTTTGACGAACTTCTGGTAGTAAGTACAAATGCTAATGAATCCTCGAAGTTCTGTCACGTTTCTCGGCTCCGGCCAATCTCTGATGGCCCTAATCTTCTCCTCGTGGACCGTCACTCCACTCCAATGATGTGTCCCAAGTATAACATCTCCATCAACCCAAACTCACATTTGGAGAGCTTAGCATAGAACTGCTGCTCCTCCAAGATGCATAATACTGTCTCAATATGCTGGAGATGCTCCTCCCATGTCCTGCTGTAAATGAGTATATCATCAAAGAACACCAACACAAACTTCCTCAGGTGACTACGGAAGATGTGATTCATGCAATACTGGAATGTAGTTGGGGCATTGGTTAGCCCAAAGGGCATCACCAAAAACTCAAAGTGCCCATAATGACATCTGGAGGCAGTCTTGGGAATGTCTTCCTTCCTCACACGAATCTAATGGTACCTTGATCTCAAATCAATCTTTGAGAAGAACCATGCTCCTCTCAACTCATCCATCAACTCATCGATCCTGGGTATGGGGTACCTGTTCTTCAGTGTCCTCTTGTTCAGGGCCCTGTAGTCAATGCACATCCTCAATGTATCGTCCTTCTTCTTCACCAACACCACAGAAGAAGCAAAAGGACTCGTGCTCGGTCGGATGTGCCCAAGAGCCAGCAACTCCTGAATGGCCCGCTCTATCTCGTCCTGATAGGCCTTGGGATGCCTATAGGGGGTGGTGATCACTGCCTGGATGCCCTGCTCAAGCTCGATAGTGTGCTCAAACCCCCGATCCGGTGGTTGTCCTGGTGGAATCTCTCCAAACACTATGGCATACCGATCAAGGATGGATTATATCTCTGGATGTACCGTCTGCCCTGTAGTCCCTGCCTCTGATGCACGCAGTTCCACTGCCCACTCTATGTCTCCCTTCCGGAAGACTGCCTCCATCCGATGAGCCGAAACAGTCTGAGGCGGATATGTGTGCTGTCCCCATATCTTCTCATGCCTCCCTATCTTCTCATCATTCCACTCCATCTCTAGGGTCTTCCAATCTGTCGTGACCTTCCCTAGAGTAATAAGCCATTGAACACCCAATATCATGTTGGTGTCTGGAATATCAACCACGAAAAAGTGGTCAGTCAATGTGTAGGTGCCCATCGTCACTGAAAGCTCTAGAACATGACGAGCACACGTCATGGTCTGATCTCCTGGGACCAATACTAAAAACCCATCGAAGCTCTTTGTCTGAATACCTCTCCGCTCAACCATCTGTGCATCAATGAAGTTGTGGGTTGCCCCACTGTCAACCAAAACTGACACGCGCTGGCCACGTACTGTCCCTCGTACGTGCAGCGTCAGATACTTGGGAACTCCCCACAATGCTGCAAGGGCCCCTCCGGTGGGTGCAAAAGATGCACCGCCTGCTGCTGGTGGTGGAGGTGGCAAAGGTCCCTGTATGGCATGGCTATCTCCTGCCTCCACATCCTCTTCGTCATCCTCTTCTCCACTGCTCTAAGAGAAGACCTCAATAAAACGTGCTTTGCCAACAGCACATCTATGTCCCAGTGCCCACGGCTCCTGACATGTGAAGCACAACCGCTTCTTCTTCAGCTCCCTCTTGACATCATCATCAATCTGCACTCGTCCTGGATTCCCCTTTGGAGGTGGAATCCTCACATCCTTCCCCTTAGATTGGAAAGTCTGTCTCTGGGGGTAAGGTGTCCGGGTCCTGGGTAAGACATCCTGTAAGTCCCGGGTCCTGTTGATAGCGTCCTGGAGTGTGGCTGGTCTAGTGGATCGGACTAGACCCCGAAGTGGCTCTGCTAACCCCTCAACATACATATAGACCCTTCGTGTCGTGGATAGGTCTAGCACCATCACGGAGACCCTCAAGAAATCTGCAATGTAGGTCTCTGGGCTCCCTGTTTGTTTGAGCCTTGTCAGCTCAACGAAATGTTGCCTTGGATCCCTCCGATCAAATCGCTCCATCAGTCTCCTGGTAAACTCGGCATATGTCGTCACTGTGGAGTGCCCCAGTGTAACCATCCCATGAAACCACCAATCCTGGGCCTCGCCATCCAAATGCAATATTGCCACCTTGATGGCCTCTGCCTCTAACATCTGGTTAAGCTGGAAATAAATGTCCAGCTTCTCCACCCAAGACTTTGCCGAACTGTTTGATGAGCCATCAAACGTGGGCAAGTGGAATCTACTCGCTGCACGGTGGGTGTCGCCATCATGGTAATGTCGGTACCCTCTGTGATGGTCGCGGGGTCTGCTATCCCGCTGGAGCTGAACAAAATCTCTGCGAAATAATCGCCCATATGTCCGGGCTCTGCCTCCTGCTAGGCTACGACCCCCGTGTTTGCTCCTAAGAAAGTGGGCATGGTAGAGCGTGTAGGGGCATGTGAGGCTACCTGCTGCGCAGTATCATGCTGCTCTGGCAAGTGATGGGATGCAACTGATCCCTCACCAATCGAAAAAACTTTTGGGCTCTCATGCTGTCTGGCCTCTACTGCTGTGAATCTCTGCCCAATCACCTTAATCTGCCTTGACAGATCCTGCACTGATTTAAGGAGCATATCCGCAAATCTCTTCCTGTCCTCGTCGGCCATCTGTTCTGTGTCCACTACTGGCTCCCTCTGTTCTGTGTCTCCACAGGCTCCACCTTTTCTGCGTCCACCACAGGAACACAATCTCCCTCCCCGTAGGTATTCTCCAACCTACATCCAGTGTCTCTGTACCTCCTACCCCTGTAACAAATGTAGGGTTTTTCCCCTAGTGTCATAGAATGCTAGCTCCACAGGCTGAGCCAGATCTATGCTCTGATACCACTGTAATATCCCTAACCCAGAATATTCCTCAAACCCCAGCGAAACTCCAACCAAATATGTGCAAATGATATAATAACCTAGAAGTGATAAAATAATAGTGGAACAACATATAATAATGTAACCGGAAATATAAGTAGATACACAAGAAATGCAGCGAGAAATGCTAAGCCATTTTATTATACTGAGCAATAAAATGAGTACAAGAGGTGATTAGACAGATGGCACTTCGACTTGCACAAAGCAAGTGAAGAAATACTCTCAGAATGACAAGAATGGCCTCTTCGCGTGGATGTTGCTGCTGTGCTGTTGCTGCTGCTAGAAAACAAATGATGATTTGGGGCTGCTCCCCTCCTCAAAAAAAGCTGAAACTCTAGATTCGGGCTCTACTCAAGAAACCCAAAAAAACCCAGAAAGCTTTCCTGGAATGGCCGACCCCCGAAAAACACCCTCTTGGGGTTCTGCGCAGTTCCTCAATGCCCTGTGCTGTCACTGAAGAAAACCCCTCTAAACTCTGCCTGAAACACTGCCTGAAACCCTGCCAAAAATCCTCCAATGAGATAAGAGTTGGACCCCTGCTCAATCTCCCAGCATAACTCCACCTGCAAAACCCCAATCCAGCACTACAACCAAAAAGAACTGCGTCCCTCTCCAAGTGCTGCGCAGTCCTCCAAAATGCTGATGAAACTGCTGCTGAAATGCTGATAAAACTACTGCTGAAATACCGATGGAAATACCTTGCCCGAGCAAGCACTTGAAGTCCCCCGGGGCTAAGGGTGAGATCTCCAAATGGAGACACTCAATGCACTAAACAGTGCTGTAGACCAGCTAAACATCTAGCGTGCTCGGAAGTCGAAATGACTAGCTCAAAATGCACATAACTGAATGATCCAAAATGAGGGGGCTCCTCTCTATTTTATAGCCTCTGCCTCTCACAATCCCTAGGCTCACCTCCTCTTGCGTGCTTCTCCTCTTGCCACGTGTTCTTCCCTCCTGCGCAGTCTCTCCATGTGTCTGCGTGGGCTCCATTTCTGCGTCCCCCTTTGGCCCCCTTGGCTCCCCTTTAAGTCACAACGTTGTGCTACCTAGGAAGTGACTTTTTATTCTAAAGTGAGTTATGTCCCCCTTCCTCACTTTTTATTTACAAATAACTATAGAAGGCAAAAATTGAACAAAATCAAATATTCCAATTAGCCATAGCTAATCAGGAATATTACAGATAAGTCCATTTGAAGGCTACCACCTAAATCTGATGCCCATTTTCTTGATAGGAGCATTCCTCATGAATCAAGAACATCTATCACAACAATATCCATAGTCATTATTCTATCTGGGTATGGAGCTAGGAAAACCTGTAAATCTTTAATTATCCCACTCACTTCAATTCTTTTAGAATCCATTGAACATATGTTTTGGTAGGGCCTAGATACCCTTAAATTTAGTTGCTCCATGAATTTCTTGGTCACGACATTTGATGAAGCCCCTGAATCAAACATGCAGTTGTGTAAAAGACAATCATTCACTATCAAAGAAACATAAAATGGTAGATGATCTTCGTTCCCCATATAACAGTTCATACTTTTCAATACAATTTCCTCGTCTTCTAGTTTGTCACTAGGCTTTTCTTCCCTTTGAGTAACTTCAATGACGGAGAGTTGGATCCTGTGAGCCTCCAAATCATGCAAGAAAGAAAGAATGAATATAGTAGCTCATGCAGGGGGTTAGTAAGGGAATGTAATTCTAATGAAGTATTCTCCCACTTATATGATGAAGAGGTGAAGCTTCATAAGATGAAATGTGAACATAAACAAAACCCTACTAATGCTCTCCTAGAAGCATATTACCAAAATCATGTAACAAATATCATGCCCATTGTTCTTCAAGAGAAAAGGGAAGAAGAGAGGTCCCGCTGGTTAAACAACCAAGAAGAAGATAACCTTGAGGATCTCAGTGATGAGCAAGAAGATGAGTCCTCATTAAGTCCACATGATGAACAAGATGACTTTGAAAACATAGGTGTTGGGAAGGATGAGTTTATGGAAAGTGAAATTGAGACCTTTCTCAAGGATATTACTCCCAATGACTCTTCCTTTGGAAACGTTGAGGAAGCTGATCCCATTAGCCCCTTGAAATATGACATTGGAGATTACTTCCACATTGAAAAGGAGATGTGGAAAATCATTGGTCCTCAGTTTGATTGTGCTCCCATTTATGATACCGACAAGGAAGATGATACTGGGATTGGCTTTCCCTTTCTCTCGAGCATGATTTATGACGACATATCCATTGATACCCTTGGGAAGGAGAATTATTATTTTCCCTTACATGAAAACCTAAGTATTTCAGGATTGGGAAATTCCTTCATAAGGCATATTTCGATCAACCTAACCCTCAAGTCCTCACCTCCTCCTATAAATCTTCATACCTTGCTTGACAAGCAAGAAAGCTCTATTCTTAAAACCCTTCTATGAAAAAGGATTACAAGGGTCACTTCATATCCCTTGGTTGATTTATCATTTACAAGTGACCTTCTATATATAGCGGGTCTCCTCCCATCGGTGAAAGTCCCTAAAGAGTAGGGAGTCTTAGATGAGGTGACAGTGGGCTAGGCCTTCATCGTTGCTTTTCGATGTAGCAATTTCCCTTTAGGAATCCATTTTACGACCCTTGCTAGTTTGAGCGGTGTTGTTGCATAGAATGTTTAGGCACCGCGACAATAGCTTAGATTGGGGGCTATCACACTGATCCCCAATCACTCTGTTTGAGTTGTCTCCCAATAGCAGACTAAGGGGGGTAGACCCTATGGAAATGGAAAAATGAAAGATTAGTTGGGAACCAACCAACCTGGGAGATACAGATAAGCAACCAATACTTGTTTTAGGGTGCGCAAGATTTTAAGGATTCAAAATGATTTGAAGAAAGTAATAGCAGTGCCTTGTGGAGTCAACTATTTTTCGAAGAAAATAAGTTTCAAGTAAAAGATGAGAAACTGCCACTGAAAGGACTCTGCTGTCTCATATGCAAATGCAAAATTTAAAACTATGTGAAATGCAGGGACTTGGTTAATTTTAGTTAAATGAGGGCCTACAATTATTTCTGAAATGTCTTAAATGTTACTTAACTTAAGGCTCAAAAAAGTGGTGATTTAAATGTGAAAGCAGGTACTTATACAGCGCTGCAAAATGTAAAATCTGCACAAATAATTACTGAAATGCACAATGGACTGAAACGTAAAATGCTAGAATAAAACACCTTTAAATTCAAAAATTCATTTGCATGAAATACTCAATCAAAGATCATTAGATGCATAAGTAAAACTCGCATGAGCAAGTAAAAAAAATGTATTCCAAAATTAAACTAAGTGCTTAAACTCAGATTACATCAATGAAATATTAGTCTAGAAATTTGCTCTTAAAACAAGTGTTAATACCAACAATATATTTTAAATCAATAGTCCAGTAACCATGCAATAATCATAAATTTCTATGTATAACAAGAAAATAATATTAATAACAAACTGATAACTACAATTCAGGAATTTCTGAGTTCAATTCTTTCTGATCTATTAATTAATTTGATCTAAAAACTCAGAAATATTCTACCGAACAACAGTAAAACAATCTTCAGAAATTTGCTTGCAAAAGTTACTGAAACTAACTTCTATTTCAACGATTATACAACAGTAAAAATGTAAATTAAATCTGTTGCTAAATTTAGAAAATTCCTGAGTTTAACTCTTTCTGATCTATTGATGTATTTGATCTAAAAACTTAGAAAATTACTAAGAAAAGGAAGTGAAATAATATTCAGAAAATAGCATGCAAAAGTTTCTGGAAGTAATTATATTTCTGAAATGTAATATAATGAAAGATGCAAACTAATTTGCTGTTAAATTTCAGATAACTAAAATTTTATGCCAGTATTAATCTTGCTTTCAATTAGATCAATGAAAAAGATAAGGGTTTAGAATATGTTCACTAGTCAGCCCCTAGGGGCTTGAAGACACTTGAAGATGCGCTGCCCAAGCCACTGAAAATTCTCCAATGCAAATGCCAAACTCAGAAAATTTTGTTAAATTTTTTTTGGGAAATTTTAGGAAAAATTTAGTGAGAAAATTATGGTGAAGAAGGCTGCAAAGATGAGGGGCCTAAGGGTGGAATGATAGAGGCCGAGAATGAGGCTGGAGATGGCTAGCGCTAGGCCTCAAGGCCCTAAATTTTTTCCCCACGATCCTTCTGAAATTTCTCCTCAACCTGCAAACAAAATGGAGATGCCCTCTAGGGCTCAGATCTCTCTTCGGAATCCACAAAAATCACCTGCAATTTTAAGATTTTTTCCTGCACAAATAAAAGACAGAACAACCCAAAACCTGTATATACAAAAATATGAAATGCCCAGAACCCCAATGAATTAGAAATTCACTATTTACAAATCTATAATAATATTCTACAGATCTGCAAATCAAAGCCCTCTATTAGCCAAATTTAAACAATTTTTTACACAATATTTAGAAATAAATTTGAAATTTTAAAGAGGCACAAGCCCAAGAAAAACCTTGCAAGTAAAATATTCGATAAAATGACTTAAGAAATTAAGAAGATAGTGGGCTCTTTTAGATTCTGTAAACTGAGAGTTAGCTAGTCCAGTTGAGGACTTCCCCAAACGCCCAAATTCTGAATGATAACTTCTGCACACTTAAATTTGCTTGTTAGATTAATAGAGATCTAAAAAATGATCATAAAATTATCAAGAAATAGAGATACCTGCTATTTTTTTCAAATTAAAATGATATTCTAAAAAACCCAAAAATCTTTGCAAGATACCTGTACACAGATCAATCCTCAAAGGCTATTAACCAGTAAATGCAAATAAAAGCAGCAAAGTATTAAGAACAATATTACCACATAAATCTGAAAGAGGAACACCACGCTCTGAAACCCCAAAGTCTTTGCGTTTTATTAACAAAAAAAAGTTACAAGAGCTTTCTTAGAACAAGTACACGATTCAGAAATCGGATGCAAATAATGGAGAGAGGCCTTTCATTTATAGGAAAATTCTCTAATGGCTAGTTGGCTTGATCCCCGTCAAAGCGATAGCAACTGGTAATAAAGATCAAATGATCTGTTAAGCACTACCATTGGAATAAAGTTAATTTTTGAGGAAATTCGAATTTCACTTTTAATTTCCTTTTAATTAACTCAAAAATGATTATTTTGAGTTAATTGTCGCAAATAGTTGACTTTGACTTAACTACTATGGCCTAAGAGTTCAAAATATCTTGAAATTTTCAATATTCCCTTGGCCGGGGATCTCCAAAAATTAAAAACTTTAAAACCCATGAATTTTAAATGTTGGAGAATTTAATTTTTCCTGGGACCTAAATTAATTAAATTTCTGGCTTTAGCATTTTAGTTTATTCTAGCTAGAAATTTTAATTAATTGACTCATGAGGGGATTATTAATTTTTCCAACCCTCTAATATTTAGCTATGGCGTCTAATTATGAGGGACCATGCACTACATATTTTTCATATGAAATATTACATTTCTAACCCATGAAGGGGGAACACCCATTCGTTATAGACCCTCAATAATTACCTATTTTTGCTACACAAAATGTGATCTAGTAGACTAAGTGACTTGTAGTAAAATAATCTAACCAAATAGTTAGAATTATTCCCAAATCACTTTTATAGAGACTCGATAAATATCACTAGGACTCATTTAAAATCCAGACGACAAAATCCACTTTAGCTTTGTGGTGAGGCTGGAGGGAAAAACTTTGCTAATAATCCGTGTTTAGAAACACATGAATCGGTGAGACTAAAAACCTCCTAGGATAGAAATCATCATCAGAAAAATAAATTTACCTAGGTTGTTACATACATTTGTCTTACTAGGATCATTTACATTACAAAATGCAGAATGAGTTTACAAAACTCCAGTGTACATATAGTTGATAATGATGAATTTGTGGATCATCTAAGTGCTCAGACACAAATGGAAATCCATGCGCGAAAATGTATAACTATGGGGTAGTTGACATGGAGTGGTCAACATCTGGCTCTACTTGGGGACATGTTGCTTCATCGAAGGAATGTGAGAATCCAGAATATGCACCCAAAGAAAACACAGAATGACATAAGTAGCGTCCATCCAAATATAATCCAAAAATCATCATATAACACTATATAAAATAGAAGCTCTGTAAGAATTCTACAAACATGAATGTAAACTTATTCTAAGAACAGAAATAAAATGCTAAAATGACAAGGTGTGGGGTTAAAAATACAATACAAAGGATGTCACATGGCATCAAATGTGTTCAATATAGCGCATACTGAGCATTTGCCCACTTTCTAGCAAATCTGTTGGTTGCTTTTCGGATGTGCCATGCCTGATCCTGCATATCTTAGGACTATGTCTTATCTGAAAATCGAGTGCTCTCGGCCATCATATGCATCAGATCACTTCCTTCTGCTTTTTTGCTTTTTTCTCTTCTTCTTGGTGGGCTGTGATGTCAACGATGAGACCACTATAGATTACCTGTCTTGATCTTGAAGATGTTTGGATGAAAGATTTGAAGAATCTGAAGTATGCCCAATCTTATTCTGAATATACTCTTGTTAATGGAGATACATAAACTCGGTCTTCCTTAACCAAAGTAGACTTGTCCTTAATGGGAAAAGTAACCTCCTTGTGATGAGATGCGAAATGATTCGGTGGACCAGGAGACCTATGAGTCATGACAAACCTTTTGTGCTTTGGTCTAACTTGAAATCTTGGAACTTGTGCATTTTTCATCATTTGGAGCTTATCTTGAAGAGTGGTATTTTCGATTTTGATGGCATCAATCTGGTTAGAGTGTTCAACCTTAATAGCATTGATTTTCTTGGCATGGCCTTCCTCCATGGTCAATAATTTATTCTGAAAACATATTTGACAAGCTTCCACATCTTTTATCAATTGCACTTGCTTTTCCTCCATGGCTAACAATCTGTTTTGAAGAGAAATCTGACTAGCTTCCATGTCCTTCATCATTATGTTATGATTTACTTGTATTGTACTCATTTCTTTCTCATGATGATTCCGCATGTCATTCCTCATAGTCTCCATCTTCTGAGCACACTTTTCTACTATGGTGGCTATGTGATTAGAGTGATTAATTTTCATGATTTCTATCTCCTCATCACGTTTTTCTATTTGGGTGTACAGAGTTCTCATATCCTTGGTGTAATCAACTATAAATTTTTCTTGATTAAGCTCCGTGTTTTTTACCAGCTGCTTTAGTTCTTTAATAAGATGCTTATCATTTTGGCTTTCATTGTTGATACTGATTTGACAACTTGTTTATGCTTTTCCATTATCATGGATTTGTCTTGCAACGACAAAATTGGATTCATCATGAGAACATTCACAATGCCTGCAATATGGCATACTTTGATATGGAGAATTGTTTTGAAATATTTCGTTGATAGTTGGGTTCTTTATAAGATCGCTTTCATCCTTTTGCATAGTACTAGGGGCACAAGGCAAGCCACTTTGATTTCCATATCTATCTTTAAAAGCATTGATGATGTATTTTAAAGAAGCGAAAGAATCCTCAAGACAATTATGAAACCAATCCAAAGCATCACCTTCTAAAGAAAAGACAAATAGATATGCATCTTGACATCTTCATGATTATATTGTGAAGGAAGGCAATATCTAGTTATTATATGAGTAACCCTAGAGAGATGCTTTCTAGCAGTGGTTGAATCACCACCCGAGATCAAAGGAAATTTATGAATGGCCTCTTCCGGCATATCATGAAGAAAGTTAGTAAAATGACACGGGGCAAACAAGTCATCCATGATGACTTTCTCAAAGGGATAAGGAGGGACCTAATGGATGCTAGAGAGAGACCCCTGCTCAAGAAAATCAAGGGATCCCCAAGAAGCGAGCTTCTAGCAGAAATTCTTGTAAGAAATGAAAGAAGTGGAGTCGCCACTTGAACATGAATCTAACTATAAGATCCAAAAGGAAAAAACCGAAAGGTCAGTCAGGGAGAAGCAGATGGATATAAGGGAAGTTTTCTTGTATGAGAAATAATGGATGAATAAGTGGAGTTGCCACCCAAACAGGGAACCAACCGAAATGTCCAGGTGCTAAAAGTGTAGACGAAAGATAAGGTGATGAAATATAATGGCGCTAGAAAATGTGGCGTTGATGGAATAAGAAATGATTAAAAGACTGAAAATATGCAGATGAATGTCGTAAAGCCAAGGTCCAATAAATTGGTCCCCCACAACGACACCAAAAAATGTTGTGCCACTTGACGGGCTAATGAATGGTAGAAGAGAGTAGAAGATTAGAAAAAATGTTGTGAAGACCAAGGACAAAAAAACTCTATCTTCGGCTACTGTGCCAAAAAATGTTGTCACACAGAATGTCTAGGCACCGTGACAACGACTCAGATCGGGGGTTGTCACACTGATCCCCAATCACTCCGTTTGAGTTGTCTCCCAATAGCAGACTAAGGGGGGGTAGACCCTATGGAAATGGAAAAAGGAAAGATTAGTTGAGAACCAACTAACCTGGGAGACAGCTAAGCAACCAATACTTGTTTTAGATTGTGCAAGATTTTAAGGATTCAAAATGATTTGAAGAAAGTGATACCAGTGCCTTATGGAGTCAACTATCTTGCGAAGAAAATATGGTTCAAATAAAGGATGAGAAATTGCTGCTGAAAGGACTCGACTGTCTCATATGCAAATGAGAAATTTAAAACTATGTGAAATGTAGGAACATGGTTAATTTTAGTTAAATGAGGACCTAAAATTATTTCTGAAATATGTCTTAAATGTTACTTAATTTAAGGCTCAAAAAAGTGGTGATCTAAATGTGAAAGCAGGTACTTATACCAGCACTGCAAAATGTAAAATCTGCACAAATAATTACTGAAATGCACAATGGACTGAAATGTAAAATGCTGGAATGAAACACCTTTAAATTCAAAAATTTATTTGCATGAAATAATCAATCAAAGATCATTAGATGCATAAGTAAAACTCGTATAAGCATGTAAAAAAATGTATTTCCGAAATTAAACAAGTGCTTAAACTCAGATTACATCAATGAAATATCAGTCTAGAGATCTGCTCTTAAAACAAGTGTTATTACCAGCAATATATTTTAAATCAGCAATCCAGTAACCATGCAATAATCAGAAATTTCTATGTTACATAATAGTGAAATAATTTAAATGAAAAACTGATAACTACAATTCAGAAAATTTCTGAGTTTAATTCTTTCTGATCTATTAATTTATTTGATTTAAAAACTCAGAAATATACTACCAAACAACAGTAAAACAATTTTCAGAAATTTGTTTGCAAAAGTTACTGAAACTAACTTCTATTTCAACAATTATACAACAGTAAAAATGTAAATTAAATCCACTGCCAAATTCAGAAAATTTCTGAGTTTAATTCTTTCTGATCTATTGATGTATTTGATCTAAAAACTCAAAGAATAGCTAACTTCTATTTCAATAATTATACAGCAGTAAAAATAATTCAGAAAATTTCTAAGTTTAATTCAGAAAATAACATACAAAAGTTTTTGAAAGTAATTATATTTCTGAAATATAATGTAGTGAAAGATGCAAACCAATTTGCTGCTAAATTTCAAATAACTAAAACTTTATGCCAGTAGTAATCTTGCTTTCAATTAGATCAATGAAAAAGATAAAGGTTTAGAAGATGTTCACTAGTCAGCCCTTAGGGGTTTGAAAAATACTTGAAGATGGGCTGCCCAAGTCACTAAAAATTCTCCAATGCAAATGCCAAACTCAGAAAAATTTTGAGAAAATTTTGTTAAATTTTTTATGGGAAATTTTAGGAAAAATTTAGTGAGAAAATTATGGTGAAGAAGGCTGCAAAGATGAGAGGCCTGAGGGTGGAATGATAGAGGCCGAGAATGAGGCTGGAGATGGCCAGCGCTAGGCCTCAAGGCCCTAAAAAAAATTTCCCATGATCCTTCTGAAATTTCTCCTCAACCTGCAAACAAAATGGAGATGCCCTCTGGGGCTCAGATCTGTCTTTGGAATCCACAAAAATCACCTGCAATTTTAAGATTTTCTTGCACAAATAAAAGACAAAAAACCCCAAATCATATGTATTCAAAAATATGAAATACCTAGAACCCTAATGAATTAGAAATTTGTTATTTACAAATCTACAATAATATTCTACAGATCTAGCAGATCTGCAGATCAAAGCCCTCTATTAGCCAGATTTAAACAAATTTTTGCACAATATTTAGAAATAAATTTGAAATTTTAAAGAGGCACAAGCCCAAGAAAAACCCTGCAAATAAAATATTCTATAAAATGACTTTAGAAATTAAAAAGATAGTGGGCTCTATTAGATTCTGTAAACTGAGAGTTGGTCCAGCTGAGGACTTCCCAAATGCCCAAATTCTGAATGATAACTTCTGCACACTTAAATCTACTTGTTAGATTAATAGAGATCTAAAAAATGATTATAAAATTATCAAGAAATAGAGATACCTGCTACTTCTATCAAATTAAAATGATATTCTAAAAAACCCAGAAATCTGTGCAAGATACCTGTACACAAATCAATCCTCAAAGGCTATTAACCAACAAATGCAAATAAAAGCAGCAAAGTATTAAGAACAATATTACCACATAAATCTGAAAGAGGAACACCATGATCTGAAACCCCAAAGTCTTTGCGTTTTATTAACCAAAAAAAATTACATGAACTTTTTTAGAGCAAGTACACGATTCAGAAATCGGATGCAAATAATGGAGAGAGGTCTTTCATTTACAGGAAAATTCTCCAATGGTTAGCTGAAAGAGGAACACCATGATCTGAAACCCCAAAGTCTTTGCGTTTTATTAACCAAAAAAAATTACATGAACTTTTTTAGAGCAAGTACACGATTCAGAAATCGGATGCAAATAATGGAGAGAGGTCTTTCATTTACAGGAAAATTCTCCAATGGTTAGTTGGTTTGATCCCTGTCAAAGCAATATCAACCGTTGATGAAGATCAAATGATCTTTTAATCATCACCGTTGAAATAAAGTTACTTTTTGAGGAAATTCGAATTTCACTTTTAATTTCCTTTTAATTAACTCAAAAATGATTATTTTGAGTTAATTACGCAAAAGGTTGACTTTGACTTAACTACTATGGCCCAAGGGTCAAAATATCTTGAAATTTTCAATATTCCCTTGGCCGGGGACCTCCAAAAATTAAAAACTTTAAAACCCATGAATTTTAAATGTTGGAGAATTTAATTTTTCCTAGGACCTAAATTAATTAAATTTCTGGTTTTAGCATTTTAATTTATTTTAGCCAGAAATTTTAATTAATTGACTCATGAGGGGATTATTAATTTTTCCAACCCTCTAATATTTAGCCATGGTGTCTAACTATGAAAGACCATGCACTAAATATTTTTTATATGAAATATTACATTTCTAACCAATGAAGGGGGAACATCCGTTCATTATAGACCTTCAGTAATTACCCATTTCTGTGACACAAAATATGATCTAGTAGACTAAGTGACTTGTAATAAAATAATCTAACTAAATAGTTAGAATTATTTCCAAATCACTTTTATAGAGACTCGATAAATAACACTAGGACTCATTTAAAATCCAGATGACAAAATCCACCCTAGCTTTGGGGTGAGGTTGGAGGGAAAAACCCTGCCGATCATCCGTGTTTAGAAATACACATGAATTGGTGAGACTAAAAGCCTCCTAGGATAGAAATCATCATCAGAAAAATAAATTAACTAGTTTGTTACATACATTCGTCTTACTAGGATCGTTTACATTACAAAATGCAGAATGGGTTTACAAAACTCCAGTGTACATATAGCTGATAATGATGAATTTGTGGATCATCTGAGTATTCAGACACAAATGGAAATCCATGCGCGAAAAGATGTATAGCTATGGGGTAGTTGACATGGAGTGGTCGACAACCGGTAACAAGGCCGACCTAATCAAATGTGCACATGTGGGCTTTCCTGTTGAAATTTCTAAGTCTGACAAGTTAGAAATCCCTACTGCATTATCTGGTTTATTTTCTCCTACTTGTACCTTTTATTAGCAAGTTATTTATAAATATAAATACTAAAAATAATCACAAATGCAGCCTTATCTCACATATAGATCAACAACTGAAATAACCGAGACAAACACATAAGGGACACCATTATTTTTGGACAATCGTCCCTGGGAAAACCCAATGCGAGAAAACTGGTCCAACAGATACGAGGGTTTTATTATTATGCAGTTTCTGAATACATCTAGGGTGCTAGAAATGGCTCACCCAATAGAGAATGTCCTCGGTAGTTGTACCTCTTCTCGGAAACAGATATTCTGGCTGATCAAACATCAGATGAACAATCCGACAACAATAATGGAAGCTCCTTAGCTGGACAATGAAAGCTGCTCTAAGCTTCGTTGCTGCTCTGCGTCACTTTGCAGGGACTGCATCAGCCTTCTTGGTTCACCAACACTCGGTCTGCTCCACGAAAATCCTTTCGGCACTGCCTCTTAGCTCTACTAGCCTCTGCACAACTACTGAAACCTCTGCGTTAGCTCTCAGACCCTCTGTGTCACCCAAGGTGGCCTCTTCAGTGTCTGCGTAGCTCCCAACTACGTCTACGTAGCTCCCAACTGCTCCTGTGTCAGCCTCCCCAGGCTTTGGGCTGTCTTTTTGGCACTATCTTTGCCTCTCTGCTATGTATTCTCGGCCTTGTGTCGAACTGCCTTTCGCTGCAACATATCACTAGCTCGATTCTCTCAACAAAACCCCGCTCCAGAAAATCAAACTCACTGATCAATATGGTGTATCTCCAATTGACCCTCAAGCCTCCTTTTATACTTTTCTTGTTGAGTCTTCAATGGCCGAGATTAAGTCCTTAATCAACGGCTAAGATTTAGATTTGGGTTGATCCATGTCATTTAGAACATTCTCACCCAGTTCTATATTAATACCCATTAATATTTTAATTTTCCTAAGTTTAGACTTAGGAACCCCATTAAAAATATTAATTATTTGAATATCTCTCCAACTAGGTGGAATTTCCCCAAACCATTTCTAGGTCTTGGAGATCTTATGTGCCTTAGCCTTTCCACCAATTTTCATGACTAGAAGCTTAGAGCACATCCGATGCTACCACAAATCCACACTCCCTCTTAGCGAGGAATGTGCTTTAGTAATGCTTCACCATGGAAACATCACACTGATCCTCTGCACTGGTACCTGTGTTGATGCTTGGCCCGCTGCCTTACATCAGCTGCACCACTGCTTTTTGTACTGCTGCCCATGACATTTCCACTGCCACTGATACATCTGTACTGCAACTCCCTCTCGATATGCTGCCCATTCTGCCTCTAGCACTGCCACTGCTAACTACTACACTGCAACGCAGTTACCGAGAAGTAGGTAACTAAATTCTCCCAAATATTGACATCCCAGTCAGTCTAGAAACCTCGTGAAACTAAAGCTGCCTTTGATGCTATTCTGTGTTCCCTCTATTGCTGGATACACACCTGTGTGCCTCTCGCACTGCTACAACCTCCACTACGCTGCCTCGGATTTCTGCACCCAAGCACTGCCTTGTTGCTACACTACACTTTGCTCCACCGGACATTTGTCATTCTGCTACTATCGTTAAGGGCTCCCGCAGCCGGATATGATCCAAGAGTTTGGGCACCTCAAGGATCCTGCCCCTAGTTTGTAGTTCTCCTGACTACAACTCGATGTCTCCCCACCTCTTCTCTGCAGGTGCATGAGCACTCATGGCACAGTCGTCATCAGTCTTGACCTCTTTCTTCGCCTTAGTTGGACCTGCCTTGGAGTCAGAAGCCTCTCCCTTGCTTTTCTTCCTGGGAAACTGGGATGCATAATGTCCCAGCTCCCCAAAATGGAAGCACTTTACCTTGGAGATGTCCTTCTTCTTCCTCTTCCCATGCTGTCCCGTAGATGCTAGAGCCGCATCCTCCTCCTCCTCTTTCTTAATTCGATTTCCCTTGCCACTACTTCTCGCCTTGGTCAACCTCCTCATCTCTTTTTGGCTAAGAGCTGCCCACATCTCCTCCCATCCTAGAAGAATAGCCCTGCCCAAAATACTTTGGACAATTGCCTCCCACTTCTCGGAGACTGCATTCAAGGCGGTTCTCACCATGAACTACGGATCCAGTGTAGACCCCACGGAAGTAAGTTGGTCACGAATTTCCTGCAATTTGAGGAGGAACGAATCTATCTTCTTTCCCTTTTGCATCTGATACGACCACAGCTGATTCTCCAATAACATCCTCCGTTGAACAAAAGTGCCCTGATACAAGGTCGTCAAAGTATCCCACATCTCCTTTGCTGTGTTTTTTTAGCAAATATGTGGTATGACATGATCTTTGACCCCGTCTAGGATCATGCAGTTCGCCCTCGCCATTGCATCCTCATACTTCTCATTCTCAGCTGGGTCCACTGGGATAGCCACAACTCTCAAGGCAAAGTCCTTGATGCGATGTCGATCCAGGACTGCCAGGATCCTGGCCTTCCAGATGACAAAGTTGGAAGCCCCGTCCAACCTGTCTTGATCCCTTAGTCTGTTCACTGCCATTTCATCTCCTCTTTTGGACTCCCTCTGAGATTCGACTTCCCTCCTAGAAATGTCCCTCTAAGTCCTGATTTCCCTCTTGGAAATCCTCCCGCCAAATGTCGAATTGCTCCTCTCCAATCGTCTTTGCAACTGCAACTCGAATTTAGATTTCTTGGTTAGAAATCCATCAAGGTAGTGACTCCCTCTACCTTGGTTCTGTCCCCTTAGGTACTGTTCTACACCGACATAAACAACACCCCACCAGCGTCTCAATCACAATCTGTCCACAGCTCCCCAATCCCGACAACTGAAGAAACTGAGCCTTTCAGGCTCTGCGCAATCCCGAAAATGGCAAAATCTGCTCCTCCTGGCCACAACGTCAATCTTTCCTCGCTGAGAAAGATGACCAGGCATTGCATAGGTCTGATCTTCCCCTCTTTGCCTCTATGCTGACCAGTGTTGCAGGAAATGCCCCCCCGGATGTAAACCCCGAAATGCGATCCATACGGATGCATGGGGGAAGCATTGTCTGAAATGCGCGCTGTCCGTACACGCTTCCTCCTTTTCTGTTGCACAGCCAAAAAATTGTTGTTTTTATTTTTTTTTAAATTTTTGTGTATGTTGACTTGTTGGGGGTGGGTCCACCTTGGGTTAGGGTGAGAAATGAAGTGATTAAAGTCCCTATTCATCTCTCATTTTTTCACTTTGAGTTTATGAGAGTTGGAGAAGAGAAGAGAGGAGAAGAGAGGAGAGCTTGGAGGAGTGAAGGAGGAGGAGCTTGTAGGACTTCATCTACAAGAGCTAAAGAGGTAAGTGCAAACCCCAAACTCCCTTATTTTTTTGACATTTTTTTTTGTAGTTTTCTCCTCCTTCTCGTACTCTTTCCCATTGTTTCTACTTGCTCATTTACTTGCAGGTTGTCCACCACCTATATCCATATTCCAAGGTGGTGTTCTTTTGGCTTCTATGTATCATTCCACTTTTGGTTTTAACGATGGCAAGGGGGAGTAGGAATAGAAGGGAAGAAGCACAAGAGGACAGTGGTCCCAATATGAGTGACCCAATGTATGATGAGGAGGAAGGGTTTGAAGAGGAAGGGGGATGAAGTTGAACCTGAAGGGGAAACTGAAACACTAGAGGGGAAAGCTACATTAACACCCTTGTGGAACTATGTGACCAAACTTGAAGGGGGAAAGGGTGGTGGAAGCTACAAATTTTTGTGTCCTCATGGTTGTCATGGAGGAAAAACTTTTAGTGGTTCATATACCTGTGTGAGGAGGCATCTTTGTGGGGTGATGGACAGTGATGATAAAAGGGGTGCTAGGGGATACAAATTTGCCCAAACATTTCATCTGAACAAAGAAGAAAATACATCCAAATAGAGGAGGCTGCACAACAAAAAAAAAGAAACAAAAAACTCATTTTGAATCAAGTGCAACCTCTAGATTTGGTAGCTCATCTCCGCATGGTACTTCTGGAAGCTCTGGAGGTAAAAGAACAATAGGGGATTTCCTTAATGTTGCTGGGAGAGATGATGTGGATGGAAAGATAGTTCGATTTCTTTGTGCTTGCGGTGTACCATTCAATGTGCTTCGCTCTCCCTATTGGCATGAAATGGTAAAGGCCATCAATGAAGCCCCAAAAGGATACAAGTCCCCCAACTACGAGAAAGCTAGAACAATGTTATTAGAAAGAGAAAAAGCAAAGGTTCAAAGAGCTTTGGCACGTTTTACAAATGAGTGGGTAGATTGTGGCATATCCATTGTATCAAATGGGTGGACAAATATTAGAAACCAACATTTGATAAATGTTCTTGGTGTTGCTGCTAGTGGTGCAGTATTTATTACATGTCATGACTCCTCCTCCATCATTGCATCTTCACAAAACATTGCAGATCTCCTATTGCAATCAATCAAAGATGTTGGTCCGAATAATGTGGTTCAAGTGATCACAGATAATGCAGCAAATTGTAAGGCAGTAGGAAAAATTATTGAGCGTACTCATCCACACATCTTTTGGTCTGGGTGCCTGGTTCACACATTGAACCTTTTGATGCATGATATTATGAAGCATAAAGAATGTGGGTGGATTAATGAGCTTTATATGAGAGGGAAGAAACTCATTAAATTCATCACAGGGCATACAAGGGTAAACTACTTCTATGGCATTTACTCCAAGTTGCAGTTGCTTAAACTTGCAAAGACAAGATTTTCCAGTTATTACCTCACCTTTAGGTGGCTAGTGAAGGTGAGACAAGCTTTAACTAATATGGTGTGTGCTGAAACATGGGATGAAATTAACACTAATAGAGATGGTGCTAATGCAACCAAGGACACCATTCTTGACATGTACTTTTGGTCACAGGTTAAATATGTTTTGCAATTCACCAAACCAATTTATTACATGATCAAGTTTGGAGATTCAGATCGACCAATAATTGGGGAGGTGTATGAGCAAATGGATAGCATGTTGGGGCAGATTAAAGACATTGTTGAGCCTAGAGATATCACCTTGTACAATTATATTCGTGTAGAGGTGGAAAACCGATGGGAAATGTTAAATGTTCCATTGCATGCATTAGCATATGTTTTGACACCTAAATACTATCATTCATCATGGCTTTCAACACCAGCACTTGGGGGGGGAAGCAAGAGAAAACCACACCAAGATCAAGAGGTTCACAAAAAATATATGATTGCATTGAGTAAATTAGTCCCTGATGAGGAGGAGGCTACCATGGTACAGAGACAGTTGAGCAACTATACGCTTAACACTGGTCCATTTGGGAGCATGCATGCAATTAGAGATTGAGAGACTTTTTCTTCTCTTGAGTGGTGGAACATGCATGGAGGGGCTACTCCTCTTCTATAGACTTTAGCATTGCAGGTGCTATCACAGGTGGTAAACACTTCTTCTACAAAGAGGTGTTGGAGCTCTTATTCTTTCATCGACAGTGTTAAAAGGAATAGGTTGAGTTTAGACCGGGCAGAGAGCTTGGTTTATGTTCATTACAACTTGCGATTGTTGTCCCATTACTATGATGATGCAAAGAATAATAAAGACCTTAAGATTTGAGACAAGAATCCAGAGGAGCCCAATTTGGAGGATGGAGTGTTGCAATTAAAGCAATTAGAGGATGCTCTTATCCAGGTATGTCCATTGTGATATGAATTTTCCTTATAAAGCATTTCTCTAATTCATGTTTTTAATTTTTTTTGTTCACTAGTGTTTTTTTTGTATGAATTTTTTTAGCTATTCCAGGATGATGATAATCGTGTTGAGATGCCACCCCCATTTGGTCCCTTGGTTCCTAGGTTCCATGGTTCAACACCAACAACAGGGGGTTCGTCTTCATCAGTTTCAGTGCCACAACTTCCACAGGCACCATCTTCTTCATTGCCACCACGTGGAGGCCCGCCGCCACATTCTCTTCGTGGTGTAAGGAGTAGAGATTAGTAGATATATTCACAATTTACTACTTTTGTCATAGATTAATCATTAGATTAGTAGGCTTGTGAATTTGAACCTTTTTTGTCTTGGCGGTGACCAAGTGACATATTTTTTAAACATTATTATTTGAATTTTGGACATGAAAAATGTTGGCAGTTGCTCACTTGCTAGATAAATCATAATATGCTCTATGTTTTATGTTTTATAATATGCTTAAATGTTTTATGTTTTATAATATGCAAAAAAATTTGATGTATGTCTGTAATTGCTAGAATATAGATGGTTGATGTTCGAATAATTAATCATTGATGTTCATACTAATAATTACAATGGAATCATGGATGCCATATCTATCTTGATTTATGCAAAAATATGCATGTTTTCATGTCTTCTGCAACTAATTTGGTATTTGGGATGTTTGTTTTGAGTATAAATGCAAAACAAAATATAGAATATATATCTATATATATATATATATATATATATATAGCAAACATTTCACTTCCTAGATTTTTGGAAAATGACGCTTTCGTGTCCCCGCTTCCAAAAAATGTCCCCATTTTGTCCCCGCTTAGTGCAACATTGGTGCTGACCCTCTTGCTGGTTCAAATGATGACACAGGCCTTCTACATCACTTCTCTGTTGCTTTTGTTGTGGAACAACGCTGTCTCTCGGGACAGCTACTACCGCTGCAAATTCTCCAAACTACCGTTGGTGCCTTTAGTTCTCCTGTGATCTACAATGCTCTGATACCATGTTGAAATTTCTAAGTATGACATGTTAGAAATCCCTACTGCATTATCTGGTTTATTTTCTCCTACTTGTTCTTTTCATTAACAAGTTATTTATAAATATAAATACTGAAAATAAACACAAATGCAGCCTTAACTCATATATAGATCAACAACTGAAATAACCGAGACAAACAGACAAGGGACACTGTTATTTTTGGACAATCGTCCCCGGAAAAAACCAATGCGGGAAAACTAGTGTAGCAGATATGAGGGTTTTATTATTATGTAATTTTTGAATACACGTAGGGTGCTAGAAATGGCTCACCCAACAAAGAATGTCCTCGGCAGTAGTACCTCTCCTCGAAGACAGATATTCCAGCTGATCAAACACCGGATGAACGATCCCACAACAACAATGGCAGCTCCTTAGCTGGACAATGAAAGCTGCCCCATGCTTCTTTGTTGCTCTGCATCACTATGTAGGGACTGCGTCACCCTTCCCAGCTCACCAACACTCAGTCTGCCCCACGAAAATCCTTCCGACACTGCCTCTTGGCCCTGCATCAGCTCTGCTAGCCTCTACACAACCACTGAAGCCTTTGCGTTAGCTCTCAAACCCTTTGTGTCACCCACGCTGGCCTCTTCATCCTTTGTGTAGCTCCCAACTACCTCTGCGTAGCTCCCAGCTGCTTCTCTGTCAGCCTCCCCAGGCTCTGCACTGTCTTTTTGGTACTATCTCTGCCTTTCTTCTATGTATTTTCGGCCTCGTGCCGAACTGCCCCTCGTTGCAACAGATCACTAGCTTGATTCTCTTAGCAAAATCTCGCTTCAGAAAATTGAACTGATCAATATGGTGTATCTCCAACTGACCCTCAAGTCTCCTCTTATACTTTTCCTGTTGAGTCTTCAATGGCTGAGATTAAGTCCCTAATCAACGACTAAGATTTAGATTTGGCTTGATCCATGTCATTTAGAATATTCTCACCCAGTTTTAGGAACCCCATTAAAAATATTAATTATTTTAATATCTCTCCAGTCGGGTGGAATTTCCCCAAACCATTTCTGGGTCTTGGAGATCTTATGTGCCTTAGCCTCTCCACCAATTTTCATTTCTAGAGCACATCCGATGCTACCACAAATCAACATTTCCCTAAAAAAGACACTTTCCCTTGTCCAAATTGAACGCTTCAATAGTTAAAATTGGTCCCCTCGAAAAGAGGAATCTCGTCCCATGGTTGGAATTTGTCACTAAGCTGCTAAATTCACATCTAGTTGAGAATTGCATATGTTACTCATTGTATAACATGTAATGAATGTTAATAGTGGAGTAATTCTTATAACTCTCCATGAAATTCCATTTTCCTTAAAACTAGGTAATTCCAGGAAATCGATACCTAGGGCATCAATTTTTAGCCTTCTTAGAGACAAATTTATCCTATATAACACATCCTTGACTCCATATGTCCAAAGGACAAGGCACTTGCCCAAGTCTTTGGTGATCATTCTCACATTTCATCCATAAATTCTTCTCTTGAAATTTTGACCCTTTTAAGGATAGGATGACAAACCAGGGCTTAGAGAGAAATTTGATGGAAGAGGTTTTGTGGAGACTTGAGAGCCTAAATTGCAAGGGGAGGGTCTTGGCTACGTGACCTACAAATTTGTTGGGCATCCACTTAAGTTTCCTCCATAAAATCTCCTCCCCTAGGTGTTACCCTACGAGGGAAACCCTAGCTTCTTCCTCCTCAACTTGGGGGCTTCCTTGAAGGTTGTATGAGCTTAGTGCTGTGAAAATTCTATCACTGCAGCAACTGATTTACTTTTCCTACCTATTTCATCATAAGTTATTTATGAAATTACTTCAACAAACATTAAAATAAATACTGCTGCAGATATCACATCGTAATACAGAAACAAAAAAATATGCACACATTGACAGTTATTTTGGACTAATGTCCCCGGAAAAACCGAATGTGGGAAAACCAGTACAGCAAGGGAGGATTTTATTGTTCAACAATTTTCTTGTACAACAGGGTGCCAAACTGGCTTACCCATAGATAGACAAACTTCCAGCACTTTCCTAAACCCAGCGTAGGCCCTACTGACCTCTGCTATATTAGAATATTCCTATTTTGTATTTAATACTCAGTCTTTTTAGCTGTTGCTATTTTTTTCGTTTAAGCAGTTTCTTAGATGAAACTGAGTGTTTCCATATTCTACATAGTAACCTGATGTTTCTATTTTTGTAAATATCTCTGTATTATCATTGAGTTGTTTGCTCATTCTGAATTAATTCATTCAACATTCTTTTATGGTATCAGAGCGAGGTTAAGAGATTTCTTGAACGGTTATTCTCTCTGCATCCTAATCTCTTGAGTCCTTTCTAAGGTCGAGCCCTCTGTAAGCCAGGTAGCCTTCACTGAGTCCTAGCCTCGGCTTTGCTCACTGTGATAAATGCTTACAGTCGTCCATCTCGATACAGAAATGGATTCTTCTCCTGCTTTATCATTTTTCTGAGGAATTAATCTTGTGGCGGTGACTGTTTGACCGTTTCGTGGGAGCTGGATTCTTCTTTTCGAAATCAAATTTGAGGCGTCTGAGAGCGCTGACGGTGCTGGAAAGGTGATCGAAGACGTCAATCTCACAGAAATCATCTTCCTCCTCCGCAATTAAATTGACGAGTCTTGGTTGAGCTTCCGAATAGAACCCGACTATATTCAGCTCTGGGGTGCTCAATTACCGACGCAACCAAAACCAGTAAACAGAATCGTCTCTGCATTTTATTTTTTTTTCCTCTGAGCCGACGGATTGAGGAGCTTTGCAATCCTTAGTCGATAATGGGTAGTTTGAGAGTTTCTTTATATTAATTGGGTTTTCGGCGTTTATTTTCTCCTCCAAAATTTGTTCTGTGGCTCTCGATCAACTGGAAACGGGGTTTTCTGTGCTGTTTAAGCGGACAATTTCGAACGATCCAGAGGTTTCTTGCGATTTCTGAACCTACGATAATTTTTTCATCATCGTAAAACTTTGACGGCATTCTGGGTTGATTAAAACGACGGCTCACGTATTCTGTTCACGTATTTTGGCATGCCCGGTATTCTGTTCATATATTTTGGCACGCCCGGTATTCTGCTCACATATTTTGGCACGCAAGGTGTTCTGCTCACGTATTTGGTCTTCTGTTCACGGTATTGGTCTTCTGTTCACGGTATTTGGTCTTCTGCTCACGTAGTCTACTATTTTACATCACGTATTCTACATCAAGCTTTGCTGCTATCCAAAGAGTGCTATTCAGAGTGCTATTCACGGTATTCTGCAAGGTTCACATCTACGTATTCTGCTCACGTATTCTGTTCACATAGGTTGGCACGTCTGGTGATTTTTTGGCTCACGTATTTTGGCTCAAGTATTTTGGCAGCGGAAGCGAGTGTGAAAAATTCAGCCTGAGACAGCGTTCTTTTTGTGAAAATTCAGGACTGTATAGTCAGTGAAACCCACTCTATTGCTACAGCAGTGTAAGGGTACAGCTACAGCAGTGGAACCTGCTCTATTGCTTTGGAAAATGGCCACGCTCACCAATCTGATGTTAGAAGGAAATCAACGCTTTAATGGCAGCAACTATAACATTTGGAAACAAAGAATGTTGACCATTTTTGAATACAGGCGTCTTGATCAGCTCATTTTGGGCAAAGAGCTTCGTCCCGGTACAGCTGGTACCGATCAAGATAAATTTGATGATCGAAATCGAGAGGCTATTATGCTTCTCAAGCTCTCTGTCGCTGATGATCAGTTACCTCAGATTCCTTCTGGCAAGACAGCTGCCAAAATCTGGCAACACTTGAAAGAACTGCACGATGGAGCAGGTTCACGATGGAGATGTCTGGCAAGACATTCGAGAACAGCTAGAAGCCATTGGTCGGACCATGGAGGAAGAAGATATGGTAGTCATTACTTTGAAAAGTCTACCGAAATCTTATGAACACTTTATAGAAACACTCAACATTACCACCACAAATGTTGATCTGAAGTTTCCAGAGTTATGTACCAAACTTCTGCAGCAGGATCGGTGGAAACAGCAGTTTGGTAGTGGTGCTTCATCAGTGTCCTCGGAAAATGCATTTGCTGCAAAATACCATTCCTCTCAGTCCTTTCAGCAGAAAGGCTCTTCTCAGCCTTTTGATCCTACTAGGAAGAAAAGTGTGCAGTGTAATTACTGTCACAAGTTCGGTCACATGAAGAAAGATTGCCGACAGAGGATTGCTTCTGAACAGAAGAAACAGGGAGGACAACATCAGACAGCAAATGTTGCAGAACATTCAGAGCAGACAGATTCTGCCTTTTACGCCTTTATGGCTAAAAGGTCTTCAGATCATGTTCCTTCCTCTGCATGGTACATTGATTCTGGAGCATCACGCCACTTCTCTCACAGGCGTGACTGGTTTATTGACTTCTCACCATTCAGTGATTCCGTCGTATTTGGCGGAGGTGAAAAGTACACAGTAGCTGGCAGGGGTACAGTTCAAATTCAGTCTGGTGGACGCACACTCATATTTCTGAATGTATACTATGTTCCTGGTATGGAAATTAATCTGCTATCTGTCAGCCAGATTATGAGGAATTCTCCTCAGCTTGATGTTGTGTTCAGTGCACACAAGTGCTCCATTATTGACAGGGAGGCCAGTCTAACAGTTGCTGTTGGCCTAGAGGACCATGGTCTATACAGGCTACTTGACACCGGTGACTCTCCAGAAGTGGCTCTAGCAGCACGTGTCTCTCCCATCAGCACTCTATGGCATCAACGATATGGGCATCTAAATATGCAATATCTCTCTCAGCTCTCTCGGGAGGGACTTGTGTCAGGATTACCTGATATTCAGACTCAGCAGTTGGGGGTATGCAGCGCATGTCAAGCGGGAAAGCAACATCGGTCTTCATTCAAAGATGGAGAATCTTGGCGCGCATCTAAGGTACTTCAGTCACTTCATGCTGATATTTGTGGTCCTATGAATACAGCTTCTATCACTGCTTGCAAATATTTTTTACTGATTGTAGATGATTTCAGTAGAAAGATGTGGGTGTATTTTCTAAAAAATAAATCTGATGCTCTTAGCACCTTTCAGAAGTTTAAAACCTTAGTTGAAAAAGAATCTGGTTGTAACATCATGACCCTTAGGACCGACAATGGGGGGGAATTTTGTTCCTTAGCTTTTGCCAACTTCTGTGATATTCATGGCATTAAACGTCAATTAACCACCCCTTACACTCCCCAGCAGAACAGTGTCGTCGAGCGTCGCAACCGCACGGTTGTTGAAATGGCTCGTTCCATGTTACAACACAGGAGTGTTCCAAACAAATTCTGGGCTGAAGCAGTATTTACTGCTGTTTATCTTCTTAACCGATCACCTACTCAGGCTGTTAAAGGGAAGACTCCTGAAGAGGTTTGGTCTGGTCGTAAGCCTAAGATCAGTCACCTCAAAGTATTTGGCTCAGTTGCATATGTTTGGATTCCACCTGCTAAGCGCTCTAAGTTGGATTCCAAAAGCCAGAAACTCATGATGACAGGTTACAGTGATCATCACAAGGCCTATAGGCTGATAGATATAGCCACCGGTCGTCTTAGCTTCAGTCGGGATGTAGTATTTGATGAAGACAGAGGATTTTTTCAGTCTTCTTCTTCTAAGCAGTGTTCTGAGGATCAGCCTCACAGTGTTCTTCTTCCGGTCGGTCCACCTGATGGGAGGGATGATATAGCATCAGTATTTGATAATACTCTATCTGAGCTTCCTCCAGAAAACAACCCTCCTCTTGATGCTCCTATTGCTCTTGAGTCTTCTCCACCTCCTCCTGATATTGGTTCCTCTACTCTTCGGCCTAAATGGTGGGCTAAAACCATTGGTGATCTCCGAGATGATGAGCTTCTTGAAGGTAGAACTTCTAGACATAAGAACAAACAACAGTCTACAGTCAACTTTGCTCTTATGGCTAACCTTCACAGTATTTTTGAGCCTCAAACTTATTCAGAGGCTAAGGGTACATCTGAGTGGGAACAGGCTATGGAAGCTGAATTCCAGAGTCTTCAGAAGAATCACACCTGGACACTTTCTGATCTTCCTGCAGGAAAAAAGCCCATAGGCTGCAAATGGCTGTATAAAGTGAAATACAAAGCTGATGGAACCATAGACAAGTATAAAGCTCGTCTTGTTGCTCGAGGCTTCTCTCAGAAGGAAGGCATCGACTATGAAGAGACTTTTGCTCCTACAGCCAAGATGAGTACCATAAGGCTTTTCCTTGCCCTCGCAGCTCAGTTCAATTGGAAAGTTCATCAGATGGATGTAAAGAGTGCTTTCCTAAATGGTGATCTCCAAGAAGAAGTCTACACGACGCAGCCTTCAGGATTCAAGGTTGTTGGTCAAGAATAGAAAGTGTGTCGATTAGCTAAAGCTATTTATGGATTGAAGCAAGCTCCTCGGGCTTGGTACATGAAAATTGATCAGTGTCTGACAGATCAGGGTTTTCAGCGGAGCCCATCTGATGCAAACTTGTATATCAAGCATACTGCTGATGATATCTTGCTTGTGGTTGTCTATGTGGATGACCTTATCATTACTGGCAGCTCTGCACATTTGATCCATGGGATCAAACAAGATTTATGCAAAACTTTTGAGATGACAGACTTGGGACTTCTTCATTACTGTCTGGGGGTTGAAGTTTGGCAGACTGAAAATCATATTTTTCTCTCTCAGTCCAAGTATGCAAAAATTCTTGTGGACAAGTTCAGAATGCAGGATTGCAAACCAGCCACGACTCCTATGGAACCCGGGCTCAAACTTTCATCACAGTCATCCTCTCCCCTTGTAGATGAAACTTTATTCAGGCAACTAGTGGGCAGTCTCATCTATCTTACTGCCACCAGACCTGACATCAGTTTTGCAGTAAGCTATATCTCCCGCTTTATGTCAGCTCCTAAAGCTGATCATTGGATAGCAGCAAAGCGTGTGCTACGATATGTGCGTGGTACTTCTGATTATGGCCTCTTATATACTCGCAGTTCCAATCCTCTTCTCAGTGGCTACACTGACTCTGACTGGGCAGGTTCGGTTGATGACCGTAAATCTACAGCTGGGTATGTGTTTAGTCTAGGATCTGGTGCTATTACTTGGACTAGTAAGAAGCAACAGGCAGGGGCTCTCTCCTCAACAGAAGCAGAGTATCGGGGAGCAGTTAAGGCATCTTGTGAGGCAGTTTGGCTTCGACGTATGCTTGCAGATATGCATGTTTTCCAGACCGGGCCTACTTCTTTGTTTTGTGATAATCAGGGAGTTCTCAAACTTGCCAAAAATCCAGTCTTTCATGAAATAACAAAGCATGTGGAAACTCATTGCCACTACATTCGCCAGCTTGTTGAAGACGGCTCAGTTCAGTTGCAATATGTTCCCACAACAAAGCAGCCCGCCGATATCTTCACCAAGCCTCTTGGTCCTGACAAATTTGTAAAATTCAGAAGGTCTATTGGTGTTGTAAATAGATTGAGTATTAAGGGAGGGTATTAGAATATTCCTATTTTGTATTTAATACTCAGTGTTTTTAGCTGTTGCTATTTTTTTCGTTTAAGCAGTTTCTTAGATGAAACTGAGTGTTTCCATATTCTACATAGAAACCTGATGTTTCTATTTTTGTAAATATCTCTGTATTATCATTGAGCTGTTTGCTCATTCTGAATTAATTCATTCAACATTCTTTTATGCTACAGCCTGAAACCCTCTACGTCAGCCTGAAACCCTCTGCGTCAGCCTAAAACCCTCTGCGTCAACCTACTGAGGCTCTGTGCAGCCTCTCTGGGCTTCTACGTCACTCCTACAGCCTCTGCGTGGATGACATAGGCCCTTCTGGCTCTGCGCAGTCTCTGCTGCCTCTACCTGGCTTCCTCTGGCTCTGTGTCTACCTCTTCTGCGCTAATCTCTGGTCCCTCTATTCCTTACTTTCTGCCTCCTGATTGCTCTCCAGACCACTGGTTCAATTTCTCAGCAAACCTCGCTCCATAAATTGAACTAACTAGTCTCCCTTAGTATTTTCTCCAAGTGCCCCTCAAGCCTCATCTTATACTTTTTCTGTTGACATGTCAACGGTCGAGATTAAGTCCCTAATCAACGACTAAGATTAGATCTGGCTTGATCCATGTCTTTTTGGACCATTCTAACACAAATTCATATGAATACACATTAATATTTTATTTTCCTTAAGTTTAGACTTAGGGACTCCATTAAAAATATTAATTATTTTAATATCTCCTAATCTGTTTAGAATCTGCCCAAACCCTTTTTGGGTATTGGAGATCTCATGTGCCCCAACCTCTTCAACAAATTTCGTGGCTAGAACATGTGTTGGCGCACAGAGTGTCTAAGCACTGCGACAATGCTCAGACCGGGGGTTGTCACCCTGATCCCCGATCTATCCGTTTAAGCTATCTCTCTATAGCAGGCTAAGGGGAGTAGACCCTATGGGATAAAGGAAGACCAACTGAGAATCAACTGGCTTGGGAGACATAGCAGCAGGAAACAAGCACTTGATCAATTTTAGAGTTTGATTAGATCTTTAAATGCTTAAGACCAGTGCCTTATGGAGTCAATGATCCAAGGTAATCAATTAGCTGCTGCTGCTTATGAAATAATTGACGATTGCTTGAAAAAAATGCAAAATAGCTAAGATGTAAAGAACATTAAATAATCCAAGCAATGATTAATTTCACCAGATGCGAGATATTCAATATTTTAGCAAATGAATTTCAAAAGATTTGAATGAAGCAATCACGAAATTTAAAATGCTCACTAATTTCATAAAATGATTCACGACTTTCATATAGCTAATCTTTAGATAAAATTTAAGCGCGTTTGACTATATAAAAATGACAAACATTAATCCCAAATTTAAAATCTTTAGCCTTAGTGGAAAAATTGCAAATGTGACAAATCCTTGAGTGAATATGCCAAGACTAAATGTGACAAAATATTTCAATTTTTGTTTTGTTTTGTATTAAATGATTAAAATGAAAATCATAAAATAAAACCTAAATTCCTAAAAACCTTTTTATGACTTTTTAATTTTTAATTTTTTTTAATTATATAGAAAATCTAAACAAAAATAAATCAAAACCCTAAGATTGCCCTTTTTTTAGGATTTTTATATTTTTTAATGATTTTTATAATATAAAGTTCTAAATTTAAAATTTAAATAGAACAAAATTAAAATCTAATTCTAAAAAATTTAATTTCATTAACTCTAAGTCTAAAATCAAAAGAGACTAAACAAAAATGTGCATACGATTAACCCTAGCCAACTAAGACATAAAAGCTAAATAAAATGAAATAAATCGAAATGAATAAGCTATGCGTATGCAAGTTGACAGAAGTTTGGGCTTGATGGCGGATTTGTTTGCAGGTGTGTGGAGTGACTACGCGCGGAGGGATGTTCGACGGAAGAGGGTAAGCAACAACGAGGAGAGGGATATTAGGGAGCTTGACGCAGGGAAATTGCTGAGGAGTTGCATGAGGAAAATGAGCAGCTCAATGGCCAGACAGAGAGGAGGGCGTGGTGGAATACGCAGGTTGAACAAGGTCTTGTGGATGATGAAGACTGAGTAGCGATGGACAGGGATAGAAGTGAGTGCTTATGTAGGTCGAAGGCAGCGATAGGTAGAGGATAGGCAGTGCAGATGGACAGGTAGGCAGGTGAGGGAGCTTGTTGCTGCGTGTAGAGGAGAAGTGATGGATGATGCGGGAAAATGGCAGTGTGAAGGGTGAGGAATGGCAGCGTTGAAGGTTGCGTGAGGAATGCAAGTATGCATTTTTGCAGGTGATCGATGGGAATGGCACGCAGAGGCAGTGAATGACTGGAAGGTTATGAAAAATGCGTGGGTAGAAAGGGAGAGATGGATGTATGGCTGCGTGGAAGCACGATGGAGCAGGGGGAAATGTTGACACGCTGAGAGGGGAGTCGTAGAAATGGAGGATAGCAAGGGTTAAAGTCTGAGGGCGGAAATGATGGGGCTTAACAGACAGGGGTTTAGAGATCAGGCCACGAAGATGGATGGGCATCATTTGGAGAAGTTTGGAGTAGTGGAAAATCACCCAGAAACTTTCCAGATCTCGTAAAAATTTTAAAATCCACACCTAGACCTTAAAAAGTTCCGAAAGCTTTTTGAGAAAAAAAACAACAACGAACACAAAATCAAAATTTTCTTGCAAAAATGAAACCACAGACAACAACAGACAGATAGCCTGAACAAACCCTCGAATTTCTTCAGAAACCCCTACAAGAGCTGATTTTGAGGCCAGATCTTACTCTCCAGGCCTAGATCTGGCTTCAAACAAATTTTTTTCCTCAAACCTGCAACTTGCAATGGAAAAAACAAACACCCAAAAAAATATATGCAGGAATGAAACTGAAAACCCTAAAAACTAGCTAAATAATTACAGTAATTACAAACTTAAGGCTCTAAGCAGCCAGATTTATTGTTATGCCACATAAATATTTTTAAAGGTTTTCAATTTAAGATGAGGTGCTTTAGAAAACCCTTCATACATCTGCAACAAAAATTCTAATGGTAAGCCCAGGATCAAAACCAGCTGGGCTCTTCAGAAAATGCCCTTTTCGGGAGTTGGCTAGTTCAGTCGAGAACTTCCCCAAATGCCCGTTGATCTTTGAAATCAAGATTTTCCTGCACAACTTACTTCAACCATTAACAAAGAGGGAGAAAACGATACTAAAATCTAGATCTAATGGAGATACCTGCCATCATATTTAGAAATTTAACTACCATTCAAACCCTAGCGACTAAACAAGATCCCTGTATTTAAAATCACTCTTCATCAAGCTATCATCAATGGCTGAAATTAAATTTATGCACAGAAATAAAACATCTTACAGCATTTCCAGAAGAGTAACACCAGCAAGATTTCAACCCCAAAGTTTTTCTTTATTGCACATGAAAAATGAATACAAGAGAGCTTTCTTTAGCACACGACTCAAGATCGAATAATCTCAAATGACCCCTGACACCCTATTTAAAGAAAAAATTCCCAACAGCTAGTTCGAGTGATCCATGTCAAAGTGATCTCAACCGTCGATGAGGATCAAAATCTCTTTAATCTCATCTGTCGAAATTTTAAATGCATTTTAATATATTAAAAAAATAAAATTTTGTATTTATTTCCTCAAAACTTTGACTTATTATTATTTTATTTTAAAATTTATTTATTTATTTTATTATTTATATTTTTTATTATTTTTATTGGACCCTCGAACTTAGCCTTTCGAAAAATCACCTAGGACCCAGGACTTATGAGGGAATAAAACATTTTCTAACTCTCAAGACACTTTACATCATGATTTTTACATTTTTACATCTCAAGGGGGGAAAACCCATTTGACATAGACCCTCATAGACTACCTAGTTCTGCGACACAAATATAGTCTAGCAGATCAAGCAATTTGTAATAACCTAACCAAATAGTTAGGATTATTTCCAAATTACTTTTACATAGACTTGAAGCACACTAGGATTCCCCTAAGATTCTAATGACAAAATTCATTCTGGCTTTGGAGTTACGCTGAAGGAAAACTCTGCCGACCATGGGTCGATGAGACAAAAAACTTTCCGGAAGGTAGATCATCACTAGAAGATTAGGTTTGCCTAGGCAAATACATACATGACATAGATCTGCTAAGATCATTTACAATTTACACATGCAAACTGGGTTTACAAAATAACATGATTAGGTTGATGATGACAATCGAATGGCACGGACATATTGATCAAGCATTATCCCTTTTGCGAAAAAAAGGGGGTGTACTACTATGGGTAGTTGACACGTAGTGGTCAACATCCGGCTCTACTTGGAGACACATCGCTGCACTGTAGGAATGTGAGAGTCCAGAATCTGCATCCACGCAACAAACAATAAAACATAAATAGCGTCCATCCAAAAGTCATCATATAACATTAAGCACAAGAAAGATATAAGCTCTTCATTTATTAACTAGCTAGTAACATGGAAAGTAAATCTAATCCTAAAACAAAAATGAAATGTTGAAAGGACAAGAAGTAGGGTTAGAAATACAGAGGATGCCCCATGGGATCAGATGCGTTCAATATAGTGTATATTGAGCATTTGGCTGCTTTCAGGCAAATCTGTCGATTGCTTCTCAGATGTGCCATGGGCAATTCTGCATACAGTAGGACTTTTTCCTATAATGAAATTCTAGCTGCTTGCGGCCATCTAATGCATCAAATCGCTTTCTCGTTCTCTTTCTCTTGCGTTTTTTCTTTGTGGAACATTCTGCTTCAAAATCCTCAGATGAAGTATGTAAGATATGTGTGACATGTCTTTCTTCATTTTGTATATGATCTTTATCGTTTTTAATTTTATCTGGATCACCTTCAATTAACCACTTCTCAATCGAATCAATGACCTCCTCATAATAAGATGGAGCTTGTTGTAGCAGATAAGGAGGCTTCTGATCTGTCGACGTTTCCTGGTTTCTTTCATCCTCTGATCGCTATTGAAATTTCTGTCCCTGTATTGTAATGGCATCCATCTGGCTAGAGTGTTCAACCTTCATAGCACTGATTTCCCTGGCATGGTCTTCTTCCATATCTTTTATTACTTTATCGTTTTTTTCCTTTATGGTCATCGAGCAATGCTGCATAGAGTTTATCTCTTTCTTATGATTTGCTTGCATGGTAGCCAACTGATTATTATAATCAAATGTCATGATAGTCATTTCTTCATCCATAGTTAATAACTTGTTTTGCATAGAATTAATTTCCCTATCATGACTAGCTTTCATGGTTTCCATTTCCTTATCTCGCTTTTCAAGGTGGGTGTATAAAGTTCTCATATCATTGGCATAATCAGTTACAAATTTTTGTTGATTTATCTCCATATTTTTTACCAACCGCAATAGTTCTTCTAAAATTTGCTTCTGATTTTCCCTTTCATTGTCGACACTGATTTTACAATTTGTCCCTGCTTTTCCACTATCATGGATTTGATCTGCAATAGTACAGGTGGATGGCACATTTTGATATGAAGAATTGTCTTGAAATCTTTCATCGACAGATGGACTCTTCATAAGATTCTGTTGCACAATTTTAGGGGCACAGGGTGAGCTATCTTGACAACCATATCTATCTTTAAAAGCATTGACAATGTCTTATAAAGAAGTGAACGAGTCCTCAAAACAATTATTAAACCAATTCAAAGCATCACCCTCTAAAGAAAAGACAAAAAGACGCATTTTGACATCTTCATGATTATACTGAGGAGGTCTACAATATATGAACATTATATGAGAAAAACTGCATAGATGCTTTCTAACAGCGACCGAATCACCACCTAAGAACAGAGACAATTTAGAAATGGCCACCTTCGGAATATCATGGAGAACATCAGTAAAATGACAAGTAAATGAATAATCCATGATGAATAATGAGGGACCAAATGGATGATAGAGAGAGATCTCTGCTCAAGAAGATCAAGAGATGAAAAAGTGGAGTCGCCACTTGAACATGAATCTAACTCTAGGATCCAAAAGGCAACAAACAACCAGATATAAGGTAGGGCTTCTTGTCTGGGAAATAATAAATGGAAGAAATGGAGTCGCCACCCAAACAAGAAATGATACGAGAAGTCCAGGTGCTAAAGGTTCGATTAAACGATATGACGAAAGATAGGGCGATGAAAAGATCAAATGATGCCAAAAAATGTTGGTCGTTTGACAGGCTAATGAATGGCGGAAAAGATGAGATGATTAAAAAGATGAATGTCATGAAGACCAAGGACAGAGAAACTCTATCCTCGGCAGCGGCGCCAAAAAATGTTGTCACACAGAGTCTCTAAGCACCACGACAACGCTCAGACCGAGGGCTGTCACCCTAATCCCCGATCTCTCTGTTTAAGCCGTCTCCCTATAGTAGGCTAAGGGGGGTAGACCCTATGGGATAAAGGAAGACCAACTGAGAATCAACTGGCTTGGGAGACACAGCAGGGGGAAACAAGCACTTGATCAATTTTAGAATTTGATTAGATCTTGAAATTATTAAGACTAGTGCCTTATGGAGTCAATGATCCAAGGTAACCATATGTTCTTCTCTCGATCTCTCGGAGATCTTATAGAATGGACTTTGTAAAGAACCACAATCACCAATCTTTGCATGAATAGATAATGATGCAACAAGTCCAGCATTCATTCCTTTGGACGTATCGATTGGACAAACACGCCCATAATAATTGGGATGAATATCCCGTGTCCGAAAACTAGCAGTTCGCCCTGTTAAGCCCCCAGGGCCTAAATGGCTCAATTTTCGCCCATGAGCTATTTCCGTTAATGGATTAGTTTGATCCAAAAATTGGGATAAGGGGTGTGAACCAAAAAAATCTTGAAAAGTGTTTCTTAATAGAGTTGAAGTGACCAAGCTCTGAGGAGTTGATATGCGCTTGGTTGCTTTGTGTATAGTTCTTTTAACTGCATCTTCTAAACGACCTAGAGCTAATCTAAATTGATTCTGTAATAAATCTGCTACAGAACGAATCTGTCGATTTCTGAGGTGATCTATATCATCGAGTGTACCCATTCCGAATTTCACCCCGATAAGGTAATCCACAGCAGCCAATACATCTTGTGGTAATGAAAAAAATTTCATTCTCAGGTATATCAAGGTTCAGTTTTTGGTTCAGATTTCGTCGACCAATCTTTCCCAATTCACATCTTTGTCGGAAAAAATTTTCTTGCAATTCTTTACATAGAGACTCGGAAAATACCAAATCGCCACTTATACAGTAGAGTTTTTAAAAAAATTCCAGAATGGCTTTTTCCCTCGACCATAGATATTCCTCCCGCTCCCACCTCTCCTTCTTCTTCAATAAAAATAAAAATCTTTCGGGATAGCGAGTATTGTCCAAAATCTCTTTGAGATTTAAACCCATAGCTGATAATAGAACTGGAATAGATATTTTTTGTTTTCTGCTTACACGAGCCCATATCCTTTCTCCCACATCGATCTCTAATTTCGATCTTCTTCCCCAATCTAAAATCAGAGTGCCATTATATATATAATTAATTCTATTATGGTCTAATTCCGAACGGTAATAAATACCAGGACTTATTAATATTTGATTAACCACGACTCTGTAAATCCCATTTACTACAAATGTTCCATGGGAATTCATTAAAGGAATATTTCCGAGAAATACACTTTGTTTCTGTATCTTCCTACTATTCCTTCGAATCGATCTTGCTGGTACATATAATTCAGAGTAATATGTAAGGGACTGATATACAACATCTCTCTCTTTGATGAAAGGTTCTGCTAATTCATATTCATTACCAAAAAGCCTGAATTCAATTTCTTTATCTATATCCTCAATTTTTGGAAAATTATGAAGTTCTTCCATCAAGCCTTGATCGATAAAACGACAAAATCCTTCAAATTGTATCTTACCAAATTCAGGGATTGTAAACGCTCCCTCATTTTCATCTATTCGCATTGGAAGTTTCCCATCTGTAGAAAAATCTATTCAATTATTCCCGATTGATCTATATGGATCAATCCGACAAAAAAGATTTGGATGTATATTCAGTCTTCACTATATCCCATGAAATTCTACTCGTATCCAGATATACTTCCAATTAAAAAAAAAAGGATAAGGAAGAGGTACTTTGATACTTTCTTCCAACCGCGTGAAATGGAGCTATGAACGAATGAATCAAACCATTCTTAAATGTTAATCTCACTTAGAAAATTTCCTAATGAAAATAGTCAGATCGAAAGAAAGACGGAGAACAAATTAGATCCATTTCCTTTATGGTTGACTTCAGCATACATCTCATACTATACTTAAAGGATGAACGAATGACTTGAAAGGACAAAAGATTCGATCTGTCCATGGGATTCCCATATCTTGGCGACATAGCCAAGCGGTAAGGCATAGGACTGCAAATCCTCCATCCCTAGTTCGAATCCGGGTGTTGCCTTGTTGAGGTAAGTAAATGAAAGGAAAAGTCTGTATTTCCATTACAGAACCTCTGGAGACATATTGGTACATATTACCAATATAGATAGTGAGTTACGTACATTTGATCCTGATTCCGTCGTGAATGTACGACCCTCGAGTTAGTTATAGTAACTTGTTGGTCAATGAACAAATGGATTTATTGATCTCTCATATCAGCTCGAACGTCAGTAACGTTCAGAATGCAAAGGTGGATCATTCATTTCAACTTCAACTTTGCACTATGGTTAATAGTTCCCTTATCATCTCAATGATGAAATCATTATTTTTTGGAGAACATGATCCGTATGGATATAGTCGGTATAACTTGGGCTGCTTTAATGGTAGTTTTTACATTTTCCCTTTCACTCGTAGTATGGGGGAGAAGTGGTCTATAATGGTAATGCTTAAGAATCAATTATTGCGTTCCTTCCATATCATGCATGGTAATATATTCTGTTCCATAAGGATCCAGTAATATTGAATCTTCGTTCCAAATTGAAACACTCTACATGGAATTATTTCCTCTTTATCCCCATAAGGGATGTATGTAATCCCTTACCATTATCATTTTCCTATGAAAAATCTTATTTTCTTCAACAGGTTTGAATTCATTAGTTCTTTTCTAGAATGAGTCTATAATCTCATTTCTTCCACTGAAGAACGATCTATCTTCTCTTTCTTAGTAGGAATAGAAAGAGTCCTTGTTTTATCGGATGGTTCCGAATTGATCGGATTTGATATGAATTCCATTCTCGGAAAAATATGGGACATAAGTCATAGATTCCTTTGCTTTTTCATATACCATTTCAAGTGCTATATCTAACATGTGCTAGATATAGATGTTCGTACTGAAAAAAAGATGTTCAACTTTGATCCTAAGGAATCCGCAAGTACGTTCAGAATTAAGTCTGTCTGCACTGGGTCTATTTTTCCAGGAGCAGGAAGAAGGTGATGTGATCAGCTCCGCTATATTATGGTACGAGGTCCTTCATCCTACATTTACCATATATGGATAAGTACCATTAAGATATATTTATCCATCTATGGGTGTAAAAGAAGTAGTACAAAAGAAAAGGTTAGATATTCTTTTCCTCCGTACTACTTTTTTTTCTTTTCAAAAAAAATTAAAAGCAATCCCTACCCTGTATTGTTGTAATACAATAGATCCACCCTACCCTGTATTGTTTTAATATAAAAGATCTCATAACCTATTTTATACTTATGATCTGGATCATAAAGATCTATCTAGTGATCAGCAATTGATTTTCATCAAAATCAATTGCTTCCACTGCTTGCACTGGCCGTTTTGACGTAAGGGTTAAGTAGAAGAGCAGTAGGAACTGCAAGGAACAGTAGAACAACAATAAATGCAAGGGTATTTACTTCCATGATCTCCTTATTTTAACTTTGTTCAAAAATAGCTCGAGATTTGATCTCATAGAGATGAATGAATCTTTCTTTCAAGATCCATGAAATAGATGTATGTCATTGATGGAATTGGTTCGAGTAACGAAATCTAACTAATGGATTGAATGAATTCTTCGATGGAAATAGTATAACCTAATACAATCACTTTTGATAAGACTAGTAGTAAAAACTTACGTGCATCAGAAAACATTCCGATCAACACATGTTTGGTATAATTTCGAAAGAATAGGATTCGTACGAATAAGAACCTTATGCTCCTCCAGAAGACGTTCGTGAAACATGAGAGATATTTTGCTTGGATCTCCACGATTTAGATGGAATTGTGAATCTATCCCCGCTTCGGTGATGATATAGAAAGAAGTATCCCATATCGAATTTATCCAGAGGCCCACCCATGACCCTGGAATGATAAGGACTAGTCTGTCCAGATCTTGACATGATCATTCACAGTTCACTTACTATTGGATCGGGACTGACGGGACTCGAACCCGCAACTTCCATCTTGACAGGGCGGTACTCTAACCAATTGAGCTAAAATCCCAATATAGTATAGTTCACCTACTATTGGATAATATTTATTCCATGATAGGTGCTAGATAGGTCATATAGATTATGCGAGTGCTAGGTCGATTAAATATCTTATCCTTCTCTTTCATTTTTGAAATGTATCAATTCATACGGAATTGGGCATCTATGATATGAATAGATATCGATGTCGGGGTTCAATAACCAATTATCTTTTCATTTATGATTAGCATGAATATAACCATACCAATAGATTGGTATTGATGATATTGGTTGGGTCGAGCTGGATTTGAACCAGCGTAGGCATATTGCCAACGGATTTACAGTCCGTCCTCATTAACCACTCGGGCATCGACCCAGGAACAAGATAGTAATTGAAAATTATTTAGGATACCTAACGAATGGATCATGGTACCCCGAGGGGAAGTTGAATCCCCGTTGCCTCCTTGAAATAGAGATGTCCTGATCCACTAGACGATAGGGGCCACCAATCTATTCTTTATAATATGAAAGTGATCGGGAAGTTGTCATAGTATGACCAAAATTCTTGGTTTCCTCAAGTTTTTTTTCAATAAACTTGCCTATTGATAAAATGGAGTCCCTTCAGAAATTACTTATTGCAACTAAAACAACTCTAAAGCAATTTACGAAATCTCTATTTGTGACCCATCGGCCTAGTTCCGATAAAAAAGACTTTATGGACTCAAATTATACAAAATGTTTCATGCTTGATAATTTTAATCATTTTTAATAGTGAATGGAGCTTATCGTTATTTGATCGAAGTTATCCGGAAAAGACTCAAAAAAAGATAAATGGGTTGGTTGGACAAAAGATCGATCCGTATGTTACAATCGGATCGTGGCGGGTATAGTTTAGCAGTAAATTGTGATTCGTTACATTATCAACTCAAATAATGGAAGGATCTTTTACATGGATCTTTGATCCATCTAAAGCTCTATTTCCAGATAGGTTCAAAACCTCCCCTATACCATCCATCTAGAGTTCATATGTTACACAACTTCATATACTTTACGTTCCCATATTAGAGTATAGTGATTCACTTCTTTCCATTAAAACAAATGCCCGTTGGTGTTCCAAAAGTGCCTTTCCGAGCCCCTGGAGATGAAGATGCAACTTGGGTCGACTTATACAACCGACTTTATCGAGAGAGATTACTTTTTTTGGCTCAGGATATCAATCACGAGATTGCAAATCAACTCATGGGTCTCATGGTATATTTGAGTGCAAAAGATGAAAATAAAGATATTTTCTCATTTATCAACTATCCCGGTGGATCAGTGATACCAGGGGTAGGTCTTTTCGATATGATGCAAGCAATAGTACCAGATGTACATACAATATGCATGGGGGTAGCTGCTTCAATGGGATCTTTCATCCTAATCGGGGGAGAAATGCCTAAACGTATAGCATTACCTCACGCTAGGGTTATGATCCACCAACTTGCTAGTTCCTATTATGACGGATCTGCTGCAGATTTTCATAACGAATCGAAACACGTAACGATGCTTTACGATTACATAACCAAATGTTATATAGAAAGAACGGGCCAACCCGGAGAGGTAATTCAACGGGCCCTGAACAGAGATGTTTTTATGTCAGCAATAGAAGCCCAAGCTTATGGCATTGTTGATGTCGTAGCGGAAGGTTGATCTCATAGCGGAAGATCATCTTTTTAATTTATTTTTATAATGAAATGTAAACTATGATCTCTTTGTTCCTTTTCAAAAAAAGGGGGGGGGAGTGATTCATTTCATAATCACCTGATATGGTATGGTTAGGATCAATCCGAACTAGTTGATTCCGCATACAATACAGCTAGAATGCCCACTATTCAACAACTTATTAGAAATGCAAGACAGCCAATAGAGAATAGAAAAAAATCTCCTGCTCTTCGAGGATGTCCTCAGCGTAGAGGAGTATGTGCTAGGGTGTATGTGTGACTCGTTTGGATTAGAAACTTAAACAAACTGGGAAATTCTTACAACGGAATAATAGAAGAATTTTCCCGCTGTAATCAAGTAAAGATCCATCATCTAACCTTACTGGGGATGAAATTTATGGTTTCCATTGGTGCAAATCCAATCACCTTGATGTGGGATGAAAAGCAATTCCTCATTGGTAGCGAATAAGTCATCAATCCATTGAGCGGGGAAATCATGCAAATTGAAGAAGTATAAAGTTTATGCTCATATTGCCGCTAGAACGGAACAATAGGGTCAACTACCTGGCCAACCCCAGAATTACATGTCGTTACTGTATTAATAGATCTTGTAATGAATTTATTACTTAATGATTCAAGAGTAGAGCTAGAGATGATAAATTGTATAAGTTACTGATAACATACTCATCTCTTATTTCGGAAATGAATAAAAGGCTCCGACGTATAGAGAGGACCTTACCGTTGGAGAAAGAACCATAGAAACGATGAAACCCATGATTTTTTCTCATTCTCAGTACAAGGTCCCAGTCCTTGCCTACCAGGAAGATGCCTATCCAAAGGGAATTATGGTTGGGAAGGTTGCAGTAGCAAAAGCCATTGGAACTTTTATTTTCTAAATAAGAAGAATCAGTGTTATTCTCAATGGACCAAACAAAACAAATGACTAACCGAGAAAAATATTAGCGATTCATGAGAGTAAACTTCAATGACCAGAGTGAAACGTGGATATATAGCTCGAAAACGTCGGGAAAAAATTCTTGCATTTGTATCATGCTCTCGAGGGGCCCATTCGAAACTTTTTCGAATTGCTAACCAACGGAAAGCTAGAGCCTTAGTTTCCGCCCACTGAGATAGAGGTAAACGCAAGAGAGATCTTCGTCGTTTGTGGACTACTCAGATCAATGCAGTGGCTCATGCCAATGGGGTTTCTTATAATAGATTCATCCAATATTTGTACAAGAGGCAGTTGCTTCCAAATCGTAAAACACTTGCACAAACAACTGTATTAGATAGTAATTGCTTTTCCACCATCTTTAACAACTTATTGTATGATGAAATAGGTTAGGTATAGATGAAATAAATAGGTAAAGATGGAATGGATAGAACAAATTCTCCCAGAGAATTCCCTTTGGGAAGGTCGAAATATTGAAAAGTTTGTTCATATTGGATTGGAAATGAATGAAAAGAATTCAATCCAATTCTTTTCCAAAAATGAAATCCTGTTGACTTTTTCAACAATAGACTCAAGATTTGCATCTTTATCGAACAGATATTCCAGCTCCGATTTGATTAAGGAGTAGGCTTATTTCCCATGGATCAAATTAGTTTTCATTATAAAAAAAGGTAACAAAGACAGAATACGAGCTCATTTAATAGCGTTAGTCATTAGACGTTGTTGTTTTGAAGTTAATCTATTCACTCAGCTGGATAATATTTTTCCTTGCTCACTAATAAATCGACTAATTAGGCTCATTTTTATAATTGGTTTCAAATATCTACGAATTGGTTTCAAACGTTTGCGAATTGGTTTCAAATGTCTACGAAAAGATTGCTTGGGTTTATCCATAGTTTGTTTCATGAACCTTTTGAATACTATTTATTCGAAATCTTTTTAAAATATTGTTCCATTAAAGATCTTGTTGAAATACCATTTCATTTTATATCTGTGATTTATTCCTATCCATGGGTAGGAGTAGTACGTTTAATCTCTTTTTTTTATCTCTCCATGAATGGTATGCTTGTAACAATAGGGACAAAATTGATTTGATTCCAATCGAATAGGTGTATTGCGTCGATTTTTCTGAGTCGTATATCTAGAAATCCCCGGGAATCTTTTATAAACACTATCTTGGGTACAACTAGTGCACTCCAAAGTAATTGTTACTCTTATATCTCCACTCTTGGCCATAAACTTACTCTGAATATTGGTTTTTCCTTTTGACCTCAAAAAGAATAAGGGAAAAAGGGATAGAAGTTGATAGCCAGAGATCCTACGGTGAAACATTTGAAAGTAAAAAATTGATTGATCAGGAGTGAGTTTTCAGTTTTACTTACAAAATTGAATGTGGAAAGAATCTTTAGATCGATATTTCTACTTGAATTCTACCCCCTTCCAGTCCTAAACTTAGATCCTTTTTGGGGCTGAATGCACTAATTTCTCCAAGAGGTAGGAGAAGTCAATCTAGCACAATCTTTTTTCCCTTGGCTTTAAGGGGAGGAAAAAAATTAAAAAAAGGAAAGAATAAGAGCATATGGAAAAAAACGATTGATTTCTATCAATAGGCCGGCTAAAAAATTGACGCATAAAATAACTAACACAGGCGCTGTGGAAAGATAGGTCTTTAGATCTTGCATTGTAAATTCTCCTTATTGATCATAATGTGTAAGTGATTCAACCGTATCAATAGTTATGAATCCTAGAGAAAACTCGGAACTGATGAATATATATAAACTCGGAACTGATGAATATATATATATATATATATAATGTGATCCGGGCTGTGGTCCTATTTATTGAAAAGGAAAAAGATGTTTCATCACCATAATGAATAGTGATATTCTAGATAGTAGACCCTACATGTATAAAGTCTTTTCACTCACGAGACCGAAGAGAAATGAAGGTGGAAAAATGTGGGAAACAGATTTCGAATTCTATAAAATAAAATTAAAGTAACATTGTCTAATGATTAGAAGGGATCTAGCGCAGGTTCAAATCCTGTCATCCCTACCTTTCCCTTCTTTTCTATGGAAAGAGAGGAATGAAAGATCATTTGATACCAATTCGACGGGAACATCAAATAATTGAATCGTATCAGATGCGAAAGTGTTTTGCTCTAAGAGTATCAACAAAAGGTATTTTTCCTTCATCTCCGAATATTAAAGAAAGCGCTCTTAGTTCAGTTCGGTAGAATGTAGGTCTCCAAAACCTAATGCCGTAGGTTCAAATCCTACAAAGCGTGATTTTGTTCCTATCAAATCCAACCCTCAAAATTATCGATAATTCATTTCAATTGGAACGAGCAATGGAATCTGACCTCCCAGGAAAAGTAGGAGGCCAATGAAATTGGAGGATATTCCAGGATCAAATATCTAATTGATCACCACGTCGGTATTGTGAATATGCAGTTACGAATAATCCGGCCAAAGTTATAGGAATTAGACCTAACACAATTCCGGATGGCAAAGCCTCAATCATTTCTATTCAACGGAATAAGCAGGGATAATAGCTATACTGGATAGTACCCTTAATTTGCTATGAATCTCAATGATCAGAAATTTATATAGAGGGAATAAACAAAATTATTGAAATTGAAATAGTGAACTGAGAGGGTTTCCCCTTCCTTCATTTTGAATAAGTTGTATCTTGCTCGAACTAATGAATAGGACTAGGGTGAAAATGATAGAAGCCAATAAGAAACCGAAATAACTAATTATAGTTATAGTAGGTGTGGAAGGACTGAATGAAATATGGTTTATACATATCTTCATGAGACAATTACCTAAATTTTTCTTTTCATAACCTTGAGATCAGAATACAAAATATCAGTTGTCCCAATTCGTACCAATTCAGGATCCTATATCTACTACAGGATATGTATGAATGAACATGGATGAGAGGAGATCTATAGTAGAAATCTCTTCATTATCCTAGAAATCATTCATCGAGCAACTAATGAATAGCACCGGCAAACCCCTTCACAAATTGTCGAATGTAATCTTCTTACATGGTGAATGAATTCTCAATCAGTACGATTGGATCACCTGGCATTATCTTTTTACCAGTGGCTATCGGTCCAGAGACTGGACCGGAAGAAAACTCTCCACAGACATAGCCAAAGTTTTGTGAATTTCACGTTTAGGTGTAAGAAAGAATATGAATATCCAGTTTTTCCTTTCATTTCTCGATCTTATTGATCCAATCATTCGACCCTCTAGACGGATTAGGTTTTTTCAATATTAATTATTAGAGCGAGTAGAGCCCGATATTACAAAAATTCCACCTATTGCAAAGAGTAACTTGTAATTTCACATACCTAAAATTGACTAGGTTCTATTGCACTATCCACTTGGTTTTATCTAATAAGTAACACCTACTCGTTAATACAAGGTACTATATAATAATACTATTGGAAAAGCAACATACATCTGCGTAGCACCAATGATCCCCGTGCAATTTGAATTACTGGGTTCATCTACACGGGCATAATGTCATGTCGGAATGAAAAAGGAAGAATATAAAAGAATAATATTCTGGATGAGTTTTATTGATAGTGATTGATATCCTTTGCAAGCGGCACTCATCCTCTTTTTTGGTTCTAAAGCCACCCATATGCAGAAGCTAATTCCAATCGAAAACTTCGACTATGCTATTGTTACAACATCAATTGAGGGAGTTGGGGTTCCTTACGCCTGGACGGACCTCGGAACATGCAATATTCTCTTCTTTCTGTTGGGATTTAGTCGACCAAACAGAGATAGAATAACTGCTGGCAGGAACAGAATCATTCTATCCCGTTCCTTCTCGATACTCATCAAAATTGTATTGTTGTGTCAGAAGAAAGCTAGCTATACTGGTCCAATAGACTTTAAAGATACCCTTGGTATAACATTGACAATCGAACAAAGATTGGAGAAGATATCAGTAGTTTTCCATTTCCTGATCTCTATCTTTCATGGGATCAATTCCCCCTTGACTGACTTTACAATAATATGTGGAGCTGAGCATGTCTGGGAATACGGGAGAACGCTCCTTTGCTGACATTATTACTAGTATTAGATATTGGGTTATCCATAGCATTACCATACCTTCTCTATTCATTGCAGGTTGGTTATTTGTAAGCACAGGTTTGGCTTATGATGTGTTTGGGAGCCCCCAGCCAAATGAGTATTTCACAGAAAGTCGACAAGAGGTTCCATTAGTAACTAGCTGTTTCGATCTGTTAGAGCAACTCGATGAATTTACTAGATCTTTTTAGGAGGCACTAATGACTATAGATAGAACTTATCCAATTTTTATAGTTAGATGGTTGGCCGTTCACGGGCTAGCTATCCCTACAATTTTTTTCTTGGGATCAATATCGGCAATGAAGTTCATCCAACGATAAACTCTATACTAAGGGAAGAGGAAGTATGTAGATATGACACAACCGAACCCGAACGACCAAAATGTTGAATTGAATCGTACCAGTCTCTATTGGGGGTTGCTACTAATTTTTGTACTTGCTGTTCCATTCTCCAATTATTTTTTCAATTAGGAACAATGATAATATTCTCACTCCATTCGAAGAGATCCAATACACATAATTATCTATGCTATGACTGTTTATGTCTCGAGTATGACCACTTAAGAAAATGTGAAAGGGAGTAAGAGAAATGGCCGATACCACTGGAAGGATCCCTCTTTGGTTGATACGTACTGTAACTGGTATTATCGTGATTGGTCTACTGGGTGTCTTTTTCTATGGTTCATATTCCGGATTAGGGTCATCCCTATAGTAGGGGAAATGCACTTACTGTGGGAAATAGTATACATGCGAAAGTGAAAATTCGGTAAGGCCTTACCCTTCTTTGAAGGGTAAGGCCTTATCGAAATCTCTTTTTGAGATTCTTTCTATATTAATCTGAATTAGAAGAGAAGATTCGTACAAATAAAATGACTCTGTCATTTACTTCATTCAATGCCTTTCAGTCAAGTGATGAGCCAATCTATTCTTCCACTATATGATCGGAAAAAAAATTGGATCGATCAAATTTAAATATCTGTCGAAGGAACAACAGAAAAACGGATAATATTAAGTACTAAATATTTGCTCATTTATCTGATGGAAGATTATGCAAAGTTTTTGTAAAAACCCGAACTATGTGAATCTAAATGTGCATATAGAATATTTTCTTCTATTTTTTTGGCTTACAAAATAAAAGAGGAGGAAAAGCACCTTTTATTCATTTTCTCTCATTAGGAACAAACCCTATCAAAAGTTTTATAGGTTTTTTTTTATGAGTGATATTGCCCCTTACTTGGCTGCTCTTCCTTCTTTAGGAATTTTCAGTATAACGTACAAAATAATCTTCAAATTACGAAGGAATTTACGAATAGGACAAGATCAGAAATCCAATTAGTTCTTCGAATAATGAAATAGGAGAATGGGATCAGAGAAAATAGGAATCTTCTCCAAGATTGCTTAGTTATTCTCCTCATCTCTCTTCCCTACGATCTATCTCTATTTTCCGGATCATTTGGACAAGGAAAGGAGGGAATGGCATGTATATAGTACACGATATAGCATATCAGGGATCGTTCAACAAGTTGATCTGTTCCAGTGCTTATGGAGTCAGTCCCTATTTCAATTTTATTCCAATTTAGATATATCTAAATCAACATTTTATCAAAGAATATATAAGGGAGAAAAAGGATAAAAGGCTCCGAAGGGTTATTTATTTTTGAATCAATAAGTAAACTTCATGCTCAAAAATCTATGGACCGAAAGATTCATCTCAGCCAATTGAACTTTCTCAAATTGTTTCTTCTTAAGGACCAAAAATATTTGTGCCAGAATGACAGATGCTAAGAATAATAAAAGATCTTTAACACGTAATGGATCTTGAAGTACTATCTTTGCATCTCCTTGACCAAATCCACCCAAATTAGGGTTATTCGTTAATGGCTGATCGACCTTGATCAATTCGCCTTCTGAAATAAGAAGCTCCAGTCCTGGAGGTACAATGTCAACCACTTGCCCACCGTCTGATGTATTATCGATAGTTATCTCATATCCACCCTTTTCTTTACGTAAAAATTTTCTCACTCTTCCTGTTGCTGAAGCACTATAGACCGTATTGTTGCTCTTACTCCAGTCGGGATAAATTTGTCCTCTTCCTCTATTACCACCCACATATATGGGATATTTTAGGAAGTGAGCTTCTTTATCAGTAGAAGGATCTGGTGAAAGGATGGGGAACACAAGTTCACTATAATTTTGACCGGTAACATGACCTATTACAATAATGTTTTTTTAATTGGGATGATAGTTCTGAAAATAAAGATTACCCGTCTTTTGTCTAATCCCAGGGGAAATACGATCCGAAGGGGCTAATTCAAAGTCCTCGGGTAAAATTAGAACAGCTCCTACATTTAAAGCCCCTTTCTTGCCATTAGCAAGAACTTGTTTCATTTGCATATCATAGGGGATCTTAACAACTGCTTCAAATACGGTATTGGGAAGCACGGACTGTGGAACCTCAATATCCACAGGTTTTTGGGGATTTTCATAACCCTGCTGTGCAAAAATGGGATATGCATTCGAAATGGATGTCCGAGTTATGATATGTATCATGACCAGGACGGAAATTAACCGAGTCATCTTTTTCGCCCATTCATAAGTATTTCTATTTTGCATGGTTCAATTATTGGTTCCAAATCATTTTTGGGGTGAGAGTAGGTAGCTATCGTAGTTACTTGTCAAAAATTCTGCTACTATATTGATTCAACCAAACCTAAAAATAAGAAATTGGAAGTCTCGCACCAGGAGAAGAATGAAGGGGAGGAATAGCTAATTCCTGAACATGGAAAACACTTTATTATTCTGTTTCAATTGTTTCGGTCGGAGAAAACAACCTACCTATTCTTTATTCATTCATCGAATGATAAATTACTACAAGTGAAGGAGATATACGATTGAAATGACAGAAGATCCAATATTTAAGAATCGTATCTAAGATGACTGGAAAAGTTGAAACAAGACTAGATATGATTCATTCATTATGGGCAAATCCATAACTTTCGGAGATCGAATCGATCATCAGTTCCCAACCATGGGGTGAATGAAACCCAATACATAGATCGGTTGCTAAAAGAATTAGAAAAGCTTTCATTGTATCGCTCAGACTATAGAAGAATTCTTGGATCCAAGAATTGATAATAGTGAGTTTATTCTTACCCAAAATGATATAAGCACTTATAAAAGCAAAACCTATTAGATTTGTTAATAAATGTGATATTATCTGGATACAATCTTCATTGTACATTTCGACCAATTGGATCATTTCTTTGTGAATCTCTATACGAAGAGATTGTGAATTTGTTGTCAAAGAATCTTCCACCATTCTTTCTAACAAGAATAGTTCTTCTATTTTCTCAAATCTTCCCAGAGCATTTTGTTCCTGGAGATAATAAAAAAATTTCTTAGATTTAACCGTATTCCACCAATTTGTAACCCAAGGCTCCAAACCTTTCCGTAATGAAATAGGAATTACCCAAGGCAGTACTACTAAACATGCGAGATATCGTAGGGAAGCTGATGCTTTATATTCAGACACTTCCAATTCGTGAATCGCTAACGAACCTGATTCACTTGTCAGTTAGCTGCTGCTACTTATGAAATAATTGACGATTGCTTGAAAAAAAATGCAAAATAGCTAAGATGTAAAGAACATTAATAATCCAAGCAATGATTAATTTCACCAGATGCGAGATATTCAATATTTTAGGAAATGAATTTCAAAAGATTTAAATATTTGAAGCAATCACGAAATTTAAAATGCTCACTACTTTCATAAAATGATTCACCACTTTCATATAGCTAATCTTTAGATAAAATTTAAACATGTTTGACTATATAAAAATGACAAACATTAATCCCACATTTAAAATCTTTAGCCTTAGCGGAAAAATTGCAAATGACAAATCCTTGAGTGAATATGCCAAGACTAAATGTGACAAAATATTTCATTTTTTTTTTGTTTTTTTTGTTTTTTTTTTTTTTTTTTGTATTAAATGATTAAAATCAAAATCATAAAATAAAAACTAAATTCCTAAAAACCTTTTCATGACTTTTTAATTTTTATTTTTTTTTATTTATATAGAAAATCTAAACAAAAATAAATCAAAACCCTAAGATTGCCCTTTTTTAGGATTTTTATATTTTTTAATGATTTTTATAATATAAAGTTCTAAATTTAATTTAAATAGAACAAAATTAAAATCAAATATTTAAACTAAAACCTATTAAAATCTAATTCAAAAAAATTTAATTACATTAACCGTAAGTCTAAAATCAAAAGAACCCTAAGTCTAAAATCAAAAGAGACTAAACAAAAATGTGCATACGATTAACCCTAGCCAACTAAGACATAAAAGCTAAATAAAATGAAACAAATCGAAATGAATAAGCTATGCGTATGTAGGTCAACAGAAGTTTGGGCTTGACGGCGGATTTGTTTGCAGGTGTGTGGGGTGACTGCGTGTGGAGGGATGTTCGACGGCAGAGGGTAAGCAACAGCGAGGAGAGGGATATGAGGGAGCTTGACGCAGGTAGATTGCTGAGGAGTTGCATGAGGAAAATGAGCAGCGCGATGGTCAAACAAGAAGAGGGCGTGGTGGAATACTTAGGTCGAACGAGGTCTTGCGGATGATGAAGACTGAGCAGCGATGAACAGGGATAGAAGTGAGTGCTTATGCAGGTCGAAGGCAGCGATAAGTAGAGGATAGGTAGCGCAGATGGACGTTAGGTAGGTGAGGGAGCTTGTTGCTGTGTGTAGAGGAGAAGTGATGGATGATGCGGGAAAATGGCGATGTGAAGGGTGAGGAATGGCAGCGTTGAAGGCTGCGTGAGGAATGCAGGTGCGTGTTTTTGCAGGTGATCAATGGGAATGGCACGCAGAGGCAGTGGATGACTGGAAGGTTATGACAAATGTGTGGGCAACAAGGGAGAGATGGATGTATGGCTACGTGGGAGCACGATGCAGCAGGGGGAAATGCTGACACTCTGAGAGGGGAGGAGTAGAAATGGAGGATAGCAAGGGTTAAAGTCTGAGGGCGGAAATGATGGGGCTTAATAGACAGGGTTTAGAGATCAAGCCACGATGATGGATGGGCAACATTTGGAGAAGTTTGGAGTAGTGGAAAATCACCCAGAAACTTTCCAGATCCTGTAAAAATTTTAAAATCCACACCCAGACCTTAAAAAGTTCCGAAAGCTTTTTGAGAAAAAAAACAACAATGAACACAAAATCAAAATTTTCTTGCAAAAATGAAACCCTGGGCAACAACAGACAGAGAAGCTGAACAAACCCTCGAATTTCTTCAGAAACCCCTACAAGAGCTGATTTTGAGGCCAGATCTTACCCTCCAGGCCTAGATCTGGCTTCAAACAAAAATTTTTCCTCAGACCTGCAACCTGCAATGGCAAAAACAAACAATAAAAAAAATATATGCAGGAATGAAACTAAAAACCCTAAAAACCAGCTAAATAATTACAGTAATTACAAACTGAAGGCTCTAAGCAGCCAGATTTATTGTTATGCCACAGAAATATTTTTAAAGGTTTTCAATTTAAGATGAGGTGCTTCAGAAAACCCTTCATGCATCTGCAACAGAAATTCTAATGGTAAGCCCGGGATCAAAACTAGCTGGGCTCTTCAGAAAATGCCATTTTCGGGAGTTGGCTGGTTTAGTCGAGAACTTCCCCAAATGCCCGTTGATCTTCGAAATCAAGATTTTCCTGCACAACTTACTTCAACCATTAACAAAGAGGGAGAAAACGATACTAAAATCCAGATCTAATGGAGATACCTGCCATCATATTCAGAAATTTAACTACCATTCAAACCCTAGCGATTAAACAAGATACCTGTGTTTAAAATTGTTCTTCATCAAGCTATCATCAATGGCTGAAATTAAATTTATGCACAGAAATAAAACATCTAACAACATTTCCAAAAGAGTAACACCAAAGAGATTTCAACCCCAAAGTCTTTCTTTATTGCAAATGAAAAATGACTACAAGAGAGCTTTCTTTCGCACATGAATCTAAGATCGAATGATCTCAAATGACCCCTGACACCCTATTTAAAGAAAAATTCCCAACGGCTAGTTTGAGTGATTCATGTCAAAGTGATCTCGACCGTCGATGAGGATCAAAATCTCTTTTAATCTCATCCGTCGAAATTTTAAATACATTTTAATATATTAAAAAATTAAAATTTTGCATTTATTTCCTCAAAAATTTGACTTATTATTATTTTATTTTAAAATTATTTATTTATTTATTTATTTATTTTATTATTTTATTTTTATTTTATTATTATTTTTATTTTTTTATTATTTTTATTGGACCCTTGAACTTAGCCTTTCGAAAAATCACCTAGGACCCATGACTTATGAGGGAATAAAACATTTTCTAACCCTCAAGACACTTTACATCATGATTTTTACATTTTTACATCTCAAGGGGGGGAAAACCCATTTGACATAGACCCTCATAGACTACCCAGTTCTGCGACACAAATATAGTCTAACAGATCAAGCAATTTGTAATAACCTAACCAAATAGTTAGGATTATTTCCAAATTACTTTTACATAGACTTGAAGCACACTAGGATTCCCCTAAGATTCTAATGACAAAATCCATTCCGGCTTTGGGGTTAGGCTGAAGGAAAACTCTGTCGACCATGGGTCAGTGAGACAAAAAACCTTCCGGAAGGTAGATCATCACTAGAAGATTAGGTTTACCTAGGCAAATACATACATGACACGGATCTACTAAGATTATTTACAATTTACACATGCAGATTGGGTTTACAACATAACATGATCGGGCTAATGATGACAGTAGAATGGCACAAACATATTGATCAAGCACTATCCCTTTTGCGAAAAAAAAGGGGGTGTACTGCTATGGGTAGTTGACACGTAGTGGTCAACAGAGCACATCCGATGCTACCCCAAATCAACAAGTACTTGTTGAAGTATATCTTGATTCTTAAGAAGCCTTTTCTCTTCATTGCCATGACCTTGGAAACTCCTATACTCACGCAAAGTCAACAGACCCTAGGTCTTGTGCATTTCTTTCCTAGGTCTCTCGTAGAAAGCATATTGCTTCTTAGTAAGGCCTTATACCCAAAATTTGAGTCTTTCTTGAGAGATTCTAGCCTATCACCATACACCTCAACCTTAGAATATCTTTCAAATGTGATCCTACCCTACCGGTACTCCTCCCATCAGTGAAAATCTGTAAAGAGAAGGGGGCCTTGGCTATGGTGATAGTGGGACATTGCCCCATTGTTAGCACTTAGTCTAGCTTGTTCTCCAAGGCCTACTAGATTTTGTTGTAACAAGTTTTAGAGAACTATGATAGTGAGCCAATGCCTTGTTCACCCCCTTAACCCTCAACCATAAGATTCAGGAGACCTTGACATGATCGACCTCTCTCTCTCTCTTTCTCTCTAAACAAGTTCTTGAGTTGTCCACCTTTCCAGTCTTGAACAAACTCATTGAATATTTTGTATCACTATACATTTGTCAAAGTTTTCTACATATGCTCTGATATTATACTTATGTTGGTTTCTTTCTTTATATTATTTTCAGCATTTTCTAGCAGTTGCACTTGCACTTCCACATTATATGCATATTGGTTGTACTCCTCTGTCCCATTGTCCTACTTTTGTGGTCATTCGTCAAACTTTTATAAAATTATCTTATCTTATATATAGATAATACAAATGTGTACATCGCAGAAATCTCCACTACTTGCATGTTTGATCTCGAGATTTTTACTCGTGTATGTTCTCATGCCATTCTTGATTTCATTTAAATTGAAATTTGTACTTATAACACTAACAACAAAAATTAAAGCTTCGATTTTATATCTTTTGTATAACACATGATGTGAGTATTTTGAGTCTCTTATATTGGAGTGAATATCAAAACTATTTCTTATGTTCTTTCATTTTCATGTCTCATTGTGCACATGCTCAAAGCCTGTCAGGTCGGGACAGATATTTTGTATTATCATATCATGTTTGGCTTGATTATAATGTAGTATGTCATTCACTTTTCTTATTAGTTTTGCCTATTCTTCTTGTTACTCCTATATTTTTTTTGTTAAATTTTGTATGAAAGCGGCAATTGAATTTGTCTTCTATGAGGCTTTGCAAGATGTAGACTAAAGTATCTTTTTCCTGCCTTGATAATTTCAGGTTCTTGTCAATGGACGCACTGCAAGTGCAAGCGAAATTGTATGCACCTTCTTTTTGACTTCTGTATAGACCTTATGTAATAGCCTAATTTGTTAGGTTCTGTTCTATGTATAATTTTGATTTGATTGTCTTTTTTATTTCATATTCCTCGTTTATATGCTGTTCACATATGACAATTCTTCTTCCATATTTCTAATAAAGAGAACTCTTTCAATTGTAACTTTCGATGGAAAGTTATCTTATGGGAACATATTGTAATGGGGTGATGTAAAATGTAGAAATTAGAAACGGAGTTATAGAGGCCACCCATAAGGCTTAATTCACAATTTGAATGTCAAAGGCCACATCATTACATACAAGTAATGTGGAATCATTTAGCTAAACCAAATGCCAGGTTAAGAGACTACATTGGGAAAGATATTGATTCCCCACAATTCCCTCATAAAGAGATATGCAATGTGCAAATAAAACAAAAAAATACATTATTAAGAAGCAACAGTGACTATGATGGTCCAACCAACAATAAGGTAATATCATATCTATGGCCAATTTGCACTTCATGACAAGTCGACCAAGAACTATGCACCTATGTGCAAATAAATGAAGCAAACAAGGTGTTCATGTGTGATAAACATAATGCATAATAAAGCATGATGGACCTGTATACACACAATGTATACCAACTTTTGATATGGAACATGTTACCCCTCATATTGCATGAGTGTAGCTCTGTTATGATTTTCATCACAACATATGATTTAGAGCATGGAACATGTTATGACACAAACTTTCACCTAGGAGGAAATGTCTTAACCCCAGCAGGAGATCCAAGAGGCAACACTTAGGCAAGCCACCCTGCTGTCACCTAGGAGGAAATGTCTTAACCCCAGCAGGAGATCCAAGAGGCAACACTTAGGCAAGCCACCCTGCTGTCACCTTGGTGGCCTTGCCCCACTCTTTAGACTATGGGAAAGGGTCCTAGTCAAAGGGGGAGTCCTTAAAGGTCAAACTAAGTCAAATCATTGAGTAGAGAAAGGAAGCTGGAAGACTTTGTTTAACTAAGGTTTTGGCAAGATTGCCACTACTCACTTTCAAAGGAAAGGAAAATTTCAGGTGTGTGTGAGAAATGTCAGATTGTCAACTATGAACAAGCTTAACTCTATTTATCTTAGACAAATTACGCTTATTCAAGGCAATGCTTGCAAAATGAAACTTAGTCTTGCTCAATAGACCATCTACAAGGTATATCATAAGTGTTCAATTGCACCATGAAACTAAAAACCAAAGATAGTAGCACGATAGCTCACAAAGTTATGTTTGCAGAAGGATCATAGATGTCCCATACATCACCATGAGCAGAATTCTTAAGAGATTATATTCCAAAGATGCAACTTTGTTTAGGAGGCATAAAATTGTAACAAAGTTGTGTGCTATTTCAGCACTGAGCGTTAATGTTTCAACTTTCCATTAACCATGAGAAGTGAAGATTCAGAGGAAGGCTCCCTGTTACCACAGTACTACAGTATTCATGAGCAGATGATAACCACTGTAAACATTGATGCTATGACAGTATTTAAAGCATATAATAACCAAGTGATTCAAAGTGAACATTGAGCTTTGCCTTTACCATGATGACTGAGATCCAAAATGTATCTAGAATATGCAATTATCGAAATATGGAATTTCAAGGGAGATCATTCACAAACTGCACAAGAATTTTGGGAATTCTTTACTAGAAGCATGAAACCATTGAGAGTTAGTCATGTAGATGTAGCAACGAAATGTTTTGTACTTGCTTTAGGTGATGCATCTATATGGTTTTCTAATCTTCTAGATAAAAGCATTAGTGATTTCAATATACTAAAAGAAAATTCTTCGAAAGATGGGCTGGAAAGAAAGACATTTAGTTCTTTGTAATATCCCCAATTTTGATTTTCAGCATTAGAGATGAGTTTGGGGAGAGGACACAATTCCGACACTGGGACTTAGGAGGAAAAGAGAATATTGTGGCTCTAGTGGAAAGTGGGGACCACAAGAAAGAGAAATTTGACCCAAGGAGGGAACTCACACTCTTGGAAGAGAGAGGAAAGAGAAGGGAGTGTGAATTAGGAGAGAGAGAGAGTGGGGACCACAAGGAGAGAAGGAGCCACGAATTATAAATAGAGCAAGAGGCACTCATTTTGGTCATTCATTCATCTATTCAGAAACTTGTCTTTGATATAGCACGCTTGAGCAGAAGCGAAGTCTGCAAGTGTTGTTTAGCACACTAGTGTCTCCGAGCGAAGATATCAACCCTTGCTTCGGTGGACTTCAAGTGCTAGCCCAAGGAGGGAGTTACATCTCTTTCCGATTGTTCTAGCAGTGGGAGTGCAAGTTTGTGTAGAGGAGACACTAGCAACAGTGTAGGGATTGTGCAGTGCTTAGAGGAAACACACTTGGGAGTTGAGAAGTGAAGGGAGTTTGGGCCTAAAACTTGAGGTGGGGTCTAGGAAAGCATTGTGGGGGCTTTTCCAACATTTTGGCGGAGCAACAAACACAACATTGCTACAGGTTACATCTTTTGCTTGTGGAGGAGGGCCAATCATTTGGGGTCAATTTTGGAGTGTCAAAACTAGGACAAACCCTTTTTGGGTTTTCTGGGTTTTTGACAAAGACCTCAAAAATAATTTGGCAGAATTTTCTAGGCAGATTTGAGGGGTCAAATAGGGGTCCCAATCCAGGCAGCAGCTAGAGGAGCTGGATGAAATTTGGGCCAAAATTCTAAGGTCAACATTTGGTCAATTCCTTCATGGGTTTTTGAGGGTTATTGGTGCAGAGGTCGGGGTTAATTTTCCGGAATTTTTTGAGCACTGGAGGAGGCCTTAGCAACAAATCTTCACACCCAACAGCGTATTTCTGGGCAATTCAGTGCAGAGCCAGGACATAGATCAGTAATATATTTGAGGGGAACTTCTTATTATTCATTTGGGCTTAGCTAGCTTGCCTTGAGCAAGCCCAGGTGCACTCTTTCCAACACCTCATTGTACCCTCTTCATATTATAATAAAATGGCTCAACAATGCAGTTTTTGGCTTTAAAATGGTGTTATGATGCATGAGTATTTTTTTGTGTGTTTTTAGCTATGTTTGCTTTGTTTATCATTGTATATTTCCATTAGGATTATTACTGTGGTATCGAAGCCATAATCTTGGCTCATTTTGTGGGAAACCCTTTGTTCTATGACAAGACCATAATAAAACACTAAGAAATCATGGGATCCAAAGAAAGGTTAGAATCAAACAACATGGCAGTAACCTTGAATGAGGTGATTAGGATGCAACAAATGATGATTGATGTGGGGAGAAGTTGATTCATTCCGCAATTGGGAATTCGAATATGATTGCAACTGGTGTGGGGTTATTGGGAGCAAACTGGAGGGAATACCAATCATTGGGTCATGGCATTCAGACATCCCTTTCTTTTTGGGAGTTCTGTGAACTAAGAGTCATATAGAAACCAATGGAGGTTTAATGGAATTTTGCTAGGATGATGAGGAGGATTAAGGAAGAAGACAAGAGAGTAGTTCAAGGCAATGTTGCACGAAGCGGGGACGAAGCGGGGATGTTTTTTGGAAGCGGGGATGCGGAAGCGTCATTTTCCAAAAATCTAGGAAGCGAAGGGTCTGCGGAAGCATTTGCTATATATATATATATATATATATATATATGCATTTATACTCCAAACAAACATCCCAAATACCAAATTAGTTGTAGAAGACATGAAAACATGCATATTTTTGCATAAATCAAGATAGATATAACATCCATTGTACATTAATGATTAATTATTCGAGTATCAACGATTTAGATGCATCAACCATGTAGAATCTAAATTCTTCTCCTCTTGTCTAGCCTTTGCCTCTACCTCGATTGTCTAGGGATATTAGTCAACATTGCCCAATTTTGATCAAACTACCTAATTCAAGACTTAAAATATGGTAGAAAAAGCTTAACATGCTTGATCGATGATTTTGACTTGATTGAAAGGTAATTTTTTGCTAAGGGCGTGCCGCGTGACAAAGGAGTTCAACAATCAATACCACCAACACTAGGGTACATATAGGGCTTGGTGCTCTTGATTAAATGCTAATCACATACCTTCATACTTGATATAATCTAATGAAATGCCACAATCCCATTGATCCTGAATTCCTGAAAACTGTTAAGTCTGCTGAATTTTGAATAGGAAATGAAATTCTATTTTCTTCATATGAAGTCCAATGAGGCTAGAACCACTCTCAAACATCTTGAGTCATTTCATGGTAATGTTAAAAATTTAAGTAAAAGGATGAAAATGAAAAATAAAGGAGAATGTCACTTTTACTTTAAGAATTTAACATTACCATGAGGGAGCATCTGCTATATTTATATTTTTTTATATATTTTTTTTTGCCTTCATTCCTCACCCAAACCCAAGGTGGACCCACCCCCAACAAGAAAAATCACCAAAAATAAAAAAAAATTGAAAAAAAACGCTTTTCCGGAATCGTAAGGAAGCGTATGCTTCATCCTCCGAAGCGCCACGCTTCGTACTGCTGAAGCATCGTACGAAGCGCGCTTCGGAGGAAAGCTTCCGAAATTTCCAGGAAGCGTCCAAAATCGGCGGAAGCGCACTTCCAAATTTCGGAAGCGTGCTTCCGCCGAAGCTTCCTAGACGCTTCCACACAGGACGCACTTCCGGGCTTGGAACCAGGGGGGGCGCTTCGTGCAACATTGGTTCAAGGAGCCATGGCTGGCAAGGAGACAATTGAGCATACACCCATTGATGAGATTCCATCCGTTGTTGAGGTATTCATTGATGAGGTATATCGCGTTGTGACCGAGTTCTCAAGTGATAGTAGCACACCACAGGTTGATGAGGTGCCAGGAGACATCTTCACTGTTGATGAGGAGCTAATAAGTACAGGGGCATCCATATCTATTACAGAGTTGCCGGACGATAGCAACTTACAACTGACTGGTGAGCATGTCTTACATGTTGGGTTGTCTAGGGAGGAGCAGTTGGAGGCTCATGTCGAGCCCATGATGGAGGAGGATGTGCAACCATCCTTTGGGCTAGCCATTGATGAGGGGCAACATAGAGACCACATGTTGGGATTTCAGCACAATTCGCTTAGAGGCGCACTAACAGGATCTACAACCTTATCAGCACATCCCTATGCATTAGATTGAGAGAGACGAAGTTGTCTAGACATGCCAGAGGGGATGACCAGGTTAACAGCATTGTTGGGTCACCCTTTCCCATTGGAGAGAGAGAGAGAGAGAAAACTACCTAGTCAGATCTCATGTGTTGACCTGGGTAGTGGGATGAGACGATCGGAGTTGCACAGGTTGCAGCATTCGCATGTTGGGGTTGTTCTATGTGCAAGAGTTCGTGCATTCGATCCCTCTCTTGGCGTTGGATGGCGAGATATTTTGAGTTGGTACCTTGTGGAGTGGGCTATGGAGATGGTGGTGGACCGAGGTGTAGCTCAGTAGGAGCTTCCAGGAACTAGGGATACTGGCAACGCAGACTGACATTGGGTCCTGGGTGGGACTACTTGTCATTTCCCAAGTGTGCCGGTTGGCTACAACTTGGATGGTACAGTTGACCTAGCAGTTGAGCATGCACATTTGCTAGGGGAGTCTCGGTCAGCACCAGTGGCCAACCAGTTTATGGACAGACTCCTTTGGTTGTCTTGGTATGACATCTGTACACGGGATCACGGGGTGATCAACATACTCTAGCAAGAGTTTGTTAGAGGAGGTGGCATTGGCAGGCCACCAGACGGTGCCTTGTATGGAGTTGGGGACTCTTCACTTTTGTGTGGGGCACAAAGGACGCAGAGGAGCAACGCAGTGGTAGCATCACTGCTAACACATAGGGAGATTCACTTCTTAGATCCCTCAGGGGGATTTGGAGTGAAGATCCATTCATCGACGGGTATAATGGTGCGATGGTGGAGATGATGACACCGATTAGGTGCAGGTCGACATGTAGAGACACAACTCTAGGCCATCACATCCAGGGATGTGTGGGAGCATCTAGTATTGAGCAGTGGACTATAGGTGGACATGGAGATGCATGGTGGTGTACTGTAGTTTGTTGGATCATGTGGTGGAGTAGGAGTGTCTTACATCACATTGAGTACACGTGGGGAGTGACTAGTGCCTTGACGTAGACAGGACACGGGGCAGTACAGGGTGGTATAGCCTTAACTAGGGGTATCTAGTGGTGTACAAGAAAAGGTTGCGACTTCCAATGACATGACAAAGAGTACAACGATACTTGGTGGTATGTGGTGACACATGATGCAGCGCAGCGGACTCTTGGAGCATTGCCCCTAAGGAGACTTATGGACCAGGGCATTGGATGTACCATTAGATGCAGCTCACCTAGGATCGATGAGGACATTGATGAGCATCTGGGGACACCGTGTTTAGTGGAGACAAGGATTTGAGGGAGTTATTAGTAGATCCGACGCGGAGAGAGTGTCATTCGTAGGATCACTATATCCTACCAGATATCCCTTTTCCGCAGTTTGATCCAACTTCATCCTCTTTTCTTCGGGTATGCATCAATATGCTAAACTCCCAAATATCCTGAAGTGACTAAATTCAGGTGTCTTCCCTGTGAAGACTTTCTCTAGAGTAATCTTGCGCACTACCCGATGAGGAGTCCTGTTTTGAACATAGACTGTTGTGTTGCATGCTTCTGCCCACAGGAATTTTGGCATATTCTGATCATACATCATGGCCCTCGCTGCTTCTACAATAGTCATGTTCTTTCTTTCTACTACCCCATTTTGCTCCAGATTGTATGGAGCTGTCCACTCTCTTCTGATGCCCTCCTTAGTGCAAAAATCAGTGAAGTCCTTATTGACATATTCTCCACCTTTATCTGAGCGCAAAACTTTTATTTTCTTCCCAGTCATATTTTCCACCAGAGCCTTGAACTCCTTAAATCGACAGAAAACCCCATCCTTGGTTTTCAAAAAATAAATCCAAGTTTTCCTTGAGTGGTCATCAATAAAAGTAAGGAAATACTCAGCACCACTAAGAGCTTTGACGGACATAGGTTCGCAGAAATTAGAGTGTATCAATCCTAGTACGCTCTTGGCCCTGTGTTTGCTCCTAGGAAATGTTGCCTTGGCATATTTTCCTAGAACACATCCCTTGCATACATCATCTCGTTCCGTACTCAGATCTGGTACTCCTGTTACAGTGCTCCTAAGAATTCTCAGAGCTCCATGGTGCAAGTGACCCATTCTTCTGTGCCATAGTTCGTTCAATTCCTTATCTCCATGACTGCCTATTAGTGCCACTGGTGATTCTAGTTGTAATCTATACAACCAATTACTTTTGATCCCGATCTACACTTTCTTTTTCCAGCTTGGGTGTTTGACGTATACCTTCTCCTTGATGAAGTAGATATCATAGCCTTTGCCTTGTAGTTGTGACATGGAAAGTAAGTTCATCTCGAATCCTGGTACATGCAGCACATTTGTAGCACGGAACCGTTCTCCTGGTTCTATTTGAAAGACTATGGTACCCTTCCCTACTGGAGCACACTTTGCCTTGTTCCCCATGGTGATCTGAAAGTTCATCTTCTCTTCTCGATATTCTGAGAAACACTCCATGATTCCCGTCATATGCCACGAAGGTCCACTGTCTATATACCATACTTCTGATGATGCAACACTAGTCATACACGCCACTTCTTCTTCTAGCCTAGAAGCCAACATAGAGAAATCAAAATCTCTCTCTTGTGCAATCTTCTGAAAATCTGTGTGAGTCCTTGATGTGGATGCCTCTGCATCGTGGTCTCGACCTGTAACTGATTTTCCCTTTCTGTCTCTGATTACTCCCTCTGATACCATGTGAAAATTCTATCACTGCAACAACTGATTTACTTTCCCTACTTATTCCACAATAAGTTATTTATGAAATTACTTCAATAAACATTAAAATAAATACTGCTGCAGATATCACACCGTAATACAAAAACAAACATATGCACAAGCATTAACCCATTGACACGGATATTTTGGACAACAATGCCTGAAAAAACCCAATGTGGGAAAACTGGTGCAGCAAGGGAGAATTTTATTATTCAGCAATTCTTTAGTACAACAGGGTGCCAAACTGGCTTACCCATAGAGAGAAATAATTCTCCAGCACTTCTCCCAATCCTAGCGTTAGCCTAGCTAACCTCTGCGTGGCTCTCAAACCCTCTGCGTCAGCCCTGCTTGACTACGTCAGCCCTAGGCCTCTTTGTGTCACCCATGCAGGCTCAGCTAGTCACTGTGCAGTGTTCTGCTGCCTCTGCGTCTGCTTGAAACGCCCTGCGTCTGCCTCTCCTGCCTCTGCGCTGATCTCCACTGGCTGATCCCACCTCTTTGCTCCATACTTGATACCTCCTGACTACTCACCAGACCATTGGTTCAATTTCTCAGCTGACCCCGCTCCAGAAATTTAACTAACTAGTCTCCCTCAGTGTGTCCTCCAAGTGACCCTCAAGCCTCCTCTTATACTTTCTCGTTGACACATCAATGACCTAGATTAAGTCTCTAATCAACGGCTAAGATTAACTCTGGCTTGATCCATGGCTTTTGGACCCTTCTAACATAGTTTTATATTAATTCACATTAATATTTTATTTTCCCTAAGTTTAGACTTGGGGACTATTAAAAATATTAATTATTTTAATATCTCCCAAAATGTTTAGAATCTGCCCAAACCATTTCTAGGTATTGGAGATCTCATGTGCTTTAGCCTCTCCACCAATTTTCGTGGCTAGAGCACATTCGATGCTACCCCAAATCAACACGGTTTTCCCACGTTGGGTTTTTTTCCGGGGACATTTGTCCAAAAACAACAGTGTATATGTGTGTGTTTATTTCTCACCAATGCAGTATTTAGTTTCCACAGTATTCTATTTTGTGTAGGTTGTAGTGTATGTATTTCAATATTTACCATAGAAAACTGCAAGTAATTTGTTCAAGTAATTTAACAAATAGGAGAAATATCATCAGTTTGCTGCAGTAGGAATCGAGTCACCGATTCTTCACAAGAACATCCCTTGCAAACTCCTTCACGATCTTCTTTGATATCAGGGATGACATGAACTAGTTGATTAAGAGTGGGAACAACTTAGTAGTGAATATAACCATATCTTCTATGCCATAGCTCAATGGGATTGATTTCTATATGAACTAGGGCTTGAGGAGGTGGTGTTATGACTCTATATAAGCTTCCTTCACGAACTCCAATAACCCTAGCTTTATCAATACTTGAATATTTTCCCCAAACCAAGACCTTTCCATCAACAAAAGCAACTCTATCCCCTTTATCTTCTTAGCAAGAAATTGAAAGAAATTTCTTTTTCAAACCTGGAATATATAGTATATTGTTGAAATGTAGTTTAGATCCCAAGCCTCTAATAGCATAGCTTTTGTGGTCTCCCAATTCCACTGCATGAGAAGATGGTTCTTTTGATAGAGTTTGAAGTTGTTTACTTTCCCCTGTCATATGCCTTGATGCTCCACTGTTAATGATCCATGCATTATCATCATTAAGTGAACCTGTAAGTGCAACAAAGAACCCTTGACTTTTGAGCTTGTTGAATAAGTAGTAGAAGATCTTCTTGATCCAGCATCCTGCAATATTGAATCCCATTCTTATCATAGAGGGAGTAATCATTTCCTTTAAGCCAATGAAGTGATCTTTAATCTTCTTTGATCTTAGCTCTGATACCATGTTGAGAAATCAATGCTAGTAGAGTTAGGGTTAGATTTCTCTTTCTTCATAATTACTTGTGAATTATTTTGGCTTCTTTTACTCCTTTGTTATATTATCTTTCATCAAGCAATTACCAAATTATGTGTGTATGAAGATCACAAAAACACAAGACATAAGATGTAGGCACTCTATCAGGGAAAAACCCATATCTAAGGGAAAACCCAGTCAAAATCTCTTCCTTCAATAGTTTTCTTGAAACTCTTCAACCTAGACACAGACCTCCTCCAATCACCAAGTCAGCCTCCTCTTCTAGCAACTTCGACCCAACAAATGGCAGCAACAATTTCGATTTGACAAGAAAAACTTCGATCTCCCAGAGGAACTCACACGAGAGAGATAGATAGCCCAAAATTTCGATCTTGCCTTTTTCTCATTTCTTCTCCAACTTTGCACTTCTTTTAGCCTCATTTCCTACTTCGCACTTTTCTAGCTCTTTCTTTTGGCTAACGAACTTGTGTGAGAGTGAATGAGTGTTCCAAATGAATTCAATTTGCTTGTATATATAGTCTTGAGGTGAGGTCGAATTACCCTGTTTGAGGCTGACTTGAACTCCTTGAGGCCGACTTGGTGTGGAGGTGTCAAATACCTAATTTGACTTGATAATAAATCTTTTTACCTGATTCAAAAGCCCAAGAAGGGTCTCATAAAATGTACAATGACTCTAATGACTCAATATAAATCCTAGGAGTCCACAATGGGGACTTTGACTAATAAAAGATGACCCAAGCATGAAACCCATGCTTTAATAAGTCATTGTAACAATAATAAAAATTTATTTTACATTCTTTTGACAAGTATGTTATATAATGACTCATACATTTATGAAGACCAAACCTAATTACATTTTTCAACACCCCTAAGTCTTACTAGTCAGCGTGTGCCTTCGTTCCTACAAAAGGACAAGCCACCTTCATAACTGCAGGGTCACACGCCTTTACCTTACTTAGTACCAATTGGAAGAACTTTTCAAGAAAGTCTTTTTCCTATGATTTCTATCAACCAAGCTTATGCTTAGAGATTAATTTTTTTTAAATGAAACTATATTAAAATGCCTAATATGATATGCAAGTGAGATTGAAGTGTTATGTAAAAGATGGAAATTGTTTCAATTAAATATGCTCCACAAGATCACTTGTATAGTTTCTCAAGTAAACACAAGATGTGTAAGCTTCATGAAAAATTGTGAGTTTCTAAAGATAGATGATGAACCAACAACAAACTAAAGCAAATGAAGTTTGAACCGCATGTAAAATTTCTCAATGTAAATTGCAAATAAATTGAGATAAGATTGATGCCCACAATAGCTTTGCAAAAAAGAACTTTAAACTTGAGAAAAGAAGATTATCTTGACATGAAAGTAAATAGTTGCTTTGGAAAATAAACTTGTCCAATACACAATGCTTCAATATACTCAAAATGGAAATATTGCATAACAATAAAGCATGAATTATTTAGACAAGTGTCAAGCTAAATGTATCCAAGTTTGCTAGAAAATGATAGAAATGTTTGCATAAAGTAAGAGTAAATTGCTTTGCAAATGGAAATGTGAACTTGAAACTTGTAGCAACAATGATAAATGGTGTAAGCTTAAAGCATATAGCAAACTTGAAAAAGAAATGTGATTTGTGTTACTTCCCAATTAGAGCATGCATATGTGTGAAAAATGAAAGAGAAGAAATGGAAATTTTAACAAATCAATTCACCCACAAGCCTTTCTCCCTAAATGGAGAAAAAGGATGTCATGGGTAAACCCACACTCCCACAACAAAAACATAATTTTTTATAATCACGGTGTTACAATGAGGTTGAAGCCTCTTAGAGGGCTGCCCAAGGAATAATGGAGAGATACAATGTGAGATCTTGAAACAACAAGGAAATTCCTTCAAGAATGGGAGCCTCAAAAAGAGATGAATAGGTTCTACAATTAGAGAAGCTCCAAAATGAAACACGACCTAGCCTCTTCACAAATCTCCTAATGCCCACAGCCTCCTTGGAATAAGTCTTGAAGCTTGAGAGGACCTACAAGAAAGAATGTTAGGGTTGTAAAACTAAAACCAAAGTTAGTGTGAAAAGAGAGCATGTAAGTGGATGATAATGCTACAAAGTAATTTACAAAAACTAAATCAAGTGATGGGAAGAGACCCCATCTCTTGTCTAGCTTACAAGAAGCTCTTGATTAGCTAGGTAAAGAGATGAATGTTGATTTTTGGTAGCATCGGATGTGCTCTAAGCCTCAAAATTTGCAGGGAGGCTAGGACACATGTATTCCAGAATACCCAGAAATCGTTTTTGGAAATTCCACCCAAAGATATTTTCATTAAAATAATTAATTATTTTTAATGGACGCAAGTCTAAACATAGAAAATTAAAATAATTAAAGGGTATTAATTAAGCTGGGGGTGAAACTTCTAGAAGAAGACGAGGATTAAGTCAAAATGATTTGAGCAATTGATTAAAATCTAATCTAAGTTGTTGATTACTCAACGAGAAGATTATAAGAAGGGCTTCGATGGACATTTGGAAGATACACTAGGCAGATACTCAGCTGCCCAAGTAGATCGATTTTCTCACTGACTGAAGTTCGGCAAGAGGAAATTGAATAAGAGGGTGAGTTGCAGGTGAGAGAGAGAGGGTATCAACAATAGTCGAGAGTGTAGGAAACAACAGGAAGAGACAACGCAAAAGAAGGACACAAATCACCCACGGAGAGGCAATGATGCAGGGAGAGTGCAATCACTGCACAAGGGTGATGCAGTGTGGTTAGCGTGAGGGCAGCAGGTCCTCTCAGGTGTCAGAAATTCACTGTGGAGTGGAGAAATTTGTTTGTAAAATTTCTCTCAGTGATTCTCTTCTATTCTGTTATTTGTAGATTGCACATGAGATTTTGCTGAAGAATAATAAAAGAAACCCTCGTCTGTTGCACCAGTTTTCCCACATTGGGTTTTTCCAGGGACAATTGTCCAAAAATAACTGTGTTAATGTGTTATTGTTGTGCTAGTATTTTCCTTACATTTATTTTTCCACAGTAATTAATTTGTGAAGACTGCAGTGTATGTATTTCGATATTTGTCGGAGATAACTGCAAATAATTTGTTTTAGTAAATTAACAAATAGAAGAAATATTATCAGTTGCTATAGTAGGATTTGGGATTTTCATATTTTCACATGGTATTGAAACACAGATCGTGAGCAGGAGAGCTTAGCGCAGAAAGGAAGAGGGAGTTCGAATTTACTGCAGAGGCAGTGATTCAAAACCCCAGCGTACAGCGCAATCCTTGGGCCAAAGAGGTCAAAGTTTTGAGTGAGATTGATTTCTCTGAGTGAGTTGATAGAGAAATTTGATTCTCCAGATCAAAGCTTTCCAAAGGCAGAAGGGAGCAACGTTGTTTCCTTGCAAAGCAGATCTCTAGCTAAAACACAGTGTCTTGCAGTCGTAAGTACAACGTTGAGAAGGAGAATAACACGGAACAACATGAATAGTCAAGATGTATTATCTTCTAGATTGGAAGAAGAATTATCATGTTTGTCAAGTTCAGCATCAACAAGTGTTTCGTATATTTATAGTGGGGCTTCAGCTCACATGACTGGAGTACAAGAGTACTTCTCTAGCTATCAAGAAGAGCATATGGACTTCCAGTTCACTATGGTAAACAGAACGAAGTGTACACCAGTAGGGAGAGGCACCATAGCGTTTCAAACAGAAGCGGGAACCAACATAAGAGCCACCAATGTGTTGTATATGTTGAGGTTAGGAATGAATTTGATTTCAATGTCCCAATTACAGGACAAGGGGTACGATGTATACTTCATTGGGAGGAAGGTGTATGTCAAACATCCTAGTTGAAAGAAGAAGAGACAAATTGGAGCTCGAAGCAACAGATTGTATAGATTGCAGCTCGAATCTCCAATGGCACTGATAGGCAGTAATCATAATGGTGAAAAGGAATTGAATGAACTATGGCACAGGCGAATGGGACACTTACACCATGGAGCACTGAGGATGCTCAAAGAGACTGTTACAGGAATTCTAGTCCTCAATACTGAGCATGATGATGTATGCAGAGGATGTGTACTAGAGAAATACGCTAAGGCAACTTTTCCCAGAAGTGACAACAAAGCAAGAGGCATGTTGGGATTGATACATTCAAATATTTGTGGACCGATGTCCACAAAAGCTCTTAGTGGTGGCGAGTACTTTGTCACCTTTATTGATGATCGCTTTACAAAAACCTGGATCTATTTCTTAAATACCAAAGATGAGGTCTTTGATTAGTTTAGAGAGTTTAAGGCTCTTGTAGAAAACATGACAGGGAAAAAGATAAAGGTATTGTGTTCAGATAATGGTGGAGAATATATGGATAAAAATTTCACAGATTTCTGCGCAAAGGAGGGCATCAAAAGAGAGTGGACAGCTCCATACAATCCACAACAGAATGGAGTAGCGGAGTGGAAGAATAGAACAATTGTCGGGGCAGCAAAGGCTATGTTATATGACCAGGACTTTCCTAGATCCTTATGGACAGAGGCATGCAACACAACGATATATATCCAAAATATAACTCCTCACAGAGCATTAGGGAAGAAAACGCCTGAAGGTGTCTTCATAGGGAAAAAGTCAGAGGTGAGTCATCTCAGGATATTCGAAAGTGTGGCATATTGTCACATTCCAGATGAGAAGCGTAGTAAGCTGGATCAAACTGCAGAAAAGGGGTACCTTGTATGGTATAGCAAGACCTCAAAAGCATACAGAATCTACATTCCAAGTAACAAGAAAATTGTAGTAAGATGAGATACAAAGTTCATGGAAGATAGAGATTTTAGAAAATCTTGAGAGATGCCAGTAGAAGATCAGTAAGTAAATGTTCCATTAGCCCAACAGCAACAGGGGCAACAGGAAGGACAAGCAGGAGGACAAATATCAGGATCAAGTACCGTAACCAGCACCAGTATTTCCTTAGGAGTAGGAGATCCAAGCAGTTCTCAGCAAATGGAATAGCAAGAACAGGAGGAGGATTTGATTGAGCCTCCCACCACCAATGGTAGAACCAGCAGGGAAGTATGACGGGCGTTGAGGCATGCAGAGGAGTTTGTTGAAGCTCCTAGAACCGACAAGAGGCAGCGTAGATAGCCTAACAGGTAACAAGCCTTGGTAGCACAGGTTGAAGAACCCTCCAATTTTCAAGAAGTCGTACAACACCAAGTGTGGGTGCATGCCATGGTAAAAGAGTATAGTTCTATCATGACGAATGATGTCTAGGAAGTGTTACCTAGACCAGAGAATAGATCAGTTGTAAGATCAACGTGGATCTTCAAGATCAAGTATGTTGCAGATGGCAGTATAGAGAAGTACAAGGCTAGGTTTGTGGCAAAGGGGTACACACAAAAGGAAAGAATAGACTATGAGGAGACGTTCACCCCAATAGCTAGATATACCTCTATCAGATTTGTTATATCCCTAGCAGCTCAAATGGGATGGGAGATTCACCAGATGGATGTGAAGACAACATTCTTGAATGGGGTGATAGTGAAGCAACAAAACCTATAGATTGTTGGCTTTTAATGTAAAATACACAAGAGGTATTTGTAATAATAATTTATTATATATATAAAAAGAGGTACATGTAATAATAATATATTATATATATAAAAAGTACAAGTGATGATGAATGTTACAATGAGGCCTTGCTTTTATACCTAGGCAGGTGACCTTTCATGATTAGGCATGTCTTTTAGACATGCCTTTTCACTTAACTAATGACTATTTTAGATAATCATTATTATTTACATTTATTTTATTTTATGTAATTTATATTCGTAACATTGCCCCTTCCTTCAAAAGCTTTGTTCTTAAAGCTATATTGTTGGCAATTGTCTTCCTCTTGCAGTTGGCATCTCGGTATATGGAACCTGACGTCACTGGTACCTTCGTTTGAATAATTTGCATGGTAACACTCTTTTGAATCCAGGGTCATGTCTACTCCTGAACCCAGGTTTATGTCTACTTTTTTATAATAATAATAATAATAATAATATATATTTTTAATTTTTAATAATTTAAAATTTTTTAATAAATATATTAATATATATAACTATATTAAATTTATATAATATAGTTTATATTAATTGAATTTATTAAAACTATATAATATAGTTCCAAACCATATTAACACAAAAAAAGGTGATTTTTTTTTTGTTTCACAGAAAAAACTTTGTTGAACAGACGCGATGAATCACGCTTGTTGACCCGTCGATTAAATGTGGACCGATGATACGTTGTTGAGAGTTGATTAAACATGTAGCGAAGAGCATGGTTGAGATGGTTAGTTGGTGAGAGAGCAGAGGGGACGGCAGGCCGACGGACAACAACGGAGGAAGGGTTGCGGAGTCGAAACAGTGGGCCAGTTTGCGACTTCCTTATGGTCTCGAACATGTGTTTCACTTCCAGGAGTCCACAGATGGAACAGTTGTTCCATTGCTTATTCGTCTCCTTGGAAGTGAGCTCTGGTATGCCACTGTAGAGACACTTCGCTTGTCAGAGCTCCTCGAACCCGGCGGTGTTGAGCAACGGCAGGTTGTTGGCCTCCCTTGTCGTGTTCAGCTCGTTGAGGTTCTGAACCCTACCCATCTCCTCCGGTTTCCAGACCTCTGTCATCATAACGAACCTGTTCACTTCCTGGGATAGCTCCATGTCTGAATCGTGGTCCCGGCCTTTTTGCATGGAGGACAAACAAAAGACTGCCATCAATGCCTCCATGCCCCCTTTTATTAAAATTTGATGTGCCATGGCCTCGGCCTGGATGGTTACGAACAACTGTTCTAGGAAAAAGGCAATGTCTTTCAAGCACCCAAAATAATCAATAAAAGAAGATCCTTGACCGATATATTTTACCATTCCATCTCCAATTGTGGCATTATCAATAGATCGATTAGAAGAACTAGAATTTACTAAAAGTGATGGCCTCACGATGGCATAGTTTGAAGAAATTGTCCTTTCTATAACCCTGAACAAACCATCACAGATTGGTTTATGTGCAGTTGGATTAAGAGGAGAAAGACACTCCAACCACAAATGTGCATACAACCAATCATCAATAGCAAGAATTCCTTTCAGCAAACCCAGTTTCTGATTCGTAACACATTAGATGGAACATTCACCACCAACTTCTACTTCCATATCCAGAGCTGCAAATAAATCAGTTTCTGAGTATAGCATACTAGCAGCCCCATTAGTTTCAGATACATTAGACACGGATTTGTTTTTAGTGTGAATTGCAACAAGAGAAGATGAATTTGTAGATTCAGACATGGCTACTGAACTAGGCTCAAAATCAGGAAGAATTGCAAAGCTATCCAGATTCTCAGATATGGTAGTGGTTGTGGAATCAGGTAGTGGACTAGATACCACATCTTTGCTGTCAGTGATTGGCACCACATCAATTGGACTAGATTCAGGGTCTTTCAGTTCCATGTTTTGAATGGAGACAACCATAGCGGAAATATTCACATCACCCTCACCACCTTCAATTCTCAAACCATTAGTTTCTTCATGAAGAAGAAAATATTGGCTTGTACCTTGGCACAAATCAACAATTATAGAGTCATTGCGAGCTCTATGATTTTCCCAATATTCCCCTTTGTCATCAACAATGTCTTCTTCTGCATCTTAGTCATATTTATGATATTGCTCATCTTCTCATTTTTCAAGATAGTCGTCATCCACATTATCTTCATCTGGATCATCATCTTGATCTACATAATCCTCATCCATATCATCTTCATTTTCATTATCATCATTCTGATCACAATCTTCTTTTCCTGCTTCATCTTGTTTCGTTTCTTCATTGTCGTTGTCATCTTCTCTATTATCGATTTCCTTTCGACATGCTTTAACTTTTGCATATGATTTTTCTAAATGTTGAAATGTTTTTTGAATTTTACTAAACTTCTCCATGCATTTAGGATGTAAAGGTAATGGCATAATGTGTGGTGAACTATGTTCAAAAACTCGCATGAGTATATTGTGCACCGTGGATCTAATACCACTGAAGCAACAAAAACCTATAGCTTGTTGGATTTAATGTAAAAATACACAAGAAGTATTTGTAATAATAATTTATCATATATATAAAATGTTACAATGAGGCCCTACTTTTATACCTAGGCAGGTGACCTTTCATGATCAGGCATGTCTTTTAGACATGGCTTTTGACTTAACTAATGAGTATTTTATATAATCATTATTATTTACATTTATTTTATTTTATTTTATTTATATTCGTAACAAATAGAAGAAGAGGTGTATATAGAATAGCCCGAAAGCTTCAAGACTCATGAAAAGAGAACTCATGTATGCAGGTTAAAGAAAGCCTTGTATGGGCTCAAGCAAGCACCCAAAGCTTGGTATGGTTGAATTGATAGTTACTTGCAGCAGTTGGGATTCATCAAGAGTGATGTTGATCCCAATTTCTATTATCTAATGGTAGAGAATGAGCCACTTATTCTAGTATTATATGTAGATGACTTATTTCTAACAGGGTCATCTGGGCTCATAAAGGACTGCAAGAAGAATCTTGAAGCAGAATTCGACATGAAGGATATGGGGTTGATGCATTATTTTCTAGGGTTGCAATTTTGGCAGAAGAATGGGGAGATCTTCCTTGGGCAAGGAAGATATGCTACAGAGATTCTAAAGAGATTCATAATGCAGGATTGTCGGCCCATGGCTACGCCTATGATCACCAACTACAAGAAAATAGATGCATCAAGAGACAAGGAAGTGAAAACCACCTTGACAGAGAGCTCATTGGGTCGCTCATGTATCTGGTCAACACTAGGCCAGACATTTGTTTCGCTGTCAACACCCTTAGTTCATGGTGGAACCAAAAAGGGTGCATTGGGTAGCAACTAGGCACATTCTCAGATATGTCCATGGAACAGTTGGATATGGGTTGAAATACACCCGAGGATATGACGTCAGATTGAGCGGATTCACAGATGCAGATTGGGCAGGTAGTTCAGTAGACCAGAAAAGTATCTCCGGGTATTGCTTCAATGTTGGATAAGGAATGATCTCTTGGTGCAACAAGAAGCAGAAGTTGGTAGTTCTGAGCTCAACAGAAGCAAAGTATATGGCAGCTATCATAGCTACGTGCGAAGCTATATGGCTTAGAAAACTACTTGTGAGTTTATTCAGGAAGAGGATGGAAGCGACCAGTGTTTACTGCGATATTTAGAGTTGTATCAAACTATCTGAGAATCCAGTATTTCATGATCAGTGGAAACACATTGATATCAGATGTCACTTTATCAGGGACTATGTTCAGCATGGGGCAGTACAGCTGCAGTATGTCCCCATAGGAGATCAAGTAGCAAACATACCCACAAAAGCTCTAGGAAGAGCTAAGTTCATCTAGCTCAGGGAGCAGATGGGTATGGTAGAGAACCCGTTTCAATAACATAAACAAAGGTTTTCTCAATTACAGCAACAACAAAAGAGATGGAGTTGCAATAGTTGGCAATAGTATGTAGGGTCAGCAGCAGCACAGATGCAACATTTGCGCAGTAGTTGGTGGGCAGTGATGTCAGACATCAGCAACGCAGAGGGAGATGTTACAGAACTAGGGTGATGCTTCAGCAGGTTGCATTACTAGAGCACATTCCTTGCTAAGAGGAAGTGTTGATTTCTGGTAGCATTGGATGTGCTCTAAGCATCAAAATTTGCAGGGAGGCTGAGAAACATGTATTCCAGAATACCCAAAAATCGTTTTGGGAAATTCCACCCGGAGAGAGTTTTATTAAAATAATTTATTATTTTTAATGGATGCCTAAGTCTAAACTTAGGAAATTAAAATAATTAAAGTGTATTAATTAAGCTAGGGGTGAAACTTCTAGAAGAAGACGAGGATCAAGTCAAAATGATTTGAGCCATTGATTAGAATCTAATCTGGGCCATTGATTACTCAATGAGAAGATTATAAGAAGGACTTCGATGGGCATTTGGAAGATACACCAGGCAGATACTCAACTGCCCAAGTAGATCGATTTTCTCACTGGCTAAAGTTCGACAAGAGGAAATCGAATCAGAGGGTGAGTTGCAAGTGAGAGAGAGAGGGTATTAGCAATAGTCGAGAGTGCAGGAAACAACAGGAAGAGGTAGCGCAAAAGAGGGATGCAGATCATGCACGTAGAGGCAGTGACACAGGGATAGCGCAGTCACTGCGCAGAGGGTGACGCAATGTGGCTAGCGTGAGGGCAGCAGGTCCTCTTAGGTGTCAGAAATTCATTGTGGAGTGGAGAAATTTGTTTGTAAAATTTCTCTCAGTGATTCTTCTTCTATTCTGCTATCTGTAGATTGTACATGAGATTTTGTTGAAGAATAATAAAAGAAACCCTCATCTGCTGCACCGGTTTTCCCACATTGGGTTTTTCCAAGGACAATTGTCCAAAAATAACTATGTTAATGTGTTATTGTTGTGCTAGTATTTTCCTTACATTTATTTTTCCGCAGTAATTAATTTGTGAAGACTACAGTGTATGTATTTCAATATTTGTCGTAGATAACTGCAAATAATTTGTTTTAGTAAATTAACAAATAGAAGAAATATTATCAGTTGCTGCAGTAGGATTTGGAATTTTCAGATTTTCACAATGAAAGCACAAGATCAAAAGATATAAATGATTTTTGTTGTTGATATTTTGACTTATGCAAAAATTATGTAAAAGAGAACCTTGCAAGAAGAAGTAATTCTAGAGATTAGACTTATGAAATTCAAATAATGATAAGAGCTCCTTGAAAACAATGCCAAGAGTGGGTTGGTCTCTTGAAGACTTCCCCTCACGCTTGCTAGTTGATTCAACAATAATCTTCTACAAAACTTCCAACACGCATTAGCTCATATGGATTAAATCATAAACAATGGTGAGATAACTCTATAAATTTATATGAAAACAACTAGAGGTAGTCTACACCTAGAGCATATTCACAAACCAATCGTAAATGTAAGATAGCTATACATCTAGGATTCTATAAAAGCATATGAGCAAATGAAATACAATTCAAAGGCACAAGTAGAGAGGATTATACCATCAATGAACCAAGCACATGCTTTAATGGAATAACAATCATTATTGAACCCCAAAGTCTTTTTATTCAAATGAAGAACAAGAGTACATACAGGCAGAGGTTCCCCAAGCACAATAGCTCGTTGCAAAAGATACAAAATGAGAGCCCAAGGCTCAATTATATAGGAGAATGGGTGGATATCCCAATGAAGAAGAAAATGCCAAGTGTGATGATGACAATCCCAAAACTCTTTCGTGCAATTCGAATTTCCTAGAGAGGCCCATGCAATCCTTGAGAAGAGATAACTCGTTGTTGAGGAGGGACAAGTGTATATGGGAGTGGAGTGGTAGGAGACCACTCTCCACTCATCTGCAGTCAAACTCCAAGTCAAAGGCCACCAAAAAGATGACTCATCAAGGCAATTCGAATTCCCCTCAATAAATGCGTTTTTTTCTTAGGAATCTTGCAGCCCCCTCCAAAAATGTGATTTTCTTTGAGCACATGTATTTTTCTTAATTTTAGGATTCCACATCACCTTGAGACTTCACTTTAACTCCTCCATATTTTCCACCTCATTTCCACATCATTTGTCATGTGTGGATATTTAGTTTTCTTCATTTATTTAATTGTTGGCTTAATTTATTGTCATATTTTCCACTAAACTTAGGAAAAGTGGGTTTTGAGGGTCCATAACACATTTTTAACCCCTCAAAATGTGTCTTAATAGAAATTTGAGGGTAAGAGGTGCAATTTTTATTACTCATACCCCATACAACTTTTCCAAACATCACTTATTACATTTCAGATACAAATTTTATTCCAATTTTCGCCTTGCGGGAAATTTAAAATTTTTAAAAATGACCCCCTAAACCTAACCAAATTCCACGAAACTTTACGAGTGATCTTGTATGATAATATACAATGACTCTAGACACTAGGACTCACCCAAGGCCTCACCATCAAGCCGTACTCCGGCTTTGGGGTTATGCTTGGAGTAGTGTGCGGGGGAGCGCCCCCACCCCGATTCTGCTCCCAATCCATGCTCCAGGCAGGAGCGGGTTTCGGGAGCGATTTCGGGAGCACACTCCCTACCTTTTTCAGAGCGTTTAGCTTTTTTGCAAAAAAAATTTGCAGTAATGTTCCAAATGCAAATTTTTTTCAAAGAAACAAATAAGTTTTGAGTGTGGCAACTTAATGATCAAGTCTATGGCCCTAGTATTGATATGCGATTCATGGTAAAAGTGAAATTATCCTTGATCTTCATTTTCATCCTTTTACTTAAATTTTTAACATTACCATGAAATGACTCAAGATGTTTGAGAGTGGTTCCAACCTCATTGGATTTCATATGGAGAAAGTAGAATTTTAGATTTCATTCAAAATCCAGCAGACTTATCAGTTTTTCAGGATTTCAGGATTGCAATGTTTCCATTGAATATTGTCATGTATTAGGGTATGCAACTCATATTTAATCAAGAGCAACAATCCCTCTATGTACCTTGATGTTAGTGACATTGGTTGTCGAACTCCTCTATCATGACCCTCCTAAAAATGTACGCATCACTCAAACAAAATCTTGACTTGACATGGTATGCTTTTTCTATCTTATGTTAATGCTTAGAGGGTGATATTAATGACAAAGATCCCTATACAGATACAGAGGTAATGACAAAGATACCTCTGGATATTAATGCTTAGAGGGTGATATTAATGACAAAGATCTTGATTTTCCAACAAGACTAAAAACTAGACATTTCTCATGGTGGCAAGAGGCCCAAGTATAAGCAATAGATAATAGATTTACTTGTCTTTTCTAGTTTCTAGTAGTTTTTATAACTATTGACTCTTTCATATTTATTATGATATTTTTTTAAACAATATTTGATAATTTAAGTTTGAAGTTGGCAATTATAACTCATTAGTAATGAATTATGAATATGATGCTTCATGAAAGTTGAAAGTTGTTTCATTTCATTTTGTAACATTTCATTTCGTGTTAGATATTATTTGTTGTAATGGTTACGCTTAGCTTACAAGTACAACTTTGGTGATCAATGATGATAAATGTTATATATTGAATTTTGAAAGCTTGAAACTTTAAGATTGATGAATCACGAGACTCAATATGATGTATGTTACTATGTTACTAACTTGTGGATGTGGTTGATGAAGATTCAAACTTCTAGATGATTGTTGTTATATGGTTCAATCTATGTTTTTTTATGTTTTTTATATCTAATTCATAATTCTACATGTTTCTGTTGACATATATGTATCAAAATATAAAAATATAAAAAATATATATATTATATAAAAAACGCTCTGGGATTCACTCCCAAACCGGGAGCTTTTGAAAATGTCGCTCCTGCACCCGTTTTTGATCCTGCTCCCCACTTTCGCTCCTGCTCCCAAGTAACATTGGCTGGGAGGAAAAATCTCAATTAAGTCCTCGTAAGGAAATGATAATTAACCAAGTGAAAAAAACCTCCTAGAGTAGTACACACTTTATGACAAGGTCCCAAACTACTTAGGTCTGTTACATGACTCAAACTCATCATACTAGCATCACTTTACATCATCTCTGTAGCGCTTGTGGAATCTGGGTACAATAGAAAATGATAAAAAGTAGAGTTGAAAAACTCTGGTAATATGATGATCTCTGATGGTACAAGCAGCCTTTTGTACATCCTTGGGCATGAAGTCTTCAGATAATCTTCAGGTGCCACTCCAGTGGTCAATAGGAAGCGTGATATGAAGGAAAACATTACCCTGACTCTTAGCTCACAAAGGCTTTGGTGCTGCTTATAACAATGCAAATCCTAGACTTCTGTTTACAAAATTATATGAAGGCAAGTATGGTTGACCTGTTAATTTTGGCCCCTGATAGTGAGGTTTACGGATGACATCTTGCAACCTCCACCAGTCTTGGAATATGATCAATGCAACTAGATCTCTATATGAAGAAACTCATACTCCATCAAAATACGGGAAAATGTTCTGAGCCCATCTCTATAAAAATCAGCATTGTAACCAATCCATCAGCATATCATGCATATGGCTTTTAACAATTGAAGAAATTCCAACAGGATGGATCTTGGAAGAGGTAGATTTTGTGGAAAAAACAGGGCCTGCATTTTGCATTTGGACTGAGACGTATGTTGAATTAAGCTTCTTGCATTCCTGTAGGAAGATTAAAGGATTGAGTTGTTGCCAAAATGAGCATAGGCATACTTTCGGTGTTTATTAGTGAAGGAAGAAATCCAGGCTGTCACAGGAGCTTTCCTACAATTGATGCAGAACTTGAATCAGCAGCACGTTATACTTCTGCACTAATGAGGGCATTGTGACATGTAATCGACCTATATCAATTTCAGATCAAGAAAGAGGTGACCACTGCTACCATGATTACAAACACCATTGAAGGTTGATTTGCATGTGTACAGTTTTGCATAGATATACTTTGTTACAAGCTCAAGCTTTCGGATGCTTAGATGTGGAGGAAACGTTGCCTTTAAAACTGCCTGGTGACCATGTGTATGTTCTCCTTCTCCTGAGATTTCAGACCTATGAGGAGAGAAGGATTAGTGCAACCTTATCAGGCAGCATGGCGGTGAATTTTTCCCTGAAGACCTGAAAGAAATTGCAGTGGACAACCCTCGTATAGTTTCAAAGTGGTAGATAACTTTGAGATATAATATGCACTAAAATTTGGGCCACTCAGTCCAGCACTCTGACTCGGTTGTGCAACCACTCCCCGTTTCTGTAAATTATTTTACTAAATGGAATATGAATAGACCGGGAACAAAATATTTAACTTCCCTTAGCTAGGATATTTATACAATTCTCAACATTCTATATGTGTTGTTATTTTGATCGCTTCATATTGTTCATAAGTTGTAGATTCTCTGTGTTAGTGAAATTCTGGAGTGAGTTTTGCTGCCCAAACAAACGCACCATTATCTTGGTGTGGTTTTTTTACTTTGTTAAATTTATGAGCTGTGCCGTAATATTAAGATTGTGCATGATTAAATAAACACTTTCTGATTTGTGTTGCGGTTGCACACTTCGCAAGTGTACTCACATTTGGATCAACAGTAACGAGCAAGTAAAGAGGACAAAGAATGGCCATGTTGTTGGATTGATACTTCCCTTTGAGTATTCTAAAGTGATTACATCTTGTACATTTAATGTCCATCCTTCTTTAATCTTCCAGTTGGCGTAAAAATCAAATCCAGTAGAATGAGTATACAGTTTAACTACCATGTTGTTTAGTGACTACTTTACACAGTAGCTGATTTACATATCCTGTACATTAGGTCTATCTTAATACAATATTGCTGATAATGAGCGTAATCTATCCAGTAGAAGTGTTCCTTTGTTGGTTGAGAGTGCACTCTGGTCAGTGATACTTATGGGATTTTCTCATTTTTAGGTAGCAGCAGCTCTTCATGACAATTGCAGAGCTATCCTAGTAGGGGAAAGGACATTTGGAAAGGTGAAATAACATTCAACCCACTTCACCTTCACTAACAAAATGTAATCTTTTTCACATATAGAATTCTTTTGGTCATATTTCATATTTTGTCAATGTTAATTTGCAGGGTTTGATTCAATCAGTTTATGAACTCGAGGATGGATCAGCAGTGGTGGTAACTGTTGGGAAGTATGTTACTCCAAGTCACAGGGATATTGATGGGAATGGAATCGAGCCTGATTTCCACCACATACCAGGTGATGATTTGAACTATAGTTTATAAAAGTGATCATGAATATGATCCACTGGGTTTTTGGTAAAACAACGACTGATTTTGTTATGTTGTTCTTAGGTTTGGTTGAAGCAAAGCAAACTCTCAGTCGGTGCCGTGTCCCTGCAGAGAATTTATGACACAGGATAAGTTGCTTTGAGTTTATAGAGAAGGCCCGTTGTGTTCATCTGCATTATCTCTTACATATTTATAATATATATATTTCATTTGAAACAGATTTCTCTAGAGAAATTCGTCTCTTATTGTATGGCAATTTTCTTCTCTGTTTATACCTTTGACCACTCAAACCAGCTGATGAATATAACCATCCCCGCTATTCTTTTCGTAAATACGCAATACTAACTTGGCCTGCACTAGAAAACTAGTGCCAGATCCAAACGCAAAACACCAGGTTTAGGATTATCTTATTGTCGTGGCACGAGAGAATTTAATTATCCTGTTATTGTGGTTGTTATTGGAATTAACGTAAAGCTAATCTATTAAAGATAACTATGAGCATATTTTAGATTATTTTGCAGAGTATAATTCATAAGATTGACTTAAGTTCATTAAAGAGAATTCAATAACAGAGTATGTCTTAGATGTTAGCATGTGTCTAATATAAAAGGGGGGGGAAATATTCTACAAAGATTAAGCATATAATGATCTCAACCCATGAAGATATGCCATGCTGCGTATGCCCAAGAAAAATTGTAAAATGTTTTTCGAGAGATCAAAATTAATGTTTGGTTTGAGAATTTTATTATTTTTTTATTTAGTGTTTTAATATTTTTATGAAATTTTATAATGAAATTTACATAATTCGTATGCAAAAGAAAAATACAAAGTTACTTATTTCAAGAAATCAAAATTAATATTTACTTTAAGAATTTTATTAGTTTTTTATTGCGTGTTTTAATTTTTTTATGATTTTTTATAAAGAAAATTTAGATAATTTTCAAATAAATTCCTATTTATGTACAAATTATTTTGAGTTTAACATTTAAATTTGACTTAAAAAAAATTTACACAAACACAACCTAAATACATTGTATCATGTGGGTAATTATTTGTATATATTTAATAATGACATTTATATTTAGATTTCATTTTTTTAGATTAATTAAAAAATCATGTTTTATCAGTACTATGAATGTGCAACAATTTTTTATTCCATAGGTGTATAAATAAGGAACAAAATTATTATTTTAAAGAAGCTAAAAATTTGTAACAATGAATTACTTTATTAAACAACCATATCTATTAAAACTAGGTCTAACACTCGATTGGTAGGATTTGCAACTATCCACTATGTTTAAACCTATAATATATTGAAAATCATATTTTTTTACAATTGTGTTGACTGTGCGCATTCATTAGAAATTCTCTCATTCCATAGTTAAAATGATGTTTCAAACAAGAGCCTATCATGGCATAAACTCTTGTTTGAAAATTTATGTAAATTTGATTGAGAGGTAATATGACTATCAAATCAAAGACAAACAAAATGTGAACTCATTTTCAAGAGATAATCTCAAATTTTTAATGAAAGTTGAAATAGATTCTTAAGGAGAGACGAACAAAACCAACCACCTGTTTGATGAAAAAATTGACCTCCAATAAGAAGCAAAATACTCTCACATGAAAGTAGTGTCTATACTTTCATGTAATAGTGCTAAACACAACCACAATGAAAATGGGAAGCACACATTTCAAGTGGATTTTATAATTTTCTTATCAAATTTTGCTTCTTTTTAATAAATGTTTACAACACTAAAATTACAACAAAAGCATTTAGTATGCAAGATAACTTATGCCAAATTATATTGTTTTGTGTGAGAAACAAGGTTTTATGTAATTAAGAGGTCCAAGTGTTCATTGTTTAATATTTTTTTCTTTAATGGGTCTAAGGAAATACACAAGAATATATGGTTGTCATTGAAATGATCATGCACATAGAGAACATGTGAAGGCTCCATCTAAGGCAAAAGGCCTTAATAAATGGGGAGGAAGTTGATCATTGATTAACTAATGAACAATTAAGTGGAATTGGCATCAACTTGCTTAATCAAGTTATAGAAGATCTTCAAATCAAGAGTAAGCATATCAACAATCCAATGTAGATATTCAGAAAATTGGAGAGTCATCTTAGTGCCCTATTGTAGTGAGACCATTGGAAATCCATGTTGGCAAACAATTGGAGATTTACCATAAACCATTGGCATTGGAGAACTAGCTCAACATGGCACCATCATAGAGAAGAAGTGGATGGCCTATGGCCCACTACATGATCTTATCGCAATGATTATTTCACTATGAACTAGTAGTCATAGTGATAAATACATATGACAAAAAATGAAAAACATTGATGCACCAACAATCTAAAAATTATGATCAATGATTCTTATGGCACAAGAAAAGTATGTAAGAAGCACAATAAGTTCATATTTTAAGAGAATATTAGTGATGGGACTCAAATATTAATAAATCTATATTATTGAAATGCACAAAAAAATGTAACATAATTATTAGGTATTCAATAAGGATAGAAAAATAAATACAAAAACATAGCCAAGGCATTTTCCTAATTTGGAAAGATGTGATCATTTAATAACACTTTTGCTCATATCATGATGACATCAACTATTATTGCAAAAAAAAATTGAGATCCCAATTAGTGGGGACAACATAAAAAGGTAAAGATTTCAAAAACAACAATGCCTATACATAAAAAGAATTAGGGTTCACTTATATGAAAATGATGAACTTGTGCAAGGGGTTATTATTTGTAGGAAACCTTATCAAGGTAGAATTGTGGATAATTTCCAATCTAAGGTGAAATGCTTTTGGAATTCAAATTCTTTGTTTGACCAACTCAAAAGGATGTCATGCAAAGATGAATATCTAGCCACTCATTAAAGAGACATCTCAACATTTCATAGCCTAAGAATATATGGATGACTTTGGACAAGTGACATGCGCTTATCCAAGTTATCATTACATTATAAATTAGTAGCCATAGTGATAAATATTTGTGACAAAATATTGGAAAACATTGTTTCAACCACAATTCAATAATTAGAACCAACAATTCTTAATCATGCAACACGAGAACACAACAAAATTCATATTTGTGATAGGACAAATGTTAAATTTAATCATATATGTTGTCAAAGCACACAAGGTTTAAAATGCAATCTAATTTTGGGTATTTAATATATTAAGAATAGAAAATTAAATGTGTATTTCCCAAACTTGAAGCTTTACGCCAATGGTTTTTTTCTATTTGGACATCAAACTGCGATATTTATCTACGCTCCAAAGTTTTTTTCATAGTTCAATTTGCTACTCAAAAAGAATTAGATTTTGTCCTAAATGAAGGGTCATGGTTTTGGGGTAATGTTTTCATTACACCATGGTTCCCAAATTTTGATGCTACAACTATGGTAGTTTCTACAATGTCTGTATGGGTGAGACTTATAAATCTTCCCCCTATCATTCTGGCACCACGGGGTCCTTGAGGACATTGGGAATACTCTTGGAAAATGCAAGAAGATGGATCATGAACGAACAAAGAGGTATTTTTACTTTTTCCAGAATATGTGTAGAGATAGACCTCAGTAAAGGGCTACCAAGCCATATACAAATGAAACATAAAAACCTTAGCTAGACACAATTCTTAGATGATGAGAATACAACTTTCAAGTGTAGAACTTGTTTCCAAATTGAACACTTGCAGAACATGCACCCGGGAAAAAAAAAGAACCCAAAAAAGAAAAATAGACAGGCCAATATATAAAAAGGATAGTAGTTTCCAGATCCACACATTTGAAACGAAGAGGAAGAAGAAAACATGGAAAGTCAACTAGCCCAAGCAGAAGTGGAGCCTCAGGTTCATCGTAGCAACAATGCGGTAGGGGTAGATGTGGCTCACGTCATTTTTACCTTTAATCAAATTAGGGCAGAGACTGAATCAATTCCAAATTCAGATCATCAGACAAAAGAGGCACTCATGGAGGGAGTGATGGGCACAAAGCATGTACATGTATTAAAAAGCTCAAATTCGGATAAATATCATCCTCTACAAACATTCACGAGTGAGTTGGCTTTGGTTCTAGTTGGCCCCAATCCTGGGGAAAGGCAGTAGGTCCAGAAAAATAAAGGAAAGAAGGGGAAGATAAGTGATTTCTACATTACTTGATCTTCCCCATTGTATCATATTTTTTTCTTTTTCTTTCTTTAGTTTATGCTTCTCTTCAAGGCCATTTTGGTTGTCCTCTTGAAATTCTTTAAGCATATATAACTTTTTTCTATATTATCCACACATGGATATGGGCAGATCTAGGGTGAATGCACACATCTAGTTTATATATAAAAAATGTATTCTTTTTCAATTATAAATGGAAGTACAATTTTCTCTTCGCAAGAAAAACAAAAAAAAGTAAATGTGAATTTATCAAAAAGCATACCTTAGGTATTTTCATCATTTGGAAATATGTAATCATTTAATAACAATGTTGATCAGAAAGAGCAATTACATTAGTTATTATTGTAAAAAAAAATAGCATTCCAATTATCAGTAGCAACTACAAAGAGAAAGGCTTAAAAAAACCAATACACGAGCATTTTAAAAATAAAAAAGGGGTTTATTTAAATGAGGATGTTGAGTATGGTGTTGATCTTTTTTTGTAAAAATCTCTATCAAGATATACTTGTGGATGATTTCAAAGCTTTGGTGGAATGACATTGGGATTCAAAATCTTGTCTTTCACCAACTGAAAAGGTGTCATTGAGAGATCAATATCTAGAGTTGATTCAAATAACATTCTAGACATAAATTGGATATTACTCAATTTGCTTTGTTCAAAAAAAAATTAGAAAGAAATCCAAACAATAAGATTGTTATTAATAAGTTTGAGCAGCTTAAACCATGGTATATCAAGTGAAGAGAGATAGAGATTAATAAATTTATGCAAGAGAAGTAATACTAACAAGATATTAACAAAACGAAAAATAAAAGGAAGGAACAGTACATACACAATCCACAATAGATTTACCTTGGAAACCATTAACCAAAAGAAAAATCTAGTTATGTATTTTTCTCATTCTATCAACAAAATAGTTCACAATGCAATACATAGGTACTTTGCATCACCATTTGACTTTAGTTTGCTACACAGTATTAAATACAATGGGCATATGAAACCATTAGGAAAAAACAACTCATAACCGATAAAATGTTGGAAAATGCAATATGGTAGCTATTAATTCATATTTTCCTCAACCTTAATAATTGCTTGTGAACTCTATTTATCTTCTTATGTTTTTTAATTAGATCTTCTCATCAAACAATTATCAAGAACGGAAATAGTAAAGACAATGGAAACAGAATTTCGGCTCCAAGCTAGGGAAAAACCCCTCCAATGGGAAAACCCATCAAATCTATTCTCTTCTTATAGAATCTACTTGAAATGAGAAAACCAAGACCCAAGCCCTAAACAAGTCCTCCTCCAAGCACCAATTAAACCCTCCAAGAAGCCCTTCCAATTAAGTTAGTGATCAGCCAAAACAACAAGGATCAATTTTGCTCCAACCAGCATCTAGCTTCAACTTTGGCCCTAACTTTGACCTGCAATTTCAGCCCTGTAGCAACTGCAGAAACCCTAGATTCTTCGCACATTTGGGAGGAAAATAACCCCAAAATATATATCTATTATTTTCTTTGACTGCTTGCCTTTTATACCTTCACATTTGCATCCTTGATGTTGCCAACTTCTAATCAAACATGATAATGTGAGATCGAATTGGTGTTGAAATGAGGTTGATGTTGCTTCTATTTATACACATATGAGGGGTTCGAGTCCCTTCTTTTAGGCCGACTTGTGCTTTGGAGGTTTCCAGGACCTTCTAGACTAAAATTAAATTCTTTTACAAGATACATCTTGCCCAAAAGGGTCTTATAATCATGATGCTGACCCTCTTGACTCAAGACAATAAATCTTATGTCCTAATTGTTGTCACTGCGACAACGACCCTCCAAATTCTTTGCCTTAGTCAATTTTGAAGTCTACATGAACTATCTTTTCAAGCTATCTTGTGTCTTCTTATTATTTGTTCATGTTTTTCTAAGTGTCAACCATCCTTGCAACATTCCTAAGTGTCACTTTTGCTCCTAGGTCAATGTTTCCTAACTGTCGTATTCTTATCTTTAGAAGCACTTTTGTCATCTTTCTAAAGATAGAAAAAGCACTAGATTTTCTTTGACTTAGTGTTGAATTTTCTTCACTTAACATGCATATCACAAAAAATCAAGAAAGCACAAACTTTTCTCCTAGAGAAAGCGCACTTGCTAAACTTAGTGATCATACAAGAATTATCGAAGGAAACTACACCCTCTTAAACCTGAGTGCACCTCAATCTCTCAGTGGAGCACACTTCCTTCTCCCAGTTAAGTGCACTTCTTGCCCACAAGGAGAGCACACTCCTTGTTAATAGTGATTGTGCCCTCTTTGTCCTCAACTCCAAGACACTCCTTGTCTTTAGAGAGTGTTCTGTTAGGATATTCCGACACATAGGAAATAGTTAAGTACAACTTGGTCTAGTGTAGAGTTAGGTAAAGTGTGTTTCTTTACCGTTGTACATTTTGTAACTTACAATCCGACGGTCACGATATGTAGTGATCTGACGGTTCATTCTCTCTTCAGTATTACCGACACTTGATCCGTGGCTTGACACCCAATTGGTCCATGAATTCTATTTAAAGCGCATGGAGGGTCATTTTTAGGGTAATCCGTGCATGAGAGAAGCTTATGTAAATTTTCATTCTTTGATTAATAAATTGCCTGAAGTGGCCGCGTTGGCTCAGGACGTGGACTGTTTCCCTCTTTGAGGGTTTTAACCACGTCAAAAATACTGGTGTATTGATCTGTGATCTGGTTGTGAGCGGTGTCCTTTTGGTGTTCTTTCTGAGGAACTTACCCTGTAAATTCCTACATGGTATCGGAGCTATTTGAGGGCCGCGTCCGTTGGTGATCCAAATCTGAAGCCGGTAGAACTGCATCCGACTGCCGTTTCCTAGATCTGTTGTTTCTGACTGCTTTCGGGTCGAGTGGACTGCTCTGTTGTGTTTGGAGCATCTGTTCCAGTGAGGAACCCCTTTCGTTTCACGCGAAAAGGTTTCCGGTAGCCCTAGCTGCGTCATTTTTAAGATCTGGAGGTATACAGTGTTTATTTGCAGTTTACTGTTATTTTCTCTCTGCTTATTTCGGTTTCGGTTTATTTAGCTTTTTTTAAATCGGATCTATACCTTTCATTTCTGCATATGCTCTTTGCCCTGCGACTCTATGCGATCTGGGCAAATCAGAAACAGAAAGGAAGGATTTTTCTCATGCGTATGCTCTTTTCCCTGCACCTTAGTGTGATCTCGGAAAATCAGAAACATTGAGAAAAATATTTAGTTTTTCGGCTAAAGCTAACTTTGAGCCGCAAGGTTCAATTTTTGAAAATATTTAGTTTTTTGGGTAAAGCTAACTTCGAGCCGCAAGGTTCGTTTTCTTTGCATGTCCGTGTTGGGTTTTGTGTTTTTTGTTTTGTAGGGAAAAAGAGCTTTCTCAAAGCAAGCACGCAACCCAAAGCCCCCCCCCTCTCTCTCTCTCAAATTTTTTGTATAGATCAATTGGTTCAAAGCTATTTTAAGAGAGTAGAGGTCTTGGGTTCAAGTCTCCATTTTGTGGGGGCGGACTTTTTCATTTCCGCACATTCCCGCACTTCGTCGGCAACTTCAACAACTTTTTTTCAGAAAGCCATAACTTCTTCATCCGGAAGCCTTTTTCAGAGCCATTTTTTTAAACCAGCCTAATTTTTCGAGATCTATCCATTGGAACACTTACTTTCAGCATCTTCAGCTTCAGTTTCTGTTGAAATGGAAAGTCAATACCAAGTTACCCTTGACAGCACCAACTACTTCCAATGGTTGTCCTACATGGAGGATTTACTTAGAAGTAAAGGTCTCTACCGAATAGCCACAGGCCAAGAAAAGAAACCAAAAGATGAAGACAAGGCTGCTAAATGGGAAAATAGACAAGATCAAGCACGTGGTTTGATAGGGATGTCTATTTCTCCATATCTTAGATTCCATATTGCAGAACTTGAAACTCCGCATGAAGCAATGGAACAAATCAATAAATTTTTTGGGATTAAAAATGAAATTAGAGCCCATCAACTTGAAAATGAGTTGCTTACATTGGACCCTAATAATTTTTCTTGCATTGAAGATTTATTGTCTAAGTTCAAGACCCTTAGATATCTTTTGGAAGGTGTTAAGGTTAAGAAAGAAGATAGTAACCTTATTTATTCCATCCTTACTAAGTTGGGACCAACCTACTCTGTATTTGTTTCCACCTTCCATTCTACAAGAGAAGCCTTCATTTCTCAAGGAAAAGACTACAAGCCCCCTTCCTTTGACTCTTTTTGTGATTCTTTAATAAGAGAACAAGAAAAACTCTTACACCTTGGTCTTCTTAATCTTGGAAACTCTTCCAAAAAAGCGTTAGCCACCCAGCAGCAACCAAATTCAAAGAATCCTAAAAAGTCATATCATAAAAAGAATGGTCCTAAACCAAACAATGGTCCTAAGCAATTTCAGCCCCAAAATGAAAAATCATTTCAAAAAAATGATAAGACAAATAAAAACAAAGGGAAGAAGACTGATAGACATTGCAATTTTTGTAATCGAGATGGGCACTTAGAATCAAAATGCTTTAAGAAGATGGAAGCCTTGGAAGCAGCAATGAAGAAGCATAACATCCATTTGGGGCAATCTTCAACTTCAACTTCATCTTCAGGAATGGCACTTTCTGCATGTGGTTGTCAAGCATCTCGGTCTGGCTATGCATTAAATGTATCTTCTTCTTCTCATTCTCATGAGTGGCTCATTGATTCTGGAGCGTCTTATCACATGGCCAAAAACAAAGCCATGTTCTCTTCTTTAAATGATTGTAACACCAAAAATATATATGTTGGTGATGATAGATCTCTTAATGTTGTAGGGACTGGAACTGTTCATCTAGACAATGGTCAGTTTAATGATGTATTATGTGTTCCAACCTTATCCTGCAACCTTCTATCTATATATCAGATAACTCATTCAGGTGAAGGTAAAATCGTTGAATTTTCACCTCATGATGTTGTAATCAAGGACTTAAAAGATCCTAAACAGATTTTGGCTACTGGCATTGCTGATGATTCTACAAGGTTGTATAAGTTTCACAACTTTGGGTCATCAAATCTTCCCTCAGTATTTGTTGCTCATAACGATGAAGTGAGCAAACTTTGGCATGAGCGATTTGGTCACTTAAACTATCGCTCCCTTCAGCATCTATGTAAAGAAAATATGGTTACAGGTCTTCCTATGGTATCTTGCAGAGACGGTGTTTGTTCCGGATGTGTACTTAGAAAACATCATCGGGACAGTTTTGAAAAACGTGCCTCTTGGCACGCCTCAGCCCCTTTACAGCTTGTGCATAGTGATTTATGTGGTCCACTTCCAGTTGTTTCATTCTCTGGTTGCAAGTATTTCTTAACTTTCATTGATGATTTCTCCAGACGCACTTGGGTATACTTCTTAAAACTCAAGAGTGAAGTATTTAACACTTTTTGGCCTTCAAGGCCTTTGTTGAAAAACGATCTGGACATCAAATTCTTAAGTTAAGATCTGATAATGGCGGAGAATATGTTAAAAACACATTCATCAACTATTGCACTGAGAATGGAATTCAAATGCAACATACTGTTCCATATACTCCAAAACAAAATGGTGTAGCTGAAAGGAAGAATCGCACCTTAAAGGAAATGGCTAATTGTATGCTGCAATCTAAAGGACTTGGTCTTAGTTTTTGGGCAGAAGCAATTAACTGTGCAAATTACATAATAAATCGCACTCCTACTAAGGCTTTAAAGAATATCACTCCAGAAGAAGCATGGAGCTCAATCAAACCAGATGTAAGTCACTTTCGTGTTTTTGGAAGTGAAGCGTGGGCCCATATTCCAGATGAAAAGCATAAAGCTTTAGAACCTAAGAGTGAAAAATGTACTTTTGTTGGATATTCTGAAGATGTCAAAGGCTATAGACTTATTCCATTTAAGTCCAAAAATGTTATCATTAGAAGAGATGTAAAATTTGATGAAAATATATCGGCCTGCGAGCCTAGTCTGGCGGATGTGCCACCTCTCCCTATCTCTTCTACCTTTGAAAACATTTCTTCTTCAGATGATGAAAGTGAGGATGACAATCCTCCCCCACCATCTCAGGATCCTCCTTCAGCTCCTGAGCTTCCAAAATGGGTTCGTGCTACTCAAGATGCAGCAGGTGATCTTGCCGGTGATCCTACAGATCAGCGACGCACACGTTCTCAGTTCAAGCGAGCCTCTTCTTTACTGGCTCAAGCTCCAGTAAATTATGATCCTAACACCTTTGCAGAAGCTTCAGGCCATCCAGATTGGGAAGCAGCTATGAATGAACAATATCATTCATATTGGCAAATGATACATGGGATCTTGTTCCTTTACCAAAGGGACGAAAACTTGTTAGATCCAAATGGGTTTACAGAACCAAGTATGGACCAGATGGGAAAGTTGATAAACATAAAGCCCGTCTTGTTGCTAAGGGCTTTTCACAGGTTGAAGGCATTGACTACACTGAAACCTTCTCCCCTGTTGCCAAAATGAACTCTATCCACCTTGTTCTTTCCCTTGCTGCCTCTTTCAAATGGGAAGTCCATCAGATGGATGTGTAATCTGCCTTCTTGCATGGGGACTTGCATGAAGAAATCTATATGGAACAACCCATTGGCTTCATACAAACAGATTCCAGCCTTGTTTGTCGACTTAAGAAATCCCTTTATGGTCTCAAGCAAGCTCCTCGGGCTTGGTATGCCAAAATGGATAGCTTTCTTTTAGAATCTGGCTTTTCTAGGTGTCATTCTGACAATACTGTCTACACCAAGAAAGTGGGCAACTCTCTTATCATCCTTGTTCTTTATGTTGATGATCTTATCCTTACTGGTAGTGATCCCAACCTTATAAACCATGTGAAGTCTAGCCTCAAAAGGAAATTTGACATGACAGACTTAGGACACTTACACACTATTTTCTCGGTCTTCAAGTCTTGCAATCCACGGAGGGTATTTCCCTTTCCCAGTCAAAGTATGCTTGTGATATTCTACGTCATTTTCACATGGAAGACTGTAAGCCAGCCCCTTCTCCCTTTCAGTCTGGAGTCAAACTTTCAGTCACTTGTACTTCTCCTGAAGTTGATGCTACATTATACCGTCAACTTGTAGGAAAACTCTTGTATTTAACCCATACTCGTCCTGACCTTTCCTTTGCTGTTGGCCTTGTTGCTCGGTTCATGCAAAACCCCCGTGAAAGTCATTGGAAAGCAGCTAAAAGAATACTTCGTTATGTTTGAGGTACAGTTCAGTTTGGGATTCATTACAGTGCCGAAGCAGCTCCTCTATTGGTTGGTTTCACTGATTCCGATTGGGCTGGTGACCCTGATGATCGGAAGTCTACTGCCGGTTATGTGTTCACTCTTGGTTCAGGACCTATTACATGGGCTTGTAAGAAACAAGCTGCCATTTCTCTTTCATCAGCAGAAGCAGAGTATCGTGGTGCCGTAGAAGCTAGTAAGGAAGCCTTGTGGCTTCGTCAGATCCTGTCAGAATTTGACTTTGAGCAGCAACATCCCACTACACTTTGGTGTGATAATCAAAGTGCCATTCAGCTATGCAAAGATCCAATCCAACATCAGCGCAGCAAACACATTGAACTACACATGCACTTCATCAGAAAGCTCATTCATGACCATGTTCTTGAAGTGCAATATTGTTCAACAGATGATCAAGTTGCAGACATCTTCACAAAGGCTCTCACAGAGGCGAAGTTCACTAAACTTCGATTTATGGTTGGAGTTCAGGAAGTTGTCACTAAGGGGGGATAGGCTCTAGTGCCTCCTTCCTTCTCCTATAGTGTCATATTTGTAAATCCTTCAATCCTATCCCAAGTTGTCCTTAAGGGGGGATGTTAGGATATTCCGACACATAGGAAATAGTTAAGTACAACTTGGTCTAGTGTAGAGTTAGGTATAGAGTTAGGTAAAGTGTGTTTCTTTACCATTGTACATTTTGTAACTTACAATCCGACGGTCACGATATGTAGTGATCCGACGATTCATTCTCTCCTCGGTATTACCGACACTTGATCCGTGGCTTGACACCCAATTGGTCCATGAATTCTATTTAAAGCGCATGGAGGGTCATTTGTAGGGTAATCCATGCATGAGAGAAGCTTATGTAAATTTTCATTCTTTGATTAATAAATTGCCTGAAGTGGCCGCGTTGGCTCAGGCCATGGACTGTTTCCCTCTTTGAGGGTTTTAACCACGTCAAAAATACTGGTGTATTGATCTGTGATCTGGTTGTGAGCGGTGTCCTTTTGGTGTTCTTTCTGAGGAACTTACCCTATAAATTCCTACATGTTCCCTCTTGCTTTCCACACGTTCCCTTCTTTCCTTGCATGCTAAGCACATTCCTAGAAAATAGGGGCCCTCTCCACTTAATGTAACTAAATTACTCATTAATCGACAAGTGGCAATCATGCATTAACTTGCTTTGCATGTGAATTATTTTATAGGCTGCCCAACTCATCCTTCATTCTCGCAGTCACTTTCCACACTAGGTTGAGCACACTTTTTCACCATAAGGAGATTTTCTTCAATTTTAGTCTCAAGTGTTTGGATTCTTAGTAAGTCTTGCATTGTGCCACTTTTGAGTTCTTTTGTTGTTTTTAGTGGTGATTTTGTTTTCCTTTATGGAATTTCAATTTGTTTTCTCATACGAAGTGGCGTTTTCGTACATACTTCCTCCTACAAGTGTCATCTTATTGCCACACATAGTATTTCTAGCAACTCTTCCCATTCCATGACCTTTCACCTCCCAATGATTGCGGCAGATCTTATAAACACTTGCATCCCTTATCTTTCATTGTTAATATGTTCTTGAATTTATGTTGATCTTCACTTCACATTTTTTTTAGCTTGCTTTTGGCTAGAACGCACTTCCGATAAACAGAGACCCTTTGTGTTCACAAGTTGTGCCCAACAAGAAAGCTTCTCTTCTAAGAGCGAACAACGCACCTCCAATCCACAATGAGGTATCTCTTCTCTCTCTCTCTCTCTCCTTGAGTGAATTCTTAAGCCTCTCTCTCTCTCTCTCTCTCTCTTGGTGTAGTGCTCACTTATAGTGACTAGTTAAGTCACCATGTCTCAATTTTGATAGGCTTGCACTTCTAGCTTGTCCAATACTAAAGTGGTAGTGGAAATTACTAAGCCAATTGTCCCTATTCTTTCAGACACACAATTATTCATTGATAAATCCTTGGAAGTCACATGGAAGGACATAAAAAATTCTTTCATGCAAAAGCAATTCCCAAAAAACTTGGAAGACAGAGAAGTGTACATGAACATCGAAAGATCCAAGATACATAGAGTCGCATGAAGATTCCTAGTGATGCTTTGTGCAGAAGCTATTGAATGGATCTTGTTACATATGGATAACAAGAATTTGGTCCTTAGCAGTGAAAGCGAGAATGAGATTGCTACTTACCATCTACATGACATAAATCCTTATTACAGGGTGGTAACTCCCAAGCAGTATGCAAACACACATTTTTATGCAACTTGGGAAAATCTCTATACCAAGGAAGTTACCAAATCCTGGTGCCAAGAGCCTGCAAAATTCCGCCAAAGGCCAAGTGTAGTTTACCAAACCAAAACTTAGAGAAACGTTTACCAGTATCTCATGGTGATGTGCTGCAGACTACATGGATGAAAGAATGCAAAACACTTTGAGGAGAATTGGATTTACTTGCTCAATGTGGTTGTCTCAAGAGGTAAAATTTTCAATTGGGCAAATATCCTCTCCCATGAGCTGCAACTTCATATACAGTAGGCCAAAACAACTTTACAAGCCAAACAAGCACCAGAGTTTTACATGTCTGCTTATCTGTTGGATGGTATTTGCTCCCATTATGAGTTCACCGAGATGAAATGGAACTGGACCCCTCAAGCGAATTTACCTGTCTACTTTCATTGCAAATTGTTATCATAAGCCATTTTTCGAGGAGCATATACACAACTGGTTGAGCATTTCTTTACAATTGTCTACAATATGATCTTTGAGACAAAACCTCCGTGCATGACAGATCAGGTGAAGAAAGCACTTTATGAAATTGCAGATTAGTTTTCTTCACTGTAGGACACATACATTAGATGTTTTCGGGTGTAAGGAAACCCCTCACCTTATGCCTATATATGTGACCAATAAGGTGGTCTTGTAGGAGGTAGCCTATCAGTTGAATAATGGATTGTCTACACAACTCCAGAGGAAGAAGAAGGCTCCTTGGCCCTCTTTTCCTTTATGGATTGAACTTTATGAGCTCAAGAGCCTCAAGGCAGATGATGCTGAAATTTAAGAACTCAAGCACCTTCATTTTGGAACAATGATTTTTCATAGATATGATCCTAGAAAAATTTGTAGGCAACATTGTGACAAGATATAATACAACTGGATGTATGGACCTATAATCGAATTAAGAATTGGTACAATCATTAGGGGAATTTTGAGGTATAAAATGGGCCTCCCAAGGAAATAATAAAATAATAGTGGAAATTAAAAATAATAGTGGAAATAATACAATAAGAATGAATTACATCATCAAATTTTAGAGGGAAAAAAGAAAAAAACTATTTTTAAACTCGTATTTTCAACTTATCTCCTTATGGGTTTACTCAAATTTTGAGCGGCAACACACATTGGATGAAGAATTTGATTTCTCATCCAAGGAGTACCCATGTTGCATACTTTTGATGGACCCTGCTACACGAAAAATGTGATTGCAATCACGTTTTTCATGTATTTCTAATTTTTCGTGTAGTAAGGTCCATCAAAAGTATGCAACATGGGTACTCCTTGGATGAGGAATTAAATTTTACATCCAACGAGTCCTCCCGCTCGAAATTTGAGTAAAACCTTAGGCAAATAAGTTGAAAATACGAATTGAAAAAATAATTTTATTATTTTTTAATCTTTTTAGATTTTTACTCCAAAAATGGTGAATCATCCCCCATGGTTGAAATCATCATCTTGAACCCTATTGGCTCTTATGAAGTTTATTTTGGTTGTACATTTTTCTTAGGAGGCCTATTTTAGACATTAAAATTCCTCTGATATCACTAAGAAAGAATCGGTCAGGAGAAGAGGAAAGGCCCTCCCAAGTTTCGTAAGTACCAGATATATAGATGGAGGATGTTCGACAAGAAGCAACTGCCTAATTAGACACGGTAATACCTAAAAAGAGGCTAAAACATGATCCAGTGGCAAAGAGCAGTAGAAAGTTCAAAGCTTATATGATATGCAAAGGTGAAATTGAGACAAAGTAGTAGAGGAAACAAAAGGAGGAGAAGAAGAAAAGGTTAGAAGTAAAAAAGAAGCTACAAGAGCACAAAAGAGAGGAGGAGTGATTATAGAAAGAAGAATAAAAAAAGAGCAAGCAAGATGACTTTCTTAAACAATAGCATAAAGCAAGAGAGGAAAGGAAAAGAATAGAGGAAGAGGAACAAGAGAAGCAATCACAGGAAGAAGAAATCAAGAAAAAATAGGAGGAAGAAGCCGCACAGGTAATGGAGGAAGAACATATGGCCCATGAGTTTGAAGTAGAATTGGGGGAGGAGGACGCCATTAAACCAATTGTAGATGAACCCATCACTCAGTTAGAACCTCCTCTCACTAGTGGTTATCTCCCATTCAATGAAATGGGAATTTTTCCTCCACTTGGTGACAGGGTGATGTATGTGTCCAGTTCAACCTTCGATCATCTAAATGAGAGGATTGTACAAGAATGGAGAAGGTACTTTCCAAATGATCATGTTCATCCAGTCTCCATATCTTTAGAAAATGTGATAGCATCTAATACCAGGAGAAATCCGTGAGAATTCATGGCGAAAAATGTGACTATTGCGACAACAACACAAGATAATAAAGAGTATCCCATGAGTGAGAAGTCACGATTGCAAAAAGAGCTACCTGCCACAAAATAATAGGTTGATCATCTTGTTGTAGATAATTAATGGTTGTCTTATAATAGTTTTAGCATGACAGAGTTGCGGTCAGCCATAATTGAAGAACTGAAGTTGATGGAGGACAACATGAAGCAGCTATACAATGATATGATGTTCTTACATGAGGTGGTGGAACCCCTGTTTCAAATTCAGAAGAAATCTCAAGAGATCCTGAAGCTTCTAGATGTTGCAAGCAGAGTTGAAGATTTGATACAGGATTGGGGCGTCAAGTATCCTAATGTTCCCGAGAAGTTAGTCAAGAAAGACAGGATAGCATTCGAGGTGGAAAGATCACAGTTAAGGCTACATACTCAGAACTACACCCACCTTGGTGAATAGGCAACCAACACCATAATTGCTTATGTTCGACTGAATAGTGGTTTAGAGTCCCTGGGACATAAACATAAAATGCCTTTTGTGGGTTTACTTGGAGAAATAAGAGGCAAGGATGTCATCATGCAGGAGATAAAAGAGTTTATTGAGAAAATCAAGCAAGCAATAGATCAAGAAGGCTTGGAGATCACCAAGAATGCTATTCTACAGTATGAAATTGGGCCAACTAAAGTTCACATGAAATTATCTTGGTTGTGGAATAGCATACAATCAAACTCCAAATCCATTTTACCAGATGCTTTGGAGGTGAAGATGCAGTATGTTGTAGAGCTGCGAGTCAGAATTAAAGTTATCGCAACAAAGCTCAGAGTATGGCACTCCTACATCACAAATGAACTCCATGCTCAAGCTATTGATTTGTCTTTTTCTCCTACATGAGAAAGTTTTTGTCTTATTATAGTTTTTTCCTATATAGCCACCATTTTGATGTAATTTTCCTTTTATGAATAATAAGTCCAATGTAAAAGAAGTCCAAGAGACACATGTGGAATGTGAAAAGTCACATAGAATTCCATAGGTTGTGGAAGTCAAAGAGTCATGAGGAAGCTCAAAGGTCATTAGAATTTGTTATAAATAAGACCTCATAACTCAAGCAAAAGGCTTGGACTTTTAGATATTTGGCCTTGGCTTCTCTAGTTGTGCATAAGGGAGAAGATCATTATTTTGGAGAAGCAAGTTGTAGCTTCATGTTCCACTATTGGAGCTAGTGTTTCATCAATGTAACAATGTACTTAGATCTTTCATTAATTATCAGAAGCTCTTGGAGCCAACACTCTTTCATGCATGTATCATAAATGTTGTAAGACTATTCTTTAGATGTTTGTGGTATATGTTGTGTTACGCATACTAAAGATAATGAACTATTTCGTTGCTTTAGCTATGAATCTTGTTGAATGGGTGTTTTTATGTGTTTATACGATCCTGAATTAATTTGCAGGTTAATAAATGAATCTTCTCAATTGCTCTCATGTGTCTCTCATAGGATAGTACTAATAATTTTGTATTAGAGGTCTGTCTCTTATCTCTTGCGTGGAAGATCCTCTTACACCTTATACTCGATGGGTCACAAAGCTTACATACTTGCTACCCCAAAGTTATGTGCATGATATGTTGTGTATGTTTTACAACTAAGTCTTTCCTTTAAAATCACTTGCAACAGTGGTTGGACCTTATATCTGGGTCGAGTTCCTACACCAAACGATGTGAGGTCTAATTGGGACTTCACGTCAAGGAGACCCCCTGGATGTTGGTGGCATCCAGCACTGTCAACACTAACAAACCCTAGAAGCATGAATAATGTGCTTTTACCTAGAAGGCCATCAATAAGAACCATGAAACCCATGCTTTAAAATAATAACTTTTCTTTTTTCTTTTGTTTTGTTACATAATATATACATATTGAAATGAGTACAATAACAATTATGAAGATTGAAACTAGTTACATCTCCAACACTCCTTATTAACTAAGGAGGTATTCATAATTGTACAACTAGTACAACATTCTCAGATTGAAGATTTCTCATAAGAAGAGTCAGATTGATAAGCCAACTATAAGCATCAACATTATAACCCACACTGTCTTTGAGGCTTAACTAGACAATCTCAACTTCATTCGAGAGGATTATACTGGGAGGCTTTACGTGTGATACCACACTACCTCTAAGGCACATACCCCATCCAGATGTTCACTAGGTATATCCTTTTAGGACTATTCTTATCTTGGATTCCCAATCCTCAAAGAATATCGGTCCTCTTCAACTACTCTTATCTTGGATACTTGTCTTATCCTCAAAGAGTGTCGGTACCTTTCCTTTCTTGGATTGTCTATCCTCAAGGAAACCACAAATGCTTATCCAATCCTCCACCATTCTCTCTCCATGGCCTTCACTTAGACTTATGACTGTTAGTCCTGGTCAAGTGCATGACACATGAAGAAGAGAATACAAATTTGATGTCCATCATCACTCCCTCTCAACCAGAGAGGATATCCCCATTCCTTCTTGATTAGGGAATAGATCCTTACTCCTATTTAAGGATACTCCTTTTCTCCCTCTCAAATATAGAGGAGATCCCCGACTTCCTTACAATTTGGGAATTCATCACCACAAGCTTTATATCTTGTATTTATAAATGTATCAACTATCATTTCTTCATGAAGATAGATGCATGGCTCCTGCTTTCCTTCATGTCTCATTATATCTAACTTTCTACCTTCCTGGGTATCATGGAACCATCTTCCTTCAATATTGTTACAAGGTTCAAGCCATCAATATTTCATATCACTTTCCTCTACTCATCATCAATGAAGGAATTATATTGAGCCTTTTCAAACTTCAATCTAGTCATAGCATCCTCTTAAACATGAAAGTGATCTTTGTTGATGATCATCAAGTTATCTTCTTTCACTGTTACCTTTCAATCCCAAGGTGATTATGTGAACACCTTGACTTCTTAATTTCCAAAGCCATATACTTAATTCATTTGTTCATTGAATTGGGTTCATCACCCACAGTTGAAATTACCTTAATTGTCATCATGCATTCCTACAATATCCTTCGAGGTAGCAAAACAACATGTTAACCAAATAACTAATATCAAAATATTAAATATCAGAGTTACCTTGTCATGATGGCCCTCTCATCAAAGCAACATCTTACTTGAGTTCTTCGAGATCAACATCCTTTCGCATTATCCATCTCCATATGAATCTTTATCCATGTAGTCATTTTAATCAGATTGCCCATGGATCGAGCTTGATTACTAAGCTGTAATTGTTGAATATGCAACAAGAAAATCTAGTTTTAACTTTGCCTTGGTCAAACTAGATTAAAATTTTAATTTCCACATCAACACACAACTTGAATGATGTTAACTTATGTGACATGGCTTGTGTCACTCATTTTACTTAGTAAATTCAAGTTGGAGGAGTTAGAGTTCAGTTTTGCATAATTGATTGTTATTTTGTAGCAATATATTTAAGTTATTTTGAGTTATTGTCAGTTTAACTAGTTATAACTATCAGAAGAACTATTGGAGGTCAAGTTGTGGAAGTGGAACTTCAACCACACTTAGTGATCAAGTAGTTAATTGATCAATTAACCCAAAATAATTTTTGCATGTAGAGAATTTGAGTTAACCAGTTGAGATGGAGATTCCAAGGCAATGTACTAGCAGTTGTATCATATTCCAATGCGTACAAGTGGTGCATGCAGTCAGAGGAAGACCTAAGGAAATTGTGCAATTCCAAAGTGTGAAATTCCTTAAAAAATAGGGGAAATTTCCCAAGGGAACAACATAAGGAAATAGGTGCTCGAAGGGTTTGAAAATTGGCTAAGTGTTGGCCAGAGTCAGTTAGGCAGATAGAGGGATAGACTATACACTTGCAGGGTGTGCTTAGGCTTGAGAAAGCATATGTATTTCATCTCTATTATCTTATTAATGAAATATAGATATTAAGGGGTTTTGAGCAGCTGCTTTCCCCTGGATAAATCTTTGTGCATGTGTGATGTTTCCTTTTGCATGTCTATGATTCTTGTTTTAGATGGTGAATTAAATTCCGCAAAGCAGTATAGTAGATTCAAGTCGTGATTTAGTGAATTTCATTAGTAGTATTGAATCTACACATTAATTTCTACATGGTATTAGAGTTGGAATCATTGTAGAGCAGATATTTCGAAGTTGTCATTGCAGGAGGTTTGAATTTGCAAATCAAGGTCGCAGGTTTTCTTCAGGACTCAGAAGATGGCTTTCAATGTACTAAGGCTAGAGTATACCCTTGAGGGAATCTTGAATTATGTTGCATGGAAGGACAACATGGAGGAAGTACTGGAGGATAATGGGTTGAGGGAATTCATTAATAATGATATTCTAAAACCAATAGCATATTATGCAAAGGATCTAGTAGAATGGAAGAAGTGTGTAGCCAAGGCGAGGATGATTATATTAGAGGGAGTACAAGACCATATTGTCTCAAATCTCCATGGTAAAGAGACTTCATATGCAATGTGGCAAGAACTAACAGATTTGTTCCAGAATAGTAGTGACCATAGGAAATTGGCACTCAAGGACAAGCTTCAAAATATCAAGATGCAGAGGAACGAGACCATTCCACAGTACCTGAGAAGGTTCACACAATGTCATGATGAGCTTAGTTAAGTTGGTGTTACCGCAGTAAAGGATAATTTGGTGAGCCTAGCCCTTCTAGGCCTTCCCAAGAGTTAGCACAACTACCCAGATTCGGTGAATGGGGGGGAGAAACTACCAAATTAGGAGTGCCTATGGTCCAATTTGGTATAGGAGGAAATAAGACAGAATACCAGAGACGAGACTTCATCCAAGGGAGAGGATGAGGAGAATTGTGCTTTCGATGGAAAGGCAAAGAAAGGCAAAGGGAATAAATCCCAATCCAAAGCAGAATTTAGTTAAGGGGGCAAGAAGAAAGACTTGTCCAAAATTAAGTGCTTTCATTGTCATGAATTCAAGCATTATGCCACGAAGTTTCCACACAAGAAGGCAAGCAAGAAGACCATAGGAGGAGTAGCAGGTGAAGATTTTGCTTCACAGTTCAAGCTTGATTTTACTCTCATTTCATGCATGGCCATCACGCTGATGGGGTTGTGTTGTACCTCGACAGTGATGCCTCATTCCATATGATGAGGAATAGATATTTTTTCAGTGATTTGGAGGAGAAGGATCTCCAAATGCACATCAAGATGGGAGATAATGGAATGTACAACATGACCAGGATTGGTACATTCACCTTTCATAGGGAATCAGGCTCCCCTTTGAGGCTCAAGGATGTGATGTTTGTTCCGGGTCTAAAGAAGAATCTTGTCTTTGTTGTAGTTTTGGAAGATTGTGGCTACGATGTGATCTTTAGAAAAGGAACGGAATTCCTAAGACACATTTCCACGGGATAGGTGAAGCATATCGGGGTTCGTGTGAAGAACATATACAAACTAGATGTGGAGGATTTTTCTCCATTGATCACAAAAATGGAGAAGGTGCAGAGCCACGACGTCAGCGAACTTTGGCATAGAATACTTGGCCATTTGCATCATGATTCTTTGAAGATAATGCAGGAGATTACCACAAACCTCCAGAAAGGAGCACTAGAGCAACAGGACACATGAAAAGGGTGTACCTTGGGGAAGTACACAGAAGCCACTTTCTATGATCAGGACAATAGAGCACATGCAGCCCTTGAAAGGATCCATTCTGATGTTTTTTGACCTTTCTCAATAGCCTCCACTTCCAAGTACAAGTATTTTGTCATCTTGATTAATGACTATTCTCGAAAGTGTTGGATCTTCTTCATGCGGAAGAAGGATGAAACTTTCTCCAAGTTCTTAGAGTTCAAGGCACTAGTGGAGAAATAAATGGGAAAGAAGGTGAAGGTGAAGTATCTCAAGAGCAATAATGGAGGTGAGTACGTGTCGAATGAGTTTAAAAATTTATGTGCAAAAGAAGGAATTCAACGAGAGTTAACAGCACCCCACAACCCACAATAGAATGGGGTGGCTGAGAGGAAGAACCGAAGCATTGTGGGAGTAGCATGGGCGATGTTACATGACCAAATCATACCTCTACACTTATGGGCTGAAGCATGAAACACAATGGTCTATTTGCAGAACAGGAGTCCTCACTGGATTCTTGGCATGATCACACCAGAGGAGGATTTCTCAGGGAGGAAGCCAAATGTATCAAACTTTAGGATCTTTGGAGCCTTTGTCTATTTCCATGTCCCCAAAGAATCAAGGAATAAGTTAGAGCCGACAACAGAGTTTGGGGTATTTTTGGATTGCACAGAAACTCTCCACAACTACTGTGTGTATTTTCCATCCCTCATAATGACAGTTGTGTGACAGGATGTCAAATTTGATGAAGACAAAGCCATATAGTACTCTCTTGAGAGGGAGCTTCATATCCCACCAGAGGAGGAGATTTTAGCTCCAAAGGAGGAGCCTCAGGATGTTGTGGAGTAGCCACAAGTTGAGGAGCAGAGAGAGGATACAACCACTCAAGATGAACCATTTAGAGAATGAAGGAAGAGAACCATAGAAGCTGAGAGACTTATGTAGGATGCGAGGGAGAATGTGGGTGCTCCTTCAAATCAGCACGGGTAGAGAAGGTCACCAGATCAGTACATTGGCTACATGGCTCTAATAACTGAGCTAGTAGAGATTGAGCCATCCTCTTTTGAGGAAGCAGTAGAACAACCAGTATTGGTTGATGCAATGGTGGAGGAGTATGAATATATTGTGAAGAAAAATGTTTTGGAAGTGGTCCAAAGACCAATAGACAAATCAATTGTGGGTTCGAGATGGATCTTCAAGGTGAAGCAAGCAACAGACGAAAGCATAGAAAAGTACAAGGCCATATTTGTGGCTAAGGGGTACTCTTAGGTGGAGGGGATTGACTATGAGGATAATTTTTCTTCTATAGCAAGGTACTCATCGATCAGATTGATCCTTTCTTTGACTACATAGATGGGGTGGAATATCCACCAGATGGATGTGCAAACTGCATTCCTCAATGGAAAATAAAAGATATTATATTAGGGTTTGATTTTCCTTTCTTAATAATTACTTGTGAGTATGTTGGATTCTTTTACTTCTTTATTATCTTATCTTTCATCAAGAAATTATACATACATGAAGATCACAAAAAAAGAGACACAAGATATAGGCACATGCTAGGACAAAACCCCCTTCGAGGGGAAAACACAGTCAAAGTAATTATTCCTTTCAATAGTATTCTTTGAGACTCTTCACGCTAGACCAAGACCAAACTTTCCCTCCACACCATGTCAGCCTCCAAGATCTTCGACCCCGTCCAGAAAATTCAACTAGGCAACATTTCCTAGCAACATGCAGCTTCTGGCAGCAGCAAAACCCTAGGAGACTTCGATCTCCTAAACCAGACCATGAAAAAGAGAGAGAGAGGCACCAAAAGTTTGATTTTCCTCTTCTCTAGAGACTCCCCCAAACTCGCACTTCTTTCCTCCTTCCGACAACAGACTTCACACTTCCCAGCTCTTCTAGAGATATCAAATTGCTTGAGAGAGTGAGTGCTCCAAATGACTTCGACCTCCTTCAATATATAGGCTTCTTGTGGGTCGAATGGGGTCTTTAGGCCGACTTGATCTTCCTTAGGCCGACATGATGTGGAGGACACATAATTCATATTTTACTTGATACAAAACCTTTTTACATGATTTGAAGCCCAAGAAGGGTCTCTTTGAATGTACAATGACTCTATAAACTCAATATTAATCCTAGAAGTCCACAATGGGGACTTTGACTAATATAATGATGACCCAAGAATGAAACCCATGCCTTAATAAGTCATTGTTACAATAATAAACATTATTTTCTTTATTCTTTTGACAAGTACATTACATGATAACTCAAGTACATTATTGAAGACCGAACATAGTTACTTTTTCCAACACTCCCTCTTAACTATGGAGGTATTCATAATGTACAAATACAATGGAAGATCTCAAAATATATGAAAACATGAAGAACCTCTATGAATCACAGTGTCACGGACTAGATTCCTGACTTGGGAAATCTATCCAACGAATCACTCAAAAATTTAGGCACCACGATGCCATGGACTAGATTCTTGACCAGGGAAATCTATCTAGGTGGGACTAAGGTGGAATCAAGATTTTAGCCCCTCTAGGTACCATCAACCTTACTTGCTAACCACCAACCCAAACATACAGGTGTGTATCCAAACCTGAGCTCAATAAACAACACCACCTTTTCAATTCTGGGATTTCTGATGTCAACACATAGTACCAACCTAATGTCTCCGTAGGCAATGCTTCACTCGCAAAGCCTCAAAAAATCTCTTTCATTCCTTTATCATCAATGCAACCGCTAATATCTACTAAGCCTAGTAGGTTCCTTAGATATTCAAACTTCTTATTAGGAATATCCTTTGTTAGAATGTATGCTACATGATCGTCTGTTGGAACATATTCTAGCTTCACAATCCAAATCTGCACCAAGTTCCTAATAAAGTGGAACTTATTATTCATATGTTTCATCCTCGAATGAACACGAGATCTCCAAACATCTTGATACAATTTTATTATCATAGTTAATCAAAGTAGGACCCAAAGACCTTTCAAAAAAGTCTATCAGAAGCTTCCTTAACCAAACAACCTCTTTTCCTACTTCACATGCAACCACAAATTCTGCCTCGGCACTACTCAACGGAACATGATCTTGCTTCCTACTCATCCATGAGATCATAACAGCTCCCAGAATAAATCATCCTCTGGTAGTGCTCCTTTCGTCGGTCTCACTGCCACCCTAATCAAAGTCTGTGAAAACAATTAGCTTGACTTCCTTACTATCATACTTTAGGAAGTGATGTATAGTGCCACAAAGATACCTAAATATATGTTTCGCGTCTATCCAATGATCATGACGAGGCTCCAACTGAAACTAACTAAGAATTTTCACTACAAAACATATATCTGGCATAGTATTTACCAAATACATCAGGGCACCCACCAACTAATGATATGAGGTAGGATCCATGAGACTCAAGTTGGAGTTTCTCAACTTCTTGATGTTGGTGATCATAAGAGTAACCATCGGCTTGGATTCCAACATCCCAATTTTTTGCAATAACTTGATGATGTACTTTCCTTGCCCTAAATAAATCTTCCCAGGTCTCAGCCATACTTCTAGACCTAGGTAGTAATGCATCAATCCTAGATCCTTCATCTCAAATTCACATGGCAACATTTTCTTTCATTCTTGAATCCTTCGTTCTACACCAGTGTTGAATAGATCTTCCACATATAGTAGAATAATGACTAGCTCATTATTCATGACCTTAATATATAGATTCAGATCAACAATACTCTTCATGAACGCAATCCTGAGAAGATATGCATCCGTTATTTCATACCATTCCCTTGGTGCTTGATTCAAGCCATATAGAGCCCTCGTGGGTCTACAAACATGAGATTCCCTACTATTCACTTCAAATCCTTCAGGTTGTTCGATGTACACTTCCTCATAAATGGTCCCATTTAGAAATGTGGTCTTAACATCCATTTGATGGATATTCCACCCCATTGTAGCAGCCAGTGAAACCAACGATCTAATGGTAGTGTAACTTGCAGTAGGTGCAAATGTTTCTTCATAGTCAATGCCTTCCTTTTGAGAGAAACCCCTTGCAATGAACCTTGCTTTGTACTTGTCTATACTTCCATCAACAACATGTTTGATCTTATAGATCCACTTTGATGTGACAACTGATTTGTCACTAGGTCTAGGAACGATTTCCCAAACCCCATTATTCATGATGGATTGATATTCTTCCTACATAGATTTCTTCCAAACCTCTTCATGCTCAACTTCCTGGAATGTAGATGGCTCGACTTCAATCAACTTTGTCATATATGCAGCATAACCAGAATACCTTTTTGGTTTCTTACTTTCCTTGGAGGACCCTTTCATAGCTTCATGTCCTTCAACATCTTCTAATGTAGCTCTCAAACAATATGGCCTCTTCCTTGTGGTTGGGATAACCACCGATTGAATAGGATCACTTGGTCCTTCTTCTTCATCATTTACAGTAGAGTTCTCATGAACTTCATCTTCTTCAAATACGAGAACTTCTTTGTCATAAGAATCAATAGGAATATCCTTTGATTTCTTGTAAGATTGATTCTCATCAAATATGACATCCCTTCTTACTTCAATGTATCTTCCCTCCTTTATGTAGATTCTATAATCTTTTAAGGAAAGACTATAACCAACGAATATTCCTTTGATGCTTGTTGAGTCCGACTTCTTTTGCTTGTCCTTCGGAACATGGACATATGCTAGACTTCCAAATATGTCAAAATGATCCACACTCGGTTTCTTTCCTATGAATACTTCTTTGGGTATAGTATTATCAAGACTCTACATAGTTGACAGAGGTGGAATATAGTTGAGTTTGTACTCATTTTAACTAGAATTTTACCATGATTTAATTAGTGTAGCCTATTTTTACATTTGTGCAACCCATTTTCAGGTCATCCTCATAAATGGAGGTGTAACGATGTATTTTCCCATGTACTCATTTTCATTTCTGCTGAGATGAATGAAGCAACCTCCCCACTATTGAAGCAGGGCCTAGAGACATTGTCCGCACTGGGAAAACTCCATTATCAAACTTTTGTGTGCATTGTATTTATTGTCTCCTTTATATTGCTTCTTCCTTAAGTATTTGCACATATGGTTTTTACATGCTCTTTCCTGAAATTCTTCTAACATCAACTGAAGAAAAGATCTTGGATAATGTTGAGGAATATCGGATCACACCATGTGGGTATTTAGGATCCCAACTATTAGGAAACAATTAAAATTAGTTATGGTCCAAGAAAGGAACATGACACAAAAAAAGAAAATCCTCAATCCTAAGGGATGATTTCCCTTCAACCAGAATGATCATGACTGGAGATAAATGTCATGGGTGGAATAATTTTTCATAAACAAGATTGTGAGAGAGAAAGACAATCTAGAAATAAAAATTAGGTGCCAGTGGGAGATAAAGGTTGCACCTGTATATAAAAAGAATTCAACCGACTTTTAGCAGGATGCTACTAGGGCTTGAGGAAGTGAAATTCTAAAAATTGTTGACTTGTTTCCTAATAGAAAAGGAGTCTATATCTCTAGGGGAATTGTTGGAATGAAATTTAATTAGTTGGGAGGAGCATGGTCACTCTTATTGTATTTTCAGAAATTCAGATAAGTATTTGGGTCATTTCTGATTATGTGTTGAGTATTTGAGCTTCAAGATTTGTTGATGATTGTAAGTAGAAGGTAAGGAAGAAAAAAATAACTTATTAATTATCATATTTTGAAAAAAATAAGGTTTATGTTATGACATAAATGGTTTAGGGAAATAATTTGTATATAAATGATATGATTGGTACTGTAGAACTTGTTGGTGTTCAAATATGAATTATAGAATTCACCCTTTCCCACGTTAATTGTCAACTTGGGGCTCATCTGGTTATTTCAAGGCTACCATGAAAGGTCTATGCAGGCCACAGTTTCCCTACCCAACATTGAGCATTCAATCAACAACATAACAACGTGTAACAACAAGCAACAACAATAACAGAAATCAGAGTAACAACAAGTTAAGATTCACAACAATACAACTTAATAAACCATTAAAACAATAAAGAATTAAACACAACATAAGATAAATCTACGCACACCACTAATCCAACAACACCTGGTCAGGAGAGTGGGCCCAACTCCTTGATTAGGGTTTTGCTAAAAGATAAAAGACTAATACATACTCAAAATATCAGGAATGCCTTAATCAAAAATAAAAGTACAAAAGTTTTTTGTTACATGCTCAAAGCTCTTGTATCTCTTTTTAGCGGTGGCTAGCTTTCCCAGCCCCATAACCTTACTTATACATTCAATGTTATAAAGATAGTATCAATGATTTCTAGAGATTACGATAGTTGTTTGCCTACAAATATATAGCGATCATTGAAACATAAACATAATACGAAGATAGCAAATATATTAGTCCAACGGACTCTCTTGGGTGGAATCATCATTACAACCATCATCCTAAGATAACGTTGCCAACTCATCGATAACCATACACTGAATTGTAGTCTTCTGATCATCATCATTTCAAATCTACAAAGAAACATTAGTTAGCAAGTTTCATAAGCAACGATCCCCTAAGACTACGCTTCATCGATTAATAATTCAAAAAGACATGACAAATAGATATACCTTCATGCTTGAGATACAAATTAACCTTGCAAGGACATGAAATAGGTTAAGGAAAGGGGTAAAAAAGCAGGTAAAAAGTATGCAAATTTAGCAACCAACATCTCCCCCCAACTAGATTTTCTGCATGTCCTCATGCAGCTCATTTTCTGTGCAGGTCTGGGTTGGAGCCATTGTGGTTGGCATGAAGTTGTTCAAGGTTGTATATCGCAACCATTTTTGTCCCGTTAAGTTTGAAACCATCAGTACGAAGGATGTCCTTTCACTAGTCTTTTTTTGTCACATAGGCTTGTGTGTACTGCTCAAAGGGGAGCCAAATAATTGGAAACTAAAATCTCAAACCTATCCATTGGGTCCCATAGTGTCGGATGCATGCAATATATCACGAAATTCACTCCAAATCCTGAGTGAGGTTAGGGGCCCCAAAAGGTTCACGTACCCTTACTGATGATAACGACAACATCCATCATTTCTGACAAGCATCCCGGGCTTCCTCCTGACAAGTAAGGATCTTCCTTGTACACATGTCAACACACCATTTCTGTGTTGTTAACATTTGATCCTTTCATCCTTCCAGCTACAGAAATGCGTGATGTTTTTTATAAATATCCACTGACTGACAATGTTCCATTATGATCACAAGTGGTTGATTTGTTTGATTCTCTTCGAACGTGTCAAAGGCTTTCTTCCATTTAACCTGATTAATCATGAAGGAAGTGAATCCCTCAGCTGAACATCTCCCACATATGGCACTGGATTGAACGACTGATCATTCTCTAGGATATAATTGTGCATATAAAGTTCACACATCAAGTTATGGTTTAGTAGATTGTGAGCCCTTAGGATCCATAAGAAGTGCATAGAATATTCTATCTCATGGCTAATTTCTTGGTGGGTACTTTCCAGACACAAAAACAAATATTTCTTGTGAAGGAACAAATCATAGCTATTAGCAAGATATCAACATGCCATTACCTACTTCATTAGGGAAAAAAGTTCATCCTTGTCAGCCTTCAATAACTGCACTTTCCCTTCTATTTCTTCAATCTTTTTCTGTTGTTTTTCTTTTTTCTTCTTAGCTTTCTCTATCAGGGTGATATAATTAACTACCACTCTTTCTGCTTGTTCCCGAATTCCTTTCACCTCTTCCCGGTGAGCTTCCAAAGAGATAGATCCCCGTTGAAGACGAGACACAGTGTTTTTCCATTTCTGAATCTTTGTGGTTAGTAGAAACTCCTGAGACTCAAACAAATGAAGGAATGACTCAGTCTGTGTGGATGCCAAGGTCATCGGCCTATCTTCCATCTGTACTGCTACCGAGGCTATTTTCATTCCAAGAGTCGCGACAGATTGACCGTCATTTCTCTTTTTCTTTCTTGCCCATCTCCGCAAATGTAATACTCACTTCCTCAACTTAATAATTTCCATTTTTAATTGCATTTTTTCTTTTAACAGCGATTGGTACCTCTCCTAGATGAGGGCTCTCCTTTTTCACATTGTTTAAATAATTCATGTTTAATAACAACCTCCTCCATCATTCTAGCGACCAATTTTTGGTTTGGCAGATGGATGTCAACGAACTCATCAACCGGTTCCTGTTTTACCCTTATCTCTTCCATTTGTTCAACAACTTGAGGGGCGGATCCAGTGCCTTCTTCTGTAGGTCTTGGTACCTTCAAATTTCCTCCAAAGGGCTCTGAAGCCACTGTAGATTCCTGAGGAGTAGTATCCTCAACGTTTCCTTCCTATTGACACATTGTTGCCATGTTTTCTCCTTCCACTTGATCAAGAATTGGTCTTGGCCCTTGGGGGTCAGTACCAACATCCATGTCTCTTTCCAACTACTCAGGAGGTGACAATGAAATAGTGTCAACACAATTTCTTCAATTTGCTCACTGGTCAGCACTGGTTCATGTGTAACAATTGTTGGGATGCGAAAAAGGTATGTTTTCTCCTCGTAAGTAGCCTAATTTAGCATTTGCCTTCATATGTTTATATTTGTTTTGTGGATCAAAATAGAGGAAACAAAAACTGAAGTTGGGTAAAAGCAATTAGTAACACATTAGATAAACTTGGGCATAGAAAAATAGCTTTTACTATCTTTATGTGCAAATACGTGGATTGGATGATTGTTGTTCAATCAACAAAACAACAACAACTAGCAAAGGAAAAATACAACGTCTGGGGCAAGTAGGACAGCGGAAGACCGGGCAGACCAAAGCTATTTTATGATGGAATCAGATCGAGTATTTTGAAATCCTTAGGATCCCCTGATCCTGAGGATTCAGTTTTATCTATTTACTTTTCTAAATGTTATATATAAGGCCGAAAGGCAAACTAAACAGCCAATTTAGAAATTCACAAATTGTAACTATTCTTTTGGACATATAATACTTTAATTTTGGTGATGTTGTAACTCTGCTACTTATTTTAATGAAGAATACTGTGTTTAATTCATAATCGTGTTCTGAGTATCTAATAGTGGGGACTTTTGGCGACTTTGGTCCTAGTCAAGAGAAGATCTACTACTTCACCTGTGTTATAATAATTTCTATTTATTCTTCACTGTTTGTTATTGTTAAGTTAATATCATTTTTATTACCATGAGGATTGACGATTCTGATTTACATTTGTTGTTTATTCAAGATTCAAGACTTAGCCATGTGATTATATATGCGTGATGCTCTTTCTCGAATTGGTTATGTTCATTTCAGATTGTTGTTCATTATAAGTAATGTTATCATAGATTTCAAAGCTAGAATTGATTGCTTTCCGTAAGATGCTTATATTATCATTTGTTGTTCAATTATCATAGCTCTCTTTCATGTTAAATAAGTTAGTTTCAATTCCAGTTAAGATTTCCAAGTGTGATTCTTTCTATTTGTATTCAGATTCATTTGCTTTCAGAATAGATTAAGTAGAATTGCAAAGTGTGTTATGAATTCCTTTCAAAGTTGTTTAGATTGAATTTAAAGAGATAGTCATTAGTAATTGCAATGATTCCAACATAGATTGACCTCTGAATTCACTGCATATATAGTGCTGACACTCTTGAAATAAAAAGACTTGCCCTGGGTTGATAATGAATGTAGGTATTGAGATCGTTTGTAATAAGACATCTTAGTGCACCAACATTTTGGTGTTGTTGTCAGGGAGAGTGTTTCAAAGTGATTTCCTTTTATCTTGCTGTAAGAGAATTGGGTTTTAAAAACGAGAGGTAAGAACCTGCTTGAACAACAAGTAAAGGGCTTGCTCATCAACCCGCTTTTCAGCAAAAGCATATATGTTAAATAGAAATAATTTCTTAATGAATGACTAGGAATAGAAATATAGAAAAGGACCAAAACCCCCCGCCTAAATCCAAAAAAACCAAGGGATCGGTGAGCCTTGGGAGAACAATTTTTATAGACGAAATCATAAGAAAAGTAGAGTCTTAAGCATCAGTAGGATTCTAGAATGTCACTAGAAAAATCCCTACTGTAATATCTCAGGCATCAAGCTCACCATCTGCAGCCTACGCTGAGATTCATAGCCAAATTGGAGGATCTGAATAGAGTTTTCAGGTTACAACAAATTTACATTCTGATCCTCTACAAGAGGGAAAATCGTGTAACTTAAGAGAAGGAGAGGGAGAAACCAGTGGAACTGCTAAGGCAGGACCTTAGCTGTCTGAACAAGGATCTCCTGTGATCCCAGATCTAGGCAGTGCTGCAAAACCAACTCGGATTGCTAATCCTCCGCTTACTCAAATAGAATCCCCTGAAATTCCTGAAGGATATTGGCACATTTTCGACCAAATGGAAAATCATCCACCTCAAGGTCAAACCTCGACATTGGAATACTCCATAGTTGACCAAGTGGCCAATGCCCCTATAAAATCTATTCCCTTGCAGAGCATTCTGTTGAAGCCTCGAAAATCGTTGCCTCAACATGGGGGAAAACCACCTAGTCCAGACCTTAAAGAAACTCCTTTTCCGTTTGGAATAGTGGCTCTGACTGGGGATAATGGGACCAGTTTCCCAATCTGTTTAATGCTTAGGCTAAATTGGGTGATGTGTGATGTGTTTGGAATAATGCTTTAAGCTAACGACAATGTAGTCTAAACTAATCAATCACAAATGCATTTAACTTCTAATTTCTAAAAGCTATCTAATCATAATATACTCGGGATAAACTTGATGTATGTGATCTACAATAATTTCTAAAAGCAATTGGTAATAAAGATCATTCAATTACGATTAGAAGTGAATTCGTTTTAACAATAATCGTTTCATATAAAAAGTTAGCCGAAACGATTGTGAGAAATATATCGCGTAAAGAATTATTCATATATTCAGCATAAAATAAAGATCATCATCATTTTTTTTCCACAGAAAAAGTCCATCTTTTTATTTGAAAAAAAGGGGGTTACATAGAGTATGTAAGCAAAACGCCAAGGCTGTATCCGCCAGCAAGCGGGGAGAGCCTCAGCTACCAAACCAGCTCGCTGACAGTGCAAGCCATCGCAGGAAGGAGAAACTCCTCCCAAAAACCACAAATCAATGAAACACAGCCCAAAAGCCCGCAGCTATAAAAGGCAAGCCACCGCAAGAGGAACGGATCCTCCAAATCCAACCAATTCGTTGAAATCAAGACCACGCTGGAGTGTGCGCGATCAGGAAAGGGGTCTCAGAGATCCGCAATAAGCTTGAGGATTCTGAAGCCGCTACAAAGAAGAGACAGAACCACTACCCGGGCATCCACAAATAGGGAGAACAGCCCAAGAAAACTGGCAGAGGAAAAAACAGAGAGAAGGATAAACATGAAAAAAGAGACAGAAACACCACACAGTTATTTACAGGAACAGAGGAAACGAGCGGAAAAGTTAAGCAAAGATGGGTTGTTCAACAAGTCGAACAACCCCATTATCAACCTCCGAGACAGCCCACGACCCCATCTCAAGATCAACTCCTTCTTTAGAAAGACGGTCCGCTTCAGAATTCCTTTCCCGGAAGATATGACTGAGAGAGATCTCCATGAAGCTATTTCTAAGCCGAGAAACTTCTCTAAACAGAGGAAGCAGAGTAAGATTGCTGCAACAATTTGCCCCGTTGAACCATTTCACCACATTCATGGAATCCCCGAAAAGCTGAGCTTCTCTCACATTTCGAAGAATAAGCCAACTGAGAAGGAGATGAAGGGCTTTCAATTCGGTAAAATTATTTGTGCCCTGTCCCAGGCCTATTGAGGCTTTAACAATCTTCTCCTCTGAAAAATGAATGATCAAGCCAGCCCCACATCGACCATTAATATCCGAAGCCCCGTCAAAATAAGCCCACGGCATAGAGTGTCTAATGACTTCTTGACTAACAGCTCTGGAGGAATTAAGAGCTTGAGGGATAGGAATGCTTTCATAGATGGCAGCTCCTTCAGCGGCAAGTCTTCCAATAGGAAATGCAGAGTCCTTGAAAATAGCTTGATTTATGGCAAGCCAAGTCCCCCATGTAATGAGTAACGGAATGGTTCGTTCCCTTTCGTTTAGAGAAACATTCCACCAACTCTGCCAGGCCTCTAGGATCCCCTGCCCTTCCCATATATGAGGTACATTTATTAAGCTTAGCATTGTTTCCCAAATGCTAGAATTGAAAGGGCAAAAGAGAAATAAATGTTGAACTATTTCAGCACTGTCTTTACACAGTGGACATCTACCAGGACCAATTCTGCCTCTTCTTTGAAGGAAATCCCATGTAGGAACTTTCTGGAAAAGGACGCACCAAAAGAACAATTTTGTTTTAGCTGGTCCTTTTAACTTCCATAACGGTTTAGTCCACCAGTCCGGATTCTCCCAACCAAATTGTGACATCATCCATTTGTAACCTGCCTTTGGGGAATAAAGGCCATTCTGAGCAAAAGCCCATTTTAGCTCGTCTGGAGAGTCAGATAGCCAAACTGAGGAATTGAGGAGATCCCTTGTGTACCTGTCCCATTCCTCCAAGCTATCATCGGCCAGATCTAAGTCTCGTCCTTGAAGCCACCCTTGGTTCCAAATGGAAGAGGCCTGGGGATCAGCTACCTGGTTTAGAGTGTATAGACCTCTGTCTTTTAAAGCCTCAACCAAACCTTGAGATAGAGTAAACCCCTCAGAGCAACCAATCCAAGGATCTCGCCCCAAGCGGATCTGAGTTCCATCTCCCACATACCATGCCAACCCCTTCTCAATGATGTGAACAGATGCAACCACTGCTTTCCAGACCACCGAGGAATTTTTGGACGACTTTTGCGGCAGTCTAATCCAATCTAGCATTGATAATGGATCTATATATTTCCTTTTAGTCACAACAGTCCATAGATTTTCCGTTGAAATGATCCTCCAAGCCAACTTTGCTGCAAGGGATTGGGAGAAACTAGCAAGGTTTTTTATACCCCAGCCTCCCCACTCTTTAGGGCGAGCTATTTTGTCCCATGCGATCCACGGGGTAACTCTCTCTAACTTGGACCCCGCCCACAGAAAGCTGCTGCAAAGTTTCTCAATAGAGTTTAGAATACCTTTGGGCACCCAAGTCAGGCTCGCCCAATAGACTGGAATTGCCATCAGAACAGATTTTATTAAAACAAGCCTACCTACTCGAGAGAGCCACTTGCGGCTCCAATGTTTCAATTTCGAATCCAATTTTACAAGGATCCACTGCCAATATTTTATCCTATAATTATCTGGTTTCAAATAGGACCCCAGATATTTGAAATAATCCTCGAGCGATTTAACTTCAAAATTCAGAACCAGGGATACTCTACGCACCTCCTCTCTAGCCATACCAGAGCAAGTGATAGTAGATTTTCTCTCATTTATACAGAGGCCAGTCGCTCTCAAAAAGAGGTCCAAGAGCCTCTTAAGCATCCTGCAGTCATCGAGGCTGCCATTACTGAAGAGAATGATATCATCCACGAAGAGAAGGTGAGTGACATATAAATTTGGAGCAACTTCGATTCCTTTCAACAAACCTTGACTTTTTGCTTCATGGATCAAACGACTGATTCCATCTGCTGCCAGCAAAAAGAAGAGGGGGGAGAGGGGACAACCTTGGCGAAGGCCACGTTCAGGGCTGAAGAAACTGGAGGCTGCTCCATTGATCAGAACAATTATGGAAGAAGACGTGACACAGCTCATAATCCATCTTACAAGATCAAACCTGAAGCCCAGATGAGTTAACAAAAGTTTCAAGTATAGCAAACTAATTCTATCGTAAGCCTTCGATAAATCTATTTTCACAACGACTCCTTTTTTCTTTCCAACTTTGAGACTGTGGAGCGTTTCTTGAGCAACTCCCACAGCTTCATGAATTTGCCTACCATCTAAAAAGCCAAACTGCTCCGGAGAAACATTTTTAGAAAGGAAGGGTTTTAGCCTGACAGCAATGATTTTAGCAATAAGTTTGTAAACACAGGTACACAAAGAAATGGGCCTGAAATCGGCAAACGAGCCTGGGAGATCAGACTTGGGAATGAGAGTTAAAAATGTAGCATTAAAGGGTTGATAGATAGAACCTGAAAGTCTGGATTCTTCCACTACCTCCACTAACTCATCACCAATGAATTCAAAGAAATGCTGGAAGAATTCAACTGTCCAGCCATCCGGGCCGGGGCTTTTTTCCTTTTGCATCGATTTGAGGACGCTTGCAACCTCCTCTTTAGAAATAGGTGCCATGAGAAAATCATTGTCTTCCTCCTCTATGAACCGTGGGAAAATCTGGGCAACCCTTATAACTTCTGCAATAGAAGCTTCACCTGGAGCTTTAAAGAGGTGTTTAAAATAATTTACCCCCTCAGAAGCCAACTCTTCGAAAGAGAGCGCTAAATCTCCATTTGCCTTCTTCATTTCCCATATTGTGTTTGTGTTTTTTCTCCCTTTGGCGTAATTCTAGAAAAACTTGGAATTTTCATCCCCTGCCTGTAACCAGATCGCTCTGCTTTTAAGGCGCCAACTTTGCTCCCTGAGCTGCAGAATTCTCCTTCTTTCCATTTCCAACTCATGGATTCTCGATCGAGATGCACCTGAGCCATAGCCCTGACTATCTGGATCCTCGAGTAGGGCAAGTTCTGAGTTCACCGCTTGCATTAATTCTTCTTCCTTCAGCTTATTTTGTAAAGCCCAGCGTTTTGAAGCTGCCTTCATCCTTAATAAGTTTTCCATAAACAGCTGACTACGATTCTCATTTTCATTTACCACGGCATTCCTCCAAGTTTTATGAAAAAGACTAATGTAAGATGCATCCAAAAGCCAAGAAGAGTTAAACTTAAAAGGGATACCTGGCTTAGTTAGATCACCTTTCACCTCCAGGAGTACCGGTAAGTGATCTGAGAGGCCACCATCTCCAACCCAATGCCTGAACGCCTGTAGTCTCTCAGCCAACAGATCGCTTATTAAGAAACGATCTAGTTTCTTCCCAATCCAGTCATCGCCAATTCTGCGGTTCCTCCAAGTAGGACGCATTTTTATTGGGTTAACATCAACAAGAGGCGACGAGGCCAATTTCTGATGAAAAAAAGCAGAGAGGGGATCCGCTCTAGCATTAACCCCCCAGGATTCAGTCAGGCCCAATGAGAAATTGAAATCTCCACCAATAATGAGGTTAGGATGCACCAAAAAAGACTTCGCAAAGAAAGAATTCCAGAACTTCTCCCGCTCCGAATTAGGACCATATATATTCAGAAAAAGAAAAGGCATACAGAGTTCGTTGGAGTAGAGTTCCACCGCCAAAACGTTTTCTGCTCCCCAGGATGAGATTTCACGCGCTACCTTCACATTAAACCCCAAAACCACACCTCCAGAATGCCCATTTGCATCCATTGCATGAAAACTCCAACCCGGCAAAAGCTTATGAAGACAGCCTATAATTTCATCTCCTTTCCCAAGCGTTTCCTGAAGGAAGAGAATATCAGGTTTGTTAGCCCTGACCAGATCCTTCAGAGCTAGTTTTTTGGGGATACTAGCAAGCCCCCTACAATTATAAGATAAAATGATCATTTAAAAACCTCAGTGGGTGATTGCTTTGCTCTAAGCACCCCTGGCAGTGACAACTGCTTCCCTCCAGCAATATCAATGATAGCCTTTTGCTTTGCTTTCGATAAATCCGACTTCCTCCCTCTTAACTTCTTCGGACCTATGGACACCTCATCCTTTTCCAAACCGACTACTACCGGCCCTTTTCCTTTTCTAGTGGCTAAAGGCCTTAGATTGTAATGAGGTTCACGCCCTCCATCTCCAGATTGTGAAGAGCCGAGAGAAGGAGGAGATGGAACTGACATTAGAACACTGTCGGTTGTGATTAATCCCTTATTCGAGTTTGTCAAATCGTTTGAGAGATGACATAAACGGTCTAACTCACCACTACACGACACCTGCAATGCGCTTGATAAGAGAGGGGAGGAGTATTGAGGGGGAAGGGGACCAGCCTGATTCGAATCTTCCGTTGCAATGACTGCTGAGAGACCTGCTGTAGAGAGCTGAGTTGAAACAACAACACTCGTTGTCACCTCAGACTGAAATATTCCAATGCCCTCCATAGGCTCCGGACCTAAATCCTGGACACTTACCAAGACTTCAGCCCCCTTGGACTGAACCTCTTCCTTCTGAGCAGAGATCTTCATTTTTTCCTTTTCCTCTGCCTTAATCCCATTTTTCCTCTGCCTTCGACGTCGACGATGACCGCGAGGGCAATCCCGAGCCAGATGACCATATTCTTTGCACCGATGACATCTGAAAGGAAGGTTTTCGTAGTCCAGGGACTGGATGAACTCTTGTCCACGATACTTCAAAATCATATCATCCGCCAGACCTTCTTTGGGGTTTAAACTTACCATAAGGCGGGTTGCGCTCCAGTCATGTGTGTATAAATAGGATTTATCTGAGTCTAGAAACTTGCCCAGAGTGTTTCCGATTGAGGAGAAAGCCGAATCAGTCTAGAAATGGATAGGGAGGCCCATTAGTTTGACCCAGACTGGAAACTCCTCTGTTTTTTCTTTCTGTGCATCAAAGAGAGGCGTCCATTTCCTGAATAAGATAGGCCTCTTCCCTAGGCTCCAGTGCTTTGACAACACCCATTCAGCATGCTCCTTTTGCCCAAACCGAAGACAGAACCAGCCTCTGTCAAGCGTCTTGACCTCTTCTGGTTGTCCCGGAGCTTCTTTCCATTCAGCCAGAACCCATTGCTTAATGGAGGCCACCGAGAGCTTCCTTCCACGGACTTTGCCAACTAGAAGGGTTTCCGATGCTTCCAGTGCCCTGTCTATGTGGATATCCACTCCAAAAACACAACTGGGTCTTACCGCCTTTTTTCTGCAAATTTTGGGTTTCTTCCTCTTTCCACCCACTACCTCCATCTTATATTCTCCCTCTACAGCCTCAAATGACTCAGAATGCTTATCAGACTGCAGATAGATGCCTTCATTTGGCTCCTCAGCCATCCTGGGACTCCCACCCGCCGATCCTAACAGATAACTTTGATTTTGCCCCTCTTTTCCTGAAGCTTTTAAATCTCTTCCCATCTCTTCTACAATCGAGGGCCGAGCAGAGCTTGATATCAGTCCTTCCCGCATTGTATTTTCCCCAGAACTCCGGTCGATAGCACCTTTGACTTTTACTCCTGCATCCACTGCCATTTCCACGCTTACTGACTTCACTGCCTGCTTCGGAAAGAAACGATGCAGGTTCTCTTCTGATTCTTCCAGACCCCAACAGGCGAGGAGGTCTTCGGGAGTCGGATCAATATCTAACGACTCCTTTTGCAGAAACCACTCCCGCGCTTCACCTAAACCCGACTCCATTTAAGCCAGACAGAAAAAACGACTTTCCAGAACTCTATCGCCTTCGGGCCCACAGCAACCAGCTCCCAGAGCTCAGCCATGGCCACTGTGGGAGACTGTGCGGGAAAACCTGTTCGAATCCTGTTCTTCCATCCAGAGCCCGAAGAAAAAAATCATTCGGATCATAGTTTTTCATTCAAAGATCATCATCATACAAAAGTGCAATAACGATAATTGAAATTCAGACTTTCATACATAAATAATTCGAAAGGAAAAGATTGCTTAACACATAAGTAAAAAGGATTACGAGATAAAAGTACCATTTATAATATGTCCTACTCGTGTTTCAGCAATATTGATCTATCTTCAATCCATTCAACATCATCTAAGAGTACAAAAGTGCAATTTTAGTAGAATATGCTAAGTCGGATAAAAATAATCATGTTCCATATATTTCACTAGAACTTCCTCAAAGGGACAAAAGTGCATGTTTTGAAGAGAGTTTCTGATAAAATTCGGGACCCCTCTCTAAATGCATGAGAGGGGTTTAAATACTAAAACTATAAAGCTAAAAATAGATTATTACAAAAATAGTTGAAGAGGTTTAAATGACTTGCCTCAATTTATGCAAAAATAAAATCAAAATTAAAGAAAACAGGGCGACTAACTACGCTGCATTCGATCCTTTAGATCGCAGATATCCACCATAGGCTTTAGTTGTGTAGGTCAGCCGACTTCAACTTTCAATTGTCCATCGAATACAGCATCGGTCAGTGTTGGCGTCATTTTTTCAAAATAGGTGGTTAGGCATCGCAGGGTCATCCATTGGTTGTGAGGCTCAACCAAATGTTGCCAATATGCCTCCCAGTCTAGCTTGGTCGTTTGCCTTATCACTTCCACTTTGTCTTCCGCTGCCTATTTCCATTGTTGTTCGAGCTGTTTTGCATCTAGAAGGAACCCTGGAATAGACTCTGCTACTAGATTGGCACCATGAAAATTCTCATTTATATTTTCTATGATAATGTTTGTTGTTGCCACCGCGTCCATTGTTGCCTTTTCTGCTTCTTTTAGTCGAGAATACCAGCTTGCAAACATAATTTCCTTATGTGATTCTTCTAGCTTGGGCAGGTCTGCTTTTCTCCCCTCCTCTATATTTTTCCAAGTGATGTGATCAAAGACCTTTTTAAAGATCTCATCATATTCAATTCACATTTCTATGACTTGACTTGTCAGTTTATCACTTGTTTCACAATAACATTTCTAGTATGAAATCTTCTGGCACAGTAATTCTTTCTGATGTGTCAACTGGGAATTAAGTCCGAGTGCTTCGGTGATAAACTGATCGAGTTTTGGATCATCTTTATGAAGATAAGTTATTGTCTGCACCTGTTCTTCCTTCTTGGCTAAGATGATACAATGTTCTATTTGCATTTTTTCAAATTCCTGTTGAAGCTTGGCCAACTATATGTCTGCCTGCTAGTTGGATTTGACTTGTTGTAACTGTTGCTCAAGCAATGTTATTTTGTTTTCCTTTTCTCTAAGCCACATTTGGACTTCTGTTGCTTTGTCTATGGTCGTTGTAGCATAAGCACTTGCAAACTGTGAGAGTCTAGTTAAGTTGGCGTATGGATCAACAGGCGAGTCCTTCCATAGAACATCCATTAGTTCATTTTTGAGGGTAGTAACAGTTATAAAGCCCAATTTTCTTTTCTTTCTTTGCCTTTTCACCACGGCCTTATGCTGTGGAATATAGAATACATCCAGAGGGGGTATTTCTTCAATCTTCAGAATTATCGTGGAGGTGGGGGTAATAGGGGTATGCTCTACTTTTGGTTCATTTGCAGTTTCTTCCACTGTAATTTCCAGAGTTGTCTTGTGTTGTAGCATTTGTAGCTCTGGAACCTATTCCTCTATATTAATACTTTTATTAAAATTATCCCACTCTTCCCCTTTATCAATTACCATGTGTTTTATTGGTTGTGCAGAGGTAGTAGGGATTTCAACCTGCTGGCTAGCTGAAGCTTTTTCAACTATCTACTGTGTAGATTGGGTCGTATCCTCGATGCTCCTGCTTTTGCTGTTTTGTGATGAATGTCGTGATTCCCCGATATTTTTTTTCTTGAGATTCTGCTCCATAATCAGATTTGGTGTTTTCTTTGGAGTCACCTTCTATAGTCACACTTGGAGTAGGCTCCCTTATTGGTCCAATTAACAGTTGATCCAATGGGACCATTGAGAGCCTTCTTTCTCTGTAATTGTAAAACTTTTCCAAATCTTCATGGTAAAAAAGTAGTTGGGCTATATGTTTCACCTCTGAAAAGGTATTTTTTTGCAAAAATATATCATCAAAATCATCCTCCTCATTGGTGAATACTTTTATTTTCACCATGGTGGTGAAATTCTTGATTTTGCCAAATGGGTCATATTGCCGTCCAGGGAATTTGGGTAATTGCAGAGATAACATGTTCTCTGCTTCTTTAAACGCGTGTCCCAGGTCGTGTAGTGCAAATGCTCTGCACTATATAGGGAATGCAAGCCAAATGGCCTTCTTTGACTCTTTCAATGTATGGCTCATTCCTCCCTCACTAGCTGTCTAGTAGGCTATCTCCCTAGCCATCAATTTATTTGGAACATAGTATGGGAGGATGTGGGGGGAAGTGATGCTGCCAAAAACTCTGATATATGTAAATGTCTCCTCCCTGAACCATCTAGCCATTGGGAGGATGTCAACTTCAGCTTCTTGGGAAAATATAGGGGCGTCTCGATTATACAACCACTTGTAAATAGGGAGCATAACTCCATGGCAAATATTGAAAACATGTGGTTGAAAATTGGATTCCCACATGACCTTATGGTACACGTGAATGGGAAGTGGATTCTGAACAGTCCATTTCCATCCCATGATGGGGAACTTTGAACTAAAACAAATAGCATCCATAACATAGGCGCTCATAAAAAATGGAGGGTAAACCCTTGAAGCAATGCTTTTCTCCTTCTATACTCGATAAATGTTTTTGCTAAATTATCTAACAAGATTTAGGCCCAATTCATGATAGTTGCGTTAACGACTGCTTCTATTAACGACAACCAATTTGGGGAGAACTTGGTACTATCAGGTCTACCAAACAGTCGACATAACATAGCCGCAGCAAAACTATAAGGGGACAAATAGATGCAGTAGTGTACATACCATTTTTGTCTTTCTTGATTTTCTCTTCATTATTTGACCAGGAACGGGTGCAATCCGCTGGGTCACTGTTCTCTTTAACAAACTTTTCAATGAATTGCCTATTGTAGATGACCAGTGGCTTTGGTAGGTGGTACATAAGCCGTAAATTGTCTCGGGTAAAAGATTCGATGACCCCTTGGCTTCTCGTCTTGAATTGTCTGTCTGAAATATCTGCTTCATTAATAATCCATTTTACCATATTGTTATTGTTAGCCTCGTTGGCAAAAGGCCAAAAATTGGATCCATATATGCTCTTAAAGTCTCCAAATTTGCTTAAAATCATGCCAATGGATCCAAAAATGCTCTTGAAATCTTCAGCACCTCCTAAAAATCATCCAAAAGGTCAAAATCAGCGCAAGAGGAGAGCCTTTGGAAGGGCGGAAATGCACTATCGAGAGGCAAAAAATGCTTGAAAACCATGAAAACCCAAAATCACAGGCTTAAATCATGGAAAGAACAAAAGTCGTTAGATATGACTGATCAACGACGCAAATCTAAGCAGCTAATCACAATTGGCACGACAGAGCGGGCGACTTAAAGAAGGGGCGCAAGACATCACTGATTAGCAATCTCCAATGATCAGATCGGTGGGTCGCATCGACGGGGTATCGGCAATTAAAGCAATGGTCCTAGGCATGGGCAATAAGCGATCGCGACAAGTCACATTGCTATATCACTATCGGTGCTAACCATGGGGCGGGGCCTATGCACAAGCATAAGGGCGATGCGATAACTGGACTTGACGATTATATAAAGGATATTTTATATTATTTGAGATCTGTACAAGGGTCAGTTTTAATGCATTTTCAGTGTATTTCGTTGTATAACGAAATACAAAGGAACACAGGGCAACACCGATAGCGATGAGTCCCGGACCCGAAAGGGTCCGTAAATGAAAAAATATATATTTTCAAGTCCTCCTAAGGCCAATTTTCAGTGTTTTTAGTGTTTTTACGAATTTCTAGATACGAGGGAAAATATAAAGGGGCCAGGCCACCCGCGATAAGCGAGAGCGACCCAAAGGGCGGACCCAATAGAAGGATAAACCATTTTTGAGGACTTTTAAAGTCCAAAAAAGACAGAGAGGGGCGGGATTTCTCAGTGTTGTTGTGTTTTCTATTTAAAATAGAAACAGTAATTTTTTTTGACAGAGGTCCACAATATGGCAGCATTGTTCTATTTTAACAGAAAGCATGCATTGTTAAACCTATGAAAGGGCCACAGCACGCGTAGCTCATCCCCAAACCAACAAAGAGGTCAAGAAGAATCACAGCGCAACACAGCACGCGCAGCTATCCAAAACAAACAGAAATATCAAAGGCCACAACATAGCTCATCAAAACAAACATCACGGGGCATCTTTGGCATGAGAGAGCTCCCAGACAACGCATCAAACTACCTGAAGGTGGTTATTCCTTTGTCAGAAGGAGAAAACCTCCGAGCCATGCTTGCCTATTGAGGGAATTAATCAGTTAACAAGACAGATTAGACAGATTAAGACTCCGAGCCTTTGAGAGCTCAGGAGCATTGTAAAAGGCCTATAAAAGGTTGAAAACTAGATGTAACAAGGGTTCAACCTCTAGAGATTACTGATACTCTATTCCTTCAAGATTCTCATCTTCATTCTAGTGAATACAAGCTTCTTTTGTTGTTATATGTTCAACGTCCATTTTCCTCTTCTGTTCTAGGCTTGCACTTGAACAGTTTGTTTATGTTTTTTTTTTGTGTCTAAGGCCAGATAACTATCGTCTTATCTCTGCTTTGATAAATTAGATTTGCAAGCTTCTTTTATTTTCTGTAGCTGGCCATTTATATACATTTATATATGCATCTGTTGGTATAGGCAGTATTCTTCATCTATTCATTAAGTTTACAAATTATTGAGCATTAGTGGTCTAAAGCCTTGTAAAGTTGAGGATGTTCATGCATGTCTTGAGTTAAAAACAGAGTTGAAATGGTTATCTGGATTGATCCAAACCATCATTCATTCCAATAGTTTAGAGAACAATATTGAAGATTATATGTTACTAGGCATCTCCGATCTGCAACCTCAGAGAGTTTCCTGGAGTGATAACATAATTGGTATCATTGCCGGGGAGAGGAAACTGAAGCTCAGCTTCCCTAGGAAACGACATAGATCCGGCTTTGATGATAGACAAAGTCTGGGCACATTTTTGGTTTTAATCATCTATCTGGCGACTCTACTGGAGGCCGAACCTCTTGGCGACTCCACTTCATAGCTCTGGATCAGTTTGTGAGGCATACTCGGAGAAATTCTCAAAAGCTACAAGCTAACCCAGTGTCTGACCCTGAAAAAATCATCAAAGAGAGAGAGGTATTGAAAAAAGGAGCATCAGGTTCAGGTAAACCTAAACAATCTCCTATATCTCTTCAAGAAAGGCATGTAATAGAACAAATACATGTTGAGAATATAACATCTAATACTAGCAGTGAAGAAAAACTCTCAAAGATTCATAAAGCTCCTTATTCTTTAGGTTATCCTTTTTTTGTAAGCCCAAAGGAAACCTCACCTCCTATCCATCATACTCCTTTAGTCTTATCAGTCACTCCTCAGCCCTCTATCATTCACACTGCCAGTACTCTTTTAGCCACCACAGCGATGGCAGGTCTACAAGCACCTACCAAAATGGAAAGAATTATAGCTACTAGGTATGGACCTCTAATATTGGCCACTCCTTTGAATGCCATGCCTACTGGAGAATATCAGAAATATAGGCTTAAGTTCACTAGGACTGAAGGTGTTACTGCTCAAGAACATCTTGAGTCATTCTATAGCTATGCTGATAACCTGGACATTAGTGAAGATGATGTATGGATAAGAGTCTTTGTCCAAAGCCTAGATGGAGAGGCTAGAAAATGGTTCAGAGAACTAACCCCAAGATCTATATCAGATATTGAGGCTTTAGATGATGCATTTCTAAAGCATTGGGGGGACAAGAAGGATCTCCTCTACTACCACACTTGTTAGTTCCAGTCTTCGTAGCCTGTCACCAGGGATCAACATGAGCTCTTACTATGTCTGGTTTTGTTAGATGTTTTGCACATGATGTTCAGCACAAAACATGTCACAAGTGTGTCCATCAGAAGAAGCTCAGAAAATTCTTTCCAACGGTATATCACACTCTTGTAACCGGCTCCCGGATTAGAAGATATGATCGAAATGAATGAGTGATTCTTGGTTATGCATGTTTTGAGGTCAATTGCTGCACACAATGACAAGTTTAGTACAAAATCAGTTTCTAAAATAATGGTAAGGAATTTTTCAAAAGTGAAAGAGATTTTTGTTCATCACATACTAAATAACAAAAACCTCCTTCAGTTTATGCACAGGTGCTACTATGTGGGAGATATACAGTGATATTTGGAGCTTACATGAAAACAAAGCAAATTTTTCATATTTTTTTACTGTTTTAGTCATTTTAGTGCAGGGCCATTTTACAATAGATGGAAAGTAATTTTGCAAAACCTGAGTTTTTTGTTAAGAATGAGCCATATAAAAAAACCTCTTTCAATTTATTCACAGGTGTCATGGATTGGGATATGTGACTAGATCTTTACAGCTCATTTTCACAGATTTAAATTTTTAATGATTTTATGTTTTAGAGATGATTTTGTGGAACAGATTGCGAGCTACTGGGAATCAATTTCCCAAATTTGAGAGAGGTTTTTCTCCAAAACGACCTTATCTACAAAAACCTCTTTCCATTTTGTAACAGGTGCTATGGTTTAGGAGATACGAGTTCATCTCCAACACCTATTTTCATAAATTCGGCCCAAGTTTAATGTAACTGATTCTATTTTGAAAAAATGGTTGAGCTCAATTCCCTTAGTACAAGGATGAGAAAATGTATATATTTTATGAATTTCATAGTGTAGGGGTTGGATTTTGGTATAAGTTTGGACTCTTGAGAAAGCCTTGAGCTTCATTGTACATTCATATTAGCATTTTGGCTAAGGAATTGAGACCAGGATTTGCAGCACTCTTTGGGATTCATGTGGAAATTTGTCTTGGTACAGTGCTTCTCTTTGTAATTGTGAATTTTTTTATGTGATTGTATGCCATTATCTATCTTGTTTTCTTCTGAACTAAACAAACAAGAGTGTAAGTAGAATCCATTGAAAGTGCAGTGCTCTACTTGAAGTTTGCTTTAGTTATTTGATGTTTTCAGCGGTTTGGGGAGGATCCATGATTGCTCTTGCTCTCTTCAACACCTCACCTATCTATTCCTTCCATATCAATCGAATTTAAGTGCCAAAACGATTGCCTACCTTGCCCCATTGAGATCTCTGCAGAACTGAGCCTCAATCCCCGCAACCCCAAAATGTGCCTTTCCTTCTGAGTCAACAAATCACCATTTTATCAAATCAAACTCTCTTGCACATATACCTAGCCTAAGATCAGAAGATATTTCAGTCATCTCAAGCCATCAACGATCATTAGTTGTTGATATTGACCCAGAGAAAGCCCTCTCCTGACCTAGTAGGGCTAGCTACCAAGTTGAGCGTGGTTTGATGTTGGCCTTGGATGCTACCTTTTTAGCCTGAGGTAACTCTAGGCACTAACAACACTGAGTTTGGCAACTTAAAGAGAGAAAATGGTGAGTTGCTGTCTGATTTTAATAAGAGGTTTAACTATATGTACAGCAAGATACTAGCTGAAGTAAAACCCACTACTACCTCTGCTAAACTCACCTACGCCAGTGCTTTTGATTCTGACTTCTGCCTATTATTGAGAGAGAGACGATTTGCTACTTTGGCTTACATGCAGGATGCAACCTTGGAAGTGGAATCAAACATCATGGCTGTAGAGAAACTCAAGGGAAATATTGATAGAAGAAGACAGAGTGGCAAGTCCTCATCATCTTCCGATCCTAAGATAGATAAAATGACCAAAATGATAGAGTCATTAGCCTCTGAAATCTCTAAATTAAAGGTTGAGCAGCACCCTGGGAAAGGGAGAGTTCCTAACACCTTTGCTCCTAGAAATCCAAATCCAAATCCATATAGAAGAACTAATGAGCAATTGCAGATTTTGCAAAGAAGCAAAGATGCCAACGAAGACCAAAGGGTGAAGACCCCTTTCTAGAATGTAGTCATGGAAGAAGAGCAGTTTGAAGAAGATGATGAGATCCATTGTATGGAAGACAAAGGCAATGCCTCCTTTTTTACCTCAGTTGCCTATGAAAATTCATTATTCAATGACTAGATTAACCAAGAATGGGATGGTGAAGCTGTTCTACAAACTGTAGATTAGCAAAGATATAATCTGAGGTCAAAGATGAATAATGCCAAGGAAAGTCCTATTCAAAGAGCTGATGTCCCTGCAATACAGCAAGCTAATAAGCAGAAGCAACCGCCAATTGATCCCATCATCCTCAAAGCTCCAGCACACGAGGTAAGAGGCCTTGACAAGTCTCCTTCTCCTTTTAGTTTTCAATCAGAAATTTAGAAACTAAGAATACCTATGCCTCTGATTGAACTAGTGAAGAATGAGTCCTTCAAAAGATCCATCCTCGATGCCCTTGAGCCTAAAGCCATCCAAGCCTCCACCGATTATGTAAATCTGCAAGATGAGAAGCCAGCTGTTATTCTCAGCCCGGTGATTGAAAATTGTGAAGACAACTCCCCATCATTCTATGTCTCTCTGACTATTCATGATAAAGTCCTTCACAACTTCCTTTTGGACACTGGATCCGGCCATAATCTAATGCCCAAGGTTGTCATGGATGAGCTGGGTCTTGACATCACCAAGCCTTATCATGACTTGTTTTTTTTTACTCTAGAAAAGTGAAATGTTTGGGATTAATCAAGGACCTAGCCATCACTTTGTCTTCGCTGCCCATGAAAAGCATGATGATGGATATTGTGGTAGCAGATGTACCCCCCAAGTTTGGCATGTTACTTTCCAGAGGTTGGATCAAGAGATTAGGTGGATCATTACAGAATGATCTGTCCTATGCTACTGTCCCAGTTTTTGGAGGGGAGAGCAAGAGATTATACATAGAAGCTCAGTTGGCTTATATCATCAGCGATGAAAGGAATCTCACTAATCATCCCATCTATGATGTTGACACTGATTTTGGAGCATGTATTCTTCATATTGAAGAATCCCAGTTGGCCTCCACACAACTTAAAAAACCAATTTTCTAGATCGTTGAGGAAGAAGGGCCACAGATTTGGGACATGTTCTTTGATGGGGCTTGCTCTAAGGAAGCTGCAGAGGCAGGTGTAGTCCTTGTGTCCCCCACACAGGATTACATTCATTTATCTTTCAAATTAACTTTTCAGGTCACAAACAACATAGCAAAGTACGAAGCTTTGATTTTGGGCTTAAGCGTTGCTAAAGAAATGGGCATCAAAGGCCTAAAAGTGTTTGGAGATGCAGACACCATTATTCAGCAGGTAAATAAAACTTCCAAGCTAAGCATCCAAGGCTGAAAGCATACAGAGATGACGTATGGAGGCTCAAGGACTCTTTTAATAATTTCAGCATTTCTTACATTCCAAGAATGAAGAATCAACTTGCCAACTCCCTTGTTATGTCTGCTAGCACGTTTATTCCTCCTTTGCCTTCTAAATTGACGTATAAGTTCAAGTGAAATATGGATCGTCCCTACCTGACAATGTCAAATATTGGAGAGTTTTTGAAGATGATGAAGAAATTAATAGGCTTTTACAAGTCGTTGAGGAATTTGCTGAAGCACACATCGACCAAGAAAATGAAACCATGGAAGAATGCGGCCAGTCCAAGCTAAACGATGAGATCGGCCGAGGAAGCCTTGTCCAGCTACCTAGTATTCATATACCAAAGGGATTGGTGCCTCTAGAGAAGCTGTTCAATCATAACGATGTGCCTTATAAGACCGCCAAAACATAAAATGAGTATGTTGTTCGTAAACACAATATAGGGAGCTCAACCCATCCGAAATACATCAACCTGTCCACTCATTTGTCTTCTGCCCAGAATTCCGAGTATTGCACCCTCATGAAGCAATTCGCTGATATTTTTGCCTGGGAATACAGTGATATTAAAACCTATGATACAAACATCATTCAGCATAAGATTCCACTGGAAAAGAACACCACCCGTTTTAAGCAAAAATTAAGACCTATCAGCCCTCTCTTATTTCCTTTGATTGAGAAAGAGATCAAGAAGCTGTTGGATGCCAAAATCATAGTTCCCCTAAGGTATTCGAAGTGGATAGCTAACCTTGCGGTAGTAAGAAAGAAAAATAGAGAAATAAGGCTTTGTGTTGACTTCAGAAATCTGAACAAGTGCTCTAAAAAAGATAACTACCCCCTACCTAAGATGGAACACTTGCTGCAAAGAGTTTCAGGGGCTAGAGTCATGTCTTTCTTAGATGGATTTTTAGGTTACAATCAGGTTGTTGTACATCCAGAAGATCAGGAAAAGACCGCCTTCACTACTCCTTGGGGCACTTTCATGTACTCCAAGATGCCTTTCAGACTGATGAATGTTGGGGCTACTTTTCAGAGGGCCATGGACATAGCCTTTGTGGGAGAGAAGGACAAGTTTGTCCTTATTTATCTTGATGACATAACAGTGTTCTCCAGCAATCACAAAGACCATTTACAGCATTTGAAGAAGGTCTTCTTAAAGTGCAGACAGTTTGGAATTTGTGTGAACCCAAAGAAGTCATAGTTTGCTCTAGAAGAAGGCAAACTTCTGGGACATATTGTTTCTACTAAAGGTGTGAAGATTGATCCAACAAGGGTTCAAGTAATTCAGACATTGTCCATCCCAAGGTTAAACAGGGACATTCAATCCTTCATAGGTAAGATTAACTTTGTAAGGAGGTTCATTCCAAACTTTGCAGAGCTAGTGAACCACATCACTTCCATGCTGAAGAAAGGATCAGAAATAAAATGGAAGATGCTTCAAGAAGCTCTTTGAAGCCATAAAGCAAGCCGTCATGGAATCTCCCACTCTAATCAGCCCAGATTACACTAGGGATTTTTGTATCTTCTCTTTTTCCTCTTATGATACACTTGCAGCAGTTCTGTTGCAGAAAAATGATGAAGGCATAGAGCACCCCGTGGCCTTTTTCAGCAAGACTCTAAGGGATGTTGAACTAAGGTATGACCTTATTGAAAAGCAAGCTTATGCTCTCATAAAATCTTTAAAAGAATTCAGAATTTATATTCTGCATTCCAAAGTGGTTGCATATGTACCTTCAGCCTCATTAAAGGATGTCTTAACTCAGCCAGATATTGATGGAAAGAGAGTTAAATGGATTGCAAAATTCATAGAGTTTAACATAGAGGTGAAGCTCACTAAGCTTGTCAAAGGCCAAGGCTTGGCTAAACTTATGGCTGAAGAAAATTGCAGCTTGTTAGACATAAATTGCATAGGTCTAAATTCAGATGATGAGCAGACAGAGGGAGTAGCAGAAGAACAAAAGCAGAAGCAGTCTCTGGCTGAAAATATAGCCACCTATGAATGGTATTCTAGCATAGTTCATTTTTTGCAAAAGATAGAAGTCCTTCCAGGGCTTAGCTCAAGTCAAGCCCGGGCCATTAAACTCAGATCAGCCAAATTATGCATTAATAAAAATCTGCTTTATTGGAAAGACCCATCGGGAATCCTCTTAAGATGTCTAGATAAAGAAAAAGTTGTGGAAGTCATACACCAGTTCCATTCTAGCATCTGTGGAAGGCATCATTATTGGAAAACCACAACCCACAAAGTCTTGAGGGTTGGGTATTATTGGCCTATTATGTTCTCTGATGTGTTTTCTTTGTGAAATCTTGAGACAAGTGTCAGAAGTTTGCTGGAAGACAACAGCTAAATTCTTTGCCCTTGAAGTCAGTACATGTCAATAGTCCCTTCCAACAATGGGGCTTGGACTTTATAGGTGATATCAACCCACATTCCAGTGGCCAACACAAATGGATCTTAGTAGCCACTGATTATTTCACCAAGTGGATTGAGGCTATACCCACTAAGAGTGCCAATCATCAAGTTGTCATAAAGTTCTTGAATGAAAATATTTTCACTAGATTTGGTTGCCCAACCAAACTAGTCACTAATAATGCAGCAACTTTCAACGCAAAAGTATTGGTGGACATGAATGAATCCATGAGCATTCAAGTGGTGCATTCTACCTCATATTACCCTCAAGGCAATGGCCTGGCAGAATCATCTAACAAAAGTCTGGTAAGGGTAATCAAAAAACTGTTAAAGGACAACAAAAAGAGCTGGGATTCCAAGTTGAAGTTTGCATTATGGGCTGAGAGAGTTACCATCAAAAAGTCCATAGGGAATTCTCCATTTAAACCGGTTTATGGTGCTGACATTGTTTTCCCATCCAGCTGATTCTCCTTGTGGCTAAATTCTTGCAAAAAGAACAAGATGAAGAGAATGACATGGTAAGAAGAATGAACAACCTGGTTGAACTACAACTGATTAGAGAGCAGATGGTTGAGAAGTCAAAGGTTCATCAAAAGAAAATCAAAGAAACCTTTAATAAGAAGGCAAAAGTGGACAATTTCCAAGTTGTTGATTGGGTGCTTAAATGGAATGCATTTAAGGAAAAGAAAGGTAACCATGGCAAATTTCACTCCTTATGGACAGGTCCGTTTGTCATTGCTCAAATTCAGCAGAACAATACATTCATTCTGCACAGTCTGGAAGGAGGAGATACTTTTGGTAGCCTAGTAAATGAGTGGTTCTTGAAAATTTATTTCGTTTAAGGCTCTAAAGTATTGTTATTATACATATGTTTTTCCAGTTTTTATTTCATTGCAAAATAGACTCCATGCCCAATGGAACACTAGAAGGAAGATTTGATTTTTGTTTTACAGGAAAGGCATTGATCTGTGATCCTTGAAACCCGGGAGGATTTCATCCCCAGAAGGAGCCAGTGTTAGCCTCGTTGGAAAAAGGCCCAAAATTGGATCCATATATGCTCTTAAAGTCTCCAAATTTGCTTAAAATCATGCCCATGGATCCAAAAATTCTCTTGAAATCTTCAGCATCTGTTCAAAATCATCCAAAAGGTCAAAATCAATGCAAGAGGAGAGCCCTTGGAAGGTCAGAAATACACTATCGGGAGGCAAAAAACGCTTGAAAACCATGAAAAACCAAAATCGTAGGCGTAAATCATGGAAAGAACAGCAGCTGTTAGATCTGGCCGATCAATGGCCCAGATATAAGCGGCTAATCGCAATCGGCGTGATAGAGAGGACAACTTAAAGAAGGGGTGCAAGACACTGCCAATTAGCGACCTCCGATGATCGCATCAACAGGTCGCATCGACGGGGTATCGACAATTGAAGCAAAGGCCTTGGGCATGGGCGATAAGCATCGTGACAAGTCGCATTTCTATATTGCTATCGGTGCTAACCAAGGGGCAGAGCCTATGCACAAGTATAAGGGCAATGCGATACTCGGACCCGACGGTTATATAAAGGATATTTTATATAATTTGAGATCCGCACAAGGGTTGGTTTTAATGCATTTTCAGTGTATTTCATTATATAATGAAATACAAAGGAACACAGGGCATCGCCGATAGCAATGAGTCCCAGACCCGAAAGGGTCCAGAAATGAAAATATATATATTTTCAGGTCCGCCTAAGGCTAATTTTCAGTGTTTTCAGTGTTTTTACGAATTTCAGGATACGGGGGAAATATAAAGGGACCAGGCCACCCGCGATAAGTGACAGTGATCCAAAGGGCAGACCCGATAGAAGGATAAACCATTTTTGAGGACTTTTGAAGTCCAAAAATGACAGAGAGGGGCGGGATTTCTCAGTGTTGTTGTGTTTTATGTTTAAAACAAAAACAATCATTGTTTTCGATAGAGATCCACAATATGGCAGCGTTGTTCTGTTTTAACAGAAAGCATGCATTGTTAAACCTTTGAAAGGGCCACAACACACGCAACTCATCCCCAAACCGACAAAGCACAGCGCAACATACCACGTGCAGCTATCCAAAACAAATAGAGATATCAAAGGCCATAGCGCATCTCATCAAAACAAATATCACGGGGCATCTCTAGCACAAGAGAGCTCCCAGACAGTGCATCAAACTACCTTAAGGTGGTTATTCCTCTGTCAGAAGGAGAAAACCTCTGAGCCATGCTTGCCTATTGAGGGAATCAATCAGTTAACAAGACAGATCAGACAGATTAAGACTCCGAGCCTTTGAGAGCTCAGGAGCATTGTAAAAGGCCTATAAAAGGCTGAAAACTAGATGTAATAAGGGTTCAACCTCTGGAGATTATTGATACTCTGTTCCTTCAAGCTTCTCATCTTCAGTCTAGTAAATACAAGCTTCTTTTGCTGTTATATGTTCAACGTCCATTTTCCTCTTTTGTTCTAAGCTTGCACTTGAACATTTTTTTCATGTTTTTATTTTGTGTCTAAGGCCAGATAACTGTCATCTTATCTCTGCTTTGATAAATTATATTTGCAAGCTTCTTTTATTTCCTGTAGCTGGAAATTCATATACGTTTATATATGCATCTGCTGGTATAGGTGGTATTCTTCATCTATTAATTAAGTTTACAAATTATTGAGAATTAGTGGTCTAAAGCCTTGTAAAGTTGAGGATGTTCATGCATGTATTGAGTTAAAAACAGAGTTGAAATGGTTATCTGGCTCGATCCAAACCATCATTCATTCCAATAGTTCAGAGAACAATATTGAAGATTATATGTTACCAGGCATCTCCAATCTGCAACCTAGGAGAGTTTCCTGGAGTGATAACAGGTATAAGGGATTATCTTCGGCTGAGTAGTTATGCAGTGCAAGAACGAGCAAGTCGTCTCTAGCATGGAAGCGTCTGAGGAATCTTGGCCATCAACTATAACATTTGTTTCCATAATCCTCGGTTGTTCCTCCTCTATTATGTTGTACATAGTCTCCCATGTAGAGGTTCCTCCCTCTCTACTGCATGTGGTGTCTGTGAACAGGGGAGTCATCTCTGTCTTCTCAAAGGCTACAACCTTTCCTTTCTTCCCCATTGTTATTAATGCTCTTCTCTATTGGTTTTTCCTGAAATGAAGAACAAAAGCTATTGAACACTCAAAGATGAATGTAAAAATGAAATAATGTAGATAGCTTGTAAAGGTGGTAAAAGAAGCATTATTTGAACACACATAACAAGTTATCATATCAAGCTAAACATGGAAAATTTTAGGGGCTAATATTCATAGGTGGGCTAATTTTCCATGGTTTTTCCAAACAAAAAAATTCGTCAATTAACATTTTTTCTAAAACTAATTCACCCAAGTTTTATAATGTAAAATTATTTTAGCTTAAATATCGCCAACATTATATACATAGTATATATAAAAACATAATAAATATGAATGTTTTTACAAAGATATCACCAAATATTTTATAGTTTTCACATTAAAGACTAGAAATATTGGTTGAGGTTTCTAAACTTTATGATAAATTTCCATCCTTAAAATTTTTCCTGAAGCTAAATGGCTTTTCACACATAAATGAAGTTATTTCACACTAATGCCCACTAATGATTCGTTATCCCTTAGCTTTATTTCTCATAAATGTTTGCATTGAAAAACTGGATGAAAGTTCCTAGGGTGACGAGCCATTATACTGTGATGATAGTAATTATACAATTTGCGAAGCAATATCGTAGATCACAATATTGCAAGATGTGCCTTTTAGCATTCTTACCTCCTACTATGTGTCTATGAGATGCGATATGAGAGTTGTCCATTAGCTATTTCACGTATGGTTAATTACTAGGCTCATCCTAAGCAATGGACTTGATGGACTCAAAATATTTTCTTTTAATACTCTACGATGTGGGTTCGGGCATGAAACACATATCACAATATCGGCTTATGGTAAGTGCAAAGTATTTTCTTGAATACCCGAAATGCGATGCGATAAAAGCCAAAGCGCCATTGCGATTTCGCAACTCGCAAACTTTTCTATATCGTATTTAAGAGAGAACTCTTTATGGGTCGTGTTATGTGATGTGAGACTTAAGCCTAAAAAGTTTAAGGACTTCCATTTTTGTCGGATTTTATGATAATTTAGACCATGGAGCCCTTATTTTAAATGCTTTTCTTGATTTTGGAGGTTTTTAGAAAGGTATTTTAGTGGGTTTTTAGACGTGCTATGTATGAAAAGGTAAGTGTTTAGTAGTTCCCAAAAAGGTTTTTGATTATTATCTTTGCTTTATTCAAAAAATAAAAGAAATGACTAAATGCTAAGTTTTGTTTTTTGAATGAAAATTTTTAAAGGGTCCCCATTTAGGTAATGTAATGTTAACTACTATTATTAATAAATGGGGGGTTGTTGAATACTACAACAATTGGTGATTCACTTGGAAGAACTAGTTATCTCTGAAATTTTTTTGAAATTTCTAAAACTTCCAAAATAAAGATAGTTTTCAAAATAAAGAAGATTATATGGAATATAAGGTAAGAATTATTTCTTTCGTAATAAAACAATCATTTGCCTAACTACCATTCTTTTTACTATTATTTTCCTATAAAAAGTAACATTGTCTACATCAGTCCTTACTTGGTTTTTAAAGATAAAGCCCCAGTTTGGTTTTTGGTTTAGTCCATTGTCGTAGGTAGAGCCTCTGCTGCCAGCAGGCGTTCATAGCCTCGACAGGGTTACCTTTTAACCAGCAATGACCCACTATTCCACTTAAGTTAGAATGCAATTTTAAAGATAAGCTCATAAGCATATTTATTGCTTTCTTTATTTTCTGGAGTAATTTATTTGTTGCTTCAGCTTTTCATCAATATTTGCTAAAGGACAATGTCTTGGTTTGGTGACCAATATTGACAATGCCATTCACTTGATTCATAACTTAACTCAAAAAGCTAGCTCGTGATGAGACCCCTTGTCTTTTGATTATTATAATCATAAGCCATTACCATGTTTTGGTATGCAGTTTTGGTAATGTCAGTTCAGTTATAATCCTATGATCATGGTAAGCCGGCTCTTGATGAGACCTCTTATCCCTTTAGTTTAGGTATATTTTAGAATTACACTCTAAAAATGAAAATTGGCTAAGTGGGGAGGATCATTGGCCCCTTAAGAGGTTCTGGACGACAGTTGTAGAGTTTTTAGAGATGCCTTCCTGGAGAGAGACTTTGCTTTGTATAGATACTTTTCTAGACTGATATAAAGGAGTAGTTTCTCTTTCAAAGTTAAGTTTCATCAAAATCAGATAATTAAGGAGGAAGACAGTCAATTTAAAAGTAATCAAACTTAACTATACATTTCATATGTGAAGATTACTTTCATAAAAATCTTTACTTATACAAGAGAAAAGTCAAAATTAAAAAGAGACTATCCTTTGTAAAACCAAAATTGAATGCTTTTGAATTGGTATTATTATTTCTAAAAAAAAAATTAACTATGGGCAATAATATACAGTGAACAGAAGAGATCATCTTCTATGGAAAGTATTTCTTTAGGACCTGTCCATTAACAGGTAGAGATTCTCTCTTACCTGATAAATCCTGTAGCAGAAAAGTTGATGGGCCTAACTGTTCCACAATCTGAAATGGACCGAGCCACATTTGTTGGAACTTGGTATGCTTACCTTTCTCTTCATGGGCTTTATCCCATTTTAATACTAGGTCTCCGAGTTGGAGGAGGCTTTGACTAATTGTTGATGATGTGCATGTGTGGTCCTGGCTTTTTCCCTTTCCTCTTCGAGCTTAAGAATTTGTAATTGTCTAACATGCATAGATGAGGAAGGGGTTTCTCCAATGAATTGAACTAAGGCTAAGGAAGGAATGGCTACGTTTTTTGGTAAGACTACTTCTTTCCCATAGACCAAATTAAAAGGAGAAGTGTCGATGGAGGCTTTCTGAGTTATTCGATCCGCCCATAGAGCAAACACTAAAGACTTATGCCAGTTCTTTTGGCCTTGGTCAATAGTACATTTAATGATCCTGATGAGGTTTTTGTTTGTGGATTTGGCTATTCCATTTACTTTTGGATAATAATTTGCCAAATACTTAAGCTTAAAACCTCTTTTAAGAGTAAATTCCGTCATAGCATTGCCTGAAAAATAAGATGCATTATCAAACATTAAAGTATATGGTAAGCCAAATCTGGTGATGATAAATTGATTTAAAATTCAATAATATTTTCTGAATTGGCTACCTTCAGTGGGATTAACTCTACCCATTTGATGAAATAATTAGTGGCTGTAAGAATGTATCTATGTTGTTCAGAAGAATGAGGAACGATCTCACCTATTACATCCAATCCCCATTATTCAAATGGTGGTCGATGTTGATGGGTTGTAATGTTAGCGCGGGTTTTCTCTGACTTCCAGTAGCTGTTTGACAAACCTTACATCTTCTTACATAACTACATGCATCTTCGAACAAAGTTGGCCAGTAATAGCCAGCATGCAAGATTTTATGTGTCATAGTGTCACCTCCAAAGTGACCATCAGCTGGTCCATCATGAAGTTCCTGCAACATCTTCTTTGCCTCAGGTTTCTCAATACATCTAAGTAAAACAGAATCATAATTTCTTCTAAAAATCACATCGTTGACAATTTGATGTTGCCTTGCTTTTAATCTCAGGGCACTTTTCTTTGTGTAATTCAATTGGAATGGCGCATATCCATTTTTCAAGTAAAATATGATATTAACATACCTTGATTCTGTGTCATTGAGGATTACCTCATAGATTTGTACATTGTCACTTGGCTGCTGCAACTAGGACTATTGAGCAGATCCCAATGTCCTTGTGGGTGTTAGTAAGTGTTCTTGGGGAAATGAGAGGGGAAATTAGTCACGCTCCAACTATCTTGCAACCACTTTGCCATGGTACCTGTGACAGCCATGAGATAGATCACAAAAAGGACAAAACTGTTCATGAACTTGCTTCTGCAACATCCAACTGCCTACCCAGTCTAATACACCTAACATTTTTTCTTCTTTTGATTGGGTGCATTTGAACTATCAAACCCTTTCTCTTTTTTTTTTCTTTTAGCTGTCCTCCTATCTAAGCCTGCCATTATCTCTTCCAGGGGCTCAGATTTAGCTGTTGAGCACCCTTGCTTCTCTACCTAACTACTGATCTGCCAGGGTTAAACTGTTGGAACAGATCTTATTCTCTAGTTCTAAAACAAAAAATTTAAACATAGACTGGCCAAGATTGAGTGGTTGGGCCATCCATCAAGTGTGACAGAAGTCACTGATTGCAAAATCTGAATTTGTTTGCAAAAAATAGGATAGTAGTGGCATTTTGACTTGCCACTTTCCTGGTCTTTACTTTGGGGTTCATTTTCTTTCTTTCTTGACCAATTCATTCTTTTTGCCCTTTCATTTTTCTTTTAGGGCATACCCTCTTTATATATATATTTTTTAACTTTTGATTTTTGAAAATATGGAACCTTTGCAGCATGGAAAGGATGATCATATTTGGCATTTCCACAATCAATCATGAAATATGACAGCTATTGGTATAGGAACCTAACAGTGGCTCCACTTGGGGATGGCTTTTCCAGATGAAAAGCCAAGAACAACAGGTCAGATGGCCTTATATTCAACTTTGGTTGTAATCTGAAATTTCCCTTTGTTGAAGACAAACAAACTGTCTTTCTGTAATATATATGCTTTTCCCATAAGCTGGTCGGAACAATTACAGCTCTGTATCTAACAGTTTGTCTGAGTCTTTGTCATCATGTTTATAGCTCCCAAGTTTCCTTCTTGATTTCTTCTGATAAACTCAAAATATAGCACAAAAAGGTGGCACTATTCTTTGCTTCTTTTCCTCAAAATTTGCTGCATCTTATTCACTATCTTATTGCTATAATAAACTGCTGAAAATAGATACTATTATGTACAAAATACAGTGTTGTCATGTTAACAAAGAGTATAGTGCTTGAGCATTCGCCCATTGACTCGCCCATCCTCTGCTTTTGTACCATCCAAACTTCTCAAAAAGTAAGTGTTATTTCCTTGTACAGCCTGAATAGCAAAAGGTCTTTTTCATAGGAAATCAAATTTGCCATGTTTTCCTTTGTCTTCCCTCCTAGAATCCCACTTTAGCACTTTTTATCCTATGAAAAAATCCTCTGCCTTTGTCCTTTTGTCAAGAATCTTCTTCAGTTTCTCTTGTAGGATTTGAGATCTGTGATACACTTCTTCTCTGGTCTGCTGTAAATGAATTGTTTGATTGATTCTCCTCTGAATATCATTGGGTTCTGCCCGTATTTCTTGCAGCAATTTTATCACAGGGATTCCCAAGGATGAAGAGAATACAGCCTCCATACCATAAACCAACTCATAGGGACTTGTTCCAATAGATCTCTTTGTGGTTAACCTATCCGCCCATAGTGCATTAACAAGCTTTTTGTGCCAATTCTTTTTTTTTTGCTCCAATACTTTCTTTATGATGTTGATCAAGCTCTTATTGGATGATTAAGCTAGACCATTACCTTGAGGATAATAGGTTGTGGAATGACCTAAGGTAATGTGGTACTTGTGACAAAAATTGATCATTCTTTTGGATTTAAAGGCAGCAGCATTGTCCGTTATGATCTTTTCTGGACAGCCAAATCTAGAAAGAATATTGGTTTCTAAGAATTGCATGATGATTGAGTCATTGGCTTGCCTACAAGAGATGGCTTCTATCCATTTGGTGAAGTAATCTGTGGCAGTTAAAATCCACTTATGTTGGTCAGAAGAGGGAGGGTGAATTTCTCCAATGAAATCTAAACCCCATTGTTGAAATGGTCTCTCAGTGGAAATGGGTTTTAGGGGTAAAGGTAATAATTTTCTCTTGCCTTCAAAGATTTGACATTTATGGCAAGAAATCACAAATTTCTTTACATCAACAAACAGGGAGGGCCAATAAAAACCAACTCTTAGGATTTTATCAGCTGTTGATTACCAATACAAATGTCCACCACAGTTCCCTGCATGAAATTCTTTAAGCACTTTGTCAGTTTCATCCTTTGTTAAGCAGCTTAGTAAAATGCCTTCATGATTTTTCCAAAATAAAACATTGTCTACAATACAAAACTTTGAAGCTTTCATTTTCAAGAATCTCTTTTTAGTTATGGATAACCCTGGAGGAGCCTGCAGGTTTAACAATACATAAATAATATCAGCATACCAAGGTGATTGTAAGAAGGCTTGATTGATCTGTGGAGTCGCCATCTCCTGTTCGTTATCCAGCTCATTGATGTCAAGGGCTTGAAAATTGGTTTCAGTCATCAATTTGGCTAATCTTTGTCCTTTTATCAGTTTTGTTGGCTTGATTTCAATGTCATATTCCAAAATGTTAGTTATCCATTTGCCTCTTTTTCCTTCTATTCCTTCTTGAGTTAGAATGTTTTTGACCACGGAATTTGGGACGTAAGCTATCACATGAGAGTACAAGATATAAACTCTGAAATCCTTGATGGCTTTTACAAGGGCATAAGCTTGTTTTTCCATGATTTGATATTTGAGTGGAGCATCTCTAAGTGCTTTGCTGAAGAAAGCAATGGGCTTCTCACATTCTTGGTCATCTTTTTGTAATAGGATAGCAGCAAGAGTATGCTCAGATGCAAAGGAAAAGATTATGAAGTCTCTATCAAACTTTGGGCTTGTGAGGACTGGTGTTTTAGTTAAAGCTATTTTGATTTCCTCAAAGGCTTGCTTAGCTTCTATTGTCCATTTGACTTTGGAGTCTTTCTTCAGCATGTTATTCAACAATCTTATTAGTTCAGCCAAGTTGGGAATGAATCTTCTTAGGAAATTGATCTTTCCTAGAAAAGCTTGCAATTCTTTGATGTTTCTTGGGTGATGCACTTAGAGAATGGCTTGTATTCTGTCCGGGTCAATTCTAATGCCATCTTTTGAGATTATGTGACCTAGGAGTTTGTCTTCTTCTAGGCCAAAAAATGATTTTTTTGGGTTCAATGATATGCCATATTTTCTGCAAATTAGAAACACTTGTCTGAGAGGTTCTAAATGTTCTTGATCTGATTTTGAAAAAGCAGTGAGGTCATCAAGATATATGACTAAAAAAATTATGAATTTCTTTTACAAAGGCTATGTCCATTGCTCATTGGAATGTAGCCCCTGCATTTTTAAGTCCAAAGGGCATTTTTACATATTTGAAGGTTCCCCAAGGTGTTGTAAAGGCAGTGTTATCTTGATCGTCTAGGTGAACTAAGATCTGATTAAATCCCGAGAAGCCATCTAACAGTGAGATCCTAGAAGCTCCCACTACTCTTTGTAAAATGTGATCCATCTTGGGCAAGGGGTAGTGGTCTTTAAGAGACACTTTATTCAGATTTCTTAAGTCGACACACAGTCTTAGTTCTCCCGTTTTCTTCCTAGTGGGCACTAGATTTGAAATCCATTCTAAAAATCTAATAGGAGCAATTATTCCAGCTTGGTACATTCTTTTGACTTCCTTTTTAATGAGAGGAAGGAGGACTAGATTAACCCTTCTAAGTTTTTGTTCAAAAGACTTTAGATTTTCCTTTAAAGGTATTGTGTGTTGGATGACCGAAGTATCATAGGACTTGAGGTCTTCATAGCTCCATGCAAAGACATCTTGAAATTATTTAAACAGCTCCATGTATTTCAGTTTTTTGTTGGGAGGCAAGGCTTTGGATAATTTTATCATTTTAGGTTCATCTGCAGTTTCTATATTACAATCCTCAATTTCTGCATTTAAAGGCTGCATTTTTTTCTTTCTTGGAATATCATTTGAATCAAAAATAGCCTCCAAAGGAGTCAATCCTGTAGGCAAAAAGTTATCTTTTAAATCAATTACTTCAGACTCTTCCTCAGCAATTTCATCAAGATCCATTTGCTTTAGCTCTTGTAAATTTTTGCTGGTAAAGATTGTTGGTTGCAAAATGTGATTTGTTGTTTCAGCTGATATATTTTTCTCAATTTTGTCTATTTGTTGTTGATCACAGATGGTGATTGTGTCTATGTTTCTGCTTGAAAATTCTTCTTTCAAAGTCAAGAAATTATTGATTAGTGTGTCATTTTCAAATACTTGCCAATTTTTGACATTATCTGGAACAGCAGGTCTGTGTTTAATCTTAGTAGTGAAGTGGTGATTAGGCTCAAATGGCAGCTTGCAAGCGCTGGCAAAAGTTGCCAAACTATGCGCATGTAAATTATGGTTTCTTGGAATTTTGGTGAGCTGAGACTTTAAAAAGCTATTGAGTATTTCCATTGCTGCCTCTCTGTAAGCTCTTAGACTAAGATAATTTGTAACAAAGTTTCCCTTTATCTGTTGGATAATCAAATCTGAGTCCCTTAGAATTGAAACTTTAGTTTCCCCTAGACTTCTAATCAATTTGAGTCCCAGCAAAAGGGCCTCATATTCGGCCATATTGTTTGTACATCTAAAATTTAGCCTATATGCATGTCCTTCAGCATAATCATTTTGCATATTGTGTATCCAAATCCCTGCTCATGCTCCTAATTTATTCACCAACCCATCAAACTCTAAGTACCATAGGATTTCTTGATTACCACTAGGATGATGAGTTTTAGAAACTGTCTTAGTGGGCAGATTTGGATTTTGTGAGTCATATGGTTTGGCTTGTTTGTTCGTTGCATCAATTATTTCAACAATTTTTTTTATCTTGAGCAGTAGATTCTTCATTTATGTCTCTTGTTTGTGCTAATTCTAGAAATTTGTCATCAGTTTTGGGGCATATTTTAGCATTGTATAAGATGAATGAATCCATATCCGAATGCATGGAATAAATGGGGAAGTTTTGGGGTTTTTCTTGACTGCTGACCACATATTTCATCAATGTTTCCCGATACAATCTCTTTGGCTGGCCAAACACTGAAATGGAGACATAAGACATGTCTAGCTGTAAAGATCCTTGGAGTTTTGCACCCCAAGATCTGGATAAAAGCATTCCATATTTAGGTGGGATGTCAGCTACCACTACATCCATTAGAATTGTCTTGGCAGGGTATTGCACTAGAGATACACACACATCTTTGATTAGGCCTAGACACCTGACCTGACTAGAATCAAATGAGAACAAATCTTTATATGGCTGTGTGATATCTAGGTCCAATCTTTCCATCACAGATTTAGGCATTAGGTTATGGGAAGCTCCCGAATCAAACATTGCATTATGTAGCACTTTGTCATGAATGTTTAAGCTTACATAGAATGGAGGGACTCCTCCATCTACTGTTTTACCATTTACCTCTGGACCAAAAATTAGTTTTGGTTGGTCATCTAAAACGTTGACTGCATCTCTATTCTCTGATATTTGAAGTGACCTACTGATTTATTCCCTATAAACCTCATGTTTAGCCAATTTAAATAGTGGAATGGCTATTTTTAGTTTTCCTATTTCAGTTTCTAGGTTGAAAGGTTTTTCCACTTGAATTTTTGTATTCCGGGCAGCAAGGTTTTCTTTTTCTGTTGTGTTTTTAGTGATCTTTTCTTCATCATGAGTGCTGTTATGAATTAAATCTGCTTTGAAATTGTTTTCAGGAGAGCTGTTTACATTTTCTTTTGGAAGAAAGGAGGTGGATCGCTGATTTTTTGAAGGCTGCAAGTCTGTTATGTCCTCAATCATGGGTTCTTTTGGATTGAGGTCTGTTTTAGCAGGGAGTTCTGTCAAGGCAGTTTTATCCTTTGTTTTCTTAGGTTGCTTGGTATCTTTCAGCTTGCTAGGTTCAGGCACATCTACCGTTATGCTTCTCAATTTTTATTGTTTATGAACCTCATAGACAGCTGCATCATACCCTTCTCTGAAATCAAATGATTCTCCGGATTTGGTTTGAAATTGGTTGAAATTATGAGCTTCTTGGTCATCTTGGGTTAAAAATATTTGCTATTCACTGTTCAAACCCATTAGGTTGATTTGAGTATTCTCTATTGGCTCACTAGAGGTTGAGGCTTCGGCATAGTTCTCTTGAAATGGGGGCCTGATATTCTGATCAGGGTCGGACTTCCCGGTGTTAGGATTTTGATTTTTTCAAAAGTTTGGATTTCTAGTGGTGTTACTTGGTTGACCTTCCCAAGAAGATTTTCTTTCAATGGTTTCCACTCTATCACCCAATCTATCCATTCCTTTGATGATTGCATTTAGTTTCTGCTCAAATGCAGAAGGCTCTTCTTTGAAGGGAGTCCTTCTTTCAGCTCTAACTCGGGCTCTTTTAGAGATCAAATTGGCTCTACACTAACAGCTATGCTCTACATGTCTTCTAAGCTTGGAGGAGCTCTTTCCCTTAGTTGATATGCCATGTCAGAATCAAATCCATCAGGGAATTTGATCAAGGCTAAGTCTGGTGGAGGTCTAAGGTTCTGGGGAATAGCATTGTACACGTTATTGAATCTAGCACAGTAGTCTTGGACAGTTTCTTGTGGACCTCTTTTTAAACTCTCATATTCTGATAGGATATGTAATGGGTCCTTCTTCTTTTCCCATCTGTTCAAAAAGGTTTGGTAAAGGGCATCCGGATTAGAAATTGTGTTTGCAGCAAGAGCCCTAAACCAAGTCCTTACATCACCGGTTAAGATTTGGACAAAAATTTTCATTTTGACATCGTTATCATCAATTTCGTAGTTCTCAAAATAGTCCATCATTTTCTTAGTGTGTTGTTGGGATGTATAGGAGCCAGTACCATCAAAATATGTAATTTTGCTTTGATAATATTGAGGCATAGCCCCTGGATTTGCAGGCAACTACAGAGGGGCATATCGGTTTGCCATATTTACAAGTATAAATGGGACAACTGGAAGCACAGGGATAAGAGTTGAGATAAACAGAGTGGATGGAGGAGTGGAAGTGGTGCTTTGAAGTGATGATGGTGAACTAGAAGAAGCTGTAGCAACAGCAGAAAGGACTGATGCTTTTCCAGTAGGTGAATGGGTAAAGTTTTGTTGAATTATATCAAGATTTAAATCAGCCAAATTTTCTAGACTTTCTTCTCTTCTAAGGTTCTTAGAGATCAAGTTAAGATTTTCAAAAATATCTGGAGGATTAGGATCTGGATTTGATCTAGTGTAACGAGTTTTCTTCTTTGGAGCCAGCTTCTAAGTTTTGTTTTTGGTATTTTCTGGAAATATTTGAAGGACACTGTTTTTGACAATATTTTTCTAGGGAAGTATGAATTGTGAAAGTCTTGAATTTTGCTAAAGATCTTTTGAAAATAAGAGGAATTTGATCAAATTTTTGAGACAGTTGTATAAAGCCTAATGCTAGACTGGAGATTGACTGAAGAAGCTTTTATTTACTCCTGTAAATGCACAACAAAAACAGTTTCAAAGGCTACCTGGCTAACTTCAGGCTCCATCTGTAGCTTTAGAAAATAGACAGCAGTAACAAACACAATCATTCAGTCCCCAATGGAGTCGCCAATGATGTTATCACTCAGGTTGTTCCCCAAAAGATCTGAGAAAAGGGAATACGGCCGAGGTAACCACTAACCAGTCTTTTAGCTGCAGATTCTAGCCAATCTGCAACCAGAGAGGGCTCTCTCTGTATGATTTAGCTTTGATTTGCTATATGTTAGGCTAGCTATGAAGTGCAGATAGTTATTTGATATTTTGAAGGTGACATTCAATAGAACAGGGCTGCAAAATATGAGAAGTTCAGACCATTGGGTTAATGGAGTCAAATGAAAATAAACTTCTAGGTATGGTTTCTTTGGCAAAAGAAGGAACTACAAAGCAAGATAATTAAACATAGAACAATTTTCAAGCTGGCATAAGATGAAATGAAGTCAAGGAATGAAAAGCAATTAAGGATCTTTCATTATGCTAACAGAGGGAATATGTATGAATATTACCAAGGAGCAGTTTAAGAATTCCTTAATGGTATTCAGGGTGTAAGAACTAGGGAGACAAGAGCAGTCAAGAATTCTTGCCTATGTTAGCCCTGAAAAAAACATAAAAATTGACATGAATTGAACAAAGAGTACATCAAAGTAAATTCTGGGCTATTCTTTTTTCCTGCAATTAGAACATGATATATAGATGATATATAAGACACAGGAACAGTAAAACAAGAGTAAAAAAGACTTATTGATCCATGAGGTAATACGAGAATTCTATAACATATTCTTATGCCATTAATTCCACAACCAGCAAGTTCATCAACAAAGCATTCCAGCAATCTTTATTCAGAAGAGTTCTCAAAATTTACAGCGCAGGTCCAGAATGATATTTACCAACCAACCCACAATACATCTCTAGGGGAGGTATTTATACAAAAAAGAGTTACAAAATATCTCATCGGGAAAATATCAAACAATAAATTTATCCGTCTACTTCTTCAAAGGCAATAAATGACATTGAAAACAGAGCGCAATGAATGTAGGAGTAACTTCTGCTGTACTGGCTGCCTTAGGTGGTCTGCTATACTTGAATTTTTGACTCAATAAGTCGGCTGGTAGCTGTCTCTTCAATTTGTGTTCCTGCGTTGCTGTCACAGCCCTGTCATTTGTGCCTGAATTTGCTTTAATGCGTTTTGACGTTAATTCCTTTCTCTGTTGTTTTCATTTTTCTTATAGGTGGCATGTGCATTGAATTTGATTTACTGCAGATGATCAAAAAGAAATAGCACCAACACTACCTTCGTAAAACCTCCAACATGCCCTGCCACCATTGGTCAGTTGGCAACTGGTGTCTTTGTATTTTTATCAATATTTCATCAGCTTCAGTGTACCTGTAAAAATTGGGTTGTACCTCAAAAAGATGTGTTATTTCATGTTCAATATAGAATAGATTTTCCAAATTTTCATATAAGCTTTTTCCAGAGGGAGGCACTATGTCTTCTGAAGTGCTTGACGATGCTGTGATCTAATTTGAAACATATGACGATGCTGTGATCTAATTTGAAACATATGTATTCACCCTGTGAGAATACTGTTCATGTGTCAACAGCCTCTGATTGCTGGTTAACAAACTGGGTAGACCCCTTTGCTACAAGGTTGTAAACTTTTCTGTAAAAGCATTTATTTCTACCTGCATTTCTTGACATTTTCTCTCCGGATTTTGCACAAAATTCTTCATAGTCAGCACCTTTTTAATTGTCAAAATTGTACCTGTTCTGTCTCCGATATCTAGAGCTGCTAGTTGCTCTCTGGTATGAGTATTCAAAAAATGAATTAGTCTATTTGCCTGTTCGGGCATGTTTCTCAATAATGCTCTGGTCTTCTGAATATCCACTCGGGCTATTTCTATCAATTCAATTTGCTCATGAATTGTTTGAATTGATCTCCATTGATCTGTGATGGACTGGCCAATTTTAGTCCACAAAATTGTCTTGATTTCTGACAGAGTTTTATGAATAGTAAGCTCTTTTTCCAAGGATTTTACCTTATTTTCCAAGGCCTTTACTTCTCTTGTATTTTTAGCCACAGTTATTTTTTATTTGTCATAGCTTACTTCTAACTTGGCAAGTTTTTCTTTGGCTTCCTTTAACTCTGCCATTTGGAGTTCTAAGGCCTTTATTTCCTCCATCATATTTTCCATGCTCATGCTGGTATCTGGTACTGTTGTTGTCGCTGCTGCTGAAGTATCTGTGGCTGATGTACCTATTTTCGATGCTAGGGCGGTGGGAGGGACTGATGTTGTTGTTGTAGGAGGAGCAATTGTAGCTATTGGGGCTATTTGAGCTGGCTGAGAGGCCAACTCTCCCTATTTTTCCTACAATTATTTCTCCAAAGCCTACTCTGTTTCACTTAGCCTTTGATTCATTTTTATTAACAACTCCATCATATCTTCTTCTTCTTTTTCTTTCACCATCTCTGTGGCCTGTGGATGCATAGTAACTGGCAGTTTTAACTGTTTCTTGAGGGCGGCTATGTCATCCTCCTTTTTCTTTATCAGTGCCTTTATTGCCTTAGGGTCCTTGGGATTATGTCCCAGCTCAATGATGATTTCTTCTAAGGACGTTATCCTGTTGTCCTTGGCCAGAGAGGATACCTTTTCCAACTCTAATTGAGCAGATGTATTGTTAAGTGAATTCTGCAATTGCTGAGCTAGTATGGCTTTATCTGCTAAAGTGGAATAAACCATTTCACCTGTTTGTTTGTGCAGCTCAACCTGGTCCGAAGGGTGAATGTCTTTGGCAAGAGCCTCCAGGTTTGTTCTAATATAATCAGCAGCTAACTGTGGTTGTTGCACTGTGGGCTTGAAATGACACAAGATCAATTTTCCTTCCTTTATATCATATGCGGACATCAATCTCTGATGTTTGGCAGGAGTCATTTTGAGGAATTGATCATAAAGCTGCATTCTTATTGGCTCATTTTGTGCCTTGATCTCCATGAATGTCCTCTTAATATCAGAACTTTGTTTGCTTTGTGGCCGTGCTGATGAAATTTCCATAATAGGCTGTTTTCCAAATTGCTGTCCATGAGAACTGGTAGGTGATTCTGTCCCTAGGGAAATTAATGGGCTAGCTGTCCTTTCACTTCTTGGACTTTCGATGATCTCCTCAATCACTTCCTCTTCAGGTAGAGGATCCACTCTCTGCCTCTTTGTTTCTGGCTGCTCTACTGGCCCACTCATGGGTGTGGCCTCTTCTCGGTCCCTTTTTCTGCCCTTCTCCTCATTGAGAGGAGTTTGCAATGCTGGTATCTCTGGTGCATGGGTTTGGGCAGGAGGAATTTGCCCTTGGCCTTCCTACTGTGATGATGTTGGCTGATCGGTCATTTCTTATTGCTCTGAATGCAGCACTTCTTTGCCTTTAGATGTCCCTGCAGGTGGAGTATCTTCTTGGGCAGGTTGTTGTGAAGTTGTAGCAGCTGATGTGTCCGCTCCAATGTGTTGAGGCAATTTGAAAGAGACCTGTCCAAAAGAGTCCAGGTCAAGAGTTTTTTCAAGGTCTTTCATTGCCTACATCATTTTCTCTTCCTCAATAATTTGCTCTACCAATGTGCCTTCTACCCATTCATCTTGGTTAGCATATTGTTCTATATCAGGGATTTTACAATGTTCATAGCCTGATAGCCTATATTTTGTCTTTCTATCATGGATAAATCCCTTTGGGTCATAGGGCACCCACCAAAAACTCCTTTTAAGTTTGAGTTGTTCACTTAATATCTTATCAGCATCTTTCCACCCTTCCTTTTTGTTAATGATGAGGGGGGCTAGTTGGTTTCTTAGCTTCAACTGAGCCTTTTTCTTGGCCTCATAAAAATGAGTCAAATCTGAGCTAATAAATTGCCTAAAGCATTCAAGGGCAAACAATCTCATAGGCTCATATATTGGCAGCTTGTAGGGACACAATTCACAGCCATAAATCCTGATCTCTGTGTGATTTTGGTAAAAGTACCAGTCATCTATTTTATAACTTTTGGACAGCTGCAAGATTTTCTGCATTTCAGCTGAGAGTCTGGGAGGAGGAATTCTCATCAGCAGAGATGAGACTGGATATATGAATATATCAATGAACTCACAATAAGTATAAGGAGAATTATGGACTATATGGAAGACTGGGGTCCAAAATATGACAGATCTCCTCTCTCCTTTTGCATCCAATTTCTTGACAGGGAACTGAAAACTATTTGTTTGATAGTATAGGAACAGATAGTATATATAGGTTGTATATTTGAAAACCCCTTCTCTATTTAGGCTCATGAATTGTTCATGGATTTTGTTGCTAATGAAGGTAGCAAAGTCAAACTTGATGGCAAGAGGGTGTCCTGGAATAAATATAGACATCACAGCTAGGATGGTTTCATCAACATACTTATTTGTTCTAAAACCTAGGACATAGGATATCATGTCAATAACAGTTCTCCCAACTTCATTGAAATAGACCTGGTGAAAAAGAGGTGAGTCTTTGGGCCAGGAGTCAGGGCTCATGAATAAGTTGGCAATTCAGCCTATTTCTGCAGAGGACAATTTGGAGCCTTGGTCCAGCAAATGTTTCATATACAGAGGAGCCAGAGGCTGATTGGGCTTGAAATGCAACATCTCATTGATTGAATCAGGAGTGATATAGAACAGGACAGTGCCATTTGGGGACATGACTGCTCTTTGAGTGGGCCCATAGTTAGCACAGCACAAGCGGATTATATCTCGAAATACATTAACTGATGGAAGATAATATATGGGCAGGTTGGACTCCCATATGCCATAGAGATTAGTCTTGTTTAGGTAGTTGTTTCTAATTTCACAAAAGGTTTGCAGATGGTTTTTGATACCCATTAGGTCTTGTATTTGGAAGTCCCTATCAGTTAACGGCAACCATTCCAACTCCTTGTGTGGTGCATTCAAAGGGGCAACATTGAGGGCTACTGGAGGTTCCATTCTTCAATCCTCTGTGATTTTTAACTTGAAATTTTGAGTTTTCACAGCAACAGTAGGTAAAATATCAGTTTCTGGGGCTTTCTGTGGAAATTGCAGGTGGACATAAGCTTAATTTCAGCTCGATGGGTGAATTTGCAAATGGAAACATAGTCCACAGGTTTTCTTTGGAAAAAATGGGCCGAACAGAGGTTAAAATGTAGAGGTTTGGGGCAGCACTGTGTTTTTAGTTATGGAACTCTAGTTTTCTGCAAGAAATGGATAAAACAAGTTGTTTTGCGGAAAAATGTAAAAAACAGGGATGGCTGTGGTTATTTCTCAAGAGCTGTCGATTGGTTTTGTACAATTTTTGGTTTCACGGATTTAACTCAGAGAAAAAAGCGGAAATTCACATGGTTCGGAAGCAATTGAGTAAATACCTGCTTCAACGGGCGCTTTGTGCAAAATGCAGGTGGTGGGCCGAGTTTGAAGATTGGTTTGCAGGCTGGAGGTAGCTGGGTGGCGGACTATGCAGTGAAACAAGTATTCTGGTTGAAAATCGCATGAATGCGTTGTATCGAACAAACAAATGAAAATGGAAAAAAAGCCCTTTTCACGCCAATTTGACAAAAAATTCGATTTTGGCGGGTTTTGGCGTGCTTTGATTGGATGACGTCAGCATGACATAATGATTTTGCCGTATAGCGAGGGTACAGAGGTTGACTTGGCAGTGACGTGGCGGACACGGCAGATGGTGCAGAGGCGGGATGGCGGATGACGTGTCTGATGACGTGAGGGTGACGAGAGGGTGACGTTGGCGTGGAGGGGGCATAGGCGTAAGCGGTTTGGCCCCCGCACCGCCTTTGGGCCAAAGTGGTTTTGTTAGAGGGGGCAGCAATCACGTCGGGTGCCTGACACTTGTCCTCTGTACGGCGGCAATACCGCCCATCCCCCGGACGCTATCGTTCGGCATATGAAGGCTCGCGATATGCATGTGGGCCGTCCAATCTGGGGGATCGGATCCAACGGCTGGCGGCATGTTAAACAGGCGGAGGTGTAATATATGGGACCCACATAATATTTCATCATTTTTAAGGTTTTTGCGAAAGATTGCAGTGTAATTCAATTTTGGGTTTTGCGGGTTGGTTATTTAATTAACCAAATGTTAATTAAATCCCAAGGTTTATATGCGCAGGGAGGGGTTATTATAAGGTTCCAAGTGAACCTATAATTCCCGAAACATTATGGTATATGGCTATATTAAGCCGGGGGTTGGGATATTTAGATTTTTAGGGACTTTTATGTTATTTTATGTATAATAGGGGCAGGGAAAACTTTAAATAGGAGCTATATAATAAAGTTAAAGTGTTAATATGGTTTTATGGGTAGAAAACGCTAAGTTTATAAGGTAATAACTTAGGTTTTTAGGGAAATGAAAGGGAAATGGAATGATTATTTTTACACAAGAAATGTGGCTTGTTTTGGCTAAGTAAACACAGAGTTCTACTTAGTATTTCTCATAAAATGAAATGAACTAGGACTATTGAGCAGATCCCAATGTCCTTGTGGGTGTTAATAAGTGTTCTTGGGGAAATGAGAGGGGAAACTAGTCATGCTCCAACTATCTTGCAACCACTTTGCCATGGTACCTGTGACAGCCATGAGATAGATCACAAAAAGGACAAAACTGTTCATGAACTTGCTTCTGCAACATCCAACTTCCTACCCAGTCTAATACACCTAACATTTTTTCTTCTTTTGATTGGGTGCATTTGAACTAGCAAACCCTTTCTCTTATGTTTTCTTTTAGCTATCCTCCTATCTAAGTCTGCCCTTATCTCTTCTAGGGGCTCAGATTTAGCTGTTGAGCACCCTTGCTTCTCTACCTAACTATTGATCTGCCAAGCTTAAACTGTTGGAATAGATCTTATTCTCTAGTTCTAAAACAAGAATTTTAAACATGGACTGGCCAAGATTGAGCGGCTGGGCCATCCATCAAGTGTGACAGAAGTCACTGATTGCAAAATCTGAATTTGTTTGCAAAAAATAGGATAGTAGTGGCATTTTGACTTGCCACTTTCCTGGTCTTTACTTTGGGGTTCATTTTCTTTCTTTCTTGACCAATTCATTCTTTTTGCCCTTTCATTTTTCTTTTAGGGCATACCCTCTTTATATTTTTTTTTTAAATTTCTGATTTTTGAAAATATGGAACCTTTGCAGCATGGAAAGGATGATCATATTTGGCATTTCCACAGTCAATCATGAAATATGACAGCTATTGGTATAGGAACCTAACAGTGGCTCCACTTGGGGATGGCTTTTCCAGATGAAAAGCCAAGAACAGCAGGTCAGATGGCCTTATATTCAACTTTGGCTGTAATCTGAAATTTCCTTTTGCTGAAGACAAACAAACTGTATTTTTGTAATATATATGCTTTTCCCATAAGCTGGTCGGAACAATTACAGCTCTGTATCTAACATTTTTCTGAGTCTTTGTCATCATGTTTATAGCTCCCAAGTTTCATTCTTGATTTCTTCTGATAAACTCAAAATATAGCACAAAAAGGTGGCACTATTCTTTGCTTCTTTTCCTCAAAATTTGCTGCATCTTATTCACTATCTTATTGCTGTAATAAGCTGCTAAAAATAGACACTATTATGTACAAAATATAGTGCTGTCATGTTAACAAAGAGGATCAAAATAGTGCTTGAGCATTCGCCCATTGACTGGCCCATCCTCTGCTTCTGTACCATCCAAACTTCTCAAAAAGTAAGTGTTATTTCCTTGTACAACCTGAATAGCAAAAGGTCCTTTCCATAGGAAATCAAATTTGCCATGTTTTCCTTTGTCTTCCCTCCTAGAATCCCACTTTAGCACTTTGTCTCCTATGAAAAAATCCTCTGCCTTTGTCCTTTTGTCAAAAATATTCTTCAGTTTCTCTTGTAGGATTTGAGATCTGTGATACACTTCTTCTCTGGTCTACTGTAAATGAATTGTTTGATTGATTCTCCTCTAAATATCATTGGGTTCTGCCCATATTTCTGGAAGCAATTTTATCACAGGGATTCGCAAGGATGAAGGGAACACAGCCTCCATACCATAAACCAACTCATAGGGACTTGTTCCAATAGATCTCTTTGTGGTTAACCTATCTGCCCATAGTGCATTAACAAGCTTTTTGTGCCAATTCTTTTTGTTTTCCTCCAATACTTTCTTTATGATGTTGATCAAGCTCTTATTGGATGATTCAGCTAGACCATTACCTTGAGGGTAATAGGTTGTGGAATGACCTAAGGTAATGTGGTACTTGTGACAAAAATTGATCATTCTTTTGGATTTAAAGGCAGCAGCATTGTCTGTTATGATCTTTTCCGGACAGCCAAATCTAGAAAGAATATTGGTTTCTAAGAATTGCATGATGATTGAGTCATTGGCTTGCCTACAAGGGATGGCTTCTATCCATTTGGTGAAGTAATCTGTGGCAGTTAAAATCCACTTATGCTGGCCAGAAGAGGAAGGGTGAATTTCTCCAATGAAATCTAAACCCCATTGTTGAAATGGTCTCTCAGTGGAAATGGGTTTTAGGGGTAAAGGTAACAATTTTCTCTTGCCTTCAAAGATTTGACATTTATGGCAAGAAATCACAAATTTCTTTACATCAGCAAACAGTGAGGGCCAATAAAAACCAGTTCTTAGGATTTTATCAGTTGTTGATTTCCAATACAAATGTCCACCACAGTCCCCTGCATGAAATTCTTTAAGCACTTTGTCAATTTCATCCTTTGTTAAGCAGCTTAGTAAAATGCCTTCATGATTTTTCCAAAATAAAACATTGTCTACAATACAAAACTTTGAAGCTTTCATTTTCAAGAATTTCTTTTTAGTTCTGGATAACCCTGGAGGAGCTTGTAGGTTTAACAATACATAAATAATATCATCATACCAAGGTGATTGTAAGAAGGCTTGATTGATCTGTGGAGTCGCCATCTCCTGTTCGTTATCCAGTTCATTGATGTCAAGGGCTTGAAAATTGGTTTCAGTCATCAATTTGGCTAATCCTTGTCCTTTTATCAGTTTTGTTGGCTTGATTTCAATGTCATATTCCAAAATGTTAGTTATCCATTTGTCTCTTTTGCCTTTTATTCCTTCTTGAGTTAGAATGTCTTTGACCACGGCATTTGGGACATAAGCTATCACATGAGAGTACAAGATATAAACTCTGAAATCCTTGATGGCTTTTACAAGGGCATAAGCTTGTTTTTCCATGATTTGATATTTGAGTGGAGCATCTCTAAGTGCTTTGCTGAAGAAAGCAATGGGCTTCTCACATCCTTGGTCATCTTTTTGTAATAGGACAACAGCAATAGTATGCTCAGATGCAAAGGAAAAGATTATGAAGTCTCTATCAAACTTTGGGCTTGTGAGGACCGGTGTTTTAGTTAAAGCTATTTTGATTTCCTTAAAGGCTTGCTTAGCTTCTATTGTCCATTTGACTTTGGAGTCTTTCTTCAGCATGCTATTCAACAATCTTATTAGTTCAGCCAAGTTGGGTATGAATCTTCGTAGGAAATTGATATTTCTTAGAAAAGCTTACAATTCTTTGATGTTTCTTGGGTGAGGCACTTGGAGAATGGCTTGTATTCTGTCCGGGTCAATTCTAATGCCATCTTTTGAGATTGTGTGACCTAGGAGTTTGCCTTCTTCTAGGCCAAAAAATGATTTTTTTGGGTTCAATGATATGCCATATTTTCTGCAAATTAGAAACACTTGTCTAAGATGTTCTAAATGTTCTTGATCTGATTTTTAAAAGCAGTGAGGTCATCAAGATATATGACTAAAAAATCATGAATTTCTTTTGCAAAGGCTATGTCCATTACTCGTTGGAATGTGGCCCCTGCATTTTTAAGTCCAAAGGGCATTTTTACATATTTGAAGGTTCCCCAAGGTGTTGTAAAGGCAGTGTTATCTTGATCGTCTGGGTGAACTAAGATCTGATTAAATCCCGAGAAGCCATCTAACAGTGAGATCCTAGAAGCTCCCACTACTCTTTGTAAAATGTGATCCATCTTGGGCAAGGGGTAGTGGTCTTTAAGAGACACCTTGTTCAGATTTCTTAAGTCAACACACAGTCTTATTTCTCCCGTTTTCTTCCTAGTGGGCACTAGATTTGAAATCCATTCTGAAAATCTAATAGGAGCAATTATTCCAGCTTGGTACATTCTTTTGACTTCCTTTTCAATGAGAGGAAGGAGGACTGGATTAACCCTTCTAAGTTTTTGTTTAAAAGGTTTTTGATTTTCTTTTAAAGGTATTGTGTGTTGGATGACCGAAGTATCATAGGACTTGAGGTCTTCATAGCTCCATGCAAAGACATCTTGAAATTCTTTAAACAACTCAATGTATTTCAGTTTTTGGTTGGGAGGCAAGGCTTTGGATAATTTTATCATTTTAGGGTCATCTGCAGTTCCTATATTACAGTCCTCAATTTCTGCATTTAAAGGCTGCATTTTTGGCTTTCTTAGAATATCATTTGAATCAAAAATATCCTCCAATGGAGTCAATCCTGTAAGCAAAAAGTTAACTTTTAAATCAATTACTTCAGACTCTTCCTCAGAAATTTCATCAAGATCCATTTGCTTCACCTCTTGTAAATTTTTGCTGGTAAAGATTGTTGGCTGCAAAATGTGATTTGTTGTTTCAGCTGATATATTTTTCTCAATTTTGTATATTTGCTGTTGATCATAGATGGTGCTTGTGTCTATGTTTGTGCTTGAAAATTCTTCTTTCAAAGTCAAGAAATTATTGATTTGTGTGTCATTTTCAAATACTTGCCAATTTTTGACATTATCTGGAACAGCAGGTCTGTGTTTAATCTCAGCAGTGAAGTGGTGATTAGGCTCAAATGGTAGCTTGTAAGTGTTGGCAAAAGTTTCCAAACTATGCGCATGTAAATTATTGTTTCTTGGAATTTTGGTGAGCTGAGACTCTAAAAAGCTATTGAGTATTTCCATTGCTACCCCTCTGTAAGCTCTTAGCCTCAGATCATTTGTAACAAAGTTTCCCTTTATCTGTTGGATAATCAAATCTGAGTCCCCTAGAATTGAAACTTTAGTTGCCCCTAGACTTCTAATCAGTTTGAGTCCCAGCAAAAGGGCCTCATATTCGGCCATATTGTTTGTACATATAAAATTTAGCCTATATGCATGTCCTTCAGCATGATCATTTTGCATATTGTGTATCCCAATCCCTGCTCCTGCTCCTAATTTATTCACTGACTCATCAAAATCTAAGTACCATAGGATTTCTTGATTACCACTAGGATGATGAGTTTTAGAAACTATCTTAGTGGGCAGTTTTGGATTTTGTGAGTCATATGGTTTGGCTTGTTTGTTCGTTGCATCAATTATTTCAACAATTTTTTTATCTTGAGCAGTAGATTCTTCATTTATGTCTCTTGTTTGTGCTAATTCTAGAAATTTGTCATCAGTTTTAGGGCATATTCAGCATTGTATAAGATGAATGAATCCATATCCGAATGCATGGAATAAATGGGGAAGTTTTGGGGTTTTTCTTGACAGCTGGCCACATATTTCATCAATGTTTCCCGGTACAATCTCTTTGGCTGGCCAAAGACTGAAATGGTGGCATAAGACATGTCTAGCTGTAAAGATCCTTGGAGTTTTGCACCCCAAGATCTGGATAAAAGCATTCCATATTTAGGTGGGATGTTAGCTACCACTACATCCATTAGAATTGTCTTGGCAGGGTATTGCACTAGATATACACACAAATTTTTTATTAGGCCTAGACACCTGCCCTGGCTGGAATCAAATGAGAACAAGTCTTTATATGGCCGTGTGATATCTAGGTCCAATCTTTCCATCACAGATTTAGGCATTAGCTTATGGGAAGCTCCTGAATCAAACATTGCATTATGTAGCACTTTGTCATAAATTTTTAAGCTTACATAGAATGGAGGGACTCCTCCATCTACTGTTTTACCATTTACCTCAGGACCAAAAATTAGTTCTGGTTGGTCATCTAAAACGTTGACTGCATCTCTATTCTCTGATATTTGAAGTGACCTACTGATTTGTTCCCTATAAACCTCATGTTTAGCCAATTCAGACAGTGGAATGGCTATTTTCAGTTTGCCTATTTCAGTTTCTAGGTTGAAAGGTTTTTCCACTTGAATTTTTGTATTCCGGGCAGCAAGGTTTTCTTTTTCTGCTGTGTTTTCAGTGATCTTTTCTTCATCATGAGTGTTGTTATGAATTAAATCTGCTTTGAAATTGTTTTCAGGAGAGCTGTTTACATTTTCTTTTGGAAGAAAGGAGGTGGATGGCTAATTTTTTGAGGGCTGCAAGTCTGTTATGTCCTCAATCATAGGTTCTTTTGGATTGAGGTCTGTTTTAGCAGGGAGTTCTATCAAGGCAGTTTTATCCTTTGCTTTCTTAGGCTGCTTGGTATCTTTCAGCTTGCTAGGTTTAGGCACATCTACCGTTCTGCTTCTCAATTTGTATTGTTTATGAACCTCATAGACAACTGCATCATACCCTTCTCTGAAATCAAATGATTCTTCGGATTTGGTTTGAAATTGGTTGAAATTATGAGCTTCTTGGTCATCTTGGGTTAAAAAGATTTGTTTTTCATTGTTCAAACCCATTAGGTTGATTTGAGTATCCTATATTGGCTCACTAGAGGTTGAGGCTTCGGCATAGTTCTCTTGAAATGGGGGCCTGATATGCTGATCAGGGCTGGACTTCCCGGTGTTAGGATTTTGATTTTTTCTAAAGTTTGGATTTCTAGTGGTGTTACTTGGTTGACCTTCCCAAGAAGATTTTCTTTCAATGGTTTCCACTCTATCACCCAATCTATCCATTCCTTTGATGATTGCATCTAGTTTCTGCTCAAATGCAGAAGGCTCTTCTTTGAAGGGAGTCCTTCTTTCAGCTCTAGCTCGGGCTCTTTTAGAGATCAGATTGGCCTCTACACTAACAACTATGCTCTGCATGTCTTCTAAGCTTGGAGGAGCTCTTTCCCTTATTTGATATGCCATGTCAGAATCAAATCCACCAGGGAATTTGATCAAGGCTAAGTCTGGTGGAGGTCTAAGCTTCTGGGGAATAGCATTGTACACGTTATTGAATCTAGCACAGTAGTCTTGGGCAGTTTCTTTTGGACCTCTTTTTAAACTCTCATATTCTGATAGGATATGTAATGGGTCCTTCTTATTTTCCCATCTGTTCAAAAAGGTTTGGTAAAGGGCATCCAGATCAGTAATTGTGTTTGCAGCAAGAGCCCTAAACCAGGTCCTTACATCACCAGTTAAGCTTTGGACAAAAATTTTCATTCTAACATCATTATCATCAATTTCGTAGTTCTCAAAATAGTCTATCATTTTCTTAGTGTGTTGTTGGGCTGTATAGGAGTCAGTACCATCAAAATATGTAATTTTGCTTTGATAATCTTGAGGCATAGCCCCTGGATTTGCAGGAAACTGCAGAGGGGCATATCGGTTTGCCATATTTACAGGTGTAAATGGGACAGCTGGAATCACATGGATAACGGCTGAGATAAACGGAGTGGATGGAGGAGTGGAAGAGGTGCTTTGAAGTGATGATGGTGAACTAGAAGAAGCTGTAGCAATAGCAGAAAGGACTGCTGCTTTTCCAGTAGGTGATTGGGTAAGGTTTTGTTGAATTATATCAAGATTTAAATGAGCTGAATTTTCTAGACTTTCTTGTCTTCTAAGATTCTTAGAGATCAAGTTAGGATTTTCAAAAATAGCTGGAGGATTAGGATCTGGATTTGATCTAGCGTAACGAGTTTTCTTCTTTGGAGCCAGCTTCTAAGTTTTGTTTTTAGTATTTTCTGGAAATATTTGAAGGACACTGTTTTTCTAGGGAAGTATGAATCGTGAAAGTCTTGAATTTTGCTAAAGATATTTTGAAAATAAGAGGAATTTGCTCAAATTTTTGAGACAGCTTTATAAAGCCTAATGCTAGACTGGAGATTGACTGAAGTAGCTTTTATTTACTCCTGTAAATGCACAGCAAAAACAGTTTCAAAGGCTACCTGGCTAACTTCAGGCTCCATCTGTAGCTTTAGAAAATAGACAGCAGTAACAAACACAATCATTCAGTCCCCAGTGGAGTCACCAATGATGTTATCACTCAGGTTGTTCCCCAAAAGATCTGAGAAAAGGGAATACGGCCGAGGTAACCACTAACCAGTCTTTTAGCTGCAGATTCTAGCCAATCTGCAACCAGAGAGGGCTCTCTCTGTATGATTTAGCTTTGTTTTGCTATATGTTAGACTAGCTATGAAGTGCAAATAGTTATTTGATGTTTGGAAGGTGACATTCAATAGAACAGGGCTGCAAAATATGAGAAGTTCAGACCATTGGGTTAATGGAGTCAAATGAAAATAAACTTCTGGGTATGGTTTCTTTGGCAAAAGGAGGAACTACAGAGCAAGATAATTAAACATAGAACAATTTTCAAGCTGGAATAAGATGAAATGAAGTCAGGGAATGAAAGGCAATTAAGGATCTTTCATTACGCTAACAGAGGGAATGTGTATGAATTTTACCAAGGAGCAGTTTAAGAATTCCTTAATGGTATTCAGGGTGTAAGAACCAGGGAGACAGGAGCAGTCAAGAATTCTTGCCTATGCTAGTCCTGAAGAAAACGTAAAAATTGACAGGAATTGAACACAGAGTACATCAAAGTAAATTATGGGATATTCTTTTTTCCTGCAATTAAAACATGATATATAGATGATATATAAGACACAGGAATAGTAAAACAAGAGTTAAAAAGACTTATTGATCCATGAGGTAATACGAGAATTCTATAACATATTCTTCTGCCATTAATTCCACAACCAGCAAGTTCATCAGCAAAGCATTCCAGCAATCTTTATTCAGAAGAGTTCTCAAAATTTACAGTGCAGGTCCAGAATGATATTCACCAACCAACCCCCAATACATATCTAGGGGAGGTATTTATACAAAAAAGAGTTACAAAATATCTCATAGGGAAAATATCAAGCAATAAATTTATCCATCTACTTCTTAACAGGCAATAAATGACATTGAAAACAGAGCGCAATGAATGTAGGAGTAACTTCAGCTGTACTGGCTGCCTTAGGTGGTCTACTATACTTGACTTTTTGACTCAATAAGTCGGCTGATAGTTGTCTCTTCAATTTGCGTTCCTGCGTTGCTGTCATGGCCCTGTCATCTGTGCCTAAATTTGCTTTAATGCATTTTGACGTCAATTGCTTTCTCTGTTGTTTTCATTTTTCTGATAGGTGGCATGTGCATTGAATTTGATTTACTGCATGTGATCAAAAAGAAAGAGCACCAACACTACCTTGGTAAAACCTCCAACATGCCCTGCCACCATTGGTCTGTTGGCAACTGGTGTCTTTGTAGTTTTATCAATATTTCATCAGCTTCAGTGTACTTGTAAAAATTGGGTTGTACCTCAAAAAGATGTGTTATTTCATGTTCAATATAGAACAGATTTTCCAACTTGTCATATAAGCTTTGTGCAGAGGGAGGCACTATGTCTTCTGAAGTGCTTGATGATGCTGTGATCTGATTTGCAACATATGTATTCAGCCTATGAGCATACTGTTCATGTGTCAACAACCTCTGATTGCTGGTTAACAAACTGGGTAGACCCCTTTGCTGCAAGGCTGTAAACTTTTCTGTAAAAGCATTTATTTCTACCTGCATTTCTTGACATTTTCTCTCCAGATTTTGCACAAAATTCTTCATAGTCAGCACCTTTTTAATTGTCAAAATTGTACCTGTTATGTCTCCGATATCTAGAGCTACTAGTTGCTCTCTGGTATGAGTATTCAAAAAATGAATTAGTCTATTTTCCTGTTCGGGCATGTTTCTCAATAATGCCCTGGCCTTCTGAATCTCCACTCGGGTATTTCTATCAATTCAATTTGCTCATGAATTGTTTGAATTGATCTCCATTGATCAGTGATGGACTGGCCAATTTTAGTCCACAAAATTGTCTTGATTTCTGACAGAGCTTTATGAAGAGTAAGCTCTTTTTCCAAGGATTTTACCTTATTTTCCAAGGCCTTTACTTCTCTTGTTTTTTCGGCCACAATTATTTTTTATTTGTCATAGCTTACCTCTAACTTGGCCATTTTTTCTTTGGCTTTCTTTAACTCTGCCATTTGGAGTTCTAAGGCCTTTATTTCCTCCATCATCTTTTCCATGCTCATGCTGGTATCCGGTACTGTTGTTTTTGCTGCTACTAAAGTATCTGTGGCTGATGTACCTGTTATCGATGCTGGGGCAGTGGGAGGGACTAATGTTATTGCTGTAGGAGGAGCAATTGTAGCTATTGGGGCTGTTTGAGCTGACTGAGAGGCCAACTCTCCCTGTTTTTCCTGCAATGCTTTCTCCAAAGCCTGCTCTGTTTCACTTAGCCTTTGATTCATTTTTATTAACAGCTCCATCATATCTTCTTCTTCTTTTTCTTTCACCATCTCTGTGGCCTGTGGATGCATAGTAATTGGCAGTTTTAACTGTTTTTGAGGGCAGCTATGCCATCCTCCTTTTTCTTTATCAATGCTTTAATTGTCTTAGGGTCCTTGGGATTATGTCCTAGCTCAATGATGATTTCTTCTGAGGACTTTATCCTGTTGTCCTTGGCCAGAGAGGATACCTTTTCCAACTCTAATTGAGCAGATGTATTGTTAAGTGAATTCTGCAATTGTTGAGCTAGTATGGCTTTATCTGCTAAAGTGGTATAAACCATTTCACCTGTTTGTTTGTGTAGCTCAACCTGGTCCAAAGGATGAATGTCTTTGGCAAGAGCCTCCAGGTTTGTTCTAATATAATCGGCAGCTGACTATGGTTGCTGCACTGTGGGCTTGAAATGACTCAAGATCAATTTTCCTTCCTTGATATCATATGCGGACATCAATCTCTGCTGTTTGGTAGGAGTCATTTTGAGGAACTGATCATAAAGCTGCATTCTTATTGGCTCATTCTATGCCTTGATCTCCAGGAATGGCCTCTTAATATCAGAACTTTGTTTGCTTTGTGGCCGTGCTGATGAAATTTCCATAATAGGTTGTTTTCCAAATTGCTGTCCATGAGAACTGGTAGGTGATTATGTCCCTAGGGAAATTAATGGGCTGACTGCCCTTTCACTTCTTGGACTTTCGATGATCTCCTCAATCACTTCCTCTTCAGGTAGAGGATCCACTCTCTGCCTCTTTGTTTCTGGTTGCTCTGCTGGCCCACTCATGGGTGTGGCCTCTTCTCGGTCCCTTTTTCTGCCCTTCTCCTCATTGAGAGGAGTCTGCAATGCTGGTATCTCTGGTGCATGGGTTTGGGCAGGAGGAATTTGCCCTTGGCCTTGATACTGTGATGATGTTGGCTGATCGGTCATTTCTTGTTACTCTGAATGTAGCACTTCTTTGCTTTTAGATGTCCCTGCAAGTTGTTGTGAAGTTGTAGCAGCTGATGTTTCTGCTCCAATGTGTCGAGGCAATTTGAAAGAGACCTGTCCAAAAGAGTCCAGGTCAAGAGTTTTTTCAAGGTCTTTCATTGCCTGCTCCATTTTCTCTTCCTCAGTAATCTGTTCTACCAATGTGCCTTCTACCCATTCATCTTGGTTAGCATACTGTTCTATATCAGGGATTTTATAATGTTCATAGCCTGATAGCCTATATTTTGTCTTTCTATCATGGATAAATCCCTTTGGGTCATAGGGCACCCACCAAAAACTCCTTTTAAGTTTGAGCTGTTCACTTAATATCTTTTCAGCATCTTTCCACCCTTCCTTTTTGTTAATGATGAGGGGGCCTAGTTGGTTTCTTAGCTTCAGCTGAGCCTTTTTCTTGGCCTCATAAAAATGAGTCAAATCTGAGCTAATAAATTGCCTAAAGTATTTACGGGCAAAAAATCTCATAGGCACATATCTTGGCAACTTGTAGGGGCACAATTCACAGCCATAAATCCTGATCTTTGTGTGATTTTGGTAAAAGTACCAGTCACCTATTTTATAACTTTTGGACAGCTGCAAGATTTTCTGCATTTCAACTGAGAGTCTGGGAGGAGGACTTCTCATCAGCAGAGATGAGACTGGATATATGAATATATCAATGAACTCACAATAAGTATAAGGAGAATTATGGACTATATGGAAGACTGGGGTCCAAAATATGACAGATCTCCTCTCTCCTTTTGCATCCAATTTCTTGACAGGGAACTGAAAACTATCTGTTTGACAGTATAAGAACAGATGGTATATATAGGCTGTATACTTGAAAACCCCTTCTATATTTAGGCTCATGAATTTTTCATGGATTTTTTTGCGCAAAGTCAAACTTGATGGCAGGACGATGTCCTGGAATAAATATAGACATCACAGCTAGGATGGTTTCATCAACATACTCACTTGTTCTAAAACCCAGGACATAGGATATCATGTCAATAACAGTTCTCCCAACTTCATTGAAATAGACCCGGTGAAAAGGAGGTGAGTCTCTGGGCTGGGAGTCAGGGCTCATGAATAAGTTGGCAATTCAGCCTATTTCTGCAGAGGACAGTTTGGAGCCTTGGTCCAGCAAATGTTTCATAGACAGAGGAGCCAGAGACTAATTGGGATTGAAATGCGACATCTCATTGATTGAATCAGGAGTGATATAGAACAGGACAGTGCCATTTGGGGACATGACTGCTCTTTGAGTGGGCTCATAGTTAGCACAACACAAGCGGATTATATCTGGAAATACATTAACTGATGGAAGATAATATATGGGCAGGTTGGACTCCCATATGCCATAGAGATCAGTCTTGTTTAGGTAGCTGTTTCTAATTTCACAAAAGGTTTGCAGATGGTTTTTGATACCCATTAGGTCTTGTATTTGGAAGTCCCTATCAGCTAAGGGAAACCATTCCAGCTCCTTGTGTGGTGCATTCAAAGGGGCAACATTGAGGGCTACTGGAGGTTCCATTCTTCAATCCTCTATGATTTTTAACTTGAAATTTTGAGTTTTCACAGCAACAGTAGGTAAAATATCAGTTTCTGGTGTTTTCTATGGAAATTGCAGGCAGACATAAGCTTAATTTCAGCTCGATGGGCAAATTTGCAGAGGGAAACACAGTCCAAAGGTTTTATTTGGAAAAAATGGGCCGAACAGAGGTTAAAATGTAGAGGTTCGGGGCAGCACTGTGTTTTTAGTTATGGAACTCTAGTTTTCTGCAAGAAATGGATAAAACAAGTTGTTTTGCGGAAAAATGTAAAAAGCAGGGATGGCTGTGGTTATTTCTCAAGAGTTGTCGATTGGTTTTGTACAATTTTTGGTTTCACGGATTTAACTCAGGGAAAAAAGCAGAAATTCACATGGTTCAGAAGCAACTGAATAAATACCTGCTTCAACGGGCACTTTGTGCAAAATGCAGGTGGTGGGCCGAGTTTGAAGACTGGTTTGCAGGCTGGAGGTAGCTAGGTCGCGGACTGTGCAGTGAAACAGGTATTCTGGTTGAAAATCGCATGAACACGTTGTATCGAACAAATAAACGAAAATGGACAAAAACGCCCTTTTCACGCCAATTTGAAAAAAATTCGATTTTGGCGCGCTTTGGTTGGATGACGTCAGCATGATGTAATGATTTTGTCATATAGCGAGGGTACGCAGGCCGACTTGGCAGTGACATGGCAGACACGGCGGACGGTGCAGAGGCGGGGTGGCGGATGACGTGTCTGATGACGTGAGGGTGACGAGAGGATGACGTTGGCACGGAGGGGGCATAGGCGGTAAGCGGTTTGGCCCCCACACCGCCTTTGGGCAAAAGTGGTTTTGTCAGAGGGGGCAGCGATCACGCTGGGCGCCTGACACCTGTCTTCTATATGGCGGCAATATTGCCCATCCCCCAGACGCTATCGTTTGGCATATGAAGGCTCGCGATATGCATGTGGGCCGTCCGATCTGGGGGATCGGATCCGATGGCTGGTGGCATGTTAAACAGGCGGAGGTGTAATATATGGGACCGACCATAATATTTCATTGTTTTTAAGGTTTTTGCGAAAGATTGCAGTGTAATTCAATTTTGGGTTTTGCGGGCTGGTTATTTAAATAACCAAATGTTAATTAAATCCCAAGGTTTGTATGCGCGGGAAGGGGTTATTATAAGGTTCCAAGTGAACCTATAATTCCCGAAACATTTTGGTATATGGATATATTAAGCTGGGGGTTGGGATATTTAGATTTTTAGGGACTTTTATTTTATTTTATGTATAATAGGGGTGGGGAAAACTTTAAATAGGAGCTATATAATAAAGTTAAAGTGTTAATATGGTTTTATGGGTAGAAAACGCTAAGTTTATAAGGTAACAACTTAGGTTTTTAAGGAAATGAAAGGGAAATGGAATGATTATTTTTACACAAGAAATGTGGCTTGTTTTGGCTAAGTAAACACAGAGTTCTACTTAGTATTTCTCATAAAATGAAATGAACTAGGACTATTGAGCAGATCCCAATGTCCTTGTGGGTGTTAGTAAGTGTTCTTGGGGAAATGAGAGGGGAAATTAGTCATGCTCCAACTATCTTGCAACCACTTTGCCATGGTACCTGTGATAGCCATGAGATAGATCACAAAAAGGACAAAATTGTTCATGAACTTGCTTCTGCAACATCCAACTTCCTACCCAGTCTAATACACCTAACATTTTTTCTTCTTTTGATTGGGTGCATTTGAACTAGCAAACCCTTTCTCTTTTGTTTTCTTTTAGCTATCCTCCTATCTAAGTCTGCCCTTATCTGTTCCAGGGGCTCAGATTTAGTTGTTGAGCATCCTTGCTTCTCTACCTAACTACTGATCTGCCAAGCTTAAACTGTTGGAACAGATCTTATTCTCTAGTTCTAAAACAAGAATTTTAAACATGGACTATCCAAGATTGAGCGGTTGGGCCATCCATCAAGTGTGACAGAAGTCACTGATTGCAAAATCTGAATTTGTTTGCAAAAAATAGGATAGTAGTGGCATTTTCACTAGCCACTTTCCTGGCCTTTACTTTGGGGTTCATTTTCTTTCTTTCTTGACCAATTCATTCTTTTTGCCCTTTGATTTTTCTTTTAGGGCATACCCTCTTTATATTTTTTTTTTAATTTTTGATTTTTGAAAATATGGAACCTTTGCAGCATGGAAAGGATGATCATATTTGGCATTTCCACAGTCAATCATGAAATATGGCACCTATTGGTATAGGAACCTAACACTCATCATGTCCCACTGACCTACAGAAATTACATAACAACTGCTATGAATTTTGCGTGTATTTCTGCAATAAATGGGAGTTATCTGTAGCATGCTCGATCCTGCTTGTGTCTCCGGTCTTAATGGCATTGGTCCTCCTCCCGTGAGGTAGTTTGCGAACACCGGGCAATGGTCCTTGTCATGTCCCTGACCCTTTCACTTTATGCACCATACCTCATCGCACACTTCTATGCAAGCCGTCCTTTCTTGCTTAAGGCTTTGCATCTCAAGGTACAAGTTTTTCAACTGCGCGTGAATCTGCTGAACTCCCAGGTTGGGATCCTGTATCGGGGTCTCGTGCAGTCTCATCACAACCTCCTAGGCCTCAACCTGAGTTGTTAGCCTCTGTTGTGACAACGAGTTCCTTAGATGCGGAGTTAACGATGCTACAAACCATTTGTGGTGCTGGCCATTTGTCAACGTCATGTTAGCTTCACGAATTGTGCACTTCAGTCTCTGATCCAACTCCCAAGGGGTCTCACTTGGTAGCATTGTGATTTCCTTGAACTCAATGATCGATTGTGCCTCTAACTTCGACGTGCTAAATTCTTTGTTTCGCGCAATTTAAATATCTACGATCCCCGCATTTGGATTGTCATTGGAAGGCTTAATGTACTAGGTCAGTGTGCGATCCTACAGCGCACTGACCAACGTCACTTTCTTTATATTTTCATTCGTAACTCCCTACACTTCCCATACAGCTTTTATCACGAACCAAAACTAGTCTGGATCTTCACTTCCTACTCCCTTGAACACTGACAACTTTATCGTGCTTGCCATACTGACTCGCGGTGGTGGCGGAGGTGGTATGGGCGAAGATGGGGGTGAAGATGGTGAAATTGGCGGTGGTGTGGGTGGGGGTAGTATGCGCGGAATCCTCTGCCTTATCAAATTGATCGCACTTCTTGATGAGACCTTCGCAAGCTCTTCCTCACCCCCTCATGGAGGTGAAATCAAGGGGCTAGTTTCTAGTTCTATACTACCTTTGTTTCTGTAGATTCTCCCACTTCGCGTAGCCCCAAACATCAATTTATTCACATGACCCACTTTTCACACAGTAGCATTTTAATCCAAGTGTTCAAATATTTAATGTACTTACCTCGCGGTCCTTTGAGGAAGCATCGTTCTACCTCGCTATAGCTAACTGAAGTATCTACCGCGAACTCGGTGATGAATCTTCCTATAATTCGATTGATCCAATGATCAACAATGCGTGTTATCTTGTGCTTCCAATTTGTGCACCAATTCTGGAGTCCACACCATAGGTTTGTCGAGCTTACACCTTCCTTGGCTATTTGCTAGCTTCGCGATCCACTCGTATAGCTCAGTAGGGAAAGATGCGAAGAAAATTTTGTGGATCTTTGTGTATAAGTAGTAGTCTAACCACTCTTCTATTGATAGTCGCAGATTCCTATTCTCCTATGCCACGAGCTCGTGAATCTTCCTATCCAACCAATCTTCAATTCCTTTCTTTATTGAATTCCAATGATACGACATCATAAATCTCTATGCAGATCCCGATCCCAACAACGAAACCAGTTGTTGCCTTGTTGGGGCCTGACCCAGGTTCGGAGTTAATTAGCCAAACAAATCCCTGTATTATTGGCCCTTTTGGCAACAGTCTACTGAGTGCGGACTGAGGTCTTACCCGAAGTAGTATGGGGGGGTGCTAGAACCAGGTTTCTGCACCCTTGAGATCTTTGAGGGGTTGACTTGGTCCAACTGCTAGTCCCTACACGCAGGTTACTTCGTGCACTTCCCTGGCCTTCGTGCCCTGATATCCTCACCTTCGTGCAGCCCTAAATAGGGGTTGTGGGGCTTCTGCGCTGCTAGAGCAACGCTCTGAATTATTTCCCTAAGTTTTGCTTACTTATCTTCCTACACCCATTAGTTATCTTCGCATAAATGGATGTCTTACGTTAGATTTATTTATACAACACATTCATATGAGTTTGCACAACAAATAAACAGTACACTTGCAATTTATACCCAATAATACTTTAAATAGGAAAAGATACACAGAAATATGATGAAACTTCTCTTTATTAATGCTTCCAACAGTTACAGACTCGACCTACCCTGCACACTCAGTTGCAGGGGTCCGCGCACTCAGCTGCAGACTACTAGGCCTCTGCGCACTCAGTTGCAAAGCCTTCTCCTACTCTACGACCCAACGACACACTTTACACTTTGACTTAATCTCTTAGACTCATCATGCTTCTATTCAGTTCCTTCCTTAACTATCTTCTACACTTAGAGCCTCGCTCTATTTATACAATATGTGGTCCGGGGACCATGGGTAGGTTTATCAAGCCGACATTACATTACAAAAACAAGGGTGGAAAAACTTGTGACTCTATTATGACTTTGCGCTTTGTGCCCACAAATCGCGGAGCGTTTGCAAAGGACTTGGTCAAAACTTGGGCTTTAAACCCCAAAAAATCACTTGGGGGGATTCCATGCCCAACATGGGACAAGATTGGAAACCCATCGGGAGTGTCTGACAGGAAAGATAATTTTGGCTTTCAACAGTTTATTCAACTCAGATTTAATTTGACTTTCTAAATTAGGATGGATTTTCCTCAATTTCTAGTTAATGGATCTTTCGTCAGATATCATAGGAGTATTTTGTTGGATAATAGAGGTGTTGTATAAAACATTATCAATCATTAGTTCAAGATTTGACGCAGTAAAGTGGAGAGTCAAATCTTGAACTAACAATTGATAATGTTTCAAGTGTCCTAGTAAACAATGTATAGTGTTTCTTACCTGTTTTATGACAATTTTTGAATCCTTGAACACTTGGAGGTATTTTACGTTAAGGCCAATTGCCTTATACAGACCTTGAACTAGTGCCTCATATTCAACAATATTGTTGGTACAATCAAATTCAAGTTTGCATGCTAGCGTAGTTTTCTCCCCCTCTGAGATAACTAAGATGCAACCTGCTCCTGCTCCATCATTGGATTTAGATCCATCAAAATGTAATCTCCAAAATAAAGATTTAACTACAGGTTTATCTACAAAATTTACACATTTAGAAGTGTCTGTTTGCGAAAAAATTTCAATTTGGGAGACAACAGAGTTTTCTAAGAAAGGTGAAGTATGAGCATTGAAATTCCCTAGAAATGATTCTACAGAATAATTTCCGATGATATTATTGTTTTACAAAATTGGTTCGTTTTCTCCTTCTAATTCTGTCACTATGAACTTTTGATGTTTCTCACGATCAACCCTTATTTGATTTGGTTTACCATTATAGGGAAGCCACAGGTGAGACTAGTCAGTTGCAAAATAACCATGAAGTTTTTCTAACCAGTCTCTACTAAGGATTAAACCATAGAACTCAGGAATGTCAGCTACAAGTATGTCGATGACTTGGAAAACTTTGGGGTTTGATGAAAGTCTGATGGTTACTTGATTAAGTTCCTCGACGACTTCGACTTGAGAGCGATCTAACTGAACTATTCGTACAACAGATTTCTGAGGCTAAAAATTTAACTTCTCACAAACTGTTTTGGGCAATATGTTAGATGAAGCTCCAGAATCAACCAGAAAATTGTGTAAGTTTTTGTTAAAGACTTCGAAAGTATGAAGGAAAGGCGAAGTGTGTGATTTTGATCTTCCTCCAATTAAAGCTATATCAGTTGGATCTATTTTATTCAAAGAAGCACTAGGGGATATTCCCATTGCTTGGGCAGCTTGACAGATTATGACAGCAGGAAGCGGTGCAGTAGGTACTACTTTAAGCTCTTTCAGAAGTAACTTTTGCTGATGTTTCAATTTGCTAAGCTCATGAAATGTAATGTTTGCCCTAGTTTTCTTCATATCATCGATAATTTTATATTCCATTTCATCAGAAACTATCAAAGTTTTAGATGAAGGAGAAGGATTCAATAGAGTAGGTGTTGTCTAAGTGGATTTTGGTACAAATTTCTTACTTGTTTCTTTATCCCTAGTGGGTGACATTGAAGCCTTCAATTTCGGATTTTTTTGTGACATTTCGATAGTATTTTTACTTTGGGTAGCGACAGGTAAGGCTTCTTGAGTTTCTTCATCGAGAAGTATAAAATCCCACATCCCTTGTAACTCTACTACTTCCTCCTCATCTATTTGTTCTTCTCTAGGTGAAACTTCGTCCTCATCTGACTCAGCATTTGTTATGGCATTTGGAGGCTTAGGATTAGCAAGGGAATTCCTTTTGAATGGTCTGAAAGGTTTTTTAGAGGAAGTCTCTGCTACTTGTTTCTTAATATCAACCATTTCATTAGACATGGTTTTGAGGACTTTTTGTAATCCTTCAAGATCAAAAGGATCTTTAGGTGGTTTCTTCTTAGAGTCATCTCTGAAGGTTACTTTCTTAGATTTTCGTTCTTCTAATGCATTTCTCTTTTCAATAGCTAGGATGTGTTTTTCTACAGCTATTGCCTCTTTCATATTTTCTGCCAAGGTTGGTTTGGCAGCTCTATCAACAAAGATAGCTGTGTTTGATGGTAGAGTAGAGATGTACCACTCATTTTGGACCTCATCGCTAGGCTTAGATGCCGCTGGTATTTTATTCAATAGTTTATTGAAGTGGGAGTTGAAGTCCTTGATAGGTTCTCTTGGCTCAGCCTTCAAATCGAAGAGATCATTAATTAAGGTAGTTGTAGATTTATCATCTCCAAACTTTGTTAAAAATTGTTCTTGAAAAGCATCCCAACTGTTAATAGAACCTGATGGTAATAAAAAGTACCATGATCCTGCTTCTCCCTACAAAGTATATGAGAATAGTCTTATAACTGCGTCTTCCTCCTCTACTTGATTGAAGTTAATGGACAACATAAAATTATTTATATGTTCCTCAGCCAACAGGCCATTATTAGGATTGAATTTGGGCAGCCATTTTTCTAGATGCGCTAGTAATTGATGTAAAGGAGCAACCATCCTAACAGCCCCTGGGTTTGTCCATGGCCTTGGAGGATTTTGTGGGGGATTCTGTGCCATTTTTGGTATGTGGGTAGGGGAAGGTGTTGCAGTAGGGTTTGAAGGTGATTGGGTAGAGGAAGATATAGCTCCTGTACCTGTGTGAATCACGATCTGGAGTGGTGAGATGGATGATTGATCTTGTGAGGGTATAGATGAGATGGATGAAGGTGATGATAAAACCTCACTGTGAGATTCAGATGGTGTCTTCTTAGCTTTCTTCCAGCTTGGAAGAGGAAATTCGAACAAAGGTATTCCAAACTTTTCGCTCTGTGCTCTAGTTATCAGCCAAGATGGAGTGATCTTAGAACACTATCTGAGATATCTTAGATCCTTCTTATGATAGCGAAATCTCGTGTAATTTGTGAATCAAAGATTGAACCTCAGGGGCCTCGGTAAGAGAAGAAAGCTTTGGATCAATTGGGTTTTCAACAACAGGTTGTATAATGTCCTGAGCAACTTCAAGTTTAGGGTCAAGGGACTTAGAAGACTTTCGAGAAGTTGGAGGAGAGGGTGAGGGAGTTTTACTCTTAGAATGGTTGTTAATTTGGATGTACTTGCCATTCATAGTTCAAGCTCTCCTTCTAGTGCCAAAATGTTTAAACCTCGAAAATCGTTGCCTCAACATGGGGGAAAACCACCCGGTCCGGACCTTAAAGAAGCTCCTTTTCCGTTTGGAATAGTGGCTCCAACTGGGGATAATGGGACCAGTTTCCCAATCTGTTTAATGCTTGTGCTAAATGGGGTGATGTGTGATGTGTTTGGAATAACGCTTTAAGCTAATGGTAATCTAGTATAAACTAATCAATCACAAATGCATTTAACTTCTAATTTCTAAAAGCTATCTAATCATAATATACCCGGGATAAAATTGATGTATGTGATCTCAAATAATTTCTAAAAGCAATTGGTAATAAAGATCATCCAATTACGATTAGAAGTGAATCCATTTTAACAATAATCATTTCGTATAAAAGGTTAGCCGAAACAATTGTGAGAAATATATCGCATAAAGAGTTATTCATATATTCAACATAAAATAAAGATAATCATCATACAGAAGTGCAATAACGATAATCAAAATTTAGACTTTCATACATAATTAGTTCGAATGGAAAAGATTGCTTAATACAAAGTAGAAAGGATTACGAGATAAGAGTACCATTTATAATACGTCCTACTCATGTGTTTCAACAATATTGATCTATCTTCAATCCATTCAACATCATCTAAGAGTACAAAAGTTCAATTTCAGTGGAAGATGCTAAGTCAGATAAAAATAAATCATGTTCCATATATTTCACCAGAACTTCCTCAAAGGGACAGAAGTGCATGTTTTGAAGAGAGATTCTGATAAAATTCTGGACCCCTCTCTAAATGCATGAGAGGGGTTTAAATACTAAAAGTATAAAGCTAAAAATAGATTATTACAAAAATAATTGAGGAGGTTTAAACGACCTGCCTCAATTTATGCAAAAACAAAATGAAAATTAAAGTAAACAGGGGGACTAACTATGTTGCATTTGATCCTTCAAATCGCAAATATCCACCATAGGCTTCAGTTGTGTAGGCCATCCGACTTCAGCTTTCAACTGTCCATCAAATACAACATCAGTCAGTGTTGGCGCCATTTTTTCGGCAGAGGTGGTTAGGCATCGCAAGGTCATCCATTGGCTGTGAGGCTTGACCAAATGTTGCCAATATGCCTGTTATAGACATTTTTGGGCACCGCAAACCCCAAGCATAAAATGTCCATAAACCAAGGGCTCATAAGTCCCTAAAAGTGTTGTTCTAACCCCTAAAGGAGCAAGGTCAACTGATTACAGCTTCTCCCAGAAGTTCTCCATGAAAAACTGCTCAGAATTAGTCAAAACAGGATCATTTCAGCTGCTCCATAGGCAAAGTGCATTGCATCTCACCTAAACACACTGTGTGGGTGCGTTGCATTTCAAAAAGCCCTTCTATGGGGTGCGATGGGCGAGAAATGACAAATTGCAGTGTCATTCCGCGAGGTGGAGAGGCAATGGAAGCTTCCAGAAACTTCTCTTGTGACACTTGCCTCTCTAAATTCGACCAAGGATGAGTAAGAGATCATCAATCTCCAAGTGAAAGCAAGAACTATCAAAGGGAAGACACTAATCAAGTCACAAGCTGACTCATCTCCCTTACAGATATCTATATATGGATCCCTCATCCAAGAGATCCAGAGGCTGGAATTTTGCATATTGTAAGGAATTGTTGTTGGTTTCTTGAGACAAACATCAGATTGTTGGGTGATCTAAGCTTTGTATGAGGTGAAGAGGGGCTTCCTTGCTGAGAGGATGATGTTGGGTTAGAATAACTGGTTGTAACTCCCCTTGGCTCTTTCTTGTTTATCAATAAAAGCTATTCAATTTTTCCTCCATACTCTTGTGTCATTTATATTTGCTACATTTGTATGATCAATTTACATCTGATCCTAGATTGTTTATGATTATAGATCCATGTTCTTGTATAGTGCTATGCTACTGTGATCTTACAGGTACTCTGTGAAGCTGGGTGTGCAAGGGAACAAGTAGCGAAAGACTATCAAGGAAGAGAGGAATCGAATCCGGAGATTAGCGCAAGACAGAGGTTGGTCTTCTTTGTTCTTCTCTATCTATACTTCATAAAGGAAAAACAAAAGTAGCTTTACTGTGTTTGTTTCTAAGGCAGCTATCACACCTTAGTGGGATAAGTAGTTCTGAGTCGACACTTTTCCCTGTAACAAAATGGCGACTCCGCTGGGGATGAATTAGTTTGTTTGTTTATCTTCCTTGTTGTCTATTTCATAAACTTACAGACGGAGTCTGAAGTCGTGCCAGATAGCTTTCGAACTGCATTTGGTATGCAAATGCAAAGTAGATAAATGTCGCTTCGGTCAATCTCCGAGATCTGTTTATGATTTAAACGACTGATTCACAAACTCTCTGACTGCCCTTGTGATAGCTCTTAGATCCTCCTTAGATCTACCCCTGATTGTTGCATTACTGATTACCTTTTGCTCGGCCAAAACCCATGAACTGAACTGCAAACTGTGACCCGAAACCCAAGCAAAGTCTCATTTCTGGCCCAGCGCAGGTACTGTTCTGAGAATCTGAAATTCAGCGCACTTCCCGAGTGTAGTAGGTGCGCTGCATTTCAAATTCTCTGTGTTACAGGTGCGCTGATCAGACTAGGCATTGTGCAGTTTTGGTTTCTGTGATTCATTCTTTCCAGTTCTATTCATGAATTTTGCTGCCTGTGATCAGTATATCTCTGTTTGAAACCCCTTTTCCTTGCTGTTATTTCGCCTCCTTTGTACAAAAGAACAGTAAATGTTTTTGTGTGTTTGTTGAGTCATTTTCAGTTCTCCTTTGCAAAAAGTAACATAATCGCACTGTCGTCCTTTGATTTGAAAGTGTCGCAAGTGTCGTTTTCTATCATAGGAAAGAGTTTGATTGCTGTAGATAGTCGATTATCCTGTTACTATTGTTTTTGGTCTGAATTTGTAATTTTTCTAGTGTCGAAAACAAGTATTCATTTCAAAATCGTAAGGTGTTGTGATCGTCTCCATTTTTGATTTCGAAAAGAAACTTGTTGATAACTGTCACTTGAAAAGTAATTTAGATTTGTGCATCAACTTTCTTTTTATCATCTACATACTAAGAAAGTCGAAAACAAATACATGCATGTGCATTTGCATTTAGACAGTCTGATTGGTTTGATTTAGGAAAGTGCATTTAGAGTGTGCTCTTTGCTCTTTGTGAAAGAATTTTGTCTTTCTTTCCTTAGTAGCTAGGATTTTCATTGCACAAAGAAGATAAAAAGATTGTTTATCATCTTAGATTGCATTTTAGGAATTATACTACATCTCGTGGTGAACCTGAAAGGAAAACTTCATAAACAAGATCAACTATAAAATAAATTCAATGAATCTAACAACGCTTTGGAACCTAACGCACAACATTTAGAAGTCTAGGCTAGAGACGTATTCCAGCGTCGTAAAGCCTGGTAACTGTTGTTCTCACTAATGGTTGGGTGATTCCTCCACTTTGAGACGATAAGTGCCAGTACGGACTTGTGCTCCCACGTGCCGTCAAGTATATTTTGGGAGACCACAATAGGCTTAATCCTTTATCCATAGGAAGCCGTGTCTGCCGCCCTATCGATCGCAATGCACTGAAAACAACATTCGGGAAGATTGACTGTCGTACCGTAAAAAGTATTCTGCAGTTTTGCGATTGGTTTGGTAATCCCTCTACCTAGATTTCCAGAGCAGTCCCTTTCATTCCTTTTCAGACTCTTTAACAGAAAAGGTCCATCTCAGCACTTGTCACTTCAGGCTCATTAAAAATCGAAGGCGACTAGAGTCATCTTTTGTTTTTTCTCGACTCTTAAAAATTGAAAAAACAAGTTGTGTCAAAGCGTCTAAAATTCATTTAATTCGGAAACATACTTCCCCTTTATTTTTAGTTGATCGAGTAATCCGCAATCATGGAAGAAAGTCAATTGAAACCCCGTCGTTCGCGGAGGCTTATGAGTCAACCGTCTTTGTCTCCGGAATTGAAGCTAGTACGGACAAAGCGAACTCGTTTAACCAATTCCAAATCTCCTGTTAAAGTTATAAAAAGTGTTCCAACAACATCAGAGACTCCGGTTACTCCAAACATTTTTGGTATCCCTGCCTCTACAGAAGAAGTTCAGCAGCCACAGAAGGACAGTGGTACTGATCCTAGTCTGAGGGTAAACACTTGTGTTACCGAACCAGTTCCATTTACAACCGGTTCGGAGAGTCTTGCTCCTCAAACATCTGTCGCTGCCGATTCCATACCTTCTTCGGCACCAGAAATATTCTACGGACCTGACGGTCTATCCCTTCCCCCTGGTCTGATTGCCATAGAAGAGATTGTGGAAGATCCTCCATCTAGTACTCCATCGCAATTTGGAGTCGGGATCACTCTGTATCCTTCTTCATCAGAAGTTAGTCTACCGCCAGCAGAAGCTCTTGTAGAATCGCTAGGAAATCTTTTGGATAGACTAGATATGTCTGAACAACCGTCGACATCCAGGACTGTGTCATCTGACACAGCAGCGGCAGAGCCTCCTGCTGCTACTCCAACGATGTTCGCCGGTATACCATCTGTCTCGGCAAGTTATCAACAACAAGCCAGAGTCCAATCAGGGGCCATTTCGACGGTATGGTCTATTCCTGTTTGTTCATCCGGAATAATATCTGGAAACTCTTATGTTGAGTCTCAACAAATTGATTCATTTGGAGGTCAATTTGGGCAGTCCGGCCCTCAAGGGCAAACCATTCCCTTGAGTTCTGGATTACCACCGTATGGGGGGCAGTATGCCCTTTCATTATCCCCTCCGCGAGGACAATCATACGGGAGTTCACAACAAAATTCGGGGTATGCTGGAATTACTTCAAGCGGTTGGGTACTGATACTACCTCAACAACCAAGAGTTGTATATTCGATGCAACAATGCTTACCTATGTCAAGTATACCAACTACGCCAGCTATTGTGACGGTGTCGCAAGTTCAAGCGTTGCCTGTTGTATGCCAACCTCAGGTTTCTCAGGTTGTAATGCAATAGCCCCTTGACCCTGCGACTCAACCACAATCGCCCACTGGTGGAATGACACAGGTTCAAACAGGTACAATTACCCCTCATCTTGGTCAAACAGTTAGTATCGAGCAACAGCACATGGCTTCACAACCATGGCTAGTACAATACCCACAACCGCAATTCCAACAAGTATACTAAGGTTCTGAGCAACAAATCTTTGCAAATAGTGGGCAGCCGTATATTCAAAACAGTCAAAATCAACCATTTTACAATGGTCATGCCCACCAACCTTACCAAAGTTACCAGCATCAAATGCATTATGCCGGTATGCAAAGACCAACTGCTTAGGCAATCCCATCTTATCCTGGGTATGCTTCACCTAACCTGAATCAACAGTTACCCTTCGTGGCAACTTTAGAGTTACTTGATTTAAATCGGTTAACAAACGATCCAATCGCTTACGCCCCTTGGTGGCCAGCGATTCCACATAAACTTCCATTAGATATTCCTAAATTTAATGGAAATCCGGGTGAAGATCCGTCGAATCATGTGATGACCTTTCATCTGTGGTGTTCATCAAACACCCTAAACGATGATTCGATTAGGCTTCGCCTTTTTCAGAGGACGTTAACTGGTCTGGCAGCAAAATGGTATATCGAATTGCCTAGAGCTTCATTCGACTTCAGTACCCTAGCCACAACCTTTTTAACCCATTTTCAATTACCGATAAGGTATGAAACGGGAACGGAACTCCCTACCAACTTCAAACAAACGACGGCCACTCACATATCTGATCATATACATGAGTGGCGACGTCGTCATAGAATGGTAAAAACGTATGTTCCCGATCAGCTCTTAGTTGAATGGTTTATCAAGTCATTACTACCTTCCATCATGGAAGATGTGGCAAAAGGGGGAGTCGTCACAGAAGAGCAGGTTATCGCTCGTGCGCAATACTTGGACTTGATTTACACTCAGTCTGACACGCTCTACGACAAAATACCTGACGCTCCTAGACCGGAATTCTCAGTTCCTCCCACTCCTAAATCAAACAATGACTCTCATGTCGGTGATGGCGTGATTGGCGCAACAGACACGAAATCGACAAAGGCTACATCTAAAAAGGCCCGTAATATTTCCGGTCAAAATGCAAATGAGGACCTTCTTGCCTCGGAAGTAAATGCCGTGTCGATCGACAAGGGCAAACAACTGAAGCAACCAGGGGGCAAGAAGAAAAATAAAGGGAGGAAAAAGAAGCAAGATGAGTCATCTCCTGAAAAACCTTCTACAAACCCTTCTGGGCAAAGGAAACCCCCTGCGGGGTATCATATATGCGATGAGGATCATCAGACGAGAGATTGTCCACATAAAGCTGAAGTTAAGAAACTCTTTAAGAGTTCAGAAACCTCAGCAGTATTGACTGATCCGTTTCCAAACCCGGGAACCAAACTAGTTGCTAATCAAAATGCTTCCCGATCCCAAGTGCTTATGTTGTCTATCTCAAAGCTGCAAAATGATGCTTTGACAAGGAATAAAGATTACGAGAATCCACAGCTATCGAATAACAAGGCTAATGAACAACCTAGTAGTTCGACAACAACTTTGACCAAAGTTGTGCCACCCATCATTCCTGAACCAATGATAAAGCTGCCAAAGGGAGTAGTACACAAATCGACATTTAATCCTCGTGCCAAAGTAGCACAGAATTATAATATAGTAGAGGACTTGGCCCAATCGCCGTCCGCTATGTCGACAATTGAGGTACCGCAAAATTGCCTCTCCCAAAAGCAGGATCTATTATCAGTAATAGGTGGGATTGACTCAATGGATTCCAATCTTGTATCCTTTAATCACAAAGGATATGACCCTCAGTTACCAGCTCAACTAGCTTTCCTTATTCAAGTGAAAGCCCTCAACAAAACTGTTCATCGAACAATTATTGATGAGGGGGAATCTACATGTATTATGTCGATGAGTTGCTGGAAAAATTTAGGCTCACCACCCTTGTCGCGGTCGTCAACGATGTTAAAAGCATTTGATGGACGATCATACACTCCATACGGGATTTTAAGTAACTTGCAAGTTGAACTGGGGGGGCAAAATAGTAGAAATTGATGTTGGGGTTATCGATGGAAACCTCGATTACAACATCCTACTGGGAAGGCCCTGGATATATGCCATGGCCGTAGTTGTGTCGGCCTACTTCAGGAAGATTGCATTTCCCTTTCAAGGAGGAATTACAATCATCGACCAACAAACATTTCTCCCCAACAGTTCACAAGTTACAATAAGCATTCCAATGATCCATGGAAGCAATCATTCGCTTCAAAATATCGGAGTAGGTCTCCTAAAAGACCCTGCCTTAATGGGTACTTTTGCCCTACCGCCTCCAAGTAATCTAGCGGAAGTGGCCACAGTGGAAACTTGTAATATGAAATCTTCTATATCTAATGGATTCAGAAGATTCCTAAACATTTTGTCGGCATCGATCATTGCCATTGTAGAAATATTGTAGCAATCAATTTTCTTGGCCTGGGGGGCAAACCCAAATCAATGTTCATCGAGTGTTTGGATAGATAGGTCTAAGGAGTATGGTACCTCTTCAGATCCTTGGTCCAATGTACATTCTACAGACAAAGGAATCATTCAGTCAATGATGATAGGAGAGGCACCATGGGAAGATTACCACCATCACTCCCATCTTCCGGATTACCACGAAGATTATTCCAGCAACCTTAATCATCCATCAATTTTTGATTTTCTATCAAATACTATAAATACGGTGGATTTCGAGGATGGTTCTTATCTCGTGTTGACCTCGTTAAAAAATGAAACAAGGAGTCATGAGGATAGTTCTTTTACTGTGTCAACCTCATTAAAAATGAAACAAATTCCCTTTCCAAATCTCAAAGGTAAACCTTCATTCCAACCACCAAGTTGAATGCAATGAAGCTTGGGGGCATGCACCTCGATTTGCGTTATTATGCTGGGGGCATGCAAACTTATCACGAGCAGTGTTACTGTAGGGTTCAAGCTCGTTAAAAAATAAACCCGCCACGAGCAGTGTTACTGGAGGGTTCAAGCTCGTTAAAAAATAAACCCGCATCGAGCAGTTTTAGCACATAGTTCAAGCTCGTTAAAAAATAAACATAAACCATGAGAAAATGTCCCCCCCCCCCGCGTTTAAGCTCATTAAAAAATGAACTATTTCCCGGTAAATCATCATCGTGAATGTAATACTTCAGCCTTTAAAAGCCTTGGTCATGTTCTCACCATCACCTCCACTCTGTATTGGCCGATCATTCACCTCCATTTGATTGTTTACCCCTTTTGAGGAACAGCTGCGAAGAGTGATCTCACTAGCCATCCTTGTAACACTGTCGTGATTGGAAAATTCCAAACCTTACCTGGAATCAGCTGCTACCCAATTTTATCACTCGTTCCTCAAAGACGAGTCTTCTTTAAGCTCTTTTCAACTGACTCGTAAAATATGAAAAGATTGTCGAGCCATTGGCCTCTCCAGCTCATTAAAAAGACCGGAAGTGCTATCCCTCCTTTAGATTTTAATCTTTTTGGACCTGAGGGATTATTACACAAAAAGATCGAGCACTTGTTTTGTTTGGCTCGTTAAAAGTATCGAAAATTCATCCCTTCTGTATTGTTTTATACTTTTTCGGACTTAAGGGATTAGATGACGAAAAAGGATTTTTGGAGTTTCCTTTACGTCCTTTTTTCAGACTCTCTAAAATTGAAAAGGACCGAATTATCATTGTCGTTAAACTCGTTAAAACCTAATAGCGACAAACTTGTCCATAGCAGACAAGAACGAGTTTCACTATCGCTAGGCTCGTTAAAACATAGCGATGGGTTTGCCCGAAGGGCAAATTATAGAACAAGCATATGTTATCCTCCTCAAGCTTGACAAAAATAAAGAGGTACTGGTCAGCAATGACTGGGGAAAAATTGGGAAGAAAACTTGAAGAAACTTTGTTGGTAGCAAGTCGCTCTTGAACATGACACTTTCACTCCGCATCTAAGTCGGGTTGGGTTGTTTCATTCACCGGTCACATCACCATGGTCCCATCACACCATCCACATTTGGGGTTAATGCTACCAATCCATCAAGTCAGTGTCGCCGATATGTTCAACAGAAGTCACTCAGAGAATTCACCTGTGTCTCACCCGCTGCAATACATTTAAGCTCCATTCTTTCATGACCGCCACCCTGAACCTTATATCACCAGATCGTTTTCACCTCCGTTAAAATCATTTGCTCCGTTCCGTGTCATTGATGTGGGATTCATTAAGGCCCTCCTATGACGGATCACTTCTTGTCGACATCAGCTCATTATCCAAGAAGTCGATCTAGGGACACCCCTTTCAGTACTTTGAAGCTTGCATGCCTCAATGGCAAGTTTCTCACTTCCGGCGACAGGTTTACATCAATGGCCTTCGACCGAAAGATTTTGCGTGGTGTTCGACACCAAGTCCTTTATTCACACCACGTGAATTGTACTGCAGTACCTTGAGGGTCATTATCATTATCGGTGATTCCTCTCGCGCCTGTTAACAGCTTACATCATTGGCTGGTAATCAGGCGATGTCTTTCCATGTTCGACTCCAGAACATCTCTCACATGGACAGACTTGTACTTCGAGTGAAGATCGAACGAGATTGAAGACCCCGGATCTAGTTTCATCCATCCGGGCTGCGATATCTATTCAGGGAAATAAAGACATCAAATGTACATCATTGCTGTACAGATAATCATCCAATCAAAGGGATGATGGCTCTACCAGAATCATCAGTCTACACTCAGATGATTGTCTGTCCTATGTACATGAAAATGAATTTATAAAGCTGAGCATGGGAATGCCCGCCTCAGCTAGATCATGAAAATATTATGAAGATAATGTATTGTATTGTATCTTATTACAGGTCTCCTCCTAGCTTGAAAGAACTTCAGATCCTCATGATAAAGCATTTCACCCGACATCAAAAAAGATTAACGACCTCATGCTTTAGGGGGCAACTGTTATAGACATTTTTGGGCACTGCAACCCCAAGCATAAAATGTCCATAAACCAAGGGCTCCTAAGTCCCTAAAAGTGTTGTTCTAACCCCTAAAGGAGCAAGGTCAACTGATTACAGCTTCTCCCAGAAGTTCTCCATGAAAAACTGCTCAGAATTAGTCAAAACAGGATCATTTCAGCTGCTCCATAGGCAAAGTGCATTGCATCTCACCTAAACACACTGTGTGGGTGCATTGCATTTCAAAAATCCCTTCTATGGGGTGCGATGGGCGAGAAATGACAAATGGCAGTGTCATTCCGCGAGGTGGAGAGGCAATGGAAGCTTCCAGAAACTTCTCCTATGACACTTGCCTCTCTGAATTCGACCAAGGATGAGTAAGAGATCATCAATCTCCAAGTGGAAGCAAGAACTATCAGAGGGAAGACACTAATCAAGTCATAAGCTAACTCATCTCCCTTATAGATATCTATATGTGGATCCTTCATCCCAGAGATCCAGAGGCTGGAATTTTGCATATTGTAAGGAATTGCTGTTGGTTTCTTGAGACAAACATCAGATTGTTGGGTGATCTAAGCTTTGTATGAGGTGAAGAGGGGCTTCCTTGCTGAGAGGATGATGCTGGGTCAGAACAACTGGTTGTAACTCCCCTTGGCTCTTTCTTGTTTATCAATAAAAGCTATTCAAGTTTTCCTCCATACTCTTGTGTCATTTATATTTGCTACATTTGTATGGTCAATTTACATCTGATCCTAGATTGTTTATGATTATAGATCCATGTTCTTGTATAGTTCTATGCTACTGTGATCTTACAGGTATTCTGTGAAGCTGGGTGTCCAAGGAAACAAGTAGCGAAAGACTATCAAGGAAGAGAGGAATCGAATCCGGAGATTAGCGCAAGACAGAGGTTGGTCTTCTTTGTTCTTCTCTATCTATACTTCATAAAGGAAAAACGAACATAGCTTTACTTTGTTTGTTTCTAAGGCAGCTATCACACCTTAGTGGGATAAGCAGTTCTGAGTAGACACTTTTCCCTGTAACAATGCCTCCCAATCTAGCTTGGTCGTTTTCCTTATCACTTCCGCTTTGTCTTCCCCTACCTATTTCCAGTGTTGTTCAAGTTGTTTTGCATCTGGAAGGAACCCTGGAATAGACGCTGCTACTAGATTGGCACCATGAAAATTCTCATTTATATTTTATATGATAATTTTTGTTGCTATCGTCGCATCCGATGTTGCCTTTTCTGCTTCTTTTAGCCGAGAATCCCATCTTGCAAACATAATTTGCTTATGTTATTCTTCTAGCTTGGGCAGGTCGGCTTTTCTCCCCTCCTCTGTATTTTTCTAGGCAATGTGATCAGAGACCTTTTTAAAGATCTCATCATATTTAAGTCGCATTTCTACAACTTGACTTGTCAGTTTATCACTTGTTTCGCAATAAGATTTCCAGTGTGAAATCTTCTGGCACAGTAATTATTTCTGATGTGTCAACTGGGAATTAAGTCCAAGTGCTTCGGTGATAAACTAATCGATTTTTGGATCATCTTTATGAAGATCATTTATCACCTGCACCTGTGCTTCCTTCTCAGCTAAGCTGATACGATGTTCTATTTGCATTTTTTCAAATTCCTGTTGAAGCTTGGCCAACTGTATCTCTGCCTACTAGTCGGATTTGACTTGTTGTAACTGTTGCTCGAGTGACGTTATTTTATTTTCCTTTTCTCTAAGCAATGTTTGGACTTCTGTTGCTTTGTCTATGGTCGTTGTAGCATAAGCGCCTGCAAACTGTGAGAGTCTAGTTAAGTTGGCGGATGGATCAACAGGCGAGTCCTTCCATAGAACATCCATTAGTTCGTTTTTGGGGGTAGTAACAGCTATAGAGTCCAATTTTCTTTTCTTTCTTTGCCTTTTCACCACGGCCTTATGCTGTGGGCTATAGAATACATCCAGAGGGGGTATTTCTTCAATCTTTAGAATTATCTCGGAGGTGGGGGTAACAGGGGTATGCTCTACTTCTAGTTCATTTGCAGTTTCTTCCACTGTAATTTCCAGAGCTGTCTTGTGTTGTAGCGTTTGTAGCTCTGGAACCTGTTCCTCTATATTAAGACTTTTATTAAAATTATCCCACTCTTCCTCTAAATCAATTACCGTGGGTTTTATTGGTTGTGCAGAGGTAGTAGGGATTTCAACTTGCTTGCTAGCTAAAGCTTGTTCAACTATCTTCTGTGTAGATTGGGCTGTATCCTCAATGCTCCTGCTTTTTCCGTTTTGTGATGAATGTCGCGATTCCCCAATAGATTTTTCTTAAGACTCTGCTCCAGAATCAGATTTGGAGTTTTCTTTGGAGTCACCTTCTATAGTCACACTGGGAGTAGGCTCCCTTATTGGTTCAATTAACAATTGGTCCAATGGGACCATTACGAGCCTTCTTTCTCTATAACTGTAAAACTTTTCCAGATCTTCATGGTAAAAAAGTAGTTAGGCCATATGTTTCACCTCTGAAAAGGTATTTCTTTGCAAAAATATATCATCAAAAGCATCCTCCTCATTGGTGAATACTTTTATTTTCACCATGGTGGTGAAATTATTGACTATGCCAAACAGGTCATACTGTCGTCCAGGGAGTTTGGGTAATTGTAGAGATAGCATGTTCTCTGCTTCTTTGAACGTGTGTCCCAGGTCGTGTAGTGCAAATGCTTCGCACTGTACAGGGAATGCAGGCCAAATGGCCTTCTTTGACTCTTTCAATGTATGGCTCATTCCTCCCTCACTAGCTGTCTGGTAGGCTATCTCCCTAGCCATCAATTTATCTGGAACATAGTATGGGAGGATGTGGGGGGAAGTGATGTTGCCAAAAACTATGATATATGTAAATGTCTCCTCCTCGAACCATTTGGTCACTGGGAGGATGTCAACTTCAGCTTCTTGGGAAAATTTGGGGGCATCTCGATTATACAGCCGCTTGTAAATAGGGAGCATAACTCCATGGAAAATCTTGAAAAATGTGGTTGAAAATTGGATTCCCACATTACCTTATGGTACACGTGAATGGGAAGTGGATTCTGAACAGTCCATTTCCATCCCATGATGGGGAACTTTGAACTAAAACAAATAGCGTCCATAACATAGGCGCTCATAAAAAATGGAGGGTAAACCCTCAAAGCAATGCTTCTTCTCCTTCTATATGTTAGCGCTTGAAATTTCACCTCAGGCTGAGAAAGGTAAACCTCAAGGAAACATCAAACCACTTCGCCTCGTAGCTAGCCCTACGGGGCGGGAGAGGGTTCTCTCCGGTCTATCTCGGTGAGATCTTCAATGGATGAGATGACCAATAGGGTAACACTGATTTTAGGCTAGTAAACTGATCAAAAAGGCTGATTTAGGGTTTTTAGGGTTTTTGGTGGCAAATTGAGGGGATGGCAATTTTGGGTGCGGGGATTGGACACAGTTTCTGCAGGGGGTTCTTTGGGGAGAGGTAGGAGACAGTATTGATGCCTTTGATTGAGGTGGATGGTCAGGAATGACAAGTGAGGAGCTAAGGAGAGCAAACAATAACTTTGAATTCTCCTTAAATAGTAGAAAACATTGAAATTAAACAAACTTAAAAGCAGAGCATGACAGTCATGAATTCTTACTTTAACACTTCGTTTGCTTAATGTGCAGAAGGAAAAGAAAGGAAATGATTCACATAACACACTTACAGGTAATAGAGAAACACACCATCAATACATGTAACCACAAGAATCCCAAAGAGGACTGCAAAACCCTGGTCTTCCTTAGCCAAAAATTGCAGAGATACAGTGAATAATACAATGATAGCTTCTCCCTCAAGAGTCCAACCATGAAAATGAGCAAGAAAGTACATAATATAGATCATCTAACCTCTTTCCCTGCCTCCATGGGTCGAGCTCACTATCCTAGGAGCTGTTTCAACCACTTCTAAACTAAGCACTACAAATTAGGCAGTCAAAACAACTTGTCTCTATAAGCTAGGAAACCAATTCATTCATTTAATTTTCACATTTTTCATGAATGAATCTTCTAGAAAAGGTACATAAGAGTAAAAGTGTCAATGAAGTACAATAATTACATCAAATAAGATAATAATCCACCCCAAAAAGTCAAACAGGGTCAAACTGCGTTTTTCTGAGCTGTACACTGAAATCTGGAGAAGTTTGCCTGACGGGTCGCGCGCCTCTGCCTGACGGGTTGCGCGCCTTTGGGACCACATTTGGGGCACTTCCAGGTGGCCAAATTGAGCAAGAGTAGGCTTGTTGGAAAGGTCTGTGAGTCTACTTTCCAACCCAACTGGAATTTCTGAATTTGGTGGTCATTTGCCCCTCCAAAATTGCAATCTCCCAAGACTGCTTTATGTGTCTCAAAAATGTGGCAGAAAGTCATTTTTTGCTTGTTTTTTGACTTTCTGGAGGCCCAAAACTTCATAAAATCTCAAGTCCATTGATGAGCATATGTAAATTCTCATGACAAATCTGGAAATGCTGAGTTTTTGCAAAATGGAGTTGTCAAGATGAAGGGTCGCGCGGGGGGTGAGACCCGTTAATGGAGAAAACCTGTAAATGGCACAAAAAATTCACAAATGATAAAATTTTCTCCAAATTTCTTGAAATTTGGGCTGGGAGTCCCCAATCAAGTACCATGCTCAGTCAAAGAGGCTTTGACCAAAATTTGGAGTGGATCGGGCCTTTTCCGTCGTTTTAGTGCCTTGGCTAACCTCCTTGGATCCGGCGATTGCAATTTTGACATTTCTCTAAAACCATGACACCTGTGCAAAAAGTGAAGGAGGTTTTTATTCTTTGGCATGTTATGGACAAAAACCTCTCTCAGTTTTCCAAAATTCATTTTTTATTGCTCTGGAACATCATTTGAGTGCGACTTGTCCCGATGTGTGAAACAAGGAATTTTGTCGAAATGGAGCGAAATGAAGGGGATAGGGGGCTTCTAAATTCTTGGGGAAATTTTTGGGAGTGGGGAGGGATGTTAGGAAGCAGGGGAAAGTGGAATCTTAGAGATTGAGCAAGGGGAAGGGGTCCAAAAGGGAAAAACACAGGCCCAACCTAGAAAATTGCCAGGTTGTAGCTAGAAACTAGGGTTTGTGCAAAAATGAGGAATTTGGCAGATCTAAGGGATGGGAAGTGTTTGATAAGGTACTTTAAGGATAAGGGAAGGTGTATGAACATCAGGAAACAAGTTTTGCCGATGATTTGACCGTCCAAGAGAAATTGGCTTCAAAACCCTAGGAGAGGAAAATGACCTTGCCTAGGTGCAACTGAAGCATGAACAAGGTGTAAAATGACTCATTAGACATTGACATGATAATGAAAACCCTATGAATGATGATAGACTCAGCTGAATAATGACATGGACCGACATTTGGACAACTTTAGAAGGAGTGAAAGCAAACCCTAGACCTAATGCCTAGTGACCAAATTTTGCTTGAAGACTCACTGAAATGACAAAATTTGACCTTGACATTCTGAAATCACTTTGTAAGAGCATATTTGATCACTGGAGGAAGGCTGAAAAGACTGACACTAACATTGGCTCCAATGGGGATGGTAGCTCCTTGGAGGTGCCAAGAACCGCAGACCTCTGGGAGAGCAGACCAGTGCCTTTCAATCATTGGGCAATGGAGTCATTATTTCGGCAAACAATACAAGACTTTGACTCATTTATTGACTGAAACTTGATTCAAGCCGACACAATTATGAAACCTACATGACTGAAAACTGACTCACAAATGATTCATGACTGACTTAACTAAAACAAGAACTTACAAAGCTTATTGAAGGGCAGCAGTCCATCACGATTTGAAATCATGATGACAACCACCTTGTTTCTTACAAGACAATATACCATCAAACTATATCAAAATGCCAATGCAACCAATCAAGCAGATGCCTTCTTGACTGATTCTCCCACTCAGATCTCATGATCAACAATAGATACTGGTAACTGGGCATCCAAAAACATAGCTGACCATGATCTCCTTCATCACTGAACACAACAATAATCACTTTCACTGCTGGCTGCAACAAACATGTTAGAGGATCGTGAAAAACATGAAGTTTTGCCACTGCCACCTTCTGCTGAAAGATCAAGGTGTCCTTTGTTTCAAATTCTGATCTGCCTTCATCATGTGCTTCGGTAAAAGTATGCTCATGGGCTTCAAAAAACTCTGAACAAATGGATGAGCAGATCTCTTCTTGGAAAAACATTTCAACACATGAAACATATGAAGAATCTGAAAGGTAATCCTGTATGCTCTGATCTTCTGTAGTCTGACAATATGGTAGGTCATCTTCATATGATATCACAACCAAATTATCAAGTTGCTTATTACATTCTTCAATATTATCAAGCACAATATTATCATTTACATCGTCTACCACAAATTCACTCAAAGAAACTTTATCACTTGCTTGAGCAAAGATCTCACCTTGCTGTTCATGAGCTGACTGAATGACCTCCTCATGAAGACTCGGTTCTAATGACAGACTGACAGCACGACTGAGAACATTTGAATCCATACCGCTGTCTATGATCTCAACAACAAAATTCTCCTTTTCAGGATTCAACACAAGGTATTCTTGGTCATCATGATCTGAATGTTGATCTGAAATAGCTGACTTGACTGCATCACATTCTGAAATTGAATCTTGACTACCCTGCACGCTGTCTTCTTCTGTGGGCAGCTCTGAAATAACATTTTCTCTTTCCTCATTTTCGACCATATGGAAATCTTCAGCCTGCTGATCTTGACAAATATCCTCTAAGATTTCTGTGTGCTGCTGAAACGGATTTTCATACAGAGCCTCCATAATCTCAACGTCCATAAAATTATCATCTTCATAATATTTCTCAAGGCTTTCAATAAAACTATAAGCATGCTTGCAACAATCATGAACCAAATTTAATGATGGATAAGAGTCCTTATATCGTTCAATGAACATAGCATGAAAATCCTTTAAACAGTAAATACAAGCAGGCGGCAAACTTTCATACCATGATTGGGCTTTACCTTCCAGAGTGGCCAGGAATATCTTCATCAAACAATCTTCAGGAAATTCCACCTTCAATTTGCGAATATGCATATGAAATCTAACTAGATGTAAAGTGGCATCTTTCTTACCATCATCATTAAATATAGGCAGATTCCTTGACCAATCTACCTTTGGAATTTTATTTGGAAAACCAGGGATGTGATCTCGGCTCAAGGGAGCATATCTTCTTGCGATCCGATCCATCTTGAAAAGCTCAAAGCTACTGATCTCTCTACAGTGAAGTCACCATGAAGCATTGATCTTTGGAGTTTTCAGTGAAGGAGTCGCCAATGAATGATTTCAGCCTTGTCAGTGTCTGATCGTTGTTCACTATCAACAATCAGATCTGGAACTTGATACATGTACTGGGGTAAAATGCAAATGAAGGGTTGTATTCACAAGCTCACGGAGATTGACTGAAGCAGCGTTTATCTACTTCCGCTAATGCAAAGCAAAAGCGTTTCGAAGGCTACCTGGCATAACTTCAGGCTCTGTCTAAGACTTATGAAACCAACACATCAATCAACAAACAATTTTTTCTCCCCAGTATGGTCGCCAATATGTTAGCGCTTGAAATTTCACCTCAGGCTGAGAAAGGTAAACCTCAAGGCAACATCAAACCACTTCGCCTCGTAGCTAGCCCTACGGGGCGGGAGAGGGCTCTCTCCGGTCTATCTCGGTGAGATCTTCAATGGATGAGATGACCAATAGGGTAACACTGATTTTAGGCTAGTAAACTGATAAAAAAGGTTGATTTATGGTTTTTGGTGGCAAATTGAAGGGATGGCAATTTTGGGTGCGGGGATTGGACACAGTTTCTGCAGGGGGTTCTTTGGGGCGAGGTAGGAGACAGTATTGATGCCTTTGATTGAGGTGGATGGTCAGGAATGACAAGTGAGGAGCTAAGGAGAGTAAACAATAACTTTGAATTCTCCTTAAACAGTAGAAAACATTGAAATTAAACAAACTTAAAAGCAGAGCATGACAGTCATGAATTCTTACTTTAACACTTCGTTTGCTTAATGTGCAGAAGGAAAAGAAAGGAAATGATTCACATAACACACTTACAGGTACATAGAGAAACACACCATCAATACATGTAACCACAAGAATCCCAAAGAGGACTGCAAAACCCTGGTCTTCCTTAGCCAAAAATTGCAGAGATACAGTGAATAATACAATGATAGCTTCTCCCTCAAGAGTCCAACCATGAAAATGAGCAAGAAAGTACATAATATAGATCATCTAACCTCTTTACCTACCTCCATGGGTCGAGCTCACTATCCTAGGAGCTGTTTCAACCACTTCTAAACTAAGCACTACAAATTAGGCAGTCAAAACAACTTGTCTCTATAAGCTAGGAAACCAATTCATTCATTTAATTTTCACCTTTTTTCATGAATGAATCTTCTAGAAGAGGTACATAAAAGTAAAAGTGTCAATGAAGTACAATAATTACATCAAATAAGATAATAATCCACCCCAAAAAGTCAAACAGGGTCAAACTGCGTTTTTCTGAGCTGTACACTGAAATCTGGAGAAGTTTGCCTGACGGGTCGTGCGCCTCTGCCTGATGGGTCGCGTGCCTTTGGGACCACATTTGGGGCACTTCCAGGTGGCCAAATTGAGCAAGAGTAGGCTTGTTGGAAAGGTCTGTGAGTCTACTTTCCAACCCAACTGGAATTTCTGAATTTGGTGATCATTTGCCCCTCCAAAATTGCAATCTCCCAAGACTGCTTTATGTGTCTCAAAAATGTGGCAGAAAGTCATTTTTTGCTTGTTTTTTGACTTTCTGGAGGCCCAAAACTTCATAAAATCTCAAGTCCATTGATGAGCATATGTAAATTCTCATGACAAATCTGGAAATGTTGAGTTTTTGCAAAATGGAGTTTCCAAGATGAAGGGTCGCGCGGGGGGTGAGACCCGTTAATGGAGAAAACCTGTAAATGGCACAAAAAATTCACAAATGACAAAATTTTCTCCAAATTTCTTGAAATTTGGGCTGGGAGTCCCCAATCAAGTACCATGCTCAGTCAAAGAGGTTTTGACCAAAATTTGGAGTGGATCGGGCCTTTTCCGTCGTTTTAGTGCCTTGGCTAACCTCCTTGGATCCGGCGATTGCAATTTTGACATTTCTCTAAAACCATGACACCTGTGCAAAAAGTGAAGGAGGTTTTTCTTCTTTGGCATGTTATGGACAAAAACCTCTCTCAGTTTTCCAAAATTCATCTTTTATTGCTCTGGAACATCATTTGAGTGCGACTTGTCCCGATGTGTGAAACAAGGAATTTTGTCGAAATGGAGCGAAATGAAGGGGATAGGGGGCTTCTAAATTCTTTGGGAAATTTTTGGGAGTGGGGAGGGATGTTAGGAAGCAAGGGAAAGTGGAATCTCAGAGATTGAGCGAGGGGAAGGGGTCCAAAAGGGCAAAACACAGGCCCAACCTAGAAAATTGCCAAGTTGTAGCTAGAAACTAGGGTTTGTGCAAAAATGAGGAATTTGGCGGATCTAAGGGATGGGAAGTGTTTGATAAGGTACTTTAAGGATAGGGGAAGGTGTATGAACATCAGGAAACAAGTTTTGCCGATGATTTGACCGTCCAAGAGAAATTGGCTTCAAAACCCTAGGAGAGGAAAATGACCTTGCCTAGGTGCAACTGAAGCATGAACAAGGTGTAAAATGACTCATTAGACACTGACATGATAATGAAAACCCTATGAATGATGATAGACTCAGCTGAATAATGACATGGACCGACATTTGGACAACTTTAGAAGGAGTGAAAGCAAACCCTAGACCTAATGCCTAGTGACCAAATTTTGCTTGAAGACTCACTGAAATGACAAAATTTGACCTTGACATTCTGAAATCACTTTGTAAGAGCATATTTGATCACTGGAGGAAGGCTGGAAAGACTGACACTAACACTATACTCGATAATTATTTTTGTTAAATTATCTAACAAGATTTGGGCCTAATACATGATAATTGCATTAGCGACTACTTCTATTAACGACAACCAATCCGGGGAGAACTTGGTACTATCAGGTCTACCAAACAATCGACATAACATAGCTGCAACAAAACTATAAGGGGGACAAATAGATGCAGTAGTGTACATACCATTTTTGTCTTTCTTGATTTTATATTCATTATTTGACTAGGCACGGGTGCAATCCATTGGGTCATTGTTCTCTTTAACAAACTTTTCTACGAATTGCCTGTTGTAGATGACCTGTGGCTCTAGTAGGTGGTACATAAGTCATAAATTGTCTGGGGTAAAAGATACGATGACCCCTTGGCTTCTTGTCCTAAATTGTCTGTCTAAAATATATGCTTCATCGATAATCCATTTTACCATATCGGTATAAGGGATTATCTTCAGCCGAGCAGCTATATGGTGCAAGAAAGAGCAAGCTGTCTCTAGCATGGAACCGTCTGAGGAATCTCGGCCTTCAACTGTAACATTTGTTTCCATAATCCTCGACTGTTCCTCCTCCAGTATGTTGTACATAATCTCCCATGTAGAGGTTCCTCCCTTTCTATTGCATGTGGTGTCTGTGAACAAGGGAGTCATCTCTGTCTTCTCAGAGGCTACAACTTTGCCTTTCTTCCCCATTTTTCTTAACGCTCTGCTCTGCGAGTTTTTCCTGAAATGAAGAACAAAAGATATAGGAAACTCAAAGATGAACGTAAAAATGAAATAATGCAGATAGCTTGTAAAGTTGGTAAAAGAAGCATTATTTGAACGCACGTAACAAGATAGCGTATCAAGCTAAATGGATTTTCACACATAAATGAAGTTATTTCCCACTAATGCCCACTAATGATTCATTATCCCTTAACTTTATTGGTCATAAATGTTTGCGTCGAAAAATAGGATGAAATTTCCTAGGGTGGCGAGCCATTATACTGCGATGATATCCATTGTGCGATTTGCGAAGCAATATCACAGATCGCAATATCACAAGATGTGCCTTTTAGCATTCTTACCTCCTGTTGTGTGTCTACGAGATGCGATATGCGAACTGTCCATTAGTTGTTTCACGTATGGTTAATTACTAGGCTCATCCTAGACAATGGTCTTGACGGACTCGAAATATTTTCTTTTAATACTCTACGGTGTGGGTCCAGGCGTGAATCGCATATCGCAATATTGGTTTATGATAAGTGCAAAGTGTTTTGCTTGAATACCCAAAATGTGATGCAATAAAAGCCAAAGCGCCATCGTGATTTCGCAACTTGCAAACCTTGCTATATCATATTTAAGAGAGAACTCTTTATGGGTCGTGTTATGCGATGTGAGACTTAAGCCTAAAAAGTTTAAGTACTTCCCTTTTCGTCGAATTTTATGTTAATTTAGACCATGGAGCCCTTATTTTAAACACTTTGCTTGATTTTGGAGGTTTTTAGAAAGGTCCTTTAGTGGGTTTTTAGACGTGCTATGTATGAAAAGGTAAGTGTTTAGTAGTTCCCAAAAAGGTTTTTGATTATTATATTTGCTTTATTCAAAATAAAAGAAATGACTAAATGCTAAGTTTTGTTTTTTGAATGAGAAATTTTAAAGGGTCCCCATTTAGGTAATGTAATGTTAACTACTATTATTAATAAATGGGAGGTTGCTGAATACCACAACACATCCCAACTTTTCATGGGATGATTACGGAGTACCCCAATGCCTTCCTATTCGAATTTGATGTCCTCTGTAGAGGATATGACTATACCAGTGACCCTCAAAAACTAAAATTGTTCCCTTCTACTCTGAAAGGAGCAGCCTTGAGATGGTTCATGGGGTTGGGCGGACGTACTATTAACTCTTGGGATGACATGAAAACTTCCTTCCTCACAAGATACCAGGACTTTTGCAAGACTAGGGAATTAAAAGATGAAATCTTTAAGATGGCTGCAAAGGATAATGAGACTATAGAAGAATATGTCAAACAATTTCACTATAATTTTCAAAGATCTCCTCACACCACCTTACTAAAACAAGTCTTAGGAGCTATCATAATTAAGGGAATGAAAGAAGATATATCTCAAGAATATTATGATGAAATCATTCACTTGTGTATCAGGTGTTCATGAGGAAGCACACGCACAGGAGTAGGAAGCCAAGATCATATGACTAGAGGAAGAAAACCACACAGTGGAGGTGTAACACGAATGGAAATCGGTAACCTCCTGGAAGATTTCAAGACGGACATTCTGGGCACCCTCACAACGCAGCTAGACGTGCTACAAGCTAAATAGAAACAAGCCTTAGCAGAACAGAACTTGGTTGTTTTCTGCCCATGCTGTCGGAAGAAGCTCAACCAACCGGAGTGTCCATTGGACATGGTTCAGACATGAGTTATCTACACCAAGGACCATGCCACTGAACAATGTCTATCATTTCCAGTGTTGAAAGCAGTTTTCAAGGAAGCAGAAGAAGAGATAGAGCCAGTATATTTAATGAACTAGCGTCATCAGTGGCAGGCCAAACCTATAGGTATGTCACAAGACAAATCTCAGTTCTTTCCTTCTTCACCATTTAATTAGCAACAGAACCATGGAACAGCATGGCAAGGCCAGTCATCTTACTCGAATGGCAATCCTAGCCATTCACTATGACACCTTGGTCAACTCAGTGCTTTCCGGGTAATGGTTGGCCAAATTCTCCTTTTACTCCTGTTTGGCAAGGTAATCCCTATCCATCCTAGTGGCCTACCTCTACTTCTCAAAACCCAAACTAGCCTCCAAATTGGCAGCGACCTTTAGGGATATCAAATACACCTATGGGAACAGGTCCTCAACCTCAACCTACATTATCAACCCCATATCCATTACAACAAAATCCTCAGCCTCTTTTGTGTCCTCAATTGCCAGCTCAACTGAATCTGAATCCCAATAACAGATCGTTCAGCTGGTGCAAATTGTCGAAAGCGCACACTATGAGATTGAATAAATATAATGTAATTAGATTGATGTCAGGACATATCATTACCCCTGGGGAAAACAAAGACCAACCATCAATTGAATTGGAAACCCCACTTGTACATATATTGTCAACTATAAATGATACAGAAACAAGACAAGGAGAAGATACAGATCAGCATAAAGATCCTAAGAATCTCATAGTCACTTCTCCCCCATTCCTCGAAAGGCTAATAATACCCAAGCCAATTGTTTATCCAGATTTTGATCTTGTTGGGGAACTAAAAAATCTTTGTATTAAAATTCCTCTCCTCCGGGCCATCTAAGATATTCCTATTTATGCTAAAATGATTAAAGAGATATGTGTAAAGAAGCTTTTGAGGAAAGAAAAAACTTCACCCACCATTCATGTTGTAGGGACCTTATCTGATTTACTCTTGGGAGGGGAAACTCCAGTAAAATATGAAGATCCTGGGAATCCCATTATTACAGTTCAAATATATGGCCGCTCCTTTCCAAACACACTAGTTGATCTGGGTGCAGCCATTAACATCTTAACAGTAGAAACCTGTTAGACACTCGACATTATAGCTCTCAAACCAACCACCACCCTATTAGAACTTGTTGATCGTTCAGTGGTAAGACTAAAGGGAATGTTACATGATATTACAGTTTCTATTGATTCACAGGAGTATCCAATAGATTTTCTTGTTATAAACCCAAAGAGTCGATTGGATGGGCACCCTCTAATTCTAGGTCAACCTTGGCTGGAAACAATCGATGCTTACATAGGCTGCTGAGAGGGAAACATGACTATTGCTAAAGGGGATGCTATAAAAAATATTGTTTTATATCCTCCTGCCAAACCAAGTCTGCCCATTGTAAAAATATGTAAACAACCACCCGCATACCTGGAAGAAAGCATTCATTCACCACTTACAGTAGCAGAGGCACTTGAATTCAAGGATCAGACTGAAGATGATGTTATCAATAATTTTATCAATCAGCCAGCTAATATGAACAATGTGAAATGTCAAATGTTAAAAGAAATTCTTGATAATGAAGCCTTGGAAGACCCTTTGAAAGATACTGATGATCAGCATATCCAGACAACTGTTGTTCATAACAGCAAGCCTGTTGAAATTGAACCAGGCAAAGTTTTAAACATTAATGATAGCCTAGACAGTGATCAACAACAAAAGCTCATTCAAGTCCTGCAAAAATATAAAGGGGCTTTTTCCTGGGATTATCCTGATATGAAGGGTATAGACCCACAGTTGTGTACACATCATATCTACACTGAAAAGGATGCTCATCCTATCTGGCAGCCTCAGCGGAGATTGAATCCACACCTCAAGGACATTGTAAAAGAAGAATTACAAAAGTTGTTGGATGTGAATTTCATTTATCCCATTTCGGATAGCAAATGGGTCTCTCCATTAGTAGTTTCCCCAAAAAAATGGGAAGGTGTGGATTATTGGGAATTGAATAAGGCAACATAGAAAGATCACTTCCCTCTTCCATTCATTAATAAAGTCCTTGATACTTTGGCAGGGAAGCAGTTCTTTTCCTTTCTAGATGGCTTCAACGGCTACAATCAGATTCAAATCGCCCCTGAAGACCTAGACAAAACAACCTTCACATGTCCGTGGGGTACATTCGCTTACAGAGTGTTACAATTTGGCTTATGCAATGCCCCAGCTACATTTCAAAGAACTATACTCAGTGTTTTTGCCGATCTGATAAATGAAGGACTTGAAGTTTAGATGGATGACTTTACCCCATATGGGGATGACTTTGATCAAGAGCTACAAACATTAGAGAAGGTTTTAGAATGATCCATTGCTACCAGGCTATGTCTAAGCAATGTCAAGTGTCACATGATGATCACTGAAGGCGTAATATTGGGACATTATATTTCTGCAGTAGGGATACAGGTAGATCCAACAAAAATACAGGTAATTCTTTTACTGCCTACACCCTGTACTCAGACGGAGGTACGTAGCTTCCTCGGATATGCAGGTTATTATCGTAGATTTATCAAAAAAAAATCACAAATTGCTGTGCGTTTATATGCTTTAACTAGAAATGTTGATTTTAAATGGTCTGACAAATGTGACATAACTTTTACAGATTTAAAGAAACTAGTTTCGATGGCACCAGTATTATGTGGACCAAACTGGGAACTGCCTTTTCACATATCCATGGATGCATCAGATGCAACAATAGGCGTTGTCCTCGGCCAGGAGGAGGATAGAAAAACTTATGCTATATATTATATCAACAAAAATCTTACTGCTGCTGAACTTAATTATACGGTAACAGAAAAATAATTCTTAGATGTCATTTATGCCATAAACAAATTTAGACATTATATAACTGGCTATGAAGTTTTTTTGTATACTGATCATTCCACCATTAGGTACTTAGCCAAAAAACCTATTACAAATGGTCAAGTGACTCGTTGGTTATTGCTTTCACAAGAGTTTGATATCACCATCAAGGATCGTCTGAGGAAGGAAAACCTAGTCGTTGATTTTCTGTCTCAAGTTCCAAAGGTAAATGATCCATTGACAGTGGACAACCAATTCCCAGATGAAAAATTGTTTTTCGTACCAATTAAGATGCCATTGTATGCAAATGTAGCAAACTATCTGGTAGTGTGGAAGCTTCCCAGGCACTTGATAGCAAGGGAAAGAAAACAGATTTTCCAGCGCAACACTTGGTTTTTGTGGATTGGCGGATACCTTTTTCACACAGGGTCTAATATGTGTATACTCAGATGTATTTGTGAGGATGAGATTTACGACATTCTGAAGGCTTGCCTTGATGAACCCTACAGAGGACAGTTTGAAAATCGTAGGACATGGCATAAGGTACTACAGATGGGCTACTATTGGCCCACTATTTTTAAAGATGCTAAGAAATATGCCCAGGCTTGTGATAGCTGCCAAAGGATGGGCCAACCTGGTCAATTCGATGAAATTCCATTGCAGCCCCAATTGGTGATAGAACCCTTTGAACAGTGGGCACTAGATTTTGTTGGCCCATTTCATCCACCATCAAACCAAAAGGCCTACATACTGGTTGCCACAGATTATGTGACGAAGTGGGTAGAAACAATAGATTTGCCAAGAGCTACAGAAGAATCTGTAATTAATTTCCTTTTTGGGCTATTCGTGTGTATGGTTTACCTTGGGAAGTGATAACAGATGGGGGAGGGCAATTTGTAGGACACAAGATTACAACCACTCTCAGAAACCACCACATTACACATAGAATCACTTCCTTGTATCACCCACAGGCGAACGGGCAGGTTAAAAGCACCAATAAGGTCATTGAAGCAATTCTAACCAATACAGTCTCAACACATCGACGAGACTGGGTTGTTAGGCTGTCAGAGGCCTTGTGGGCCTATCACACCAATTGGTGAAATAAAACAGGATATTCTCCATACCAACTGGTGTTTGGAAAAGAACCTATTTTTCCTATCGAATTTGAAATAAAGGCTCTAAGAACGGCTCAGGAAGTGGGACTAGATCTAACAGAAGCCCAAACCAAGTGACTTCAAAAAATAAATGAATTGGATGAGGTTTGACTACTTGCCCTGCAACATACTGCAATTATTCAGTAACAAAGGGAAAAGTGTCACGACAATCTTAGAAAAAAAGACGTTTTAAAAAGGAGATTGGGCACTCCTCTATGACTCCAGATTCTAGGACTTTCTGGGAAAGTTACAAACAAGGTGGCTCAACCCTTATGAAATTCAAGAAGTACATAACAATGGTACTCTCACTTTGACTAGCATTGACGAGTTTGGCCATTATTTCAAGGTGAATGGGCATCAAGTGCATTTTTATCACAAACCACTCACCAAGGAGTCTTTATGCCAACAGGTATGTGAGGACCCCACCATGCAAATTTTTGCTGCAGGGAGTGATGACCTGACAACTTTGCTCTTGTGAAATTGTATTTTTCTTTGATTATAAATAATGTATATATTCCCTTATGGCTGACTATAACCTAGTTAGGCATAACCATGTAAATACAAGGATTTTTCTTGTCTTTGGGTGTGTTTCGTAGGTGTTGTGTTGGCATTAAGAACACAGGTTTGGCACTATGACACAGGTGTTGTCCTTTATGGCAACCCACTCAGATGATAGATCACAATTTAGGATCACAAAATGAAAGAAAAAGAGGTATACGCAGGTTCCCCTTGACCAAACTGCGTATACACGCGAGATTGTAGACCAAAAGACACGTATGCATATACATGCACTTTCACGCAAGGAAAAGCGCGTACATGTTGAAAACTTGGTTTTGGTCCGTGGTATTTGGTCGGCGGTATTTTGACTCATGGTATTGATCCAAGGTATCTTGACCAAAGTATTGACCCCAAGTATTTGGTCCAAGGTATTGCTTCTAAGTGGTTTTGGACCATGGTATTGAGTAAGGCCTAAGACTATAAAAGGAGGAGGAGATCATTAGGCAAAGGCACTCAAGTATTGAATATCTAATGAAGAGTTATATAATACTGGTGATTGGGTTATGGTGCATAGCTGGATCTGAATAAAGGAGGAACCTAAGCGCTTGAAGAAGGATAACTTCTATTTATGGGTCAAGATCTTATGGTGTGGACAGAAGTATCTTTATGTGGTTTTTGATATTTTATATTTGGCGCATGTCTTGATATGTAAATCTGACGATCTGGGTATAACTGATGTCTGAATAGTTGAAAAGGGTAAATCATCTTTTACAGATCTGTACACAGGTTCAGTATAGCAAAGGCGCATATACACGTTGGTTCGGCAATTCAAAACAGTGTATACACATGTTTGCCTTCATATGACAATGTATGCACACAGGTTTGACATATTGAATTAGCGTACGTCTCATAAAATATGTTTTAGCTACTTCTGTTTACTGTTGCAGTGTTCTGGGTTCTGGTTGGGTTTTGGTACTGTTATTGTATTCTGGTTACAACATTCAGAGAAGTGATTGTTTGATTCAGTTTTGGTTAGTACAAGGGAGATTGATTGATGCAGATATATTTTGATGTTTGATTGATGCTATTGATGGATCCAGTCTGAAAATTTATGAAACGTGGTCCTTGGAAGAAAAGAGAAGGTTGTAGCCTTCTGTAGGTCAGCACCTACGTACTAGTACATCAGCTAGTACAAGAGCTAAGGGGGTTGTAGCTCCCTTCTAGGAGAAGCTGGAGAATGAGAGAAGGTTGTAGCCTTCTGCAGGTAGAAGCCTGCGTACTGGTATAAGATTGCACTAATACAGAAATATTGTAAAAAGAAGTTTCTTATTAAAAGAAGATAGAGACGAATTGCAGCAGGTGGTTTTCACCCACATTGGGTTTCCACCTTATATCTTGTGTTCTTGTGTGTGATTGTCTGCTCTGTTTTTACTGTACCTGTTACTGCTTATATGGTTCTGATACATAAATTAAAGATCAACTAACTAAATAATAAGTTTACAAGGTATACGCTATTTTCTCTAAACATAGTTGCGTATATATGCGAGTTGCATTAACAGAATTAACATATATAAATCTGTTTATGGAAATGAAATATTGTTAAGTTGCTAACACTGATTCACCCCCCCTCTCAGTATTATTTCCAACAATTGGTATCAGAGCAGGTCCTTCAGAAGAAGCTTGATCACTTGAAGGAAGATCTATCATCATGAGCAACTACGAAAGAGAGGCATCCATCAGGCCACCAATCTTTGATGGGAGCAACTTCATCTATTGGAAGGTAAGAACCACAGCCTATCTTCAATCTCTTGGAACAGAAGTTTGGGATATCGTGGAAGGAGGATACACATTTCCATCAACAACTCCTATAGATACGGCAAGTAAAAAGTAGTATGAAACAAATGCAAAGGCTGTCAATACTCTATTGGGGAGTCTGTCACAATCAGAATTTGTCAAGGTTATGCAGCTCAAAACCACCAAAGAAATATGGGACAAGATCATTCTAAGCTATGAAGGAGACAATCAGGTAAAACGTGCAAAACTAAAATCTCTCAAAATTCAATATGAAACTCTCAGAATGCACAATGATGAAAGTGTAGCTAATTATTTCTTACGTATAAATGAGATTGTTAATCGCATGAAAAACTTGGGTGAAGAGATAAAATAAGTTACTTTAGTTGAAAAGGTTCTAAGATCCTTGTCTTATAAGTTTGAATCAAAAGTTTTTTCCATAGAAGAAAAGCAGGATCTTCAGAGTATTACTATGTCACAGCTGCACGGAATCCTAACTGCTTTCGAAATGAGAAAAGGGGGTCCATCAGATATGAGAGAAGCCACATTCAAAGCTTCAGGAAAAGGAGAACTCAATGAGTCAGGACATACGTTAGAAGGAGAGGAAGAATCAAACTTTGTCAAGAACCTTCAACAGGGTTCTGGAAGATTTAGAGGTAAACTATCTTTCAAATGTTTTTTCTTGTGGAAGAGTAGGTCATTATGCTGCCAAATGTCCTCACAAAGATAAGCTTAATAAAGGTAAGGAATCAACAAAATGGAATAGAAAACAAAGTGTAAATAAGAAGAGCTACTATACGCATGAAGATAGTGATGGTTTATCAAATAGTGATGAAGATGAAAATAGTAATGATTATAGACTTCTGATGGCTTTTGAAGATGATGATTTCTTGGATGCTTTAGATGAAGATGGTCTCTATGAAGAAATTTCTAAACTTAAAATCTGTTTAGAAGAAAAGAGTATGATTATAGATACTTTGACATTCCAACTTGCTGAAAGGGAAAAACACAATGAAAAGTTAGAATGTGAAATTGTGGGTCTAAGAAAAGAAATTGAGAAAACAAAAGCTCTCAATCTTAGGTTTGCTAAAGGATCAGAAACTTTAGATGAAATTATCAAAGTGCAACGTTCTCCTCTGATAAAGACAGGTCTTGGATATACTGAAGAACCATCTCAAGCACAGAAGCCATCAACCTCCAAAATCTATCTTGATGCAGCAAGGAGAAGTGAACAGGTTGACAATTGTCAGCAGAGGCTTAAAGCAGATCACCAAGTAAATCGAGTTCAATCTACTTCAAGGATGAACAGAAGCTATAACCAACCACAGGTAAATCATTCTCAATTTGCTTCAAGAATGAATGTCAATGGAAACTACAATCATCAGGTCAGTAGATTCGATAATTGCAGGAATTTCTTTAATGGCCAATGTTTTTCATGTCATAACTTTGGACACAAAGCTGCTCAATGTGTTTCTTACAAGACCATCATGACTAGAGAAGCACGAAATCAAAGGAATGTGACTGGGATCATGAAAAGGACCTACAATAACTTTTCTGCTCTTGAAAATGAAATAGAATGCTCTATCTGTAACAACTTCGGTCATGAAGACTCTGAATGCAAGAGTAAATTTCGGCAAACACCTCAGAAGGAGCAAGCTTCATTGGGTCCCAAAACATGGAAAAAGAAAGAACCGCAAACTGAAAGATGTGGTATAGCCTTATATGCAGAAGGACAAGAAAATCAATGGTACATCGACAGTGGATGCTCGAAACACATGACAGGTGATAAAGAAAAACTTCAGTCATATATTGCCTTAGAAAAGGAAAGGAAGGTCTCATTTGGAAATGACACCCCTGCAGTCATAAAAGGTAAAGGCTCTGTTCTTTTAAAAGAAAAGGTCAAAGCTGGGAATGTTATGTATGTTGATGGTTTAAATCATAATCTATTGAGTGTTAGTCAAATGTGTGATCAAGGAAATGAGGTAGTATTTCTATCAAATGGATGTGTTGTTCGTGAGCTTGATACAGGAGAAATAGTGATCAAAGGCATAAGAACTCCAAATAATTTATACATACTCAAGGGAGGACAATAACAATGCTATCTAAACAAAAATGATGAACACTAGCTATGACATAGAAGATTGGGGCATCTAAGCTTCCCTCAGACAAGGAAAGCATGCAAATACCAGGTTGTTCGTGATCTTCCTGACATCAGATTTCCAAAAAATAAAATATGCAAATCATGTCAATTTGGTAAGCAAACCAGAACACATTTCCCTGAGAAGGAAGAATCAGCTAGTAAGCCACTTGAACTTGTCCATAGTGATTTATGTGGTCCATCAAGGAAAAAGTCACCTCGCGGAGAAGAATACTTTATATTGTTCATTGACGACTTTTCCAGAATGTGTTGGATAGGACTTCTAAAGCATAAAGATGAAGCACTTGAAAAGTTCAAATCATTCAAGGCTTTGGTTGAAAACGAATCAAATCATAAAATCAAATGCCTCAGGTCTAATAAAGGAGGGTAATTTACCTCAGATGAATTTTTCGACTTCTGTGAAGAACATGGAATAAGAAGGGAATTCTCTACCGCAAGGACTCCTCAACAAAATGGAGTGGTAGAAAGGATGAACAGAACTGTTCAACAGATGGCTCATGCTATGCTAGTCCCTTCTGGAGTGAAGCTGCATTTGCTGTTGTTATCACTCAGGTTGTTCCCTTTGACTCCCAAGGGAATACGGCCGAGGTAACCACAAACCAATCTTTGGACTGCAGGTTCTAGCCCACCTGCAATCAGAGAGGGCTCTCTCTTTATGATTTAACTTTGTTGATGATGATTTTAGGCTAGTTATTGAGTTCAAGGGGTTTTGTTTGAGTTTGGTGGGATGGATGAGGCTTCCAAGTAGAGAGGTAAGTATAGTGTGAGAGTTTCAAACCATTGGGCATGGAGTCAAGGATTAGGACTGCTGGTGCATTTTCTTGGTCACAAGAGCGAAATATGGAGCAAGCTAGCTGCACATGAAACAATGATTCAAGCTAAAAGGATGGAATGAGGGCTAAGGAATGAGAAGCAATTAAGAATTTCCCATTCAGCTTAACAGAGGGAAGGTGAATGAGCTCTATCTAGGAGCAGTCAAGAATCCCTAGATAACTGTCAAACATGAGTGAATTAGGGGGAATATGAGCCAAAGGGAATTCATATTCATTACCAATTCAGATGAAAACATAAAGAAACAGCAGAAATTGAGCATAGAGTGCAGCCAAGCAAGTTCTAAGCTAATCTTTCTTTCTGCTATTTAGATGGTGATATATGTATGATATAAACATATAGGAATTTAAAACAGAGATAAGAAACACTTATTGAGTCATGTTGCAGCACAAGAATTCCATATTCTTTCTTCCAAACATTAATAACACAGTAGACAGTCTGTCCTCCAAGCTTTTAGTAGTCTTTGATTAAAGAAAACATATCAGATATACAGAGCGAGTGTCTTTTGGAGTGCATTAACCAACCAACCCTTTAAACAGTGAATTATGGTGGTTTTATAAGTAAAATATCTACAAGAATCAGATCTCAGAAAGATCTCCTGTAATAAGTGTCTTTAACCTAACATATGCCTGAAATAAATGCAAGAAAATATCTTCGAGCTGCGTTGGGGGCAGCTGTATCAAAAAGAGTTAATGTGTTTGTCTTTATGGCTCTGTGCTGATCATTTAGTCATAACTGTGCTTTGGGTTTTGATCCCCTGCTCTTGAGTGGTTCTGAGGTGCATTAACTGTGATTTGAGAGTTTTGAAATAGCTTCACCGCTTTCTTTGACTTTGCTTGGGGCCTTCAATGTTCTCCTGCTTTGGAAATACAGATTTCCACAAAAAACACTAACTGATAGTCTTCGCTGCTTCCTCTGATACACTTTCACTGAACCTGGGCTCTTTAATGTCTTCTGAATGCTTTAAATTGTCCCATCGACATTTTATGGCTGCTACTTGGCCCTCTGTTTGCCTTTAGAACTGTCTTTGCCCCTTTTCCAAACCTCTGTGAAGAAATTCATGTGAATTTTGCGAATTTCGGGCCTGCTGGTAGCTGAGCCATGAGGGGGCTTCCATTTTGGCCTATTTCCCTTAGCGATGCGCGATAAACTGTCTCGGTTTTTCATTCTAGGCATCCGTTGGTGCAGATTTCGCGCTTTGCCCTTTTTGACGATGACGTCAGCATGACGTCAGTGGTGGGTCCCAGTACGGCGGTGACGTGGTAGGGTGACATCAACAGGGTGACGTCAGCAGTACGGCCGGGTGACGTGGTGGTACGGTAGGGGTGATGACGTGGTAGTACGGTGGCAGCGACGTGGCAGTGACGTGGCAAGGACACGGTGGTAGGAGGCCGATGCAGGATGATGACGTCATGATGACGTGGTGCTGATGTAGGAGGGTGGAAGGCAGTATCCGATTTTCCCCGCACCACCTTTCGGCACGGGCGGTATTGGGGAAGGGGCCTCCAAACACACCGGGAGGCTGACACGTGGCGGGGATACGACGGGGAAACTGCCCATCCCTCGAACGTTAACCTCCGGCGGATCGGGGCGCAGGAATAACCGCCCACTGTTGATCTCGGGCGCTGTCCATCGGACGGTTGGCGGTAAAGGTGAGGTGATAGGGGGTTAGGGACGGGATCCGCCCGACATATTTTAAAATAAAAACGCACTGAGGGGGTCAAAAAACTTGGTTAATGTGGGTCGCGGGTTAATTTAATGTTTAACCAAAAAACTATTAAACATTAAACATTGGGGAAATGATTGCGGAGGTAGAATTATAAGGTTTTTAAGGGTAAAGGGGTGGATATAGGTTATCGACCTAACCAGAGGTTTAGACCAATCCCAGAGTTATGACACGGATGGGTTCATAATAGTCCCAGGTGGACTATCATATCCCAGAACTGTATGTAAATAGCTATAGTACTATAGGGTGGGATATGTAATATATATATCTATCTATCTATATATATATATATATATATATATATATATATATATATAGATATATATATATATATTGGGGTTTTATATAGTTTTTTGTAACATAGGGGGTAGGGAAATGATCTAGGGAGCTAGATAGTAAAGTTAGGAGTTAATATGAACTGGTGAGGTGAAGTGTAGGGGAGAGGCTAAGTTTGTGAGCTGAAACTTAGACATAGGAAGTGAATGGACTGTGGAGACATGATTTTACACAAGAAATGTGGCTTCTTTTTACTGAAGAAAGTCAAAGCTTGACTTGGTATTTTACAAAAATGAAGTAATAACAAGACTGGTTGGGCAGATCCCAAGGTCCTCAAGGGGATGTTAGTGAGTGATTTGGGGAATAAGAAAAAGGGGTAGTTAGACATGCCTCGCTTGAGCTCCTCCAAAGGGGAATTGCCTTGCACTTGTGATCTGAATAGATATAACACTTGAAAACATGAAATGGATCACATAGCTTGATTCTGCAACCACAAAACTACTTACCCAGCCTACTTACCCAGCATTTTTTCTTCTTTTTGCATGGGTGCACTTGGACTTGTAGACCTTGATTATCCTTTTTTCTTTTTGTTGTCCTCCTATCTAAATGTACACTTATTTCTTCCAAGGGCCCAGATTAAGCAGTTGGGCTCCTTTGTTTCTCTACCTATCTACAAATCTGCCAAGGTTAAACTGTTTGGACAGATTATCATTCTCTACATTCTAGAACAAGAAATTGAAACCTAGGAAAGCCAAGATTAAGTTGTTTGGTCTTCCCTTAACTGAAAAACTCATCAAAAATGGATCATAGCAGTGGCACTTAGACTAGCACACTTTCATGGCCTCTTCTTTGGCCTCTTTTGGAAATATGGAGCATTGCAACATGCAAAGTATGACATATTTGGCACTTTCAACTGTCAATCATGAAAGATGAACACCTGTTGCAACAAGAGGCTAACAATGGCTCCACTTGGGGATGGCTTTTCCTTGTGAAAATCTAAGAACAGCAGGTCAGACTGCCCTGATCTTCTATTGTTGCTGTAGACTGAAACTTCCCTTGTGCTGGCTATCAAATGATTGAAACTTTGAAACCTGAACACAGCATTCTCAGCATTTGTCAGTTGTCGTAAGTTGTTACATAGTAGAATTTGTTGGGAAGAGGTCGAAACTATGAAAGGCTGACATGGTGTGGAGGGAAGGTCTGGTCTTGGTCTAGGGTGAAGGGTCTCAAAGAATACTATTTAAAGGAAGAATTATCTTGACTGGGTTTTCCCCTCGAGGGGGGTTTTGCCCTGGCATGTGCCTACATCTGGTGTTTATTATTTTATGTGTTGTTTCTTTTGGTAATTGCTTGATGAACAAAAGAAAGCAGATATAAAGAATCGTAATAATAAGAAACATCACAAGTAATTATCAAGAACAAGAAAAATATTTACTATCTTTCTGATTTTCCAACATGGTATCAGATCTTTGGTGAAGAAGGAAGAAAAAGGCAATATCGAGCACTTGATCCATTCATAGGTACTATCTCAGGAAAGGAGTCTATTATATTCAAGGGAGATGTCTAACTCGAACAACGGTGAGAACAAACTTGAAGGAGCATCTAACTTTAGATCTTGGAAGAAGAGGATTGACATAATCCTCGAGAAGAAAAAGTTGTTGGACTTGGTAAAAGGAAATGTAAAGAAGCCTACAAAAGTAGCCAGTAATGCCGACAAAGCAAAATACATGGAATTGGAGTTGGTGGCCATGACTCTGATGGTAGAAGGGATAAATGACAATCTTGTCCCATTCATAGCTAACATTGATCATGCTCAGGAGATGTATGAAGCCTTGTCGAAGTTGTTTACTATTAGGAATATTGGGATGACTAAAGAAGATGTTGTGGCAACCTTCTTTGTGAAAATAAGTATTTCATGTATTTTCAGTTTTGGGTTCATGTACTCATTCAGTTTTTATTATATTGAATATTAATCACATTTCTCCCTCTATTGTCTTGATTAGGGAAAACATTTGCAAGGAGAATCTCTCAAGACAAGGTTAGTGAAGAAACAAAGGTATGCTTTGAATACATTGATTGAAAGGATTATTCATTTGATGATCTATTACTAACTTTGTTATGACTAGTTGAATTGAATCTTAGTGATTCTTGTTTGGGTGATTCATCTCTTGATAAATCTACCCACCCCACTCTTAACTGTTTTGGTAGACCCTAGACAGGTTTTGGAAAACCCTAACCAAAGGGTATGCTAATGTGAATGTCTAAAACCCTAAATTGTTTAGGGATGTTGTGAAATGCTAGTTGAAGTTTTATTAATGATGTCTTGTTTGGGATTTTGGTATGATCAAGAAATCCTAACTTGTTAGGGTTGAGTGATAAGGTCTAAAATCCTAAGACCCTTTGAAGTTTTGGTAATGTAGGGTTTGCTATGTTTCTATGTTGGAACCCTAACTCATTAGGGTTTGGTGGAATGTGTGAGCAAGACCCTTATATTGTCTTAAAATTGATTTACTTGATATGTGTGTGTTTGTCATATCAAACCTTGAATGTAATCAAGATGGTTGTGTGTCTAACTCTTTTTTATATTTGTGGAGTTCGGTTTGATTAACAAATGATGTGAAATATATTTGCATGATGATGAAATCTAGGCATATATATAGAGATGTCCTTTTTGTTGAAGAAAGTGTAACTAGATTCGGTCTTCATGACATTGTAATTATGATTTTTGTAAAATGAATTTATTATTCCTTGTTGCATGGATTTCATGCACAAGGGTTCCATTTATTTAGTGGCTCCCATTGAAAGCATTAGGATGTCAAAGATTCAATGCCATGTGTTATGTAAACAAGTCTAGAACAACCCTCCAATACAAGCACAATCCTCCTGAAGACATCAACAAGTTAAACGATGTAAATCTCGGACATGTTGGCCCACAAATGAATTAAAAGGACAGTCATGTTGGCTTAATTAAAGACAAAACGGTTCACACTTATGTCAGCTTATTTATGGAGGCATAACCACTATATATATCCCGTTGAACTTCGCAAAAGAGAGAAACAGAAATCTCTGATATTTCGAACATCCTGCAACTTCAAATGAGGAGCAGAGATATCTTCGCATACATCTCTGAAGTCTCGATCAAGCACAATGGTATAGGGTCTCAGATGAGGTGTAGGAACACAAGTCTCTGCAAACTTCGGGTATAATTACAATAAGTAATTACAGTGTGATCTTCTTGGTGGTAGCACTCTCGACTATGAAGTTCTCAGTGCAGGAAGAGAATCACAGTCACGTTCTTGGCATAGTTATGATAATGAGGATCTCAGTGATACACTCAGCATGCTCTCTAAACAAGTTACAGTCTCCATATGGTTGTGATAAGAAGAAGCTCGATGATCCCACAGTGATGCATTCTCATACTAAACACAATCATGATTTCGGTAATGTAGTGTTCATGATCTCAGTAATAATGAGGACAAGATCATGATCTCAGTGCAACTCCCACGCAATATAGAAGCCTTGTTGACATGGTGAAGATCTCAAGTAAGAGTGCAACAATGATCTAAATGAAGGAGCAGTTATGGTGCAACAATGATGACGATCTCAACGATGACAAAGAAGAGGATTGGTGTCTTGGTCTTGGAGTGGCATAGTAGGTCAAGGGTCATGATCTTGGTATTCGTCAATTGGAATCTCTATAAGAAGAATCTTGTGCAGGTTTTCCTCTCCAAGAGGGAGAGGTTTTGGCCCCGACAGAAAGCCAACAACGTGTGTTCTTGTCTCTTTGTTTTTTATAACTATTTGATGAATATAAGAAGACACACTCTAATAAGAACAAGTGAAGATTGTGCTAAGAAGAAAAATTAAAATACCTCACAAGTACTTATCATGCTAGAAGAATCACATTAACTCTAATTTCCCTATACTTCAACACTTTTGAAGTCCTAGGTTGGTCTAGGTCAAATGTATTTATGGTATTGGACATATGATATGCTTATGTTTCATTATGAATTCCTAGATATGTGCACTGACCTAATCATTGATGGTCATGAGTTTTAGGATTTAATGAAAGTCCTTGTCAGAGATTCTAGGATGATGATATTTGGAAATCTGAGGTTTTGGAGTTAAACCTTAGTCGAAGTAGAAATATCTGATATATGATGACTATATGATAACTTGAGATTTGTTAAAGATTGTTGAAATTTGAATTTTTGGTTGAATCTGATGATTGCTCGGAAATCTAGGGTTTGCAAACTAACCCTAGTAGTAGTTGATCACAGTGGTGATTGATTGATGGTTGATTGAAAATCTAGGGGTTTGGAACTAACCCTAGTGGAAGCTAGTCAGGTTAATGACTAAGATGTGATTGACTTTGATTGATTCTTTTGTATGAAATCTAGGATTTGTATGAATCCCTAGTGAGAAGTCTAACATATGTATTTTGAGAGGTTGTTAGATACTTTATAGATCTATGTTTGTCTGAATTATTTCTAGGGTTTGCTATATGTTGTAAGGTATGTCATACCTTTGGAAGACACATTGAAACCCTAGATGGAATGAATGTTGTTATGGAGTCTAGGGTGTACGACAAAGTCGCTAGCAAGAAGTTGAAGAGTATATATCTCTTGTTTATAATTAAGTTTGGGTATTTGATATGTATAAATATGAAATGCTTCCGTGATTTTGATATGGCTAACTTCATGCTTCTATAGATTTGGTTGTACTTGCTATCTAAGTTGTGTAGGTACACAATCTTCAACTTGGTGAAGATGCTCTATGTAACAAGAAAGTTGTGTAGGTACACAATCTTCAACTTGGTGAAGATGCCCGATGTAACAAGCAAGTTGTGCTAGCACACAATCTTCAACTTGGTGAAGATACTCGATGTGACAAACATGATGGGGATGATTATAACTCTAATGAAATGGTTGGAATCCACAAAAGATTCTCCAATGTCGAAAAGAAGAAGTAGAACTCCCTAAGTTAAGAGGGAGGTCGAATGGAAGGAATCTCCTTAATGTGAGAGGATGGTTGAGAATATTCCTTATATAGAAATTATTAGATCTTCTCCCTTTAAAAGGGAGTGACAGATATGATTCTTTGCTTCATGTGTCATGACCAGGACTAATAGCCATAAGTTTTAGTGGAGGTCATGAGTAGGAGAAGGAAATTGGAGAATGCATTTTGAAGTGTTTCTAAAAGAAGAAAAGTAGGATCTGATTGAAGAATATGTTGTTGCATATGAAGTAGGATGAAATGATTGAGGAATGTTCTGTCAAAGATTGGTTGATAGTCCCGCTATGGAAAGTTGAGAAGCAACATCTGTTGTCTGAAGGACCCCAGAGGTTTGTATTTGAGTGTGTACATGTTAAAGTATGTTATTGATTGAGATTGTGTTGGTACAGGTGAATCTCTCGAAGGATTTGATAGCATGTCAGTTACCAATCAATTTGATTGGAAGAGATTGATCATTATTGATCTGCTGGATCAAGGTCTGTTGAGGATTTGTGAGTGAAGCATTGCCTTGGAGGACATCTGGCCGACACATTATGTTGATGTCTAGAAGTTGGAAAGATGGTGTTGATCATTGAGCTCTGTTTTGCATACACACCTGGATTTTTGGGTTGATGGTTATCAAGTAAGCTTGAGGGTACCTAAAGGGGCTGAAAGCTTGAGTCCTTCTTAGTCCCACCTGGATAGATTGCCTTAGTCAGGAATCTAGTCCTTGGCATTGTGATGCCTAACTATTGAGTGATTGTTGGGATAGATTCCCCTGGTCAGGAATCCAGTCCATGGTATTGTGGTGCCTAAAGTTCTTCATGGTTCATATAGTTTGAGATCTTCCACTGTATATGTACATTATGAATACCTCCCTAGTTAAGAGGGAGTGTTGGAAAATGTAACTATGTCTAGTCTTCAATAATGTACTTGAGTCATTATGTAATGTACTTGTCAAAAGAATAAAGAAAAATATTATTATTATTATTATTATTGTGACTTATTAAAGCATGGGTTTCATGCTTAGGTCACCATGTTTTAGGTCAAAGTCCCCATTGAGGACTTCTAGAATTTATTCTAAGTCTATAGAGTTATTGTGCATTTAAAGAGACCTTTCTTGGGCTTTTGAATCATGTAAAAAAGTTAAGTATCAAGTCAAATATGAATTATGTAACCTCCACACCATGTTGGCCTAAGAGAAGATCAAGTCGGCCTAAGGACCCTATTTGACCCCACAAGAAGCCTATAAAAGGAAGGTCATCGAATTCATTTGGAGCATCATTCTCTCATCAAGTTCGAACTCTCTTGTTGCTGGGCAAAAGTGCGAAGTTCTCTTCTAGTTGGGAAAAGGTGCGAAGTCTGTTGTCAGGAAGCTGAAGTGAATGCGAGTTTGGGGAATTCTAAGGAGAGAAGGAAAAACAAAAATTTGGTGTCTCTCTCTCTCTATTTCGTGCCCTAGATTGGGAGATCAAAGTCTTCCAAGTTTCACTGTTGCCAGAAGGTGTCAGTGTCATAAGTTGCTGCATAGTCGAAGTTGCTGGGAAAAGGTCGAAATTCTGGGAGGTTGACATGGTGTGGAGGGAAGGTCTGGTCTTGGTCTAGGGTGAAGAGTCTCAAAGAATACTATTGAAAGGAAGAATTATCTTGACTGAGTTTTCCCCTCAAGAGGGGGTTTTGCCCTGGGATGTGCCTACATCTAGTGTCTATTGTTTTATGTGTTATTGCTTTTGGTAATTGCTTGATGAACTAAAAATAGAAGATAGAAATAACAGTAATAATAAGAAGCATCACAAGTAATTATCAAGAACAAGAAAATCTTTACTGCCTTTCTGATTTTCCAACAAAGTGTTGGTTTATCCAATGTCCAACAATCTCCCCCCATCACGAGCCGTGTGTGATTTGAACTTGAGACCTTTGGCTTTGATACTACTTGTTGGAATCACGATTTCCATTACACCAAAATCTGCAAGTGTTAGTAAACAGACACATCGCTAGAGTTAATAGATCCACAAGAGGCAGTTAAGCACATGACACAAAACACATGGGGAGTGCAGGCTTATCCAATGTCCAACAGGGGAAACCTCATTTCACAATGAACACAATGTACAAGACAATATTTGATGATTCTAAGACTAGGTCTCCTTAGTACATCTATAGGAGACAAAGGGTACAATTATAATAAAATGGGGCCATGAGAAGTTATAACCTCGATAACAATATAATAATAGAAATGTAATCACTCAATATGTGAGGCCTAATGAGGTGGTTTTAAGGTTAACATGGGACTTATATAGGGCTTAACATATGGGGTCTAAGACACACTTGAGTATTTGTCCTCTTGTCTAGGTGGTTGAAGTATAAACATCATGAAGATTGCTTAGATGAGCATCAAATTAGGAATATAAAGCCTTGCAAGGAATGTAGGGAGGCTAATCTTAAAGAAATTGACCTATGTATTACAAAGTAGATCATATACTAAGCCAAGGGTAAGGAAATGAAACCATAACATATTCACCCCCAAATTAAAATATTTTGTTAGCATAAAATGTATACCAAATACAGGATAACAGGTAAGAGTCCGGGATAGTATCTATCACAGAAAATTATATGGCTGCTTAAATGGAGCCCACAATGAACAAATGTTCAAAACCTTGCAAACTGAAGCAGTACTTGCCGTGATAATAGTGACAAGTGATACGGAGAAAAGGATGACAATTCATGTTTCGTCGAAGAATTTATTGTCAAGTTAGTGGTCAGCAAGCTGACTCGATTTTTCCCTGTTCATAACAATACAAATAATATGCTCTGTCCAGACATGTCACGCACTAAATACTCCTAATTTTGGCAATCCTAACAAGCAGCAGTCAAAAGGAAATACATGATTTCATTGTCGCTTCCAAAATAGAGATGAAAGTGGTGTGAATGGATCCTCTGTGATGATGAGGTAGAAAAGGAAATAAGCTGTAAACAATAGCCAATTCTTTTTAAATGGAAAGCGAAGAAGAAAAGCCCTAGATGGACATGAAAAATTTCTAAAGAATACATGACATATATAGAAGTTCCTCAGATTTTAAAACGAGATTGTTGCTTCATGTTAAATTGGCTTGAAGACTTCCCATTCATCGTATTATAATAGCCCAACTGTTATATATATGACTACCAGACACTGAACCACTTCTACACGTAAACGGACAATGGCTTTCTCCAGCAATATAAATAAGGCCTATTTCACATTGCTCATTAACTTTAGAGTAGGTGCTTATGAGATTTGGTAATTTTCCACTGTCGTACTATATTAAGGTTAAGGTCAGCTAAAGTTTGATAGCTCAAGGCGAATTTATTCCTCTCTTAAGGATCCTATATGGAAGTTAAAGAATCTACATAAGGCTACTTAAATTTGCTTTGATCTTATCGTTTTGATTTAATTTAGTCTGGAATAGTTGATCATGTTAAATCACCCTAATCCTTGCACCAAATTCTGCTTAGCCTATGGCAAAATGTCAATAACAGCAAAAAGTGTGATCTTGTAAGTAAAATTGTATCAATCTGGTACTTGACCTTCAACTCTGCAAAAGTGGGTAGTACATCATTTTAAGTGTTCAATCTACAGTTGCAACAACGGGAAAGAAAAGGATTAGGAAGGGGGTAGGAGTTGAGGCAGATAGCTGAATGAAGACTGAGGGAGGGATCAACAAAGGACATAAGGCATTAATGGTTAAGGGGCTAGTGAGTCAGCAACGTGTCTTAAAATCATTTAACAAAGGAGATAAGGGATTCACGGCATGTCCTATAATGGTTAAATGGGGATAGAGCTTCCTCCCTTGTGGTGGGATTTGGGATGTCTCGGCTCTTGTTAAGGCATATGTTATTGGTATGTCTGGCTTGCAGGGTGTTGGATATACTCTTGGTGTTATAGGGACTGCCGGAAGGTTTGATCCTGGGCCTCGCCCAGAGTACTCCAAAATATTACTGATTCACCATGGTTAGAGAAAAAAAATAGAAGATGATTAAGAATTTATCCTTGCCTATGAGCTAAGAACCTAAGACAGATGAAAAAGGCCATAACTTGAGTCAACCATGAAAGCTTTTAATCTATATCCAAGAGATCACAATTTTTTAATGACTAATTATCAGTCATATCAAGTTTTCTAATGAATAATTATGAGGCATATGCTGGTTCAAAAATCTTATTCAAGCTTTATGGAATGAATCCCAGAAGCAATTTCTTTTTCTCTAGGGTCACCATCCTCTAGAGTAACACCCTTTGGATCTTCAGCTACCAAAAGTGGCAACACACCATTTGTACTCCATGCATGTGCAACACGATCCCTGGCAGAGCTCCCAAGTGTGATTGCAAATAATGCATCAAAACCTCCTGCACCAGGAACACCTGCCAGAAGAACACCTTCCATATTCATGGTGATGTCTAAAATACGAGTCTGAGGTTCAGGTTCAATCTGCATAGAAAAATCATGAGAGAAAACCACCATCAACATGTATCCTTGGGTCATATTGATAAGTATTAATGGATACCGTCTAATCAATCATTGACAATAACTACTGACAAAAATGATTACAAGTATCTACATAGACATCTCTAGCAATGTTTCTTGATAAACATTCCTATGCACTTACAACGAGGGTTAGATGACAGCTCTTTCTGTCTAATAAATCAAAGTACAAAAAAGATAGGAGCTGTTTCAAATGATAACTCATGGTGATTGCAGTGAAAGAAACAGAGTAGAGGTACATACTGGAACTCCTGCGGCTTCTCCAATCCGTCTCAAAGTACTTCTAACCTCCAACAGAGCTTGCCTTGCTCCCAACAGGGCTTTGACAACTGTTTGTTCACTAGAACCATATTTTTCATTGTCCATCCACTGCATGGAACAGTTAAGCACAACTGAGACCTCTGGATGAAAATTTTCAATAAAAGTAACAATAATATCAAATGCTTGAATAGGGAATTTCAGAGGCATAAATCTAGACCTAAGAACAAAGAAAGAAAAGGGGAGATAATGGTGAGATCTATCAGATTTTGGCACCATTTTTATTCAATAGCCTGAAGATCCCTACTCAAGGAAAATGATGGGTGGAGTTGGAACCTCCACCAGATCCAGTGATCCTGAGGCACATGGAGAAAAAAAGATGGCAAGGATCCTCCTTTAGTACTGCAGCTGCTTGTTTTTGATGATTTTTCTCTTTTGTTCTTTCTATGGCCCGATGGCGTACTTTGCATGTTTCAAAATTTATCACAAGGGCAACAGTTTTGCACACCATTTTACTGCAACAAGTATGTAATGATTTGATGAACGATATTTTTAACCACAAAAAAGAGAAGTTTTATTAACCATATGGCAACCAATATAAATGTTTTCAAATAAGTTAAAAGCTGTTTGTGTTGTTTGTTATAGCTAATATAATCATGCAATTGATAAAGGAAAGATCCAAACATGTGCCATGAAATCCATAGTGGGCCCCATTGTGAAAAATAAATCCTCGACCTGTAAATTTGCCTATTTGCATAACATAGTAGGTATTCTTAATTCTATAAATATAGCATGTGAAATTTCCTGACCATTACATTAGTGTATGGAAATTATCAATGAGCACTTGGAAAATATCACCACTTCCTTCTTCTGACATGAATTTCATTGCCTGCCCAAATAAGGCATCATATCAGCTCATTTTTTTGGACACGGATATTGGGAAGGCAAGTCTTGGATTCTTGGTTGGGAACTTGGCAGTCTTAAAGTTGTTATGTTTTGCTTGTATGTTGTAGCATGATGTAAAGGCAAAATGATAATATTCAAATTGTTGAGAAATCTAGGGGCAGCAAGATAGGTGATTTCTCTTACTTTGATAACTGTTTGTGATGTATTTTGCCTTATCTTAATTAGATTCTTCTTCAACTTAATTATTGTTGTGTTCTTTTCATCAAACAACTACCAAACCATAAAGAACAATGAGACAAGAGGACACAAGCTATAGGCGATCAGCCAAGGCCAAAACCTCTCCAGTTGAGAGGAAAACCCACAAAAATTCTTCTCTTCTTATGGAATCTTCAATTGAAAATTTCCAAGACCTCTGACCCTTGACCAAGACCCTTCAAGACCAAGTACCTTGACGAGCTTTCCGTCTACCAGTTCCTCAACAACTCCTACGATTTCAACTTCCAACAAATACTTCTGCCCAACAATTCTTCTGCAACTTCGACCCCTCTAGCAGATTCTTTTGCAACTTCGTCCAATAGATTCTACTGCAACTTCGACCGCTCCAACAGATTCTACTGCAACTTCGACCACTCCAACAGATTCACAGCTTCGACCTAGTTGCAGCTTCACAGCTTCGATGCAGCTTCACACAACTTCGATGCATTTGTACAACTTCGATGCATCTTCACAGCGTCGATGCAGCTTCACACAACTTCAATGCATTTGCACAACTTCGATGCATCTTCATAGCTTTGATGTATCTTCACAGCTTTGATGCAGCTTCAGAATTTCATCTTGCCCAATAATTGTCGAAACCCTAACACAAGAGAGAGAGAGAGAGGCCCAAAACTTCAATCTTGTTCTTCTTGTCCTTCTTTGTCCTTTTCCAGCTTCTATTGTAAGGAGATCGAACTTGTTTGTGCGTGTGCCCAAATGAGGTCGAGTTCCTTTTTATATATAGGCTTTCGAGGGGTACGAATTGTTATCTTTAGGCCGATTTGTCCCTTCATGTAGGCCAACTTGATCTTTGCGCCATGACGAGGTCTTGAAGGGTCTTTTGACTCAAACTTTGACTCAATTAATTTTTCTTTACAATATGTAACATGCCCAAGAAGGGTTTTTCATACATGACAATGACTCAATTGACATGTAGATTAAATAACAAGCCCTAGAAGCTCTCAATGGGAGCTTGACCTATAAAATAAATTTCTTTTGAGCATGAAACCCATGCCTCAAGGACAACAATAATAAATTTATTTCTCTTTACATCAAGTACATAAAATCATGATTACATATGTCATTATGAAAATTGAACCTAGTTACACATTTCAACACTCCCTCTTACCTAGGGAGGTATTCATAATCCATACAAGGTACTTGGACATTCTCAATCTGAAGAATTCTCATAAGAAGAGTCGGATCGGATTTCTTTTTCTCAAATGGAGGTCGAGCTGCCTATTTATAGTGGTTTGCCCATGAGAAATAAGCCAACTTGCTAGTCTTCTAGGCCGACATGTCATTTGGAGTAGCTTCATTATTTCATTTAAGGCCGACTTGATGGATATGCTTGAGCTTGGTCTTGGAGGGTCTCTTTGACTCTTTCAATGACTCACATATATTTGTAACATGCCCAAGAAGGGTCTTCCATACATGACATTGACTCAATAGACTTTTATGACTTGATGACAAACCTAAAGGCTCACAATGGGAACCTTAACTAAAATAAAATTCCTTGATCATGAAACCCATGATTCAAGTATTACAAAAATAATTTTATTGTCTTCTTTACATCAATTACATAAAATTACAATTACAGATGTCATTATGAAGACCGAACCTAGTTACACTTTTCAACACTCCCTATTAACTAGGGTGTTAAAATTGGCAACGAGGGCCAAACTCCATGTGGGTCATCTTATTCATGGCTAATAATATTTTTATTAGATTCCTCTCGTCGAGAGGTGTAGGATTGATCTAAAGATCATCCGATTCCAATAAGTATTTATGGAGATATGAATTTATTTTGATTATGCAATAATTATCAAGCCGACCAGCAACTCATGTAGGCTCAGAAGCCCAACAGTCGCATCTATTCAATCATCAACAGTTGTGTATAAATACAGGAGGTATTTTCCTCATTTGAACACACTCATCTCATCATATCTCTCTCTCCCTCCTGCGTAGAAAAGATGCTCTTCTCCTACTGCGCAGAAAGACTCTTCTCTCACATGTGTGGAAGGAAGGACACAGATTTAAGGTTGCAACTGCAGATCAGAATTTTGAACAACGTTGACCATCTTTCTCCCTCTCTGAACTGCGTTGTAGGTGGATCTGACTCTCCTCAGAAGGCCGCATTTTTTGGTGAAGGAATCAAGCCGATCCGACGGTCAGTTTGCAAGATATTGTCTGCCCTAGTTTAGTGTTGATGTCGATGATGCTAATGCCAGTGATGTCGGTGATGTTGATGCCAGTGATGTCGGTGATGCTGATGACGTTGATGCCGGTGATGCCAATGATGCTAATGTTGATGCCGCTGACGCTGATGTCGCTGATCTAGGGTTTGTTGCTGCTGATGTAAATCAGATTTATGTACTATTTCTCTCTACTGAATTATTGAAGATAAAGGAAGATTTGATCAAAGGGTTTCCCCACATTGGGGTTTGTCCCTGGCTAGCCGCCACATCTTGTGTCTCTTGTCTTGGCTTGTTTTCTGTCGATCGTTTAATGTGCTATCTGCACTTTACTTTATTTACATGTGATTGCTATCTGTGGATAATAATAAGAAAGATAAGTAAACTACTATAAGCATAGAACATACCATAACTTAACATGGTATCAGAGTTGAGGTGAAGACAATGCCCAAGCAAGAGTGAAAGAGCAATCACCGAAGACAGTTGGGACAAGACAAAAGGATCAATGGGTTCTTCATCCCTCTTCTAATTCACTAAGGGTGAAGTCGAAGCAGAGAATATTATCAGAATGGCACAGCGGAATTTCTGATGGCCTACCTAAAGATCACTTCATTGGGAAGTTTGGATCTAAGGGTGGAAGGAAAGGCAGATGCCTTGGTTACAATAAGTTCGGCCCTTATGCGAAGGAGTGTTTGAATGGCAGAGATGCAAGTCATCAAGGACACGGCCGACTCTTCAGAGAAAGCAAGGAACCCCAGGTATGAAGAATCAAATGTTGTTTCTGATAAGATAAAGAAGCGTTATCTTATATTGGCCCTCTCCTTCAGATCCTTTGAGAATCTAGCTTATTGATTGTAGTGCTTCAAGGCACTTCATCGAATAGATGGGTACACTCTCTAATTTGGTAGAGATGGAAACAATCATGGGATTATACTTGGAGTCGATGCCACCTATCCCGAAAAGTATGCTGGGAATGTTATCCCTCAACTGAATGGGGTTAACTCAATTCATTTACAGAATCTCTTTTATGTACCTGATCGCAAGAAGAACCTAGTGTCCATTTCAGCAATGGAAGTCAAAGGCTACAGGGTGGCACTCATCGATGGAAACGGATGCCTGAATTCAAAAAGAGCATGAAGGTACATGTCTGAAATGTACTGAAGGAAAATCTTATGAGGGGGACCATTCCCCTCATGCAGTAGGTTCACAGGTTTGGAACAACCCGAGGAGTTTGAGATTCATGATCGGGAATCTCATGTATACAGGTGGAAGAAAGCCCTCTATGGCTTGAAGCAAAACACCTCGAGCGTAGTATGAGAGGATTGATAGCTGTCTGATGAAGCTGAGATTCACTAGGAGTGAAACCGATCCAAACCATTACTCGAAGGTTGTGGATGATAGACCTCTCATACCGGCACCTATGTCTAACAGGTGCAGACCCTCTCATTTGTAGAAGACAGAGGGAGTTGGATTCCAAATGTGGAAAGATAAACTGCAAGCCTGTGACTACCTCGAGGATCTTAACTTTCAGAAGTTATATGGTAGTGATGTCGGACCAGATTTGGGAAATGCCTCTGAGTTTCATAAACTCATTCGCATTGATGTTCTTAGTGAACCTCCGTCCAGACATATGTTTTGTAGTTTGTAGGGTGAGTTCATATTTGGTTGAGCTTCACTGGATTGGTGCCTAGAATCTTCTGAGATATCTTCAGGGCACAATCTCTCATGGATTGAGATACATTGCTAGAAATATTTCAAATGCTGAGTGGGCAGGCAGTGTGGAGGATCACTAGAGCACTTCTCAGTGCTGGTTCTCCTTGGGATCTGCTTCGATATCCTAGATGAGCAGGAAGCAGAAGTCGGTGGCTTTGAGCATTGTCGAGGCAGAGTATATTGCTGCCAGCATGGCTACCTGAGAGGTAGTCTGGTTACGAAAGCTCTTCAGTGAGTTGTTTGGATACGATTATGTAGCAGGATGATTAGTTCTCCTGTGAGGTCTAGATGATGTGTTCTCCATGACGATTATGTAGCAGGATGATTAGTTCTCCTGTGAGGTTTGGATGATGTGTTCTCCATGACAATTATGTAGCAGGATGATTAGTTCTCCTGTGAGGTCTGGATGATGTGTTCTCCATGACGATTATGTAGCAGGATGATTAGCTCTCCTGTGAGGCCTGGATGATGTGTTCTCCATGGCGATTGTGTAGCAGGATGATTAGTTCTCCTGTGAGGACAGGATTGATTAAGTTCTCTTGTCGAGGCATCCTACCCATGCAGTCTGGGACTCATGGGAAGTACCTCTCATCTGATCAATGAGCAGGGAAATGAGGATAGGGACCATAGTAGTATCGATGGACGCATCGATGTATCTACTGTACTCCCTATGCTAGGATGACCTTCATTGATCTGGGATCAATGATACTGGTCTGGGACCAGTGGTACATACTCTAAGACTGACTTCGGGTCAATGAAGCACTGGTCTAGGACCAGTGAGAGTGGTACATACTATGATGCTAACTTCGGGTCGGTTGAGATTGCTCTGGGACCAGTGGTACACACTCTAAGACTGATGATACTGGTATGGGACCTGTTGACCACTAGGTGTCAACTACCCTTAGCAGTACACCCCCTTTTCTTTGCAAAAGGGTAGTGCTTGATTGACATGTCCGTGCCATCCGACAGTCATCGTCGACCTTATCATATTATGTTGTAAACCCAGTCTTCATGTGTGAATTGTAAATAATCTTAGCAGAGCTGAGTCATGTATGTAAATTGCCTAGGTGGACCTAATGTTTTAGTGATAATCTACGTTCCGGAAGGTTTTTTGTCTCACCGATCCATGATCGGTAGAGTTTTCCTTTCGCCTAACCCCAAAGCCGGAATGAATTTTGTCATTAGAATCTTAGGGGAATCCTAGTGCATTGATCTGCTAGATTGTAGTTGTGTTGTAGAACTGGGTGGTCTATGAGGGTCTATGAGACATAGGTTCCAAGCTAATGTCCAAGATGGGCTATGAAGGAAAGGGCTTGGGAAAGCATGCACAAGGTATTGTTGAACCAATAATGGTTGAGGAAAGGCCTAAGTATTTGGGTCTTGGCTATGGATAGTCTTATGGAGAGAGTTCCAACGCTGCCATGAAGGCCATTGAAACAGTTCCAAGAAGGAGTTTCATTTCAGGTCCTCTACCTCAAGAATGTGAAAATTGTATTCAGGAGGAATGCAATCGCTTGAAACATCATTTGTAGGATGTAGGCGTTCAGAAGCACACACTTGAACCAGAGAGTTGTGGAGACTCTAACAGCCTTGAAGAGATTGATGGTGTTCCAAAGGGAGCCACTTCTTCATTTGCTTCACCTCCTCATGAAGGCAATAAAGGTGAAAGAGAAAGGTATAAATCTGGTTCTAATCATCTTCCTTTAGGCTTTGCAAAGCATGATAAATTTCCACATAGATATGGGAAAACAATTGCATGTTACTTTTGTGGTTTGGATAACCATAATGTTTCTAGATGTTGGAAGAAAATGGCCACATACAGGAAACTTTTGAAGGAAAGGAAGCAAGAAGCCAAAGGTCCATTGGACAAGGCAAATCACGCTGTCAAGAGGATGCACATGCAGTGCACTTACTGCCATAAGCAAGGGCATCTTGCTGAAAAGTGTTGGACTCTGAATCTAGCAATGCTTCCACAAAAGTTGAAGAAGGTGGAAAGAGAAAATCGCAGAAATGGAAAGGAAGATTCCATGATTGATGTGTTTCAGGATGATTCACATGTTGATGCTGATGTGCAGACAAAGGTAGTACCTTTGAAAGGGATTGGTAAGAAATGGTTATAGTTCATATCCGATTAAGATTGCATGTCTATTGATGCATCTATTTGCAAATCTTTGTTAATGGAATACAAGTTGCAGGGTTTTACCAAGAAGGTGAATGGAGAAGTTGAGTAGGAGACTCACTTTGTAGCTGCAACATTATATTTCATTTCAGCTTCGAAAGTAAATGTGCTTAAGCGAAAGTTGAAGGATGAAATGCATGCATGAGAATGTTGTGCATGAACACAGGGATGTTGATGATTTCCTTGTTTTTGAACATGTATGTGTAATTAACTTACAAGGTTGATTGCTTTGACATGCATGTGATGCAATGTTGACTTGGGAGAAGTTAACTTAGTCTCCAAGATGGAGATAATGATGAAGTGTTTCATCTTTTGAAAAAAAAGTCCTAAAGGTCTTTTTCTACATGCATGACTTGAAGGGTCATTTGTTTTAAAGGCATGTTTTGTAGGCTTGTTATTTAGTCCATCATTTGTATGCAGATGTAAGACATGGAGGTGTTCACAAGATGTGAAATATGTTTCTTTTGTTGAAGCGGGAGCTTAGGCCATCCAATTGTTGTCTGTATTTCTGTTGTTGTTAACAGTTGTTGTTGACAGCTTGTCAAATAGATACAAATGAAAGTTTTGTAGAGCAGGTGTACTTCACATTTGTTTGAGCCACCTTGGATCAATGATCAAGGCAGAGAAGTTCAAACTACCTTCTGTGACCATTTCAGCAAGAGTTCTGCAGGAAGGCAAGGAGGACCAGCATATCCAAGAAGGAAAGTGGTCAAAGGCTTTGGTTCAGAGGCACTATGCAAGGCAAGTGTATGGAGGCTGAAAGAAGAGGGTGTTGTTACTCTCATTTATTGTTCAGATCAGTATATTAGACTTTTGGAGACCAAAATTTTTTTTAGTGGGAAGGCGTGATCCAAAATGGATTTTGGATAGACTCCTAAGTCTAAGTGTTCCTCACAGAGGAAAATGAATGTCCAAGGAAGTTCCTGGGAATAGCCCCATGGCAAAGATCTTTTCATTCTAAATCTACTGCAATTTGAATGGGCTAAAATCGACTTAGGATGTAGAAGTTATCACAGAAAGAAGTTGCCCTTTGTTCTTTGGAAAAAGAGGCAAAATCCCCTAAAAATGGCCTAAAAGGCCTTATATGGGAAATTGCATCGGAAAAAGGCAAAAGAGGCGGACTTAAAGGGGCGGAAGGACCCCTGATCGGCGATCTCTGACTCATCGCATCAGAAGCAGGCATGTATGCGATATCGAGACCCCAGACTTGGTGATTACGATTATGCGATATGCCGATTGCCGATGATCGGATCAGCGGATCGGCATCAGCGATGGACAAAACCCCCGGGCCGTTAGGAATGCGACATGCGATAGCGATCACGATGTGCAATCTCAGTCATCAGATCGGGAAAGGAATGGACAGCCAGGATTAAATCGGTGATCCCCGATAGCAGGCCTATACGAATTGCGATTGCGATAAGCGATAAGGGCCGGACCCGATGGAATTATAAGCCCGATTGCATAAAATTTGAAATCCGGGATTTTCGGATTTTCTGTGTATTAGCGCATTTCCACTATAAAACCGAAATACAAAGGAAAATGTCCAAAAGCGATAAAGCCGGACCCGAAGGGGAATTATAGGCGCAATTCATAAAATTTGAGTTCCGTAAAGGCGGGATTTCGGGCGGGCCTTAGGCGGAAAGCAGTATTGGGCTGGCTCCACCCGATCCCACACACTGGTCGACACGTGGCTGGCGGAGGAGAGAGGAAAACCACCTTTTCAGGCCGGTAACCTCCATACCCTTAAGCCACCCGAAATCACATATTGACCATTGGATCGGGGATCCCGTAGATCGACGGTGGGGCTTGCGATAGCGGCCAAAGGTGGACCCGATGCGATATTAGGGCAATTTCGATATAATTTGAAGTCCGATAAAAAGGATTTTGTCGGGTTTTTGAATGTTTTCCTGTGTATTTGGGATCTCGCCCAATACGTTAATGCGATGCGATATAACGCCTAATGGCGGACCCGATAGGGATTTTAGGGGCGATTGAATGGGATTTCAAGTCCGAAAATCACGCCTGATAGTGTATTTTGCAAACATTCTCTGTGTAATGGGATTTTCTCAATTTTTGGGTTTTTTGCCTATGAGAAGGCCCCGAAACCTCTGTAACCGCTCTTGATCCTCATGCCATGCTGCAAGCAGGCGTTTTTACAGGCAATGATGCATTTTGAAGCCACAAAGCCATAGAGCCAGATGGCCAGTCGAACTGACAAGGAGCAGGGAAGCCGCAGAGGCGCAGAGAGATTATGATACACAAAGAAACGGCTAGGGTAGCCGAAAAGAAGGAAAAATACATCAAAGGAGGCAGAGAGCTCAATTGAGAGAAGGCAGAATCGAGGGAGCAAAAAGCTAATGCACAGAGCAGCTGAGGGAGTCTTTGGAGTCACTTGGAGGTCAAGTGAAAAGCCAGAGAGCTGAAAGTTACACAAAGCCAAAGCCCTAACCAGCTCCACCAAGTATCAACTCAATACTTCTTTCCACTCAACCCCATGAGAGGGATCAAATGCAAGAACCCACGAGTATGTAACAAACCCATTATGAAATTGTTGTGTTGAAGTTTCTAAGTTTACTCAATTAGAAACCCTCCATGCACTTTATCTGATTTATTCCTACCTACTTGTTATTTTTCCTTAACAAGTAAAAATAAACAAACTAAAAGAAACAAGAACAAACACACCATATGACACCATTATTTTAGGACTAATGTCCTTAGAAAAACCCAATGTGGGAAAATAGTGCAGCTATCTGAGGGTTTTCTTAGTAAGCAATATCATAGTACAATCTAGGTGCCGAAACTAGCCTACCCAACAGAGAATTTCCTTAGCAGTAATACCTCTCGGTTTCTGACAAATCTACTGGTTGAAACCCCGGATAATCCTTTCGGCAGCTACTCAGCCCCAGAAACCCCAGCGTCTGCCCAATCTGGACTGCGTCAGCCTCTCCTAGCCCAGCGTTGGCACTGTGTCAGCCTCTCCTAGCCCAGCGTTGGCACTACGTCAACCTATCTTGGCCTACATCAACCCCAGGAGGCCTGTGTCAGCACTCTGAGCCTTTGTGTCAGCTATGCTGGCCCCTCTGGTGCTCTGCGCAGCACTTAGCTGCCTCTGCATGGCCCTGCGTGAGCACTGGCTGCTCCTGCGTCTCTCTCTATGGCTGCTCTGCTGCTATCCCGGCACTATCTCTGCCTCTCTATCTCTCTATACTCAATGCCCCTCAACTGCTCTCGCGATCACTGATTCTACCTCTCTTAGCAAACCCCGCTCTAGAGAATAGAATCACTGATCACTCTGGTGTGTTCTCCAAGTGACCCTCAAGCCTCCTCTTACACTTTTCCTGTTGACATCTCAACAGCCGAGAGTAAGTCCCTAATCAATGGCTAAGATTAGATCTGGCTTGATCCATGTCTTTTGGACCATTCTAACACAAATTCATATTAATACACATTAATATTTTATTTTCTCTAAGTTTTGATTTAGGGACCCCATTACAAATATTAATTATTTTAATATCTCCTAATCTGTTTAGAATCTACCCAAACCCTTTTTGGGTATTGGAGATCTCATGTGCCCCAACCTCTCCACCAAATTTCGTGGTTAGAGCACATCTGATGCTACCCCAAATCAACACTTCCTTTTAGCGAGGACTGTGCTCTAGCAATACTCCTCACGGAGTATTACTCTGATCATTCGGCATTGGTACCTGTGTTGATGCTAGGCCTTCCTACCTAACATCCTCTGCACCGCTGCATCCTGTACTGTTGCCCATGGTTCTACCACTGCCAATGTTGCATCTGTACGACAACTCCCTCCGCATTTGTGTTGCTGCTGGTCCTTCCTCCCACCACTGCATCTGCACTGCACCTCCTCTGATCATGTTGCATCGTGTTGCCCACTGCTGCACTGCAACTCAGTTACTGAGAAGTAAGTAACTTATTTCCTAACTGACCTCCCTGTTGGGCTAGAGACACCCACTAATGCTGAAGCTCCCTCTGTCGCTAACAAGTGCTCCCTCTCTCTGACCTTTGCGTTGCTGCAACTTCCTGTATCTCGCACTATTGCACACCTCTATGTGCCTTCTTGCACTGGTGCAACAATCCTGTGCCTCTCGCACTGCTGTAGCTTGCTAGCTCTGCGCTGTAGCTCTCTCTGCCACTCCATTCTGCATCTGTATCTACCCACTCAGCCAGTCCTACTACTCCTCGTCGGGGCTCCCATAGCAAGGTCTAATCCAAGAGGCTAGGTACCTCAAGGATCCTGCCCCTCATCGCCTGTAGTCCAACTGACTAAAGCTCGATGTCTCCCCACTTCCGCTCAAGTGTTGCATGTGCACTCATGGCACAATAATCATCTGTCAAAACTTCCTTCTCTGCCCATGTTGGCGCTGCCTTAGTCTCAGAAGCCTCTCCCTTACTCTTCTTCCTTGGACACTGGGCCGCATAGTGACCCAGCTCCCCACAGTGGAAGCACTTGATCTTGGAGAGATCTTTCCTCTTCCGCTTTTCCTACTTTCCCTCGGATGCTAGGGCCACATCTTCCTCCTCCTGCTTCACTTTGATCCCCTTGTTGCTGCTACCTGTCTTCAACTGCCGTCTGATCTCTTCGTGGCGAAGAGCTGCCCACATCTCGTCCCAAGGTGGAAGTGTCCCTCTGCCCAGTATACTCTGGACAAACACTTCTCAGTCTTCTCAGACAACATTCAGGGTTGTCCTCACCATCAGCTCCTAATCCGGTGTCACTCTTATAGCAGTCAACTGGTCTCGGATCTCATTCAGTCCTCCAAGGAAGGTGTCAATCGATTGACCCTTCTTCATCTGATACAACCTCATCTAGTTCTCGAGCAGCATTCTTCTTTGCACAGAAGTATGTTGGTACAGCTTCTTGAGAGACTCCCACATCTCAAATGTCGTTTCCTTCTCGGCTATATGTGATACCACATGACTTGGCCCTCGCCATCACCTATTCGTACCTATCATTATCATTGGGATCGACTGGGACAACTATTACCTTCAAGGCGAAGTTCTTAACATGATTCCTGTTAAGCACTGATAAGATTCTAGCCTTCCAAACTGTGAAGTTCGATGCTCCATCCAGTCTATCCTGGTTTCTTACCCCGTGTAGTGCCATGATGCTCCTCTACTTCCCTCCTGGAAGTTCTCTGTTCGACTCCTCTGAGTCTCTACTTCTCGTCTGGAAGTTCTCTACTGGACTCCCTCTGAGTCCTTATTTCCCTCCTGGAAATCCTTCTACCGCTTGTCGAGATGCCCCCTACTCTAATCAACTTGTGCAGCAGCTCTTCTGATGCAGGTTCCTTGGCTAGAAACCCTCGGTTACTACTTCTCTGGCCCTGCTTTGTCAGGTACTGTTTTGACTACAGTACCTCACTAGCTCCACTCTACAATATTCCAACAACCTTCTAGACCCTAGCAACTACCTCTTTGTGAACTGTGTCAGCCCCTCTCTGCCTCACACTGGCCCTGCGTCACCCCGGATGGGTCTGCGTCAACCCTTGGATGCCCTGCGTTAGCCCTCTAGCTCTCTGCATCAGCAACAATGGCCTCTCTGAGGCTCTGTGCAGCTCCCGGATTCCTCTGCGTGGCTCTGGCTGGCTTTGCGTCAAACTTCTTCGCTTCTGCGCAGCTAGAAACAGCTTCTGTCACCTCGAGACAGTTGTTTTCTGCTGCTATTGCTCCTCTCAGCTGACGTCTCTTAGTCCTCCTGTGATCTGCAATCACCCTCTGATACCATGTTGAAATTTCTAAGTTTATTCAATTAGAAACCCTCCATGCACTTTATCTGATTTATTCCTACCTACTTGTTATTTTTCCTTAACAAGTTATTTACAATGTAAATACTGAAAATTAACACTAGTGCATGTTCAACATATTACAGATCAACAACTAAAAGAAACAAGAACAAAGACACCATATGACACCATTGTTTTTGGACTAATGTCCCCAGAAAAACCCAATGCGGGAAAACCGATGCAACTATCTGAGGATTTTCTTATTAAGCAATATCAGAGTACAATCTGGGTGTCGAAACTGGCCTACCCAACAAAGAATTTCCTTAGCAGTAATACCTCTTGGTTTCTGACAAATCGACTGGCTCAAACCTCGGATAATCCTTCCGGCAACTACTCAGCGATAATTTGCCCCAGAAACCCCAGCGTCTGCCCAATCTAGACTGTGTCAGCCTCTCCTAGCCCAATGTTGGCACTGCGTCAGCCTATCTTGGCCTGCGTCAGCCCTAGGAGGCCCTGCATCAACCTATCTTGGCCTGCATCAGCCCCAGGAGGCCCTGCGTCAGCTCTCTGAGCCTCTGCGTCAGCTACGCTGGCCCCTCTAGTTCTCTGCGCAGCACTTAGCTGCGTCTACGTGGCCCTACGTGAGCACTGGATGCTCCTGCGTCTCTATCTCTGGATGCTCTACTGCTATCCCAGCACTATCTCTACCTCTCTATCTCTCTGTACTCAATACCCCTCAGCTGCTCTCCCGATCACTGATTCTATCTCTCATAGCAAACCCCGCTCTAGAGAATAGAATTATTGATCACTCTGGTGTGTTCTCCAAGTGATCCTCAAGCCTTCTCTTATACTTTTCCTATTGACATCTCAACGGCCGAGATTAAGTCCCTAATCAATGGCTAAGATTAGATCTGGCTTGATCCATGTCTTGCGGACCATTATAACACAGATTCATATTAATACACATCAATATTTTATTTTCCTAAAGTATTGACTTAGGGACTCCATTAAAAATATTAATTATTTTAATATCTCCTGATCTGTTTAGAATCTGCCCAAACCCTTTCTGGGTATTGGAGATCGCACGTGCCCCAACCTCTCCACCAAATTTCGTGGCTAGAGCACATCCGATGCTACCCCAAATCAACATGTTGTGCCCTACGCAACTCATATTTCCTTGTCTCATGGCCCAGTCAACATATAAAATTTGCCTAGGTAACTTAGGCACTCTCCCTCCAATGTGCAAAGGAGACCTAATATTGTTGCAGGCCCCAACTACCTAAGTCTAAAGAGAGCTACTGACTGGAAGTACTACAGCTCTGTTGGTCACATGCCCATCTATCTGCACTCCATCGATGGTAGGTGCAAAAGATGATTGCCCATCCTCTACCATGGGCTGAACTGGAGTCCTGAGTTGTCCCTCCACAAGTAGCTCATCGAGCATAACATCCTCATCTAACTCACACTCCTCAAGGTACTCTTCATGCTGCTGTGGGTAGTTGTCATCTGAGAACTTTGTCACAGTGCTCAGTACCTTTATGAGCATTAGCACCTCATTAATGGATGTATCTCCTAGCACCTCCCTAATCTGTTATAGGTTGCCATCACCTGAAAATTTGGACATGGTCCTGGATACCTCAACAACGGATGGCACCTCATCAATGACGAACACCACATCAAAAGATGGCTCTATGGGTGTATTTGTTGATTTGTGGTAGCATCGGATGTGCTCTAGCCATGAAAATTTGTGGAGAGGCTAAACTACATGAGATCTCTGAATCCCAGAAATGGTTTGGGGAAATTCCACCCGGTAAGAGAGATATTAAAATAATTAATATTTTTAATGGGTTCCTAAGTCTAAACTTACAAAAATTAAAATATTAATGAGTATTAATATAAAACTGGGTGAGAATGTTCTAAATGACATGGATCAAGCCAAATCTAATATTAGTCATTGATTAGAGACTTAATCTCGATCATTGAAGACTCAACAGGAAAAGTATAAGAGTGGGCTTGAGGGTCAGTTGGAGATACACCAAGATTGATCAATCAGTTCAATTTTCTGGAGCAGTTTTGCTGAGAAAATTCGAACAAGTGATTTGATGCAGCGAGGGGCAGTGAGTAAATAGTAGAGAGGCAGAGATACTGCCCGAGGGTCAGCGCAATGACAGAGAGGCTACGCAAACGCAACAAGAGCCGCGCAGAGGCAGCTAGAGACAGCGCAGAGGCTTAGGGGCTTGTGTGGATGACGCAGAAGGCCAGAAGGCTGACGCAGAGAGGCAAAACATTGATGCAGAGAGGCAAAAGGCTGATGCAGAGAGGCAGAAGGTTGACACAGAGGCTTCAGGAGTGACGCTGAGGCTAGCAGGGCTAACGCAGAGCCTAGGAGAAGCGTCGGAAGGTTTTTCGTGGGGAAAACTAATGCTCAGAAGCTGAATATCTATCTCTGAGAAGAGGTATTATTGTCGTGTAACAATCTCTGTTGGGTGAGCCAGTTCGGTACCCTAGTTGTACTCAAGATTCTGCACAATAAGAAAACCCTCAGAACTGCTCCACCAATTTTCCCAAGTTTGGCTTTTCCGAGGACTATTGTCCAAAAATAATGGTGTCCCTTGTGTGTTTGTTCCAATATTTCAGTTGATGATTTGTATATGAGTTAAGGCTGCGTTTGTGTTTATTTTCAGTATTTATACATATAAATAACTTGTTAATGGAATAAACAAGTAGGTGAAAAAAACTAGATAATGCAGTAGAGATTTCTAACGGGTTAGAATTAGAAATTTCAACATGGTATTAGAGGACTGCAAATCACAGGAGGACTGACGACATCAATGATATCGGAAATTTGCAGCAGTAGTGTTGAAGTTTCTAAGTCTACTTAGAAACCTTCCATGCACTTTATCTGATTTATTCCTACCTACTTGTTCTATTACTTAACAAGTTATTTACAATGTAAATATTGAAAATAAACACTAGTGCATGCTCAACATATTATAGATCAGCAACTGAAAGAAACAGAAACAATCACACCAAATGACACCATTATTTTTGGACCAATGTCCCCGGAAAAACCCAATGTGGGAAAACCGATGCAGGAATCTAAGGGTTTTCTTATTAAGCAATATCAGAGTACAATTTGGGTGCCGAAACTGTCCTACCCATCAAATAATTTCCTTAGCAATAATACCTCTCAATTTGAGACAAATTTCTAGGTTGAAACCCCGGATAATCAATCTGCCCTAGAAACCCCAGCATCTACCCTTTTTGGACTGCGTTAGCCCCTCTCTACCCAGCGCTGGCCCCGCGTCACCCTGAAAGGGTCTGTGTCAGACTTAGGAGGCCCTGCTTCAGCCTTCTGGCTCTCTGCGTCAGCAACGCTGGCCTCTCTAAGGCTCTGCGCAACTCCCGGCTGCCCCTGCGTGAGCACTGGCTAGCTCTGCGTCCCTCTCCTCTGGTACTGCGCTGCTCTCCCAGCACTATCTCTGCCTCTCTGTTCTTCTGTACTCAATGCCCCTCAGTTGCAACTCCCGATCACTAATTTTATCTCTCTTAGCAAACCCCGCTCTAGAGAATAGAATGATTGATCACTCTGGTGTACTCTCCAAGTGACCCTCAAGCCTCCTCTTATACTTATCTCGTTGACATATCAACGGTCGAGATTAAGTCCGTAATCAATGACTAAGATTAGATCTGGCTTGATCCATGTCTTTTGGACCATTCTAACACAATTTCATATTAATCCACATTAATATTTTAATTTCCCTAAGTTTAGACTTAGGGACTCCATTAAAAATATTAATTATTTTAGTATCTCCTGAAGTGTTTAGAATCTGCCCAAACCCTTTTTGGGTATTGGAGATCTCATGTTCCCCAACCTCCCCACCAAATTTCGTGGCTAAATCACATCCGATGCTACCACAAATCAACACTCCCTCTTAGCAAGGACTGTGCTCTAGCAATACTCCTCACTGAGTATTACTTTGATCATCCAGCATCGATCCCTGTGATAATGCTAGGCCTGCTGCCCACCATCCTCTGCACTGTTGTATCCTGTACTGCTGCCCATGGTTCTGCCACTGCCTCTGCTGTGTCTGTACGACAGCTCGCTCAGCATGTGTGTTGTTATTGGTCCTTTCCCCCAGCACTGCATCCCCACTACACCTCCTCTCATCATGTTGCATCGTGTTGCCCAATGTTGTACTCCAACTTAGTTACTAAGAGGTAAGTAACTGATCTCCCAACCTGACCTCCCTGTTGGGCTAGAGACCTCCTGATGTTGAATCTCCCTCTGTCGCTGACAAGTGCTCCCTCTTTGACCTCTGCGTTGCTACAACAACTCCCTGCATCTCGCACCATTGCACACCTCTTTGTGCCATCCTACACTGGTGCAACACTCCTGTGCCTCTCACACTGTTGTAGCCTGCTAGCCTCGTGTTGTTGCGGGACTCCTGCATTGTAGCTCTCTCTGTCGCTTCATCTGCATTCGTCTCCACCCACATCAGCCAGTCCTGCTACTCCTCTTCAGGGCTCCTGTCGCATGGTCTAATCCAAGAGGCTAGGTACCTCGAGGATCCTTGCCCCTCATCGCCTGTAGTCCGCCTGACTACAGCTCAATGTCTCCCCATTTCTTCTCAAGTGGTGCGTGTGCACTCATGGCACAGTCATCGTCTGTCAAAACTTCCTTCTCTGCCCTTGTTGGCGCTGCCTTAGTCTCGAAAGACTCTCCCTTACTGTTCTTCCTTGGACACTGGGTCGCATAATGACCCAGCGCCTCACAGTGGAAGCACTTGATCTTGGAGAGATCCTTCTTCTTCTGCTTTTCCTGCTTTCCCTCAAATGCTAGGGCAACATCTTCCTCCTGCTTGACTTTGATCCCCTTCTTGCTGCTACCCATCTTCGACTGCCGTCTGATCTCTTCTTGGTGAAGAGCAGCCCACATCTCATCCCAAGGTGGAAGTGTCCCTCTGCCTAGTATACTCTGGACAAATACCTCCCAGTCTTCTGAGACTACATTCAAGGCCGTCCTCACCATCAATTCCTAATCCGACATGGCTTCTATAGCAGTCAACTGATCTCGGATCTCATTCAGTCCTCCGAGGAAGGTGTCAATCGGTTTTCCCTTCTTCATCTGATACGACTTCAACTGATTCTCAAGTAACATTCTACTCTGCACAGAAGTACGCTGGTACAATTTCTTGAGAGCCTCCCACATCTCATATGTCGTTGCCTTCTCGGCAATGTGTGGTACTACATGGTCCTTGACCCCGTTAACGATGATGCTCTTGGCCCTTGCGATTGCCTCCTCGTACTTGTCGTTATCATTGGGGTCGACTGGGATAGCTATAACCTTCAAGGCAAAGTTCTTGACATGATTTCTGTCAAGTACGAATAAGATTCTGGCCTTCCAGACTGCGAAGTTCGACGCTCCGTCCAGTCTATCCTGGTCTCTTACTCCGTGTAGTGCCATGATGCTCTTCTACTTCCCTCCTGGAAGTTCTCTGTTCGACTCCTCCGAGTCTCTACTTCCTGTCTGGAAGATCTCTTCGGGACTCCCTCTGAGTTGCGATTTCCCTCCTAGAAATCCTTCTGCCACTGTCGAGATGCCCCCTACTCTGATCGTCTTGCAGCTTGCTCAACCAGACCACTGATCCGGGTTCCTCGGCTAGAAACCCTCGGTAGCAACTCCCTCCTCTTGGCCTTGCTCTGTCAGGTATTGTTTTGACTACAGTACCTCACCAGCTCCACTCTGCAATATTCCCACAGCCTTCTAAACCCTAGCAACCTGAACGTGAGAGCTCCTAGGCTCTGCACAATCTCGGCACTAGCACACGGGGTCCCCAGTCAACTGTGTCAGCCCTCCCAGCTTCTGCATGGCTCTGCGTGAGGCTCCCTTTGCCTTCCTTAGCCTTTGCGCTGCCTCTTCCCGGCTCACCCTTGATGATGCAGGCAATGCATCACCCTTCCCTTGTTGCTCTGCTAGAAACAACTTTTGTCACCTCGGGATAGTTGTTTTCTGCTGCTATTGCTCCGCTCGGCTGATGTCCTCAGTGCTCCTGTGATCTGCAATCACCCTCTAATACCATGTTGAAATTTCTAATTCTACTTAGTTAAAAACCCTCCATGCACTTTATCTGATTTATTCCTACCTACTTGTTCTGTTACTTAACAAGTTATTTACAATGTAAATACTAAAAATAAACACTAGTGCATGCTCAACATATTACAGATCAACAACTGAAAGAAACAGAAACAATCACACCAAATGACACTGTTATTTTTTGACCAATGTCCCCAGAAAAACTCAATGTGGGAAAACCAGTGCAGCGATCTGAGGGTTTTCTTATTAAGCAATATCAGAGTACAATCTGGGTGCCGAAACTGGCCTACCCAATAGAGAATTTCCTTGGCAATGATACCTCTCAGTTTGAGACAAATTTCCCTGCTGAAACCCTGGATAAACAATCTGCCCCAGAAACCCCAGCGTCTGCCCTTTCTAGACTGCATCAGCCCTGTTGACCACTACGTGTCAACAACCCATAGCACTACACCCCCTTTTTTTCGCAGAAGGGATAGCGCTTGATCGATGTGTCCATGTCTCCAGCTATCATCATCAGCCTGATTATCATGTTATAATGTAAACCCATTCTACATATATGTGATGTAAATAATCTCAGCAAATTTGTGTCATGTATGTAATTGCCTAGGTAAACCTATTTTTCTGGTAATGATCTACATTCCGGGAGGTTTTTTGTCTCACCGATCCATTCTCGGATGGTCGGCAGAGTTTTCCTTCAGCCTTACCCCAAAGCCGGAATGAATTTTGTCACCAAGATCTTAGGCGAGTCCTAGTGTTATAGATCGAGTCTGTGTAAAAGTGATTTGGGAATAATCCTAACTATTTGGTTAGGTTATTTTATTACAAGTTGCTTAGTCTGCTGGATTATATTTGTGTCGCAGAAATGGGTAGTCTGTGAGGGTCTTTTTCAAATGGGTTTTCCCCCTTGAGATGTAAAAAATGTAAAAAATCATGATGTAAAGTGTCTTGAGGGTTAAAAAAATAATTTATCCCCTCATAGGTCCTAGGTCCTAGGTAAATTTAAATTTTCTAGAGGTAAAATTCGTGGATCCTTTAAAAAATTAAATCTTAACAAGTCCAGGGACTAAGGTTAATTGATTATTTTGCTAAATTTTATGCCTTGGGTCACTATGGTTAAGTCAAAGTCAAAATTTTGAGGAAATAAATGCAAAATTTTAATTTTTTATTTTATTAAAATGCATTTAATTGAAAAATTCGAAATTTCCTCAATATTTAAAATTTCAACGGATGAGATTAAAGAAATTTTGATTCTCATCAACAATCGAGATCACTTTGACAAGGATCACTCGAACTAGTCGTTGGGAAATTTATCTTTAAATAGGAGGTCAGTTGTCAGTTGAGATTATTCGATCTTTGAGTCATGTGCTAAGTGAAAGCTCTCTTGTAATATTTTTTCATGAGCAATAAAGAAAGACTTTGGGGTTAATTTCTATTGGTGTTACTCTTCATGGAAACGCTGTAAGATATGTTATTTTCATGCATAAATTTCCTTTCAACCATTGATGATAGCTTTATGAAGAGTGATTTGAGCACAGGTATCTTGCTTGATCATTGGGGTTTGAATGGTAATTTAAGTTTTGAATATAATGGCAAGTATCTTTATTAAAGCTGAATTTTATTATCATTTTCTCACTCTACGTTAATGGTTGAATTGAGTTGTGCAGGGAATTTTGATATTTAGATCATTGGGCGTTCGGGGAAGTTTTCGGTTGGACCAGCCAACTCCCGATTAGTATTTTCCAAAGAGCCCAATTCTATTGAACCCCGGGCTTATCATAAGAAGTTTCATTGTTGATGCATGAAAGGTCTTGGGCGAAGCACCTCCGTTTCAATTTAAAATTAAAAAAAAAAAATATGTGCTAAATTGATAAATCTAGCTTTTCAGAGCCTTAGATTATCAGATCTGCGAGCGGAGTTGGACTCGCACTCGCCACATCTAGTAAATCTGCTACTCCTATTGCATAGATCTGTTATTTTTTTTAATTTTTTCTGGCTTACGGTTTCATCCATATTTGTATATCTGGGGCCTGGGTGTTTGTGTTTTTAGGCATAGCTTGCAAATTTGAAGGTGAAGTTTGATTTTGAAGCCAGATCTAGGCCCTGGAGGGTAAGATATGGCCTCGAAAACATTTTGCAGGGATACTGTCCAGATTTGTTGCAGTCTAAGGTTTTAAATTTTGTTTTAAATCTGGAAAAACTGTAATAAGGGTTTCATATTTTTCTGAAAAAAAAAAGGAATTTTTCAGATTTGGAAAGAAACTTTCAAGCATAATTGTTTTTGGAAATTTCTGGATATATTTTGTTGCTGCCTGGGGTTTAGGCTTCGCATCTGGCTGAAGAAGTTTCAAGTATTTGTGGGAGAAAACGCTGTTGCAGATTCACTGCCCATCTGCACATCCAAAATCTGTCCATCCTCCTACAGTCCTCTCACTACCTGTCCGCAAACATACGCTGCCATCATAACCCTCTCCTAAACCTCGCGCAGCTTCCATCGCTCCTTTTCAAGCCTTCACACTGCCACCCTTTGCTACTACTACATAACCCTCAGCTTCCCTACGCGCATCTATACCTCATGCAGCTCCCACCACTACCCTTGTCCCCTCCGTAGACAAGCCTTTTCCTTGCTGCTCACTTCCTAAATCTACTATCCATCTTCCCTTCCACGCATATCCCATTAAACTTTCCGTTGCGACCTCCTTTTCTGTTCATATACACTCCCGCAGCTCCTCGTTCCTCCATGCAGCGATCTCCTCCACCTGCGTGCTGCCTATCCGCAACATTCATCGCTCTCCCATTAACAGTCCATCTCCTCCACGCAGCCATCACTATCCGCAGCAATCTCTCACGCAGTCCCTCCATTTTGCTGCCAACATATCCGCATCCCTCACGCAGCCTTCTCCAACCAAACCCACATTCCATCCCTCGGCCTTCACTCGAGTTTTCTCCCTTCCGCCAAACCTGCAAACCATACTTTTTCTTTTGTTTACGATGGTAGGATTAGATAAGGTCTCTTAGTTTTTTTTTTATGAATGTTCGATTTTCGATTTTTTTAGTTTTGACTTATTTTTATAGTTTTGATTTGTTTTGGATTCGATATTCATTTTATTTCCTTAAGTTAGGTTCAATTTTTGTTTTCGGGTTTGTGAATTCGGCTTTGTCATGAATCATTTAAAGTTTGTTTGTTAATCTAGAAACAATAAAAAGGGGAGTTCAACTTTGGTTTTGTTTTATTATTATTTTATTCCATTTTATTTTGATTTTTCTTTCTAAAAATTATAAAAATTAAAATCTTTAAAAAAAAGCTAAAAGGGACTTCACATTTTTTCACTTCAAGAAATCCTAAAGTATTAAATCGAAATAAGTTTCATATTTAAGGGTTTCTTAAATATTTTATGTGGCCTCTGGCCCATTAAAAATTTTAAAAAAGATTATTAAATCTTTTTCGATTTATTTCAGTCACATTTAGTCTTGCTTAACATATCGAGAAATTCACCTACGAAATAATTAAGTTGTCAATCTATAATTTCTTCTTGGTGTTTTTTGTGCTAAGGTAAGATCTAAAGGTAAATTTTTGTGGTATTTGTCATTTTTCTATAGTTAAATGTGCTTAAATGTTTATATTTGAAGATTAACTATTTGAAAGTGGTAAATTTCCTAGATTTGGGATTTCAAGTATAATTATTTAAATTCTAGGATCTGAACTGGTTAGCTTTTAAATTCCGTCGTTGATTAAGGTATCTGTATCTCTTGAAATTTAATTGCTAAGGCATTGTGCATCTAGTGAAATTGATTGTCATTGCTTGAATCATTTAATGCTCATTACATGCTAGACATTTTGCAAATATTTTCAAGCGATTGTTAAAGATTTTTATTGTGGAATTACAAACAAATTTCATATCTCTGTTTCCTAAGCAGAAGTTGATAATCAATTACTTGGATCATTGACTCCATAAGGCACTGGTATTAATCATTTAAAATTTAATCAAATTCTAAATCTTGCTAAGCCTTAATCAAGTATTTGATTGCCTCGCTATGTCTCCCGAGCCGGTTGATTCCCAGTTGGTTCTCCTTCATCCCATTTATCCATAGGGTCTACCCCCCTTAGCTTGTTGTAGGGAGACAGCTTAAATGGAGAGATCGGGGATCAGGGTGACAGCCCCCGATCTGAGCGTTGTCGCGGTGCCTAGACAATCTGTGCGACAACATTTTTTGGTGCCGTTGCCAAGGATAGAGATTTTTCTGTCCTTGGCTTCTTCGACATTCATTTCATTCCTTTCCTCTCATCCTTTCGTCTCTTACCAAGATAAGTTCCTTGCCTTTGGCTCCTTGCTTTCAGGTTATTCTGAGTTAGACTTTTTGTCCGAGTGGCGACTCCACTTCATCTATCTTCTGCGAGAGTGTATACTAGAAGACATCCAAGCATTTTGGTTAATCTTGCTCCTGATCCTGAAAGGGCTCTCAGAGTACGATTACACAAACTCTCTTCTCGTACCCTTCTTGTTAATCTCGGACAAGAAGCCCTCTCTGATATCCGTTTGCTTTTTACTAACCCGGTCGAACACGACATCATGGACATATTCGCCCCTTGTGACTTTACTAACATTCAAGGTTATCCTAATGATATTCCAAAACATGGAATGGATAAGATACCTATCTTTCAGGGCAATAATGCAATTAGTGCTAACTCTCATTTAAAATCTTTTAGTTCATGGCTGGGTAAGTATGCAAGGGCTGTTGATTTTAATCATGAAGATGTAAAGATGACCCTTTTTGTTCTTACCTTGGAGGGGGATGCTTTAGATTGGTTTACGGAAAAGCCTCAAAATTCATTTGATTCTTTGCAATTGATTGTTAATGCCTTTAAGGAAAAGTATGGGGATAAGAGAGAAGGAAGGCATCTCGTAAAAGCTATCAGTATCATTAAAAAGAGAGAAAATGAGACCGCAGAAGAATTTAACAAGAGGTTCAATGATATCATTAAGGAATTACCTCAAGATTATAAACCTACTGATAAATCTCTTTGGGACTTTTATATTGATGCCTTCAGCCCTAAACCTTCTTATGAGTTAAGCCGTGCTTAACTTCCTGATTATAGGGATTGTCAAGCTTTAGCAGTAGAGCTTGAAAAAGATAAGGCAGCATCTGGGAAGTCTGAAATCCCAGGTTTTGATAGGGCTTCAACGAAATTGAAAAAACCTAAAGGAAAAGAGGTTCAAGAACCTGATAACGATCTTGTTCAAAAATCACTGCAAAAAATTGAAAGCATGGAGATTAACCAAGCGAAATTAACCTCTAACCATGCTAAGGAAATAACTACTTTGCAGAATAGGTTGGTCCAAATGGAAAGAGCTCAAACACAAAATTTCCAGCCTAGAAATAATAATAATAATCGAAATAATAATTGGCAAAAGAAAGGTCAATCTAGTGAGCAGAGACCACCTAATCCGCTTGAACATACTAATTTGGTCGATGATGCTCTGCCTTATTGTCGGGCTTGTGATGCTCTTCATGAGGAGGCTACTTGCCCCATAGTTAGAAGGATTTTGGATAATGGAATGTTTGGGGCAGGTAATCAAATAAATTGTGTGGGTAAAGAGTTTCCTTTGTCTATGAAAGACTAGATGGAAGTTAAGGAAAACAATCGAGATGTTATGCCTTCCACATCAGCTTTTAGTATAAATAATTTTGAGAATGAAGATGATATGATGGTTAAATTATATGGTGAGAAGCCTTCTCCAGAGCGAATCATGGAAATTGCTAAAGATAAGGGTTTAACTTATCAAAGAAGGGATAAAGATCAAACTGGGAATCAAATTCCCCCTCAAATTTTTAACCCTGGTTCAAACTCTGGATTAGATGTCGATCTGGGAAGTTGGTTTAATAATGCAAAAATTTGGGTTCTTGTCTCCGAGATTGCGAAGATTCCTTCCCAAAGGGCTAAGTTACTAAAAGCTATTGAAGCTCCTCAAGTGAATGTTTCTCAACAAAAGGCTCCTGAAGTTGATTATCAGGATGCTCCTATATATTTGCAAAGTTTAGATTCAGATAACAAGGATCATCAGCGATTCTTTATTACTTTGATGGTTAATGGGTATAAATTAAATAATTGCATGCTAGATTCTGGTGTGTCGACTTGTGTCATGACCAAGAGGGTCATGGAACAACTTAATTTAAGAGTTTCTAGACCTTACTACAATATATGTGCCATGGATTCTAAGAAGATTGAAGTTCGCGGTTTAATCAAGGATTTACAAATTCATTTATCAGTTTACCCTGACATTATGATTGTTATGGACATTGTCGTTGTTGATGTGCCTGATGCTTGGGGTATGCTTTTATCAAGAAAATGGGCCTCTGACCTAGGAGGGAGTATTCAAATGAATTGGTCATATGCTATGATTCCTTCTCCTAGAGGTGATGGTTTCATGAGACTTAATAGAGAACCTGAGAAAAGATTCCATGTTGAAGATCCTAAGAGACCTCATAATGAGATAATTAAAGAACAATTTGACATGGGGAATTATTTTATCTTGTCTAACTCCATAATTCTTCCCGATGATAAGGTTGATAAAAAGATTGGGGATCTCAAGGATAAATTTTGGTACATGTATTTTGATGGTGCATCGTCTAGGCATGGTAAAGGTGCAGGAATAATATTAAAATATCCCCTTGGTCATATTTTCAAATTTGACTATCGGCTGGATTTTGAAGCAACCAACAACATTGTTGAATATGAAGCTTTGTTGTTGGGTCTTGAGTTGGCAAAGGCTTTAAGAGTTAAGTTTCTTAACATCAAGTGGGATTCTGACTTAATTATCATGCAAATTAAAAATAAATTTACATGCAAAAATCAAAGGTTAAAGAATTATAGAAATGTTGTATGGGATACTATGGAATACTTTGATGCCCTTGACTTTAAGGCTATCCCAAGAAAGCAGAATAGTTCGGCAGATGAGCTTGTTGTAGCTACTTCTACTTTGTTGTTATCCGATGGGCTGATTAAGGATAAGATAAAAATGGAAGTTATATTTAGGCCTTCTGTTCCAGATAACTCGAAGCATTGGCAAGTTTTTGATGACAAGAAACAAGTGATTCGTTTTCTTGATAATTTGGATGAGTTTGAAAATTTTCGGATAGATTCTGAGGATGGATCTGATGATCATGAAGATACCATAAATCCTACTCCTAGGAATGTGGTTTCTTTAGAACAACACTTTGATCGACATGATGCCACAAAAATGAAAGAGGAAAATAAAATGGATCCAGGCGAATACATCGAGGTAAACATTGGTACTTATAGGGATCCAAATATTATCAAAATCGGTAAGGGTACTAACATTGAAAAAAGAAAAAAGTTAACCAATTTACTTCGTGAATATCGGGATGTTTTAGCATTTTCTTATGATGAATTAAAAGCAATGTTTTGAAACTCCGACTCCGACTCCGACTCGGCCGAGGGTCGACTCCGACTCCGACTCCAACTCGGTATCAACTCGGACGGCTCGATTTCAATGACTCGATCATTGTAAAAGATACATTAAATATTTATTTTTTATAAAAACACATAATTTTAAAGATTTTCATTCATGTTTCCAAACACACAACATTAGAATATAGATAGAAGACAACATATGATCAAAGTAGGCTCATGAATATATCCATTATATCAAAATGGCACCCAATGCATTGTCCAATACATACACGATGATGATATAGAGATCAAAACAAAAACACATAACCAAGGAGGCTATAAATGGCCTCTACAACAAAAGTCTGTGACCAGTACTACTGGCTACTGCTAGAGTTGCCAACATCATCTGGCTCAGTGTTACTTGGAAGTTGGGAGCAGGAGCGAAAGTGGGGAGCGAGAGCGAAAATGGGAGCGGGAGCGACATTTTCAGAAGCTCCTGGTTTGGGAGCGAATCCCAGAGGAGTTCGACAACCAATGTGTTAAATTGGCAACTAGGGCCAAACTCCATGTGGGTCAGCTTATTTATGGCAGCTGATATTTTTGTTGGATCCCTCTCGTCGAGAGGTGTAGGATTGATCCAAAGATCATCCGATTCCGATAAGTATTTATGGAGATATGAATTTATTTTGTTTATGTAATTATTATCAAGCCGACCAGCTCTTACGTAGGCTCTAGAAGCCCAACCGACGTGTCTATTCAACCTCTACGTTTTTAGTATAAATAAGAGAGGATTTGGAGTCATTATAGCACACATTCTTCATGTGATCTCCTCTCCACGTCTTGGGTTTTTGGAGAAGGAGAAACACTAATGAAGGATGCCCTTAGATGATGCCCTAATCCAACGCAGTAATGGAGACACTTAGCCGCAGGTCATGGAAGACATTTACACGCTATAAAAGAAGACTCATATCCACAGCAATTGGTGGAGACTTTATACGCTGGTAGGAGAGGCCTAATACACTGGATGCACAGGTCGTGGAAATAATATATTAAAGCGTGGCAAAGACATATTACAGCGTGGAAATGATATATTACAGTATGGCAATGATATATTACAGCGTGGCAACATATATACACGCAGGTGACAACATATACGTTGATCATGGAAGATGTAGCCGCAGTAACATCAAGACTTTATACGCTGGTCATTGAGACAGCATACGCAGCAATATATATATATGCACAGGTCATGAAGCAATATATGCATGAACAGCTGGGAGTCCTTATGAAATTAATAGATGGAGACCTTACGCAGAAGATATATACGCACAGCATACGCAGCAATATATATATATATATATATATATATATATATATATGCACAGGTCATGAAGATACATATACGCAGCAAATGAAGGAGATCTTATATGCTGTACAACGCAGTCAATGAATGGTAACACACAAACCGGTCTGATCTGCTATTCTTGAATGAATTAAGGCAGCAGCAAGGTCACTTTGGTTATCAGTCCCAGATGTCTCTGAGGTACAGTTGTAACCTAACCTAGGAGGTGTGATGAGGACGCTGTAAACAACAGTAATGAGGATTACGTTGGGTGTCATCTCAATAAGTTTCAGTGTTTCTCATACCTGTAAAAGGAGACATACAGTCTCAACAGTCATTACTATATTTAGATCTAGTATCAAGATAACAATGATCATGGGCAGCATGACAGATGAGATCATGGGCAGCATGAAGCATAATAATCATGGGCAGCATGATAGATGAGATCATGGGCAACATGATGCATGGGCAGCATGATGTATGAGATCATGGACAACATGATGTATGGGCAACATAGTGATCATGAGCTGCATGATGATGCATGATGCAGCATGATGGTGCTACACGGTAAGGTGCAGCAAATGGACGAAAGGCAGCACTACAATAGGTGAAGCCATCACCTTGGAGAATCAGTTGAAGCAGAATGTCTTCAACTGATGTCATCGTTATACGAAATGATCTATGCTAGATCTAGATAAGTCAAAGTGTTGACTTCTGTTGTAAATGTACTCTCTCTCTCTGCTGAACTTTGAAGATAAAAGAAGATTTGATCAAAGGGTTTCCCCACACATTGTGGGGTTTGTCCCTGGCTCGCGCCACATCTTGTGTCCTCTTGTCTTGGCTTGTCTTCTGCATTTTATATTTATGTTCTACCTGCAGTTTATCGTAATGCTGATGTGATTGCTAACTGTGAAAATTTAAATAAATTGCTCTAGCATAGAACATACCTAAACTTAACACAATGTCACTAACATCAAGGTACATAGAGGGATTGGTGCTCTTGATTAAATACGAGTTCCATACCCTAATACATGACAAAATTCAATGGAAACAATGCAATCCTCCAATCCTGAAATCCTGAAAAACTGATAAGTCTGCTGGATTTTGAATGAAATCTAAAATTCTACTTTCTCCATATGAAATCCAATGAGGCCGAAACCACTCTCAAACATCCTGAGTCATTTCATGGTAATGTTAAAAATTTAAGTAAAAGGATGAAAATGAAGATTAAGGAGAATGTCACTTTTACTTTAAGAATTTAACATTACCATGAAATTTGAATAGCATATCAATAGTAGAGAGCATTTCAGTGTGTTAAATAGGGTTTGGGAGGGGGAAATGGACCCCAAATAACATTTAACTAATTCATAAAACACATTGGAGTTCAAACCAATCAACAAACACTTCAAAATTTCATTAAAAAAATGTCAAATCGCTGTTTTGATGGGGTTACAGGCCACTAGTTATGACTCGACCGAGTCAATACAGAAATGGCCGAGTTGGCCGAGTCATGGCTGACTCGGCCAGTCGAACCGTTCCAAGGGCCGGGTCACAACAGAGGGTAATGGCTCGGATCAACCCGGCCGTTTTGGTATCGAAACGACCGTTTCTTAAAACAATGATTAAAAGGTTATAGGGAAGATGTCATGGAGCACACTATCCCTTTGAAAGATGAAAATGCTAAACCCTTTCATCAAAAGCTTACGCAGATAAATCCTAAGTTAGCCCCTTTGGTTCAAAAGGAGTTTTCAAAGATGCTTGCAGAAGGGATTATTGCTCAAACAAGGCATTCAACATGGTGTTCCAACCTGGTGATTGTTAGGAAAAAGAATGGTACAATAAGACATTGTGTCGATTTTCGAAACCTTAATCTAGCATGTAAGAAAGATAATTACACGTTGTCAAACATGGAGACTATGTTGCAAAGAGTAACTGGTTCTTGGAATGATGTCATTGCTAGATGCTTTTTCTGGATATAATCAAGTATGGGTTAAGAAGGAGGATCGTCACAAAACTACATTCACCACACCATGGGGTACTTTCGAATATATTAAAATGCCGTTTGGGTTAACCAATGCTGGGGCTACATTTCAGAGGGCTATGGATTATGCCTTCAAAGGTTTAATTGGGAAGTTTATTGAAATTTATCAGGATGATCTTACTGTTTTTTCTAAGGATGGTGTTGACCTCTACTGGTCAACTACCTATGCAGTGCATCCCGTTTTTCTTGACAGAAAGAAGCAGCACCTGATCAGCATGTTCGTGCCATCCTGCCATCATCAGCAGCTTGATCATTTTTGTTGTAAACCCAGTCTGCATGTATAAGTTGTAAATAATCTAAGCAGATCAGAGTCATGTATGTAAAGTTGCCTAGGTGGACCTAACTTTCTAATGATGATCTGCGTCCCGGGAGGTTTTTCGTCTCACCGATCTACGATCGGCAGAGTTTTCCTTCAAACCTGACCCCAAAGCCGGGATGGATTTCGTCATCAGAACTTTAGGAGAGTCTTATATGTTAATCTGCTAGATTATAGTTGTGTCGCAGAACTGGGTGTTCTATGAGGGTCTGTATTAAGTGGGTTCATCCCTTTGAGATGTATATTGTAAAAATCATGATGAAATGTGTCTTGAGGGTTGAAAATGTTGTAAATCCCCTCATGAGTCCTAAGTCCTAGGTCCTAGGTGATGATCCAAACGGCTTAGTTTGATGATCCATCTTAAAATAAATTAAAAAATAAAAAAAATGAATAAAAATAATAAAATTAAAAAATAAATAAAAAAAAATTAAAAAATAATAAAAAAAAAAATTAAAAAACATAAAGCAAAAACCCTAAGCAATAAAATAATAATATTTTTGTGAATGCATGCAAAAATAGCTTTTAAATAAAATCGACGGATGAGATTAAGGGGTGCCTTAACCCTCATCGACGGTCGAGATCGCTTCAACATGGATCACCCAAAACTAGCCGTTGGGATCATTTCCTTTATATAGGGTCTTAGGGGGTCATTTTAGGGTTTATCTGATCTGTGAGTCTGTACTGAAAAGCTCTCTTGTAATCTGATTTTCTGGTTAATAAAAAGACTTTGGGGTTCAAAACTGGCTGGTGTTACTCTCCGGAATTGCTGTGAGATGATTGTTTTTTCTGCATATTTCAGTTTTCAGCAGTTAATAATAGCTGGTTTTCAGAGTATTGTGAGTACAGGTATCTTGCTCATGTGCTAGGGTTTGAATGTTGTAGGGTTTCTGGAATAATGGCAGGTATCTCCATTATTCCTTGAAATCTAGCAGCATTTCTTGCCCTCTTTACTGATGTTTGCTTGAGGTGTGCAGGAGATCTTTAGGTAAAAGGTACAGGTGGGCGTTTGGGGAAGTTCTAGGCTGAACCAGCCGACTCCCACAGGCTTTTCTGTGCAGAGCCCAGCTGATTGTGCCCTGGGTTAATCTTTTAAATTTTATTGCGTGTTTTACATTGAGAGATTTTCTTTATGATTCACAGTGAAGTTCAAGAATTTCTGATATATTGAAAACAATTACTGCAATTATTTTTAAATCTGGCATTTCAGGGGCCAAATCTGTACATCAAATTAGCTGGTCTAGGGTTTCATATTTTGTTTTATGCAGTCTTCATTTAGGGTTTAGGGTTTGTAATTTATCTTCTGGCATTCTTCATTAGGGTTTTGCAGTTTTGATTTTATGAATACATTATTTTTGGACGATCTGCTCGATTTCAGGTTCAGGTTGCAGGATTGTTGAAGTTTTCCAAAGCCCCTCACTCTATTTTATCAGCAAATGCAGTTCTCTCACGCTCGAGTTTTCGCTGCCATCATCAGGAAGTTTCGGGATATGCATTTCTTTACAGGCCAGATGATTGACAAATGCCAAAACACCACCGCCTGGTGAATGAAACTATCAATACGCTGTCGGGTGTCCAAATTCGCTGAGCCTGCGGATTTAAGAAACATGCGTTTTCAGATATTTTTTTTTACGCAATACGCTTCAGATCATAAATTTTCGTTTAGCATTATTGATTTGGACTGTATTTGCAAGTTCTGTTCGCCTGTCTGATTTCGTAGCCGTAAGGGTTGTCGGCTGGATAAAATCCAAGAATAAGGCATCGAAATTTGGTCTTATTCAGTCCTGGTCTTTTCCACGTCTCAGCATTTACAAGCCGGTGACGAACAACAGTCTTCAGCATCTGCGTATTCCCTTGATCTCATCAGTACATTGATTTGAAGGCCAGGAAACGTTTTCTGCATGATCCCGCTCAGCTTCAACGATTCACAGCTCAAGATTTTGCCTGCCGTATCATTCAGCACCGGATCCAGACGCAAGGTAAATCTGCTATCGACTCCGATCCTGCTTCTCTCGGCCCATCAAAACGCTATCCATTATCTACGCGCAGGTTCTTCACGCCTCTCTTTTGGTTTTACGCACAGGTAACTCGTTTTTTATTTATATCACATGCTATGGTTACGATTCTTTTAGGTTTTCAACGTTTAAGCGTATAGGTTAGCATAGTTTATGTTTTGATTTAGATACGTATTTAAGATTTAGGTTTAGAAATAGTTATCGTATGTTAATTCTATTTGATTTTAATTTAGTTTCGTTTCATTAGTTTTTGATTTTAAAATTTTGTTTTGTATTTTAATTAATGTTTAGTGTAGTTCCTTTTTTATTTCACGTTTTAGATTTTAGATTTTTAAAGTTAGTCTATAATGCTGTTTGTTTTAGATTTAATATTTTATAAAAAATGAAAAAATTCGATTTGCTGTTCTAGGCTTAGGTTCTATTTTAATAGTTACTTTATTTTTTTCAGTTTTAATCTTTTTAGGATTTTTAAAATTTGTAAATAAAAAAAAAAAAAAAAAGATTTTTAGATTTTAGTTTCATTTTTTAAAATTAGATTAGTTTTAAATTTTAATTTTTATTTTTTTTAGATTTATTTTTAATTTCCATAACATTGAAAAATAAAAATTGAAAAAAGATTTAAAAATTTTTTGAAAAAAAAAAAATTTGGAAAATTATTTTTTGCCAGATTCAGTGGTTTTCATGTTATATCTTTCATGCTGAATTTTAAAGCCAAGATGCGAAATTGATATCTGGTTGATGGTTTATGATGCTCGTGGGGATTTAAAGCATTCATCTTTTCAAATTTTCAGCTGCTGGATATCGTTTTTTGTCATTCTAAGAGCATCATGATTTAGCTGATGATAGATGGTTGCTGTTCATGGTCCATGTTTCTTTATCATTTAAAAAGTAATCATTTAAACATTGACTCCACAAGGCACTGGTCCGCTAAATTAACCAAATCCATCGAGCCCTTTTTTATATCGTATCTCGTGTTTCCCAACCAACTGGTCGACAGTTGGCCTCATCATCTCACAGGGACTACCCCCTTAGCCGCGGGAAACAGGCTTAAACGGAGGGATCGGGGATCAGAGTGACAGCCCCCGGTCTGAGCGTTGTCGTGTCATTCTGCGCGACAACATTTTTTGGCGCCGCTGCCGGGGACAGAGTTTTTCTGTTCCTGGAGTTTCATCGACATTCATCTTCTCATCTTCTCATCTCTCTTTTGAGCTGGCAGATTCAATATTTTGGCATCTTTTCATCACATACCAGCAGCATCTCTTCGGTGTGTTTCTTGTTTGGGTGGCGACTCCATTTTTTATTTTTTCCCAGACAAGAAGCCTCCCGCATATCTGTTTGTTGGTTACTTCTTGGATCTTAGAATCAGTTTTATTGTTCAAGTGGCGACTCCACTTCTTTCATCTTTTGATTTTCTTGAGCAAAGAGCTAGTTCTATCATCCATCTGATCCCTTATTGTTCATCATGGATTATTCATTTAAACCATGTCATTTTACTGATAATCTCCATGATCTTCCGAAAGAGGCCATTGGTAAATTACTTAAGTTCTCGGGTGATGATTCAGTCGTTGTTAAAAGGCATTTAAACATGTTTACTTGTGTAATGATCTTATACTGTAGATTTCCTCAATATAATAATGAAGATTTCAAGATGCGTCTATTTGTCCGTTCTTTAGAGGGTGATGCCTTGAATTGGTTTAATAACTTTCCTAATGATTTTTTCACTTCTTTACAAGACATTCTCAATGCTTTTAAAGATAGATATGATAGTCCAAACAGCTTGCCTTCTACTTCTAAAATTGTTGAACAGAAAGAAAGTAATTCAGCTGTTGAAGAAAGATTTCAAGGTCAGAATGTGTCATCCACCGGAAATATTGCAGATCATCATAGTGAAAAATTAGGGATAAATGACAATGAAAAGGAGGAGCAAAAGCAAATAATACAAGATTTAAAGATGCTGGTGAAAAATCTGGAAAGCAACCAAACTAATCTTATCAATGATGTTAAAACTTTACGCACCCATCTGGAAAAACGTAATAAGGAGATTGAGGACACGCAAAATCAGCATGCTAAGGCAATTGAGGCCATGAAAATTAAATATGAAACAGAAATTAGAAGCATGCAAAGCAAGATGTCAGTCCTAGAGGAGAATATGGTGACCATGAAAGCTGATCATGATAGGGAAATTGACTCTATGACATTCAATCATAACAATCAGTTGGCTGACATGCAAACGAAGCATAAAGAAGAAATAAATTTCATGCAACATTGCTTGATGGACATAGAGGAAAAGAATGATAAGGTAATAAAACACATGCAAGAACACCATGCCATGCAAATCAGCGCTATAAGGGATGAATGCTCTAGTCAGATGGATGCCATTAGAATACAAGTTCAAAAGATTCAACAATGGTCAGATGATAAGAGAAACCAGGAGCCTTCTCATTTGCCGCAACAAGTTCCATCTTACTATGAGGAGGTCATTAGGTGGATAATTGAAGGTGATCCAGATAAGCTTAAAAACGATAAAAATCAGATGCAAGACACAAAAGGACTTAGCATGCATATCTTACACACTTCATCTGATAGTTTCGAAATAGAAAGTCCCAGATTATTAGTAATTCATCCTGCCAGAAAGAAGAAGCGCAAGAGGAAGAAGATTAGACGAAGATTTGATGCATCAGACGGCCGTGAGCAGCTTGATTTTCGGATAGGAAAGAGTCCTACCATATGCAAAATTGGACATGGCACATCCGACAAGCAGCCGACAGATTTGCCTGAAAGCAGGCAAATGCTCAGTATGCACTATATTGAACACATCTGATGCCGTGAGGCATTTTTTGTATTGTATTTCTAACTCTACTCCTTGTCTTTTCAGCATTTCATTTCTGTTTTAGGATTAGATTTACTTTTCATGTTATTAGATAGTTAATAAATGAAGAGCTTTTATCTTTCCTGTGCTTAATGTATATGCTGATTTTTTGGGATGGACGCTACTTATTTTTGTGTTGTATGGATGCAGATTCTGGATTCTCACATTCCTGCAAGCAGCAACGTGTCCCCAAGTAGAGCCAGATGTTGACCTCTACTGGTCAACTACCCATGCAGTGCATCCCGTTTTTCTTGACAGAAAGAAGCAGCACCTGATCAGCATGTCCGTGCCATCCTGCCATCATCAGCAGCTTGATCATTTTTGTTGTAAACCCAGTCTGCATGTATAAGTTGTAAATAATCTAAGCAGATCAGAGTCATGTATGTAAAGTTGCCTAGGTGGACCTAACTTTCTAATGATGATCTGCGTCCCGGGAGGTTTTTCGTCTCACCGATCTACGATCGGCAGAGTTTTCCTTCAAACCTGACCCCAAAGCCGGGATGGATTTCGTCATCAGAACTTTAGGAGAGTCTTATATGTTAATCTGCTAGATTATAGTTGTGTCGCAGAACTGGGTGTTCTATGAGGGTCTGTATTAAGTGGGTTCATCCCTTTGAGATGTAAATTGTAAAAATCATGATGAAATGTGTCTTGAGGGTTGAAAATGTTGTAAATCCCCTCATGAGTCCTAAGTCCTAGGTCCTAGGTGATGATCCAAACGGCTTAGTTTGATGATCCATCTTAAAATAAATTAAAAAATTAAAAAAATTAAAAAATAAAAAAAAATTAAAAAACATAAAGCAAAAACCCTAAGCAATAAAATAATAATATTTTTGTGAATGCATGCAAAAATAGCTTTTAAATAAAATCGACGGATGAGATTAAGGGGTGCCTTAACCCTCATCGGCGGTCGAGATCGCTTCAACATGGATCACCCAAAACTAGCCGTTGGGATCATTTCCTTTATATAGGGTCTTAGGGGGTCATTTTAGGGTTTATCTGATCTGTGAGTCTGTACTGAAAAGCTCTCTTGTAATCTGATTTTCTGGTTAATAAAAAGACTTTGGGGTTCAAAACTGGTTGGTGTTACTCTCCGGAATTGCTGTGAGATGATTGTTTTTTCTGCATATTTCAGTTTTCAGCGGTTAATAATAGTTGGTTTTCAGAGTATTGTGAGTACAGGTATCTTGCTCATGTGCTAGGGTTTGAATGTTGTAGGGTTTCTGGAATAATGGCAGGTATCTCCATTATTCCTTGAAATCTAGCAGCATTTCTTGCCCTCTTTACTGATGTTTGCTTGAGGTGTGCAGGAGATTTTTAGGTAAAAGGTACAGGTGGGCGTTTGGGGAAGTTCTAGGCTGAACCAGCCGACTCCCACAGGCTTTTCTGTGCAGAGCCCAGCTGATTGTGCCCTGGGTTAATCTTTTAAATTTTATTGCGTGTTTTACATTGAGAGATTTTCTTTATGATTCACAGTGAAGTTCAAGAATTTCTGATATATTGAAAACAATTACTGCAATTATTTTTAAATCTGGCATTTCAGGGGCCAAATCTGTACATCAAATTCGCTGGTCTAGGGTTTCATATTTTGTTTTATGCAGTCTTCATTTAGGGTTTAGGGTTTGTAATTTATCTTCTGGCATTCTTCATTAGGGTTTTGCAGTTTTGGTTTTATGAATACATTATTTTTGGACGATCTGCTCGATTTCAGGTTCAGGTTGCAGGATTGTTGAAGTTTTCCAAAGCCCCTCACTCTATTTTATCAGCAAATGCAGTTCTCTCACGCTCGAGTTTTCGCTGCCATCATCAGGAAGTTTCGGGATATGCATTTCTTTACAGGCCAGATGATTGACAAATGCCAAAACACCACCGCCTGGTGAATGAAACTATCAATACGCTGTTGGGTGTCCAAATTCGCTGAGCCTGCGGATTTAAGAAACATGCGTTTTCAGATATTTTCTTTTACGCAATACGCTTCAGATCATAAATTTTCGTTTAGCATTATTGATTTGGACTGTATTTGCAAGTTCTGTTCGCCTGTCTGATTTCGTAGCCGTAAGGGTTGTCGGCTGGATAAAATCCAAGAATAAGGCATCGAAATTCGGTCTTATTCAGTCCTGGTCTTTTCCACGTCTCAGCATTTACAAGCCGGTGACGAGCAACAGTCTTCAGCATCTGCGTATTCCCTTGATCTCATCAGTACATTGATTTGAAGGCCAGGAAACGTTTTCTGCATGATCCCGCTCAGCTTCAACGATTCACAGCTCAAGATTTTGCCTGCCGTATCATTCAACACCGGATCCAGACGCAAGGTAAATCTGCTATCGACTCCGATCCTGCTTCTCTCGGCCCATCAAAACGCTATCCATTATCTACACGCAGGTATCTTCACGCCTCTTTTTGGTTTTACGCACAGGTAACTCGTTTTTGATTTATATCACATGCTATGATTACGATTCTTTTAGGTTTTCAACGTTTAAGCGTATAGGTTAGCATAGTTTATGTTTTGATTTAGATACGTATTTAAGATTTAGGTTTAGAAATAGTTAACGTATGTTAATTCTATTTGATTTTAATTTAGTTTCGTTTCATTAGTTTTTGATTTTAAAATTTTGTTTTTGTATTTTAATTAATGTTTAGTGTAGTTCCTTTTTTATTTCACGTTTTAGATTTTAGATTTTTAAAGTTAGTCTATAATGTTGTTTGTTTTAGATTTAATATTTTATAAAAAATGAAAAAATTCGATTTGTTGTTCTAGGCTTAGGTTCTATTTTAATAGTTACTTTATTTTTTTTAGTTTTAATCTTTTTAGGATTTTTAAAATTTGTAAAAAAAAAAAAAAAAAAAAAAAATAATAATTAGATTTTAGTTTCATTTTTTAAAATTAGATTAGTTTTAAAATTTTAATTTTTTTTTTTTTTTAGATTTATTTTTAATTTCCATAACATTGAAAAATAAAAATTGAAAAAAGATTTAAAAATTTTTTGAAAAAAAAAAAAATATTTTGGAAAATTATTTTTTGCCAGATTCAGTGGTTTTCATGTTATATCTTTCATGCTGAATTTTTAACCGAGATGCGAAATTGATATCTGGTTGATGGTTTATGATGCTCGTGGGGATTTAAAGCATTCATCTTTTCAAATTTTCAGCTGCTGGATATCGTTTTTTGTCATTCTAAGAGCATCATGATTTAGCTGATGATAGATGGTTGCTGTTCATGGTCCATGTTTCTTTATCATTTAAAAAGTAATCATTTAAACATTGACTCCACAAGGCACTGGTCCGCTAAATTAACCAAATCCATCGAGCCCTTTTTTATATCGTATCTCGTGTTTCCCAACCAACTGGTCGACAGTTGGCCTCATCATCTCACAGGGACTACCCCCCTTAGCCGCGGGAAACAGGCTTAAACGGAGGGATCGGAGATCAGAGTGACAGCCCCCGGTCTGAGCGTTGTCGTGTCATTCTGCGCGACAACAGATGGTATTAGTCATATAAGTCATCTTAGGCAAGTTTTTGATAAATGTAGAGAGTACGGGATTTCTTTAAATCCGGCTAACTCTGTTTTTGGAGTAACTGAAGGGAAATTACTTGGTCACATCATTTCTAAAGATGGAATCAAGATTGATCCTGAAAGAGTTGAGGCAATCCAAAAGATTCCTCTTCCCCATAATCTTAAGTCCCTTCAGTCTTTTCTTGGAAAAACAAATTTTCTTAGAAGATTTATTCCAAATTACGCGGAAGTAGCTAAGCCTATTCAAAGTCTTCTGAAAAAAGATGTAAAATTTGTTTGGCAAGAAGATGGCAAAAAGGTTTTTCAGGAAATCAAAGGTGTTATTGCAAAAGCCCCTATTTTAGTTAGTCCTGACTACTCTAAGGATTTCATGATTTTCTCTTTCGCTTCTGAAGATATCATTGCTAGTGTCTTATTGCAGAAACATAGGGATGGTCACGAGCAGCCTATTGCTTTCATGAGTAGTGTTTCAAAATTTTGAATTAAAATACAATACCATGGAAAAGCAAGCCTATGCCTTAGTCAAATCTCTTAAGCATTTCAAGACTTATGTGGGTTATTCCAAAATCATTGCTTTTGTCCCACATTCTGCGGTTAAAGATATATTGACTCAAACTAATTGCTTAGGGACTCGTGCTAGGTGGGTTACTAAAATACAAGAATATGATTTAGAGATTAGACCCACCAAGTTAGTCAAAGGCCAAGGCTTGGCTCAAATGATGACCGAAGGTAATGAAAAAGCTCTTGGTTTGATTTGTCTTAACGATCTATCTTCACCTGAGTTGCAAAGATTAGGAGAGCATGAGTGGTACAAGGACATTATTTATTACTTGGTAAATCTTACATGTCCTAACCATTTAGTCGCTCATAAGAGAAGGGCTCTTAGATTAAAAGCCACTAAGTATTGCCTCATGAAGGATGGCCTTGGATGAAAAAATCCTGAGGGCATAGTACTTAGGTGTGTTGATGAAATTGATTCCAAGAAGTTAGTTTCTGAGTCTCATTCAGGGTTTTGTGGTGGTCATTATGCTGCTAGAACTACTGCCCACAAAATTTTGAGAGTTGGTTATTATTGCCCTTCGATTTTTTCTGGTATGCATAAGTTTGTTAGAAGTTGTCAAGCCTGCCAACTGTTCACTGGGAAATAGAAGCTTGCTGCCCTGCCCTTACAACCTGTCGTTGTGGAGGCACCTTTTCATCATTGGGGTCTGGACTTCATCGAGAAGTTTCATGAAAATTTAGCAATGGCTACTCATGGATTTTGACTGCTACTGATTATTTCACTAAATGGGTTGAAGGTATCCCCGCTAAGAATGCCACTGAAAAGGTCATTATGGATTTCATTGAGAATAATATCATTACTAGATTTGGTGTCCCTGCTAAGATCACTACTATTAATGCCAAGGCTTTTAGTTCTTCAGAATTTTCATCTTTTTGTTTCAAGTATGGCATTGTTTTATCTCATTTATCAAATTACTATCCTCAGGGTAATGGCCTTGCTGAATCAAGTAATAAAAATCTCATAGCCATTATCAAAAAGATAGTAGGGGATAATAAAAGATCTTGGGATAGCAAAATCAAATATGCTTTATGGGCAGATAGGATTATTAAAAAGAAGCTACTGGTAAAAGTCCATTTGAATTAGTTTATGGCTTGGATGTAACCTTACCTGTGCACTTGAAATTGCCAACTTATCAACTCCAACATTTTTCCACTAATAAAGATGTTGTTCAAAATAGAATTGATCAAATTGTGGAGTTGGATGAAACTCGTAGGACAGCGTTTGATAATATATGTAAAAGTCAATCTAACATTAAGAAAAGCTTTGATAAATCATCTTGATCTAGATCTTTGCAGGTTGGAGATATGGTTCTCCTTTGGGATCGCAAAAATGAAAAACAGAGAAAACATAAGAAGTTTGACAGTTTGTGGCTCAGACCATACATTATCTGAGACATCGCTGGGCCAAATTCATTCCACTTGAGCAGATTGGATGGTGAACCACTTGACTTACCTGCGAATGGCCAAATGCTCAAGCTATTTTTCAAAGATAGCATCTGATGCCATGGGGCACCCTCTATTCTGGATTCTCACATTCCTACAGTGCAGCAACATGTCCCCAAGTAGAGCCAGATGTTGACCACTACATGTCAACGACCCATAGCAGTGCACCCCCTTTTTTTCACAAAATAGATAGCGCCTGATCAATGTGTCCGTGTCGTCCAACTATCATCATCAGCCTAATTATCATGTTATAATGTAAACCTATTCTACATATATGTGATGTAAATAATCTCAGCAAATCTGTGTCATGTCTGTAATTGCCTAGGTAAACTATTTTTTTGGTAATGATCTACATTTCGGGAGGTTTTTTGTCTCACTGATCCATTTTCGGATGGTCGGCAGAGTTTTCCTTCAGCGTTACTCCAAAGCCGGAATGAATTTTGTCACCAGGATCTTAGGTGAGTCCTAGTGTTATAGATCGAGTCTGTATAAAAGTGATCTGGTAATAATCCTAACTATTTGGTTAGGTTATTTTATTACAAGTTGCTTAGTCTGCTGGATTATATTTGTGTCGCTTCTATGAAGGTCTTTTTCAAATGGGTTTTCCCCCTTGAGATGTAAAAAATGTAAAAAAAATCATGATGTAAAGTGTCTTGAGGGTTAGAAAAATAATCTATCCCCTCATAGGTCCTAGGTCCTAGGTAAATTTAAATTTTCCAAAGTTAAAATTCGTGGATCCTTTAAAAAATTAAATCTTAACAGGTCCAGGGACTAAGGTTAATTGATTATTTTGCTAAATTTTATGCCTTGGGTCCCTGGGGTTAAGTCAAAGTCAAAATTTTGAAGAAATAAATGCAAAATTTTAATTTTTGAATTTATTAAAATGCATTTAATTGAAAAATTCGAAATTTCCTCAATATTTAAAATTTCAACGGATGAGATTAAAAGAAATTTTGATCCTCATCAACGGTCGAGATCACTTTGACAAGGATCACTCGAACTAGCCATTGGGAGATTTATCTTTAAATAGGAGGTCAGTTGTCAGTTGAGATCATTCGATCTTTGAGTCGTGTGCTAAGTGAAAGCTCTCTTGTAATCTTTTTTCATGAGCAATAAAGAAAGACTTTGGGGTTAATTTCTGTTGGTGTTACTCTTTGTGGAAATGCTGTAAGATGTGTTATTTTCATGCATAGATTTCCTTTCAGCCATTGATGATAGCTTTATGAAGAGTGATTTAAGCACAAGTATCTTGCTTGATCACTGGGGTTTGAATGGTAATTCAAGTTCTGAATATAATGGCAGATATCTCTATTAAATCTGAATTTTATTATCGTTTTCTCGCTCTACGTTAATGGTTGAATTGAGTTGTGCAGGGAATTTTGATTTTTAGATCATCGGGCGTTCGGGGAAGTTTTCAGTTGGACCAGCCAACTCCCGATTAGTATTTTCTGAAGAGCCCAGTTTGATTGAATCCTAAGCTTATCATAAGAAGTTTCATTGTTGATGCATGAAGGGTCTTGGGCGAAGCACCTCCATTTCAATTTAAAATTTAAAAAAAAATTGTGCTAAATTGATAAATCTGGCTTTTCAGAGCCTCAGATTATCAGATCTGGGAGCGGAGTTGGACTCACACTCGCCAGATCTGGTAGATCTGCTACTCCTGTGCATAGATCTGTAATTTTTTTTATTTTTCTGACTTAGGGTTTTTGGGGTTTCATCCATATTTGTATATCTGGGTCCTGGGTGTTTGTGTTTTTAGGTATAGCTTGCAGATTTGAAGGTGAAGTTTGATTTTGAAGCCACATCTAGGCCCCGGAGGGTAAGATCTAGCCTTGAAACCATTTTGCAGGGATACTGTCCATATTTGTTGCAGTCTAAGGGTTTAAATTTTTTTTTTAAATCTGGAAAAATTGTAATAAGGGTTTCATATTTTTCTAAAAGAAAAGGAATTCTTCAAATCTGGAAAGAAAATTTCAAGCATAATTGTTTTTGGAAAATTTTGGATATTTTTTGTTGTTGCCCGGGGTTTAGGTTTCACATCTAGCTGAAGAAGTTTCAAGTATTTGTGGGAGAAAACATTGCTGCAGATCCACTGCCCATCTGCACATCCAAAATCCGTCCATCCTCCTGCAGTCCTCTCACTGCCTGTCCGCAAACATACGCTGTCGTCATAACCCTCTCCTAAACTTCGCGCAGCTTCCATCGCTCCTTTTCAAGCCTTCACGTTGTCACCTTTTGCTACTACTGCATAACCCTCAGCTTCCCTCCACGCATCTATACCTCATCCCTCTCACGCAGCTCCCACCGCTGCCTTTGTCCCCTCCGTAGACGAGCCTTTTCCTTGCTGCTCACTTCCTAAATCTACTATCCATCTTCCCTTCCACGTATATCCCATTAAACTTTTCGTTGCGACCTCCTTTTCTGTTCATATACACTCCCACAGCTCCTCGTTCCTCCATGCTGCAATCTCCTCCACCTGCGTGTTGCCTGTCCACAACATTCATCGCTCTCCCGCTGGCAGTCCATCTCCTCCACGCAACCATCACTATCCGCAGCAATCTCTCATGCAGTCCCTCCATTCCGCTGCCTCCATATCCGCATCCCTCATGCAGCCTTCTCCAACCAAACCCACATTCCATCCCTCGGCCTTTGCTCGAGCTTTCTCCCTTCCGCCAGACCTGCAAACCATACTTTTTCTTTTGTTTACGATGGTAGGATTAGATAAGGTCTCTTAGTTTTTTTTTATGAATGTTCGATTTCCGATTTTTTTAGTTTTGATTTATTTTTATAATTTTGATTTGTTTTGGATTCGATATTTATTTTATTTCCTTAAGTTAGGTTCAATTCTTGTTTTTGGGTTTGTGAATTTGGCTTTGTCATGAATCATTTAAAGTTTGTTTGTTAATCCATTGGTTTTGTTTTACTATTATTTTATTCCATTTTATTTTGATTTTGGTTTTTCTTTCTAAAAATTATAAAAATTAAAATCTTTAAAAAAAATAACAAAAGATTAAAAAAAAATATATATCTTCTAAAAGGAAAAAAGCTAAAAGGGACTTCACATTTTTTCACTTCAAGAAATCCTAAAGTATTAAATCAAAATAAGTTTCATATTTAAGGGTTTCTTATATTTTTTTTGTGGCCTCTGACCCATTAAAAAATTTAAAAAGATTATTAAATCTTTTTCGATTTATTTCAATCACATTTAGTCTTGCTTAACATATCGAGAAATTCACCTAAGAAATAATTAAGTTGTCAATCTATAATTTCTTCTTGGTGTTTTTTGTGCTAAGGTAAGATCTAAAGGTAAATTTTTGTGGTATTTGTCATTTTTCTATAGTTAAATGTGCTTAAATTTTTATATTTGAAGATTAACTATTTGAAAGTGGTAAATTTCCTAGATTTGGGATTTCAAGTATAATCATTTAAATTCTAGGATCTAAACTGGTTAGCTTTTAAATTTCGTGGTTGATTAAGGTATCCGTATCTCTTGAAATTTAATTGCTAAGGCATTGTGCATCTAGTGAAATTGGTCGTCGTTGGTTGAATCATTTAATGCTCACTACATGCTAGACATTTTGCAAATATTTTCAAGCGATTGTTAAAGATTTTTACTGTGGAATTACAAACAAATTTCATATCTCTGTTTCTTAAGCAGCAGTTGATAATCAATTACTTGGACCATTGACTCCATAAGGCACTGGTATTAATCATTTAAAATTTAATCAAATTCTAAATCTGCTAAGCCTTAATCAAGTATTTCACTGTCTCGTTGTGTCTTCCGAACCGGTTGATTCCCAGCTGGTTCTCCTTCATCCCATTTATCCATAGGGTCTATCCCCCTTAGCTTGTTGTAGGGAGATAGCTTAAACAAAGAGATCGGGGATTAGGGTGACAACGCCCAATCTGAGCGTTGTCACGGTGCCTAGACAATCTATGCGACAACAAGCTCCTCTCTGCCTAGCGCTGGCCATGCGTCACCTTGAATTGATCTGCGTCAGCCTTAGGAGGCCCTGCGTCAACCTTCTAGCCCTCTGTGTCAGCAACGCTGGCCTCCCTGAGGCTTTGCACAGCTCTCGACTGCCTCTGCGTGGCCCTGCGTGAGCCCAAATCAACAAGTAGCAGTTGTCCCAAGAGACAACGCTGCTCCTAAGCAGAAGGCAACAGAGGAGGAGTGACGCAGAGGGCCTACATCATCATTTCGAGCCAGAGAGAGGGCCAATGCAGAGGTAGAGAGAGGCAGAAGAGGCTCACAAAGAGCCACATCATCCTACTCAGCTAGGTAGGCTTGACGCAGTTGGCCAGAGGAGTCATTCAGTCGTTGCCGGGATTGTGCAAAGCTGGAAGGCTTAGTTTCTTCAGTTGTTGGGGCCTAGGTAGCTGTGGGCAGATTGTCGATTGGGAAGTTGGTGGTGTGCTGTTTCTGTCGCAATAGAACAGTACCTAACAGGACAGAACCAAGGTAGAGGGAGTCACTGCCTTGACGGATTTCTAGCCAAGAAATCTAAATCCAAGTTGCAATTGTAAAGAGGATTGGAGAGGAGCAGTTCGACATTTGGGGGATGATTTCCAGCAGGGATATCAAGACTTAGATGCAGATTTCCAAGAGGGAAGTCGAAACTCAGAGGGATTGCAAAAGAGGAGCGAAGATGGCAGTGAATGGGTAGAGGGCTTAGGACAAGTTGGACGAGGCTTCCAACTTTGTCATCTGGAAGCCCAGGATCCTGGCAATCTTGGATAGACATCGCATCAAGGGCTTCACCTTGAGAACCGTGGCTATCCCAGACGACCTAACTAATAATGAAAGGTATGAGGATGCAATGGAGAAGGCAAAGTGCATAATCCCTGATGGGGTCAAGGATCATGTAGTACCGCATATTGCCAAGAAGAACATGGCAAAGGAGAGTGAGATACCTTGACGACATTGTATCAGGGCACTTCCGTGCAGAGGAAGATGTTGTTGGAGAATCAGTTGCAGTAGTATCAGATGCAGAAGGGGTAGCAAATAGATCTATACCTCAACAAATTGCAAGAGATTCGGGACCAACTTACTTCCATAGGGGCCAACACCAGATCAAGAGTTCATGGTGAGGACCACCCTGAATGCAGTCTCCGAGGAATGGGAGACATTTGTCCAAAGAATTTTGGGCAGAGCTAATCTTCCAGGATGGGAAGAAATGTGGGCAGCGCTTTGCCAAGAAGAGATCAGACGGTTGACCAAGGCGGGAAATAGTAGCAAAGGAGGTCAAATCAAGAAAGAGGAGGAGGAGAATGCGGCTCTGGCATCTGCGGGACAACAGGGGAAAAGGAAGAAGAAGGACATCTCCAAGGTGAAGTGCTTCCAATGTGGGGAGCTAGGTCATTATGCAACCCAATGTCCACGAAAGAAGAATAAGGGAGAGGCTTCTAACTCCAAGGTAGCTCCGGCTAAGGTGGAGAAAGAAGTTGAGACAGTTGACGATTGTGCCATGAGTGATCATGCATCTCTAGAGAAGAGGAGGGAAACATCGAGCTGTAGTCAGGAGGACTACAGAAGATGAGGGGCAGGATCCTTGAGGTACCCAAACCCTTGGATCATATCTGGCTACAGGAGCCCTAATGACAATAGCAGGATGGCAGATGTCAAGTATGGCAGGATGTGCTTGTTTTTCCTTCAGTTGATGATCTGTATGTGTTGAGAATGTACTTGTATTTATTTTCAGTATTTACATGGTAAATAACTTGTTAATTAATAAAACAAGTAGGAAGAGATAAATCAGAAAGTACAGGAAGGATTTCTAACAGTTAGACTTAGACATTCCAATATGGTATCAAAGTGTGGTTGCATTTCACAGGATCACTGAGGACATCAGCCGAGCAGAGCAGCAGTAGCAGAAACAACTGTCCTGAGTGACAGAAGTTGTTCCTAGCGGAAAAGCAACAAGGGAGGGGTGACGCAGTGCCTGCGTCATCAATTCGCGCCGAAAGGATCAGCACAGTGGCAGAGAGTAGCATACCTGACCTACGCAATGCTCGGTCATCTTTCTCAATGAGGAAGGATTGATGCTCGTGGCCACGAGGTACGGATTTTGTTGGTGCTGGGATTGCGCAAAGCCTAGAGGCTCTAACCTTCAGTTTGCTGGGGCATAGGAGGTTGTGGGTAAGTTGCAGAGTGAAGCTGGTGGGTACTGTGGTCAGAACAGTACCTAACAGGGCAAGACCAAGGAGGAGGGAGTTGCTGCCGAGGATTTCTAGCCAAGAAATCTGGATCAATGGTGCAGTTGCACTAACGATCGGAGTGGGGGCATCTCGACATTGGCAGAGGGGTTTCCAGGAGGGAAATCGAGGCTCAAAGGGAGTCACACCGAAAACTTCGACGAGGGAAGTAGAGAGACTCGAAAGAGTCGAAAGAGGAGTAGCGAAATTGCAGTGAACAGGGTAAGAGATCAGGACAGACTGGACGGAGCCTCAAACTTCGTAGTCTGGAAGGCCAGGATCTTGTCTGTTCTAGACAGGAATCGTCTCAAGCACTTCGCCTTGAACACAATAGCAATCCCAGTTGACCTAGATGAGAATGAAAAGTACCAGGAGGCAATGGCAAGGGCCAAGAACACCATCCTTGACGGGGTCAAGGACCATGTAGTACCACATATTGCCGAAAAGGACACGGCAAATACGATGTGGGAGGCCCTGACGAAATTGTATCAGCATACTTCCATGCAGAGGAAGATGCTACTGGAAAATCAGTTGCGGTCATACCAAATGCAGAAGGGAGATTAGATAGACACCTATCTCAGTCGATTGAAGGAGATTCGAGATCAGCTGACTTCCATAGAGGCCACGTCGGATCAGGAGATGATGGTGATGACCACATTGAACGCAGTCTTAGAGGATTGGGAGGTGTTTGTCCAAAGCATACTGGGCAGGTCGACCCTTCCAGATTGGGAGGAATTGTGGGCAGCTCTTCGTCAAGAAGAGATCAGAAGGCTAACCAAGGCGGGAAGCAGCGGCAAGGGGTCATAATCAAGGAGGAAGAGGAGGATGTTTCCCTAACATCTGAGGGAAAGCAGGAGAAATGGAAGAAGAAGGACCTCTCCAAGGTCAAATGCTTCCACTGTGGGGCACTGGGTCATTATGCGAGCCAGTGTCTGAGGAAGAAGAGCAAGGGAGAGTCTTCTGAGACGGGCTGTGCCAGCAAGGGCAGAGAAAGAAGTGGAGACAGATGATGACTGTGCCATGAGTGCTCATATGCCAGTTGAGAGGAAGTGGGGAGACATCGAGACGTAGTCAGACGGACTACAGGCGATGAGGGGCAGGATCCTCGAGGTACCCAACCATTTGGATTATACCTTGCTATGGGAGCCTTGAAGAGGAGTACCAGGACCGGCGGATGTCGATAGAGACGAATGCAGATGGAGCGACAGAGAGAGCTACAGTGCAGGAGTCCCTGGACAACGTGAGGCAGCAGTGCAAGATATACAGAGTTGTTGCAGCAGTGCAGAGGTCAGAGAGGGAGCACTTGTCAGTGACAAAGGGAGCTTCAGCATCGGGAGTGTTTCTAGCCTAACGGAGATGTCAGAATTGGGAGATCAGTTACTTACTTCTCAGTAACTGAGTTGCAATGCAGCAGCTAGCAGTGGCAGTGCTATGGGCAGCACGATGCAGCATGATGAGAGGGATTGCAATGCAGATGCAGTAGTGGCAGTGGCAAGGCCATGGGCAGCAGCACCAATGCAGAGGGAGTTGTTGTACAGATGCAACAGTGGCAGTGGCAGGGACATGGGTAGCAGTACATGATGCAGTAGTGCAGAAGATATTAGGCAGTAGGCCTAGCATCAGCACAGGGACCGATGCCGACTGATCAGGGTGATGCTAAATGAGGAGTATTACTAGAGCACAGTCCTCGCTAAGAGGGAATGTTGACTTGGGTAGCATCGGATGTGTTCTAGCCACGAAAATTGGTGGAGAGGCTAAAGCACATGAGATCTCCAATACCCATAAATGGTTTGGGCAGAATCTAACCAATTTGGGAGATATTAAAATAATTAATATTTTTAATTATTTTAGCCGTTGATTAGGGACTTAATCTCGGCCGTTGAATTGTCAATGAGAAAAGTATAAGAGGAGGCTTGAGGGTCAGTTGGAGAACACATCGAGTTGATCAAGAATTCAATTTTTTTGGGCAGGGCTTGCTGAGGAAATCGAAGGAGTGATCAAAGTTGCAGCAGAGAGGTAGAGAAGTATCGAGAGCATCAGCACAAAAGCCGGGAGAGAGTTGACGCAGAGCCAACTAGAGGCCACGCAGAAGCAGTCGGAGGCCACGCAGAGCCTCCAGAGGCTGATGCAGAGCCCCGAGAGGCTGACGCTGGGCCAGAGAGGCAGACGCTAGGGCAGAGAGGCTGATGCAAACCCTAGAGGTTAACGCTGGGAGATTTTGTGGGGCAGATTGGGGCTGATATCTGTCTCCAACAGAGAGGTACTACTGTCGAGGGCATTCTCTGTTGGGTGAGCCATTTCTAGCACCTAGATTGTATTTTGAAACTGCTTAATAATAAAACCCTCAGATAGCTGCACCGGTTTTACCACATTGGGTTTTTCCGGGGACATTAGTCCAAAAATAACAGTGTCACTTTTGTGCTTGTTTTTCCTTCAGTTGATGATCTGTATGTGTTGAGATTGTACTTGTATTTATTTTCAGTATTTACATGGTAAATAATGTTAATTAACAAAAAAGTAGGAAGAGATAAATTAGAAAGTACAAGAAGGATTTCTAACAGTTAGACTTAGAAATTCCAACCAGTGTTGATAATATCGGTATCGGGAAAATATCGGCGAGGGTCCAGAAAATATCTTATCGGCAATATCGGCGAAAATATCGGCAAATATCGGCAAGCATAAAAAATGCATAATATATTCATTTTTTTCATATTTCTAAACATATAAAGCAATAACAACATGAACTAAACACATTGGCACATAAATATGAAGAAGGCATTGATATATATGATGTCAAATAGAAATGATACATCAAACTTCAAACTTCAAAGGCGATACCAAATCCTGCTGATCCCTGATAATTGTCCAATCAAGGACTCAAACAAAATAACATCACATATCCTGCTAATCCCTGATAGTGATAAATTGATAATTGTCCAATCAAGGACTCAAACAAAATAACATCACATATCTTGTTGATCCCTGATAGTGATAATTGTCCAATCAAGGACTCAAACAAAACATCACATATATAAAACTTTAAAAGTATTTCATCATCATGAGTTATAAACTTATATGTAGCAAAAGTTGCAAAACAAATAAAACTAGCAGCTATCTATCTGAGACCATTGGCCTCTCCCTAACAGCTTTCTTTATGTCTTGTTCAGCAATTTCTTCACGAGCTTTTTGTATAACCTCTGCACTAGAAACCATACAAGGCATCACATCTGCATCATATGCAGAGATTTTAGCCAGATGGTATTTCAATCGTGTAATCCCTCCTGACATCTTGGTCCCACACAAGTTGCATGATATATGTGCCTGATTTGCCCCACCAACAGCCTCCCCATACTCCCAAAATGGGTCCAAGGCTTTTGGCATATTTGACATTTGTACTATGTAGTGAACTAATTCAAACCTAGGGCACAAAAAAAACAAAAAATTGGCATTAAACCCCCCAACACAAAATGAAAAAATAATAAGTAATAACAACCTCATTCAAAAAAAATTACTACATTATTTTCATTTTGCAATGTGAATGAAAAATGGCAATAAGAGGGTGCATAAGAAAGTTGAAAAAAAAAAAAAACAGTTTTAACATTTTTTGCTACATTATTTGCAAATTTGCAATTTTGCAATGGGCATGAAAAAAAGAGCAAACTTAAAAGTTAAGAGGGCAGTGAGCTTGTATCATGCAATAATTGCCACTTTAACCAAAGATGCCAAGCAATGAAAGAGCCTAACAATGCAAATGATATGCCAAGGAAATGAGGTGACTGTATATCATTGTTACGTAATTAATAATTATAGTTATACCACTGCTGTAGGTGCAGTATTAGACCTCGGTATTCAACCTCCTAGCAGTGACCTCTTTTGTATTTGTATTACCTTGACAGTGATATGAAGTTATTTTCTATAAAATATGTGTGGTATTGCTAATACACCATTTCTCTTGTGCAGTTCGGTGAAGTTGCACCGGATTTATTGAAAGATTATAACGTGCCACATTTGTTTCAAGAAGACCTGTTTGATGTTTTGGATAATTCCAAACGGCCCCCATTTAGATGGTTAGTTATTAACTTATTATGAACCTGATGATGACTTGATAATGATACAGGCCTATTATAGATGTGACACATCACAGTGAGCTTGACTCTCCTGAGTCCTGACAACAATGATCCTCTAAGTAACTCGATGATGATGTATGGCCATAATAGTGGCATGGAGAGTTTCTTAACAGTGGTAATAATTTGACACTAACAGTGATCTATGATGGCAGCAATGAAAACATAGTGACAAACCTTGATGACTTGTGCAATATTTTGAAACAGATGTAGCAATTAATGTTTGGAATATATGTTTGTTCTGAGCAGTGAGAATCACTATGTTTTGCAAAGAGTTTCAATGCATCTCTCTCCTACACAGTGCACACTATGGTGATAAATTTAAAACCCTTGCATTTTGAAATGGAAAACAAAAACCAAGCAAAATGATTGTAGGGAAGAATGAGATGTCTCACTGTTCTTGGCACTTGCAGCTTAGAGAAATCTTCGTTCTTGGTGGCAAATTGGCAATAATGGCTATGGAACGTTCAAACCCTCCTTGGCAGCAACCACATTCCTTCTCCAGCTCTCAGAAAAACAAAATGACATGAAAAAAACCAAAAATCGAATTTTATAGGCCGCGCGGAAAGATTTCACAGTCACCGGGCGATATTTTACGTCGTCGCGCGATATTTTCAAAACCATAAAATATCGCGATATTTGGTCGGCGATATTTCGGCTCGCAGAAAATATCGCGATATTTCCGAATATCGCCGATATCTCGGCGATATTATCAACACTGATTCCAACAATGCCTAACTGCTGCAATAATTTGTCCCTCTAGAAATCAATGCTGGCCTGGTTTTTTACATTGATCGTTGACTTGGCACCCTAATTTGGCCCCTCAAAACTACCCAGAAAATTTGGGGATGTGATCCTTGTCAAAAACACAGAAAAATCTAAAAAGGCTTTTCTCTAGTTTTAACCCTCCAAATTCAACCCCAAATAGCTTGGCCCTCCTCAAATACCAGAATGCTTCACCCATAGCAGAAAATGATGAATTGTTGCTCCAAAATGTTAGTAATCTCCCCACAATCTCCCTCCAAATGAAATCCAACCAGCTCAGTCCCTAAATCCTCCAACCGACACTGCACACAACAATCACCCGAGAGAATTGTGCAGGCCTGTGAGAGATGACGCAATAGCAAGCTTCAGCGATTCATACAGCAATGAGGGACTCCCTTTTGCCTCCCAAAATCGCCCTCCTTTGTAGGTTTTAACCCCGTACAAAAATTGCCTGCATACGAATTATAAAACACATAAATAAACAATGTGAGAGCATAACACATAAAACACATATACATAGAGATTTTCCCCTGGATCTCAAAAGCGGGACGACCAGCTTGATTTTTCATTATGTTCCTTTCAATGTTATAATACATATTTATACATGTCGAAGCATCCAATACCATGGATCGAAAACCATCGCGTCTAATACCATGGACCGAAAACCATCGCATCCAAAAAAAACATGTGCGAAAATCATGCACAAAGCCATAGGTGGGTCCTCCCAACCTAACATAGGGTCCAAAACCCCATAAAGTGGGGTTATGGGTACACCTCAAACCCCCTGTTAAGTACGTGGAAATAATATAACACAACCCAACATTCTCCCACTTCTTGTTTTCTTTCCACAGGGGACCACAAGAGAGCTTAGTCATTTTTTCAGCCCTGAAACGCCCATTGTCTCTCTACACCAAGAGAACTTCTCAGAGCTCACAGATTTTGTCAATGCATCTGCAGTATTCTTCAAAGTGTCCATCTTTACCAGCAACACCTTTTTGTCTTCTATCATATCCCTCACAAAGTGATACTAAACATCAATGTGCTCTGTCTTTGAATGATATGCATGGTTATTTGCCAAGAAAATTGCACTTTGGCTGTCACAGTCTATCCTTATAGCTTCCTGTACTAACCCCATACTTGAACACAATCTCTGCAACCAAACTGCTTCCTTGCTTGCATGAGTGGCTGCCATGTATTCTTCCTCTGTAGTTGATAGTGCCACTACAGATTGTTTCTTAGTCATCCAACTGACTGCACCTCCAAATAGGTTAAACACATGCCCACTTGTAGATCTTCTCTAATCCAGATCTCCAACACAGTCTGCATCAACAAAGCCACGAATATCCAACACTCTATCCAATCCTGGTCTTCCTTGGTAGCACAAACCATAATCACTAGTGCCACGCAAATACTTGAAAACCTGCTTCACTGTTGTCCAATGCTCCTTTCCTGGTTTTGACATAAACCTGCTCAATACTCCCACTGCATGTGCAATGTCTGGTCTAGTACAGACCATTGCATACATCAGGCTACCGACTGCACTTGCATATGGAACACGGAACATGTCCTCTTCCTCTTCTTGTGTCTTGGGACAATGTTCAGCAGATAACCTCACACCTACAGGAACAGGAACCTTCATCGGTTTACTATCCTACATATTAAACCTCTGCAGTATTGTTTCAACATACTTCCTCTGGTTTAACCAGAGCTTCCTCTTTGCCCGATCTCTTTTAATTTCCATGCCCAAAATATAGTTTGTAGCACCAAAATCTTTCATGTCAAATTTGGAGGACAATTGGGTCTTCAAATCCTGGATACTTTCTTTGTCATTTCCAACCAGCGACATATCATCCACATACAAGACGAGATAAATAACACAGTCACCAATTGATTTAAAATACACACAGTGATCTGATTTGCTTCTGGTGAAGCCAAGTCCCCGTATAAATGTATCAAATTTCTGATACCACATCCTTGGTGATTGTTTTAACCCATACAGAGACTTCTTTAACTTGCATACCAGTTCTTTCTTACCCTTCGTTGCAAAGCCTTCAAGTTGCTTCATGTAGATTTCCTCTTCTAGATCCCTGTGAAGAAATGTTGTCTTCACATCCATCTATTCTACCTCAAAATCAAAAGCGGCAACAACAGATAAAAGTAATCTAATAGAAGTTACTTTGGCAACAAGAGAAAAAATATCACCAAAATCAATTCCCGGCACCTGGGAATAACCTTTTGCTACCAACCGAGCTTTGTATTTCTCCACTTTTCCTTCTGTATTTGTTTTCTTTTTGAACACCCATTTGTTGCCAATGGGTTTCCTTCCAGCCGGCAACTCCACCAGATCCCAAGCCTCATTTTTGTGCAAAGATGCCATTTCATCAACCATGGCCTCTTTCCAGAGTTTGCCATCCTCTGAATCTACTGCTTCCTTCACAGTTCTGGGATCATCGTCAATGATAGATAAAGCAAAAAAAAGTAGATGGACTATACCTTTCAGGCTGCCTTCTTTCTCAAACTGATCTTCTCACAGCCAGAGTTTGTGGCTCTTCATCTTCTAATTCCTCCTCTATTGTAGAGTCTGATTCTTCCTCCTTTAGCTCAAACTCTATCTTCTCAGGTTCCTTTGGTTGGACTTCATGTTTAATAACATCTTTCACCTCTCTAAACACCACATCTCGATTGTACACAACCTTCCTTGATACTGGGTTCCAAAACTTATAACCCTTTAAACCATCCTTATACCCAATAAAGATGCACTTTTCAGATTTCTTATCCAACTTGGTTCTTTTCTCCTTTGGAACATGTACATATGCATCACATCCAAATATCCTCAGATGTGAAAGAGAGGGTTTCTTAACAGTCCATACCTCTTGAGGAGTCTTATCCTCCAACGTTGATGAAGGTGACCTGTTGACCAGGTAACATGCAGTATCCACCGCCTCTGCCCAGGATTCCTGTCCTAACCCGGCACCACTGAGCATGCTTCTTGCCCTTTCCATCAACGTCTTATTTATTCTTTCTGCAACTCTATTTTGCTGAGGTGTATATGGAGTAGTCTTCTGCCGTGCTATACCACACTTACAGAATTCTTCAAATTCCTTACTGCAAAACTCTCCACCGTTATCTATCCTTAGCACCTTTATCTTCTTCTCTGTCTAGTTTTCCACCAGAGCCTTAAATTCTTTAAACCTGTCAAAGACGTCAGATTTCTTCTCAAGGAAATATATCCATGTATTCCTTGAGAAGTCATCTATAAATGATACATAGTACACAGACTTACTCAGTGATGGAACCTTCACAGGTCCAAACACATCATTGTGCACAAGTTCTAATATCTGTTTCGCCCTCTTACTACCATAGGGGAAACACACCCAATTCTGCTTCCCATATACACAATTTTCACAGAAATCAAAATCTAGAGAGCTATTACTCATACCTTCTACCATACCTTTACCATGAAATATCTGAAGGCCCTTTTCTCCAATATGTTCAAGCCTTTGATGCCATAGCATGGTCTTCTCTCCAAAGACCACTAGATTTTCTACTCCACTTTTAGGAACCACAGAACTATTGCACCCATCAATAACAGTGCTACCTTGCAGCTTGTACAAAGTTCCAATCCGAACTTCCCGCATCAATACCAGTGCTCCCCGAACCATCTTGCAAGTATCCTTCTCGAACATTGTTTTTACACCACCATCATCCAGCTTGCTAACAGAAATCAGATTTATGGCTAATGCAGGAATATGTAGAACACCTGGAAGCGTTCTAACCCTTCCACCTTACAACTTCAACTTTACTTTTCCGCAACCAACGATTCTAGCCTTCCTGTCATCCCCCAAGAAGACATCACCACCATCATATTTCTCATACTCGCAGAACCACTCTCTATGGGGAGTGAAGTGAAAGGATGCACCTGAGTCAATCAACCATGCTTCATGATCTACATGTGTACTTGAAGAAGCCAAGTACACATCTCCACCTTCATCTGAGGTGGTTTTCGCCTCTGTAGAAGGAGTCTCATCAGATCCCTTTCCTTTGTCAGGAGCTTTAGATTTACAATCCCTTTTGTAGTGCCCTTCCTTTCCACATTTCCAGCACACGACCTTTACAGGTTTTCCTGGAGATTTAGATCTCCCTTTAGATTTAGATCTCCCACTCGATGACTTATTTTTGTTTCTGTTCTGGGACCGTCCTCGTACAGACAAGGCATCACCATTTTGGCTCTCCATATTTTTCCATCTCATCTCCTCCGTCAGCAAAGCTGAGACTATTTCATCAAACTGCAAGGCAGTTACATTGTTGAGTATTGCAATAACCAGATTATCCCACGAATCTAGTAGAGAACACAACAAACTAATGCACTTATCTTCATCTGAAATTTTAATATCAACGGATGCTAACTGACTTACCACAGTATTAAATGCGTTCAGATGCTCTGTCACAGAGTCTCCATCTTTCATCCTCAGGTTATACAATTTTTTTTCCGCAGGAACAGTTTATTCACCAGAGACTTAGATTGGTACAAAGTCCCTAACTTGTCCCACAAAGCCTTTGCTGTAGCTTCCCCTGATACATTCAGCAATACTGAATCTGAGACACACAATCGTATTGTGCTCTTTGCCTTCCGATCCAACTTCTTCCATTCTTCATCGGATACTCTCGTTGGTTTAGTACCTGGATCTACCGCGATCCACTGATCTTTATCCACCAACAGATCCTCCATCTTGAGTTTCCGCAACTCAAAACTCTGACCATTAAATTTCTCGATCTCTATCTTTCCACTGCTCACCATCTTCTTTCACCACCAAAATCGATCTCGCAGATCTCCCACTGAACAGGGTCTACCACAGGCCCGAGCGAAACCCCTCAACAACAAAGGCGTCCCCTTGAAGCCAACTCTGCTCTGATACCAAATGTAGATTTTAACCCCATAAAGAAATTACCTGCATACAAATTCTAAAATAAATAGGAAAAATAAATCAGTTGCTGTAGTGATAGAATTTTCACATGGTATCAGAGCAAGTAATCAGAGACAGAAAGGGAAAATCAGTTATGGCTCGAGACCACGATGCAGAGGCAACCACATCAGGGGACTCACACAGATTTTTAGAAGATTGCACAAGAGAAAGAGATTTCAATTTCTCTATGTTGGCTTCCAGGCTAGAAGAAGTGGCATGTATGACTAGTGCGGCATCATCAGAACTACGGTATATAGACAGTGGAGCTTTGTGGCATATGACGGAAATCAGGGAATGTTTCTCAGAATATCGAGAAGAGAAGATGAGCTTTCAAATCACCATGGGGAACAAGGCAAAGTGTACTCCAGTAGGGAAGGGTACCATAATTTTTCAAACAGCATCGGGAGAATGGTTCCGTGCTACAAATGTGTTGCATGTACCAAGATTGGGGATGAACTTACTTTCTTTGTCGCAACTACAAGGCAAGGGGTATGACGTCTACTTCATTAAGGAGAAGGTATACGTCAAACACCCGAGCTAGAAAAAGAAAGTGTAGATCAGGATCAAAAGTAATTGGTCGTATAACAAGAGTTCTGGATCTGAGTACGTAATGAGATGATGTATGAAGGGGATGTGCTCTAAGAAAGTATGCCAAGGCAGCATTTCCTAGGAGCAAACACAGGGCCAGGAGTGTACTAGGATTGATACACTCTGATATCTATGGACCTATGTCCGTCAAAGCTCTCAGTGGTGCCGAGTATTTCCTTACCTTCATTGATGACCACTCAAGGAAAATTTGGATTTATTTTCTGAAAACCAAGGATGAGGTTTTCTGTCGATTCAAGGAGTTCAAGGCTCTGGTGGAGAATCTGACTAGGAAGAAAATAAAAGTTTTGCGCTCAGATAATGGTGGAGAATATGTCGATAAGGACTTCACTGATTTTTTCACTAAGGTGGGCATTAGAAGAGAGTGGACAACTCCATATAATCCGAAGCAGAATGGCGTAGCAGAAAGAAAGAACAGGACTATTGTAGAAGTAGCTAGGGCCATGATGTATGATCAAGATATGCCAAATTCCTATGCGCAGAAGCATGCAACACAACAGTCTATGTTTAGAATAGGACTCCTCATCGGGCAGTGGGTAAGATTACTCTAGAGAAAGTTTTCACAGGGAAGACCCCTAAAGTCGGTCATTTCAGGATATTTGGGAGTTTAGCATAGTGCCACATACCTGAAGAAAAGAGGAAGAAGTGGGATCAGACTGCGGAAAAGGGATATCTAGTAGGATATAGCAAGAACGCTAAGGCATACAGAATCTATCTTCCAGGGAGCAGGAAGGTAGTAGTACGAAAAGATGTAAAGTTCATGGAGGAAAGGGCTTTCAGAAGATCTCGCAAGATGCCTTCCGAGGAGCAGTCGAAAGAGGAGTCGTTGGTTAAGCCTCTTCAACCAACAGAAGTAAAGAATTCTTCCTCAGGACAAGAAGATTCTCAGGATGAGGAGGAGCAAACAGAAGCACTTGCTGGCAAAGGAAGAACTAGCAAGGCACTTCGTCAAATTCTGCGAGATGCAGAGGACTTCATCGGTGCACCAAGAAACAATAAGAGGGAGCGAAAACAACCAAATAGATATCAGGCATTAGTAGCTCAGGATGGAGAGCCTGCCAGTTTCAAGGAGGCAGCTCAACATCAAGTTTGGCTAGATGCGATGGTAGAGGAATACAACTCCCTAATGGTAAACGATGTCTGAGCGATGGTGCCAAGGCCTCAAGACAGATCAGTGGTAGGTTCAAGAAGGATCTAATACGCTGCAGACGGCAATGTTGAGAAATACGAGGCTAGGTTTGTGGCTAAGGGGTATGCTCAAAAGGAAGGGATTGACTATGAGGAGACCTTCGCCCCGGTAGCCAAGTATACATCTATTAGGACCATGATATCTCTTGCAGCCCAGATGGGATGGGAGATCCATTAGATGGATGTCAAAACGACATTTCTAAATGGGGTAATAGAAGAGGAGGTATACATTGAACAACCAGAGGGCTTTGAAACTCATGAGAAGAAGTCTCATGTATGCAGATTGAAGAAAGCCTTGTATGGGCTGAAACAGGCACCGAGAGCATGGTATGGTTGAATAGATGGCTACTTGTAGAAGATGAGGTTTGTCAAAAGTGACGTGGATCCAAAACTCTATTATTTGGTCATAGAGAACGAGCCGCTAATCTTAGTATTGTATGTGGATGATCTCTGACATGATCATCCAGACTCATTGGGAACTGCAAGAAGAATATAGCCACAGAATTCGATATGAAGGATTTGGGACGAATGCACTACTTCCTAGGGTTGGAAGTTTGGCAGCAGAAGGGAGAAATCTTCCTTGGGCAAGGGAGGTATGCTACAGAAATCCTAAAAAGATTCGAGCTGGAGGATTGCAGACCTATGGCTACGCCAATGATCACCAAATGGAAGAAGATTGATGCATCAGAAGACAAGGATGTTGATCCCACCCTATACAGGCAGCTGATAGGGTCCCTGATGTATTTGGTCAATACCAGGCCAAACATTTGCTACGTTGTCAACACCCTCAGTCAGTTCATGGTGGATCCGAAGAGGGCACATTGGGCAGCAACCAAACATGTTCTCAGGTATTTACAGGGAACGGTCGATTATGGACTGTTGTACACCGGGAGTAAGGATATCAGATTGAGTGGATTTACTAATGCAAATTGGGCAGGAAGTTTAGTGAATTGGAAAAGTACCTCTGGGTACTGTTTCAACATTGGATCAGGAATGACCTCCTGGTGCAATAGGAAACAAAAGTCCGTGGCTCTGAGCTCATCTGAGGAAGAATATATGGTGACAAGCACATCTTCATGTGAGGCCATATGGCTTAGAAAACTGCTTGTGAACCTATTCAAAAGGAATATGGAGGCGACTAGGATCATGTTCGACAATCAGAGTTGCATCAAGCTCTCTAAGAATCTAGTGTTTCATGATAGGTCAAAGCATATTGATATCCGGTGTCACTTTGTCAAGAATTGTGTCCAACGAAGAGCTGTACAATTCAACTACACTCCTACAGGAGAACAGGTGGCGGACATCCTCACCAAGGCCCTTGGAAGGACAAATGTTGACTAGTTTAGGGAAAAGATGTGGATGGTAAAGAATTCATTTCAATAGCAAAAATGGGAGTGATAACAACAAGGATGCAGAGGGAGTTGCAGTGCAGATGCAGTGTTGGGAGAAAGGACCAGCAGTAGCACGGATGCAAAGGGAGTTGTTGTACAGATGCAACAGTGGCAGTAGCAGAGCCATGGGCAGCAATACAGGATGCAACAATGCAAAGGATGTTGGACAGGGAGACTTAGCATCAGCATAGGGACCGATGCCAGATGATCAGGGTGATACTCAATGAGTGTTACTAGAGCACAGTCCTCGCTAAGAGGGAGTGTTGATTTGGGGTAGCATCGAATGTGCTCTAGCCACGAAAGTTGGTGGAGAGGCTAAGGCACACGAGATCTCCAATACCCAGAAAGGGTTTGGGCAGATTCTAAACAGTTTGGGAGATATTAAAATAATTAATATTTTTAATGAAGTCCCTGTTGTCGCGCAGATTGGCACGACAACGCTCGGACCGGGGGCTGTCACTCTGATCCCCGATCCCTCCGTTTAAGCCTGTCTCCCGCGGCTAAGGGGGGTAGACCCTGTGAGGTGATGAGACCAACTGTCGACCAGTTGGTTGGGAGACACGAGATACGATAATAAAAGCACTCGATGGATTTGGTTAATTTAGCAGACCAGTGCCTTAATAGTTTATTAAAATGATTACTTGTTAAATGATAAAAAGATGGACCATGAACAGCAATCATCTATCATCAGCTAAAAACACAATGCTCCTAGAATGACAAAAACGATATCCAGCAGCTAAAAATTTGAAAAGATGAATGCTTCAAATCACCACGAGAATCATAAACCATCAACCAGATATCAATTTCGCATCTCGGCTTTAAAATTCAGCATGAAAGATATAGCATGAAAACCACTGAATCTGGCAAAAAATAATTTTCAAATTTTTATTTTTTTTTTATTTTTTTATTTTTTTATATACTAAAAAAGCCGAAATTCTAAATCTAAACCTAAACCCTAAAAATCCCTTTAAGAAATATTTTTTGGATTTTTATTTATTTTAAAACCAAAATAAAACAAAATTTTAAAATCTAATTAAAATTTAATCTAGAACATAAAATTAAAAGCTATTCTAAACTCCTAAAAAATTTAACTATACCAAAAATGAACCTAAGTCTAAAACAACTAAATAAAATCTTTTTTTTTTTATTATTTTTATTTCCTTTTAAAATCATAAAAATGAAATTTAAAATCTAAAAACATAAAAAATAAAACTAAACTAAGATTAAAATTAAACTACCATAAAAAAAACTTAAAGCCAAAACTTAAAACCTACGCTATACATTTGAAGCCCTAAACTACATGACCACGGCAAAACAAAATTCGATTTTTATGCCACGGATGTATACCCAAGCTGTCAGACAAAAATGCAAACGCATAGAGAATGATCCACTGAGACGCGTCCCTAAATCGCAGAAGGTAACCACGCAGATATCATTCAAACAAACTGTAGTTTGAGACGGTTCCTGGAGAATATCGACGTTTGGAAATGGCAGATAAACTGAGCCGCAGATCAAGTCGAAATTTTAGCTGCCGGCGTGAGTAGTTTTCGATGCCCACGCGAATCCCCTTTTCACACCAAAAAAATGCGATTTCTGCAATGTCAAACTCGGCTTCTCCTGGACGAGACACCGGAAAAAATAAGGACTTGTGATGAGACGTATGCCGGAAATCATTTATACACAGGTCGGTGGAAAACGCAGGTTCAGTCGGCAACGTTTTGGCAACGTATGATGGTCATCGAAATGCTGAATCACTGCTGCGTGTTTATGTCCACAGATCAACGGATTTGAATCGATTTCTTCTGCTACGGAATACGCCCAAACCGTCAAACGAAATCAAAGCACCAATGCATACAAAATGATCACTGAATGACATCGATATACTTGAAATCTCATCTACCTGGCCCGTTTGAATGATTTCGATACCTGATACGTGAAAGCATTGACGGCAGACCACTGAAAAACGCAAAGCGTTCTGAAGATAATACCTGGCATGCGATATTTTTAAACAGAAATTGAAAGCGATTTGCGTTACTGCCTGAAGATTGCCGAAAGAAATCGATGGATGCTGTTGTGCGAATGATTGATGACGGATTCACTAGTAAAGCCTGCGTAACTGTGGTTCAAGTCATGAAACGTCCTGATCGCGTGAAACCGGTGAGGCTGACGGTTATTGCTTCTGCTTTCTCCAGCGATGATTGACAAAATGCGTGGATGCTCCTGACGTCTTCCCTCGCCAACACTTGAGAAACTTAAGATGATCATATGCGGATTCACAGAATTTTGATGGAGGAAAGACGGATGGCCCGTGCTGTGCGTTTGCGGTGTAAACCTTGACGGCAGCCCTGCGAAAAATGACAAAACCCTAATCAAAACTGCATAAAGCAAACTCTAAAACCCTAGAACAGAAAAAATTTAAACCCTAAGAGAGCTAATTAAATGTACAGATTTAGCCCCTTCACAGCCAGATTTAACAATAAGAACAGGAAAATTTCAAAGAAAAGAAATTTCAGATTGTCACTGCAAAAAAGAAACTTCAGAAATTCCCTCATGCAGATCAGAAAAATAAAACCGAATGATAGACCCAGGGTCAAATCCACTGGGCTCAACAGAAAATGCTTGTGGGAGCTGGCTGGTTCAGCCGAGAACTTCCCCTAACGCCCACCAAATCTTCTTCAGCAAGGGTTTTTCTGCACAGCTCAAAAACAACCATCAGTAAAGAGGGCAAGAATGCTGCTAGATCTCAGGAAGTAATGGAGATACCTGCCATTACTTCAGAAACCCTAACAGCACCCAAACCCTAGCAAGTGAGCAAGATACCTGTACCCACAATACTCTACAAAAGCTATTATTAACAGCTGAAAATAACATATGCAGAAAATCAAAACAATCTCACAGCATTTCAAGAGAGTAACACCAGCAAGATATGGACCCCAAAGTCTTCTTTATTAACCAGAAACAAATTTACAAGAGAGCTTCTTCAGTCTTTGACTCACAGATCGAATGATTTGAAATGACCCCCTAAGACCCTATATAAAGGAAATGATCCTAACGGCTAGTTCGAGTGATCCATGTAGAAATGATCTCGACCGTTGATGAGGATCAAGACATCTCTTGATCTCATCCGTCGATTTATTCACTTAAAATATTATTATTTTATTAGTTAGGGTTTTTGCTTGATTTTTTAATTTTTTATTATTTTTCATTATTTTATTATTTTTATTCATTTTTTAATTTTTTAATTCATTTTAAAATGGATCACTGAACTAAACCTTCGGAAACATCACCTAGGACCTAGGACTTAGGACTCATGAGGGGATTTAAAACATTTCTCGACCCTCAGGACACATTACATCATGACTTTTACAAAAATACATCTTAAGGGACAAACCCATTTAATACAGACCCTCACAAAACACCCAGCTCTGCGACACAATGATAATCTAGCAGATCAACACACTAGGATTCTCCTAAAGTTCTAATGACAAAATCAATCCCGGCTTTGGGGTCAGGTTTGAAGGAAAACTCTGCCGATCCGTGGATCGGTGAGACAAAAAACCTTCCGGGACGTAGATTATCATCAGAAAGTTAGGTCCACCTAGGCAAATTACATACATGACCTCATGCTAAGATTATTTACAGTTAATACATGCAGACTGGGTTTACAATCAAAAAGATCAAACTGCTGATGATGGCAGGATGGCACGGACATGCTAATCAGGTGCTGCTTCTTTCTGTCAAGAAAAACAGGGTGCACTGCATGGGTAGTTGACCAGTAGGGGTCAACATCTGGCTCTACTTGGGGACACGTTGCTGCTTGCAGGAATGTGAGAATCCAGAATCTGCATCCATACAACACAAAAATAAGTAGCGTCCATCCAAAAATCAGCATATACGTTAAGCACAATAAAGATAAAAGCTCTTCATTTATTAACTATCTAAAACAGAAACGAAAATGCGGAAAAAACAAGGAGTAGGGTTAGAAATACGATACAAAGGATGCCCTACGGCATCAGATGTTTTCAATATAGTGCATACTAAGCATTTGCCTGCTTTCAGGAAAATCTGTCGGCTGCTTGTCGGATGTGCCATGTCCAATTCTGCATATGGTAGGACTCTTTCCTATCCGAAAATCAAGCTGCTCACGGCCGTCTGATGCGTCAAATCTTCTTCTCATTTTCTTCCTCTTGTGCTTTTTCTTTCTGGCAGGATGAATCACTGATGAGGTGGTACTTTCTGTCTCGAAACTATCAAATGAAGTACGCGTGATATGTCTCTCTTTAGCCTGCATCTGATCTTTATCATTCTTAATTCCATCCTCAATCAACCATCTTTCAACTGAACTAATAACCTCCTCATAATAAGATGGATCTTGTTGCAACAAATGAGAAGGCTCCTGATCTATTGATGTTATCTGTTTTCTTTCATTTTCCAATTGCTGAAATTTTTGAACCTGTATTCTAATGTCATCCATCTGTCTAGAGCAATGTTGCACGAAGCGGGAGCGAAGCGGAAGCGCGGAGCGCGGAAGCGTCATTTTCCAAAAATCTAGGGAGCGAAGCGTCCGCGGAAGCATCTGCTATATATATATATTTTTATATATTTTTTTGCATTTATACTCAAAACAAACATCCCAAATACCAAATTAATTGTAGAAGACATGAAAACATGCATATTTTTGCATAAATCAAGATAGATATGGCATCCATGATTCCATTGTAGTTACTAGTATGTACAACAATCATCTATATTCTAGCTATTACAAACATACATCAAATTTTTAAGCATATTATAAAACATAAAACATTTAAGCATATTATAAAACATAAAACATAGAGCATATTATGATTTATCTAGCAAGTGAGCAACTGTCAACATTTGTCATGTCCAAAATTCAAATAATAATGTTTACAAAATATGTCACTTGGTCACCGCCAAGCCAAAAAGGTTCAAAATTCAAATTCACAATTCTACAAGTCTAATGAGTAATCTATGACAAAAAGAAGTAGATTGTGAATATATCTACTAATCTCTCCTCCTTCCACCACGAATAGAACGTGATGGCGGGCCTCCACGTGGTGGCAATGAAGAAGATGGTCCCTGTGTAAGTCGTGGCACTGGAACTGATGAAGAAGAACCCCCTGCTGTTGGTGTTGAACCATGGAACCTAGAAACCAAGGGACCAGATGGGGGTGGGGGTGGTGGCATATCAACACCCGTGTCATCATCCTAGAATCGCTCAAAAAATTCATGCAAAAAAAAAAACACTAGTTAACAAAAAAATTAAAAACATGAATTAGAGAAATGCTTTATAAGGGAAAATTGGAAAATTCATACCACAATGGACATACCTGGATAAGAGAATCCTCTAATTGCTCTAGTCGCAACACTCCATCCTCCAAATTGGGCTCCTCTGGATTCTTGTCCCAAGTCAACAAGTCTTTATTAGACTTTGCATCTTCACAGTAATGGGACAACAATCGCAAGTTGTAATGAACATAAACCAAGCTCTCTGCCCGGTCTAAATTCAACCTGTTCCTTTTAACACTGTGGATGAAAGAATAAGAGCTCCAACACCTCTCTGCAGAAGAAGTGTTTACCACCTGTGATAGCACCCGCAATGCCAAACTCTGTAGAAGTGGAGTAGGCCCTCCATGCATGTTCCACCACTCAAGAGCAGAAAAATGCTCTCGATCTTGAATTGCATGCATGCTCGAAAATGGACCAATGTTGCTCGTATAGTTGCTCACCTGTCTCCGTACCAATGCAGCCTCCTCCTCATCAGGGATTAATCTACTCAATGCAGCCATATATTTTTCGTGAACCTCTTTATCTTGGTGTGGTTTTCTCCTGACTCCCCCCCCAGGTGCTGGTTTTGAAAGCCATGATGGATGATAGTATTTAGGTGTCAAAACATATGCTAATGCATGCAATGGAACATTTAGCATATCCCATCGTTTTTCCACCTCTTCACGAATATAATTGTACAAGGTGGTATCTCTAGGCTCAACAATGTCTTTAATCTGCCCCAACATGCTATCCATTTGCTCATACACCTCCCCAATTACTGGTCGATCTGAATCTGCAAACTTGATCATGTAATAAATTGGTTTGGTGAATTGCAAAACATATTTAACCTGTGACCAAAAGTAACTGTCAAGAACAGTGTCCTTGACTTCATTAGCACCATCTGTACTGACGTTAATTTCATCCCATGTTTCAGCACACACCAGATTAGTTAAAGCTTGTCTCACCCTCACTAGCCGCCTAAAGGTGAGGTAATAACTAGCAAATCTTGTCTTTGCAATTTTAAGCAATTGCAACTTGGAGTAAGTGCCATAGAAGTAGTTTACCCTTGTATGCCCTGTGATGAATTTAATGAGCTGCTTCCCTTTCCTGTAAACCTCAGCAATCCACCCACAATCTTTGTGTTTCACAATATCATGCATCAAAAGGTTCAATGTGTGAACCAGGCACCCAGACCAAAAGATGTGTGGATGAGTACGCTCAATAATTTTTCCTGCTAACTCACAATTTGCTGCATTATCTGTGATCACTTGAACCACATTATTCGGACCAACATCTTTGATTGATTTCAATAGGAGATCTGCAATGTTTGGTGCAGTTGCACTGATGGAGGAGGAGTCATGAGATGCAATAAATACTGCACCACTAGAAGAAACACCAAGAACATTTATCAAATGTTGGTTTCTAATATTTGTCCACCCATCTGATACAATGGATACCCCAGAATCCACCCACTCATGTGTAAAACGTGTCAAAGCTCTTTGAACCTTAGCTTTTTCTCTTTCTAATAACACTGTTCTAGCTTTCTCATAGTTGGGGGCCTTGTATCCTTTTGGGGCTTCATTGATGGCCTTTACCATTTCATGCCAATAGGGAGAGCGAAGCACATTGAATGGTACACCGCAAGCACAAAGAAAACGGACTATCTTTCCATCCACATCATCCCTCCCAGTAACATTAAGGAAATCCCCTATTGTTTTTCTACCTCCAGAGGTTGCAAAAGTACCATGAGGAGATGGGCAACTACCAAATTTAGAGGTTGCACTTGATTCAGAATGAGTTTTTTGTTTCTTGTTTTTTCGTTGTGCAGCCATCTCTATTTTGATGTATTTTTGTCTTTGTTCACTTGAAATGTTTGGGCAAATGGTTACCCCCATAGAACCCTTTTTTTCATCACTGTCTAGCACCCCACAAAGATGCCTCCTCAGACGGGTATATGAACCCGTATATGGTTTTCCTCCATGACAACCATGAGGGCACATCCATTTGTAAGATCCACCACCCTTTCCCCCTTCAAGTTTGGTCACATAGTTCCACAAGGGATTTGATGTACCTTTCCCATCTTGTGCTTCAGTGTCCTCTTCAAGTTCATCCCCTTCCTCTTCAAACCCTTCCTCCTCATCATACATTGGGTCACTACTATTAGGACCAAGTTCATCCCCTTCCTCTTCCCCTCTATTCCTCACCCTTGCCATCATTAAAACCAAGAGTGGAATGATACATAGAAGCCAAAAGAACACCATCTTGGAATATGGATATAGGTGGTGGACAACCTGTAAATAAAGGAGCAAGTAGAAACAATGGGAAAGAGTAGGAGAGAGAGGAGAAAAATACAATTTTTTTTTCAAAAAAACAAGGGAGTTTGGGGTTTGAACTTACCTCTTTAGCTCTTGTAGATGAAGTCCTCCAAGCTCTTGCTCCAAGCTCCTCCTCCTTCTCCTAGCTCCTCCTTCTTCACTCCTCCAAGCTCTCCTCTCTTCTCCTCTCCTTTCCTCTCTTCTCTTCTCCTCTCCTCTCTTCTCTTCTCCAACTCTCATAAACTCAAAGTGAGCAAATGAGAAGAGAATGGGGGCTTTATTCTTTTCTAAAGTCACCCTAAACTCACCCTAAACTCACCTAACCCACCCCCTCATGCTAGTTAAGTTAAACTTTAAAAGAAATTAAAAAAATATATATGTTTAATTCGCTGCCCGCGGGGTTGCGTCCGGGTTGCGCCTGGGTGGCGTGCGGGTGGCGTGCGCTTCCGGGCAGGTTGCGTGGCGCCACCCCGTTCCCGAAGCGTCTGCCGAACCGCGATTCTGGGGGGCCGCAACATGAAATGGCAGGAATCGTTTTTTTTGCCCGAAATCGCGCCACCTCCAAAACGGAATCGCGCTTCCAGTGGGGATTCCGGATCGATTCGCTCCGATCCGCGATTCTGCCTTTGGATCCGCGGGGGGGGGGCGATTCCTGCAACACTGGTCTAGAGTGTTCAACCTTTATAGCACTAATTTGTCTGGCATGATGTTCTTCCATGTCTTTTATTACTTTAACATTTTCTTCCTTTATGTTCATCAAGCAATGCTGCATGGAATTTATTTCTTCTTCATGATTCGCTTGCATGTTTCCAATTTCCGTTTCATGTTTAGTTTTCATGGCCTCAATTTCCTTAGCATGCTGATTTTGCGTGTCCTCAATCTCCTTATTACGTTTTTCCAAATGGGTGCGTAAAGTTTTAACATCATTGATAAGATTAGTTTGGTTGCTTTCCAGATTTTTCACCAGCATCTTTAAATCTTGTATTATTTGCTTTTGCTCCCCCTTTTCATTGTCATTTATCCCTGATTTTTCACTATCCTGAACTTGATCTGCAATATTTCCGGTGGATGACACATTCTGACCTTGAAATCTTTCTTCAACAGCTGAATTACTTTCTTTCTGTTCAACAATTTTAGAAGTAGAAGGCAAGCTGTTTGGACTATCATATCTATCTTTAAAAGCATTGAGAATGTCTTGTAAAGAAGTGAAAAAATCATTAGGAAAGTTATTAAACCAATTCAAGGCATCACCCTCTAAAGAACGGACAAATAGACGCATCTTGAAATCTTCATTATTATATTGAGGAAATCTACAGTATAAGATCATTACACAAGTAAACATGTTTAAATGCCTTTTAACAGCGACCGAATCATCACCCGAGAACTTAAGTAATTTACCAATGGCCTCTTTTGGAAGATCATGGAGATTATCAGTAAAATGACATGGTTTAAATGAATAATCCATGATGAACAATAAGGGATCAGATGGATGATAGAACTAGCTCTTTGCTCAAGAAAATCAAAAGATGAAAGAAGTGGAGTCGCCACTTGAACAATAAAACTGATTCTAAGATCCAAGAAGTAACCAACAAACAGATATGCGGGAGGCTTCTTGTCTGGGAAAAAATAAGAAAATGGAGTCGCCACCCAAAAAAGAAACACACCGAAGAGATGCTGCTGATATGTGATGAAAAGATGCCAAAATATTGAATCTGCCAGCTCAAATGAGAGATGAGAAGATGAGAAGATGAATATCGATGAAACTCCAGGAACAGAAAAACTCTGTCCCCGGCAACGGCGCCAAAAATGTTGTCGCGCAGATTGGCACGACAACGCTCGGACCGGGGGCTGTCACTCTGATCCCCGATCCCTCCGTTTGAGCCTGTCTCCCGCGGCTAAGGGGGGTAGACCCTGTGAGATGATGTGACCAACTGTCGACCAGTTGGTTGGGAGACACGAGACACGATGTAAAAAGGGCTCGATGGATTTGGTTAATTTAGCAGACCAGTGCCTTAAGAGATTGTTATTGAAATGATTACTTTTTAAATGATATAAAAAAAAATGGACCATGAACAGCAATCATCTATCATCAGCTAAAAACACAATGCTCCTAGAATGACAAAAACGATATCCAGCAGCTAAAAATTTGAAAAGATGAATGCTTCAAATCACCACGAGAATCATAAACCATCAACCAGATATCAATTTCGCATCTCGGCTTTAAAATTCAGCATGAAAGATATAGCATGAAAACCACTGAATCTGGCAAAAAATAATTTTCAAATTTTTTTTTTTTTTTTTTTTTTTATACTAAAAAGCCAAAATTCTAAATCTAAACCTAAACCCTAAAAATCCCTTTAAGAAATATTTTTTGGATTTTTATTTATTTTAAAACCAAAATAAAACAAAATTTTAAAATCTATTTAAAATCTAATTAAAATTTAATCTAGAACATAAAATTAAAAGCTATTCTAAACTCCTAAAAAATTTAACTATACCAAAAATGAACCTAAGTCTAAAACAACTAAATAAAATCTTCTTCTTCTTTTTTTTTTTTTTTTTTTTTTATTTCCTTTTAAAATCATAAAAATGAAATTTAAAATCTAAAAACATAAAAAATAAAACTAAACTAAGATTAAAATTAAACTACCATAAAAAAAACTTAAAGCTAAAACTTAAAACCTACGCTATACATTTGAAATACAAAATCTATGAATCGAAGCCCTAAACTACATGACCACGGCAAAACAAAAATCGATTTTTATGCCACGGATGTATACCCAAGCCGTCAGACAAAATGCAAACGCATAGAGAATGATCCACTGAGACGCGTCCCTAAATCGCAGAAGGTAACCACGCAGATATCATTCAAACAAACTGTAGTTTGAGACGGTTCCTGGAGAATATCGACGTTTGGAAATGGCAGATAAACTGAGCCGCAGATCAAGTCGAAATTTTAGCTGCCGGCGTGAGTAGTTTTCGATGCCCACGCGAATCCCCTTTTCACACCAAAAAAATGCGATTTCTGCAATGTCAAACTCGGCTTCTCCTGGACGAGACACCGGAAAAAATAAGGACTTGTGATGAGACGTATGCCGGAAATCATTTATGCACAGGTCGGTGGAAAACGCAGGTTCAGTCGGCAACGTTTTGGCAACGTATGATGGTCATCGAAATGCTGAATCACTACTGCGTGTTTATGTCCACAGATCAACGGATTTGAATCGATTTCTTCTGCTACGGAATACGCCCAAACCGTCAAACGAAATCAAAGCACCAATGCATACAAAATGATCACTGAATGACATCGATATACTTGAAATCTCATCTACCTGGCCCGTTTGAATGATTTCGATACCTGATACGTGAAAGCATTGACGGCAGACCACTGAAAAACGCAAAGCGTTCTGAAGATAATACCTGGCATGCGATATTTTTAAACAGAAATTGAAAGCGATTTGCGTTACTGCCTGAAGATTGCCGAAAGAAATCGATGGATGCTATTGTGCGAATGATTGATGACGGATTCACTAGTAAAGCCTGCGTAACTGTGGTTCAAGTCATGAAACGTTCTGATCACGTGAAACCGGTGAGGCTGACGGTTATTGCTTCTGCTTTCTCCAGCGATGATTGACAAAATGCGTGGATGCTCCTGACGTCTTCCCTCGCCAACACTTGAGAAACTTAAGATGATCATATGCGGATTCACAGAATTTTGATGGAGGAAAGACGGATGGCCCGTGCTGTGCGTTTGCGGTGTAAACCTTGACGGCAGCCCTGCGAAAAACGACAAAACCCTAATCAAAACTGCATAAAGCAAACTCTAAAACCCTAGAACAGAAAAAATTTAAACCCTAAGAGAGCTAATTAAATGTACAGATTTAGCCCCTTCACAGCCAAATTTAACAATAAGAACAGGAAAATTTCAAAGAAAAGAAATTTCAGATTGTCACTGCAAAAAAGAAACTTCAGAAATTCCCTCATGCAGATCAGAAAAATAAAACCGAATGATAGACCCAGGATCAAATCCACTGGGCTCAGCAGAAAATGCTTGTGGGAGCTCGCTGGTTCAGCCGAGAACTTCCCCTAACGCCCACCAAATCTTCTTCAGCAAGGGTTTTTCTGCACAGCTCAAAAACAACCATCAGTAAAGAGGGCAAGAATGTTGCTAGATCTCAGGAAGTAATGGAGATACCTGCCATTACTTCAGAAACCCTAACAGCACCCAAACCCTAGCAAGTGAGCAAGATACCTGTACCCACAATACTCTACAAAAGCTATTATTAACAGCTGAAAATAACATATGCAGAAAATCAAAACAATCTCACAGCATTTCAAGAGAGTAACACCAGCAAGATATGGACCCCAAAGTCTTCTTTATTAACCAAAAACAAATTTACAAGAGAGCTTCTTCAGTCTTTGACTCACAGATCGAATGATTTGAAATGACCCCCTAAGACCCTATATAAAGGAAATGATCCTAACGGCTAGTTCGAGTGATCCATGTAGAAATGATCTCGACCGTTGATGAGGATCAAGACATCTCTTGATCTCATCCGTCAATTTATTCACTTAAAATATTATTATTTTATTAGTTAGGGTTTTTGCTTGATTTTTTAATTTTTTATTATTTTTCATTATTTTATTATTTTTATTCATTTTTTAATTTTTTAATTCATTTTAAAATGGATCACTGAACTAAACCTTCGGAAACATCACCTAGGACCTAGGACTTAGGACTCATGAGGGGATTTAAAACATTTCTCGACCCTCAGGACACATTACATCATGACTTTTACAAAAATACATCTTAAGGGACAAACCCATTTAATACAGACCCTCACAAAACACCCAGCTCTGCGACACAATGATAATCTAGCAGATCAACACACTAGGATTCTCCTAAAGTTCTAATGACAAAATCAATCCCGGCTTTGGGGTCAGGTTTGAAGGAAAACTCTGCCGATCCGTGGATCGGTGAGACAAAAAACCTTCCGGGACGTAGATTATCATCAGAAAGTTAGGTCCACCTAGGCAAATTACATACATGACCTCATGCTAAGATTATTTACAGTTAATACATGCAGACTAGGTTTACAATCAAAAAGATCAAACTGCTGATGATGGCAGGATGGCACGGACATGCTAATCAGGTGCTGCTTCTTTCTGTCAAGAAAAACGGGGTGCACTGCATGGGTAGTTGACCAGTAGGGGTCAACAGTCCCTAAGTCTAAACTTAGGAAAAATAAAATATTAATGTGAATTAATATAAAACTGTGTTAGAATGGTCCAAAGTCATGGATCAAGCCAGATCTTATCTTAGCCGTTGATTAGGAACTTAATCTCGGTCGTTAATTTGTCAACGAGAAAAGTGTAAGAGGAGGCTTGAGGGTCACTTGGAGAACACACTGAGGGAGACCAGTTAGTTCAATTTCTGGAGCAGGGTTAGCTAAGAAATTGAACCAGTGGTCTGGTGAGCAGTCAGGAGGCAGCAATTACGGAGCAGAGAAGCGGGATCATCCACAGGAGATCAGCACTGAGGTAGGGGAGGCAGACGCAGGGCTTTTCAGGCAGACGCAGAGGCAGCAGAAGACTGCGCAATCGCTAGTTGGGCCTACGTGGGTGAAGCAGAGAGGCCCAAGGCTGGCACAGTCAAGCATTGGCTGACGCAGAGGGTTTGAGAGCCACGCAGAGGTCAATCGGGCTGACGCTGGGATTGGGAGAAGTGCTAGAGAGTTATTTCTCTCTGTGGGTAAGCCAGTTTGGCACCCTGTTGTACTGAAGAATTGTTGAATAATAAAATCCTCCCTTGCTGCACCGGTTTTCCCACATTGAGTTTTTCCGAGGACTGTTGTCCAAAATATCTGTGTCAATGTGTTATCCCACATTGAATTTTTTTGGGGACTATTGTCCAAAATATCTGTGTCAATGTGTTAATGCTTGTGCATATTTTGTTTCTGTATTACGGTGTGATATCTGCAGTAGTATTTATTTTAATGTTTATTGAAGTAATTTCATAAATAGCTTATTGTGGAATAAGTAGGAAAAATAAATCAATTGCTGCAGTGATATAATTTTCACACCCAATGATTATATGGCCTCTCCATCTGCATCCCAATTAAACCAGAATGGCGTAGTGTTGTGTAATGCCTCTCTCCCAGCCTCCAAATAAGATAAAAATCCTTCCTAGGGTGGCACTCAAGGTCCACTGAAGAGAAAGTTGAGCTTCACTCCTTCAAAAGCTCTTGTGCTACGCAGCACTTGTAACTCAAGAGAACAGCTAGAGTAACAATGGATAATCAAATGTCAAAAAGCCCCAAAAATGAGAGCCTCACCTCCAATTTATAGCTAGCCATCCCTCATGCTCCTTGTGGGCTCTACCCATCAAATTCCCTTTCTCACCCAATTTTAATTCCTCCAAGGGGTGTGTATTCCCTTGGAGTGGCCCCCACTCTCCACTTCTCATTGAATTTCTTGTCTTTTCTAATGTTTGGGGTGGCATGTTTATAAATTTCTTTTTTTCCCCCACTTTTCCTAAGTTTATATGCCAAATATTTATGAGCTGCCAAAAATTGCAAAATTGATAATTCCCTTGGCAAAATTATTAATTGGGGACATTACAATCCCAGAAACCTTTTCCTTAGAGAAATTGTTCAGATCAACAAGAGATACATCTAGTCCTTACAGTCTAAAACAAGATCAAAACTAATCATAGACAATCCAGGTTAAACCTGGTCAAACAGAGATAAGTAGCTCACAAAATCAGTCTGCACAGAAGATATTGATTCTACCCAGATTTGGTCTTCTGTCCAGATATATGCATGCTTCAGATTCAGCCCTCTGTCAAGGTATATGTCTGGTACAGATTCGGCCCTCTGCCAGGATGTATGACTGCTACAGATTCGGCCCTTTGCCAAGACATTAGAGTGCTACATACTCAGTCCTTTGCCAAGACATAAGACTGCTACAGATTCGGCCCTTTCAGAGATGATTTGCTTGTATTCGTTCTGTCCAGAAGCTTGTTTTCCTTAGATTCGATCTGCTTATGAGATGACTATCATTCTGCTTCAGGAAACTCTCCCATGTGATCCGGATTGGTTGAATAGAGATGATCCGAATTACACTTTGAAGTAGGCCGAATGGTCTTTGTATAGAGGTTAAATGAGCCCGAATAGACACAACTCTAGGACTGGGCCAACTTGAAGCTGACCTTACTTTTGGAGGCAAAAATACATAATTTTAAAATTCAAATTTCACACTTTTTGAAGCCAACATGAAGAACATGTCTTGAATTTATTATTACATTTATTTGGGGGGCTAAAACAACAATTATGAAGACTGACCATGGCTACAAAATTCAACATGAGCATTGAGCAAAAGAACCTTGCCTCCGAACAGAAGTGCCAAAGCTCGTTTGCATCACCACTATATGGACGTATGTGGGAGCTTGAGAAATGTAAACCATGTGTCTTATACCCTCTATTGAAATCACCATCATCCACCTGCACCAAAACCCTAAACCACTCTACACTCCAAAGTCGTCACACCACCAAAGCCATTTTCAAGAGAGAGAGATTGTTGTTATCTCTATGAATTTCACGTTTTATCATCCTATAGCATTCATGAAGAAACTACAGAAAGAGGGAAAATAGTGATCTGAATATAGATATCTACGTGTATAATACCATGTGCCTTCCATGATCAACTATGGAAAAATAATCTGCATTTAAGTCTTGGTTTAATAGTTGAAGTTCGTAAGGAATCACGTACTTTGATATGATAAGACAATGTAATTAGAACAAAAAGTAAGCATTTTAAGTTGAAACTAGGTTATCCATTTGCCAATTTCACATGAATGTGGATGTTTATGAGCACCATGAAACCTTGATATTTACCTTTTCAGCTAAAATCCTGCTACAGTTCTCTAAGACATTTTGATAAATCTGTTCCTGTTCTTGGGAAATATTTTTTAACAACAGTAATTCTCTCTCCACAGCCGCATTTGCTTCTGCTAACTTTTTCCAAATTACTTGAGAATTTTGGGGATCTTTCTTCCTCCATGATTGAACTGCACCTACCATAGATGGAGTACAAGAGCCACCATATCCTGGTTCCCCCAATATCTGAAAAAAAATAGTTCCATCAAAAGTCAAGACAAAAAAATCAGCTACAAAACAAAATCTATTCAAGATCTGATTAAGATTTCCTCGAGTTGTTCATATAAAGAGAATATCTATTCTTAATAAATATTAATGTACGTAGGATCCATTCTTAAACTGGTCTAAGAATGTAATTACCCATCAAAGGTCCCTTACATGAAATCTAACCAGCATTTTACATTTTGTGTTATGCATCAGCTGCTCAGCAAATATATCTTAAACTAATTCAAAGTTCAATGAGACTCACCAGAGACATATATGGTGGTAAAGCATACTCAATCCTTTCATTGTCCCATGTAATTGATTTTATCTCACTCATAGCCTGCAAGAATGACTTACTTTCCCTGCTAACCTGCAGATATTGGAAACCAGATAGTAAGCCTCTGAACATGGTTTAAATTAACTGCTGTGAACCAAGGTTACTTGGGAGCAGGAGCAGGAGCGACATTTTCAAAAGCTCCCAATTTGGGAGCGAATCGGGAGCGAATTTTTATATAATATATATTTTTATATATTTTGATGCATATATGTCAATAAAAGCATGTAGAATGATGAATTAGATATAAAAAGCATAAAAACATGGATTGAACCATAAAATATCATTCATCTAGAAGTTATAATCCTCATCAACCACGTCCACAAGTTAGTGACATACAACATATCGAGTCTCATGATTTATCAATCCTAAAGTTTCAAGCTTTCAAAATTCGATATATAACATTTATCATCATTGATTGTTAAAGTTGTAACGTGTACTTGTAACCATTACCATTACCAAGTAACCAAAAGATAACAAAGAATATCTAACATGAAATGAAACGTTTCAACTTTCAACTTTCACAAAGCATCATATTCATAATTCATTTCCAATGAATTATAATTACCAACTTCAAACTTCAAACTTAAATTGTCATATATTGATTACAGAAAATATCATAATAAATATGAAAGAGTCAACAGTTATAAAAACTACTAGAAACTATAAAATACAAGTAAATCTATTATCTCTTGCTAATGCTTGGGCCTCTTTTCGCCACGAGAAATGTCTAATTTCTGAGAAAGCATGTAGAATGATTAATTAGTTATAAAAGGCATAAAAACACGGATTAAACCATATAACATCAATCATGTAGTAGTTACAATCTTCATCAACCACAAGTCAACAAGTTACAAGTTTTGATTTACATAGCATGTAAGGGTGCACATAACCAAACTGGCATCGAGTGCAATCCATCTCTGAACTGAAAATACATCAACAAATGGCCTCTAGATGGCCTCTATCATCCAAAAAAATCATGCAACAACAAATACCTACATATCATCAAAATCATTGCCTATCTTGGGATCCTTGTCATTAATATCACTGTCTAAGCATTAACATAAGATAGAAAAAACGTAGCATGTCAAGTCAAGATTTTGAGAGTGATGGCTACATTTTTAGTAGGGTCATGATAAAGGAATTCAACAACCAATGTCACTAACATCAAGGTACATACAGGGATTGGTGCTCTTGACGAGTTCCATACCCTAGTATATGACAAAATCCAATGGAAACATTGCAATCCCCCAATCCTGAAATCCTGAAAAATAGACAAGTCTGTTGGATTTTGAGTGAGATCTAAAATTCTACTTTCTCCATATGAAATCCAATGAGGTTGGACCCACTCTCAAACATCCTGAGTCATTTCATGGTAATGTTAAAAAGTTAGGTAAAAGGATGAAAATGAAAGATAAAGGAGAATGTCACTTTTACTGTAAGAATTTAACTTTACCATGAATTTCATATCAATACTAGGGCCATAGGCTTGATCATTAGGCTGTCATGTTGAGAAATCTGGGGGCAGCAACATAGGTTGATTTATCTTCTTTGAAAATTGTTTGTGGTGTATTTTTACTTCACTTAATTAGCTTCTTCTTTTACTTGTTTATTATTAATGTTTTCTTCATCAAACAACTACCAAACCATAAAGAACAATAAGACAAAGGACACAAGATATAGGTGATCAGCCAGGGCCAAAACCTCTCCAAATCTGAGAGGAAAAACCACAAGAATTCTTCTTCTTATAGAATCTTCAATTGACAAATTCCAAGACCTAGACCCTTGACCAAAACTCCTCCAAGACCAAGTCAAACCTTGCCTTTTTCTGATCAAGTTAAAGTCAACCTCTTCTTGATGTTGCTGCAATATCTCCTGCATCCTTAACCTTCGGTCTTGCAACATTAATCTGAAACTTTCGGCCTCTCTTTTGTTGAAATATGTAACTAGGTTCGGTCTTCATAATGACATATGTAATCATGATTTTCTCTTTGAAGATATTGTCAACAAGGAGTATCTTCACAAGTAAGTACCTTTATATCCACTTCTGAATCTATCAAAATGACTTCATTTTCCAAGGAAAGCAACACATTGGTTGGGTCATCAAACTTTCTTGCATAGAAGAAGAGGAATGATTTGATCCTCATAGAAAATGAAGTTGTCAATCATGTTAAAGGTTCAAATACTAAACTTCCATAGGAAGAAGTGTTGAGAAATCTAGGGCATTATCATTAGGTGATTTCTCTTCTATTAGTGGCTACTTGTGAATGCTTTTACTTGTTTAGATTAGTCTCTTCTTCCTGTTAGATTATTAGTGTTCTTCTTCATCAAACAGTAACCAATGCATGAACATAAATACACAAGAGACACATAATGTGGGCTATAAGCAAGGGCCAAAACCTCTCACTCTTTGAGAGGAAAACCCGCACAAATTCTTCTTATAGAGATTCCAATTGACGAATACCTAGACCAAGGCCCTTGACCTATTAACCACTCCAAGACCAAGACACCGGTTCTCATGATTGTCTTCTCTTCCTATTGACTCCTCGAGTCCTCTTCCTCTTTGATCTTCTGAGGATTGAGACATTGACACCACTAAGTGTGGAAATTTCTGAATCTAACAAATCAAAATCCCTACTGCATTATCTGGTTTGTTATCTCCTACTTGTTCTTTGCATTAACATGTTATTTATTAATATAAATACCGAAATAAACACAAATGCAGCCTTCACACATATACTGATCAACAACTGAAATAACTGAGACAACATAAGGGACACCGTTATTTTTGGACAATCGTCCCCGGAAAAACCCAAAGCGGGAAAACTGGTGCAGCACAAGAGGGTTGTATTATTATGCAGTTTTCTGAATAAATCTAAGGTGTCAGAAATGGCTCACCCTTTAGAGATTTTCCTTGGCAAAAGTACCTTGCTCTGGAGACAGACGTTCCGGTTGATCAGCAACCGGATGATGAGCCCCACAGTGACTTCGATTGTTCCTCAGCTGGACAGCGAAAGCTGCTCCAAGCTTCTCTCTAGAACCGCGTCACCCTCCAGGGACTGTGTAACCCTCTATGGCTCAGCGTCTACGTCTCAACTCTCAGTTTGCCCCACGAAAACACCATAGCACAGCTCTTTCTGCCCAATGTCAGCTCTGCTAGCCTTTGCGTCTGCCTACGTCAGCTTCTCGGCCTCCTACGTCCTCAACGCTGGCCCTCCAAGCTTTTGCATTAGCCTAGGTTGCCTCTGCGTTGTCTCTCCGACACTCTCTCTAACTCTCTTCTATGTATTCTTGAGCTTCTGCCGAACTGCCCCTCGCTGCAACAGATCACTAACTCGATTTTTCAACAAACCTTGCCCCAGAAAATAGAATTGATTGATCAATTTGGTGTGTCTCCAACTGACCCTCAAGCCTCCTCTTATACTTTTCCTATTGACGATTCAACGGCCGAAATTAAGTCCCAAATCAACGGCTAAGATTAGAACTGGCTTGATCCTCGTCTCTTAGAACTTTCTCATGCATATTATATTAATACACATTAATATTTTAACTTTCCTAAATTTAGACTTAAGAACTCATTAAAAATATTATTTATTTTAATATCTCTTCATCCGGGTAGAATTTCTCCAAACGATTTCTGGGTTTTAGATATCTTATGTGCCTTAACCTCTCCACTAATTTTCATGGCTAGAGCACATCTGGTGCTACCAAAAATCAACACTCCCTCTTGGTGAGGAATGTACTCTGGTAATGCTTCACCATAGAAACATCACACTAATCCTCCGCACTGGTACCTTTGCTGATGCTTGGCCTGCTGTCTCACATCCTGTGCACTGCTGCTTCCCGTACTACTACCCATGACACTACCACTGCCACTGCCACTGCTACATCTATACTGCAGCTCCCTCTCAATATGTTGCATCATGCTGCCCATAGCACTGCCATTGCTAACTGTTGCACTGCAACTCAGTTACCGAGAAGTAAGTAACTAACCTTCTCCCAAATACTGACATCCCGGTCAGACTGGAAGCCCCATGATGCTGAAGCTAAGTTGCACGAAATGGGGAAACGGTACGAGTTTCCAAAACGAGCACGAGTACGAAACGTGACCCCCCCCCCCAAATTTTGGAAACGGGGTAATGCAATATATATATATATATATTAGGATATTTAAGAAATATGTGCAATCATAAATCATCTATGATACATTCTAATTTATTACATTATGATTAAATTGTCAATTGTTAATGCATAAACTATAAGTCTCTAAATTTACATCACATTTACTCATGAATGATCACATAATGAAAATAGCAATATCCAAAATCAGCCACGAGAAATTTCTAATTTCTTGTCTCGTGCTTGATTGGGAGTCTCCTCCTACATAGTCGAATGACCTTAGTGCTCTTGATTAAATACAAGTTCCATACCGTAGTACCCTACATGCTCTTGATTAGTGGGAGTCTCCCCTGCATAGAGGGCTTGGTTATCTTGATTAAATACAAGTTCCATACCCTAGCACATGACAAAATCCAATGGAAACATTGCAATCCCCCCAATCCTGAAATCCTGAAAAATAGATAAGTCTGCTAGATTTTGAGTGAGATCTAAAATTCTACTTTCTCCATATGAAATCCAATGAGGGCAAACCCACTCTCAAACATCCCGAGTCATTTCATGGTAATGTTAAAAATTTAAGTAAAAGGATGAAAATGAAAAATAAAGGAGAATGTCACTTTATGTAACATTACCATGAACTGCATATCAACACTAGGGCCATAGGCTTGAACATTAGGCTCCCCACTCAAAAAAATCCTCTTTTTTATAACTTGAGAGGCATCTAGAAGCATCCAAAAGATATTTCAATCGTCCAATAAGAAATTACAAGCAAAAAAATTATAAAAAAATACAAGAAAAAATCAAGTTCGAAGAAGAAACTCCGTCGTACGGCTTAAAAACTCATTTCCGGTCGTCCTGGCCACGTTTCCTCCTCAAGAAACAGGCTAGTACGGCCGGAAACGAGTTTCCAGGCCGTACGGTACAAGTTTCCTCGTTTCCATTTCGTTTCTGGCCTGAAACGGACCCTTCTCCAATGTTTCCTCCAACTTAGTGCTGAAGCTACCTCGGTTGCTATCCTGTGCTCCCTCTGCTGCCACTGCGTTGTTGCAAACACCTCTATGCCTCGCACTGCTGCAACCTCCATTGCGCTGCCTCAGATTTCTGCACTCTAGCCCTGCCTTGCTACTCCATCACACTTTGCTCCACCCGACACCTGTCATCATGCTACTATCGTTAAGGGCCCGTAGCCGGATGTGATCCAAGAGTTTGGGTACCTCAAGGATCCTGCCCCTAGCATGTAGACATCCTAACTACAACTCGATGTCACCCCACCTCTTCTCTAGAGGTGCATGAGCACTCAAGGCACAATCGTCATCAATCTTGACCTCTTTCTCTGCCTTAGCTGGAGTTGCCTTTGAATCAGAAGCTTCTCCCTTGCCTTTCTTCTTGGGACACTAGGATGCATAATGACCTAAATCTCCACAATTGAAGCACTTGAGCTTGGAGATATCCTTCTTCTTCCCCTTCCCTTGTTGTCCCGCAGATGCTAGAGTAGCATCCTCCTCCTCCTCTTTCTTGACTCGAACTCCCTTACCACTACTCCCCGCCTTGGTCATCCTCCTGATCTCTTCCTGTCGAAGAGCTGCCCACGTCTCCTCCCAACCGGGAAGAGTAGGCCTACCCAAAATACTTTGGACAAATGTCTCCTACTCCTCTAAGACTGCATTCAAGGCAATCCTAACCATAAACTTTGGATCGGGTGTAGACCCCACGGAAGTAAGTTGGTAGCGAATCTCCTGCAACCTGAGAAGGAATGGATTTATCTGCTCTCCCTTATGCATTTGATATAACCTCAGCTGATTCTCCAATAGCATCTTCCACTGCACGGAAGAGCCCTGGTATAACGTGGTCATGGACTCCCTCTGAGTCCTGATTTCCCTCCTAGAAATCCTCTAGCCAGTTGTTGAACCGCTCCTCTCCAATCCTCCTTGCAACTACAACTCAGATCTGGATTCCTTGGCTAAAAATCCGTCGAGGTAGTGATTCCCTCTACCTTGGTTCCGTCTCCTTAGACATTGTTCTGTACTGACAGAACCAAAGTCCCACCAGCTCCTCAAATCACAATCTACACAGCTCCCTTAGCCCCGGCAACTGAAGAATCTGAGCCCTTTTGGCTCTCCACAATCACAGTGAGAGCTGGATCAACTCCTCCTGGCCACAGCATCAATCCTACTTAATTGAGAAAGATAACTTGGAACTGCATAGGCTTGATCTGCCCCCCTCTGCCTCTACGCTGGCCTGGACAGTTGACACAGCTACTGCGTGGGCTCCTCCCAACTATTGTGTCTTCTTCTCCTGGCTCAAAATGCTGACATCACCTTCTTTTCATTGTGTCACTCTTCCTTCTACGTCTCTAGCTCTAGAACAACGCTATCTATTGGGACAGCTGCTTCTCTGCTGCAAACTCTCAGAATTCCCGATTGATGCCTTCAATCGCTATGATCTGCAATCGCTTTGATACCATGTGGAAATTTCTGAATCTAACACATCAGAAATCCCTACTGCATTATCTGGTTTATTATCTCCTACTTGTTCTTTCCATTAACAAGTTATTTATTAATATAAATACCGAAATAAACACAAATGCAACCTTCACACATATACAGATCAACAACTAAAATAACTGAGACAACACAAGGGACACCGTTATTTTTGGACAATCATCCCCGACAAAACCCAATGCGGGAAACCTGGTGCAGCAGATGAGCGTTTTATTATTATGCAGTTTTCTGAATACAACTAGGGTGCTAGAAATGGCTCACCCTTTAGAGATTTTCCTTGTCAAAAGTACCTTTCTCTGGAGACAAATATTTTGGCTGATCAGCAACCGGATGATGAGCCCCACAGTAACTTCTATTGTTCCTCAGCTGCATAGCGAAGGTTGTTCCAAGCTTCTCTCTGGAACTGCGTCACCCTCTATGGCTCTGCAGTTGCCTCTCAACTCAGTCTACCCCACGAAAACACCACAGTGCAACTCTTTCTGCCCAGCGTTAGCTCTGCTAGCCTCTGCGTCAACTTCTCGGCCAACTGCGTCCTCAGCACTGGCCCTCCAAGCCTCTGCGTCAGCTCTCGCTGCCTCTGTGTCAGCTCTGGCTGCCTCTGCGTCAACCCAGACTACCTCTGTGCTGTCTCTCCGGAACTCTCTCAGCCTCTACGCTATGTATTCTCGACCTTCTGCCCCTCGCTGCAACAGATCACTAACTCGATTTCTCAACAAACCCTACCCGAGAAAATCGAATTGACTGATCAATTTGGTGTGACTCCAACTAACCCTCAAGCCTCCTCTTTTCCTGTTGATGATTCAATGGTTGAGATTAAGTCCCTAATCAATGACTAAGATTAGAATTGGCTTGATCCTCTTCTCTTAGAACTTTCTCACCCATATTATATTAATAGACATTAATATTTTAATTTTCCTTAAGTTTAGACTTAGGAACTCATTAAAAATATTATTTATTTTAATATCTCTTCATCCGGATGGAATTTCTCCGAACAAGTTATGGGTCTTGGAGATCTCATGTACCTCAACCTCTCCACCAATTTGCATGGCTAGAGCACATCCGATGCTACCAAAAATTAACACTAAGATCTCATCTATATCTCTTCGCTTAAGACCTTATTGTCATCATCAACGAATTGTGGTTGTACCAAACTGTTATGTCCTCAAGACTATATCTCTGATCCAAGAAAGAGAGACCTTTGAACTTTTTCTTTGTATCTTTGATCCAAACTTCCTTACTATGGTTAGCCCAGAAAATATCATCGTTGTCTCTTCCTTCTCTAGCCGAGTTCCATCCGAATTGAACCTTACATACTGAACTGTGGTATCCGAACTGTGCCTTCTACATTGAACTGTGGCATTGATCCTTCATACGAATCTGAGAAGGTATTCTAAACTTGTCCCTTTATTAGGCCACTGAAATCCAAGCTTGTCTTCTATTACTGCAATCCAAAAAATCAGAGATAGATAACCGAACTTCATTTTGTTATTAACTTATTACCCATCCGAAGTCATAAAGATATGCGAAGATCTCACTATGGAAATGCAAAGTGTGTTCACGCCTATATATAGTGGTTTCCCTCTATAAATAAGCCAACATGATTTCTCGAATAGATGTGTCTCCATATAGGTTGAACCAACATGAGTTTCTTATGCATCTTGAGGCCGACATCAAAAGGAGGATTAGTGTTTTTGTCGTTGGAGGGCTTTCTAGACATTTTATAGACTCATATACATTGTTATTTCCCCAAGAAGGGTTCTTCATACATGACATTGACTCCTTGACTCTAATGACAAATCCTAAGGCTATCAATTGGAGCCATATAAATAAAATCTCTTGCTCATGAAACCCATGAAGCAAGGTATTACAAAACTAATTTTACTCTCTTCATTTCGTCATTTACAAAGATCATAATTACATGTCATTATGAAAACCCAACCTAGTTACATTTTACAACAAGAAGCTCAAGCACGTGCAAAGTATATGAAAGGGGAAGTAAGGGCTCAAAGGACTCCCTCTGAAGCTCTGCGCTGCCTCTGCGTGAGCTTACGCTGCCCAGCTTGGCCTCTGCACTGCCTCTTCTGGATCTCTCTTTGCCTCCTTTGCGATGTATTCTTGGATCAGGAAATCTCCCTCTGGAACTCTCCCTTCCTCTCACTGCAAGAAATCTCCTTGATTGATTCTCTAGCAACTGTTGCACTGCCCTCTCTAAGGAATTCAATCTCTTGATATCTCTATCAAAGTGTTTTCCAAATGCCCATTAAGCCTCTTCTTATAATCCTCTCGTTGATCAACCAACAGCCCAGATTAGATTCTAATCAATGGCTCAAATCATTTTGGCTTGATCCTTGTCTTCTTCTACAAGTTTGACCCCCAGTTTAATTAATACCCTTTAATTATTTTAATTTCTTAAGTTTAGACTTAGGCATCCATTAAAAATAATTAATTATTTTAATAAAACTGTCTCTGGGTGGAATTTCCCAAAACAATTTCTGGGTATTCTGGAATACATGTGTTCTAGCCTCCCTGCAAATTTTGAGGCTTAGAGCACATCCGTTGTTATCAGAAATCAACAACTACGCCCCTTGGCTTTGCTAGAAATTAGCCTAGACGAAGGAGTTGAGATTTGAGTGAAAGCTTCTCAACTCGAGACTTGCCCCCAAGGCCACACCAAGTGGATTAAATATTTTATCCACGTTAGCATAGATGTGGAGTAGGCGGCAACAGAGATCATGATAGATGGGGAGATGGTAAGGATGGCCCTAAATGGTTTCATTAAGCCATGGGCTCCTTTCTTTGAGGGCATTGTGGCACAAGAGAAACTTCCTGATTGGGGCAGAGTGTGGGATGATCTCATCCAGGAAGAGATTTGGGAGAAATATTTGTCAACAAACCACCAAATGGGCGATGATGAGAATCCTGCTCTTACTAGTTAGGCAAGGGGAAGGGGAAGGTCAACAAGGATATAGATGGAGAGGCTACTTCACAAGCTAGAAAGAAAGAAGATCTGAGCAGAGTAAAATGCTTTGTGTGCCACGAGTGGCCATTATGCCTCATAGTGTTCGAACAAGAAGAAGAGTAAGGGAAAGGTGCAGCAGGTTGCAACATCTACAGATACTCAAGTCAATGAGTTTGTTGCAAGATTTGAGGAGTTCTCATTGGTGTCTTGCCTTTCTAGCACTATAGTCAAGGGTGCATGGTTTGTGGACAGTGTTACTTCTAGACACATGAAGGGAGCACAGGGGATTTTCACCAATTTATCGAAGGATGACTCAGATGTACATGTGGAGCTTGGTAACAATGCCATGTATGGTGTGGAGGGAGTTGGGGCCATTCAATTTCAGCTGGAGTCAAGATGTCCTCTGGAGGTGACAGATGTATTGTATGTTCCAGGGATAACCAAGAATTTACTCTCTGTCTCAGCCATGGAAGACAAGGGATATGTGGTCTATTTCCGAAATGGACAGGCACTTGTCAAGCCGACAGCCTGGTTATTTTCACTGTAACACTAAGGTTACCTATGGCCTTCATTGTCTCGTATCACATCATAATAGCAGAGTTGTTTGGTGAACTCCCTCATCTTATAGCAGAATTGTTTAGTGACCTATCTCCCTAGTTTTATCAGCTGGAACTATTTGCAGTAAGTTGTAACATTAACCTTTTATAGTTATTTCCAGACATTAATATAGTCTCATTTCACTTCAGATCACTGCTAGCTTGTTTGACTGGGATTCCTTTTAAAAAATCATAGTCACAATATTGGGACATTATATAGTATTAATGGCACTAAGAGTCCTTTCAAGGTAGTACATGCATGCAAGGTTCTTTTGTGTGTGTGAATGATATTGTGTGTGTGGATGATAAGATAATCTTTAATTGTGTATATGAGAGAGAGAGAGACCTGAGCAGGAGAAAGAATTTCTGGAGAAAATCGAACATAGCGCTGACTCCCAAACACAGCAGCACTCACATCAAATCCACTGCCTACTTTTCCTTGTGCTATACAATGTGCTGTCTGAGATACTGCATGTACCAAATCCAAGTCCATATCCAACATCTTATCTGAATATGTTGCACAACCTGTACTAGGCAGTTTAACAGCACCAAGATAATGAAGGAGACCTGCAACAACAGCTGTTGTCATAGCAGCTGACGAACCCAGACCAGTCTTTGATACTTCTGGTGTGCATGTCATTTTAGATGACGGATCTGATTTGTCTAGATTATTTATGTTCATATTAATTGATGAGAAGGCTGGAAGTGAAGCTAAAGTCCCTGTAGTTAAGGGTAATCCCTGTGCAACAATCTGCAAAATACTCAAAAAGAAAACTATTATCAATGAAACATGCTTCCTATATTGGCATACAACAAGAATAATTGGAAATAATAAGAATCACACCGTGTGTTTAATGGCATCATATTTAATTGCACATCATTTAATAACAAAATAAAGGATTAAGAACCAGGAATTGTGCTGCATCTTCTAGGAATTCTTTGTTGTATATGAATTACTCTACTTTTTGTTACCAAAGTAAGAACATATAAAATCCCTGCAATTTGAAAAATTAACATCCTCCAATCAAGCTACCATTACTAGGCAATCAGACAGATCAGATCGTGAGAAGAAAATGCAATTATCAATAACAGGGAGTAACAGACTGTTACATGCCAAAGCTTAAAGTATTCCTAATTTCTATGTACCCACACGCCGCAATCCCTAGCAACCTATTCTGAAGCAGTGGCAAAAAGGGTTCATTATACATTATATATCACCATGTAAAGATATGTGGAAGATGGAAACAGTTGGGTCATTCCAGAGAATGGATCACTCTTCATGAGTCATACAATCCCTACAAGGTTTTTATTTTCTATGTTCTCCGTAATTCATTTTTGTTGCTGCTATATATGATTGTGCTTATGTGAGTGTGCATAGAGTTGGACTGCATATATAATATCCATATCTTAACCTCTCGTCTCCATTCCTTCCATGCCACTTTGAATCTCATAACTGAGAAGATTTTCAAAATATTTATGTGTTTGAGCATGGTTGATTCACATATAACATCCAGTGTCATTGTCACAGTGGAATCACACATAACAAGGGGTTCCATCTGTCAACAAAAAAAAAGTGTTTTCAGCTGCTGTGCTATGAGGGGCATATCTATGCTGCTAAGTTGCATGGTATACGGAAACAGGAACGCGCTGGAAACATGACCCCCCAGAAATCAGGAAATGGGGAAACATGGTGTGTGTGTGTGTGTGTACATATAGATTATATATATGTAAGTTAACAGGAAACAGAAACAGATATGGATCCGGATTCAGACCCGGAAACGGATCAACCATGTTTTTGAAAAGCCAGGATCCGGATACAATGGGGAAAGGCCAAGTACAAAAAATACAATAATATTTTTTTAATTTAAGAAAAAACATATTCAAAGTAAAAAATCAATACCATTCATGAAACAAAACATTAGAACTGAAGTCATTAGATAACTTAGAAATCTGAAAACTGAAATCATTATGCATCATGCTTTATACAAAAAGGACAACTGTAAATACAAAATTGAGTATCTCATCAATGATCACTCTATTGATATGATGATGTGGAGTAGGTCTAACTACATGTCAAAAAATGGGTCTACATGCTCATCATTTGGATATTTCAACTCTACATCATGATCAACTTGTCATCTTCCATGAAATTAGCCTCAAAATATAAAAATTCCCATCTAGTTAAAATGGTAAATGAATGTTAGACACTATTTGAGAACATGCTATAGTCTATGTATCATATTGTTCCAAGAGGAATCTTTATCTAGAGTTGGATGGAATTGATCTAATTAACTTATTATTGACAAAATCATCCTTTGTACATTATATATGATTATCCATGTATTGTTTGTAATGTTCCTTCCTAAATTTTCCTAATGTTTGGAAAATAAATTTTTGACAATTTTGATTAATGCTAGCTCAAGTCAAATTTTGGTGGAAAACAATGGAGAAATACTTTATTTGTATGCTAGTGGAATATGGGGCCCACATGAAGTGTGCAGTTGGGGAAGAAGGAATTCGAATTCCTTGAGGCAAATCGAATTGGTGGAGGGACCCACAAGGAATGCATGGCAAACAATTATAAAAGGAAGGAATGAGGGAGCAATGGGGGTCTTCTGTCTATTTGACAATCAAATTTGCCTTAGTTGTTCAGCTGAGCCAATATTGTGTTGTTCAACAAGTTATTTAATTAAATAAACAGTGATGTAAACACTACTGCAGACTACACTGACATACAGATCATAAACTAAAACAATAGATGAGACAAACACACAAGGGACACCGTTATTTTTGGACAACACATCCCCAGAAAAACCCAATGCGGGAAAAATGGTGCAATAGATAGAGGGCTTGTATTACTAAGCAAGCAGAATCTGAGTACAACAAGTTGCCTTTCACACAGGCTAACCTTACAGAGAAATCACGGCAACAAGAAATACATTCGAGGGTTTACCTCACTCCTCAAGTCATAATTAATCCAATGAGTGATCTGACACCCTCCCGGCAACCACTACGAAGTCCCTATGCAATCACTACGTGGGCTAGTGTCCTGCCTCTAGAGCGTTGTATCTCTTCTTTTGCTGGATCGATTTTCTGGATGAAGACTGTTGTCCAGCCCTCCCAGCTCAAAACCTCGCTTCTCTAGCAAAATCTCAGATTACTAACGAATACTCTACACTGCCACTGCAAGAGCCCCTCTAGACTGCGTGAGCCCCTTCTGGGCTGTGTAGGCCTCTGCGCTGCCTCCCTGATGCTCAAGCTACCTCTCTGCTACATACTCTTTGGCTTGGAACGTCCTCTCTAATCCAAATCTCTGCTTATGCCCCTCTCACTGCAACTCAAATCACTAGTTCGATTTTCTCACCAAGCCACGCCCCAGAAAAATCGAACTGACTGATCAACTTGGTGTATCTCCAACTAACACTTGAGCCTCCTATTATACTTTTCCTATTGATGAATCAACAGCCAATATTAGGTCTCTAATCAACGGATAAGATTAAATTAGACTTGATCCTCGTCTCTTAGAAGCTTCTCACCCATATTTTCATTAATACCCATTAATATTTTTATTTTCCTAAGTTAGACTTGGGAACCCCATTAAAAAAATTAATTATTTTAATAAAATACAATCCCAGTGGAATTTCACCAAACGATTTTTGGGTCTTGGAAATCTCATGTGCTCTAGCCCCTCCACAAAATTTCGAAGCTAGAGCACATCCAATGCTACCCAAAAATCAACAAGGTGTTCCCAGATAGTGAACTTGAGGAGGAGGAGGCCAAGACAGTAGAGGAGTCCGCAGATGAGGGAGAACCATCATCAGGAGGGCCACCACCACCACCAAGAGGAGGACCATTTGCCGCAACCGGGGGAGTCCTTGCTTCACTTCGGGGTGTGCCGAAGTATTTGACACTCAAGATCAGGGGGACCATACAGGGGCAGCGTGTGTCAGTCCTGGTTGACAGTGGGGCCACCAACAATTTCATTAATGCCTAGATGGTGGAGCGTAGGGGCATCCAGACAGCTACATTTGAGGGGTTCTCAGTTTTGGCACCTAGAGACTGGACCATGCATTATACTAAGTATGTCCCCAGGGTTACCTTGAAGATGGGGAAGTAGTCACTCACTGATAATATCTTCATGGTTGATGTCCCAGATGTTGAAATTTGGTACCGGAGGACAGGTGGTTCCCTTAGGCTTTGATCTTTGCCCTGGGGAAAAGTGTCCAAAACAATTTAATTTTTCTCCTAAAGTGACTTTATAATTTTATAAAGTTAAATCTAATTTAAAAGTGACTTTAAGTGATAAAGTTATTAAGTCTAATTTTAAAGTGACTTTTATAAAGTCAATGAAAAATTAAAAAGGAAAAGTGACTTTGGAAATAAATGACTAAGTGGGTCTTTATTAAAGTGGGGTGAATTAAAAAATAGAAAGTGAGATTTAAATGAGCATTTAATCTCAACCATTGATCTAAATCTATTTCAGCCATTGGATTTAGAGATCACCCAAAAGTCACTTGGATCACCCAAAAGTCACTTGGAGTTATATTAAAGGAGGAAAAAGAGGAAAAGGTCATTCATTCTTTCATGAGCAGATTGGGAGAAGGAGAGCAAGAGAGCAAGAGAGATTTCTGAGCAGGAAGGAGAAGGAGACAGCAGCTTGGCACACATTCCAAGGCAGCAGTTGAGCAGATTTGTACAGCTGATTCAGCGCATAGTGAAAGGCAGATTTTTGCACAAAAATCGAGGAGCAGTTTGCTGATTTTTCTGCACACAAAACGGAGGTCGTACAGCATTTATTGTTGTCCTGTTTGCTGTAATTTCCAGATTGCTGTGAGGCACGGGAAAGGAGATAAGTTGTAAATTTGCTTGCTGATTTTTTGCTGAATAATTCTCACTGTAAAAAGACAATTTTCAGAAATAAAGAAGAGCTCTCAAACTGGTTTTCCCAAGAGTTGTTGGGGGTTTTTCCAGGGTCAAGTTGACCAAAAATATCAGTGTTTTAATGTGTTTTAATGGCTGTTTTTAATTGCTGATTTTTAATTCTGCAATTTCCAGCATTTTGAAAAATTTCCAAAATTTGTGTTTTCAGCAATATTTATTTTTTTCAGTCTGTTAAATGTATGGTTATGGGAATGGGCATTTAACTACATGGGAGAAATAAGGAGAAACTGAAAACCGGGGTGGGAAAACAGAAATTTTTACATGGTATCAGAGCTTGAGTGCTGAAGGGCAGTTTGGGACAGCAAAAGGAAAAATTACAGTTGCTGATTTTTCACTCAGAAAATTCCAGCAAGCTGATTTTTTCATAAACAGCAGTTTTATCTTTACTACAGCAGTGCTATTTTTCAGTTTTAGGACAGCAGGATGTCATTGGGATTGAGGGTGGAGGATAGGCTGGATGGGCATATAAATTACAGCGTTTGGAAGGAGAGAATGCAGAGTATCTTTGAGGAGGCAGAAGTCTGGGATATCATGGTGCATACCGCACAGAACCCTGTTGTTGTGCCCACTGATGTTACTCAGTTGGCTGAGTATAAAAAGAAGAACAATAAGGGTAAGAGGCTGATTCTAGACAGAATCAAAGACCATTGCATTCCTCATGTGAGAGGAAAGAGCAATGCCCATGAGATGTGGACAGCATTGTCCAATCTCTACCAGAGTACCAATGAGAACCGGAAGATGGTCCTGAAGGAGAAGCTGAAGAACATTAAGATGGGTAATGATAGTGCAGCTGGATATCTCACAAAGATTACCAATGTGAGAGATGAGTTGGCAGCGATTGGAGAGGCCATTCCATCCACTGAGTTGGTGCGTATTGCAGTGAATGGCCTCCCCCGTTCATGGTTGAACTTTGCTGATGGGGTTTGTGCACGTGAGACCCTTCCCACATGGGAGAGGTTTTGGGATGATTGCATTCAGACAGAGATCAGGAAAGGACAGCTTGGGGCAGCCAAGCCAGTTGAGCAGGATGAGGATGTAGCACTGGTGGCAGGAGGCAAGAAAGGCAAAGGGAAGAAGCAGGCTTCCACAAGCAGTGGTGGGGGCAAAGGCAAAGGTAAAGGTAAACCGGGGAACACACAGAAGGACTATTCCAAGGTGAAGTGTTGGAATTGTCAAAAGATGGGACACTATGCAGTTGTGTGTCCGGAGAAGAAGAAGAAGAAGGGAAAGAACCAGGACGTGGCAGCTTCAGCTGAGATTGAGGACTTTGCAGGTCGTTTTGACCGGGAGTTTGCGTTCACTACATGTGAGTCCTCTAGTGCAGGATCACCTGCCACACAGGTTCAGAGGGAGCATGCTTTTCCCTCGATTAGCGGAGCATCTACAGGTATTTGGTATGTGGACAGTGGGGCTTCACGTCACATGACAGGAGTCCGTGAGTACTTCTCAGAGCTTTCAGAGAGTGGCACTGATATTGAGGTAGTACTCGGTGATGACAGAGTTGTTAGAGCAGTCGGGGTGGGGACAGTGACATTTCAGAGGGAGTCCAAACCTCCCTTGAAGGTGTCAGAGGTTCTTTATGTGCCAGGGATGAGGAAGAACCTCATATCCGTCTCAGCTTTGGAGGACAGAGGATATGACGTACTGTTCAGGGGAGGACAGGTGTTGATGTATCCCAGGGACACTCCAGCTGATTCAGCTAGAGTGATAGGTGTACGCCATGCAAAGGTGTACAAGTTTGCATTTCAGCCCCTTTTGGCATTGAGCAGTAGTACCGACAGCAGAGCTAGCAGTTCTGAGCTGTGTGAGATTTGGCACCGCAGGATGGGACATATGTATCATGGAGCCTTGAGGACATTGCGGGAGATCACTACAGGTGTGCCAGATTTCAGTACTGATCACTTTGATACTTGCAGAGGTTGTGCGATGGGCAAATTTGCCAAATCCCCTTTTCCCAACAGTGACAGCAGAGCGACGGGGATACTTGATTTGATTCATTCCGATGTGAGCGGTCGGATGTCTCATGTTTCCTTGAGTGGGTATGAGTACTATGTTTTATTCATTGATGATCACTCCAGGAGGACCTAGATTTATTTCTTGAAGATCAAGAGTGAGGTCTTCAAGCGGTTTCAGGAGTTCAGAGCTCTTGTGGAGACACAGACAGGCCGAAAGATCAAGTCCTTGAGGTCGGACAATGGAGGAGAGTACACCCTTGGAGAGTTTGTTGACTATTGTGCGGAGGCAGGCATTAGGAGGGAGTTCACTGTTCCTTACAACCCCCAGCAGAACGGGGTTGCAGAGAGGAAGAACAGATCCATCATAGAGGCTGCCAAAGCTATGTTACATGATCAGGGGTTGCCATTGTTCTTGTGGGCAGAGGCCTGCAACACAGCTGTTTACTTGCAGAACAGGAGTCCACATCGTGCCTTGGGGCACATGACTCCGGAGGAGACTTTCTCTGGGAAGAAGCCTGATCTTGGTCATCTTCATATCTTTGGATGCATTACATACTCCTATATACCCAAGGAGAAGAGGACCAAACTAGAGCCCACCGCAGAGAAGGGTATCTTTGTGGGCTACAGTGAGACCTCAAAGGCCTTTCGGATTTACATTCCTGCACAGAGGAGAGTTGTTGTCAGACGGGATGTGAAGTTCGAGGAGGACAGGGCCTTTAGGAGGTCACGGGAGTTAGAGTATCTGGATCAGCCAGACCCTCAGCAGCAGTTGAGTCAGTTGCAGGGATCCAGTGGGCAGGGATCAGGAGGATCCGGAGGTACATCTATGAGGATGTCAGGTCCGTCAGTGAGCAGTGGCTCATCGAGCCAGAGGGGTGGTGCTCCGGGCAGCATGCAGAGCAGTTCACAGAGCAGTTCACTAGGGAGTCCACTGATGGACAGTTCACACGGTACCTCAGCTTCTACAGGTTCAGGTGCAGGCAGGAGGACAGCAGACAGACAGTCAGGAGTTCAGGCTACTGATGATGATGAGGAGGAGGAGTTTCATTCTCCGGTGGAAGAAGTGCGCTCAGGGAAGAGGAAGCCCAAGTGGCTTCAGGACAACTTGAGAGATGCCACATCTGTTGCTGAGCCAAAGAGGCCGGTCAGAGAGAGTAGACCACCTGAGAGGTTTTGTAGTTATATGGCGATGGTTACCAGCATCCTTGACTCTGAGCCTTCTAGCTATGAGGAGGCAGCTAGCCAGCAGGTCTGGAGAGAGGCCATGCAGGAGGAGTATTCTTCTATCATGAAGAATGATGTTTGGGAGGTGGTGCCGAGGCCTGAGGGCAAATCCGTGGTTACTTCCAGATGGCTTTACAAGGTAAAGCATGCTGCAGATGGCAGCATTGAGAAATTCAAAGCGAGGTTTGTGGCTAGAGGGTTCTCCCAGGTAGAGGGAGTTGATTATGAGGAGACCTTCGCTCCCGTGGCTCGATATACTTCGATCCGCTCCATTATATCGATAGCAGCAGAGATGGGTTGGAAGATCCACCAGATGGATGTGAAGACCGCATTTCTCAATGGCTTCATACAGGAGGAGGTGTACATTGAGCAGCCACAGGGCTTTGAGGTGCATGGGAAGGAGTCCCATGTGTGCAGATTGAAGAAGGCCCTTTATGGCCTGAAGCAAGCTCCCAGAGCTTGGTACTCCAGGATAGATGCATACTTGCAGGGGATGGGTTTCACAAAGAGTGAGGCAGATCCGAACCTTTACTTTATTGTGATTGGTGAGGAGCCTCTCATTCTGGTGCTGTATGTGGATGACTTGATCATTACAGGTGCAGAGAGACTCATAGAGCACTGCAAGAGAGATCTTGCGGCGGAGTTTGAGATGAAGGACATCGGCTTGATGCATTACTTTTTGGGTTTGGAGGTGTGGCAGGAGGAGGGGCATTTCTTCCTGGGGCAGGGGAAGTATATTGTGGACATCCTTAGCAGATTCCACATGGAGGATTGTAGACCCATGTCGACACCGATGATCACCAACTGAAAGAAGCTTCATGCTTCGGATTCCGAGTTGGTGGATCCCACATTGTACAGGCAGCTGATTGGTTCCTTGATGTATTTGGTCAACACTAGACCAGATATCTGTTTTGCAGTCAACACGATGAGTCAGTTTATGTGTGAGCCTAGGAAGGTTCACTGGGTGGCTGCAAAACACATTTTGCGGTACTTGCAGGGGACAGTGGATTATGGTCTGGACTACAGGCAGGGAGATGGAGTGAGATTGGCAGGATACACTGATTCTGATTGGGCAGGTTGTGCTTCTGATAGGAAGAGCACTTCAGGGTGTTGTTTTGGGTTGGGTTCAGCAGTAGTGTCATGGTTCAGCCGGAAGCAGCAGTCAGTAGCACTGAGTTCAGCGGAAGCAGAGTATATGGCAGCCAGTCTAGCTAGTTGTGAGGCCATCTGGGTTCGCAAGATGTTGTTTGGCTTATTTGGTCAGCCGTTGAGACCTTCTGTGATTTACTGTGATAATCAGAGTTGCATTAAACTCACGGAGAATCCAGTATTTCATGACAGGTCAAAGCATATCGGGATCAGATATCATTTCATCAGAGACTATGTTCAGAAGGGAGCTGTGAAGCTTGAGTATATTTCCACTGATGAGCAGGTTGCAGATATCCTTACCAAAGCCTTACCACGGGGCAAGCATGTCTACTTCAGAGACAAGATGGGTGTGGTGAGGAACACCTTCCTCGGTAAGAGGGAGTGTTGAAATTTGGTACCGGAGGACAGGTGGTTCCCTTAGGCTTTGATCTTTGGCCTAGGGAAAAGTGTCCAAAACAATTTAATTTTTCTCCTAAAGTGACTTTATAATTTTATAAAGTTAAATCTAATTTAAAAGTGACTTTAAGTGATAAAGTTATTAAGTCTAATTTTAAAGTGACTTTTATAAAGTCAATGAAAAATTAGAAAGGAAAAGTGACTTTGGAAATAAATGACTAAGTGGGTCTTTATTAAAGTGGGGTGAATTAAAAAATAGAAAGTGAGATTTAAATGAGCATTTAATCTCAACCATTGATCTAAATCTATTTCAGCCATTGGATTTAGAGATCACCCAAAAGTCACTTGGATCACCCAAAAGTCACTTGGAGTTATATTAAAGGAGGAAAAGGTCATTCATTCTTTCATGAGCAGATTGGGAGAAGGAGAGCAAGAGAGCAAGAGAGATTTCTGAGCAGGAAGGAGAAGGAGACAGCAGCTTGGCACACATTCCAAGGCAGCAGTTGAGCAGATTTGTACAGCTGATTCAGCGCATAGTGAAAGGCAGATTTTTGCACAAAAATCGAGGAGCAGTTTGTTGATTTTTCTGCACACAAAACGGAGGTCGTACAACATTTATTGCTGTCCTATTTGCTGTAATTTCCAGATTGCTGTGAGGCACGGGAAAGGAGATAAGTTGTAAATTTGCTTGCTGATTTTTTGCTGAATAATTCTCACTGTAAAAAGACAATTTTCAGAAATAAAGAAGAGCTCTCAAACTGGTTTTCCCAAGAGTTGTTGGGGGTTTTTCCAGGGTCAAGTTGACCAAAAATATCAGTGTTTTAATGTGTTTTAATGGCTGTTTTTAATTGCTGATTTTTAATTCTGCAATTTCCAGCATTTTGAAAAATTTCCAGAATTTGTGTTTTCAGCAATATTTATTTTTTTCAGTCTGTTAAATGTATGGTTATGGGAATGGGCATTTAACTACATGGGAGAAATAAGGAGAAACTGAAAACCGGGGTGGGAAAACAGAAATTTTTACACCAGACACCAATATGGTGTTGGGTGTACAATGGTTGTACACATTGGGGAAGGTCACTACTGATTAGCAGATGCTAGAGATGGAGTTCAAGGGGCCAGATGGGAAGTTTGTATTGCTAAGCGGAATGCACTCTTATCCCCCTCAAACAGTTTCAGCCCACCGGATGGATGCAAATTTACGACATGGAGATGTGGAGTCGGCAATTGAGTTGCGGATTTCTGAGTTAGGGACACGAGTGCAGACTACACACCCAAATATACTAGCCTTATTGGAGAGGCACCAAGGGGGTTTTGGGGATGTTCCACCATGTAGACTGCCAGACCGTGGATTTGAGCACACCATTGAGCTGGAGGAAGGGGTGACCGCAGTCATCCCCACCCCTTATAGGTACCCAAAGGCCTATAAGGATGAGATAGAGCGGGCCATTTAGGAGTTGTTGAGATTGGGACACATCAGGCCTAGCTTGAGCCCATTTGCTTCTTCCGTGGTGCTGGTGGAGAAGAAATATGGGACGTTGCACATGTGTATCGACTACCGGTCTCTCAACAAGAAGACCTTGAAGAACAGATACCCCATTCCACACATAGATGAGTTGATGGATGAGCTTAGAGGAGCTAAATACTTCTCTAAGATAGATCTATGTTCAGGGTATCACCAGATCCGCGTGAGGGAGCAGGATGGCCCAAAGACTGCTTTTCACTGCCATTATGGACATTTCGAGTTCTTGGTGATGCCCTTTGGGCTAACCAACACTCCAGCTACATTCCAGTCTTGTATGAACCACGTGTTCTGTGGGAAGTTGAGACGCTTTGTCCTGGTTTTCTTCGATGATATACTCATTTTGCAATAGGACATGGGAGGAACACCTTCAACATTTGGAGGAAGTGCTTCGCATACTTGAGGAGCAGTAGTTGTATGCGAAGATGTCCAAATGTGAGTTTGGATTAACAGAGATGTTGTACCTGGGCCATGTGATTGGGGAAGATGGACTGAAGGTGCATCAGGAGAAGATTCGGGCTATACTAGATTGGCCCACACCCAAGAACGTGACAAAATTGAGGGGGTTCCTGGGCATTTGTACATATTACGGGAGATTTGTCAGAGGGTTCTCATAGCTTTTAGCACCTATTACGGATTTGACAAAGAGGGGAGCTTTTGAGTAGAGCAAGCAGCAGACAATGCCTTTGAGCACCTCAAGAGGGTCATGAGCAGTCGCCCTGTCTTAGCCTTGTCGGATTTCACACGACCCTTTTGTTGAAGAATCTAGGGCAAGTGTAGTTAACGTGCTTCTTCTAGCATGATAACTACTTGTGAGTTATTTTAACTTTTCTTCTTAGCACAATCTTCACTTGTTCTTATTAGAGTGTGTCTTCTTATATTCATCAAATAGTTACCAAAAACAAAGAGATAAGAACACAACATATTGGCTTTCTGCTAGGGTCAAAACCTCTCCCTCTTGGAGAGGAAAACCCACACAAAATTCTTCTTATAGATATTCCAATTGACAAATATCAAGACGATGACCCTTGACCTTCTAAGCCACTCCAAGACCAAGACACCATCCTCTTCTTTGTCACTGCTGAGATCATCATCATTGTATTGCTGAGATCTTCATTACTGCTGCCATCACTAAGAAAATCATTGTTGCATCTTCATATAGATCTTCACCAGATTAACGAGATCATCATATCATTCTTCATTATGACCTTGGTTCATGTAATGCTCTAAGATCTTCATCATGACCTTGTCTTCGATAGGATTACGATCAAGACTATTATGTCAAGAACATGACTATTTCAAGTATGTTGATTGAGTATTATGTCGAGATAGTATGTATGCTGAGACAGTGTGTGTCACTGTGAGGACTATTCATGAGGTATATCGAGATCATGACTGTATGCCAAGACAGAGACCCAAGACCTTATTTATTGCACCTATGCTGAGATTGTACCTCTGTGGCATCCATCCGAAATTGTCTCATTGTTTTTCCATCCGAACTGCGAGGATCTCAAACCTGTACCCATCCTACAACCATCCAAAAGTCACAGAGAATCTGAGTCTCTGTCCTCACCCGAAGTTGCAGAGAAGTCTGAATTGGCATCGTCTCGTAATGCGGATTGCAGACCCTATACCCAACCGAATCATCTCAAATAAATGCGAGTTCTTGTTTTGCTCTTTTGCGGTGACCCTAGCTGGGTATATATAGTGGTTATGTTTCCATATTAAGCCAACTTGACTAAGTGAACCATTGTGTCTCTTATATGAACCGACATGACATATATATATATATATATATATATTGAGGTTGGCATAATGTTCTCTTCATCGTTTTGCTTGCTGCCTTCTTCAAGAGGATTGTGCTTGTCTTAGAGGGCTAATCTAGCCACTAGGTAGACTCATATACATTACATATATGCTCAAGAAGAGCTCTTTATACATGTCTTTGACTCTTTGACTCTCCTAGACCTATGAAATGAGCAAGAAACTCATTCTTATAATTTACAAAAATAATATTTCTTTTTCTTGACAAGTACAAAGATCAAATCTACATTTGTAAATATTGAACCTAGTTACATTTTCTTCAAGACTCCCTCTTAACTAGGGAGGTATTTATAATGGTACTTGGTCATTCTCAATCTGAATAATTTCTCACAAGAAGAATCGGATTGGTAACCTTTGTTATAGCATCATAGTAACCAACATTGTTTCCATAGCAAGGCCTTGACTGACAACTCTATCTCTCATTAGATTAGACCACACACAATGTTGGTGAGACCAATGACTATAGACACCTTCATCATTGTCTCTCAAGGCAAATACCCACCCGAGTGTTCACTGAGTATGACCTTCTAGGACTATTGTTATCTCCGGTTCCCAACCCTCAAAGAATATCAGTCCTCTTGCCTACTCTTATCTTGGATGCCCTACACATCCTCAAAGAGCATCGGATGCCAGATGATTACCCAACCCTCCATTCTTTCTTCCTAGGTGAAGACAAGAATGTTGTGTCTATCTCTCCCTCTCAACTAGGGAAGATATGCCCTCCTTTTGAAAAGGAACTTGCCTAAGCTCCCTCTTAATTAGGGACTTGTCTGAGCTCCCTCTTGACAAGGGACTCTCCTTTCCATCAGCGGCTTCTTCTTTGTGGGTCCTCCAACTGCATGATCAACTTCTTTCCTTGATGTCATGAAATTCAGTTGAGCTCCTTCCTTGTAGGGCATTAGCCATCAATCACTTTCCTTCTTGATTCGTCATGTCATTTCTCTCTTCATGGAAAGCGACCTTCTTGGTACATATCTGTAACCTTCTTCATATGGCTACTTCTTTTCTCTTCATGCTTCTTTCAGGAATTTCCATCCATCGCATGAATGTTGGTTGTACTTGTACTTACAACTCTTGTTCCAGTAGCCCTGCATGAACTCATCTAGATATTATTCAAGAAATCAAAGCATAACATTAAATCAAATCGTACCTTTCGAGATGACTCTTCATCATGACATCTTTCTGTAGGTATCAGCATCCTGCATACATGTTGACACATTTCCCAAAGATATACATTGTCAACGGTCTCTATCTTTTCCAGACTTCCATCAGAGTCTTCACATCTTTCCGGGAGATTTCTTAGTCAAGTGTTCTTGGTCTTTTGGATGTTGATTGCCATCGTGGTTGCATATCTCTTCCTTCCTCACACATTCCATTCTCAGGAGTTTCTAATCAGGTTCTGTAATCGTAGTCAACCACCTCATACTTTATATGAGGACATATTATGTTGATTTCATCTAGTGCGACTTATGCCTTTCTGCATCTTTTCAGAGGAGTAGATCCTTTCCCTTGATCATGCTTCTTAAGAATGATCTATATTACCTGCAACCATACGAAATGACAATATAAAATTAAATATACGCATACATACCTCATTTTACCTTTAGGTCATCTAGGCTTCTTCCAACAGCTTCCTTGATTGAAGTGTCTTCAATCCCTTGATCTGCTTCTTTTCTTATGTCACCATAACATCATCCATGAATTCCATAAGTTGGAGTTTTTGATGAAACACTTGCTTCCTCTCCAGATTACTGAATGCTCCGATAAGTATTCCATCAGAGAATCTCGAGGATCTTGCATAGCCTCATCTGGCAGATGTTTCCCTTTTGACTTGATGTATGATGAGACCTGTCCTGGATGACTTCTTTCTTTCGTTCAATGTCTAATGAGGTTTCCAAGAGTTATGTCCTTCGTGATGCCACGAGCTCTTGCTTCTAATGCTTTCATGATGCCATGATGCATCTTATTATCATGGTCATATCTAAACATTTGGGAACTTATGATAGGACCCCTTTTGTGAGGGAGGCCATCTTAATTATAGTGGAGATTTGTTGCTCCCTCTTTCCTTGGCCCTTTTCTTCAGCTTCGTCCATCTTTTCGGTGATATGAGCTTCTTTCCATATTCTTTCCATAGCATTGAATCTTATACTATTCTGTCTTATTTGATGACCAAACAGTCCTTTCCTTTCTGTATATGATTGTGTCCTTCAACACTTTTGCCTTTAAATTTTCTTTCTCTATCTAGCATAGAGACCACAATTTGTTGAATGAGGTGACCTTCTTGTTCATGGACATTTGTTACCTTGTTTATTGCATTTCAGAGAGTATATCTTCTTTTCATATATCCATTTTTGTGTCTCCTTTCTTGTTACATAGGGATGAGAGGACCTTAAGAGTTCTTTCCCATGAATTCAAAGGATACCTTGACATGTTCACTGACTTCTTCTTATCTATGAGGATTATGACAATCACAATCCTCCTTATTTTATGCAAGGATCTTTGAGTGATTTCATATGAATCCTATGAGTCTCTTGATGCCCTCAAACAATGCTTGACCTTCAGGGACTTATTTCATATGAATCTTATAAGTCTCTTGATGCCCTCAAACAATGCTTGACCTTTAGAGACTTAGACATCAATGACTTTTCTTTCGGGGACTATATCTATCCTCCTTCTTATGCAAGGAATTTCGATGACCCAACCGATTTATAGATCTCCTTGCAAACATGAAGTCATTGAACCAAACTTGTTTATAAAATGAAAGATACTTACTTGGCACATGAAGATGAAATCTTCACCTTGATGCTTTCTTGAATGATCTCTTTCAATGAGATTCTTGCTTGAGCTGCCTAGTACAACTGAGTTCCAAGACTTCCTTTGAGACTTTCTCGCACTGTTCAGCACCAAGCACTGTTGCTTTTATAAGATGTTGAGATATGATATCGAGATCAAGAACTTTGAGAGCACTGTTATGATGCCCGTCCGAGATGTGGCATTGTGTTCTTCTTTCGAAGTGATATTGTTGTATGATGTGATTGTGTTGACACATCCTTGTGACATTCCGTGGTATGTAATTTATAAAGGTATGCCTTTGAACTGTGGGTAGCATTGAGATACTGATACCTTCCATTAATTATTGAATTGTGGTTCCTGTGCATTACTATGCATCATATTTTAACACCGAGTTGCATCATGGAATTACTGAGATTGTGTTGCAGAGATCCTTCTTCTTACTGTGATCTTCATCGAGACTTGTGCACTTCTTCATTAAATAAACAAAATCCTCTTGTTGTTGTATGCTGCTGTTGTAGACTGATTCATCAGTCTTTGATGCAGGTCTTCAACTTGCTTTGATGCCCTTCTTGAAAATTGATTCTTGAATGTCTCTTTTGTAGGAATTTACAGGGTAAGTTCCTTAGATAGAACACCAAGGGCCATCGCTCACAAACAGATCACAGATTAGTACACCAGTATTCTTGACGCGGTTAAAACCCTCAAAGAAAGAAACAGTCCACGGCCTGAGCCAACGCAGCCACTTCAGCCAATTTATTAATGTAAAAGAGAGAAAAATTACATAAGCTTCTCTCATGAATGATCACCTTAAAAATGACCCTCCATGCCCTTTAAATACAGATCATGGACCAATCAGGTGTTAAGCCACGAATCAAGTGTTGGTAATACCGAGGAGAGAATCAACAGTTGGATCACTTCATGTCTAGAACATATCATGATCGTCGGATTATAAGTTACAAAAGTACATAGTAAAGAAAAACACTTTACCTAACTCTACACTAGACCAAGTTATACTTAATTATTTCCTATGTGTTGGAATATCCTAACATCCCCCCCTAAGAACAACTTAGGATAGGATTGAAGGATGTACAAATATGACACAATAGGAGAAGGAAGGAGGCATTAGAGCCTATCCCCCCTCAGTGATAACTTCCTGGACTCCAACCATAAATCAAAGTTTAGTAAACTTCGCCTCTATGAGAGCCTTTGTAAAGATGTCTGCAACTTGATCATCGGTTGAACAATATTGCACTTCAAGAACATTGTCATGAATGAGCTTTCTGATGAAGAGCATGTGTAGTTCAATGTGTTTGATGCGTTGATGATGCTTCTAGCACTTTGATTATCACACCAAAGTGTAGTCAGATGCTGCTGCTAAAAGCCAAACTCTGACAGGATCTGAAGAAGCCATGGGGCTTCCTTACTAGCTTCAACGGCGCCACAATACTCTGCTTCTAGTGAAGAAGGAGAAATGGCACTTTGTTTCTTGCAAGCCCATGTAACAGGTCCAAAACCAAGAGTGAAGACATTGTTGAAGTTTCTAAGTTTACTTAGTTAGAAACCCTCCATGCACTTTATCTGATTTATTCCTACCTACTAGTTATTTTTCTTAACAAGTTATTTACAATGTAAATACTGAAAATAAACACCAGTGCATGCTCAACATATTACAGATCAGCAACTAAAAGAAACAGAAACAAACACACCATATGACACCATTATTTTTTGACTAAAGTCCCCGGAAAAACCCAATGTGAGAAAACCGGTGCAGATATCTGAAGGTTTCCTTATTAAGCAATATCAGAGTACAATCTGGGTGCTAAAACTACCCTACCCAACATAGAATTTCCTTGCCAGTAATACCTCTCAGTTTCTGACAAATCTTCTGGCTAAAACCCCGAATAATCCTTTCAGCAGCTACTCAGCACAAATCTGCCCCAGAAACCCCAGCGTCAACCTCTCTCTAGACTGTGTCAACCCCTCTTTGCCTCACGCTGGCCCTGCGTCACCCCGGATGGGTCTGTGTCAGCCCTGGGAGGCCCCGCGTCAGCCCTCTGGCCCTCTGCGTCAGCAATGCTGGCCTCTCTGAGGCTCTGCACAGCTCCCAGCTACCTCTGCATGGCCCTGCGTGAGCCCTGGCTCACTCCACGTCACTCTCCTTGGCTACTGCGCTGCTCTCCTGGCACTATCTCTGCCTCTCTATCCCTTTGTACTTTAATGCCCCTTAGCTGCATCTCCCGATCACTGATTCTATCTCTCTTAGCAAACCCCGCTCTAGAGAATAGAATGATTGATCACTCTGGTGTGCTCTCCAAGTGACCCTCAAGCCTCCTCTTATATTTTTCCTGTTGACATCTCGATCCATGTCTTTTGGACCATTTAACACAGTTTCATATTAATCCACATTAATATTTTATTTTCCCTAAGTTTAGACTTAAGGACTCCATTAAAAATATTATTTTAATATCTCCTGAACTGTTTAGAATCTGCCCAAACCCTTTCTAGGTATTGGATATCTCATGTGCCCCAACCTCTCCACCAAATTTTGTGGCTAGAGCACATCCGATGCTACCGCAAATCAACATAACCTACAGTAGGCTTTTGATCATCAGGGTCACCAGCCCAATCGGAATCAGTGAAACCAACCAATAGAGAAGATGCTTCTGCACTGTAATGAATCCCAAACTGAATTGTACCTCGAACATAACGAAGTATTATTTAAGTTGCTTTCCAATGACTTTCATGTGGGTTTTACATAAACCGAGCAATAAGGCCAACAACAAAGGAAAGGTCAGGATAGGTATGGGTCAGATACAAAAGTTTTCCTACAAGTTGACATTATCGTAGCATCAACTTCAGGAGAAGTACAAGTGACTGAAAGTTTGCCTCCAGACTGAAAGGGAGAAGGGGCTGGCTTACAGTCTTCAATGTGAAAGTGGCATAGAAGATCACAGTTATACTTGGACTGGGAAAGGGAAATACCTTATTTGGATTGCAAGACTTGAAGACCAAGAAAATAATGCAAGTGTCCTAAGTCCGTCATATCAAACTTCTTTTTAAGGTTGGACTTCACATGGTTTATAAGGTTGGGATCACTACTAGTAATGGTAAGATCATCAACATAAAGAACAAGAATGATAAGAGACTTACCCACTTTCTTGGTGTAGACAGTATTTTCAGAATGACACCTAGAAAATCCAATATCTAAAAGAAAGCTATCCATTTTGGCATACCAAGCTCGACGGGCTTGGTTGAGACCATAAAGGGATTTCTTAAGCCGACATACAAGGCTGGAGTCTGTTTGTATAAAGCCAGGAGGTTGTCCCATATAGATTTCTTCATGCAAGTCCCCATGCAAGAAGGCAGATTTAACATCCATCTAATGGACTTCCCATTTGAAAGAGGCAGCAAGGGAAAGAACAAGGCGGATACAGTTTATTTTGACAACAGGGGAGAAGGTTTCAATATAGTCAATGCCTTCAACTTGTGAAAAACACTTAGCAACAAGATGAGCTTTATGTTTATCAACTTTTCCATCTAGTCCAAACTTAGTTCTGTAAACCCATTTGCATCTAACACGTTTTCGTCACTTTGGAAGAGGAACAAGATCCCATGTATGTATTATTTGCCAATAATGAACGATATTCTTCATTCATAGCTGTGTCCCAATCTGGATGACCTGAAGCTTCTGCAAAGGTGTCAGGATCATAATTCACTGAAGCTTGAGCCAGTAAAGAAGAGACTCTATCGAAATGAGAACATGTACATCGTTGATTTGTAGGATCACTAGCTGCATCCCGAGTAGCACGGACCCATTTTGGAAGCTGAGGAGCTGAAGGAGGATCCCGAGAAGGTGGGGGAGGATTGTCATCCTCGTTGTCATCGTATAAAGAAGAAATATTTTCAGAAGTAGAAGGGAAAGAGAGAGGTGGCACATCCGCTGAACTAGGCTCGTAGGCCGATATATTTTCAGCAAACTTTACATCTCTTCTAATGATAAAATTTTTGGATTTAGGTGTGTTGACCTCTACTGGTCAACTACCCATGCAGTACACCCCCCTTTTTGCCGGCAAAAAGGGGCAGCACCTGATCAGCATGTCCGTGCCATCCTGCCATCATCAGCAACTTGATCTTTTTGATTGTAAACCCAGTCTGCATGTATTAATTGTAAATAATCTTAGCAGACATGAGTCATGTATGTAATTTGCCTAGGTGGACCTAACTTTCTGATGATAATCTACGTCCCGGAAGGTTTTTCGTCTCACCAATCCACGGATCGGCAGAGTTTTCCTTCAAACCTGACCCCAAAGCCGGGATGCATTTTGTCATTAGAACTTTAGGAGAATCCTAGTGTGTTGATCTGCTAGATTATAGTTGTGTCGCAGAACTGGGTGATTTGTGAGGGTCTGTATTAAGTGAGTTTGTCCCCTTAAGATGTAAATTTGTAAAAGTCATCATGAAATGTGTCTTGAGGGTTGAAAATGTTTTAAATCCCCTCATGAGTCCTAAGTCCTAGGTCCTAGGTGATGTTTCCGAAGGCTTAGTTCGGTGATCCATAATAAAATGAATTAAAAAAATTAAAAAATGAATAAAAATAATAAAATAATAATAAAAAATTAAAAAATAGAGCAAAAACCCTAACTAATAAAATAATAATATTTTAAGTGAATGCATTTTTTAATAATAAATCGACGGATGAGATCAAGAGATGTCTTGATCCTCATCAACGGTCGAGATCATTTCAGCATGGATCACTCGAACTAGCCGTTGGAGACATTTCCTTTAAGTAGGGTGCTAGGGGTCATTTTCAGATCATCTGATCTGTGAGTCTGTACTGAAAAAGCTCTCTTGTAATCTGATTTCTGGTTAATAAAAGAAGACTTTGGGGTCCAAATCGTGCTGGTGTTACTCTCTGGAATTGCTGTGAGATCTTTAATTTTCTGCATATTTCAGTTTTCAGCCATTAATCATAGCTTGTTTTTTAGAGTATTGTGAGCACAGGTATCTTGTTCACTTGCTAGGGTTTGAGTGTTTCTAGGGTTTCTGAAATAATGGCAGGTATCTCCATTATTTCCTGAGATCTAGCAGCATTCTCTCTCTCTTTGCTGATGGTTGCTTGAGATGTGCAGGAAAACCTTTTAGTAGAGAATATTGGTGGGCGTTTGGGGAAGTTCTAGGCTGAACCAGCCGACTCCCACAGGCTTTTCTTTGCAGAGCCCAGCTGATTTTGGCCCTGGGTTAATCATTTAAAGTTTATTTCTTGTTTTGCATGAGAGATTTTCTTTCTGTTCACAGCAGAATTCAAGTTTTCTGATATTTCGAAAATATTACTGTTGTTATTGCTAAATCTGGCATTTCAGGGGCCACAATTTGTACATTAATCAGCTGTCTTAGGGTTTAAATTTTTTCTGATCTAGGGTTTTCAAATTTCTGCTTTATACGAGGGTTTTGTTTTCTTGTACAGGATTTTTCATCAGGAGTAAAATTTTTCTCAGAAGAAGATCATGGCTGCCCGGATCATAGTACTCCTCCATGCAAAATGATAGCAAGTGAATCTGCTTTCTATAGCTCGTGTTTTCCATTTTTCTGCTGCAAATCTCCGCCCATTAGATCCTCCATTTCTCCCTCACGTTTACATGCAAAGCCATCTCCTCTTCCTGCGTCCTTTCTCTTTTCATTTCATTTCTAGCTGTTCCAAGTCCATACCCTGGCTATCCCTCTTTTCCTCACGCAGTTTCTGCTGCCTCCCCATACTGCCAGCTCCAATTCCCACGCAGTCATATTACATCAACTGCTGCAACCTGCAAATCAAAATAAAATAAATGATGAAATGCGGCTGACTTCTCCACCATCGTATCACTGAGTTTCCATCCATTTTTGCAAAAGAAAAATCGTTGCAGCTCATCGGAGGGTTTTGTTTCGAAACGCATTCAGCATTGGTAAACAGTCTCATCGAAAACACACAGAGATCCGCCAGCAGCTCCAGCATTTCATAATCCACGTCAATCTTCTGCAATCTTTAAAAACCCAGAGGTTATACGTTAGCAGGTCGGTTGTTTAGGATCAGGAAGAAGTTATGGCAAGGAAGCATGCCCCTTCTGTCCATCGAAAATCTGCATAAGTTTCATTTGTCAGCCGACCAGAACTGGAAAACGCAGGTATAATATAAAAAATCGATTCTCTGTTTATATGTGTGCTGAGCCAGGGTTTCAAAGCCGTGTCCCATCACAACCTGCCTGGCCGATTCATTTCAGCCAGCAAACGCTCAGGCAAAATTCACGCTGGTCATCCAAAATTCGTCGATTCTCATTCACGCGCGGTAACAGGTGATTTTTGCAAAGCTAGAATCGTATTTCTGTCTGTCGTCAGGTAAGTATAAAACCGATTTACATATTTTCCATCTGCTGTCGAGCGTCCAGCAATCATCTGAAACTCACGCTGAAATTTTTTTAGACGCTGACGCGTTCAATTTTTTTTTTTTGTGTTTGAGCCCGGGTCATTGAAAATCTTTCCGCCTGCAAATAATCGTTTTCCTTTTCTTTCGTGTGTTTTAGAGTGGTTACATAGGCAGGGTTTAGTATAGTTTTTTTTTTTTTTTTTAGATAATTTCATTTTAATTTAGCTTTGCTTATAGTTTCGTTTTGATTTTGTTTCTTTTAAAATGCATATGAAAATCAAAAGAAATGCGTTTGAGTTTTTTTTTTTTTTTTTTTAATTTATTTTTTAAGTTTCTTTTTAGGACTAACGTATATCTTAGATGATACATTTTATTTAGATTTTAACTAATTTATGTTCTAGATTTTTTAATCAGATTTTATTTTTTTATTTAGTTTTTTTTTAATTAAATTTTAATGTGTTAGCGTTAGTTTTATGTTATAGCTAGATTTTAGCATAAAGCGTAATTTAGATTTTAATTAAATTCTTAGTTTAGTTAGACTTTGGTTTATTTTTTAGATTTTAATTGTTTTGACTTTTATTATATGAAAATTAAAAAAAATAAAAATAAAAAAGATTTTATTTAGTTTTTTTAAACTTAGGTTTATCTTTTTGTATAGTTAATTTTTTAGATTTTTAGAATAGATTTTAAATTTTAATTTTTTTAGATTTTTTAATTTTCATTTTTATAAAAAAAAAAAAAAAAAAAAAAAAAAAATTCAAATGGATTTTTAGGGTTATAGTTCAGTTTTAGATTAAATTTTAGGTTTTATTAAAAAAAAAAAAAATTTAAAAAATATAAAAATTTTTGTGGAAAATTATTTTTGCCAGTTTCAGTGGTTTTCATGTTATATCTTTCATGCTGAATTTTCAAGTCGAGATACGAAATTGATATCTGGATAATGATTTGCGATTCTCGTGGTGTTTTAAGGCATTTATCTCTTCAAAATTTTCAGTTGCCGGATATCGTTTTGGTCATGTGATTTCGCTGATACCTTTTGATGACAAATGATTGCTGTTCACGATTCATCTTTCTTATCATTTAACGAGTAATCATTGCAATAATAATCTCTTAAGGCACTGGTCTGCTCAAGTTAATCAAATTCATCTAGGGCTTTTCATATCGTGTCTCATGTCTCCCAACCAACTGGTCGACAGTGGGTCTCATCATCTCACAGGGACTCCCCCCCTTAGCCGCAGGAGACAGGCTTAAACGGAGGGATCGGGGATCAGAGTGACAGCCCCCGGTCTGAGGGTTGTCGTGTCAATCCGCGCGACAACAAGGTGAAAGAAGTCTATATCCTTTGATATCTTCAGAATATCCAACAAAAATACATTTTTTACTCTTAGGTTCTAAGGCTTTATGTTTCTCATCTGGAATATGGGCCCATGCTTCACTTCCAAAACCACAAAAATGACTTACATCTGGTTTAATTGAACTCCAGAGTCCATGCTTCTTCTGGAGTGATTCTTTAAAACCTTAATAGAAGTGTGATTTACTATGTAATTTGCATAGTTAATTGCTTCTACCCAAAAATCAAGACTATGTCCTTTCGATTGAAGCATACAATTAGCCATTCCCTTTAAGCTGCAATTCTTCCTTTCAGCTACACCATTTTGTTGTGGAGTATATGGAACAGCGTGTTCCATTTGAATTCCATACTCAGTGCAAAAGTTGATGAATTTGTTGTTAACATATTCTCCGCCATTATCGGATCTTAGCTTAAGAATTTGATGTCCATATTGTTTCTCAACAAGGGCCTTAAAGGCGAAGAACATGTTAAATACTTCACTCTTGAGTTTTAAGTAGTATACCCAAGTGTGTCTAGAGAAATCATCAATGAAAGTTAAGAAATACTTGTAGCCAGAGAATGAAACAACTGGAAGTGGACCACATAAATCACTATGCACAAGTTGTAAAGGCGCTGAGGTGTGCCAAGATGCACATTTTTCAAAACTATCCCAATGATGTTTTCCAAGTACACATCCAGAACAAACACCATCTCTGCAAGATACCATAGGAAGACCTGTCACCATATTTTATTTACATAGATTTTGAAGGGAGCAATAGTTTAAGTGACCAAATCGCTCATGCGAAAGTTTGCTCACTTCATCATTATGAGCAACAAATACTGAAGGCAGAGTTGATGACCCAAAGTTGTTAAACTTATACAACCTTGTAGAATCATCAGCAATTCCAGTAGCTAAAATCTATCTAGGATCTCTCGGGTCCTTAATTACAACATCGTGATGTGAAAATTCAACGGTTTTACCTTCACTTGAATGAGTTATCTGATATACAGATAGAAGGTTGCAGGATAAGATTGGAACACACAATACATCATTAAATTGACCATTGTCTAGATGAATAGTTCCAATCCCTACAACACTAAGAGATCTATCATCACCAACATACATATTTTTGGTGTTACAATCATTTAAAAAAGAAAACATGGCTTTGTTTTAGTGCATAACTAGACCGAGATGTTTGACAACCACATGCAGAACGTGTTATTCTTGAAGATGAAGTTGAAGTTGAAGAGTGCTCCAAATGGATGTTATGTTTCTTCATTGCTGCTTCCAAGGCTTCCACCTTCTTAAAGCATTTGGATTCTAAGTGGCCATCTTGATTACAAAAGTTGCAATGTCTATCAATGTTCTTCCTTTTGCTTTTATTTGCCTTATCATTTTGTTGAATTGATTTTTCATTTTGTTGAGACTGAAAGTGCTTAGGACCCTTGTTTGGTTTAGGACCATTCTTTTTAGGATACTGCTTCTTAGAATTCTTTGAATTTGGTTGTTGTTGGGCTGATAAGGCTTTCTTAGAAGAGTTTCCAGTATTAAGAAGACCAAGATGTAAGAGTTTTTCTTGTTCTGTTATTAAAGAACCAAAAAGGCATCAAAAGAGGAGGACTTGTAGGCTTGTTCTTGAGAAATAAAGGCTTCTCTAGTAGAATGGAAGGTGGAAACAAACACAGAGTAGGCTGGTCCTAACTTAGTAAGAATGGAATAGATAAGGCTACCATCTTCTTTCTTAACCTTAACACTTTCCAAGAGAAGTCTAAGGGTCTTGAACTTGGACAAAAATCTTAAATGGAAGAAAAATTATTGGGGTCCAACGTAAGCAACTCATTTTCAAGTTGATAGGCTCTAATTTCATTTTTAATTCCAAAAACTTTATTGAGTTGTTTCATTGCTTCATCAGGGGTATCAAGTTCTGCGATATGGAATCTAAGGTCTGGAGAAATATACATCCCTATCAACCCACGTGCTTGATCTTGCTTATTTTCCCATTTGACTGCCTTATCTTCATCTTTAGGTTTAGATTCTTAGCCTGGTGCTATTCTATAAAGACCTTTACTTCTAAGTAAATCCTCCATGTAGGACACATTGGAAGTAGTTGGTGTTGTCAAGAATAACTTGGCATGGACTTTCCATTTTAACAGAAATTGAAGTTGTAGATGTTGAAACTAAGTGTTCCAATGGAAAGATCTCGAAAAATTAGGGTGATTCAAAAAAATGGCTATGAAAACAGCTTCCAGATGAAGAAATTATGGCTTTTTAAAGAAAAGTGTTGGAATTTCTAAGTCTATCTATTGAAATCCTTCATGTACTTTCTGATTTATTTCTTCCTACTTGTTCTGTTAATTAACAAGTTATTTACCACGTAAATACTGAAAATAAATACAAGTACATGCTCAACACATACAGATCATCAACTGAAGGAAAAAACAAGCACACAAGTGACATTGTTATTTTTGGACTAATGTCCCCGAAAAAACCCAATGCGGGAAAATCGGTGCAGCTATCTGAGGGTTTTATTATTAAGCAGTTTCAGAATACAATCTGGGTGCCAGAAATGGCTCACCCAACAAGGAATGCTCTCGGCAGTAGTACCTGTCATTCGGAGATAGATATTCCAGCTAAAAACCCTGGATGTACAATCCCACAACTCTCAGCTCCAATCTGCCCCACGAAATCTCCCAGTGTCAGCCTCTAGGGTCTGCGTCGGCCTCTCTGGCCCAGCGTCACCCCAACTAGCCCTACGTCATCCTCCGTAGCCTCTGCGCCACCCACTCTGGCTCTCTCTGGCACTGCGCAGCTCCTGGTTGCCTTTGCGTGGCCTCTAGCTGCTTCTACGTGGCCTCTAGCTGGCTCTGCGTCAACCCTCTCCCGGCTTTTGTGCTGATGCTCCCGGTACCCTCTCTGCCTCTTTGTTTCTGTATTCACTGCCCCTCAGCTACAACTCTTATCATTCCTTCGATTTCCTCAGCAAGCACTGCCCCAGAAAATCGAATTCTCGATCAACTCAGTGTGTCCTCGAAGTGACCCTCAAGCCTCCTCTTATACTTTTCTCAATGACAATTCAACGGCCGAGATTAAGTCCCTAATCATCAGCAAAGATTAGATCTGGCTTGATCCATGACTTTTGGACCATTCTAACTCAGTGTTATTTTAATTCATATTAATATTTTATTTTCCCTAAGTTTAGACTTAGGGACTCCATTAAAAATATTAATTATTTTAATATCTCCCAAACTAGTTAAATTCTGCCCAAACCATTTCTGAGTATTGGAGATCTCATGTGCTTTAGCCTCTCCACCAATTTTCATCTCTAGAGCACATCCGATGCTACCCCAAATCAACACTCCCTCTTAGCGAGGACTGTGCTCTAGTAATACTCCTTACTAAGCATCACCCCGATCATCAGGTATAGGTCCTTGTGTTGATGCTAGGCCTGCTGCCCAACATCCTCTACACTGTTGCATCATGTACTGCTACCCATGGCCCTACCACTGCCACCGCTGCATCTGTACATCAGCTCCCTCTCATCATGTTGCATCGTGTTGCCCATAGCATTGCCACTGCTAATTGCTGCACTGCAACTCAGTTACTGAGAAGTAAGTAATTGATCTCCCAACTCTGACGTCTCAGTCAGTGCTACTACTCCTCTTCGAGGCTCCCATAGCAAGGTATAATACAAAAGGTTGGGTGCCTCGAGGATCCTGCCCCTCATCCCCTGTAGTCCATCTGACGACAGCTCAATGTCTCCCCACTTCCTCTCACTAGGTGCATGAGCACTCATGGCACAGTCATCACTTGTCTTCACTTCTTTCTCTGCCCTTGCTGGTGCAACCTTGGTCTCAGAAGCCTCTCCCTTGTTGCCCATAGCACTGCCACTGCTAACTGTTGCACTACAACTCAGTTACTGAGAAGTAAGTAACTGATCTCCCAACTCTGACATCTTCGTCAGTTCTGCTACTCCTCTTCGAGGCTCCCGTAGCAAGGTATAATCCAAGAGGTTGGGTACCTCGAGGATCCTACCCCTCATCGCCTGTAGTCTGTCTGACTACAGCTCAATGTCTCCCCACTTCCTCTCACGAGGTGCATGAGCACTCATGGCACAGTCATCATTTGTCTCCACTTCTTTCTCCGCCCTTGTTGGCGCAGCCTTGGTCTCAAAAGCCTCTCCCTTGCTCTTCTTCCTCAAACACTGGCTCGCATAATGACCCAGTTCCCCAAAGTGGAAGCATTTGACCTTGGAGAGGTCCTTCTTCTTTCGTTTCTCCTGCTTTCCCTCAAATGCTAGGGTAGCATCCTCCTCTTCCTCCTTCTTGATTCTGACCCCCTTTGTCGTTGCTTCCTGCCTTGGTTAGCCTTCTGATCTCTTCTTGACGAAGACCCACCAACAGTTCCTCCGAATCTGGAAGGGTCGATCTACCTAGTATGCTCTGGACAAATACCTCCCAGTGCTCTGAGACTGTGTTCAATGCGGTCTTCACCAGTAATTCCTGATCCGGTGTGACCCCTATGGAAGTCAGTTGATCCCGGATCTCCTTCAATCGACCGAGGAAGATGTCGATCTGTTCTCCTTTCTGCATCCGATGTGACCGCAGTTGATTTTCTAGTAGCATCTTCCTGCACGGAAGTATGCTGATACAATTTCATCAGGGCCTCCCACATCGCATTTGTCATGTCCTTTTCGGCAATATGTGGTACTGGTGGAATTTCTAAGTCTAACTGTTAGAAACCCTTCATGTACTTTTCTTATTTATTTCTGCCTACTTGTCTAATTAATTAACAAGTTATTTACCATGTAAATACTGAAAATAAATACAAGTACATGCTCAACACATTACAGATCATCAACTAAAGGAAACAAAACAAGCACACAAGTGACACTGTTGTTTTTGGACCAATGTCCCCAGAAAAACCCAATGCTGGAAAACTGGTGCAACTATCTGAGGGTTTTAATTATTAAGCAGTTTCAAAATACAATCTGGGTGCCAAAACCGGCTCACCCAACAGAGAATAATCTCAGCAGTAGTGCCTCTTAGTCGGAGACAGATGTTCCAGCTGAAACCCCAGATAAACACTCCAACAGCTCCCAGCTCCAATCTGCCCCACGAAAACCAGCGTCAGCCTATAGGGACTGTGTCAACCCTTTCTGGCCTAGAGTCACCCTAGCTCGCCCTACGTCAGTCTCTGGAGGCACTGCGTCAGCCCTTAGAGCCTCTATGTCACCCACGCTGGCTCTCTGAGGCACTACGTAGCTCATGGTTGTCTCTACATGAGCCTTGGATGGCTCTGCATCCCTCTCTCCCGGCTTCTGTGCCGATCCTCCTGGTACTATCTCTACCTGTCTACTTCCGTATTCATTGCCCCTCAAATGCAACTCTGATCACTCTTTTGACTTCCTCAACAAACCCTGCCCCAGAAAATCGAAATCTTGATAAACTCGGTGTGTTCTCCAAGTGACCCTCAAGCCTCCTCTTATACTTTTCTCGTTGACAATTCAACGGCCGAGATTAAGTCCCCAATCAACGACTAAGATTAACTCTGGCTTGATCCATGACTTTTGGACCCTTCTAACACAGTTTTATATTAATTTACATTAATATTTTATTTTCCTTAAGTTTATACTTAGGGACTCCATTAAAAATATTAATTATTTTAATATCTCCCACACTATTTAGAATCTGCCCAAACCATTTCTGGGTATTGGAGATCTCATGTGCTTTAGCCTCTCCACCAATTTTCGTGGCTAGAGCACATCCGATGCTACCCCAAATCAACACTCGCTCTTAGCGAGGACTGTGCTCTAGTAATACTCCTCATTGAGCATCACCCTGATCATCCGTGATCGGTCCCTGTGTTGATGCTAAGCCTGCTGCCCACAAGTGACACCATTTTTTTTGGACCAATGTCCCCAAAAAAACCCAATGAGGGAAAACGGGTGTAGCTATCTTAGGGTTTTAATTATTAAGCAGTTTCAGAATACAATCTGGGTGCCAAAACCGGCTCACCCAACAGAGAATAAGCTCGGCAATAGTGCCTCTTAGTCAGACACAGATATTCCGACTGAAACCCCGGATAAACACTCTGATAGCTCCCAGCTCTAATCTGCCCCACGAAAACCCCAGCTTCAGCCTCTAAGGAATGTGTCAGCCCTTTCTGGCCCAGCGTCACCCTAGCTCGCCTTGCATTAGCCTCTGTAGGCACTGCGTCAGCCCTTAGAGCCTCTGTGTCAACCACGCTGGCTCTCTAAGGCATTGGGCAGCTCCTGGCTGCCTCTACATGAGCCCTGGCTGGCTCTACGTGAAGCTTTGGCTGGTTCTGTGTCCCTCTCTCCCAGCTTTTGTGTTGATCTTCCTGGTACTATCTCTGCCTCTCTGCTTCTGTATTCACTGCCCCTCGGCTGCAACTCTGATCACTCTTTCGACTTCCTCAACAAACCCTGCCCCAGAAAATCGAAATCTTGATCAACTCGATGTGTTCTCCAAGTGACCCCAAGCCTCCTCTTATACTTTTCTCGTTGACAATTTAACGACTGAGATTAAGTTCCTAATCAACAGGTAAGATTAACTCTGGCTTGATCCATGACTTTTGGACCCTTCTAACACAGTTTTATATTAGTTCACATTAATATTTTATTTTAGTTTTCCCTAAGTTTATACTTAGGGACTCCATTAAAAATATTAATTATTTTAATATCTCCCAAACTGTTTAGAATCTACCCAAACCATTTCTAGGTATTGGAGATCTCATGTGCTTTAGCCTATCCACCAATTTTTGTGGCTAGAGCACATCCGATGCTACCCCAAATCAACAGGTACTACATGGTCCTTTACCCCGTAAAGGATGATGCTCTTAACCCTCGCCATTGCCTCCTCGTACTTATCATTCTCAGCCGGGTCAACTGGGATCGCTATCGTTTTCAAGGCGAAGTCCTTGAGAGGGTTCCTATCTAGAACGGACAAGATCCTGGCCTTCCAGACTACGAAGTTTGAGGCTCCGTCTAGTCTGTCCTGATCTCTTACTCTGTTCACTGCCATCTCACTGCTCCTCTTTTGACTCTTTCGATTCTCTCTACTTCTCTCCTGGAAGTTCTCGGTGTGACTCCCTCTGAGCCTCGATTTCCCTTCTGGAAACCCCTCTACCAATGTTGAGATGCCCCCACTCCAATCGTTAGTGTAGCTACACCACTCATTTGGATTTCTTGGTTACAAATCCTCAGTAGCAACTTCCTCCTCCTTGGTCTTTCCCTATTAGGTACTGTTCTAACCACAGTACCCCACCAGCTTTACTCCGCAACTTCTCTGCAGCCTCCTATGCCCCAGCGAACTGAAGATTAGAGCCTCTAGACTCTGCACAATCTCGGCACCAGCAAAATCCGCACCTCTTGGCCACAGGCATCAATCCTTCCTGACTGAGAAAGATAACCAAGCACTGCGTACTTCAGGTCTGCTCTCTTTTGCCACTACGTTGATCCTTCTCCTGGCTCAAACTTGATGACGCAGGCACTGTGTCACCCCTTCCTTGTTGTTTTTCCGCTAGGAATAGCTTCTGTCACTCAGGACAGTTATTTTTGTCGATGATGCCCTCAGTTCTCATGTGATCTACAACCACGCTCTGATGCCATGTTGGAATTTCTAAGTCTATCTGTTAGAAATCCTTCATGTACTTTCTGATTTATTTCTTTCTACTTGTTTTGTTAATTAACAAGTTATTTACCATGTAAATACTGAAAATAAATACAAGTACATGCTCAACACATACAGATCATCAACTGAAGGAAAAAACAAGCACACAAGTGACACTGTTATTTTTGGACTAATGTCCCTGGAAAAACCCAATGCGGGAAAACCGGTGCAGCTATTTGAGGGTTTTATTATTAAGCAATTTCATAATACAATCTGGGTGCCAGAAATGGCTCACCCAACAGAGAATGCTCTCGGCAGTAGTACCTCTCAGTCGGAGACAGATATTCCGGCTAAAAACCCCGGATGTACAATCCCACAGCTCTCAGCTCCAATTTGCCCCACGAAATCTCCTAGCGTCAGCCTCTAGGGCCTCTGCGTCACCCATGCTGGCTCTCTCCTACACTACGCAGCTCTTGGCTGCCTCTGCGTGGCCTCTACCTGGCTCTGCGTCAACCCTCTCCCGGCTTTTGCGATGATGCTCCCAGTACCCTCTCTGACTCTCTGTTTCTATATTCACTGCCCCTCAACTGCAACTCTGATCACTCCTTCAATTTCCTCAGCAAGCCCTACCCCAGAAAATCGAATTTTTTATCAACTCGGTGTGTCATCCAAGTGACCCTCAAGCCTCCTCTTATACTTTTATCATTGACAATTCAACAACCGAGATTAAGTCCCTAATCAACGGCTAAGATTAGATTTGGCTTGATCCATTACTTTTGAACCATTATAACTCAATTTTATATTAATTCACATTAATATTTTATTTTCCCTAAGTCTAAACTTAAGGACTCCATTAAAAATATTAATTATTTTAATATCTCCCATGTTGGTTAGATTCAGCCCAAACCATTTCTGGGTATTGGAAATCGAAGAGGTATTTAGTCTCTCCACCAATTTTCGTGGCTAGAGCACATCTGATGCTACCCCAAATCAACAAAAAGTTGTTGAAGATGCCGACGAAGTACGTGAATGTGCAGAAGTGAATGATAATGTTATATTTCAAAAAAAAAATCCCCCCTTTCCAAACTTAATCTAATTAGCTCACTTTAAAAAAAAATATGTGACCCACTTCTATAAATAAGTGAAAGTCACTTTTACAATGGTACTTTATGAGCTACCCACTAAATTGTAACTTAAATAAAAGATAAAAAGACTTTAGAATTATAAGTGACTCACTTTTTATAATGGGTGAGAACACTTTTACAAAGTAACTTTAAAATATAAGTTACATGTGCTTTTTGAAAAAGTAACTCAACAAAAAGAAAAACTTGAATCCAAGACCTCTATTCTCATAAAGTAACTTTCGACCAAGTCAGCTGGTTTAAAAGGTTAGTAATTTTTGGAAAAGAGGAAGGGGAGTTTTTTTTTTAGTCACTGAAGCTTTGAAGTGCATGCTTACTTGAGAAAGCCCTTTTTGCCTACAAAACAAAAAACCACACAACCCAAAACGGACACGCAAAAAAAAACCAAACCTTACAGCTTGAAGTTAGATTTCACCGGAAACTAAATATTTTCCTAAATGTTTTTGATTTTCCGAGATCACACTAAGGCGCAATGGAAAAGAGCATACGCATGAGGAAAATCTCTCCTTTCTATTTCTGATTTGCCCAGATCACACAGAGTCGCGGGGCAAAGAGCATACACAGAAATGAAAGGTATAGATCCGGTAATAAAAAACAAAGAGATAAATAAACCGAAATAAACTGAAAGATAAATAACCAAAACTGCAAATAAACACTGTATACCTCCAGATCTTAAAAATGACGTATCTAGGGCCAACGCAAACCTTTTTGCGTGAAACGAAAGGGGTTCCCTAACAGAACAGATGCTCCTAACACAATAGAGCAGTCCTCTTGGCCCGAAGCAGTCAAAAACAGTAGATTTAGGAAACGACAGTCGAATGCAGTTGTACCAGATTTGGATTTGGATTAGCAGCGGATGCGGACCTCAAATAGCTCTAATACCATGTAGGAATTTACAGGGTAAGTTCCTTCAATAGAACACCAAGGGACACCGGTCACAAACAGATCACAGATCAGTACACCAGTATCCTTAACGTGGTTAAAACCCTAACAGTCCATAGCGTGAGCCAACGCAGCCACTTCAGGGAATTTATTAATGTAAAAGAAAGAAAATTTACATAAGCTTCTCTCATGAACGGTCACCTTACAAATGACCCTCCATGCTCTTTAAATAGAGATCATGGACCAATCGAGTGTTAAGCCACGAATCAAGTGTTGGTAATACCGAAGAGAGAATCAACCGTCAGATCACTTCATGTCTAGAACATATCGTGATCGTTGGATTGTAAGTTACAAAAGTACATAGTAAAGAAACACACTTTACCTAACTCTACACTAGACCAAGTTATACTTAACTATTTCCTATGTCTCGGAATATCCTAACATCTTTTCGCTGCCCTTCCTTTATCTTAGATTGTAACCATAGCTCTAATACCATGTTGAAGAATCTAGGGCAAGTGTAGTTAATGTGATTCTTCTAGCATGATAACTTCTTGTGAGGTATTTTAATTTTTCTTCTAAGCACAATCTTCACTAGTTGTTATTAGAGTGTATCTTCTTATATTCATCAAATAGTTACCAAAAACAAAGAGACGAGAACACAACATATTGGCTTTCTGCCAGGGACAAAACCTCTCCCTCTTGGAGAGAAAAACCAGCACAAAATTCTTCTTATAGAGATTCCAATTGACGAATACCAAGACCATGACCCTTGACCTTCTAAGTCACTCCAAGACCAAGACATCAATCCTCTTCTTTGTCACTGTTGAGATCATCATCACTGTACTGTTGAGATCTTCATTACTGCTGCCATCACCGAGAACATCACTACTGCATATTCATAGAGATCTTCACCATATTAACGAGGTCATCATATCGTTCTTCATTATGACCTTAGTTCATGTAATGCTCTGAGATCTTCATCGTAACCTTCTCTTCGATAGGCTTATGATCAAGAATATTATGTCAAGAATATCACTTTGTCAAGTATGCTGATAGAGTATTATGCCGAGACAGTATGTATGTTGAGACAGTGTGTCACTGTGAGGAATATTCATGAGGTATACTGAGATCATGACTCTATGTTGAGATAGAGACACGAGACCTTCTTTATCGCCCCTATGCCAAAACTGTACCTTTGTGGCATCCATCCAAAATTGTCTCACTATTTTTCCATCTGAACTGCGAGGATCTCATACCTATAACCATCCTGCAACTATCCAAAAGTCACAGAGAATCTGAGTCTCTATCCTCACCCGAAGTTGCAAAGAAGTCCGAATTGGTGGCCTCTTGTAATGCGGATTGCAGACCATGTACCCAATAGAATCATCTCAGATAAATGCGAGTTCCTATTCCGCTCTTTTGCGGTGACCCTAGTTGGGTATATATAGTGATTATGTTTCCATATTAAGTCGACTTCACCAAGTCAACCGTTGTGTCTATTATATAAGCCGACATGACATTTTTATATATATTTTGAGGCCGACATGATTGTTCTCTTCATTGTTTTGCTTGTTGCCTTCTTCAAGAGGATTGTGCTTGTCTTGGAGGGCTAATCTAATCACTAGGTAGACTCATATACATTACATATATGCTCAAGAAGAGCTCTTTATACATGTCTTTGACTCTTTGACTTTCCTAGACCTATGAAATGAGCAAGAAACTCATTCTTATAATTTACAAAAATAATATTTCTTTTTCTTGACAAGTACAAAGATCAAAATTACATTTGTAAATACCGAACCTAGTTACACTTTCTTCAACACCTTTGTGCTAGAGTGTGATGCCTCCATGAAGGGGTTGGGGTTGTTTTGACACGGGGGGGCCATCCTGTTGCGTTTGAGAGAAGGAAACTATTACCTCATGACTGGTTGTACTCTATGTACGACAAGGAGATGTTGGCAGTGATGCATGCACTGGCCAAATTCAGACAATATCTAGTGGGCAACCGGTTCAAAGTGAAGACTAATCACAACAGTCTTTGATTCTTCTTGGAGCAGTCATTAGAGAGGCAGCAAAAATGGGTGAGTAAGCTCCAAGCTTACGATTTTGAGATTGAGTATGTGAAGGGCAAACAGAATGTGGTAGCAGATGCCCTCTCTAGGAGACCAACAAAACTGTCTTTGATGGATGTCACGCAGGATTGGAAGGCTCAACTATTGGTTGAGTACTCCAAGGACAGGCAGGATTGTGATACATTGGATGGCACACATGGGGATGACTGATTTTGGGTGATGGACGATGTGATTTACTACAAGGGCAGAATCTATGTGGTGTCGGGATCTCAGCTCAAGGAGAGGATCATGCAAGCAACCCACGATTCTCCACTAGCAGGGCACCCAGGCTTCCTCAAGACATATCGTGTTGTCAGGGAGAGATTCTCTTGGCGGGGGCTCAAGGGAGATGTTTTGAAGCACGTGAAGGAGTGCGTGGATTTCCAGAGAAACAAGGTGGAGCTGACCCACCCGGCCAGTTTGCTATAGTCGCTTCCCATTATGGAGAGGAAGTGGGAGATCGTATCCATGGACTTCATCATCGGGCTTTCAGCTACGTCGGGGCGGGACTGCATCTATGTTGTGATCGATAGATTGACCAAGTTTGCCCATTTCTTTGCTATTTCATCAAGATGTTCAGCCTCCCAGGTGGCTGAGTTGTTCTTTCGGGAGGATTTCTCATTGCATGGTCTTCCCAAAACCATTGTGAGTGATAGGGACATCAGATTTATGGGGGCTCTTAGCAAGAGTTTTTCTGGCTAGTGGAGACAGAGCTTACACCTAGCACTAGCTATCACCCCCAAACTGATGGGCAAACAGAGATTGTGAAAAAATGGTTGGAAGGGTACCTGTGCAACTACGTGACTAGGCAACAGAGCGTGTGGGTCAAGTGGCTACATCTCGGGAAATTCTACTGCAACACAACTTATCATATTTCCATTGGTATGTCCCCTTTCCGAGCTCTTTATGGATACGATGATCTTACTTTTTCTGACATGGTGTTTGGAGATAGCAAGGCCCCGTGGGCCAAGGACTGGGTTCAAGAGAGCCACGAGATTCTTCGGGCTCTCAAGAACAATTTGTAGGTGGCCCAAAATCAGCAAAATATATATGATGATAAGCACAATGTGGAGAGACAGTTTGAAGTAGGGGACATGGTCTACCTACACTTGCAGTCGTATAGATAGTCTTCACTCAAGCAGAAGGGTACAGAAAAATTGTGGCCACGCTTCTATGGGCCTTACCGGGTGGTCAGGACGGTAGGCGAGGTGGCCTATGAGTTGGAGTTGCCTTCAGAGAGCTAGATTCACAACGTGTTCCATGTCTCATGCCTGAAAAGGCGTTGGGACAGCAGGTCATAGCAACAACCAAGTTGCCTCCGTTGGATGATGAGGGGCATTTGATTTTGACACTAGAGCTCATACTAGAGATTCGAGAGAGGAATTTGAGAAACAAGGTGGTCAGGGAGCTTTTGGTCAAATGGAAGATTTATCGGAGGAGGACGCTACATGGGAGAATGAGCTGAATTTACAACCTCCAGTTTTACAGTTGCTTGGGGTTAAGCAACATCCGAGAGGGGAGGATTGTAATGTTCCTTCCTAAATTTTGCTAATGTTTGGAAAATAACTTTTTGACAATTTTGATTAATACTAGCTCAAGGCAAATTTTGGTGGAAAACATAGGACAAATACTTTATTTGTATGCTAGTGGAATATGCGGCCCACATAAAGTACACACTTGGGGAAGAAGGAATTTGAATTCCTTGAAGCAAATCGAATTGGTGGAGGGACCCACAAGGGATACATGGCCAACAATTATAAAAGGAAGGAATGAGAGAGCAATGGGGGTATTTTGTCTATTTGAAAATCGAATTTTCCTTAGTTGTTCAGCTGAGCCAATATTGTGTTGTTTAGCACAAGAGCTTCCCAAGGAGAGAAGCTCAACCTTTCTTCGGTGGACTTCAAGTGCCACCCAAGGAAAGCTTTCCTTCATCACTGAGATTGGAAGAAGCATTAGCTACAGGTCCCATGCACTTCTGGGGGTAGAGCACGCAGTTTGGGAGCCACCACTGCACAGAGGGAGAAGACACTTGTTGTTGTGGAGCAGTGTTGTCAGGAATTGACCAAAAAAGCTACAGGAGTGTTCTTTCATCATTTTCAAGAGTGTGGAGGGCAGCTACAGCCAAGAGGACTGCGTCATCTCCTCCATGACTGCGTAGTCATTGGAGTGAGGCTTTTTTAGTGCAGCACCATTCGGGGGAGTTTGGAGTTCGGGTGCTGGGAAATCATTTGGAGGGCCATTTGAGGAGGATTGTTGGAGCTGGGAGAGAAAAGATTGACAAGAGTAGCCATAGTAACATATTTCGAAATTGGAGGAGGGCCAAGCTGTGAAGGGTTGAAATTTGAAGGTTGGAACCAAGGGAAACTCTATCTGGGTTTTTCTAGGTTTTTGGCAAGGATCACATTCCCAATTTCCAAGAATTTTCTGGGCACTCTAGACTGGCCAAATCAGGCAGAGAAGTCAGGCAACAGTGTAGTTTTCGAGCAGCAGCGCAGTTTTCTGGAGGAGCTTGCTATTGTAGCTGTTGGGCTTTCATGTATTCATCACCCGGTGCTTGTAGCTTGCCTTGTGCAAGCCCAGGAGCATTTTCTCCAACTCATTTGTACCACAACAACTATTAGTAATAAAATCTTGGCCAGTTTATGGATTTGGAGAAATTTCTGGTTTATGTGTATGCATTTCTGAATATTTCTGTGTTTCTATCTTTGCATGTCTTTGTTATCATTGTAAAATTTCCATTAAGAATATTACATTGTCTCAAAGCTTTCATGTTAGCATTATCAAACATTGAAAATTAAAATTTTGAAGTGTCAGACCTTTCCTACTAGCATTATCATGTGCTATAATTCCTATAGGTAATTAATAACTTACTTATATGACTATATAACCTATAGATTACTAAAACGTAATTTAACTAAAAATCTAAAGAGTATTTGATTTTTAAGGTTTCAAATAGTTGGCAAATATCCTTAAAAAAAGAAAAAAGTAAACCAAAAACTCAAATGTTATTTGCTTGGGATCCAGCGTGTGAGGGCTTGTTGGCACAGGATCTGTTTCAGTAGAATGTGATACATTTTCAGGTTTGAAGGATATGTTTACGTGGCGGATCCTACGTGGATTTGGATGACTCAGCATCCATATCTGTATCTGAAACGCGGATCCACAGATCTAGCATCAAGACCCCATGGACCCACTAACATACACACACACACACACACATATAAGAAAATGATATTGAAACTATCAAAGTATTTAAGTTTTAACATTGTAATTTAGGATATAGATACAGATTCATGAATAAATGAGCAAGTGCCAAGGCCCACGACCTAAGGAAATCACACTACAACAAAAACCTACATATCATTGAAATTAATGCCTATATTGGGATCCTCATCATCAAATATCACCCTTTAGGCATTAAAATAAGATAGAAAAAGCTTAACATGTCAAATCCAGAGTTTCTTTGAGTGATGGGTACACTATTACTAGGCTCGTGATAGAAGAGTTAAAGGACCAATGTCACTAACATCAAGGTACACAGAAGGCTTGGTGTTCTTGATTCAATCAAAACATTGCAATTACCCCAATCCTCAAATCCTAAAAAAATTTAAGTCTATTGGCTCTTGAGTGCAATCTTAAATTTCACTTTCCCATATGATATCCAATGAGGTTTGGAACCAATCTCAAATATCCTTAACAAATTAATGGTAATGTTAAAAATTTAAGCAATACCTTAAGAATTTAATATTACCATTAATTATGTAGCATATTCTTAACATTACCATTAATTACTTAGCATTAGTCGGGTCCTAGGGTTGAATATTGGGCAACCCCACTCACAAAAATAAAAATAAAAATTGCGTTCAGCCCACACATGCCACACAAGCATGTTGTACCAACCCACATGTATCGTACAGACACTAAAACATAGGTTATGGTGCCTAAAACACATTTCAGTGGTGTTTCAGGGTTTTTGTACCGAAAAATGGTTGGTACCTATTAGTTTATGTAGCTCGGACAGGGGTTATAGTCTCAAGTTGTGTCAATGAGGCTAGGAAAACAAGAGGATTAATTATGTCCAAGCCCAGTTTATTTTATAGAGTGAAAATGTCTTAATTAGATTTATTAACCAATTTGAATTATTTTCCTAACTTAGGAAAAATGGTTAACTAATCAGTATTAATTGATACAAGTCAATTTCTCTCTAGACTTCTAGAAAAGTGATTTGATGAGTTCAAGATGATTTTAGCCATCAATTGTGATTAGATAGTGGTCATTGATTGCTCAACGAGAGATTATAAGAAGAAACCGATGAGCATCTTGGAGACACAATTCGAGTGAGCAAGGGCACAGTGAGCGTGGGTTGACACCAGCAAAGGGTTCCATAGTGATTGAGATCAATTTGCCAAAGAAAAATTCTTCATGGTGATGTACAATTTCTCAGTGACAGAGGGAGATCGAGTTATTTTGTAGAGGCCGAATTTCTCAAGGTGTTGTGAATTGACAAGGAGAAGTCGATTTGCCAAAGAGAAAGGAAATTTGCCAAGAGGTTTATTTGCAAGGGGAAAAGACAAGTTTGCTAATTGTTGTAGCTGCTACAACACCACCCACAATTTTTTGCCTTGTATATCTAAATTTTGGGTCCCCCTGTGCTTTTCAAGGTCTTAGTGAATTCCTTCTCGATTGCAATGGTCAAAACCCTTTATTAGCCTAGTTATCATCAAGGCTACAAGTGCTTGTATGTCCATGAGGCACATCTCCTATGCTTATATGTCTTGCTTTATCCTCATCATTAGGGTTTATGGCATTTTGCATTCATTCATCTTGTAAAGGATGTTTCAGCATTGCCTCTCCATTGGTGTTTATGTAGGTTAAGGGAATTAATTTTTTAAGAAGGTGTCGAGGCTATACTTGTGTGTGCCTTTTGTATGCCCAGGATCTAGGACAAGGTTGCAGTCAAAATAGGAGTCTTACTACCTCTAGTAACAACTCCTAATGGGAGCATATACTATTATGTTAGTAGGGTTATAAGATGCATTAGGATTCATCTGTGGTTCAACGTCAACATATTGTCGCAAGGATCAATCTGGTTCATCCATACTTAAGTCTGCGAGCGATAATGAGTTCAGAGTCCCCTCCACTTGAAATTTCATCGGGCTCCTTTCCCTTTGAAATTTTAAGCTTTATTACTCCTTTGACCTTACTTGGGTTGCATTGAATCTTTGCAGGCTTCTCCTTAAACTTTGAAGGATTTGTATTTTATGCCTTTGCCACAAGTTGCAGTCAGAACTTGCAGTGCTAGTCTACTTCGTTTCTAGAAATGTGATTTGAGACTAGCCTATCTAGCCTCTGTTGATGCGATTTGAGACTAGCCTATCTAGCCTCTACTGATGCGATTTGAGACTAGCGTTTGTTGATGCGATTTGTGACTAGCCTCTGCTGATGTGATTTGCGACTAGCCTATCTAGCCTTTGCTTATGCGATTTGCGACTAGCTTATCTAGCCCCTGCTGATGCAATTTGTGACTAGCCTATCTAGCCTAATGTAGCCTTATCCTCATCATTAGGGTTTATGGCATTTTGCATTCATTCATCTTGTAAAGGATGTTTCAGCACTGCCTCTCCATTGGTGTTTATGTAGGTTAAAGGAATTAATTTGTGACTAGCCTTATCCTCATCATTAGGGTTTATGGCATTTTGCATTCATTCATTTTGTAAAGGATGTTTCAGCACTGCCTCTCCATTGGTGTTTATGTAGGTTAAGGGAATTAATTTTTTAAGAAGGTATCGAGGCTATACTTGTGTGTGCCTTTTGTATGCCCAGGATCTTGGACAAGGTTGCAGTCAAAATAGGAGTCTTACTACCACTAGTAACAACTCCTAATGGGAGCATATACTATTATAGTATTATGTTAGTGGGGTTATAAGATGCATTAGGATTCAACTGTGGTTCAACGTCAGCATATTGTCGCAAGGATCAATCTGGCTCATCCATACTTAAGTCTGCGAGCGATAATGAGTTCGGAGTCTCCTCCACTTGAAATTTCCTCAAGCTCCTTTCCCTTTGAAATTTTAAAATTTATCACTCCTTTGACCTTACTTGGGTTGCATTGAATCTTTGTAGGCTTTTCCTTAAACTTTGAAGGATTTGTATTTTATGCCTTTGCCACAAGTTGCAGTCAGAACTTGCAGTGCTAGTCTACTTCATTTCTAGAAATGCGATTTGAGACTAGCCTATCTAGCCTCTGTTGATGCGATTTGAGGCTAGCCTATCCAGCCTCTACTGATGCGATTTGTGACTAGCCTCTGCTGATGTGATTTGCGACTAGCCTATCTAGCCTTTGCTTATGCAATTTGCGACTAGCTTATCTAGCCCCTGCTGATGCAATTTGTGACTAGCCTCTGGTGATGCGATTTGTGACTAGCCTCTGCTGATGTTATTTGCAACTAGCCTATCTAACCTCTGTCAATGCAAGTTGAGACTAGCCTTTGCTGATGCAATTTGAGACTAGCCTATATTTTGTTCAGCACTCATGGCAGTGTCTACTGCATTTTTGGTCTCTATTGCTGTCTACTTCTGGTTACTTAGCTTCATTATTTTTATGTGTGTTGTTATAGCAAGATTTTGGCATGTATCTGTTCATCATTTTCCATGTCCCACTTTTATTGGCATCATGGATTTTTGGATGTGTCTCTACAATGGATTATTAAATTTCCTTTAACCCAGCACCCGGCATTTAATTACTAGTATAAAATTTACTGAATAAACACACAACCAGTTTCCTAACAAATATTTAGCTAAAGCTCAATTACACAACCAATCTCAACAACAATGACACATACAGACTCCTGCCCAATCAAATCAGTTCATCATTAAAATAACTCATAACCTACTTTGGCTCTCGTCCTGGGATAATGACTGAACTAAGGAATTACATATATTACAATAACCTGGAGTTATCCACCTGATCAAGCCCCAGATCTGTCCTTTGATCTTCCTCGACTGATCTAGATCTGCTTTCCTCATTGTTCCTTGCACCTACCCCGGACCTGGCACACTAGAGTATCACACTCTTCCTCTTCCTTAGGCTAGTGCCACTCTATGGTGTGTCTTTCTCCTCTCTTCAACCTTGCTTTTATGAATTTACAGTCGAGATTATATCTCGCCTCACTTGAGATCAATGGCTAAGATTAAACTTACTCACTAAAGTAAATTACTTACTTTTCGTAAGTTTCTATTAGCTCAATAAGCCAACATATTAATATGTGTTTTTTCCCTAAGTTAGACTTAGGCTAAGCTACATTAGCAACTTGTTTAACCTAGAGCAAGTATCCTAAGGAAAACTTGTGGGCAACACGCCTAGACACTTAGGCCTGTGCAGAAGTACCTGCCTGAGCTACAAACCTCAACATGGATCTGCAAGTTGACGTTTTTCAAGTGTTCATCTTCTTCTGTTTGGACTACAATGAACTCGCTGTTGTTAACATCTCTGTGCCATTGTGGTGGTATTTCAATGTGCAAGGAGACCACTTCTTCTTGGAAATTAATATATTCCTTCTTTCTATCACCAATTTTTAGTTCATATTGTGCAAAGTTGACCGAGATACAGATAAACAAAGGCATTCCTTTTTATCTCTTAAAAGTCCATATTTCAAAATATATGTGCGGACCTATCTCAAAATGTGCATGCAATAAAAAGGAACATAAAGAACAGAAAAAAGGCCTATGTTCCAACTGCAAGGAAGAAAACAACTGAAAGAAAAAGCACAGATAAATAAAAAAAAAGTTTTGGGATTTCTTGATAATATTCGTTTACAAAGCAGAAGATGAGAAAAAGCATACTTGTTTACGGTAGGAATAAAAGTCGTTGCTGCCAAAAATAGTGATCTCAAGTCCTGCATTGTCAAATTCATCAGCAAAGCTTGTTCATACATATAAATCAAAATGGATAAATATTATTAATGACAATCATTTCCATGGAAAGTAAAATCACAAGTCAAAAATGAAACATTAATCAGTGGGTCACATATGGTATTTTAGTCTACAGGTGTAACACTACTTCAGAAGAATGAATACATACAGAGAGAGAGCAGATAAGAATAGACAAAAATCAATAGCACCTTGTAAAAGAAGTTTGTGAAGCATGTCTTGCTTGTCGTGGTTATCAACAAAGGCTTCTTTTGCAGCTGCAACAGCAAATTGCACTGCTTGTTCCACAAAAGGATTACCATTGCTACTGAAAACTCCAATATGAGCATTATTTAGCATTCCCAACTTCAAAGTATTTGTTCACTAAACAATGTGTTTCTCAAATAACAAAAAATTGCAATCAAATTTATTTGGAGTTTGGAATCTACATAATTAACAGTAGTAATTTTGAAAAAAACAATAGTTATATGGAAAATATGCAAAACAATCATCTCCAATTTTTCAAGGTGGATGAGATGTAAAATCTAGTATGATAAGACCCAACAATTCATACTAAGTGAAGAATGTCTTCATAAAGATACATGACTACAAGCTCTAACTTGTGTACATATTGTGATAGTTTACTGACAATAGACCCTTTGGTACAATATACTGATAGAGACAAATTTGGAAAAAGAAGAAGCCAAAGAGAACTTCTAAAAGTGTCAAGAGGTGGACATAGCCTCGCAAAGAATTAGGATACTTATACTGAGATTCTTATAATGAGCGTATACTGAGATTTGAGGCCTTTATTTATGAGCCAGCCAGTTACATAACTGAGGAAACAGTTACCAATGAACTTTCATAAAAAGACTTCACAAAAATATTACCAATCACATTATACATGTGTCTACCAACATAAAATACAATAGGACTAGTATAAAAGGATGAGAAAAAAATGCCCTTCTGTGCTCACTGTTACCCACCTAACGGCACAGAAGTTACCTTTAGTGATTTCTGATTGTTGATCATTCAATTTGCTAAGAATTAGGAAATCCAAGGGGGCGTAAGTTCTTCTCAAATAGATGATAACATGCTGTCATCAGTTTGCAAGGTTATACAGTCAATTGGTTTCTTGGACTAGCTTTTTGTTTTGACAAAGCTGCCATGGATGCAATGCAGTTTGTCAATCTCGTTTTTAATTTAGTTACGTATCCAGATTTGCCAAAGAGTAGAGCAGCACCCTCGCCCTGACATGTGACATTGAGAGATTGCACATCAGTCAGCAACAGGTACAATTCCAGGGGGTTCATGTAGGCATACAAAATGCTACAGGGGACTTTCGGATGGGTTCACGATGTCCCTCTTTCACTGTGTAAAGTCCCCAATTTTTGCATCATCTTGTGATGAGATTAGGAGTTTCCAAAGCTCGTGTCAGCCAGGTCACAGGAGTAGGATTATATTATTGGTGGGCGCAGAGGGTTTTGAGGAGTTTTCAGGGGGGGCAACTAGGATCGCTTGCCATTTTTCGTCATCAGGATCAGTTCTGCACAGTTCAATCTTGGTTCCACTGCATTTCGACGATTTCCATAAAACGGAGTTATTAACAAGCATGTTTTAATTAATTATGTTTAAGGTGTCGTTCTGGGTTGATTACTTGGAGAAACACCTTAGTGTATGTTAATTTGGCAGCTCTGAAACAAAATCCCTCCTTTGAATAGCCTTCCTCATCAAGAAAGACCCCTACTAGCCCTTGAAAGAATTTAATTTGGTCAAGGAAAAATATAATTTGTAAGGTGAAACCCACATGTGCACAAATGTTTAGGTCAGCCTAAAGGAAAAATTGGGTCTCCTCCACCACATATAAATAGACCTCATGTCACATCAATTTGAAGCATCATCACATTATCACATCTTCTCTCTCTTCATTTGATTGGTTCGTACAGGTCTGAAATAAGGAGGCCTGAGCTCACATACACGAAGGGAAGGGAGCATTTTCTGATTTCTGCATTGACTTTTTGATTGGAACAGTTTGTCCAGCCGTGGACCAACTTTTACTTGATGTTTTGACTTGGTTTTACTTGGAAAAATTCGATTTCGGAAGGCCGAATTGATTGATAAATAAGCCAAATTTTTCTGGGCAGTTTGACTTGGGTTGACCACAGACCTTGACCTCAGTTGACAGCAAAAAATTCTGAACTTTGACTGCAGACTTTCTCTCTCCTTTGACCAAACTTTTGAGGACTATTTTGACTGAAGTTTGACCAGCAAGGAAAGCTGCATTTATTGGCAGGTTGATCGACCCTTTTTGGAGCAGCTTTGAACATTGACTTGTGGACTGATCAGGGCATCATCTCTCATTGGATATGGGTTAGTTAAATTGGATAGTCAAAGTTGTTGACCTTTGACTCATTGTTGATGAATTGGAACATTGTATCTCTTTGTTGAACATTTGATGACAATCTAATAGAAGAAGAATTTTGAAAGGGTTTTCCCCCATGTGGGGGTTTTCCCTAGGCTTTGACCAAATCTTGTGTCTCTTGTTATTGCTCTTGGTTCTCTTCTATTGTGCATTGGATTTATTGTTCTATTTACAATTGCTTACTGTCATTGGAAGATAGAATTTATTTGAAAAGTGATTGCTACTTGAAGAAGAATTGGATAAGTGATTGTGTCAAGCATAGAACACTGAAAATTTAACATGGTATCAAAGCTAACGTGAAGACAAGCCCAAGAAGACAAGAACAAGCAATCATATTTGGAAGAAATTGAAGGAACCTATTTGACTTGGTCAGGGTGTCTACCTCATACTTCAAGGATTCAAAGAAGCTGAATGACTCGTCAATCTTTGTCACTTGGAAGATCAGGATGGAAGTGACCTTGGATGAAAATGATGTCTTGGAATATGTGGAAGGAAAGGTACCTGAGCCTTCGGAGAATGTTTTTTCTGCTGTCAAGGCCAAGTACAAGAAAAGTGAGATCAAAGCAAAAAATTCATTATATATTCTTTAAGAGATCATTTGCTTACCTACATTGCAAAGTTCAAGAAGTCCAAAGATATCTATTATAAGATGGATGAGATGTATGAGGTCAACAATTTGAATCACATTCTTTCCTCCAAGAATCAACTCAAGGACATCAAAATGAACAAGGGGGAGATTGTCGAATCATATTTCATGAGGATATCCCAACTAAGGGATCAATTGCAGATTGTTGGAGAACCTATATTTGATAGAGAGTTGGTGCCCATTGCTCTTCAAGGCCTTCCTCCTATTGTGGAGACCTTCATTACTACTAAAAGCAACAATGACAAGTCCTGGACATTTGATGAGTTCGTTGGCATGTGTACTCAAGAAGAAACTAGGATGATATCTAGAGGAAGGATTCAAAAGCATGAAGAAGGAGAGCCCTCTGCATTTGCTACACAGGAAAAGAAGAGGAAAGGAAGAGCAATACCATCTAGTTAAAGAAATCCCGCTCCAGAATTCAATGACTCCCATAGAAGATTCAAAAGGGGATTATCAAAAGTTGAATGTTACAATTGCCACAAGCATGGTCACTATGCCCGAGATTGTGCGGAAAAGAGAGATGCTCCAAGGTCTAACTTCAATCATGGCTACGACAACAACAGGTTCAATGATAGAAGAAGAAGAGATGCTCCTGATGATCAAGAAGACGGCCATTGTCCTCAAAAGAGATCAAGAAACTCAAGCTATGGAAATAATGCAGCTGCTACTCAATATGAACATATTCTTATTTCTGCACTTTCTAGTTCCTCTCCTCCAGATTCGTTTGATAGTTGGTTGGTAGATAGTGGGGCCTCTAGACATTTCTTTGGGTCTTTAAGTCCTCTCAAACCTGGTTGAGAGGGAGACTAATTTAAAATTATTCTCGGGGATAAATCTACCCATCTTGTAAAGGATTTTGGTTCTGTTACATTTCATTTGGACTTTGGGGAAACCATACATCTATTATGTTCTGGGATTGAAGAAGAACCTTGTATCTATATCTGTCCTAGAAGACAAAGGGATGAGAGTTGCTTTCATAAGAGGAAACATCCTCACTTGGCCTATGGAATCTCGCATGAGGGATGCATTCACCGTGGAATCTAGAATTAAAGGACTCTATAGAGTCAATGGAAGACCGATGCAAGCAATTATACATGATAGCAATCATCAAATTGAGTTATGGCACTGAAGGTTTGCTCATCTACACTATGAAGCCCTGCCTAAAGTAAGGAGGATGATTTCTGGAATGCCTAAGGTTCAAGCTAATCATGATGAAGTATGTCTAGGATGTGCCAGTGGACAGAAGTCAAGGGGACCATTCCCCTCTAGAAAAAGTAGGACCAATGATATTCTACAACTTATTCATTCTGACCTATGTGGACACATGCCAGTGCACTCTCTTGGTGTTAAAATTGGCAACTAGGGCCAACTCCATGTGGGTCATCTTATTAATGGAAGCTGATATTTTTCTTGGATCCCTCTCATCGAGAGGTGTAGGATTGATTTAAAGATCATCCAATTTCGATAAGTATTCATGGAGATATGAATTTATTTGTGTTATGGGACAATTCGTCAACGTCGGCCAGCAACCAAATAAACCCCACTTGTGTTCAACGTTTTAGTATAAATAGAGGTGGCCTTCAAGTCATTTTCAACACACTTGGTATCTCTTCCTCTCTACTTGTCTTTGGGTTTTAGTAGGAGGAGAGATCCTATGGGTTAACGCTGCCCTAATCTAGAGGGCAGAGGCCGAAACTGTCGAGAACTGTCAGAACTATCGGGAACTATCGAAACTGTCAGGAAAGCTAACGCAGAGGGCAGAAGCGAGAACTACCGGGAATAGCTGGAATTGCCGGAATTGCTGAAACTGTCGGGAATAGCCGAAATTGTCGGAACTGCTGGAATTGTCGAAACTACCGGAACTGCCGAGAACTGCCGGAACTGTTGAGAAAAGCCAGAACTGTCAAGAATAGCCAAAACTGCTGGGAACTGCCGGAACAGTCGGGAAAGTTGACGCAGAGGGCAGATGCCAGAACTACTAGGAACTATCGAAATTGTCGGGAAAAGCTAGAACTGCTGGAACTGTCGGGAATAGCTGGAATTGTTGGAACTACCGAAACTGCCGAGAACAGCCAGAATTTTCGGAACTGCAGGAACTGTCGGAACTGCCGGAACTGTCGGGAACAGCTGGAACTACCATGAACTGTCGGAACAGCCGGAACTACCATGAACTGTCGGAACAGCCAGAGCATCTGTGTCCGAAGGAGAGCAGCATGCAAGGGACAACTAACTAACATTGGGACAGTTGTATGGTACTTAGCAGCAAATACACCAAGCATGCAATGTTACATCTAGCATGTAAGGGACAGCTAGCATGCAACAGTAAGCATGCTAAGGACAACAAGCATGCTAGGGACAACAAGCAAGCAAGATACAACCAACACATAGGTCAGTATGGCAACATGGTGCAGCAATGGCACATAATGCAATACAGTGATAGGTATAGTCATGATTAATGAAGCGTGATGAGATGCAGCATAGTGATGATGGGTGCAGCATAGTACAGCGCGGTGAGGTGGAGCATGATGACGAAACGCAACACAACGATAGGTGAAGGAGGCACCTTGGAGAATTAGTTGAAGCAACATGTCTTCAACTGATCTCACATATCATCTTCTTAGAAATGATCTATGCTCTTATCTAGATATGCCAAAGTGTTGACTTCTGTTGTAAACATACTATCTCTCTCTCTCTGCTGAACTATTGAAGAACATATAAGAAGAATTGATCAAGGGTTTCCCCACATTGGCGTTTGTCCCTGGCTAGCACCACATCTTGTGTCCTCTTGTCTTGGCTTGTCTTCTATGATTTATGTTTATGTTCTATCTGCAGTTTACTTTAATATTGATGTGATTGCTAATCTGGAAAAGATATTGAGCTAACTGTGAAAATTGAAAATTGAAATAAATTGCTCTAAGCATAGAACATACCTAAAATTAACAATGTATCAGAGCTAAGGTGAAGACAATGCCCAAGCAAGAGTGAAAGAGCAATCACCGAAGTCAGTTGGCAAAGAAAATAGAAAGGATCAATGGATTACTCATCCCTCTTCAAATTCACCAAGGATGAAGTCGAGGCAGAGAATATTATCAGAATGGTGCAGTAGAAGTTTTTGATGGCCTACCTAAAGATCACTTCAATGGTGTTAAACACACATGGACAGCAAGGACAATATGAAAGATAATCAGGAGAGTACAATTTTTATTAACAAGAGATATACATTTATAGTACATTATGTGACCGTTGGGTTTCACATCCCAAGGTCTCTTGGACTCCTTTTGTCCATTCGGCTTCCACACTAACCCATTGAGGATTAGGTGTCCAAAATTCCCCCTTAATCCGAAGGGTTATGTATGAGTCCAAGAAGAGAGCTATAATACAAAATGTGCAAAAAAATGCATGGCAGCACTAGGCTGAATGTGCTCTCTGAAATGTTGGTATAAAGGGCGGTGGTTTAAGGATGACCACCAACACTGGAACGCTTAGTGCAGTTCTTGGAACTCTTCCAAAACTGGCAAGAAGCTGAAGTCTTCTGCTAGAGGAAGTGCTCCTATTGTTTTGAAGAGGGAAACCTTCAACCAATAAAGGGAGGTCTCACCCCACATAAAAGGGAGAACTTCAACCTGAAAAGGGAAGTCTCAACCTGTGATGGTTTAAGGATGACCAACAACTCTGGAATGCTTAATGCAATTCCTGGAACTCTTCCAAAACTGGCAAGAAGCTGGAGTCTTCTGCTAGAGGAAGTGTTATCAATTTTGTTCCTAGAATTCTTCCAAAACTGGCAAGAAGCTGAAGTCTTCTGCTAGAGGAAGTGTCCCAGATTGCCAACTGAAGGCATGTTCAGGGGCATCTTTGTTTCTGGCTACAACTCTGAAACTGGTGTGGCAGGTTGTGGCTCAGGCTCGCTTGATGTGGCTTTGAAGCTTGTAGATGACCATCATTTCCCCCCCTGTCAGATACAAGGTGAGATGATGGAGAAAACTCAACTGCAAGATTGTTCAATACTCTAGAACAAGTTCTGACATGTGTTTGGAATATCTTCTTGGTTGTTGATGCCCATTGCCAAGAAGCGATCCATCCAAGATGAATCTTTGTTCTTGCAGGGTGTTTGTTGTTGAAGCATCTGTGTGAAGAATGGCTAGTTTTATGACAGTGCTTACATGGATGAAGATCAAAACAGTGATCTTTCAGATGGCCAACTCAGTCACAGTGTTGGCATTTCACAATCTGTTGTTGTTGTTGTTGTTGTTGTTATTGTGGAAGAGGGGCAGAATCTGGAACAGCTGGAGGTGAACTGTCATGAGGAGCAGGTGAACTGTCATGAATGAATCTAGCACTCTGAAACTGAATGGGCTTGGCGTAGTCTGGAATATGAAAGGAGAAGTCCTTGTCATATCCAAGACCAGTTCCGTGCTTGTTGTGGACAAGTTGTTCCCAAGGTCTAATGATAGGCTTGGGAAGTGCAGACTGAGTTTCTGCATCTGCATGTACAACTGCTGCTTTATTTGAATGAACAGTAACATTATTAACTTGCTGTTTATGGGAGTTTGTTTCAATCCTCTGAATAGAAACAGGTTCAGAATGATAACTCCACTGCTGTAATTCTTCCTGCTATAGCTTTGTTTCCAGCTGCAAAAACTCAATATTTTCCTGTGCATTTTGTAGACATGTCTGAATTTCTGAGAGAGATCCTTTGCTGATTTGTAATGTGTCATCAACAGTAAATTGTATAAGAGTTTTCATGAACTCTAATACTTCACTGATTCTGGCCATTTTTCTTCAATGTCAGATTTACACCTTAAAAACTGATCACAATTATTACTTAATGCAGAAAAGTAATACCCACTCACAGTATACAGTAATATCCTTTATAAATGTCAGCAAATGATCAGTGTGCAACCAGCAAGCACTAATTACAATCCATTACATAAAAAATGAGAGTTTACTCATGACTAGCAATATGTTCTAACAATACAACTGACTAAACTTTCTCCATAAAAGATTACAATCAGCTCACCAAACTCTTTATGCAGCAGTCGAATCAAGGAATCAATGCACTATAATGAGATTTAAATACAATGCCACACTGGGGCAGCAGCAACTGCAAACTTGCTTGGATCCTTCAAGTACTCCTTCACTTTCAAATCAGAAATGATGGCTATCAAAACTTCAATAATTATAACACCATGTCATGGGCATTGGAATGAATCTCTAGCACGCTGAAACAGCAGTGATAGACCTCCTTACATGTCCAAATACTTAGCAAACTATATAGTGTTGGTCCTCTGGCTTATATTAGTCAACAGTATAAGCCAACAGTACAGTGTTTCGTGGCGCCCACAATGTCAGAATAAACTCCACACTGAAAGGTATCACAGCTACTTTCAGCAGAGGTGGTGCATTCCTTGTTGTTGGTTCATGTAAATATATAATATGCTGGACAAATACTTGTGGAAGAACTTCAAAATTTTAATTTGATATCAACTTTAGACCCAGCGAGCATACATCATATTAATAATACCAGCGTATGTATGGAAGCAACAGTGTATTAAAACCATCCAAAACCGGAGCACGAATAGAATTCAGTTACGCAATTCATATACCATAACTATGCTACCACTGTCATAAAAACTTCATCATATATAACACTGAAAATCAAAGCAAATCCAAACTCTTCAAATAGCATTCTCTATTCCAACAGCTTCCCCTGATAATGCAAATCTTTTAGATGATGAAAACCACTTACAGCACGGCTCATTGCTTGTATTGCCTTTCCTGAAAACCTCTTGCAAGAAATGAAGAAAATAAACGCGGCTCGAAAGGAACTCTATACTCTTCAAAGTCTTCTGTCCAACAGCTTCTGGTGACATGCAAATCCTTCAAATAATCAATTATCACCTTAAAGGTGACTTATTTTCTCCAGGGCCAGCAATGAAAACTACATCATTGAATGGAGAATCGAACGGCCAACGTAACTGCCATAGTTCCAAACACAGATTCTGGAGACAGCTTGGAAACGTCCATGGTCAAGACACAGCTCGGTCCCGCTCTGCACATTGTTTTCCACGTTGTCGAACTGTATTGTATCCTCGGCATGCGGTGCAGTCGGTATATGCGCGGAGCTTCAACGTATTTTTTTTTTAAAGACTGCAAATTCTACACCAGGCTTTCTCTGATAGTGGAAATCCTTTAAACGCTAGCTTTATAAAACCTGCAAGTTTTGTTCAACAAACCCCTGTAAACTCTCCATTGAACTCCATACCAAAGACTTCTTTATCTCTTCAGACTTCTGGCGGGGCTTCTGAGGTGGCTACTACTCCCATACCCTTGGCAGGCGGTCCGAATCACCAACCGATTTGTAAGTTACAAGCTGACCTTCCGATTGCAAGAAAACATTCCCTTCAGTGATTTCTTGAGAAACGCAAAGACAGGCTGATGACCAAGGCTCCCTACCCGGCCTCGCTTGCACCTATGAAGTCTGAACGCTATTCATTTCCGTTGTTAACAGTACTCGTCTCAGTTCTGCAGGCCAGAAGAACTTGCGCTCTGCCTTTCCTCCGAATTCAAAATGTCGTGGCTCCCTGAAGTAATTGGTTCCGAGATGTAGCCGAAATCTGTTCTACTCTTGCGGATTTTAAAACTTGATATCCTGGGTGTGCGCTGGTTCTGCAAAAGGGACAAGTGGAATGCCAAAGAAACCAGAAGTGGATACAGTCCACATGAAAACTATGTCAATGTAAGGCAGTATTCACCATGGCAAGGATGAACCCACAACCACGTACAACATATGCAAACAATGTCAGTCCTCACACAATGCACAGTAGCAACCAATTGACCAGCGTATTCAACGCAGATTCCTTCAGCATCCATGTTCTTCCATCAAATGAGTAACAGGGTTCAACATACACTACTCATGGCATTCATGGCCCTTCAAACGCACAACACACTAGCATCGTTTCAATGCACCATAGACATCGACCAACGCAGTAATCCACGGAAACATCAATTACTAAGGAATCAAAGTAATGCAGAGATCATTGAACGCGGAATATACCATGTCAATCATGACAGCGCTATTCACAAAAAGATTTAACGTACAGCGCTTCTGTCTGGACAGAATGGACAGATGCGTTATGAGGCAGCGCTGGGAAGGAATATGGCAGAGTTAGGTTATTTCAGGACAGAGGGGAATAAGGCAGAGGCAGAGGTCAGAGATGTCAGTCAACAGCGGATTTCAGGCAAAAGATTCTCAGGACAGAGCGCATGCAGTGTCAGGAGCAGCTAATTATATGGAGGAGCAGTGCAGGCAGCGGTATTAACAGGTTGCAGCTAAAATTTAGCTGAATAAATATTCATGAGAAAATATTCATGAATTTCATGGCAGAAATAAACTGCACAAAAAAGCCATAAAACAAATGGCTCAAATTAATTATGCAGGGCAGGAATACGCCTGCTCCGATACCATGTTAAACACACATGGACAGCAAGGACAATATGAAAGATAATCAGGAGAGTACAATTTTTATTAACAAGAGATATACATTTATAGTACATTATGTGACCGTTGGGTTTCACATCCCAAGGTCTCTTGGACTCCTTTTGTCCATTCGGCTTCCACACTAACCCATTGAGGATTAGGTGTCCAACAAATGGGAAGTCCGGATCTAAGGGTGGAAGGAAAGGCAGATGCCTTGGTTGTAATAAGTTCGGCCATTATGCCAAGGAGTGTCTGAGGTAGGGACACATCACTTGATGATGATAACGATCATTCCAAGGACATCTTTAATGATCAGAGCAATGACAGGTAATGCAGGTCATCAAGGAAACGGCCGACTCTTCAGAGAAAGCAAGGAATCCCAGGTATGAAGAATCAAATGTTGTTTCTGATAAGATAAAGAAGCGTTATCTTGTATTGGCCCTCTCCTTCAGATTCTTTGGGAATCTGACTTATTGATCGTAGTGCTTCAAGGCACCTCATGGGATAGAAGGGTGCTCTCTCGAATTTGGTAGAGACGGAAACAACCGTGGGATTATACTTGGAGTCGATGCCACCTATCCCAGAAAGGGTGTAGGGAATGTTACCCCTCAATTGGATGAGGGTAACTCTATTCATTTACAAGAATCTCTTTTATGTACCTAATCACAAGAAGAACCTGGTGTCCATTTCGGAAATGGAAGTCAAAGGTTTCAGGGTGGTATTCATCGATGGAAAGGTACGTGTTAAAAAATAGAATTTTCAAAGATGCTTTTTCTCATGGGTTCAGGGTTAGCAATTTGTATCAAGTTGCAAGATGGTCCATTGGGGATCATGTCAATTGACATATCGCATCTATAACATCGGAGGTCTACCTATGGGGCCCTACCCGATGTGAGTCAGATGGTGATAGGGATGCTTGAATTCAAGAAGAGCATGAAGGTACATGTCTGAGATGTACCGAAGGAAAATCTTATAAGGGGACCATTCCCCTCATGCAGCAGGTCCACAGGTTTGGAACAACCCGAGGAGTTTGAGATTCATGATCGGGAATCTCATGTATACAGGTGGAAGAAAGCCCTCTATGGCTTGAAGCAAAACACCCCGGGCGTAGTATGAGAGGATTGATAGCTATCTGATGAAGCTGAGATTCACTAGGAGTGAAACCGATCCAAACCATTACCCGAAGTTTGTGGATGATAGACCTCTCATACCGGCACCTTATGAGGATGACCTATTTCTGACAGGTGCAGACTCTCTCATTTGCAGAAGTAAGAGGGAGTTGGATTCCGAATGTGGAATGATAAACTGCAAGCTTGTGACTACCTCGAGGATCTTAACTTTCAGAAGTTATATGGTAGTGATGTTGGAACAGATTTGGGAAATGCCTCTGAGTTTCATAAACTCATTCGCGTTGATCTTCTTGGTGAACTTCCGTCCAGACATATGTTTTGCAGTTAGCATGGTGAGCTCATATTTGGTTGAGCCTCACTACATGGTGCCAAGAATCTTCTGAGATATCTTTGGGGCACAATCTCTCATGGATTGAGATACACTGCCAGAAATATGAAACTGCATGATTATTCGAATGTTGACTGGGCAGGCAGTGTGGAGGATCACTAGAGCACTTCTCAATGCTAGTTCTCTTTGGATTCTGCTTCGATATCATGGATGAGCAGGAAGCAGAAGTCGGTTGCTATAAGCACCGCTGAGACTGAATACATAGCTACAAGTATGATCTCGTGTGAAGCTGCATAGTTGCAGAAGCTCTTAAGTGAGTTGTTTGTACACATGATGAATACCACTGTGATTCTTTGTGACAACCAAAGGGGGGATTCGATTATTGAGGAATCCCGTATTCGATGATTGCTCCAGTAGATAGACAATGGACATCAGATACTGCCTTATCTGGGATATGGTAAGTCGATGAGCGAGGAGGCTCCATCGCATTGAGACTGATGTACAGGTCGTAGACTTTTTGTCAAAGCCCCGGGGAAAGGTCAAATCCGTGACTTTCCCGAACGACTTGGAACCGTTGAGAGACCTTCTTATAAGGGTCCTGCATGTTGCATGCATTGAGCTCTGGGAGCTCTAGGGAGCTTGGGGTACATACTGGAGCAACATACGACCACAGGGTGACTCACCCTCCCCTGGTGGTGTGCTATGTACAGGATGACAAGTTTAACCTTCCCTTGTGATACCCTATGGTGACTATGGAACAGGATGATTAGTTCTCCTATGGGTTGGGATGATTAGTTCTCCCTTGGCAACTATAGAACAGGATGATTAGTTCTCCTGTGGGCTGGGATGATTAGTTCTCTCGTGGCAACTGTGGAACAAGATGATTAGTTCTCCTATGGGCCAGGATGATTAGTTCTCCTATGGGCCAGGATGATTAGTTCTCCTGTGGCAACTATGGAACAGGATGATTAGTTCTCCCGTGGCAACTATGGAACAGGATGATTAGTTCTCCTATGGGCTGGGATGATTAGTTCTCCCGTGGTAACTATGGAACAGGATGATTAGTTCTCCTGTGGACCGGGATGATTAGTTCTCCCATGGCAACTGTGAAACAGGATGATTAGTTCTCCTGTGGGTCGGGATGATTAGTTCTCCCGTGGCAACTGTGGAGAGATAGTTGTAGGACAAATGTAGCATTCGCAATGGCAGTGTCAAAGGCAGCAGTTCATTTGCAACAGTAGCGCAATAGTTAGTGGACAGCATGTTAGACATCAGCAGCGCAGAGGATGATGCTTCAGAGTCAGAGCAGTATGCAGCAGCAGTATATTGCTAGAGCACATTCCTCGCTAAGAGGGAGTGTTCATTTCGGATAGCATCGGATGTGCTCTAGGCCTCAAATTTTGCAGGGAGGATTGGGCACATGCATTCCAAAGAACCCAAAAACTGTTTTGGGAAATTCTACCAAGTGATGATTATCTTAAACTAATTAATATTTTTAATGGAATTCCTAAGTCTAAACTTAGGAAAATTAGAATATTAATGGGTATTAATCTAATTGTGGTTGTAACTTCTAGAAAAAAGACGGAGATCAAGTCAAAACAATCTGAGCCTTTGATTACTAGGTCGTTGGTTGTCCAACAGAAAGATATAAGAAGGGGCTTGAGGGTCATTTGGAAAATACACCAAGAGAGATCAAGAAATCGATTTTATAAAGTGAGAAGTTCTCAGGAGGAGAATTCAATTGAGAAGATTTCTTGCAACAGAGGGGCAGGGATAGCTTTCGGAAAGAGTGATTTTCTCAGCCGGAGAATCATCAATAGAGAGAGGCAGAGGGTAATCCAGCAGTGGCAGTGTTGAGCCAGAGGGGTTGATGCAGAGCCACGCAGAGGCAGCGCAGAAGCCAGTGAGGAGTCTGAAATTTGTAGAGGGAAATCGAGTTTCAGAAGCCAGGGGTCGGGGTGTGAGACTGGGAGGCAAAAATCGAATCTCCTGGGCAGCAAATCGACCAACCGGAAGAGTGACGCAGTCCCCAAAGAGCTTGATATTGGGCTGATGCAAATACTGCGCAGAGACAGCAAGAAAACCGAGGGCAATCAGTCTGGCGCTAGATCAGTCAGGTTTTCCAGTGATAGTGTGAGGTAACCTCACAATTATTTCTACCAGTATTTCTCTCTATAACTGAATAACCCTATGAGGTATTCAAAGATGTATTCAGAATTTGCTACTGCTTAATAATAATAAACCCTCAGAGCTGCTGCACCGGTTTCCCCGCATTGGGTTTTTCAGGGACTTTTGTCCAAAAATAACGATGTCCTATGTGTTTGTATATCCTTGCTCAGTTTCTATGTTTCATAATCATATTTAATTTGGTGTAGGTTGCTTCAGTAATTTACTTCAATATTTCAAGAAGAAATCTGAAATAAGTTTGTAATGTAATTTACGATCTAGGTGAAGTACATTCAGCTGGTTGCAATAGGATTCCTGAGATTGTTAGATCTAGGAATTTTCACACCAGCAACATGTAACACTATGACTCCTAAATCTAAATTGTCAAGAGAGGTGGAAGAAGGCGGCAACCGCCTAGAAAAACTATTTATGCAAGTACGTGGAGAACTGGGAGGGGAGAAAAAGGAGAACAGAAAACAGAAATTCTGAACTGGAGATCTGAATTCGAAGTTGAAGGATTGGAATTTAGGGCTTGAAATTTGAGCAATTATTCTTGAAGCTCTTGGGCACGGGGGCCAAATTACTTTGAATCTAAATTATTTTGGGAGCTAGGTACCAAGATTGTGCCCAGTTTGGCTGGGAGGTTTCGGTCTTTTGGTAATAGGAGCAAATTTGGAAACATCTTCAAACTAATTTCCAGGTATTCTTGTGCACTTTATTTTCAAATTCAATGTCTGGTTAATGATAAATTTAGGGTAAATTATGGATTCTAGCATATTTGTTAAGATAGATTTCATATTCTGGTAATATTAACTATCTGAGTTTATTAAAAAATTTAGGTATATATTATTAAATTTAGGGAATTACACACATTTACTCATCAATGATCACATAATGAAAGCAACAATATCCAAAATCAGCCTTTATTATATATATATATATATATATATATAATCTTTGTTAATGACTTCTCCGGGAAGACATTGATATTCCTAAGTTGCACGATACAGGGCAATGGGTACAAGTTTCCAAAATGGGTATGGGTACGAAATGTGACCCCCCCCCAAATTTTGGAAATGGGGAAACACGATATGTGTGTGTGTGTGTGTGTGTGTGTGTTAGGACATTTAAGAAATGTTATGTGCAATCATAAAGCATACATGATACATTATAATTTATTACATTATGATTAAATTATCCAATGTCAATGCATAAACTATAAGTCTCTAAATTCACATCACATTTACTCATGAATGATCACATAATGAACGCAGCAATATCCAAAATCAGCCTTTATTATATATCTGACACTGCAAGTATAATAATGACTATGAGGATGCAAGCATTATAAAGACTAAAGACTAATAGTCTTCAATCTTCATCCTCATCATCATAATCTTCGTCAAAAATAGAAGCAGAAGCATGCTCAACAGTGGATGGTGGAGCTGAAGAAGATGATTGGCTAATTCCACTTCTAGGTTCCCGGTCTTCAATATTTAGGTTAGCAAGAGAGAGCTCCAAATCAAGACTTTCTGGATCCACATCCCATTCTTTAGAAGAACCATTAATATATTTTGGATCCCTACGAGATTTAAGGCGAAGGTTGGAGTGCACATAAACAAGATCCTCTGCCTTTTGTGAGCCCAACCTGTTACGCTTCACAGAATGAATAAAACCCTAGTTGCTCCAATTCCTTTCAAGTTTCTGCTGATGAAGAGCTTGCCACTTGTGAAAGAACACGAATGGAAACGTTTTGCAAATGTACACCATTTGCTCCTTGACAAATCCACCACCTAACTGGATTCATGGTGCTTCTCTCCTCCAAAGCCAATATATCTAAATAATCATCTAATCCTCCAGCAAAACTTGCAAATTATTCCTTCACCTCACGGTGCAGATGAGTTGGAAACATTCTTGTAAGGGATTTTTTCACCCCATTAGCCACCTCTCTATCCTTATGGGGTGCCATCCTCTTTCCATTGCTTTGAGCAATAAGCTACTCATCATAAAATTTGGGGTTCAAGGCATGTGTTAAAGTGTGCAATGGAGTGTTGAAATTGTTCCACCTATCAACAATGATTTTCTTGACTAAATCAGCAAAATAATCATTAGCAAATAAAGTTGGGGAGACTCCTGTGAAATGATTTCCATACTATTCTTAAGCATGGTATCTATGCCATCATATACCTATCCTAAGAAAGGTTGGTCTGTGTCAGCATTCTGAAGAAGATCAAATGTAGGAGTTGTGAACTTTAGCAAGAAATATATCTTGCTCCACCACTCCTCATCAAGGCACAATCTATGCACCATATATCCCCGCTTCAAATCTGCCTATCTCCACTCAACCCAGAGTTGACTCACCACCATAGAAACTAACGGTTGCTTAGTTTCAACAAGGTGGCGCAACATTAGGAAGTTTGAGGCATATCTTGTCTCAACGACTTTTAACAACTCCAATTTGGAGTACTCTCGAAATATTGCTTGAGATTGGTGGTGGATGGTGATCAATTTAACAACCTCCATTGCTTCCCTTGTGATTTCCATTATCTATGGAACTTTATTATCGATCTCCTCTAAGATCAGATTCAGATTATGGACAATGCAGGGTGTCCAAAAGATGTGGTCATACCTCCCCTCAATAATTAAACCTGCAGCTTTGCAAACTAGTGCATTATCCGTGATAACTTGCACCACCCTGTTAGGTCCTATTTGTTACACTGATTTTATTATAACATCAACAATGAATTGTGCATCTTTTACCTCTCCTGAGCAATCTTCTGCCTTTAAAAACATTGCTCCTTTTGGTGAAGTGGCAATGACATTTATCAATGGCCTACGCCATGTATCTGTCCATCTGTCCATCCATCTGAGACTAAGCTAACCCCAGAGCTACTCCAGGAAGAACGAATCGATGATAAGGTATCCTCCACAAGCTCCTTCTCATTTTTGAGAAGTTGAGTTCTGACATTCTCTAGTTGGGTAGCGGGCCCCTTGTACCCTATGGGAGCTTTGTTAACTGCCCTTATCAAATCTTGTCAGTAAGGAGAGCGAACAACATTGAATGGGATACCACATGCATAGATGCACCTAGCCACTCTGGAATCAGCTTCTCCTCTTACTTGCACATTCACTGATTTAGCAATTCTGCTATCTTGAACTGAAGCGGATGCCCCTCTGGTATTTTTGGATGGTGGTTGTTGTTATTGTTGAGTGGCTCTCCTCTTCCTTGCTTCAACCACAATCCTTGGCTCAATGTTTGGTGGAGCTTGAGGAGTAGCATTAGTAAGCTCTTCATGCCTTCTTTTAAGTCCATCAACCTCATCTTTCTCTCTTTGATATGCCCTCCTCACCATTGGGTCTGTTGTTTTTGTGCAACCTGCAATCCCATGTCCTCCATGCAATAGATGTGCCTTCACTCTTGGGTAGGAGCCCTTATATGAATTACTGCAAAGATTACATCACCATTCCCATGAGCCACCACTTGCACATCTTTGAAGCTTCTAAACATGCCTCCAAAGAGGATAATAGTCAGCCCTCTGGTTGGACTTGGTGGCTGAACGTGCACCTTGGTTGGATTCTGGAAACCATTGTTGCAAACAAAATGAAAAAAACAAATTTGTAAAGACAAAATGTTTTTCACATTTTTGGAAGCATAATCCCTCAAGAAATAGAAGAAATAGTGGGAAAAAACTAAGAAAATGAATGCTTCTTACCCAAATTATTTTTTTGTAGTTGAAACTACCCCAAAATGCCACAAAACACGAGAAAGATGGTTGTAGCTGAGCAAAAAAACAAGAATGTCGTAGCCGGAAACTCACCACTTTAAATCTACTTGTGAAATCTCTTTTTCTTGTTGTTGAAATCTCCTTTGCTCACTGTTGAAAATGCCCTAGTTGAAACCACTGCTCTCTTCCTCTTTTCTCCCTGCTAAAATCGACCCTCCAAGTGAAACGACTTGCTCAATTTATGTGATGAAGGAATGAGGCGAGAGACTTTATATAACATGCGAAAGCCATCTAGAAACATCCACAAAATATTTTAATGGCCAAAAAAAAGGAAAAAAAACACAAAAGGTACTTTTTTGTAAATCGTGGTCGTACGGCCTTGAAACGCGTTTCAGGTCGTACCGAGCCATGTTTCAGCGTCGTGAAACATGTCACTACGGTCTAAATCCGTAGCTCTGAGCTTAGCTGAAGCAGAATATATGGCCGCTAGCACAGCTTCGTGCGAAGCCATATGGCTTAGAAAATTGCTTGTGAACCTATTCAGTAGAAGGATGGAAGCGACCAGGATCATGTGTGATAATCAGAGTTGCATCAAGCTCTCTGAGAATCCAGTATTTCATCAGTCGAAACACATTGATATCAGGTGCCACTTTGTCAGAGACTGTGTCCAATGAGGAGCAGTACAGTTGAGCTACACTCCTACAGGGGAACAGGTGGATAACATCCTCACTAAGGCCCTAGGAAGAACAAAGTTTGTTTATTTCAGGGAGAAGATGGGGATGGTAAAGAATCCATTTCAGTAGCAAAAATGGATAGGTGTCAGGTGTTGCAGTGCAGCGGTTAGCAGTGCTATGGGCAGCATGGGCAACATATGGAGAGGGAGCTGCAATACAGATGTAGCAGTGGTAGTGGTAGTGTCATGGGCAGCAGTACAAAAAGCAGCAGTGCAGATGGTGTGAGGCATCAGGGCAAGCATCAACACAAGTACCGGTGCGGAAGGATCAATGTGATGTTTCAGCGATGGAGCATTACTAGAGCACATTCCTCGCTAAGAGGGAGTGTTGATTTGTGGTAGCATCGGATGTGCTCTAGCCATGAAAATTGGTGGAGAGGCTAAGGCACATAAGATCTCCAAAACCCAGAAATCGTTTTGGGAAATTCCATCCGGTTGGAGAGATATTAAAATAATTAATATTTTTAATGGAGTTCCTAAGTCTAAACTTAGGAAAATTAAAATATTAATGGGTATTAATATAAAACTGGGTGAGAAGGTTCTAAATGATGAGGATCAAGCCAAATCTAATCTTAGTCGTTGATTAGGGACTTAATCTCGGCCGTTGAAGACTCAACAGGAAAAGTATAAGAGGAGGCTTGAGGGTCAGTTGGAGACACACCAGTAGATACTCAGTATCCCAAGGAAAATCGATTCTCAGAGAGAAGGAGATCGATTTCAGAGGGAGAGTTGCAGGGTGGAGGAAGAGTGGGGATTAGCAACAATCAAGGAGCTCAGAAGAAGTGACGCAGGGACTCTGAGAGACAGCGCAGAGGGAGACACGGGGATGACGCAGGGAGGGACCAGAGCCACGCAGAATGATGCAGTAGAGAAAGGAAGTTCTCCAACGTGTCAGAAAGTCTCAGAGAAAAGTATCAGGTGCTATCTCCTAGTGTCTATGTAAATTATTTTGTCAAAGCGATTGTTGCTGAAGATTAATAAAACCCTCTTCTGTTGCACTGGTTTTCCCACATTGGGGTTTTTCTGGGGACAATTGTCCAAAAATAACTGTGTTGATGTGATTGATTCGTGTGCATATATTTGTTTCTGTATAATGGTGTGATATTTGCAGTCGAATTTATTTTAATATTTACTGAAGGGATTTCATAAATAACTTATTGGGAATAATAAGTAGGTAAAAAAATCAGTTGCTGCAGTAATAGAATTTCTGTTTCGAAATTTTCACACATAATCTCGGCACAGTAACAAGTATGATGGAAGATCATAATGAAGACCTTGATGAAGCGTTCATATATATGTCTCAGTATGGAAACCTCATCAACATGATGATGATCTCAGTGAGAAGTGCAATAATGATCTAAGAGAAGATGGAGATATGGTGCAGTAGTTATGTTCTCATTATTGTGATGAATGTCTCATTGAAGGTGCATGAATGATGACCTCGGTGAAGCAACAGTGTTGATGATGATCCCAACAGTAAGAAGAAGATTGGTGACTTGGTCTTGGAGTGGCCTAGTAGGTCAAGGGTTATGGTCTTGGTGTTCGTCAATTGGAATCTCTATAAGAAGAATTATGTGTAGGTTTTCCTCTCCAAGAAAAAGAGTTTTTGGCCCTAGCAAAATGCCAACATCTTGTGTTCTTGTCTCTTTGTTTTTGGTAGCTATTTGATGAAATAAGAAACACACACTCTAATAATGTCAAAGAGAAGATTGTGCTAATAAGAAAATTAAAAATGCCTCATAAATGGTTATCAAGACAAGAAGAATCTAATCAACTCTAACTGCCCTAGATTCTTCAACAAGTCCTTTGTGTGATGAAATGAGAGTTGCTTGTAGGATGGCCCTCTTGTCTATAGTTTCCCTCTATACTCCTGAAAATAGACCCTCCTGCTGGTAGTGCGAAAAGGAAAGGTGAAACTCCCTCCTTGGGCTAGCACTCGAAGTCCACCGAAGCAAGGGTTGAGATCTCCACTCGGAGACACTCGTGTGCTAAACATCATTGCAGACTTGGCTTCAACTCAAGCGTGCTATGTCAAAGACACAATTTTTAAATAGATGAATGAATGCCCAAAATGAGTGCCTCTTGCTCTATTTATCAAGAGCCTCCAAGATGCCCATGTGGGCCCAGCTCGACTTTCCCCACCAACTTCGCTCCAATGAGAGCGTACTCCATATGTGGGCCGTAATTTTCCATGGGGTGGCCCCCACGCTCCACTAAGGCCACAATATTTCCCTTCCTTCCTAATGTTTGGGCCCCCAATTAATCCCAAAATTCATGGGGGACCTCTAAACCCACATCTCCTAAGTGCAAACATGAAATAAGGCAAAATTGGGCAAGATTGATATTTCCCTTAGCAATATTGCTAACTAGGAATATCATAGTCCTCCCTGCCAAAACGTTGCTTGTCCTCAAGCAACTGCCAAACAAGCGCTCTCTCCATGTTGACCCCCTTATCACTGCGAGCAATACCAAGGTCCCAATTATGCCATTGAGCCACCCTTGATCCTTGTGCTAACCTGTCATAAAGGAGTCCCAATGGAAGATCTGGGTGACCTCCCTCAGTAGCAGCCAACTCACCCCTAATGGTCGTTGAGTTGTCTAGTGTTGTGATGCCTGGGTCCCATGCTACCCATAGAAGGGTGCCACCAAGTTGTCGTTGTGCCAATCTGGCTCTAACAAACTGCCCATCATGCGTACACTGTACCCTCCTCTCTTGGAACCCGATGGTGGAATACTGATAGAGGCGAGACACATCTTGCCTAGACATCTCCATGACAGCGAAGTCTACCCATCTAAATTAACTCTAAACCTGTGCAGCAACAGAGAGAGCCTACCTCGCCATCCGATGAGGGCCACTGTGTACCCCCATGTGCCAACCCAAGAGTGAACTAGAGCACTCTCTGCCATGACTCTGACCATCATGAGATAGAGTGATCTATCAATCAACTGAACCCCTACATCCCATAGTTGGACCAGGTGCAACATGGATCTGAAACCTACAGGAATCCATCCATGCCTCATCTCTAGTCCCTGCATGTGATCAATATATAGGCTCCATATATCGTGGGTTAAGCTGATGCATGTTAATTTGCCCTATACCTGCCACTGTGTAGTACCGATGATCGTTGGAAGCCACTAGTGACAAATAGCTACCCCCTAAATGCAACCAATAGAGGGGTATCTGATACTCGTAATCAACTCAGGGTATGTGAATCCCTCTTGTTCTTGCCAAAAATCTTCACTGGGTCCGCCATCCGCCCTCTCAATAATGTGCCAATATAATGTCTGGAGCCCAGACACATACTGGGAAACTACCTCAGTCGTACCTGGTATCCTCTGCTCATGCATGGTCCCGACATGCCCTGAGAAAAGAGTGACACATGTCTCCCTCGTGACTAGCTCCCCAGACGTAGGCTTAGTGAGGAACGATATGCCACCCCTGCAGATGATCACCTCATACCCCAACCTGTGGTTGTCAATTGGCGCACCAACCCAATGCCACTGCTGCGAAGTATCTCCCCTAGTGCGTTGAGTGTCATTCAAATATCTCGGGGGAGCTCCTCGTCCCCCGCTGCTTATGCTCTGAGTGCCAAAGCAAAACAGCAAAATCCACTGTGCCCGTGAGGGATGTAGAAGAGGGTCAGGCGTGTGAGTCCCCACGAATACCATCAAGTATAGCTCATCTACACCCCCGTCGATCCTGGGTGAACTACAACCAAAGGTATGCCTGGTATCTTTGTCCATCAGTCTCCCTAGAGGCAACACTCTAAGACCTCATTGTGTAGCACCATATGCCCCTGCATACCACCGATCATCCTAGGACTACCGGACATACCACTATGCACTACGACCTACCCCTGTACACTGTTAGATACCCCCTGCTACTATTGTCCCATCCTGTATCACCTCGTGTCCGACCTGTGTCTCTGTGCTTGATACTCCCTACGAATTATCAATATGATGTGAGCTACTACTCCTACTCCATAGTGTAAACCAACAGGCTACGACACACCACCCTGCATCTCCATGCTCCTCTGCAGGCCCCTACTCCTCGTTGCATAGCCCCGCACAGCATTGGATGTTATGGCCTAACATTGGGTCTGTATGCATCAAATTGCATCCCTCTACATAACACTGTACCCTATGACATAACTCTATGTAGTCCTATGTACCACTGCCCACTGTCATACCACCCTATAACATACAGTATCTTGCATGGACCAAAATATCCACCGCTCTGCTAGTACACCCTCCATGATGTGGGCTACATCTCCCCATCTACTCTGAAAGACCTAAGCGGTCTGAATCCCCACATGCTAACGGAAATGACACTACTGCACATATCATCAATAGTCCCTACATCCCATATGCCCATAAGAGAGTATTGTCTCCATACAATGCCCTGTCTGATAGCCTGCCGATGCCACCCCCTCCTACCAGCTTCTGCCAGAGTAAGCTAATCACCCTGTGATTCCACGCACAATCAATATGCCAAGAAAACTCATGAAATATGTCTGCTCGCCTATCAAAACATCCTATTACTAGTTTGATTGGGGCTCTGATGGAGACCTGAAAATGTGGGTGCGCTCAAGCGTCAAATCCATCATGTAGCTACTACCATCACCTACCAGCTTTATGATGTGATGGGAAATCCCACTTGGATCCCAAAAACAGTCAGGCCCTCGAGTCCCTCTGGTAATCGATGGCTTCTGCTGACATGTGGCCATGGATGTATCCAACCGCCTAGCCTGCTCCATCGAGTACCAGCTCAGTACCTCTCGCCATCCAATCCCAAAGGAGGGATGATTAGAAGGAACAAGCCCTCAAAGCTGATGTGGTATCATTCTCATCTCATGTCGCTCAATCCTGCTAACCTATCCATCCCCTCAAGTACGTCTAGACAACTCGGCCTCCCTCAACCCAACATGTAAGGGTGGGTTGATAATGCTGTAGACCTTGCCAGTGTGCCTCTAAAGAGAATTGTGCAAAAAACCCATGACCTCTATGCTGCCCTCATTAATGGCCAGCCCAAAGGATGGCTGCACATCCTCCTCCATCATGGGCTTGACATGAGCCTTTCACTGCTCCATAGACAACCCAATATGCACGATATGCTCACCAGTCAGTTGTAGGCAATTGTCATCTCGCAACTCCATCATAGATCTAGAGGCCTCTGTACCTATCGGCTCCTCAACAATGGTGGAGTTGTCTTTTGACACCTCATCAACCTGTGGTGCGTTGTTATCACTTGAGAACTCGGTCACAACCCTGAATACCTCATCAATGGATACCTCAACAATGGATGACGCCTCATCAACAAGTGGATGCTCAGTTGTATCCTTGCCAACCAGGGCCCCTTCAAATACTCTTTCATATTATTCCTTAGTACTCCTCATCATCCCTGCAAAATCCCAATGAACCTCCATTAGTTTGTGCATGCCCATTAGTTCACAAAATTCCCAAAAAGAGAGGAACGCTTGAATGCCATGACCCAATGATTGGTATGCCCCTCCAGTTTTCTCCCAGTAACTCCACATCAGTGGCAATCATGTCTGGATTCCCAACTGAGGAATGAATCAACTTCTCCCCCACATCAAACATCATTTGTTGTATCAATATCACCTCATTCAAGGTTACTGCCATATTGTTTGATTCTAATCTTTCCCACAGGCTCAGCCAAGATTAAGGCTCTGATACCACTGTAATATCCCTAAGGAAAATTAAAAGTAAATATGCAAGCAAACATAAATAAAAAAACACCATAAAACAATAACAAACAATCAGACCACAAATTGGCACCAAAATTGCGTTGTTGTACTCTTTATTAATGAAAATGGGTGTACAATGAGGTGCTGGAATGAGTACACTTGGGCTTGCTCAAGGCCAGCTAGCAAAGCCCAAAATGACAAGTAAGACACCCTCCTCCAATCTGTTGTTATGCCCCTCAAGTACTGCGTTGTAGATGCCCAGATATACGTTGCTGGCTAAAATGGAACTGTCGTTAGGGCCTCCTCGGGTGCTCAGAAAATTCCAGGAAACTAACCTGAGCTCCCCACCAATAACCCACAAAAACCCACGAAGGAATTGGCCAATGCTTGACTTCAGAAATTCGGCTTTATTTCCCCTAGCACCTAAGTCACCAGGTTCGTGTTTGTGTTCGAGTTCGGCGACCTTGAAATTCGAATAAATTTCAGCACCTGAAATTTTGCCGATAAAGTTCGACATATACAAATTTGAAAAAAAAAATGTATATATATAAAAAAATCAATTTAAAGTCAAATTCAAAGTCCATAATGCACACTGACGAATTTCAAAACGAATTTTAACAAATTTGAACGATTTTCAACGATTAAATTTGCCTTGAAATTCGAATTCGTTTCAAGTTCGAGTTCGCCATTTTGTTCGGCAAACTTGAATGAATAAATTCGAATTCGTTTGAAGTTCGGCGAATTTCGAATTTTTTCGTTCAAATTCGCCGAACCTGGTGACTAAGCCTAGCTCCTCTAACTGTTGGCTGAATTGGGACCATTGTTTGACCCCTCAAATCTACCCAACAAATTCTATGAATTTGGGATTATGATCCTTTCCCAAAACCCAAAAAAGGTTTCCCTCGGTTCCAACCTTCAAAAATTGACCCTTCACAGCTTGGCCCTCCTCCAATTCTGAATTTTGTTGCTGTGACTGACCCTGTCAATCTCTGCTATCCCAACTCCAACAATCCTCCTCAAATGCCCTCCCCCCCCGCCCCGCCGAAATGATCTCCCAACACCCCAGTTCCAAACTCCCCCAGATAGTGCTACCCCAAAGAGTCTCACTCCAATAACTGCACAGTCATGGAGGAGATGATGCAATCTTGCGTGTGATGAAATGAGAGTTGTGTGTAGGATGGCCCTCTTGTCTATAACTGCCCTCTATACTTTTGAAAATAGACCCTCTTGTTGGTAGTGCGAAAAGGCAAGGTGAGACTCCCTCCTTGGGTTGGCACTCTAAGTCCACCAAAGCAAGGGTTGAGATCTCCGCTCGGAAACACTCGTGTGCTAAACAGCACTGCAGACTTGGCTTCAGCTCAAGCGTGCTATGTCAAAGACACAATTTCTAAATAGATGAATGAATGTCCAAAATGAGTGCCTCTCGCTATATTTATCAAGAGCCTCCAAGATGCCCATGTGGGCCCAGCTCGACTTTCCCCACCAACTTCGCTCCAATGAGAGCGTAATCCATATGTGGGCCATAATTTTCCATGGGGTGGCCCTCACGTTCCACTAAGGCCACAATATTTCCATTCCTTCCTAATTTTTGGGCCCCCAATTAATCCCAAAATTCATGTGGGACCTCTAAACCAATGTGGAAAAAGTCGAAGTCGGGATTAATTCGGCAAGGGTCCAAAAGTTGAAAAACTCGTTAAAGTCGGGAGTTTTTTGAAAAAGTCGGCAAAATTAAAAAAACACAAAATTATTCATTTTTTTTTTAATTTTTTTTAACATCTAGAGTCGAAGTCATAGTTTAGAGGTGTTTTCAGTGTTTTACTACAATGTCATTCTTTACATGTGAATTCGATCACTAAAAGGATGTTACACTCTTGCAGTTTGCATTCTAAGTGCATTTTATCACCAATGTTTTTCAACATTATCCACAAAAAATATGATCATAACAGTGTTGATTCTTGGGAATGTTCATCAGCTATTTACACTGCCTTGCTTGCTAGTCTGGATACTCCTTGTCCTCTTTCTCTTATGTCTCACAATCATGCTCGTCGAGGTAGGTATGCACTTCTTTTTCATAGTCTTCTCAGTTTCTTATAGCAGCCTTATGACAGCTTAGCCTTTGGCTAATGTCTCTTCTCTATATTTTTTTGCACATCTCATATAGATCCCTATTTTTTTGCGAACATAAGATCCAGCAAGAGCAAACCAATAATAGTCGTATACGTTTCAACATTCAACATAATATAGCAACCAAGCAATTAATTTTCTCAGTGACACCAACCAACTATAATGCTCGAAATTAAGATTCAACAACAAAACAAATTGCACAGCGCAATGCTATCACCAAATTTCTAGGGCTATGTTTGAAAGATTCCACTCTCTGCCTTAAGATTAAACAAGAGAAAATTATATCATTTTCGCCTTTGCGGCCTCTTTATCCGCAACCTGGGAGGGAGGCAGACTTTTTGGGTCGACTTCCGATTAAATCGGGAGTATAATGATTAAATTGAGATTTTTTCCTTTCTGAAAAGTCGGCAAAAGGTCGGGGGATTAAATCATTTAGTTTAAAAAATCGCATTTTTAGGATTAAATCGGGATTTTTTGCAGACGTTTCCCACACTGCTCTAAACCCACATCTCCTAAGTGCAAACATGAAATAAGGCAAAATTGGGCAAGATCGATATTTCCCTTGGCAATATTGCTAAGTGGGAATATCACACAAGCAAGGGCGAGTTTGTTGAGAGGTTCATCATTCATGTCAAAGCAAGAGAAGCCGTTAGTCCAGCCGAGGTGGTGCAAAAGGACTTGAAACCCTCAATGTTCAAATGAAAACCAAAAGCAGCCTCTGAATTAAATCAAGAATTCGGTGGACAGTATCAAGGCAAGCACAAGAATGGATTACACCATCTCGTAGTGCTCGCCAAGACCTTTCCAACAATAGGTGGCACACCTCATAGTTCTTCACAGTTGAAGAAATATAAAGTTTTGAAGATGAATGTGTGAATCTAGTCTCAATACACAAGTCAGTCTTCAAAGACAGTCATGAATTAATTTATAGGTCATCTACAATTAAATGCACAGGTCGGCCAGAAAGAGCCCTCCCAGCCATTATAAATAGGACAATTAATTCGCATATTAGAAGAGAATCAACTCACTGATCTAGAAAGGAGATATAAGCGGTGAAAAAGAGTATTCTCTGAGATTATCTGGTCTGTAAAATAAGTGAACAGGTCTGCGGTGATCTAAATCAGTCACAGGAGAGGTGAACGGGTCTGCGATAAGCTGAACATGTCTACGAAAAAAAATGAAATGACGTGAATGAGTCTGCAGTCAAGAAAGAATTAACTTTGTGGTTTTGGTGTGAGTCAGCAATCAAGGGATGATCAAGAAGATTGTTTTGAATCTTGATCCAAGATTAAGTAATATCTCTTGTATATCTTAGCAACGGGAAACAAAACCTGTAGAAGGTTGAATCGAAGGAGTGCAAGTGGCATGTAGAGAAGTGATCTCATGTTTTCGGTAGTGACGTTCAAGGGAAGTGACGAAGACGTACTCTATGTAAATAAGGAAAGACTTGAAAGTTGGATAACGCACTAGTAAACTTGAGACTTGTGTATGACATGCAAATTGAAAAGTGGACAAATTTCAGTAAGTGCACAACATCGATAATACAAGAAAAAAGGGCAGCAAATTTGTTTGACAGATGAAGGATCTTGACTGTGCAAGAGACCTATAACAGCATTAGTCCAAATCGCAGAGACCAAGTTGAAACAAGTTGAGTGACAGTGGTAGTGACAAAGGCAAAGATTCCAATGACAGTTGCAGACCTATGAACTGCAAGTTATAGGCCAAGATGAGCGGAGAACATCTGAAGAGAAAAAGTCAAGTGCAGGCTAGGTGGTTGTAATCAGAGTTGAGAGTGGAAATTTGTTGATTGCATGGTGAAGTGACGGCCATCTAAGTAAGAAGCAAATGACGATAAATCAAATGCTTCCATTCAGTTGGAGCTGATAAACTTGATTGTACTCTATATATTAAGAAAAGATTGAACGTGATTTTCTCCCAGTTATAAATCTTTTGTGTTCATGTGTTCAATCTTGGCTGGTTGATGTTTGTGATTTGTTGATGGTTAAAAATTGGTTAATTGATGAAATATTGATTCACCCCCTCTTAGTATTTCCAACACAAAAGCCTCCCATAAAACCATGAGTCCTCAAGTAACCTCATCTAAGGCCCTCGAATCCTATATAGAATGAAAGGAACCCAAGATGAACTCCAAGGGGCTGGCCATGGTCTGCCCAACACAACAAGATACAGACAATAAAACACGGGTCTGGGATGCCTAATATAAATCCTCACATGGTTGTTACAATGCTTTTGGCTTATGATCTTGGGCTTACAATGATGGTGAAATAAACTGCAAAATTTTTATATGTACCCCTGCTAACATGAGGGGCAACAGGACCCCTATAAGCACATTGTTCCACAAGGAGTTGAATTAAGGTGGTTAGACCCTTCACAATTTAACGAATTTGCTCAATGCTTAGAAGATCTTATTGTCCTTTACTGCCAACTGCCATAGCTTCAAGAATAGAGAATCATGAGAAGGCATTAGAAGCCAAAACATAAGAAAAAACTTTTTCATAAATATGCTTTGAGAACAAAGTGTTTCTTAAGGGGAAGGCAATGTTAAGTGTGTAAAAATAAACATTATTCATGAATATATTCCTAACTATTGTTCTTAGGATATTATTATAATTCTTAGAAGGAACATCACATAAAGACATAGCTTTGCGAGAAAGATTACCTTAATGCTGTTGGATACCTAATCCTCTAAGCGTTGGTGTGGAAGTTGAACAATCAAAGGGAGTCCAAGAGACCACTTGGAATATGAATACAAGGGTCACACCAATGTACTATAAATGTATATCATGTCAATAATATATGCATTGAATGTTTATCTTTCATATCTGTTGTTCACATTCCATGTGTGTTTAACATGGTATCAGAGCAGGTACCTTCCTAACCTGCTCAATCTTGTGAAAACCACTAATTTTGTGGCATTTGTGTGCATTTCAGCTCTGTGATCTATTATTTTGCTGCCATTCTCAGCTTGGCTTGTAAATTGATCCTCCTCCCTGTGCACCTACTCTAACACTCTGAAATCTTCTCGAAAACCTTGGCACCCCTCAGAACTGTATTTTTAGTATGTTATTCCTTTGCATGCATAGTTGCCTCCTGTCAAAGCTCTAAGTGTTGTTTCTCTTTTGTATTATTTTGACCCAGGCTCAAAATACCTCTGCCATAGTGAGGTTGTTAGAGCTAAATTTAGATGCCTCTAACAATGCAACGCCTCTCCTGAATAAAAACGTTCCTCATCCTTCATCTATCAGTTCTGACTCTGTCTTCTCATCAACAATTTTGACAAGGTTCCTTATGGACAGAAAATATTCCTAGAAGTTATATGTTGGGTGGCATAATTTCTGCAGAGATTCTGAGAAACTGACACTAAATGCCCCTTCTCACTAGAGGTCATGGTCGTCCACTACAATAGTTGTAATGAATTTGCAAATAACAATTCCCGCCTTTGAAGCATTTTATTGGCCAGCCCATAATCGATATATACAAATGAAGGGAAGCATCCAAATCGTTCCTTTTGCCTAAAATATGTTGCAGGAATTTGGTAAATTCAAGAATGTTTTTCTGACTAGCCTGTCAACTCTGACATAACATCTCTCTGTCACCTCTCTCTGTAATTTTATTGAGTCGTTTCATTTTCCTCCTTTGTCGATTCAAAACCCAATAGTCAAATAATTACCTATCCTCAAATCAGTGAGGATCAACATTGATTGGTGATGGTGCTGCTATCGGAAAACTCACTGTATTGAATGAAGGGAGTCACCACATGGCATGAATTGATGACAAGAGTTCACACATAAGTTCAGATCTTCGTGGGCATTTCCCAGGAATGCGTTTTATAAATGTCAAGAGCAACAAAAACACCACCAGTATCATCCACATTTTGTTGCATATTGGTATATGGATTTTGATTATTACCGTGCCCAGGATTCCTCTACCTAAGTATTTGATTACTTGCCCTGAATTTATGAGCTCTTAAGTGTTGATTTGGGGTAGCAATGGATGTGCTATAGGCCTCAAATTTTTGCAGGGAGGCTTGCGCAAATGCATTCCAAAGAACCCAGAAACTGTTTTGGGAAATTCCACCCAGAGACGATTTTATTAAAATAATTAATATTTTTAATGGAGTTCCCAAGTCTAAACTTAGGAAAATTAAAATATTAATGGGTATTAATCTAATTGTGGGTGTAACTTCTAGAAAAATACGGAGATCAAGTCAAAATGATCTGAGCCTTTGATTAGGAGTTAATCTAGGTCGTTGGTTGTCCAACAAGAAGATATAAGAAGGGGCTTGAGGGTCATTTGGAAAACACACCGAGAGAGATCAAGAGATCGAAACTCTGAAGTGAGAAGTTCTCAAAAGAAAATTTGATTGAGGAGATTTCTTGCAGTTGAGGGGCAGAGATAGCATTCAGAGAGAGATTTTCTCAACCGGAGAATCATCAGCAAAGAGAGGCAAAGAGTGATCCAGTAGCCCAGACACAGAGGCTAACGCAGGGCCATGAAGGGTCACACATAGAGGCAGCATAGAGGGTGAGAGAGAGTCCGAGATTTTGCTAAGGAGAGTGAGTTTCAGAAGCCGGGAGCCAGGTGTGAGACAAGGAGGCTAAGAGCAAAGACTCCGGGCAGCAAATCGATCAGCAGACTAAGTGACGCAAAGCCTACATGAGGACTACGCGGACTAGTGTAGGGCCTGTCAGAGGCCATTCATTTAGTATCCAGATCAACCGAGATTTTCTTAGTGATTGTGTGAGGTAATCTGACAAATATTTTTTCCAGTATTTCTCTCTGTAATTGAATAACCCTATAAGGTATTCAGAGATGTATTCAGAATTTTCTACTGCTTAATAATAATAAACCCTCAGAGTTACTACACCGATTTTCCCGCATTGTGATTTTTCGGGGACATTTGTCCAAAAATAACAGTGTCTATTGTGTTGTATTTACTTTCTTGCTCATTATCTTGTTTCCACTTATAGTTTAATTAAGTGAAGGCTGCAATAGTATTTACTTCGATATTTGTCGTAGCACACATTAAATAACTTGTATGGATTAACAAGTAAGAGAAGTAACATTAGTTTGCTGCAGTAGGGGTACCTCTTGTGGAATTTTCATGGTAAGAAGGAAAACAAAGAGTTGTCCATGGGCGCTCATGGGAAATAAGAGCACAAGTATATGTTTATTCTTCCATCTGCATCTATTGTCAAGACACTGAAGTTGAAAAGTTCGTGGGCAAAGCACTCAAGTTATGAAACACTCTGATCCATAGAACGTGAGCGGCCTTGACTATTTAATGTAGTGTCGACACTGCCTTGATAATCAACATAGTCATGGTGTATCGTTCACAAGGATTTGAAGAGTCGACACCAACGGGTTTTAGTCAAAAAATATTTGTAGCTTGCTCTGTTGACTAGAGCAGAATCATATCGACACCCTTGCTCTCATTTTCGAACGAGGAGGAGGACAAGGTCCGAGAGGGCACAGTTGGTTGGCCCTACAGAGTCTTTGAATAGCTCAGACCAGCTCCAGCATGGTGATGTAGACAGAGGTCTGGAAAGGTTTGTGAGGCAATCGTATAACATTCGCAGATTGGGACAAGTGTTGTCAGCAAGACCTGCACTGTTCCATTGGCTCGGCTGACCATTTTGTTTTAGGTTCAAGGCATGCACTCTGATGGTGCGAGTTTGCATAAAGCAAGTATTTTCCATGAAGCATCCCGGATTGTTTCTGAAGAAGGAATCAAAGCTTTTTGGAAGGGAAATTTAGTCACAATTTCTCATCGACTTCCTTATTCATCAATTAGTTTTTACACATATGAGAAATACAAATCACTTATGCAGTCACTGCCTGGCATGGAAACACATAAAGAGAATCTGCTCTGACAAGTGAGAGAATGTGTCAAGCTCTTCCTGCACGTTGAGGGCCTGGTGCACTCCAGGATTAGCAGACATAAAATACTAGTATTGCGGTATTCAACGCCATTTTTAGCAGCTAAGTCTCAACGTTGAATAATGTGAGTGGTGCGTGGGCTTTGATCAAGTGGTCGGAATGGTGTTGTAGTGAATTAGCGCATTACAAAGTCCATTGTTGAATGTTGCTCGTACCTTGGTCTAGGATTCATGAGAACTGTGTGTTGATTAAACTTGTGTATGCATATGGTGTGAATGCTACCTGCATAAAAGGCGTTCCTGTGGATTATTCTCTGCAATAGAAAAGGTATCCATTCAAGTATTGATACCATTTATTCAAGTTTATGCGTTGAAGCATTGATCGCCAAAAGAAATTATATGTCAAGTCGAAAATGATAGGCGGTCCATCTTGGAATAAAGTGTTGATTTGGGGTAGCATCGGATGTGCTCTAGCCACGAAATTTGGTAGAGAGGTTGGGACATGTGAGATATCCAATACCCAGAAAGGGTTTGAGCAGATTCTAAACAGATAAGGAGATATTAAAATAATTAATATTTTTAATAGAGTCTCTAAGTCTAAACTTAGGGAAAATAAAATATTAATGAGTATTAATATGAATCTGTGTTAGAATGGTCCAAAAGACATGGATCAAGCCAGATCTAATCTTAGCCATTGATTAGGGACTTAATCTTGGCCGTTGAGATGTCAACAGAAAAAGTATAAGAGGAGGCTTGAGGGGCACTTGGAGAACACACTGGGGGAGACCAATCAGTTCAATTTCCGGAGCGGAGTTTGCTAAGAAATTGAACCAGTGGTCTGGAGAGCAGTCAGGAGGCAGCAGTACGGAACAAAGAGACGGGAGATCAGCGTAGAAGAGGCAGGCGTAGAACCAAAGGAAGCCATGCAGAGGCAGCAGAGACTGTGCAGAGCCAGAAGGGCATGCGTCATCCACGCAAAGGCTGTAGGAGTGACGCAAAAGCCCAAAGAGGCTGCGCAAAGCCTCAGTAGGCTGACGCAGAGGGTTTCAGGCTGTAGCAGAGGTCAGTAGGGCCTACGCTGGGTTTAGGAAAGTGCTAGAAGTTTGTCTATCTGTGGGTAAGCCAGTTTGGCACCCTGTTGTACAAGAAAATTGTTGAATAATAAAATCCTCCCTTGCTGCACCGGTTTTCCCACATTGGGTTTTTCCGGGGACATTAGTCCAAAATAACTGTGTCAATGTGTGCATATTTTTGTTTCTGTATTACGATGTGATATCTGCAGCAGTATTTATTTTAATGTTTGTTGAAGTAATTTCATGAATAACTTATGATGAAATAAGTAGGAAAAGTAAATTAGTTGCTGCAGTGATAGAATTTTCACATGGTATCGGAGCAAGTAATCAGAGACAGAAAGAGAAAATCAGTTATGGGTCGAGACCACGATGCAGAGGCATCCACCTCAGGGGACTCACGCAGATTTTCAGAAGATTGCACAAGAGAGAGAGAGAGATTTTGATTTCTCTATGTTGGCTTCCAAGTTGGAAGAAGAAGTGGCGTGCATGACTAGTGCTGCATCATCAAAAGTATGGTATATAGACAGTGGAGCCTCGTGGCATATGACGGGAATCAGGGAGTGTTTCTCAAAATATCGAGAAGAGAAGATGAACTTTCAAATCACCATGGGGAACAAGGCAAAGTGTACTCCAGTAGGAAAGGGTACCACAGTTTTTCAGACAGAATCGGGAGAATGGTTCCATGCCACAAATGTGCTGCATGTACCAAGATTGGGGATGAACTTACTTTTCGTGTCACAATTACAAGGCAAGGGCTATGACGTCTACTTCATCAAGGAAAAGGTATACGTCAAACACCCAAGCTGGAAAAAGAAAGTGTAGATCGGGATCAAAAGTAATCGGTTGTACAGATTACAACTAGAATCTCCAATGGCACTAATAGGCAGTCATGGGGACAAAGACTTGAACGTATTATGGCACAAAAGGATGGGTCACTTGCACCATGGAGCTCTGAGAATTCTCAGAAGCACTGTAACAGGAGTTCCGGATCTAAGTACGGAACGAGATGATGTATGCAAGGAATGCGCTCTAGGAAAGTATGCCAAGGCGGCATTTCCTAAGAGCAACCACAGGGCCAAGAGTGTACTAGGATTGATACACTCAGATATCTGCAGACCTATGTCCGTCAAAACTCTCAGCAGTGATGAGTATTTCCTTACCTTCATTGATGACCACTCAAGGAAAACTTGGATCTATTTTTTGAAAACCAAGGATGAGGTTTTCTGTCGATTCAAGGAGTTCAAGGCTCTAGTGGAGAATCTGACAGGTAAGAAATCAAAGTCTTGCGCTCAGATAATGGTGGCGAATATGTCAATAAGGACGTCACTAATTATTGCACTAAGGAGGGCATCAGAAGAGAGTGGACAGCTCCTTATAATCTGGAGAAGAATGGGGTGGCAGAAAGGAAAAACAGGACTATTGTAGAAGCAGCTAGGGCCATGTTGTATGATCAGGATATGCGAAAATTCTTGTGGGCAGAAGCATGCAACACAATTGTCTACGTTCAGAACAGGACTCCTCATCGAGCATTGGGCAAGATTACTCCAGAGAAAGTCTTCACTGGGAAGACACCTGAAGTCAGTCATTTCAGGGTATTTGGGAGTTTGGCATATTGTCGCATACCTGAAGAAAAGAGGAAGAAGCTGGATCAGACTGCAGAAAAGGGGTATCTAGCAGGATATAGCAAGAATGCTAAGGCATACAGGATCTATCTTCCAGGGAGCAGGAAGGTAGTAGTACGACAAGATGTAAAGTTCATGGAGGACAGAGCTTTCAGAAGATCTCGTGAAATGCCTACCAAGGAGCAGTCGAAAAAGGATCCGTTGGTCATGCCTCTTCAACCAACGGAAGTGAAGAATCCTTCCTCAGATCAGGAAGATTCTCAGGATGAGGAGGAGAAGCAAACAGAAGCACTTGTTGGCAGAGGAAGAACCAGCAGGGAACTTCGTCAGATTCTGTGTGATGCAGAGAACTTTATCGGAGAGCCAAGGAACAGTAAAAGGGAGCGAAAATAGTTAGACAGGTATCAGGCATTAGTAGCTCAGGATGGAGAGCCTGTCAGCTTCAAAGAGGCAGCTTAGCATCAAATCTGGCTAAATGCGATGGTAGAGGAGTACAACTCCATAACGGTAAACAACGTCTGGGAGGTGGTGTCAAGGCCTCAAGAGAGATCTGTGGTAGGTTCAAGATGGATCTACAAGATCAAATATGTTGCAGACGACAGTATTGAAAAATATAAGGCTAGGTTTGTGGTTAAGGGGTATGCTCAAAAGGAAGGGATTGACTATGAGGAAACCTTCGCCCCGGTAGCCATAATACATCTATTAGGACCGCGGTATCTCTTGCAGCCCAGATGGGATGGGAGATCCATCAGATGGACGTCAAGACGGCATTTCTGAATAGGGTAATAGAAGAAGTATACATTGAACAGCCAGAGCGCTTTGAAACTCATGAGAAGAAGTCTCATGTATGCAGACTGAAGAAAGCCTTGTATAGGCTGAAGCTGGCACCAAGAGCGTGGTATGGTTGAATAGATGGCTACTTGTAGAAGATGGGGTTTGTCAAGAGTGACGCAGATCCAAATCTCTACTATCTGGCCGTAGAGAGCGAGCCACTTATCTTAGTATTATATGTGAATGATCTCTTCCTGACAGGAGCATCCAAACTCATTGAAGACTACAAGAAGAATCTAGCCACAAAGTTCGATATGAAGGATCTGGGACGAATGCATTATTTTCTAGGGTTGGAAGTTTGGGAGCAGAAAGGAGAAATCTTCCTTGGGAAAGGAAGGTATGCTACAGAAATTCTGAAAAGGTTCGGGATGGGAGACTGTAGACCTATGGCTATGCCAATCATCACCAACTGGAAGAAGATTGATGCATCAGAAGACAAGGATGTCGATCCCACCCTATACAGACAGCTCATAGGGTCCCTGATGTATCTAGTCAATACCAGGCCAGATATTTGCTACGTTGTCAACACCCTCAGTCAGTTCATGGTGGAACCAAAGAGGGCTCACTGGGCAGCAACCAAACACGTTCTCAGGGATTTACAGGGAACAGTTGATTATGGGCTCTTGTACAACAAGGGGAAGGATATCATGTTGAGTGGATTTACTAATGCAGATTGGGCAGGAAGTTCAATGGAATAACCTCCTGGTGCAATAGGAAACAGAAGTTCGTGGCTCTGAGCTCGTCTGAGGCAGAATATATGGCAGCAAGAACAGCTTCGTGTGAGGCCATATGGCTTAGAAAACCGCTGGTAAACCTATTCAGAAGAAATATGGAGGCGACTAGGATCATGTGTGATAATCAGAGTTGCATCAAACTCTCTGAGAATCCAGTATTTCATGATAGGTCAAAGCATATTGATATCTGATGTCACTTTGTCAGAGATTGCGTCCAATGTGGCGCTATACAATTGAGCTACACTCCTACAGGGGAACAAGTGGCAGATATCCTCACCAAGGCCCTTGGAAAGTCAAAATTTGACTACTTCAAGGAAAAGATGGGGATGGTAAAGGACCCCTTTCAGAAGTAGTGTGTTAACAGCACGAATGAAGAGGGAGTTGCAGTGCAGATGAAGTGTTGGGAGAAAGGACCAACAGCAACACAGATGCAGAGGAAGGTGCAATGCGGATGCAGTGCTGGGAGAAAGGACTAGCAGCAGCATAGATGCAAAGGGAGCTATCGTACAGATGCAACAGTGGCAGTGGCAAAACCATGGGCAGCAGTACAGGATGCAGCAATGCAGAGGACGTTGGGCAGGGAGGCCTAGCATCAACACAGGTACCGATGTCGAATGATCAGAGTAATACTCAATGAGGAGTATTGCTAGAGCACAGTCCTCGCTAAGAGGGAGTGTTGATTTGGGGTAGCATCAGATGTGCTCTAGCCACGAAATTTGGTGGAGAGGTTGGGGCACATGAGATCTCCAATACCCAGAAAGGGTTTGGGCAAATTCTAAACAGATCAGGAGATATTAAAATAATTAATATTTTTAATGGAGTCCCTAAGTCTAAACTTAGGGAAATAAAATATTAATGTGTATTAATATGAATCTGTGTTAGAATGGTCCAAAAGACATGGATCAAGCCAGATCTAATCTTAGCTGTTGATTAGGGACTTAATCTCGGCCGTTGAGATGTCAACAGAAAAAGTATAAGAGGAGGCTTGAGGGGCACTTGGAGGACACACTGAGGGAGACCAGTTAGTTCAATTTCTGGAGCGGGGTTTGCTGAGAAATTGAACCAGTGGTCTGGAGAGCAATCAGGAGGCAACAAGTACAGAACAGAAAGACCGGAGATCAGCGCAGAAGAGGCAGACGCAGAACCAGAGGAAGCCACGTAGAGGCAGCAGAGACTGCACAAAGCCAGAAGGGCCTGCGTCATCCACGCAAAGGCTGCAGGAGTGATGCAAAAGCACAGAGAGGCTGTGCAGAGCCTCAGTAGGCTGACGCAGAGGGTTTCAAGCTGATGCAGAGGGTTTCAGGCTATAGCAGAGGTCAGTAGGGCCTATGCTGGGTTTAGGAAAGTGTTGGAAGTTTGTCTATTTGTGGGTAAGCTAGTTTGGCACCTTGTTGTACAAGAAAATTGCTGAATAATAAAATCCTCCCTTGCTGCACCGGTTTTTCCACATTGGGTTTTTCCGAGGACATTAGTCCAAAATAATTGTGTCAATGTGTGCATATTTTTGTTTTTGTATTACGATATGATATCTGCAACAGTATTTATTTTAATGTTTGTTGAAGTAATTTCATGAATAACTTATGATGAAATAAGTAGGAAAAGTAAATCAGTTGCTGCAATGATAGAATTTTCACATAAAGGAGCCCAACGAGTTTTTTATTATTCTCCACTCTACTCTAATCATCCATCTAAAATCTTGAACTTTAGATAAATAGTCATCGATTGGCTTCTCATCTGTGCGGCCTATAGGACAAGGAATGCTAGCTATAAGTGCATTCATAGTCCATTTCAATCTTGCATTAAATCGAGATAAATCAGCGCTAAGAGAGAAGTATATGTATGCAAAAAGTAAAGTTGTATTGAATTGGAAATTAAAAGCATTCTTTAGTTATTTGTATAGCCTGCCTTAAGAACTACTGCATATTGATTGTTGATTTGATGCACTTGTTATGGCTCAAATTGACAAATTATTAAAGTTATTGAGAAATCTAATTGTGTCTACTTCTGAAAGCACGGTGATAGCCAGCAAGAACACTCTCTGTGATATTAAAACATGTCTACAGAATACAATGGATAAAATAGAATTTTTGGAGCTTGAATCTAAGCTTCAATGAGATGAGTTACAGCGAAAAAAAGCATCCTTCTGAACCTGTTTCTGTTCAGAACATTAAGACAAACTCCCATCAACAATAAGAAATTGCAGATGTAGTACCCATTTCAAGAGCAGATGTGTAGAAAGATTCAGAGTTTCAGTGCTCACTTCCCAAAAATTATCAGACCTTGGGAAGAGCTTGTCCATAACAAGCACAAAACTAGTCTTGGATATGACAAGGATGTGTCCTTTCATATTCCAGATTACTCAAAGCCCATCAAATTTTAGAGTGTTGGGTTTCTTCATAGCAGTTCACCTTCACCTGTTCCAGATTCTGCTCTTCCACATTCGAAGCTAAAATTTGTTAAATGCCAACACTATGACCGAGTTGGCCATATGAAAGATCATTGTTTTGATCTTTATCCATGCAACCATTGTGGTCAGCGTACTCATTCTTCACATAGATGTTTCAAAAACAAGCCTCCTGCAAGAACAAAGATTCATCTTGGATGGGTCGCTTCTTAGCAATGGGCTTCAACAGCCAAGAAGATATTTCGCTCATACAACAGGGTTTGTTCTCGAATATTGAAAAGTCGTGCAATTGAGATCTCTTCATCTTCTCACCTTGTATTTGATAGGAGGGGAAGTGATGGGCATCTACAAGTTTCAAAGCCACATCAAGCAAGCCTCAGCCACAACCTGCCATACCAGATTCAGAGTTGTACTCAGAAACAAAGATGCCACTGAGCATGTCATTGGTTGGTGGTCAGCCTTAAACCATCTATGCGAGGTGAGACCTCCCTTTTCAAGTTGAGCTTCTCCCTCTTCAAAGAATTGGGGACACTTCTTCTAGCAGAAGACTTCAGCTTCTTCCCAATTCTGGAAGAGTTCCAGGAATTGCATTAAGCATTCCAAAGTTGGTGGTCCTTCTTAAACCACCGCAGGTTTTAGACTTGTTTTTCCAGGTTGAAGATCTCCCTCTCCAAAGCATTAGTGACACTTCCTCTAGCAGAATATTTCAGCTTCTTTCCAGACTTGGAAGAGTTTCGGGAACTGCACTAAGTGTTCCAGTGTTGGTGGTCATCCTTAAACCACAACCTTTTACCAACATTTCATAGAGTGCATTCAGCCTAGTGCTATCAAGCATTTTTGCACATTTTGAAATACAGCTCTCTTCTTGGACTCACACATACCCCTTCGGATTAAGGGGGGGAATGTTGGACACTTAATCCTCAAAGGGTTGGTGTGGAAACTAAACAATCAAAGGGAGTCCAAGAGACCACTTGGAATATGAATCCAAGGGTCACACCAATGTACTATAAATGTATATCATGTCAATGACGAACGACACTTGTTGGTTCGAAATGCGTCAGCCAAAAAGTTCTCTCATGTGATTTCTACCGAAAGACTTTGTTTAATGTATATCATGTCAATAATATATGCATTCAATGTTTATCTTTCATATTTGTTGTTTACATTCCATGTGTGTTTAACAAATGCCTATGCCAACGTCACTCGCCATTTTATATCATATTATTCATATTCTTATTCATTATTTATATATATTGTCCTTTATGGATTTTAGTTGTTTCTTCCTTATGTTAGATTTTTCTTCGCAAATTAACTATTATTCATTTTAGGGATATTTCGAAGAAGTGTGCCAACAATATTGAGGCCTCTATCATGAATCAATTTACTAATATAGGTGGAAGTGATGGAGATGAGATCAACCAGGTCTAAGATGGTCTTGACTTTTCATCTATGATTATCTGTCATGACGTTTAAACATGTTTTATTTCTATTAACACTTAAACTCTGATTTTGACATTCGTTATTCTCAGCCCCTCTTCTAAAAGCAGGAAACTTGTCATTTGTAAATGGGTATAAAATTAAGTATGCAGCAGATGAAAGTGTTGAAAAATGTAAGGCAGATGAAAGTGCTCAAAGACATAATGCCTGGTTAGTTACCAAAGGATTTTCTCAAGTATAAATAATTGACTATATTAAAACCTTTGTCATAGTAGCCAAAACAAATTCCATTTGCCTTGTTCTATCCCTTGCAACTTCAAATAAAAGGGAGGCCCATATCTAATAACTATGTCCAAGACTACTCAGAAAAATTAAACCAAGGAACTTCTATGCCAAGAAACTCATAATCCTATGACTTTTATTTATAGCAGCAGCATAGGAGCCAGAATGCAGATATGGGTCCAATATTAATTTTCCAGTAGGAACATCCCAATTTTTAGTCTAGCATCTAAGTCATAAGGAATCAAGACTGTCATAATGCACTGACATAGGCTAGATGGTATAGGTTAAAATAGGTGTATTTAATATTAAACGTAGAGGTCTACTAGACATAGGGTTAGAGGTAGGCTAATATAATTATAAACTCCTGTGAATTGTACTTTTTAATCCATATCATTCATCGCATATCTTATTATTTGAGATATTTCACCTTAAATATCAATTGCTGTGCAAATGGTACACTTTGAAATATTTCATTTGAAATATCAATTGTAGAACAATTTATATTTCAAATATCAGTTGTTCTACATTTTATATTTCAAATGAAATATTTCAAGTGTAGGTTTTGCACTAGTGATTTTTTAGATGAAATATTTCAGATATTAAGTTACGATTTTGCACAACAATTGATATTTCAAATAATAAAATAAAAATGTAAGTGTTGATTATGCACGACAATTGGTAATTCAGATAAAACATTTCAAAAAATAAAATAAGAGATGAATGATATGATTGAAAAGTACAATCCACAAATGTTTATAAATGTATGTCACATGGTAATTATTAATTAGCCAACATCTAGCCAACCTATACATTTCATATTAAATACTAATGTTGCACGACTCGTACTCGTATAAGACTCGGCAAGGCATCGACTCGTCTACTCGTATAAGACTCGGGAACAACCCTTATAAGACTCGTCAAAATACAAAAAAAAACTTAAAATGTGGTAAATTTTAAGCACAAAAAAGAAACTAATGACAATTCCAATCCTTATAAGTTATAAAAACCACAATATATGCAATAATTCATAACATCATCTCATATCTATAAAAGTACAACATAACATATTCAATTTTTGTAAGCAAAACATTTAGATACTGAATAAGAAAAGGACTCATGATTCCATAATTAAAATAAAAAATGTCAGCAAGTTCAAAATTCAAATACATATGTCATAAATGATAAATGATTGTCTCATAACAATCTTGAGTCTCATCACTCATGGACGACCACGCCTAAAATAAGCCCTCATGGAGCTAGTGGTAACATCAGAAGACTGAAGCAACTATGAGGTAGGTGTATTTGGAGTCTCCATTTGAGATGGCAAACTAGAGAGATCCTCAATCTCTTCATCAAGCCAACTCAAATCAAGGGTCTCCTCTTCCACAACCCAATCAGACTCTAAATCAATAGTATCCAATAAAATTGGATCTGTATCCTTTGGTTGCACTTGTTTTGTGAGCATTTGAAGGTTGTAGTAGATGAAAACCAACTTCTCCAACCTCTCATGCTCCAACTTGTTTCTCTTTTTGCTATGGATGTGCTCAAACACTGACCAATTGCGCTCACAAGAAGAAGCACTGCAGGGTTGACTCAGAACTCTGATGGCAAATTCTTGTAATTGTGGTGCCTCAATGCCACAATCTATCCACCAATGAGCTGTAAAAAATTAACAACAAAGATTATCAATTTGCAATGCCAAACATATAAAAGAGAACTAGCAAAATTACAAGCTAAGTTCTAACAATTTGCACTTACAAGGCATTTTCTTGTCCTTGAGACGTTGGCTTGAGCTGAATCCAAACATGCCAGATGCTTCCTTGTACATATCTCGTTGTAAGTTGATTTTGTCCTGAATATCTACATTCGGGAACATCTTCTCAATGCATATCATTACACCTCTCATCACCTCAAGATGTCTTCGAATGCTAGACCCCTCATTATAGAATAAGCTCGGATTGAGATATGCTCCTGTTGCATGCAATGGTGAATGTAGTTGCCTATCCCACCTGGAGTCAATAATTTGCCATATAGGGATATATTTAGATTCATTTCCTTTATAAAAAGTCTTGATGGCCTCTTTGGCCCTGTCCATGCCTTTATAAATATATCCCATTGCAGGTTTCTCTCCATCCATCAATCTCAAGACTTTCATAAGGGGCTCAGTGACGCTGATAATCTTAGTCACTTTGTCCCACAAACTATCAGCAAAGACAGATGTTTTCACAAACATTGCTTCCGGTTTTGTGCTATCTTTCCAGAATACCCATTGCTGGCTACAAAACATTCTTCTCAAAGCTTGGTACTCATACAAAAGGCTTTGGAGGGAAAGAAAGTTTGTAGCAAACCGTGTGACAGTTGGGCGACTAAGCTCACCCTGTGTGAATTCCCTCATAAGGTTCAACACCCAAGCATGATTATAAATATACTTGGTAATATGCTTGCATTCTTGCACAATGTCTTGCACCCACTCCAACTTCCCAATGTCTTCTAGCATCAAGTCTATGCAATGGGAAACACATGGAGTCCAAAAAATGGTGGGATATTTGGCACAAAGCAACCTTCCACCTACCACATAATTTGTTGCATTGTCTGTGATTACTTGGACAACCTTTGCAACCCCAACTTCCTCCACCACATCAACGAACAATGAAAAAAATCAAATGTGCATCTTTTACATTTGCAGAGGCATCAATGGATTTTAGGAACATGGTTCCTTTAGGGCAAGCTACAACAAAATGTATTATTGTTCTACCCCTCTGATGTGTCCACCCATCAGACATAAGTGTACAACCTGTAAATTTCCATGAGCCTTTAATGCTCTCCAATTGTTCCTTGACACACTCAAGTTCCTCATCTAGCTCTTTCCCCCTAAGTGCATTATAAGTTGGGGCTTTGTATCCAGGGCCAGCACATGCAATGGCATCCACCATGGGCTGATAAAAATAAGACTTTGCATAGTTGAATGAAAGATTGTTATGGTACCAAAACCTCCTCACTGCCATATCTGCCTCCTTCCTCTTCTTATCATTGAAACTGTCCAAGGTTGGTTGAGATCTTGGATTTGTACGAGGACTGAAGAAAGAAGAGGTTATACTCTTGTTTTCCATAGTAGTTGAAGAGGAGTTACCAATACCTGGACTTTGAAACTGTGTTTCACTTTGAGATGAAGATCTACCTATCCCAACAATCTCATCCTTCCTTCTTGCCCTCTTAGAACTTGCTTCTTTAATGGATTCCAAAGCAGCTACCATTTCAGTAGTGACTTCATCAAGGCAAACTTTGACAACATCCCACACTATGCCCAGGAATTCTGGCTAGGTGGTATTTCAGCCTGTTTATGCTTGCATGCATTGTGGCATTGCAATAATTGCACTTGATATTGTGGTCATTATTGGGAATGATTCGTTGACCATGTGCCCATGCCAAATCACGAGACTGTCTGAAATCCTTTGGTGGCATGGTAACAAAATCTGGAAGAAAAAAATAGATGTAATTTTTTTTTGGTTTTAATTTTTTTTTTTGGGTTTTGAATTTTTTTGAATTTGCAAATTTTTTTGGTTGTGGTTGAGAAACTCACCCACAGGGATTCCCAATCAAAAAAATAATTGCAAACATAAAAAGTAAAAATAAAAACAAAAATAAATACATGGAAAACATTCTAACTAGGTTCATGAAGCCTACCTGAAGCTTAGTCTGATCTGATTAAGCCTCCTTTAGCCTCCTCCAATAGCTCCTTCACGCTCCTTTAGCTTCACTCTCAAGTTTCAACACTCACACAAATTAGCCAAACACTCAAATGACGAGTGAATGAGAAATAGAAGGGAGAGAGGTGCTTATAAAGTTTTTTTTTCCCTCCACCTCATTTCCAAAAAAAGAAAAATAAAGAAGAATAAAAAAATCGAATTTTTGGACAGTTTGGGGGTTTTGTTGCCCGAAGGGTCTTATAGGGGTCCGACGAGAGTCTTATAGGCTACCCGCGGGTTTAATGCGGGTAGCCGGGTCTTGTACAAAACCCGCCGAGTAAGGGTAAAGAACGCGGGTTTAATGAGGGTCACCCATCCTCCCTTCTAACCCGTTCTTACCCGCGGGTTTAATAAGAGAGGTGCTTCACTGTTAAATACAACAATACCACCCTATTCTAGCCTATGTTATGAACTTTCATTCTTACAAGTGCACTCATGCAATGAAATATTTATTCTAATCCTTTTGGATACGGATTATAATGTTTGAGATAATCAATATGGCTCACCAATTAAATATCCCAAATACTTAGAAGATTAAGAAATCTATTTAGGATAAAAATACATGTATATTGAATAAATGTATGAAAATTGATATGCTAATAGTACAATGAGGGCCCCATTATAAATACCTAGGCTGGGTTCCCTTTCATTAAAAGTCATGTCCTTTAGTTGAGGCATGTCCTTTCATTAGGATGTGTCTCTTCACTAATTATTATTATTAATATTATTACTACATTGCCTTCCCTTTTAAAAATGTTTTGTTCTCAAAGCATATTTATGGAAGAGCTTGGTGTCTTTTTTCTTGGCTCATAATGTATTTGCATCATTTTTTGCTCTTGAAGCTGGCACAGTTTATGATATGAGATGATATGAACCTCCAAGTAATCAGCAAAATTGTCGAACTGTTAAAGGATCTGACCAACCTAATGCAATCTTTTGCGAACATTACGCTTATAGGATTTCCAAGATGAATTGTTATCATACAATTTAATGACATTGGTATCAATATTCATTAGAAGATAGTTTAATTGCTTTTGTCCTCAATGATGTTGATACAGTGATTAGTTAAGATAACCGCTCTTGTGATTGGGATGTTGATAAGATGTTGTTATTGACTTCCCCTTATCATATTTGTACTATTTTCTTGACTTACTCTTGGGGTCTTCTTTTCTTCATGCATTGATGTTGCATTGTTAATCGTTAAACTTCTATTAGTAAGTAACTCAAAATTTCCATCGTTTGTACTGCAACTTCCAAAAACGTCTTTACTTCAACTAGGTTGGGATCTTCTGAGTCATGATATTAACTAGATTTGTATTTGTTCCCTTCTCTTCAATTTGGATTTCTTTATCTAGGGGCCTTTGATGTTTCCTTTTGGATGAGTGGTTCTAGCTTGTTTTCTAATGACTTCTTATCATGCTTAAGATTCCTAATCTATGTGATCAAGTTTTGACTATGATTTTTGAGGTGAGAAATTTTTTCGTTTCTATCTACGCTAGCTTTGTCCATTTTTTTCTGCATCTCTGATATTGGCATTTGATTTTCTTGAATGATCACCTTTAATATATCATTAAAGTCTTTTGAAGAAGCCATTGTGGACTCTGACTTCACGGTAATGTTGTGAGATATCATCTTCTTCTTCTTATAGGAAAATGTCAAAAATATTTTCCTCGTTTAAGATTAATTTACCTAGTTTTCCAAACCAAGTTAACCGAAGGATTATGTCAATCTCTTCTTTATACAGAGCTGTAGCACTGAAGTAAAATATATATCCATAATCATCAAACGTCACTTGTAAGTCCTTAGTTTCATTTTGTCTCTTGCAAAAACCATTTTACTTTTCAATTATATTTGGTTGTACTCCAACTTCCAAAAATGTTTTCACTTAATTAGGTTGTCTTCTTGAGTAATGATATTAACTACATTTGTATGTGTTCCCTTCTCTTCAACTTGGAGTTCTTTTATCTAGGGACCTTGATGTTTCCTTCTGAATGAATGGTTCTAGATTGTTTTCTTGTGACTTCTTATCATGCTTAAGCTTCCTAATCTATGTGATCAAGTTTTGAGTCTTGACTATGATTCCTCACGTGAGAAAAAATTTTGCTTCTATCTGTGATAGCTTTGTCAATTTCTTTTTGCATCTTTGATATTGGCATTTGATTTCTTGAATGATCACCTTTAATATATCTTTAAATTCTTTTGACGAAGGTACTGTGGAATCTGACTTCATTGTAATGTCATGAAATATCATCTTCTTCTTCTTATAAGAAAATGTCATATATTTTCTCCATGTTTAAAACTAAGTTACCCAGTTTTCCAAGACCGGTTAACCCAAGGATCATGTCAATCTCTTTTTTATACATAGTTGTTACATTGAATTAAAATATATTATTCATAATCATCAATTGTCACTTGCAAGTCCTTAGTTTTATTGTCTCTTGCAAAAACTATTTTCCTTTTCAATTATATTTGGCTCTGGAATTGATAATTGATTTGCCACACTGATATGAATCTAATTTTCATTATAATTCATGTTGATAACCATGTTAATATCTTTTCCTTGAATATTTCCCTTTAGTGTCAATAATTTGCAACTTGAAATTGCATAACCTTTATAAACTAATGTTTCTTCATTTTCGTAATCTTGATTGGGGATTAAACAACAAATAACTTTCCATAATTCCCTTTATAAACTTTTTAATTACAATTAAATAACCCCTTTAATAAATTTTGAATTGATAATCTCACTTTGCTTCTAAAGTACCTTTCCTTTCTTTGTAAAAGAACTTGGATATTAAAAAGGTATCTTTCTATAAAATATATAAAAAAATAAATTATATTTGTATTAAATTATCTGTGTCAATGTGTCGATTCTTGTACATGTGTTTGTTTCTGTATTACGATGTGATGTCTACGGCAGAATTTATTTTAATGTTTATTGAAGGAATTTCATAAATAACTTATTGAAGAATAAGTAGGAAAAGTAAATCATATGTTGCAGTGATAGAATTTTCACATGAAGTGTCTTGATGCTCCACTATCAATCAACCAATCAACCAAAGTATCTAGAGGAGAGGCGGTAGATAAAGCGGAAATAAGATAAAATTCTTTTTGTTTTCCTAAAACATTACTTTCCTCATACCTGGAATTTCTTGTCCTTTTGGGAGGTCGACCATTTCCATCTCGAGCTGCGGGAGCATTCCTTTTTCCTTTGTTGTTGAACATGTTGCTCCTTTGATTGCCATTGCCATTTTAGTTGTTATGATTATTTTTTTCATCATCCCTTGGAGTATCCTTCTTGAGAGTACACTCTATAGCATAATGGCCAAACTTGTTGCAATTGTAGCACTTTCCTTTTCTTCCTTCTTTGAATCCCTGCTTCAATCCTTCACCTTGTCTCTTTGGACCAACATTGTTCTTCCTTTTAGCATGAGTGGAGAAAGCACTAGGTTCATTTCCATTTGAAGGCTTGTTTCTCTCCATCATCCTCATCTCTTCTTGAGTGCATTTAGCCAATAATTCAACGAAACTAGGAATGCTATCATTGTTAAGAATGGTGGTGTTAAACACATCCCATGCTCTTGTAAGTCCTCTGAGAGCGATGAGAGTGAGCTCCCTGTCAGCAGCAACTTCTCCAATAGATAGAAGGTCATTCTTGATTTCTGTAATCCTCATGAAGTAGGATTTGATAGACTCCCCTTTGTCCATCTTGATATCCTTCAACTTGTTTTTGAGAAAGAGGATTTGATTTGAATTGTTCACTTTGAACATCCCAACTAGCTTATCATACATCTTAGATGTTTCTAAATTAGAAATACAAGCAACCAAATGCCTTTGAATAGAGTCTATAATGATTATTTTAGCTTTGACCTCACCTTTCTTGCATTTCATCTTCGTAGCAGCAGGTGCATTCGAAGGAGGCTCCACCTCTCTTCCCTTCACATAGTCCATGGCATCATGCTCTTCCAAAGTCAAGTCCAAAGTCATCTTCCATGCATGATAGTCAAATTTTTCCTTGAGCTTATCCTCGGATTTGAAGTAACATGTAAAAGCCATTGAAGCTAGATCAAACAAATCTCTCTTAATGATTGATTTTCTCTCTCTTGCTTGGGCTTTGTCTTCACCTGTGTTGTGATACCATATTAATTTTAGTTAACAATGGTATGTTCTATGCTTAGCACAATTACTTCAATGTTACTTTAGCAACCCAATGACAACTTCCAAATTAGATTTCCAATAGCAATCACATTAACCATTAATCACATTGACAATAAAAGTATATAGAACATAAAATAATATGCAAAAGACAAGCCAAGACAAGAGAACACTAGATTTGGCAAATGCCAAGGAAAAACCACAAGATGGGGAAAACCCTTTGATCAAATCTTCTTATTATTATATCAAATGTTCAGCAGAGATAGAGAGTACAAAAGTCAAATTGACTTGCCAAATTCAAAGTCAAAATAGCCCTATTAAAACTTGCAGTCAAATCAGCCCTAACCAGAAAGTCAAATATGGTTGAAGCAACAATAGGATGTCCTCAAAATAGCTCGCTCGGCCTTCCCAATCAAACTCAGCATGATCAAGAGGTCAAAGTCAGCCCAAAATAGTGACAAATTCAATGGTCAAACTTGGTCAACCTGCTATCCTGAAATCTATGGTCAACTTGCAATTTAGCCTCCGGTCAAAGTGCTCAGATTACCTCAGTTCTTGTGCCAAAAGATGCGGCCTGCCAAACAGATAATCTCCCAAAAGATCGAAGTCAAACTCTCCTTGGAAGGTCAAAGTGAACACTACTCAAACTGCAGAATCTTCTAAGATTTTTGGCCTTGCAATTGAGCTCTAAAATCCGTGCTCCTTGATCCACACGAGTGAGAGAGACAAAATGCCCAATGTTGTACAAACCAATGAGAGAAGGAGAGAGAATGTGTGAGTGATGAAGATGCCAAATGAGGAGAAAGCTCACTTGTATTTATACAAGTCGTTGAGGGTGATGTGACATATCCATTAGGCTTTCTGAGCCTACGTGATGATATGGCCGACCTTGACAATTTGCACGTGTGGGCATTAAATTCAAAATCACACTTCTACTTGTCCAAATGAGATGATCTTTATATCAATTTTGGTCCTCTCGAAAAGAGGAATTTAATGCAATCATCATCTTCATTAAATGAGTTGTCCCAAGGTGGAATTTGGCCCTAGTTGCCAATTTTAACAGAGAGCTAGTACAGGAAGAGAAGAGTTGGTGTTGGAAAAGGAAAAGAAATACTTGAGGAAAGTCTTTGAAAGTTTTCAAAGTAGCAATATGCAAGTACTACAGCTATAAATGTCAAATAAGTGTTACAAGCTGCAAAAGTATATGACTACTACAAGGTACGTGAAGTATATTGTTTCAGTGTTATGATTTAGCCGCAAGATTGGATGGCAAGTTAAGCCCTAAGGTATGTTGAGAATATTACCTTCATAAATGACTCATGCATGCATACGAAAGTATGTTTGATTTCTGGTACATATGATATATTGGTGCTCTTGATATTTGGAAAGCATATTACATTTTGGACATGGTGGATTTCCTGATCTCATAAAGAAGGCTAGATACATTGATATTGATATGTGATAACGTGATACTAATATTAATGCTTGTGATAAGCATGGTAACCCTAACGATGAAAGTGTGACAATGATGTTGATACTAAGGATCTTCTTGTTAGGATTTGATAATCTTTGTAAAATTGGATGCCTTGACTTGATGGTTGAATAATATGACAAAGAAGTGATGTTGTGATTATAATTCTTGTAGTATGAAGATACACTTCTCTGTTGCTCTAATTATATGACACTAACCTTTGATATATATTTGATGACATGTCCATATGTGACCATAGTTTTTAAAACCGGAACCGGTGACCGGACCGGTCCACCTAATGAACCGGTTTACCGACCGGAACGGGTCTAACCGGGACTGGTTTGGTCTAAACGAACAGGTTTTAAAAAAAACATTAAATAATTAATTTTTAATGAAACAAAACTATTTTTAAGATGTAAAACCATGATTCCAAGCCAATAGAGACAAAATATGCAAAGTTTGCTCATTTATATACCATGTAAAGGTGAATATATCAAAATGGCACCGAGTGCAATACATATCATCGATAAAATAGCAAAATACATAAGAAATGAGGCTCTAAATGGCAATCAAATTCCAAAAACAATGCTGCAAGCTATGAGGCCATTGGCCTACAGTCCTACTACAAGTCTACAGTGTACACATGATCAATCATCAAATTCATCACCACTACTAGACACAGGATCATCATCAGGAGCTACATAGACATCATCTGGTTCAAAGTCTGAGGATGCCTCAGCCTGATTTGCAACCTCAGTATCAATGCCACCAATGACAATAGAAGTGGACCTAATGGAAGCATGAGTTTGTCGACCTGCACGACTAGTGCCTTCCATTGGTTCTTTGCCTTTCCTTGATGCCGCTATTGATCCTGGTTCTGATGCCGCCACATAATCTGCTTCATCCCCCCGCTAAAGCCATGTTGATATCAAAATCAGCCTCAAACACAGGATCTTCAGTCTCCTACACCCATTCTGATGTTGAATCAATATCGTCCAACACAATGGGATCTAGATCAGGTGTTTTGCTCATCCTTTGGTTCCTCCTCAGTCGAAGGTTGTATTGCACGAAAACAAGATAATTTAACCGTTTTTGTTCCAAACGGTTTCTCTTCTTCGTGTGTATGCGCTCAAAAACAGACCAATTGTGCTCACAACCTGAAGCACTGCAAGTTTGACTGAGGACTCTAATTGCAAACCTTTGCAATTGAGGACACTGGCCACCAAATGACTCCCAGCAATGTGCTGCAAAGAAAAAGACATTAATTAGTAACTTAGTTTATAATTTGAATTTTAAAGAACGTAAACAATTTTAACTTGAAAAGCAAAACAAAATGGAAATTGGAATTGCTTACCTGGTTGGTCCACATCTCTTGCCATCTTTGCCAAATTTTTGCCAAAAGTACCACTTGCCATATTGAAAACAGTAAGCTGTCTATGTATTTCCAACTGGTCTGCATGGCTAGGGACCATGCGCTCCAAGCAATCAATCAATCCAGCTCTGAACACCCCATCATGCAGATCTCCTAGCCGATTTTTATAGTGATACTTTGGGTTCAAAAAATACCCAGTTGCATGTATAGGACGATGGAGTTGATTGTTCCATCTGTTATCAATGATCTCCCATATACGGCCATATTTAGCTAACCTATCCTTGTAAGCTGCCCGTATCTGCTCCTTTGCCTGATCCATAGCCTCATAAATGTAGCCCATGGCCAATTTTTCCCCATCCACCAACCTTAGCACCTTAACAAGGGGCTCGGTAATTTTCACAAGCTCTAGAGACCTTTTCCAAAAATAAGTGTCTAACACTTTCTTTTTGGTGTCTTTTCCATCTGGTCTACGAGCCCACCGAGATTCAGACCATTCTTCAGAGGAAAACATTTTCTGCAAGTTTTTATGTTGACCATTGAGACATTGCAACGTGAGGAAGTGAGTTGCAAATCTTGTAATTGCAGGCCTAACAAGCTCTTTGCCCCCAGTGTGTTTCCTCATTAGGCTCAATACCCATGAGTGGTTGTAAATGTATTTTGTAATGCACTTGGCATGCTCTATAGTGTTTTTTACCCACTCCACTTTGCCTATATCCTCAAGCATGAGGTCTATGCAATGTGCAACACATGGAGTCCAAAATATGGTCTTATATTTGGTCTCAAGCATCTTTCCAGCAAGAACATAGTTTGAGGCATTATCAGTGATGACCTGCACAACATGCTCCTCCCCAACTTCCTGAATAATGTTGTCCAAAAGCTCAAATAGAAGGGTTGCATCCTTTACCTTATCAGATGCATCAACTGATTTCAAAAACACGGTTCCTTGAGGGCAAGAAACAAGGAAATTAATGATAGTGCGGTTCTTTCCATCGGTCCATCCATCTGAGATAATGGAACAACCTGTTTTGAGCCATGAATCTTAAACTCAACCAAATTCTCATCAATGGAAGATATCTCTTTTTGCAAAAGAGCTCCCCTCAAGTCATGCATACTAGGGCCTTTAAAGCCCTTTCCTGCAGCTATAACAGAGTCCCACATAGCTTGGAAATAAGGTAAGCGAGCAGCATTAAATGGGATATCTGAATCATACCACCATCTAGCAATGTATTGATGAGAAGTTTCTTTGATTGTATTTTCCAATGTTGATCCAAAGTGGGTTGAGAACTTGGCTGGGAGGAAGTGGGATTAGAAGAAGCAATGTTGGCAGAAGATGAGAAATAACTTTGGATGTTTGTTCTCTTTGTTCCTTTTGATGGTTGGCCAACAGAAGGATGAACATAGTGAAAGGGGTCATTGGTGGAAGGGATAGAAGAGGAGTTTTGAATTTCATAATCATCATACCCACTCTCTTTCATGGCTTCTAATAATTTCCTCTTCCTTGCAATGTCATCTTGGATGGCCTTCTCCCTAGCCTTACCCTCATAAAAATTTTCAAGCTTGGAAATGTATTCTGCCCTAATAGGACCTAATAGTGCATTTGGTGCATCACATGGCTTTACTTGGCCTCTTATCCCAGCCAAGTGTTGTTTCAACCTAAGAATACCCCCACCTCCAATAGATTTATGGCATAATTTGCATATCATTTTTCCATCAATTACATCACAATGAGCCCATGCACTGTCCTTTCCTTTTGGAGCCATGTTTGCTTGAAATAATAACAATTTGCAAAGAAATCTGCCATTTAAAAAAAAATTGCAGCTAAGCAACATGGAAAACCAAAGATAAATGTATGAAAAAAATGCACATTCAAGCTAAAAAATTTGATAGCATAGAGCTAGAGAGTTCATAGCATAGATGATAGATCATTGAAGTGAGAAGTTTATAACACATAAAAAATAATAATTCATGGACAGCAGACTCAAATGAGGAATTTTCAAGTGCAAATCCTTACCTGGAAATGCAAACTAGCTTCCTTAGCCTCCTCTTGAAGATGGCAACTCCACTGACAGCTACACACTATCTCCAAAATAGCTCCAACTCCAACTCCAAGATGACTACTTCAGCAAAAACTCAACACTCTCCAAGCTCACAAACAAACTCACAAACACTCACAAACACTCCAAATCAGTTGTGTGAGACAAATGAGAGTGAGAGGGGCCTCTTATAGGCTTGGAGAGGGTGTTTTTGGAGGGAAAACACCCTTAGTTCCCCCCCAAAACCCCTAAACCACAATCAGAAATACGCTTTTTGCAAGTTACGGTGGGCGTGCCTAAAACCGGCCGGTTTAGGACGGAACCGGCCGGTTTGATACAAACCGGCTGGTTCCGTCCTAAACCGGCCGGTTTTCACCGGTTAGGGCAAAAAATTGGAGAAATGGCCTTTCCAACCGGGTTTTTTGGCCGGTTTAGACTGGCGGCCTTGCTAACCGGCCAGTTAGACCGGTAACCGGTTTTTAAAAACGGTTTTGAAAACTATGTATGTGACAATGAAGTAGTTGATGATGATTTGTTATGACTATGATGAATATATGTTTTAGAACCTAATATAGTTTGCCTCTATGATCTAACAGTTTTGTTGATGCATAACAATATTATGATAGATAGGTTAATGACTTGATTAATGTTGACAGAAGTGGCTTCCATACAGAGAAAGAAAATCTCCATATGATTCCAACACCTATTATTATTTGCAGAAAAATGAATAGAAGAAACTTGAATATTGAAGGAAGGATTTTGGGTATGAATAACGATTTGATTTTGTTGAAAATGTTTTGCCAAGTTCTGATATGACCAGAGAAGATTTCTCCTAGTTCAAGCCCCAACTGTCAGGAGAAAGGCTTAAGAGGGCAGTTATAGACCTACCAACCACACGGAAGAGGACCTATGGGTATGGTTGAGCCTGTAGGATACAAAAATTGAAATCTAATGCATGAAATCAGGAATGCATCAGGAGTATGTCAGACCTTCAAACATGAAGCATATAATAGAGAGTTCCATAAGCAAGGAAGTTTAAGGAACATTGAGATCTACATAATGTTTGACTTGTTGCAGGGATCAAAATGAAGGTTGTTTAATATCAAGACCTCTCTAGAAAATGTGAAGTGACCTATCGTTTGGAATCTACTCTTTTCTGTGTTGCAGGGTTGAAATCTAGAGAATCATCACTAATAGAATCTTAAGAAGAATTTCATAATTGGCATGATTACTGTCTTATGCAGAGATCGTTATGTTGCAAAGAATGTGAATGTCTTAACTCATCTTGTGTTTGCAGAAGTCTGTGGTATGCATATAAATACGTTATTTGTCCTAATTTTATCATTGAAGCTAGTATATGATAGTATTTGGTAAAAGTTGCAAGGGTTTGACAAAGATTTGACTTATTGGCTTGACTTAATATAGATAAGTAGTGTTGGAATTTGACATGATGATTAACAATTTATAGATATGTTTTGGCTTATACAGTGATAACAAGTTAGGGCTTTGATCAGATTTTGCAATGGTGATTTGCCTTGATGTGGCACGACAATATGGGCATAGTAACTCTCAGTTATTACTATTGGTATTCAATAATGATTCTGTATTGGCATCATTGGTATTGGCACATTGGTTGAACTGTAAATAGTTGTGATTCAGTATGCAGTGATCTCACAATGAATGGATGAAACTTATATGACTTATCCTTGGTGTATGCATTTACATCTAAGGACAAAAATGATTCATATTATGATCATGAGGATGGCTTTATAAACTTTGGCTTGATATTGCTTGGTAAATGACAGTTGTTGACATTACAATAGATAAGGTTGTAACTGGATATTTTGGTGTGAGCTTTACCTGGCACCTAGTCTGAAGAGTTTGATAATGATATTAGCAGGAACTTTTATGGCCTTGATATAAAATTTAAGGCTTGATTGGTTAATTTGATTGCACAATATTGATTTGTTTGAGGTTGAGGATATTGGTTAGTATTATGTTCACATAAAGCATTGTATGTTTGAAGCAAACTTCCCCAACCTGGTATGTTCGCATTGACAATTACCTGGTAAAGCCTGGAAGATGTGTCAATCTGAACCCCTACTTCAAAGTGGACCAAGGTATCCCTTTGATTTTGGTTTTATATGTTGACGACCTATTCTTGTCAGGTCACGAGCCTCTGTTGATAAAAGTAAGAGGGAGTTGGCCTCCGAGATCAAGATTGAAGACCTTGGCATGATGCACTTCCTTCTGGGTTAAGAAGTTTGGAAAAGGAAAAGAAGTTGTAAAGTTATTTGGCATGATGGAATGCAAATCGTTGGACACCCCAATGGAATTGAATTTCAAGAAGAAATATTGTTGAACCTGATTTGGCAACCAACAACTAATTGAAGCATTGGTGTTCCTTGTGAACACCCATTTAGATATATGTTTTTCAGAGAACAACCTGAGTCAATTCATGATTGAGCTGCTTCATACACATTGTGTTGCCACCAAGCACATTTGCATGGGATGATCAATCTTGGTCTGAGATATACTTCCAGAGATGTATGACTGTATGGATACACTAATGTTGACTTGGTTGGATTGACAGGAAGAGCATATTTGGGTGTTGTTTTAACTTGAGATCTGTCATGATATTTTGGAAGAGATAAAAGTCTGATGCTTTAAGCACGATCGAGGTTGAGTACATTGTTGCTAGCATGGCTAACCATGGGACAATTTGGTTGAGAAATCTCTTTGGAGAGTTGTTTGAAGAAATTCTAAACACGATAGTGATACATTTTAGAGTGGGATCTGATTGGCAGAAAATCTCCTATATTACTGGGACTGAGATATCTTCATGCATTGAGACAATCCTGCTATATGAGACAATCTTAGGCTTGTGGTTGATACCTCCATGAGAGGGAGAAAGGAAGAATAAGGTATCCTTTTATGTCATGTATTTGTTCTAACATAATATTTAATTTGATGTCCTACATGAACAGGAAAATAGGGCACTGCTACTCTTGGTAATGCATGAAGCAATATGATTGAACTTTTCAGTGAACATTTTAAGCAAGTATCGGATATGAGCATGTTGATATGTTTTTAATCTACAAAGAGCAGGGTTGATCGAGGACACTGAGCTAGCTCTTCCCCCCTCTCTGAGATCCCAGGGTAAGGAATGGAGTTGGTGGGCTCCTGGGGATGAAGGACCTTTGACCAATAGGGTGTATAGAAATTTGGGATCTCCCCTAGTCAGAGTATGCCCCAGTTATTATCCTATCCACTTTGTCGGATAGCCTCCCCATTTAGCCAATGGGATGAGGGACTTGGGATAGAGTGTGATCCCTACCCCCTGCAGTAGGTAGATCTTGCCCAAGTTGGTTGATGCATGTGTTCTACCATCTGACTCTCAAGGGTCAAGATGGGAAGATCAGGGACAATAGGGTAGAGTGTGATCTTTACCTCTGGTAAGTTGATCTCACCTATTGCCAAGGAGTTTGGGATAGAGTCTGATCCCTACGCATTGGGCTAGGTCTAATCTCGCACATTGTCTTTGGAGATAGGGTGGTAGCTAGATGCTCCCCTATATGAAATGACTTTGGGGTGACAGTGTCCCATAGGAGCTTCCCCACTATCATAGACATGAGGTGAGAATGTCCCATAGGATCCTTCTCATTGCCAATGGATTCCAGGTTGAGCAAGGCTCCCTGATCTTGTTTCGAATTGAGCTAGGATCTCTGATATTGATGTGGGTTGAGTTGGAACTCCCCAATGGATAGAGGGAGGTAGCTTGGGCTACCCTCCGATGTCAAATTCTTCTTCTTTTAGATTCGAGAGTGTCCAGCATATGAGCAAAGACAAGAAGAGATAAGCAGAGACATGCTAAGAAGAGCAAAGACAACATTTGAATATGTCAAGATATTTGTGATGGGAGAGATGTTGCAGTCGATAATTTCTCCCTAGCTGAGAAAGAGTGTTAATTTGGCAGTTCAGGGACAAATTCCTCCTTTGGACAATCTTCCTCATCAAGGAAGACCCCAACTAGCCCTTTGGAAGAATTTAATTTGGTTAAAAATATATTTTAATATGGAAATCCATATGTATACAAAAGGACAAGTCATCCATAAAGAGAAATTGGACAACCTTGGATGGCTATAAATACAAGTCAAGTGACCCTCATTTGGAGATCATCAATCATTCTTCCTTCTTTGGTTTGGCTCGTACAAGTCTAAGGTTGGTTTGCGAAAGTTGGTTCATACAGGTCCAAAATTGCAAGGTCCAAAGCTCGCATGTGTGGATTAGGGTTTTGGTCTACAACCACAGGGATGCTACAGAAAAATTTTGGCTGTAGTTACTCACATGTTGCCTATTTGTGCAGCTGGAACGTTTCAACCGCACGCACATCTTACTCTCTGTGCGGCCGGAAACTAGGGTTTCAAAATTCATTCAACAATTGATCACAGATTTCGTCAGTTGACCGCAAATGTTGACATTTGACCATTGACTTCTGAATTAGGGTTTTGATTATTAGTATTGCTTGGTTCATCTCTTGGATGTTTAGTTGATTTTGCTGGATATTTTTGCGGTTAATATATGTATCATTATACTCTCTATTTGCTCAACATTTTATGACAATCTAATAAGAAGAAGAATTTGAAAGGGTTTTCCCCCTTGTGGGGTTTTTCTCTGGTCTCCAACCAAACCTAGAGTCTCTATGTGTGAATGTTTTTCTTCTATTGTTCCTTTATGTTTCGCTGCATTGATGATGATATTGTTATTTCTATATAATTGCATATGTTGTTAATGATGTTATGATGCTATGGAGTGAATTAAATATGTAAATGATGAAATGCAATTATCTAAAACAAAGAACAATATAGGCCTAAGGAAAATTAACACTCCACAATCGAATTGAGCCTCTCACTCCAGAGAATTCGCTTTCTCCTTCTTGAGAAAATCGTTTTCCCAAAAATGTTGTAGTTGCCTCTCTTCGCTGTCTATCTTCACCTCTCCCTTAGGCTTTCATTTATAATCTTCATTAAGCCTAAATACCTAACACTAATCTCCCCTTCTAGAAAATCTAGGAGTCTAGGAGATCAATGGTTGAGATTCTTTCTAAGTCGCTTATAGTTTTGTTATTTATCCTTGGAAAATGACTTATAGTTCACAATAATTGACTTTAATTATAGTATTTTTCCTAAGTTAGACTTAGGAAAGAAGACATAAAAACCTAAAGAGGCAATAAATCATCTCCTACATGCCAAGACATCAAGCCTATGCAGAAGACCTTCTAAAGCTACCACTAGCTTCAACAGAAAGTTCAGAGTATAGCTGATGGAGCAAAAGTAAAACACAAGGAACTCAAAAAAGTGATGTTTTGCTAACTGCCAACAAAGGGTATAACAACAATGAAACATACAATATCATGCATCTAGAAAGGGAGCAACTGGGTGGTCATATGAAAAGAGGTCAACTAAGTATATCATTCATGAATCTTCTGACTGCATTTATAGAATCACTTCATGAGTACCTTATATAGGTACAAGGCATTATTTATTACTTCTCATCTACCAAACAAGCTGCTACTGCAATTTTGACCTTGGAAACAAGATATTTCTCCAGAAGGATATTTCAACTATAACACCTCATCCCACATTGTCTACAGTAGAAACTTTTCTTTCTCATCTGCACAAAAAGCAAGCCACATTTATAAGAACTAATGGGAACCTTGAAGAAGCAACATTTTGCAGGCTAAGAGTCTTCAGAGATAGCTTGTAGATGGCCTCCTTTGAAAGCTGAGGCGATGTCAATTTCACATCTGTCCATAGCTGCAAGAAAAAAAAATGAATTTCAGACTTAAAATAAGTCAAAACTGAAGATCCAGTGACATAAATATACTATATACACAAAACAGTCAAAAGAAAATTGGTTGTAAATCACCCACTCTGAATCTGCTCTGTACAGTATTTTGCCAAAATCTGAATAAGAAATAATGAACACAGAACTCCATGCACAGATTAAACTACTTGTCTATTAGGAAAAATGATCATTTGGCATGATCATGGTTAGTCACATTGGGTTGTAATGTAATGGTCGCGTATGAGTTTATTTCTATGACCAAGTTTTGTTTAAATCCTAGTAGATTTATGGGTCCTAGGTGATGAGATCTAAATGAAATTGACATGCCATGTAGATAAATTAATGATGTCATATATCATAAGGTCTAAAACGTGTAAGAGATTATCCATAATGAGTAAAACATGTAATAAAATATGTAATACGTAAGAGGTGTAAGGAATATGTCATAAGAGAATATGCCATGGCCCATGAACACTTGGCATGTATGAATTCCACCAAAGTTAACAAATTAGTGAAGAACTCAAAGACTCATGGACAGCATAAATACTTGTAATTATATGCCTCTTGAGTGGAAATTCCATTAATGGAATAGCATATCAAGGTTTCTCTCTCATTTCTTCTTTCTCATTCTATGCTGTAGCATGGGCACCATCACGCCAACATTGTCATCATAATAAAACAGGAACAAAACTGCCCAAATTCACCTAAATTAGAGATTTGTATTGTGTTTCCATAGCAACTGGCTTAATCTTTTTTTTCAAATGACCAAACATTCATTTGCACTAGATGCCTTTAGCTAATCCCTTGGACTTTTCTATAGTATCATACTTCTCATTCACCAACAAATACATGTGTGGCCTTGTTGCTGCAAAATCTAGCAGGCCTTCGAGAGGGAAACCCTACAAGGTATAAACAAGACCTATAAGCAACAACAGGGTAGTGGCTCACTGTCACCACAGCCAAAACCGATGGGAGGAGTCATGGTAGAATAGAGATAAATTATAATAGATATTCTAGGTTTAAAGTATGAAATGATCTCGCTAGGGGGTCTTCAAGAAAAACACAATTTTGATCCAAAGCTTCATAAGGAAGCAATTCGCTTTCTATAAAGAATCCTAGAAACAAAGGCTCAAGACCTAGGGTTTGATTGATTTGATGAGTGTTGGAATAACTCAAGGTCAAGGCAAGGAGAAAATGTTTCTTACAATGTATGTTAGCTAAGCCAAGGCTCATGAAACCTTCAAGAAAGTCTTTAAGTTGAGGGAAGGAAAACTAGGGTTTCCCTCTTAGGGCAAACATTTAGGTCAAGAGAATTTATGGATGAAATTGAAGTGGATGCCCACCAAATTGATAGGTTTTGTGGAAAACTCTACCAACTTGATGTTTAGGCTCTCCAACCACTAAAATCCTCTCTTCCTAGAAATTCGCACCAAGCCCTAGATTCCTTCTCTGGCCTTGAAAGGACTGAAATAAGGAAAGAGAAAATATGGAGAAAATGTGAGATTGATCACCAACAATTTGGATTAGCGCCTTGTTCTTTGGGCATATGGAGTTAAGGATGTGTTAGATTAGCTAACCTTATTTCCAAGAAGGGCGAAATTTGATGCCTTAGCAACAAATTTCAAGCTTTTACCCACTTAATAAAATAATGGAGTATTATGGGAAAGCTACTAAGATTTTCATTTCACCACTAGGACAATTCTCAACATGTCATGTATTTGTAATGCATGCAATATTTGTCTAGCTAGCAGTCAATTAATCTTCAATAAAAATAGGGCACAATTTTTGGCATGAACTAGAGTCAAGCATTCCATATATTGGACAGAGAAAATAGATCTTCAGTAATTAAAGGTACTTACAAGATAATGTGCAAGAAATCCATCCATTAATTCAAAGAATATCCAAAAATTAGCTCCAAACATCAAAATGCATCCAAGATCCAATATAGTCCACAAAAGGGCAAGTGTGAGTTTCCTCAATGAGGTCGCAATTCCAAGTGTGATGATGATGAGAGATCAAATGAGTGATCTCTAATATATATGTGCTCTATCATATCCTGTTTTAGCCTACAAGTCCTATTACTGCTCACACTAGCAGGGGTCCTAAGAGGGGATCCTATAGAGCAACTACTAGGTCAAGTGGCAACAATGGAGCAATAGCCCAATGTCACCTCAGCAAAAACTCCCTGCCCTTTATGAACTTTCACAATAGGAGGAGACCTGGTATAAGAGGAATCACAAAGATGAATGGATCAATGATTGGATGAGGAGTGATTCTTGAAGCCTATTCTCAAGAGAGGCTTAGACAAATGGCTTACTTGCTTTAGAAGCAAGGTGATGGGCTCTCTAGGAAGGGCTAAGGGGATGCCTAGGCCTAGGTTTCGAGAATATTCCTTGAGAAGGGCTATTCTAAACCTAAGGATCCCCAAGGAAAACTAGGTTCTATGTAATCCTTGTAAAATATGAGTTACAAAGTTGTGGGACCACAGAGAACGCAAGTGGACCGAAGTCAGGTCAAGGGTATGGAGTTGATCAACCAAGGAGGGGCTTGACCTAGTTAGAGGAGAGAATAGGATCAAAGAACAATTTTCTTTTAAAATACAAATGTAATGACCAAAGTGAGGACACTAACCCAAATCGACCTAGGGAAAGAGATGGCCTCATGGCTAGGGCTTTCTATATCTCGAGATTCCACTATCAGATTTGCTTCAAACTTGGAGGACCTCTTGAGCAAACTCCAGCACAATAGTGGACCAAAATTAGAGGGCCTTGGATGGCTACAAGAAATTTCGCTTGATGCCCAAGGTAACCCTCTAGGGTTAGGCCTAGAATTGGGAAAGGTGAAGAAAATAAAGGTAAAATTGACCACCAAGGGGATGTGAGCATCAGTGCCTTGCTTCTTGGGCTTAATGGAGCTAATATACACATAGATCGAGAATTTTCATGAGCTAAGGAGCCCTAATGGACCTTCGCTAGCCTTTCCAAGTGCAGCAACTAGGTTATTAGGTATTTGTACTTCAAATTTGCAAAGGAGATGAAGTGTCGAGGTCTTTCAACTTATGAGGTGCCTCTAGGAACATTCACCCAATCCTTCAAAGAGCAATGCATGCATTAAATCACTTATTCAAGGTCTCCAAAAGAATTTTGCATTAACCATACGAGAATAATGATAACAAAAGCATGCATCAGACAAGTAAGATAACAAGAATAGCATTAAAATTTCACTTACATGAGAGAAAGGGTATATCCATTCATCAACTTCGCATTAGAAAGAAGCTCCAAAGGCAATAGCAAAAATCCAAACATCATAGTGCATCAAGAAAACTCCAAAAAGCTCATCCCAACAACAAGTGTGAAAATCTCTCAAGAGATACTATTCCAATCCAAGTGATGATGAGAGGAATGAATGAGCCTCCCATCAATATATATCCTCTCTAAAGAGTTAGATTTGCAAAATTAGGCCTAATTAAGCCCCAAATAATAAAATAATGTGCAACAATAACATCTCTTCGTGACAAGCCCACCAAGATAGCTCCAAAATAGAAGAATAAGTCTCTCAAGAGGGAAAAATAGTAAACATGATGAGTCGTTGGGCCATTGAGAAGGCCTAGTGGAGTCCAAAGTGTGTCATGGTGAGAGAATAGACTCCAAACATAGTGGATAAGGGGCTGGCCCCTTGATCTCCAAGCAAATCACATGTGGTGTCTCCAAATGAGAGTGGGAGCACAATGACATCCTCATGGGTCTCCAAGTGGATTGATAATGCCTGCAAACCATCTGTAAGGGCTAGGATGATGACCTAAGCTCTCCCTTTGTCTCTCTTGATGAGACACATCCTCATCTGGACCCTGGAACCTCTTCCAAGTGTGTGGTACAAGTGTGAAGTCAGTTGGCCATGGTGATAAAGGTGCATCGTCCTCATCCAAAAGGTGGAACACGAGCAATTATTGAATAGTGTTAGGGATCCATGAAGTACTATCTGCTATGGTGGAGGCCCATGGCTCTCTATGCTCACCCTACAAGTGCCAATGTGACCCTCTGGAGGACTTGGACCCCATATAGGGAGACCCACCTGCAATCCTGCATAAGATCCAATGCGTCCCCTCACCCTCCAATACAACAAATCATTAGAGTAATCAAGTAAAAAATCTTACAAATCATGGAATCAATTGGCAAAAAAAAATAAAAAATCCTTTCAAAAAAGTCTTTAAAGGCGAGGCAACACTCAACAAAATCTACAATGCCTAGAGAGAGCGCCCCAGTGCCAATTGAATTTAGGCCAAAAAATATAAAAACCTCCAATAATATCTGGACATGTGGCACTAAGATAAGATAAGATAATTCTATCAATGTCTAACAAATGACCACAAAATTAGGTCAATGGGACTAAAGATACATCCAATTTGAATACATTGTGAGAGTGCAAAATGTGTTCTTGACAAGTGAGCAAGGAAATATATGATTGATGTAGATGGTGGAGATATGAATGACACTTCACATCGACTACAAAGTGGCTCTCAGGGGCTACTAGTTGTCGTCTAGAAGAGATGATAGGAGAAAAAAATTCATAAGGGTCACCACCATTGGTGGGTAACAGAGCCATAATTCTTCGAGATACAATCACCTCACAAATTGATCCAATATCTCCAATCCTTATGGCATTGTCAAGCACCAGATAAAAAGTAGATTTTATTGGCATTGGTGATTATGTATGTCTAGTTGATGGTAATTAGAAAAATAAACTAGATTTTTCATTCTAATGCTACTAGACAGGCGTGTGTAGTCGAATCCTAGTACCAAAAGTATAAAATAAGAGGTAAAGAGGGTAAAATGGCCATGTAACTATATATGGCTAACCAGGAAATCAAGTTGGAAAAAAACAAAAAAAAAGTCTTTAAAGGCAAGGCAACACTCAACAAAATCTACAATGCCTAGAGAGAGCGCCCCAGTGACAATTGAATTTAGGCCAAAAAATATAAGAACCTCCAATGATATCTGGACATGTGGCATTAAGATAAGATAAGATAATTTTATCAATGCCTAACAAATGACCACAAAATTAGGTCAATGGGACTAAAAGATACATCCAATTTGAATACATTGTGAGAGTGCGAAATGTGTTCTTGACAAGTGAGCAAGGAAATATATGATTGATGTAGATGGTGGAGATATGAATGGCACTTCACATTGGCTACAAAGTGGCTCTCAGGGGCTACTAATTTTCGTCTAGAAGAGATGAATAGGAGAAAAAAATTTCATAGGGGTCACCCACCATTGGTGGGTAACAAGTCCATAATTCTTCGAGGTACAATCACCTCACAATTTGATCCAATATCTCCAATCCTTATGTCATTGTCAAGCACCAGATAAAAAGTAGATTTTATTGGCATTAGTGATTATGTATATCTAATTGATGGTAATTAGAAACATAAACTAGATTTTTCGTTCTAATGCTACTAGACAGGCTTGTGTAGTCGAATCCTAGTACCTAAAGTATAAAATAAGAGGTAAAGAGGGTAAAATGGCCATGTAACTATATATGGCTAACCAGGGGATCAACTTGGAAAAAAAAAGAGCCTTTCAAAAAAGTCTTTAAAGGCAAGGCAAAGAGAGCGCCCCAGTGACAATTGAATTTAGGCCAAAAAATATAAGAACCTCCAATAATATCTGGACATGTAGCACTAAGATAAGATAAGATAATTTTATCAATGTCTAACAAATGACCACAAAATTAGGTCAATGGGACTAAAAGATACATCCAATTTGAATACATTGTGAGAGTGCAAAAGAAGCTCCTCGGTAATGTTGAAAGTATGATAAAGAAAGTGAAAGGAAAAGTGCAGTCTAAATTAGTGTCTAGCTAAGCTAATCATTAGGTGTAACTATAACCAAACCCTAAAGACATATAATAGTGTTATAGGTGTAGTAATACAAAGTGGGAATACAAGACTAGACATCTCAGTGTTGATCAAGAAACAGGAAGAAATGAGGATGATGTCAAAGTCTCTTGGTATTGATGACTAAGGGCAAAAGGGGCAACCAGGGCTCCAGCTCACTACCAAAGTCATCGAGCACCATAGTGGGGCATATGAGTTAGGGAGCGCTGCTCTCCTACAATCTAAAGTCAAAGGAAAAAAACTCCACATAAAACTCTAGCTACTTTACTAAGTTGGGAGTTAGTTTGATGGGCAGGCGACACCCTACACTAGATCAATTTAGAGTTAGTCCTAACACCACAAAATCTAGCAGGCCTTCTGCAAAGCTACACAAGCCACAAAAGGAAACCTACGTCTTATGGTAACAATGAGATCAGCCACCACAGTCACCTTAGTGGCCTCTCTCCTTCTATTTAGTGGTGGATGTTATCCCCAGAAATGAAGGCTTCCCGACCAAGGCTTAGAACTTACATCACTAAGATTCCAAGTCAAGTGGCTCTTTAAGAGACTTGCAAGTGGCTCTAGCTAGTTTACTAAAGTTGGGAGTTATTTTGTTGGGTGGGCGACACCCTGCACTAGATCCATTTAGAGTTAGTCCTAATACCACAAAATTTAGCAGGCCTTCTGCAAAGCTACACAAGCCACAAAAGGAAACCTACGTCTTATGGTAATAATGAGATCATCCACCACAGTCACCTTAGTGGCCTCTCTCCTTCTATTTCGTGGTGGATGTTATCCCCAGAAACAAAGGCTTCCCTACCAAGGCTTAGAACTTACATGACTAAGATTCCAAGTCAAGTGGCTCTTTAAGAGACCTGCAAATGATATCAACTAAACAAATCTTCAACAAAAGAGGGTTCAGAGGTGATAAGAGTCACAAGTGTTCAAAAACACTTTCCACCAACCCCAATAGACTAAAAGAGGGTTGTTATAAACTAGGTTTTTATGGTATGTAGATTTACAACATGCAATAGCATATAACAGCAAACAAATAGCTTCAAAATGATAAAATCAACAAATGACTTAAGGTTATAAGAGAGGTAAGCAAGGGATAGGTCAACTTTAAATTTTTAATGGCTCAAAATGCATATGACAGCAATAACCATATAGATGTCAGCCCTATTTTTAGGGGTAAAATATGCAATTAAAGCTAGATTTTGCCTTTTCAAATTTATTAAATGTAATTCCAACCAATATAACAATAACATATAGATGTAAAATTGTTATAAAATGAAGATTTAGACCAAACTCTAACCCTAGTTACCAAGAAACAAGGAAAAGAGGTAAATTTACAAGGTGATCTCACAATTAGACTAGTGCCTCTATTCAATTGGGCTATGGAGTCAAAAATGGCAAGGTCAATGATAGGAGGACCTTGATGAAGAGGGTGGAAAACTAAATATCTTCTCTTAGAAACCCTAACAACTTCTTGTAGTAAGAGATTTAAGGTCAAATGATGCATGCAAAAAGCTCCATTGATGGATTTTTGAATGACAAATTTTGCATAACATATACAAACAAGATTTCATGAAAGATTTTGCACTTTTTAATAGAAAACCTAATTTCAATAAATTCCAATTTAATGGGAGAAAAATGACAATAAACTTACACCATTCAATCAAGAATCATTTCATTAATCCAAAGATAGTCTCTCCATGCAAAAATATCCATCCCAAAACAATTCACTCCTTCATTCATCCATAGTGACCAAGAGCAAAAGAAAAGAGAACTAGTGCGCACTTGCTCAAGAGACAAGAGAGGAATGTGTGCAATGACAATTGAGTAAAAGTGACCTACCTTTATTTATATGAGGGCAACCGAGTCAGGTTTCACAAATTTACAACCAGAAGCCCTAAAAGTTTGCTTGTAACATTCAACTAGCCTAAAGGTCACAAGTCGACTTGAAGATAGCTTTACAAAATAATAAAACAAAAGAAATACATCATAAATCCTCCACACGTGTGGGAGGAAAGGCTCTCCAACATGATGTCATCTTCCAAAACAAAATAGTGACAAAGTGGGTCCAAGAGTGCCAAAGTGCATGGGTACATCTCGAAGTAACAACTCCTCCACCAAGTGGTCATCATCAAGAAGGCTAACATCACCCTTCTAGGGCATGCATGGGTGACGTGGCAACACCAAGAGCAAGCGTTGGCATTAAATCATGGTGCGCTAGCCCTCTCAAACCATCTCAGTGGTCTCCATCATCATCTTGGCTATAGAACAAGGCAAAGCCCATCAAACAGGGTCAAGGCCAGCCTAGGTGCGTTCTGGGTCCATCTACTTGGCTCCTTGGCTTAATGTTTCAGTGTCTAGAGATATAGCAAGGGGCATACAACCATTTGGAGACTCTTGAAATACCAACACTCATCTTAGGAGGGCAACGTTGGGGCTGCAAAGTCATATGTGTTCTCAAACTAAGCTAGACATCCTTTGGGTGGTGCTGGAAAGGTATCAAGCCATCCCTCAAGGGAACTCTAATGCATGTGCAATGAACCACTTGAGACATACCCTCAAGATCAAGAGAGAACAACATCATTAGGGACAAAAACCATTAAAGTATCATAGTGGACCATATTCAATGTTAGGGCAACAAAAATAGTTCACACAAACCATGCCTTCAAATTTCTTTCTATCTCTACATTTGTAGGCAAGTTACCACACTTGTGTTAACGATAATTGTGCAACTAACCCTATTAGGTGCTTCCATCCCCCAAGGGGAAGGACATTTCACAGGTAGACCCATAAATCCATAGATGCATGTGATAAAGGTGATCATGTCATGGCCAAGACTTCAAGGAAGATAACCATAGCCATGGTACCATGAAAAGGGGGAGCAATCATGGAGGCATGAGTTGTTGATTTTTTGTGTAGCATCGGGAGGTATTCCCACATGCCAAAGAGATCTCCAACTCAGCCTATGAAAATTAAAAAAATAAAATAAAAATAAATAAATAAATAAATATTTTTTGGGGGCACCAAGTTGGCCAAGCTCATGAAAGGGTGTCCCTTTAATTTACCCACCATTTGTGACATCTCCTTTTTCTCCACCAAGTGAGTTTTCTTCTTCATCTTTCTGAGGTCTCTTAGACAGTCGCACGTGCGGGGAAAAGGAGGACAAGTTTATTGTTGACCAAGCTACTTGACTAAGATTTGACTAGGCCACAAAGTTGACCACATGCTGCAAGAGTTGACCGCAAACCACAGGAGTTGACTGCAGCCACAGGAGTTGATCGTAGGCTACGTACTTTCACCGCAAGGCTAAACTTGACCACAGGCTGACTATTTGACCAGCATTGATTTTTGGTTGTTTTGGTTGGTTTGACCAGCATTGACTTGCTAGAGTTTGACCAAGTTTGACTGGTATTTTTTACTTGGATATTGGCACAGATTTACAAACAAATTGGATTTGTAAACCTTGCTCAGGAAAATTTCTTCTAAAGAAAAGTTGTTGGGTTTTCTCCCAAGGTTGGGTATCCCAGGGTAAAAAGATTGTCTCTATTGTGCATGTCTATCTTTCAATGATCTTTATTGTTTCCACTACATTTACTATTGATATTTTCTAAAGTGTAATTGCTCAATGATATCAGTGGCATAAGAATATTGTGTGTAAAATCATTAGGAAGTAATTATTTGGCAAAAAAATAGAATTCTACTATGTACCTTGTAGAAAATTCAACATGGTCTCAGAACTTTGTTGAAAGAGTAGCCATTGAAGTCAACCTAAGAGACAAGTGTTCAGTAGCTTGATTGTTTTTGGATCTCTTGTCAAAATGGCACCAAGTCTCAGAGTTGAAGACATGTTAGATGGTGCCATCAACTTCGGCTCTTGGAAGACTAGGATACTCCTTATCTTGGAAGAGAATATGCTTTAGGATCATGTAGCGAAAATCATTCCAAAGCAAAAGGGAACTGAGGAGAAAGCCAAGTATAAGAAGAATGAAGCCAAGGTGAAGAGAATCTTGGTAGATTCCATAAAGCAGAGTCACTTGATTCAGGTTCGTATTTGAATTCGACAACAAAAATATTCGTAAAAAAATCATCTATCTATAAACCTTTAATAATGTTTGACATTAAGTTCGAATATATATATATATATATATATATATATATATATATATATATATATATATAGATATTACAAATAATAAAATTAATAAAGTTTATCAAGTTTTATAAAATTATATAAATATAAATATTTTAAATACTTAGTTTAAATTAATCAATAGCCTATATGATTTATAAGCCAAGCCACTATTATAAATAATTAATAAAACTAAGACGAGTCTCCATTTTCATCCATCTTCATATTACCATTTATGCCTTCAAATTTAGTGCAATAGCTTCTCCATTTTGATGGGCTTGCTAGGGAATTGCACACTTTGTGTATCATGGCCTAGCACCAGCACAGTGATTTCCACAGACATTGCTACACAATATGTCCAACAGTGTTGGAGAAAGTAATAGCAAAGAAAGCATATTTTGCAGCCATTTTTTGCCATAAATATTATATTCCTTGTGCTCAAACCACATTATTTTGAGTCGGATTCCATAAAGAACATTATTGAATTTAAGATGGGAAATTTTCGTCGAAAATAATAAACTTGTAGGAAAATTGAAGCATGATTTTAACTAAGAATTACATATTATTTCACTGAATTTCAATAAGGAATTTATTCGTCGTCCCTTCAAATTCGGCGAATTTCAAACTTGATCATTGAAAACAGATGAACCAGGAGACTTAGCCATAAAGGACCACTTGATTCCTCATGTTGTTGCATTGAAGACTGCCAAGGAAGCATATGATGCTCTGATAGGATTGTATGAGAGCAGCATAACTAATAGCAAGTTAGCCTTCAGAAATCATCTCCATGATGACTAGATCAAATTCTTTTGTCTCGTATCTTGTGAGAGTCTCCCAGATCAGAGATGAACTTGCAGCCATTGGATATAACATTGATGACACAGAGCTAGTTACACTGAGTCTCAATGGATTTCCTTCCTCATGGGAGCCATTTATTCAGGGAATCCGTGCAGGAGAAAATTTGCCTATGTTTGATAAGCTATGGACTGATTGTGTTCGGCTGCAGAGGAGGTCAGGTCTGAGGAAGAATAGAGGTTCATATCTCATGAACTCTACGGAAAGTGAAGAAGGATTTTTGGTTCTAGTTTTCTATGGTTATGGTTTATTTCTGAAGATATTTTTGAAGCAGACTTTGCCTATTCTGGAGGACCAAATGCGACCTAAACTTCACCTCAATTCTTGCCTAGAACTTGGCCTAAATTCGGCCTGAATTGGACCAAAATTCAGCCAACAATTAAACCTAAATTTGAGCAACAATTAAACCTAAATTCAACCTGTAATAAGAGCAAAATTTTGCCTGAAATTGGAGCAGACTCAACCTGTGATCTCTGTGACAATTCAACCTGTGATCTCTGAAGCTCGGACCTGTGATTTCTGTGCAAATTCGGACTGTGGTCTATGCAATTCAATCTAACCTTCCTTGGACTAGCCCCTGTAACTTGGAGAATTCTTAGAACATGCTTGAAGTAATTTCTTGGAGCAGACCATGGACTAAATCTGAAGGACTTGAATCAGGTTTTAAAAGTGATCTTTGAAGAAAACCCTGAAGCAGCTATGAGGAAATTCTGAGCACTTATTAAGGAGCCTTTTGAACAGCTTTTGGAGATCTTGAAGCAGTCATTCCTTGAGCAGACTTTGAATCAGCTTCTTAGGAGGAATTTTTGAGGCCTATTGCAAATGTTTTTTGGATCACCCTGTTGGAATAATATTGAACCTTCTTGAGCAGAGTTGGAGAGTTTTTGAAGCAGATGTTTTGGAGCAACTTGAAGATCTTTTTTAGCAGACCTTATAGCCTTTATTGTAGCAGTCTTTGAAATTATTTGTTGAAACAGACTTGGAGCATCGTTTGAGAAAGCCTTGAAGAGTGAAGAAGGGTTTTTTGGAGCAAAACTTTGACTAGACCTCAAAGTGTGAAGAAGTGACTTTGGAGTAGCTACTGAAGAGAACTGGGAACACCTTTGAGATACCTTAGTACTTAAAAAAGGTTGGAGCCTGAATTAGATTGAGAGGATTGGAGTACTCATTCAAGGTCGGAGCCTTGAGAGAGACCAGGTTGGAGCCAGGATTTATAGTAGAGGATTGGAGTCCTCATACAAGGTTGGAGTCTTGTGAGAGATCAGGTTGGAGCCTGGACTGATATTTGAGGATTGAGGTCCTAATTCAAGGTTGGAGCCTTGAGAAGTTGGAAATTTTGTACAGATTGAAGAGGATTGGAGTCCTCACTTTATTAATAAAATTATTTTTATTATTTATGTGTTCTGGTATATTGTGCTTCTAATCAAAGAAAAAATTTATATGGCTAATTAACAATTGAAAGAAATATCGATTCACCCTCCTCTCAGTGTTTCCAATATGTATTTGTTCAACCATATGGTGAAAATCAGCCATGCCCCATACGATGATTCAATAATGACCCTGTTCACTGTTGAGTTGCACTTAGCAGATGTTATGAAGACTCCATAGCCCAAGACATAAAGTACACATCAACTTTTTTCAGAATTCCAGAAGTAAATAGGACATTCTAGCCCAATGTTGCACGAAATGGGGACAATTTTTGGAAGCGGGGACGCGGAAGCATCATTTTCCAAAAATCTAGGAAGCGAAGCGTCTCGGAAGCGTCTACTATATATATATATATATATATATATATATTTGTATTTTTTTTGCATTTATATTTAAAAGAACATCCAAAATACCAAATTAGTTGTAGAAGACATGAAAACATGAATATTTTTACATAAATCAAGATAGATATGGCATCCATTGTACATCAATGATTAATTATTCCAGCATCAACCATCTACAATTTAGATTCCTCTTCTCTTGCCTAGCCTTTGATTCTACTTCAATTTTATAGGGATTTTAGTCAACATTGCCTAATTTTGATCAAACGGCTTAATCCAAGCCTTATAATATGGTAGAGAAAGCTTAACATACCTGATCAATGATTTTGACTTGAGTGAAGGGTACATAATTGCTAAGGCCATGACAAAGGAGTTCAACAATCAATAACACCAACCCTGGGGTACATATAGGGCTTGTTGCTCTTGATTAAATGCCAATCACATGTCCTCATAAATGATATAATCCAATGAAATGCCACAATCCCATTGATCTTGAAAACTATTAAGTCTGTTGAATTTTGAATGGGATATGAATTTCTATTTTCTCCATATGAAGTCTGATGAGGTTGGAACCACTCTCAAACATCCTGAGTCATTTCATGGTAATGTTAAAAATCTAAAGTAAAAGGATGGAAATGAAAGATAAAGGATGGAAGCATAATTTTCCAAAAATCTAGGAAGCGAAGCGTCTCGGAAGCGTCTACTATATATATATATATATATTGCATTTATATTGAAAAAGCATCCAAAATACCAAATTAGTTGTAGAAAACATGAAAACATGCATATTTTTACATAAATCAAGATAGATATGGCATCCATTGTACATCAATGATTAATTATTCTAGCATCAATCATCTACGATATAGATTCCTCTTCTCTTGTCTAGCCTTTGCCTCTTGTTGTCACACAGATTGTCACGACAACGCTCAGACCGGGGGCTGTCACCCTGATCCCCAATCTCTCCGTTTAAGCCTGTCTCCTGCGGCTAAGGGGGGTAGACCCTATAGGATAATGGATGACCAACTGCGGACCAGTTGGGTTGGGAGACACGAGGGAAAACAAGCACTTAATTGATTTTATTAAGTTAATAGACCAGTGCCTTATGAAATAAATGATTAAACGATTATTTATCAAATACTGCAGAAATATGAACTCATTAACAATCGTTTACCATCAAACAACTCAAACAAAGATTGACCTTTACCAAATGCGAGATAATCGATAAATGCTCGATGGCTTAACAATATTCTAGCAAATAAAATTCGAAAGATTAAAAGCTGTAAATAACCGTGTAATTTTAAATGCTAAACAGAGATCACATTCATATAGCTAATCTCTAAATGATCATTTAAGCATGTTTAACCACATGAAAATGATAAACATTGATCCCACATCAAAATTTCAGCCTCAGCAGAAAAACATGACAAATCCCTGAATCTGGCAAAATATTTCCAAATTTTTTTATTTTTTATTTTTTATTTTTTTTTCAAATAAAACAAGACTAGGTTAACTAAAGTCTAAATGAATGAAACTTTAAGTCTAAAATCTAAACTATAGAACCAAATAAAAAGGCCTAAAAATTATTTTTTATGCTTTTTTTATAATTTTATAATTTTTATGTTTTTCCTTTTTTCTTAACAAAAATAAATCTAAAAATAAAACAAAAATTTTAGAATCTAAATATCTAAAATCAAAGAAAATAAAAATCCTAAATTCTAAAATTTATATATGATAAAGCTAAGATTAAAAATTATCTAAACCTAAAACTGAATTATGATCTAAACAAAACAAAATTGCCTTTTACTTCCTTATCATATGAAACCAATATCTAAAGCAAAAAAAAAAAACTAAAATTGTATTTACGTTGAACCTAAAAAAACAAAAAACGATTTCTCCCTACGCATATGGAAAAAAGACTTACACATATAAAAATTTAACCTGTCCACGCACGTAATAACACCAAAACGCAGATACCTGGCCTGTGTATTGAAATTTTTTGACTTTTTTGTATGTATGCAGTGCAGGTGCAGTCGACGGCAAGGAAGGAAGCTGAAGCAAAGGCCGAGGGGAGGAAAAGCGGGTTTCTGATGCAGGTTTGAGAGTGGATGATATTGCAGGAGTGAGAATGTGGTTATGGCAGCAGGTTAGGCGCGTGGGGAGACGCAGGTGGACACATTTTATGACTGCGTGAGAGTTGTTCAGGGAGCTGAAAATCGATAGCAGGTTTAAGAAGCAAGTTTGCAGCGGGTAGATGGCCAGCCGATAGTTTCGATGGCGTGCAGGGATCACTTGATGGGATGGAGAAAAAAAAAACGCAGAGATGAGGATAGTGTGGCAGAAAGGTGAGGGGATGTGATTGCAGCGTTGAGGCAACTGCGTGAAGTGTGCAAATGCACTGGCAGCAAATGGATGCAAAGATTTGAGGGTGGAGAGCAGAATAATTTGAGATCCTGGCAGTAAACAGAAAATTGAACGGAAGCCCCAAAAAACTTTAAAGATTTCCCAGAAATTCCTTTTTAAGAGGCTATACTTCTGGCTCAGATTATTCAATGAAATCCCTGCAGATTCTTCTTCAGATAAAATTTGAAAACCCTGGATTGCAGAAATAATGCCCCTGCAAGAGATTGCTCTGATGCAATAGCAAGGGGCTGATCAAACCCTTGGACAACAAAAACAGCTTAGATAAAACTCGGAAATCTTCAGAAACCCTGCAACCTATAATGGAAAAACACCCAAAAATAATATGTGCAGAAAACGAAACTAAAACCCTAGATCAGCTAAACAGCATTTACAACTTTTGACTCTTAAACAGCCAGATTTATCAATAATCAACAGTAATATTTTCAAAATTTTAGATTTACTATGGAATACTTTAGAAAAACTCTCATGCATTCATAAAATAAACTTAAATGATAAAACCAGGATCGAAACTGGCTAGGCTCTGCAAGAAAATGCTTTGTGGGAGTTGGCTGGTTCAGCCGAGAACTTCCCCAAACGCCCACTGATCTTCTCAATAAGGGTTTCCTGCACAGCTCACTTCAACCATCAATAAAGAGGGAAAAAACAATACTAGATTCCAGATACAATGGAGATACCTGCCATTATTTCAAAAATCTTATTACCATTCAAACCCTAGTAAGTGAACAAGATACATGTGTTCAACAATACTCTACATCAAGCTATTACTAATGGCTGAAAAATAAAAATATGCAGAAAATAAAACAGCTCACAGCACTTCAGGAGAGTAACACCAGCAAGATTTCAACCCCAAAGTCTTTCTTTATTAGCACCAAAAAAAGTTTACAAGAGAGCTTTCTTCAGCACAAGACTCATAGATCGAATGATCTCAAATGACCCCTAGCACCCTATTTAAAGGAAAAATTCCCAACGGCTAGTTCGAGTGATCCATGTCAAAATGATCTCGACCGTCGATGAGGATCAAGATATCTCTTAATCTCATCCGTCGAATTTTTAATGCATTAAAAAATTGAAATTCTGCATTTATTTACTCAAAAATATTATTATTTTATTATTTTTAAGTTTTTATTTTATTTTATTATATATATATATATATATATATATATATATTTTACTTGTATCTTTTATATATATATTGTTTTTTATCTTTTCAATTTTTTAATTTTTTAATTTTATTTATTTTTAAATGGATCCTCGAACTTAGCCTTTGGAAAAATCACCTAGGACCTAGGACTTAGGACTTATGAGGGGATTAAAACATTTTCTAACCCTCAAGACACTTTACATCATGACTTTTACAATTTTACATCTAAAGGGGGAAAACCCATTTGACATAGACCCTCATAGACCACCCAGTTCTGCGACACAACCATAATCTAGCAGATCAACGCACTAGGATTCCCCTAAGATTCTAATGACAAAATTCGTTCCGGCTTTGGGGTTAGGCTGAAGGAAAACTCTGCCGATCATGGATCGGTGAGACAAAAAACCTTCCGAAACGTAGATTATCACTAGAAAATTAGGTCCACCTAGGCAATTTACATACATGACTCATATCTGCTAAGATTATTTACAATTCACACATGCAGACTGGGTTTACAACATAATATGATCAAGTCGACGATGACTGTCGAATGGCACGGACATGTCAATCAAGCGCTATCCCTTTTGCGAAGAAAAGGGGGTGTACTTGCTATGGGAAGTTGACACGTAGTGGTCAACATCTGGCTCTACTTGGGGACACGTTGCTGCACTGCAGGAATGTGAGAATCCAGAATCTGCATCCACGCAACACACAACAGAAATAAGTAGCGTCCATTCAAAAATCATCATATAACATTTAAGCACATGAAAGATAGAAGCTCTTCATTTATTAACAAGGAAAGTAAATCTAATCCTAAATCAGAAATAAAATGCTGAAATAACAAGTAGGGTTAGAAATACAATACAAAGGATGCCCTATGGCATCAGATATCATCTTTGAAGAACAGCTTGAGCATTTGGCCATTCGCAGGTAGATCAAGTGGTTCGCCATCCAATCTGCTCAAGTGGAATGAGTTTGGTCCAGCTATATCTCGAATGATGTACGGTCCCAGCCACAAACTGTCGAACTTCTTATGTTTTCCTGGTTTTTCATTTTTGCGATCCCAAAGGAGTACCATATCTCCCACCTGCAAAGATCTAGATCGAGAGAATTTATCAAAGCTTTTCTTAATGTTAGATTGATTTTTACATATAGCATCAAAAGTTGTCCTACGAGCTTCATCTAACTCCACAATATGATCTATTCTATTCTGAACAACATCTTTATTAGTAGAAAAATTTTGAAGGAGCTGATAAGCTGGCAATTTCAGGTGCACAGGTAAGGTTACATCCAAGCCATAAACTAATTCAAAGGGAGATTTACCAGTAGCTTTCTTCTTAGTGATTCTATCTGCCCATAAAGCATACTTGATTTTGCTATCCCATGATCTCTTATTATCTCCTACTATCTTCTTGATAATGGTTATGAGATTCTTGTTACTTGATTCGGCCAGACCATTACCCTGAGGATAGTAATTTGACGAATGAGATAAGACAATGCCATACTTGAAACAAAAAGATGAAAACTCTGAGGAACTAAAAGCTTTGGCATTGTCAGTAGTGATCTTAGCAGGGACACCAAATCTAGTAATGATGATATTTTCAATGAAATCCATAATAACCTTTTCAGTGGCCTTCTTAGCAAAAATGGCCTCAACCCATTTAGTGAAATAATCCGTAGCAGTCAAAATCCATGAGTAGCCATTGCTAGAATTTTCATGGAACTTCCCTATGAAGTCCAGACCCCAATGCTGAAAAGGTGCCTCTACAATGACAGGTTGTAGGGGCAAGGCAGCAAGCTTCTGTTTCCCAGTGAATAGTTGACAGGCTTGACAAGTTCTAACAAACTTATGCACATCAGAAAAAATTGAAGGCCAATAATAACCAGCTCTTAGGATTTTGTGGGCAGTAGTTCTAGCAGCATAATGACCACCACAAAATCCTGAATGAAACTCAGAGATTAATTTCTTGGACTCAACGTCATCAACACACCTAAGCACTATGCCCTCAGGATTTCTCCATCCAAAGCCATCCTTCATAAGGCAATACTTAGTGGCTTTTAGTCTAAGAGCCCTTCTCTTATGAGCAGCTAAATGGTTAGGACATGCAAGATTCATCAAGTAATAAACTATGTCCTTGTACCACTCATGCTCTCCTAATCTTTGCAACTCCGGTGAAGATAGATCGCTAAGACAAAACAAACCAAGAGACTTTTCGTTACCTTCAGTCAACATTTGAGCCAAACCTTGGCCTTTGACTAGCTTGGTGCGTCTGATCTTTAAATCATATTCTTGTATTTTAGTAACCCACCTAGCACGAGTCCCTAAGCAATCGGTTTGAGTTAATATATCTTTAATAGCAGAATGTGGGACGAAAGCAATGATTTTAGAATAACCCACATAAGTTTTGAAGTGCTTAAGAGACATGACCAAGGCATAAGCCTGCTTTTCCATGGTATTGTACTTCAATTCGGAGTTTTGAAGTGCTCTACTCATGAAAGCAATAGGCTGCTCATGACCATCTTTATTCTTTTGTAGCAGGACACCAGCAATGGTATCTTCGGAAGCGAAAGAAAAAATCATGAAATCCTTGGAATAATTGGGACTAACAAAGACAGGAGCTCTTGCAATAGCACATTTGATTTCTTGAAAAGCCTTTTTGCCATCTTCTTGCCAAACAAATTTTGCATCTTTCCTTAGAAGACTTTGAATAGGCTTAGCTATTTCTGCGTAATTTGGAATAAACCTTCTAAGAAAATGTCTTTCCAAGGAAAGACTGAAGGGATTTAAGATTATGAGGAAGAGGAATCTTTTGGATTGCTTCAATTCTTTCAGGATCAATCTTGATTCCATCCTTAGAAATAATATGGCCAAGTAATTTCCCTTCCGTTACTCCAAAAACAGACTTAGCTGGATTCAAAGAAATCCCGTATTCTCTACATCTATCGAAAACCTGCCTAAGATGATTTACATGACTGATACCATCTTTAGAAAAAATTAAGATCATCTTGGTAAATCTCAATAAATTTCCCGATTAACCCCTTGAAGGCATAATCCATAGCCCTTTGGAATGTAGCCCCAGCGTTGGTTAATCCAAACAGCATTCTGATGTATTCAAAGGTACCCCATGGTGTGGTGAATGTGGTGTTATGACAATCTTCCTTTTTAACCCATACCTAATTGTACCCAGAAAAACCATCTAGCAGTGACATCATTCCAAAACCGGTTACTCTTTGCAACAAAGTCTCCATGTTTGGCAAAGGGTAATTATCTTTCTTGCATGCTAGATTAAGGTTTCGAAAATCGACACAAAGCCTTATCGTACCATTCTTTTTCCTAACAATCACCAGATTTGAATACCATGTCGAATGCCTGGTTTGAGCGATAATTCCTGCTGCAAGCATTTTCGCAAGCTCTTTCTGAACCAAAGGGGCTAATTTAGGATTAATTTTCCTAAGTTTCTGGCAAAAGGGTTTAGCATTTTCATCTTTTAAGGGGATAGTATGTTCCATGACATCTTCACTATAGCCCTTTAATTCATCATAAGAAAAAGCTAAAACATCTCGATATTCGCGAAGTAAATTAGTTAGCTTTTTTCTTTCCTCCACACTAGTACCTCTACCAATTTTAACAATCTTTGGTTTTCAGAAGTACCAATGTTTATCTCGAGATATTCGCCTGGGTCCATCTTATTTTCTTCTCTCAACTTCATGGCATCATGCCGATCAAAATGTTGCTCTAAGGCAACCACATTCCTAGGAGTAGGATTTATGATATGCTCATAATTTAAAGATCCATCCTCCTGAGAATCTATCCGGAAATCTTCAAACTCATCCAGACTATTAAGAAAACGAATGACCTGTTTTTCATCATTAAAGACTTGCCAATGCTCTGAGTTATCTGGAACAGATGGTCTAAATATTACTTCCATTTTGATCTTATCCTTAATTAGCTCATCAGATAACTGGAAAGTAGTAGCAGCTACGGCAAGTTCATCTACCAAACTATTTTGCTCCCTTGGGATAGCTTTGAGGTCAAGGGCATCAAAGTGCTCCATAGTATCCCACACAGCATTTCGATAATTTCTTAATCTTTGATTTTTACATGTGAATTTATTCTTAAGCTGCATGATAATTAAATCAGAATCCCCCGGCAATTGAAGTACATTGAGATGAAAAAATGAACGGGATGAGGACTGGCGCCTAACTGCTAGGGTTCTGTACTCTTCTCAGACGGCGCAGTCTGATCTGCAGATAGCCATCGCGGACCTGACCTTGCACCCAAAAATCACTCAACTGCATTGTGAGGGAACGAAGGGCAAATGGATAACCCCCAGGGGGGGGCTACGGCGACCTCCCCCAAGGCAAACAAATTGCAGCACCAAACTAAAAGAACGATACTCTTTGGATCGATCAACGAGAATGTGATCAACCAGGAAATCCCGCGCCGGCATGAGCGCAATGGCAAAGACAAACTGGAAAATAAGGTGGATGAAGAAACAGGACGGAATAACCGACCAGACGGAACCCCGAAGGTCTCCTCGACCACCTGCAAACCAATAGCAACAGATCGACCCAGAATCGAACTGCCGGGAGAAAAAATAGAAGAAAGAATCCAGTTTATGACAGATCATGCGCTCATCGGAAAATTTATAGGGTTCTGGCCGACGGAAAAAGCCCTACACAGTTGGATCGCAGCGAAATGGAAGCCTAAGGGCGATGTGACTCTGCAGCTAGGCCCAAAAGGATTCTTCACAGCGATCTTCTTTTGCCTGGAAGACAAATACAGAATCCTAGTTGAGGGACCCTACTTCTTCAACTCAGCCGGCTTATACTTAAGGGACTGGGCACCCAGATTCAACCCGGATAAGGAGGACCTCACATGGGCTCCGGTCTGGATAAGACTATACTCACTCCCAGATGAGTACTGGGGTGAGGATATCCTGAGAAACATTGGAAATGGTTTGGGGGAATACATAAAGGCTGCTGAAGAAACGAAAATGCGTAGATACACATCATACGCCTGCATCTGCGTCTTCATGCGCTTGGACAAAGCTCTGCCAGAATCGGTAAGTCTCTCTCACCGTGACTATGAATGGATTCAACCCTTAGACTATGAACATGTCCCGTTTCGATGCCGTAAATGCCATGCCATAGGGCATCTTTTTAGAGATTTCCCCCTAAATGTTAAAGCTACTGCCCCTAACCCCTCTGACTCTCTGACCCATGATGGCTTCACCAAAGCCCCTACCCGCAAACGAGCTCATAAAAAATCAACAACAGGGAAGAAACCCCAGCAAAATAACACCTCTGACCCTGCGGTCAGAAACAGCTTTGGAATCCTGGCTCAATCCACGGAAGAGCAAAACACATCCACACCTCCAACTCTGATCTCCCCTCCTCCTCCACCCAGCCACCTCCTTCAGCCCCCTCCTCTGATCCACCTCCAACCAAAGTCACCCCAGATAACCCCTCGGAAAGAAAGGAAAAGCAGGTGGAAAAAGACAATGAAATGGAGGTTGACGGATCCTCAGACCCTCTCCAAAGCCCAAACTTGACCACGGAAGAAGACAACCAGGTGCAACGCATGGAGGAAGAACCGGAAAGTATAGATATGAATGGATTAGACATATTAGAACTAGAAGCAGCATGCAAAAAGAAAGCCTATGAAAGCATCCCAGAGCTTCAGCTTAACAAGCTGGAAATGGTCATTTCCAGAGCCTACCAACAATATCAGCTTGGCATCCAATCAGTAAGTCAATGGGATCTGGGCCAAACTCCAAAAGATTCCAAAAAAAGGGGAAGAAGAACTGATCTCCAAAGAACAATAGCGGTAGGGAAGATCCTGGTAGACTTAAGCAGGTATGCTAAGCTTACGAAGTACTACAAGCCCTCTACCAATAGTGAATCATGAAGCTCATTTCATGGAACCTAAGGGGGCTCAATAGCCCAGGAAAACTCAGAATGTTAAAAAATATGTTAAGAATGGAAAAGCCGCAAATATGCTTTCTCCAAGAGACAAAATGTAACAGCTCAACTCTAGAAACGATCCTCTCTAAAGCTTGGCCAGGATGTCAATCAGTGGCTGTGGATGCATCTGGCGCATCTGGGGGGCTAGCTATTGCGTGGAACTCTCAAGCACTTACCCTCTCGGACTTTCACGCTTCACATAGTCTAATTCAGGCTGCTTTCCACATAGTAGGCACGAATATTCATGGGAATCTCTCGAATGTATACTTCCCTCAGGAAGCAAGGGAAAAAATTGCTCTCCTCCACACCATAGAAGCTCTTAACTCCAATAGAAGGCACCCACTCTGGATTGTTGGAGGGGATTTTAACATGATAACAAAATTGGAGGAAAAGATTGGAGGCAGAAACAGGCTGGAACAGGAAAACACCCACTTTAAAGACTTCATCCAGAACGCATCCCTGATAGATTTACATTTTTGCAATGGCACTTTTACGTGGAGCAACCGAAGAGCAGGCAAGCATCAAATAGCCTCCAAGCTGGATCGGTTTCTAATCTCAGACAACTTGATTCACCTAGGGGGAGACTTCTCGGCAGCCATTCTTCCACACTCAGGATCCGATCACTGGCCGGTTGCCCTTCAATGGCAACGTCCTGGCAGCACCACAAGAAGACCTTTTCGCTTCGAGGAATTTTGGTTCACCCATCCCTCACTGAAAGATTTGGTTCACTCTACATGGACATCCTTCAGGCCTCCAGACGGCTCCAAGATGTACCAGTTCCAACAGAAACTCAAACATCTAAAGCTCTGCCTCAAGCGATGGAACAGAGAGACCTTTGGAAACATCTTCAAGGCGCAACATGATCTTCAAAAAGCCCTGGAGGATCTGCAGCAAGAAATAAGTACAGGAGGCCACACAGAGAGAACCCTTGAGCAGGAGCAGCTCATCCACAATCAGCTTGAGGAGAGAAGAAAGCAGGAGGAGATATACTGGAAGCAAAAGTCCAGAATCAGATGGTTGAAAGAGGGAGAACGAAACACCAAATTCTTCCACAGAACCACTGTGCAACGTAGAATGTGCAATAATATCCCTTACATTCAAAAATCAGGAGGAGAAAGGGTGGAACAGCATGAGGAAATTGAGAAGGAATTCCTCAATCACTTCAAGCAAGTCCATCAAGAGCCTGATATCAACAGACGTCCTGCAATTGAAAGAATCATACACAATGTGCCAAAATTAATCACAGCGGAGCACAATGAACTCCTCCTCAGTCCAATTCAAATACAGGAAGTGGACGTAGCTATGGCTCAGCTTAAAGAAGGAAAAGCTCCCGGCCCGGACGGTTTCACCACCACTTTCTTTCACAAGTTCTGGGAACTGATAAAGTTGGAAGTCTGGGAAGTGGTAGAGGAATCGCGAGCGAATCACTGGCTGCTTCCCTCACTTAACTCCACCTTCATAGCCTTAATCCCAAAAGAGGAGGACTCGATCAAACCGGACAAATTCAGGCCGATCGCACTCTGCAACGTAATATACAAAGTCATCTCCAAAGTCATTGCAAACAGGCTAAAGCCCCTCTTGCCAATGCTCATTTCTCCGGAACAATCAGGATATGTGGAGGGGAGACAGATTATGGATGGCATCATCCTCTCGCATGAGATCATACACACTCTCAAGCACTCAAAACAGGCAGGTATGCTCCTAAAACTTGATCTTTCCAAAGCATTTGATAAACTCAGCTGGGATTATGTACAGCAAATGCTAACTGCTTTCGGATTTAGTCCCGCATGGATTCGCTGGGTTATGAGCCTAATCTCCTCCACTAGCTTCTCCATTCTCGTGAATGGGATCCCCTCTCGACCCTTCTCCCCCTCCCGAGGTATCAGGCAAGGGGACCCTCTTTCCCCCTTCCTCTTTGTATTAATGGCTGAAGGACTGGGACGTCACATTAAAAATGCCCTTCACACTCATCAGCTTAGAGGTCTCTCCATTCATCAATTGCCTGCCATTTCCCATCAGCAATTTGTTGATGACACTATGCTCTTTGGTTACCCCTCTGTTCAAGAAGCCTCCAGATTTAAAGCCGTGCTCAATGACTTTGCCGAAGCCTCTGGAACCAGCATCAATTGTTCCAAATCGCAGATCTTCTTCTTTAATACCCCTCCGGTTGTCAAGTCTACTATAGTCCGCATTTTGGGGTTCCCTATTGCCACCCTTCCCTCCAAATACCTTGGAGCTCCCCTCACTATCTCCGCCATCAAGCACTCCTCATGGCGCAACCTTATTGAAAAGCTTGAATCCCGTCTCAACCAGTGGACGCACAGAGCTTTGAACTTAGTCAGCCGCGCAGTGCTCATAAAGGCCGTTCTTCAAGCAATGCCGCTGTACTTATTCTCCATCCTGGCTGCACCAAAATGGGTCCTAAAAAGACTAAGGAATATTCAGAGAGGTTTCCTCTGGGGCAGCAATGCAACTAATCGCAAATGGGCACTGGTAAAGTGGAGCACAGTATGCAAACCAAAAGAAAAAGGAGGCATAGGTCTAAGAGATCCCGAGCACAGCAATGCCATCATGGGAGCCAAAATATGGTGGCAATGGCTCACCAATCCAAGTAAACCATGGATCACATTATGGACGGCAAAGTATGCCAATCATCGACCCCAGGAAGAGCTCATCAGATTAAAGCCCAATGACAAAGGATCGCTAATTTGGAATGCAGCCAAAGAACACTATCAAATGATCCAGCAGCACAATTTCTGGGAGGTAAGAAACGGTCACACCACTAGATTTTGGACAGACGCCTGGAATCAAATGCTTATTCTTAGCAATGTTCTGAACATGCCACCGGACATCATTAAGGAGGAGACACAGCAAGCTAAGATTAGGCAGTACTGGACCCAGGAAACTGAGAAGGGCTTTAGGATTTGGAAACTGGGTAACCAAGTACTCACAAATGAAGATCACCAAATTTCCATGGAGCTGGAAAGGGAACTCAGCAAAAGGAAAATTAGGTACGACGAGAGTAGAGACATTCTAAGGTGGGGATATCAACCGAAAGGAGCTTTCACCACGTCCGAGGCCTACAAAATTATTTGCAATGACTCTGTTCCCCAGGACCCAATCTGGAATAAAATTTGGAGTTCTGGCTCCTGGCCAAAAATCTGTCACTTTCTCTGGTTGGTAGGACATCAGAGAATTCTAACATGGGACAAGCTTAGAAGAAGAAACTTTCATGGCCCCTCCATCTGTTTCAACTGCAACGCCCATGAGGAAACTCTCCAACATCTGCTGGACTCTTGCCCCTTGGCAAATCAACTTTGGGAAAAGGCAAGCTTTCGGTGTCAAAGAAGATGCAGACTTGAGAATGAAATCACGAATTCTATACGTCAGTGGCAACAGGACCCTTACAAGAGTGAAATCCTCAATCATCTATGGAGACTAGTTCCCGGGCTAGTTCTATGGAGCATATGGAAGGAGCGAAATAAGCGCATTTTTAAAAATCAGTGCTCCTCGATAGACAACATTTGGAACCTGCTCTGCAGAAATCTTCAAGAGACTCTTATGCTAAGACCCTGGAAGGAGGAGGACTAGCCTACGCTAGCCAACGAGAAAACCATTATGGACAACTGGCAAATACATCGTACTCAAGGCTCTCACAAGCCGGACCACTCTAAAACCAGCAATAAAAATCAGGACACATGGAAGCCCCCACCAAAGTCTACATTCAAACTCAACTTTGATGGTGCCTCAAAAGGGAACCCCGGTCTCGCAGGCTTTGGTGGAATAATAAGGAATCATGAAGGTGTTCCCCTGATGCTGTATTTCGGAAACAATGGATGGGACACCAACAACTCAGCTGAGCTAGAGGGTCTATGGCAGGGATTACTACTTGCTGGGAGACACAACTTTCACCCCCTGGAGGTGGAAGGAGACTCTCAGATCCTCATAAACATGGCCAAAAGAATCCTAAATGGATCTCAGGCCAGGAAAATAGCCACCAGCTGGAGGCTTGAAGCAAGACTAGAGGCCATAGAACGTGAGCTCCATAGCAACAGAGCAATCACCTTCACACACACAAGACGGGAGGGCAACAGGGTTGCAAACTTCATGGCCAACATGGGAGTGGAGACTGACCACTCTCTAATCACAGGGCAGCTGAATACTATTTTAACACATGACAAAGCACAAGAATGCTCTCGACTGGTCCAGAAAGATGCAGCTCCCCCGGATGCGGGTGCTAACTGAGATGGGACAGGCGTCGGTGGATGGCCACATGCCGGCCAATGGCCATCACGTGGCAGTCGTAGACAATGCAGCTATCGGACGCAGCTGGTATAAGGTGAAGCGGCAGGGGTTAGTTAATGCTCAGCGAGGTAATTCGGCTCAGGCGACGGCAGCAGTTATGGCGGGTGAGCTCCAACGCAGGGTAGGTGAAGTCATAAGGGATATGGTAATGCAGTCGCCTGGCCTCTCCGTCTCTGTCGGGATATCTTCTCCGTCTGTCTGGCTCATCCCTCAGTCGGCTCTGGTTGCAGGGGGTCTGGATTACCCCGTGGTCCGTTGGAATTTATTTCCCTTGCCTCCTGTGAGAATGGTGCGACCTCGACAGCGTCTCCTTAGCCGTCGAGGCACTTCCAAAGGGGGAATCTCTCGCAGTCATGAAGCGGACAATGTTGTCCATTGCTGCCACTGCAACATTGCTCGTTCCACTGGCACTAATCCCCTCCATTCCAGTCAATTCATGGATGTAGGGGCTTCGAGCTCGAATACCTTGCCTGCCTTTGGCTCTGCTATCTTCAATTTTAGCAGTGCCATGAACAATCCGCGGATTAGTGCGCATGTCTCAGTCTTGTTCATCGAAAATGCCCGGGAAGATGAGGATTCCCTGGATGAACATGGGCAGAGGACGACTGATAATCAGATGCACGAAGCACAGGTTCCTGAAGCTGCTAAGGAGCAGGAGGTTAAAGGTCCGGCCTCAGACCCGGAAAACGCAAAGCAAATCAAGCCCGATCAGAGGACGGGAACTGGCGAGGAGGAAGACACCTTTCCCACCGCTGCTGAAAGAGAAGCCTATGGTTGGTGCCGGGTAGAGGAAGTGCAAATGGACGATTGAAGACGCCCGAGCACAAGGTTCCTATGGCTTTTTGTTTGGTCTTCTGGTCTCTTTTGATGTTTGTGTTGACTCAGTTATAGCAACAATGCTTCTGGTCTCTTTTGTTTGCTGGTTTGTTGTCTCTATTTCTGAAATTTTGTCTATGATATGGGTAAGGTCAGTCTCCCCTGCGTGGGATGACACGGTTTGGTGCCCCTGCGTGGGCGTGCTCTTATGGAAAGTCTCGCTCTTGTGTCTGGCGCCCCTGCGTGGGCTAGTTTACTGGCTGCCTCAACTGCTCTCGGGTGGCATTCCCAGAGCCTGATTCTCTCTGGTTTCACCATGATGTATTTTTGACTCCTGTACATAATACAATAGTTTAGTTTTTTACCGAGAAAAAAAAAATCAGAATCCCCCTTAATGCTAAGCAACTTAATCTTCAAAGATTTTGCCAATTCAAGACCCAACAATATAGCCTCATATTCAGCGACATTGTTGGTTGCTTCAAATTCTAGTCGATAGGCAAACTTGAAAATGTGATCAAGGGGAGATTTAAGCACTATTCCAACACCTTTACCATGCCTAGACGATGCACCATCAAAGTACATGTGCCAAACTCTATTATTGAGATCCTTAATCTTATCATCGGGAGGAATTATGAAATTAGACATGATGGCATAGTTCCCAATGTCAGATTGCTCTTTGATTATCTCGTTGTGAGGTCTCTTAGGATCTTCGACATGAAATTTTCTTTCGGGCTCTCTATTTAGTCTTACAAAACCATCACCCCTAGGAGAAGGAATCATAGCATATGACCAATTCATTTGAATACTTCCTCCTAGATCAGAGGCCCACTTTCTGGATAAAAGCATACCTGAGGCATCAAGCACGTCCACCACAACAATATCCATAACAATCATGATGTCTGGGTAAACTGATAGATGAACTTGCAAATCTTTGATCAAACCATGCACTTCAATTTTCTTAGAATCCATGGCACATATGTTATAGTAGGGTCTAGAAACTCTTAAGTTAAGCTGTTCCATGACCCTTTTAGTCATTACACAAGCTGATGCACCAGAATCCAACATGCAATTATTCAATTTATATCCATTAACTAACAAGGTGATAAAGAAAGGCTGGTGATCTTTGTTATCAGCATCTAAGCTTTGCAAATATATGGGAGCATCATGATAGTCAACTTCCCGATTCTTCTGTTGAGAAATATTCACTTGAGGACCTTGAATAGCTTTTAGTAACTTATCTCTTTGGGAAGGGATTTTAGCAATCTCGGAGACAGGAACCCAGATTTTCGCATTGTTGAACCAACTTCCCAAATCGATATCTAATCCAGAGTTTAAACCAGGGTTAAAGGTTTGAGGGGGAATTTGATTCCCGCTCTGATCTTTATCCCTTCTCTGATAGGTTAAACCTTTATCTCTAGCGATTTCCATGATTTGCTCTGGAGAGGGTTTTTCACCATATAACCTAGCCAAAATGTCATCTTCATTTTCAAGGTTATTTATACTAAAAGCTAATGAGGGATTCATAACGTCACGACTATTTTCCTTGACCTCTATCCAATCATCCATAGACAAAGGAAACTTGTTACCTACTACATTTATTTGATCACCTGTCCCAAACATTCCATTATCCAAGATTCTTCTAACGATAGGGCAAGTGGCTTCTTCATGAAGAGCATCACAAACCCGACAGTAAGGAGGAGCATTATCAACCAAATTAGTTAATGGATTAGGAGGTCTCTGCTCACTAGACTGACCCTTCTTTTGCCAATTGTTATTTCTGTTATTATTATTTCGAGGTTGAAAGTTTTGCGTTTGTGCTCTTTCCATTTGGATCAACCTATTCTGCAAAGTGGCTATCTCCTTGTTATGATTAATTTCCATGGTTTCAATCTTTTGGAGCAATTTGAGAACAAGTTCGCTTTCAGGCTCTTGAATTGCTTTTCCTTTAGGTTCTTTTAGTTTCGTAGCAGCCCTATCAAAACCTGGGATCTCAAACTTCCCAGATGCCGCCTTGTCCTTCTCAAGCTCGATAGCTAAGGCTTGGCACTCCCTATAATCATTAAGTCTAGCACACCTCAATTCATAAGATGGCTCAAGACTAAAGGCATCAATGTAAAAATCTCGAAGAGATTTGTCGGTAGGTTTATAGTCTTGAGGTAATTCTTTAATAATATCATTAAACCTTTTATTAAATTCTTCAGCGGTTTCATTCTCTCTCTTTTTGATTATGCTGATAGCTTTCACAAGGTGTCTTCCTTCTCTCTTATCTCCATACTTTTCCTTAAAGGCATTAACAATCAATTATAAGGAATCAAATGAATTTTGAGGCTTTTCTGTAAACCAATCTAAAGCATCACCCTCCAAGGTCAGAACAAAAAGGGTCATTTTAACATCTTCATGATTAAAATCAGCGGCCCTTGCGTACTTCCCCAGCCATGAACTAAAAGCTTTCAGATGTGAATTAGCACTGATTGCGTTATCTCCCTGAAAGATAGGCAATTTATCCATTCCATGTTTTGGAATATCATTGGGATAACCCCGAATGTTAACAAAGTTGCACGGGGCGAATATGTCCATGATGTCGTGCTCAACTGGACTAGTAAAAAGTAGATGGATATCAGAGAGGGCTTCTTGTCCAAGGTTAACAAGAAGTGTACGAGAAGAGAGTTTGTGTAATCGTACCCTGAGGACCCTTTCAGGATCAGAAGTAGGATTGCACAAACTGCTTGGATGTCTTCTAGTATACACTCTTGTAGATAATATGTGAAGTGGAGTCGCCACCCAGACAGGAAGTGAAACACAGAAAAGCTCGAAATAAAAAGGACCAGGGACAGAAAAAACTTTGTTCCCCGGTGTTAGGGCTTGAAATTTCACCTCAGGCTGAGAAAGGTAAACCTCAAGGCAACATCAAACCACTTAGCCTCGTAGCTAGCCCTACGGGGCTGGAGAGGGCTCTCTCCGGTCTATCTCGGTGAAATCTTCAATGGATGAGATGACCAATAGGGTAACACTGATTTTAGGCTAGTAAACTGATCAAAAAGGTTGATTTGGGGTTTTTAGGGTTTTTGGTGGCAAATTGAGGGGATGGCAATTTTGGGTGCGGGGATTGGACACAGTTTCTGCAGGGGGTTCTTTGGGGCGAGATAGGATACAGTATTGATGCCTTAGATTGAGGTGAATGGATGAGAAAGACAGGTGAGGAGCTAAGGAGAGCAAACAATAACTTTGAATTCTCCTTAAACAGTAGAAAACATTGAAATTAAACAAACTTAAAAGCAGAGCATGACAGTCATGAATTCTACTTTAACACTTCATTTGTTTAATGTGCAGAAGGAAAAGAAAGGAAATGATTCACATAACACACTTACAAGTACATAGAGAAACACACCATCAATACATGTAACCACAAGAATCCCAAAAAGGACTGCAAAACCCTGGTCTTCCTTAGCCAAAAATTGCAGAGATACAGTGAATAATACAATGATAGCTTCTCCCTCAAGAGTCCAACCATGAAAATGAGCAAGAGAGTACATAATATAGATCATCTAACATCTTTCCCTGCCTCTAGGGGTCAAGCTCACTATCCTAGGAGCTGTTTCAACCACTTCTAAACTAAGCACTAAAAACTAGGCAGTCAAAACAACTTGCCTCTATAAGCTAGGAAACCAATTCATTCATTTAATTTTCACCTATTTCATGAATGAATCTTCTAGAAGAGGTACATAAGTGTAAAAGTGTCATAAAAGTACATTAATTACATCAAAGAGGATAATAATCCACCCCAAAAAGTCAAACAGGGTCAAATTGCGTTTTTCTGAGCTGTACACTGAAATCTGGAGAAGTTTGCCTGACGGGTCGCGCGCCTCTGCCTGACGGGTCGCGCGCCTTTGGGACCACATTTGGGGCACTTCCAGGTGGCCAAATTGAGCAAGAGTAGGCTTGTTGGAAAGGTCTGTGAGTCTACTTTCCAACCCAACTGGAATTTCTAAATTTGGTGGTCATTTGCCCCTCCAAAATTGCAATCTCCCAAGACTGCTTTCTGCAACTCAAAAATGTGGCAGAAAGTCATTTTTTGCTTGTTTTTTGACTTTCTTGAGGCCCAAAACTTCATATAATCTCAAGTCCATTGATGAGCATATGTAACTTCTCATGACAAGTCTGGAAATGCTGAGTTTTTGCAAAATGGAGTTGCCATGATGTAGGGTCGCGCGGGGGGTGAAACCCGTTAATGAGCAAAAACCTGTAAATTGCATGAAAAATCAAAATTGACCCAAAATTTTCAAAATTTCTTGGGATTTGTGCTGTGGCTGGGCTATTTAGTGCCTTGGTCCTTCAGTGAGGCCTCAGCCAAGATATGGAGGGGATCGGGCCTCTTTCTCCTTTTTTGTGCCTTGGCCAACCGCCTTTGGAACATTTTCATCTTTGCCTTGCACACATGCATTCTTGCCCAGTAATGGTTCTTCATGTTCCTCAGCAATTTCTTCTCTTGGTTGGCCTTAGCCAACAGCCTCTCCAAGTGTGCATTTACCTGGATGAGCATGGACTCTCGGTCAGCGGGCAATGGATCACCGGGTCTTCTCCGGTTCAAAATGTGGTCACTACGAATCCTCCACAGCTCATCAAGTGCTTGCTCATCCTCCAACTGTTTGTTGCGCTGCTCGAGGTATGTGATGGTCCATTGTGCCCCCTCTAATCTCCTCTGCAAGGCATCATTTTCAGCTCTAAGGTGCTGAATGATCTCCTTTGCCTCTCGGCTAGGAGAACTGACATCAAGATCAATAAGCTCTATATCCGGAACACCTGATGGTCCCTCATCAATCTTGGGTTGTTTGCCCCTCCCTGGTACCTGTGCTGCTGAAGAAAGCGAGGCCCCTTCCACCTGATGTGGAGATAACACTCGCTGAGCCGATGAAGAAGGCGAGACCCCTTCCACCTGGTGTGGAGATAATACTCGCTTGGCTACTGCAAATAAGGCCCTCTGGCCTCTCTGATAAGTAACCAAAGGTGAGGAGCTGACATGTCTAGTGACAGGGATGTCATGCTGCTGTGATGGTCCTCCCTCCTCGTGAATAACCTCAGGATGTGGCGGTGGTGGTACTGTGAAAAGCTCACGAGAGATGAACTCCTCCCATGAGATGCCCTGCTGAGCCAACTGATGTAATACCACTAGCTGAATCAAACCATAATGGTAAAGGCTCCTGTACTGCTGTGCCGGGCTCTTCCTCTGCATCATGGACACCATCTTCTCAATGTTCTGATAGAAGAAAACAGGGATGTTCATCATCCGTACCCGGGTGAAGTGCATCAAGAGGCGAATATGGTATGAATATACCTGTGAAAATCTGCCCTCACAGGTAAAATAGTGCATGATGAGCCTCATCATGGGAGCATACTCACTCCTGAGAAATCTGAAGGGAAACACTCCTGTCAAGTGTCTCATGAGTGCTGGTCTAACAAAAGGCTCAAAATGAACACTGTCCAGCACCTTGCGCTTATTCCATACCTCTCCAACATTAGGTATCCCTGTGGCCTGTGCAATCACCTCAGGTGTCAATGTGAAGTCCACCCCGGCAAGGTTGACATGTCCATTATGCAAGTGTAAAACAAACATGCGAGCCAACTCTCTGTGGTGCTGAATCCGAGAGATCCTCTCACAAAACTCATAGCAAGACATGTACTAGAAACATGAGACTGCCATAGGACAAGCTTGTAACTCTGTCAAAGAGGTGGGCTCCTCTCGCCTATGATGACCACCCTTACCACCTTTATGAGGCCTCCTCTGTATCTCAATCTCTGAAGCTGATGCTTGGTCATCACTATGCTCATAGGTTTCGGTTTCTGACATTATTTAAGGAGCAGAGTGGCCAAAATGTACTGCTGTTTCTGCTTTGTAAAATGCTGATTTATATGTTGTTTCAAGGGGGACAAGGAGCATGAAGGGAATGTTAGGGGAAGGACACTTTTAAAGGGAAAATGGGAATAAATATATAAAACAGGGATCCAAGGGAAAAAACATTGCAAACATCATTGCATATGCATCATTATATACATTGTTTACATGGGTAATGAGAGGTAGGGTTAGGGCTTAATTTTTCATTTTTTAGGGAAGAAGGGAAGGGTTTGGATTTTCTTTACAATTTAGCAAGGGAAATTTACATGGAATATCAAGGAAAAAGAAATGGGAATGTGGAAAAAAATGATTACAAGGGAATACTCTTAAAACAGCATAAAACCCTAGGCATTTTTTACAAGTTCAAACTACAGCAACAAGGAGCTTTTCTCTTGCACATGGAGATCTTTAAAAATGAATTCATGATGTCTTTAATCATAACAAGCAGCAATTTATAAGTTTGGAGGGCCTACCTCAGGCAATTTAGCGATTTGTTGGCTCCTTGGATGAATTTGCAGGCAATTTTGAAAGGAGGACGCTGACGGGTCGCGCGCCTCACCCAACGGGTCGCGCGCCTCTGACGGGTCGCGCCCGTTATAAGTTTACACTGCTGGAATGGCGCTGACGGGTCGCGCGCCTGTCCAGCTCCCAAATTCGCTCAAACTTTCACTCAATCGCTCTTGCAAGTAGCTTGGATGCACAATGAGGGTCGATGGAGGGAGATTGGGCCTTTATAGCTTTGATTTGAAATAATTTCATGCTCAAACCCACTTTATAATGTTTCTCTTTGACACTTTATAAAATTGACCATTTTGGTTTCCTTTATCCTGAAATTGACTCATTTAATGCTTTTGCTTGATATTTTTTGCAGGGACATCATCTGAGGGATCTTGGCAAGGGAGCCAGGGTTTCATACTGTCCTTGGAAGCTTTTTGAAATTTCATCACTTTTTACAAAAATTTGAAAAATGACCTTGGCTTTAAAAACAGAGTTTTTAAATCCAAGGTGAACATTAACTGTACAAGATTGAAATTTGCGAAGAAACACCTTTGAAATCATCCCTCTGGCTTGCTGGGCACTTATTGACCTTCAGAGACATGACCTTGTAAACCATCTTGACCAAAACCCTAGACCTAGGAATTTGACCTCAAGACAAGACAAGACAAGCTTGAAAGTGACTAAGAACTGAAATGACCTGATCCAGCAATGCCAAGAGGGGGACAAAGACACCAGCTCCTCCATCAGGGTTATGGCATGCCTAATGGGATGCAAAAATTGACACTGATGAGACACCTACTTATGCAAATGCAAAGAGCTTTGATCACTGATGGAGGGCGACAAGACCGACTCTAACACCCGGCAACGGCGCCAAAAAATGTTGTCGCACAGATTGTCACGACAACGCTCAGACCGGGGGCTATCACCCTGATCCCCGATCTCTCTGTTTAAGCCTGTCTCCCGCGGCTAAGGGGGTAGACCCCATAGGATAATGGATGACCAACTGCGGACCAGTTGGGTTGGGAGACACGAGGGAAAACAAACACTTAATTGATTTTATTAAGTTAATAGACTAGTGCCTTATGAAATAAATGATTAAACGATTATTTATCAAATACTGCATAAATATGAACTCATTAACAATCGTTTACCATCAAACAACTCAAACAAAGATTGTCCTTTACCAAATGCGAGATAATCGATAAATGCTCGATGGCTTAACAATATTCCAGCAAATAAAATTCGAAAGATTAAAAGTTGTAAATAACCATGTAATTTTAAATGCTAAACAGAGATCACATTCATGTAGCTTATCTCTAAATGATCATTTAAGCATGTTTAACCACATGAAAATGATAAACATTAATCCCACATCAAAATTTTAGCCTCAGCAGAAAAACATGACAAATCCCTGAATCTGGCAAAATATTTCCAAATTTTATTTATTTTTTTTTATTTTTTTTTCAAATAAAACAAGACTAGGTTAACTAAAGTCTAATTTTATAATTTTTATGTTTTTCCTTTTTTTTAACAAAAATAAATCTAAAAATAAAACAAAAATTTTAGAATCTAAATATCTAAAATCAAAGAAAATCAAAATCCTAAATTATAAAATTTATATATGATAAAGCTAAGATTAAAAATTATCTAAACCTAAAACTAAATTATGATCTAAACAAAACGAAATTGCCTTTTACTTCCTTATCATATGAAACCAATATCTAAAGCAAAAAAAAAAACTAAAATTGTATTTACGTTGAACCTAAAAAAACAAAAAACGATTTCTCCCTACGCATATGGAAAAAAGACTTACGCATATAAAAATTTAACCTATCCACGCACGTAATAACACCAAAACGCAGATACCTGGCCCGTGTATTGAAATTTTTTGACTGTTTTGTATGTATGCAGTGCAGGTGCAGTCGACGGCAAGGAAGGAAGCTGAAGCGAAGGCCGAGGGGAGGAAACGCGGGTTTCTAATGCAGGTTTGAGAGCGGATGATATTGCGGGAGTGAGAACGTGGTTATGGCAGCAGGTTAGGCACGTGGGGAGACGCAAGTGGACGCGTTTTATGACTGCGTGAGAGCTGTGCAAGGAGCTGAAAATCGATAGCAGGTTTAAGAAGCAAGTTTGCAGCAGGTAGATGGCCAGCCGGTAGTTTCGATGGCGTGCAGGGATCACTTGATGGAATGGAGAAAAAAAAAACGCAGAGATGAGGATAGCGTGGCAGAAAGGTGAGGGGATGTGATTGCAACGTTGAGGCAACTGCTTGAAGTGTGCAGATGCACTGGCAACAAATGGATGCAAAGATTTGAGGGTGGAGAGCAGAATAATTTGAGATCCTGGCAGTAAACAGAAAATTGAACGGAAGCCCCAAAAAAACTTTAAAGATTTCCCGGAAATTCCTTTTTAAGAGATTATACTTCTGGCTTCAGATTATTCAATGAAATCCCTGCAGATTCTTTTTCAGACAAAATTTGAAACCCTGGATTGCAGAAATAATGCCCCTGCAAGAGATTGCTCTGATGTAATAGCAAGGGGTTGATCAAACCCTTGGACAACAAAAACAGCTTAGATAAAACTCGGAAATCTTCAGAAACCTTGCAACCTATAATGGAAAAACACCCAAAAATAGTATGTGCAGAAAACGAAACTAAAACCCTAGATCAGCTAAACAGCATTTACAACTTTTGACTCTTAAATAGCCAGATTTATCAATAATCAACAGTAATATTTTCAAAATTTCAATTTACTATGGAATACTTTAGAGAAACTCTCATGCATTCATAAAATAAACTTAAATGATAAAACCAGGATCGAAACTGGCTAGACTGCAAGAAAATGCTTTGTGGGAGTTGGCTAGTTCAGCCGAGAACTTCCCCAAACGCCCACTGATCTTCTCAATAAGGGTTTCCTGCACAACTCACTTCAACCATCAATAAAGAGGGAAAAAACAATACTAGACTCCAGATACAATGGAGATACCTGCCATTATTTCAGAAATCTTATTACCATTCAAACCCTAGTAAGTGAACAAGATACCTGTGTTCAACAATACTCTACATCAAGCTATTACTAATGGCTGAAATAAAAATATGTAGAAAATAAAACAGCTCACAGCACTTCAGGAGAGTAACACCAGCAAGATTTCAACCCCAAAGTCTTTTTTTACTAGCACCAGAAAAAATTTTACAAGAGAGCTTTCTTCAGCACAAGACTCACAGATCGAATGATCTCAAATGACCCCTAGCACCCTATTTAAAGTAAAAATTCCCTACGGCTAGTTCGAGTGATCCATGTCAAAATGATCTCGACCGTCGATGAGGATCAAGATATCTCTTAATCTCATCCGCTTAATTTTTAATGCATTAAAAAATTGAAATTCTGCATTTATTTACTCAAAAATATCATTATTTTTAAGTTCTTATTTTATTTTATTATTTTATTATTTATTTATATATATATATATATATATATATTTTATTTTTTTTACTTATATCTTTTATATATATATTCTTTTTTATTGTTTTTTATCTTTTCAATTTTTTAATTTTAAATTTTTATTTATTTTTAAATGGATCCTCGAACTTAGCCTTTGGAAAAATCACCTAGGACCTAGGACTTAGGACTTATGAGGGGATTAAAACATTTTCTAACCCTCAAAACACTTTACATCATGACTTTTACAATTTTACATCTAAAGGGGGAAAACCCATTTGACATAGACCCTCATAGACCACTCAGTTCTGCGACACAACCATAATCTAGCAGATCAACGCACTAGGATTCCCCAAAGATTCTAATGACAAAATTCGTTCCGGCTTTGGGGTTGGGCTGAAGGAAAACTCTGCCGATCATGGATCGGTGAGACAAAAAACTTCCGGAACGTAGATTATCACTAGAAAATTAGGTCCACCTAAGCAATTTACATACATGACTCATATCTGCTAAGATTATTTACAATTCACACATGCAGACTGGGTTTACAACATAATATGATCAAGTCGACGACGACTGTCGAATGGCACAGACATGTCAATCAAGCGCTATCCCTTTTGTGAAGAAAAGAGGGTGTACTTGCTATGGGAAGTTGACACGTAGAGGTCAACACCTCTACTTCAATACTATAGGGATTTTAGTCAACATTGCCTAATTTTGATCAAACAGCGTAATCCAAGCCTTATAATATGGTAGAGAAAGCTTAACATGCCTGGTCAATGATTTTGACTTGAGTGAAGGGTACATAATTGCTAAGGCCATGACAAAGGAGTTCAACAATCAATAACACCAACCCTGGGGTACATATAGGGCTTGTTGCTCTTGATTAAATGCCAATCACATGCCCTCATATATGATATAATCCAATGAAATGCCACAGTCCCATTGATCTTGAAAATTGTTAAGTCTGCTGAATTTTGAATCGGATATGAAATTCTATTTTCTCCATATGAAGTTTGATGAGGTTGGAACCGCTCTCAAACATCCTAAGTCATTTCATGGTAATGTTAAAAATTTAAGTAAAAGGATGGAAATGAAAGATAAAAGAGAATGTCACTTTCACTTTAAGAATTTAACATTACCATTAGGGAGCATCAAGAAGCACCTTGGGAGTATTCGGAAAGTGTAGTTCCTCACAGAACAGTTCGAAATTTCCAAAAACAAAAGAAATAAAAAAGCCCCACAGAACCATCCACCTTCTCTCGGATCCGCTCGTGATCCGCGATGGATACATGCCCGAACCTCTACAAATCCGCACCTGATCCTTTCCGGATCCGCGGATCAGGCCCCCACGAATCCAATTTTGCAGGAATCGCCAAAAAAAGGAGGAACTGCGGATCCGATTTTCCAAATTTTCCGATCCACGGTTCTGCCGAAGGATCGGTGGCAGATCCATACGCAACACGGATCTACCTTTGGATCCTTGGGGGGAGGACGGTTCCTGCAACAATATTCTAGCCCCTTTATCTCTCCTCTCTTTACATTATGTTCTCAAATTTTGCAACCTTACCGGGAATTGTAAAAATGTCACTAGCATGATGAAGAAAGCTTCATAACAACCTAGGTAACTTGGGACCTTACCATCAAGTGAGTCCACTCTAGAGTGTTTTTTCACTTTGCTAATTATTCACATTTTTTAATGACGAATAACTAGCTGCGTTTTTTCACTCATAGATACCGCCAAAGCTGGAGTGCGACTTAAAGGTGGGGCCTTGGGTTTGTCCTAGTGTCTAGAGTCGATGTATATTACCATGCTAGGTCATCTGTAAAGTTTCGCGGAATTTGACTAGGTCTAGGTATGATTTTTTTTAAATTAAAAAATTCCCACAAAATGAGATTTTTTAATTAATTTCTATGTAAAGATGTGAATAAGTGGTCCTAGGAAATGTCTAGGGTATGTGACTACTCGAAATTCATCCTCAAAGCCCCAAAATTATCCTAAGACACATTTTTTAGAATCAAAAAATGTTTTCTAACCCTTCAAAACCCACTTTTCCCATGTTATTGGCATAAAGTGGGGAAAATTTGAAAAAATAAAAATAAATGTTGAACACAATAAATGTGTCACCAAGTGGAAATGAGGTGGAAAATAAAAATAAAGTCAAGGATCAGTTCAAAGAGCAGCTTGAGGCTGATTTGGCAGCCACCTAGACAAGTCAAAGTTGCGTCCCATGATCCACGAATTTACTAGCAGTCAAAGGAGGTCAAGTTGCCTAGTTGGCAAGTCAAAGTATCCTTCAAAAATCAGCCGCATATTTGAGTTGATAAAGCAGGCTTAATCAGCTCACGTGTTCACTTAGAGATGAGTGGGGGGAAACACTGCCACATTGGACAGGCCTTGTCTCCCATTTGTCCCCCACTAAAATCCACTCAGCTGGCTGTCTCCTCAAGCATTATACGCAACCCAGTTTTTCATTTCATTTAGGGGAGAGATTCCTAATGTTGTGCAGGGACCAGTAATTGATATAGTACTGGTCCCACCAAACTACCATAAATTGAGACTTTTGAAACCAATATTTAAACAAAAATAAATAACATTAAGTATAAATAGGTATTAATTTATGTCCAAAATTTCCCCATACATTGACTGGGCCCACAACTGTCCATAAATAGTATTTTACTAGTTAAAACTGCAAACCATATTGACCCAACTAGAAAACATCTAAAACCATAAAGGCTTCCAAAATGGTCTATTCCAGAAGTACAAAGCAGCAGTCACTTCAACCCCCACTCATCAGAACTGCAGCTTTGCATCCCAAATAAATATGCCTACCTACACATAACAAAAGGGAATGTATGTCAGCCATAACTGCTGTGTTGTTCAACAACTAAACACCCTATGTTCAATAAATGACACCCAACCCAATAACATTTAAACCCACTTTGTGCAATAAATGACACCCAGACCCAATAACTGCAATAAATGACACCCAACTCACTCTATTTCTCATTAAAACAGATCAAAGCACATGGATCAACAAATAACCAATTCCCAACCATTAGATCACATCAAATTAAATCCAGACCACACATTCAAAATGAAGCCATTGCAATCCATGTGCATCCATGTCCACCAATTAAATTCAAGTGCCCAAAACTATAAAAGAAGTCCACCCACTGTTGAAGTTGCATCTTATGCTTTCAAACCATTCAGCAAACTTGAAGACAACATCACAAAACAGTTGCCAATATATCCAGGTTAGTTATATGAATTACAACTCATTCTTCTTACAGTTTTGTTTTCATTGTTTTCATTTATCAGATTTCTTACATGATCTGTCTGGCCATAACTGCTAGAAGGATACCTGGATGGTTTCACAAACAGCCATTGAAAGTCATTGTTCTTACAGTTCTGTTTTCATTGTTTTCATTTATCAGAGTTCTTACATGATCTTACAGTTCTGTTTTCATTGTTTTCATTTATCAGAGTTCTTACATGATCTGTCTGGCCATACTAAATATTCAGAGTAACTAAATATTCCGAGGGAGGTTTTTCTTGGTTTTCTTGAAGATAATAGGGACGTGGTTCAAAAGAGTTCCATGCTACTGTAGCAAAAATAAATTCAAAATTTTATTTAATAACCATGCGGCAACAATGATGAGAACAAGAGCAAACAATCTTGATTATAATTTATCATAAACTAGAGACACATCAACAGGGCTCTTTAGTGCCTTCATTACATAGGTAAGCCTATGTTTTTGGTAGTCATTGCTTGATGCTGGAATACAATACAGTTTAGCGTCAAAAGAGACTTCACTAATTTGAATGAGTATGGTATCAAAAATCATTGTGGTATTGGCATGGACCATTATCTTTGTTGTGTTTTATAGTGAGATATGGGCTCAAAGGAATCATGCTTTGAGATGGTCAAAGGAGGAAAACAAAACATTGATAAACTACTTGACAGTTATCCTGGTTTTCATCACTTCTGAGATTTTGGCATTGCTTCTTTTTATTCTTCCTTGAGATTGTTGCTTGCAAATTTCCTCTTCAACTACTATTTCCAAATCAAACCTATGGTCTCTCCAATGAACGCAAAATTGAAGATTAAAAATATTCCATGCAAGTGGCATGTTTTACTTAATCAAAGTAACAAAATTTCTATGGTGTGATCATGGGTCCTGGTTATTCATGTATTTCATGGACACCTTGATATGGTATTCCATTCTCACATCCTTCATTTTTTGTGGGAATATTCTCCCATCTTGGTGAGATAAGGAATATTAGACATTTGAGGTTGTGAGTGCTATCCAAAACCTAGAGAAAATATTAAAATGTAAATCCATCAATGTGAAAACTAATTTTTGCAGGTGGCCCTAGGAGGTGAATTTTGACTGCTTATTTCAGGAAAACGAAGCAAAATTTTGAAAATCCACGAGAAGTTGCAGTACTAAGACATTTTTGGCAATGCCAAACAGCAAAAAATATGGAAAATGATATTTGAAACAACTATCATAGAATCCTACTTGAATCCATATAAAAGTTGCTAAATTGATGAACTATGGATTTACTTGCAATGACATTTGCAAAATTTTGACACTGCCCTATGAAAGTTAAACAATTACTCTCATTATGAAAACAGATGAATACATGGAAAAATAGCTTAATTGCAAAATTTCCTGGATCACTTTGGGTTTGGGTTATAAGAATTTATAAGCAAGTGTTACATTGTCGGTCATTTGGTGCCATTGTCAGCCTACACAACATATGTACTCCACAAAGATCATAAAGAGTTACAATTGGAACTAGTGGACTCTTCAAGGAATCTGGCACAGATAGATTTACAAGGGTTTAAAGCAAAAAACCTTAGGTTAGGTATTAATGGGTGGCATTGTCAGCCTACACAACATACAGATTCCATGAAAACCATGAAGAGTTATGACACAGAATTATGGACTCTGCCAGGAATCTGGAAAAGATATATTTACAAGGGTTTAAAGCAAAAACACTTAGGCTATGTATCAAAACCCCCGATCCATTGTAAGGCTATTAATACATGCAAAAAACAGCATTTCAAATGAATCTAAGCCACATCAACAAGAAACAACATCAGAAACACAAAACAATTTCATCTCCATTACAAAAACAAAATCCCACTTCACCACTGAACCCTTAATGGGATAGACAGAGTATCAAGCCATCCCCAAGGGTTCCAATATCGTTCTGGTCTCCCCCACCAAATAAAGAAGAGAGGCAGGGGAAAAAATCCAGGTGATTTTGACAAAAAACCTCGCTCTCAGAAACCTACATCTAAACCGAAATAAGTCCCCAGGGACAATCGGGTCTGCTTCTCCGAACAACATCCAACCAAACAAAAGATGAATGAATAAAACTCATTACTAAAAAAGATAAAACTTGATCATTTCTAAGCACTCATTCCATCGACTCTTGAAAATTCACATATCAAACTTCAAAGATATGAAGTAGATGACTTGACTTGCCCTAATCAAGGTATAGATTGGTAATACCAACATCAGATTTTTCAAAAAAACATCACAAAAAAAACATAAAGATTTACCAACATTGGAGCTACATGAAAACGAGTATAAAGGATCGAAACCATGGCATACCTCTACAGAGAAGTTGCAGTACTGAGACATTTTTGGCAATGCCAAACAGCAAAAAAAATGGAAAATGATATTTGAAACAACTATCATAGAATCCTACTTGAATCCATATAAAAGTTGCTAAATTGATGAACTATGGATTTACTTGGAATGACATTTACAAAATTTTGATACTGCCCTATGAAAGTTAAACATTTACTCTCATTATGAAAACAGATGAATACCTGGAATGGCGGCCATGGACTGCAATGGAGAAGTTGCAGTACTAAGACATTTTTGGCAATGCCAAACAGCGAAAAAAATGGAAAATGATATTTGAAACAACTATCATAGAATCCTACTTGAATCCATATTAAAGTTGCTAAACTGATGAACAGGCAGGCAATTGAGAGCAATGTTTTACAACTCGGCCGAGGATCGACTCCGACTCGGACTCCGACTCGGTAATGACTCGGCCGGCTCGATTTCAATGACTCGGTCGTTGTAAAAAATACATTAAATATTTATTTTTTTTATAAAAAAACATAATTTTAAATATTTTAAACATAATTTTAAAGATTTTCATTCAAATTTCCAAACACACAACATTATAATATACATGGAAGACAACATATGATCAAAGTAGGCTCATGAACCAATCCATTATATCAAAATGGTACGGTGGTACCCAATGGCAATAGTAAATACATAGTCAACTGTAGTCTGTCATACATGATCAAAGACTCAAGAGTCAAAACAAAATACAAATAACCAAGGAGGCTAGTAGCTACTGCCAGAGGAGCCAAGATCATCTCGACCAATCTCTGGATCATCATCATCAGAGTCAGACAAGGGGCCCCATGGCTCCTCCTCATCATCATCGTCTCCAACTGCAACTGTAGAAGTGGTGCCAGTACCACTAGGCTGTGCAGCAGATGCAAGCTGAGATAGAGTACAAATGCGGCTGCGCTTCTGTCGTGGCTGAGCAGAGGAAGGCGAAGCACCTACAACTGGAGTCCTACTAGCTGGCTGTGAGACTGAGGCTGGTGGATCGGGATCTGCATTCAACTGAACAGACTGCAGTGGATGTTCAACATCAAGTTGATCAATCTCAAGATCCTCATCAGGATCAAACTCTGGTAGACGACTCTCCACTACCCAATCTGATGTTGGATCAATGTCTTCCAACACAATGGGATCTGAATCAGGTCTTTTGTTCAGCAATTGGTTCCGTCTGAGCCGAAGGTTGTATTGGACAAAAACTAGATCATTCAACCGTTTTTGCTCCAAACGGTTTCTCTTCTTTGTGTGAATCCTCTCAAAGACAGACCAATTGCGCTCACACCCAGATGCACTGCAAGTTTGACTCAAAATATGAATTGCAAACCTTTGCAATTCAGGGCACTGGCCACCAAAGGCCTCCCACCATTGTGCTGCAAAAAACATAGGAGTGTAATGAATTATGAGTTAGATGAAGGCTGAAGCTCAACAAAATTACAAATTATATCTAACTTTCAAATTATAAATGATTTAACAAACTTTAATAAAAAAAGTAAAACCATTAAGAAATTGAAAATTGAAAATTTTGTTTACCTGGCTCATCTGCTTCTCTTGCAATCTTTGCTAGGTTCTTCCCAAAGGTACCTGTTGCATTGCTGAAGGATGTGACCTGCTGATGTATCAGCAGCTGATCAGACTCCGATGGGACCATGCGCTCAATGCAATCAACCAGTCCATCTCTGACCTCCCCCCTCAAAGCTCCTGACTCCTTAGCTTTATAATGATACCGTGGGTTCAAAAAATACCCAGCTGCATGTATAGGGCGATGGAGTTGATTGTTCCATCTTTCATCAATGATTGCCCAAATGGGCCCATACTTTGCCACTCTATCCTTGTATGCTGTCTTTATTTGCTCCTTTGCTTGATCCATAGCCTCATAAATGAAGCCCATAGCCAACCTTTCCCCATCCACCAACCGCAACACCTTAACTAGTGGCTCAGCAAGCTTCACAATCTCTGCTGCCTTTCTCCAAAAAGTTTCATCATGGACTTTCCTTTTCAATTCTCTGCCTTCTGGTTTGTTATACCAACTGCTTTGATTCCAGTCATCACTGGAAAACATCTTTTGCAAGTTTCTATGTTGGGAAAGCATAGATTGCAATGTCAAAAAATGTGTAGCAAATCTAGTGATGGCAGGCCTAATAATATCCTTGCCTCCAGTGTGTTTCCTCATGAGACTCAAAACCAGTGTATGATTGTAGATAAATTTTGTTATGCTTTTGGCATTATCTACAGTGTTTCTGACCCAATCTAATTTTCCAATATCCTCAAGCATGAGGTCTATGCAATGTGCAGCGCATGGGGTCCAAAAGATGGTCTTGTGTTTTTCCTCTAACAGTCTACCAGCAAGAACATAGTTAGAGGCATTGTCTGTGATGATTTGAACAACATTAGCCACCCCCACATCCTGAATAACCTCATCCAATAGCTGAAACAACAAGTGGCCATCTTTTACCTTATCAGATGCATCAACTGATTTTAAAAACATGGTTCCCTGTGGGCAGAAGACAAGAAAGTTTATGATGGTACGGTTTCTTTGATCAGTCCATCCATCTGACATGATGGTACACCCTGTTCTTGCCCATGATTCCTTGAAATCTTGCAAATACTCATTAATTGATTTAATTTCTTTCTGCAAACGAAACCCCCTTAGCTCTTGCATAGTAGGGCCTTTGAAGCCTTTTCCAGCAGCATGTATGGCCTCAAACATAGGCTCATAATATGGTGAACGAGCAGCATTAAAGGGGATATCAGCATCATACCACCATCTAGCTATGTAGTCACAAGCAGTCTCCCTCAATTCTTTCTTCCAATGGTCATCTAAAGTGGACTGAGCAAGACCTTTACTAATACTAACTTCAGGACCATGTGCATCTGATGGAGAGGAGCCTGAGTGAGTGAAAAAACTTTTGATAGTCCCATCACCCTTCATTCTACCCTTTCCCTTATCTTGAACAGAAGCAAAAGAGGGAGGAACATAACGGAAAGGGTTTGATGCATCAGTTTGAGGGATAGAGGAAGAACCCTCAAACTCATAGTGGGGGTTGGCAGCCATCATTCTTTGTATCTCCCTCTTCCTCCCAATTTCAGCCTGTATCTCTTTTTGCCTAGTCTTTTCTTCTTTAAATTTTTCAAAGCTTTCCAACAAATTCTTTCTAATCTCCCCAATTTGATCAGAGGGACATGGAGTAATATTGCCTTTAATCCCTGCCAAGTGTTGTTTCAGCCTATGAATCCCCCCAGGACCTGACTTAATTTTCCTATGGCAAAACTTGCAACACATCTCACTATCAACCATTTCAACATATGCCCAAGCAGGATCTTTTGCTCTAGGTGCCATTTTTTGACTAGGAAAACAATCTGAAAATGAAAAAAAAAAAAAAAAAATTGATTCAATTTTCATTTATTTGACTAAAAACACTCTCTAAGCTATCTTGATATGCACCTAAAATTTACTAAGTAAAAACAGATTTATAGAGGTGGAAAAAAATACCTCCAGGCACAAACTGCCTCCTCAAGCTTGCTCCAAGAATCAGCTCCTCAATGCTGCTCCAAATGGCTGCCCAAGAAGCTCCTCACTCCAGCTACAATGCTCCTCCAAGACTCCTCACTGCTGCTCCAAAACAAGCTCAAGAACTGCTCACTAACTCTCAAAGAAGACTCTCACTCAAATGCATAAGACTGCTGTGAGTGAAATGAGAGCATTTGGCTGTCTTAAATAGAGTTTGGGAGGGGGAAATGGACCCCAAAAGCATTTAACAATCTACCATTACCCTTTGGAATCCACAAACCCTACTTAACTTTACCAAATATCAGCAAAAAAATGAATTTTTTTTATAAAAAACGCTGCCCAGCCGTCCTTTTCATGACTCGGCTGAGTCAATACGGACCCAGCCGGGTTGACCGAGTCAGCTATGACTCGGCCGAGTCATAGCTGACTCGGTCAGCCGAGCCGGGTTGCTGGCCGGGTCAATGTTTTGGCTAGTGACTCGGTCCGAAACGGCCGTTTCGGTTTCAACTCGGCCGAGTTGTAAAACACTGATTGAGAGACTACGAAGTAATTTGCAATGAGAGACTATGAAGTAATGCAATTCGATTTCCTGTAACATAAGTAATGCAATTCAATTTCCTGTAACATACATGTTGATAATTTCCTGTAATAAAGGAAAAGTATTTTTGCAGAAGTAATAAAGCATAATTTACAAATATTCTAATGTCTAAATGCATGCAATAATTTTACAGGTTGTTGCATCTGTGGCAAAAGGAAGTTACTCTGATCGTACAAGGAGAAGTGGCAGGAGAGTGACAAGGGGTGCGCAGCTGCGATGCACATCATCTGATGATGACAGGCCAGCTGATGTCAATGCCAACAATGCACCAGGGAACATTGTTGAGGATGACCATGTGACAGCAACTGATATTAACACACCATCAGCCACAGAACCACCATCAACAACAGTCCAAGGGGCAAGCTCAACCAAAAAGATCAGTGCTATAAGAGGATGGACAAAAGAACAAATGTTAGTTGCAATTGACGACATAGAGTTTCATGGATACTCAGTTCGGGCATCAGCAAAAAAACATGGTATTCCTCCCTCATCAATACATTATTGGATAAATGGACTGACTCATACAAAACGTAGAGGGCCTCTTACAGTTATGACTGAGGAGGAGGAAGCCGAGGTGGTTGAGTGGTGTAAAGAGATGGCCCAACTAGGACATGGGCTAGAGTTGATACAACTCAAATCAACAATTGCTCAAATCTGTCAAGGGAGGCCAAACCCATTCAAAGATGGGTTTCCTGGTAAATCATGGTGGTTTGGGTTTAAAAAAAGGCATCCAGAACTTGTATTGCGTACTGTTGAGGGCCTTGACAGAGACAAAGCATTAAATTTGCACCCTGCAGTTGTGCAAAAGTTCTATGACACACTTTCTAGTGCTTACGATAAACATTCTTATGGAGCAGACCATATATGGAACTGTGATGAAATAGGTTTACAGGCAGGGAGGAATTGTGGCATGCGGGTAATTTCCAAGAGAGGGAGCCGAAATATGCTAAAGATTTTGCCCAAGAGCAGGGAGTGGATAACTATTTTATGTTGTGTCAATGCAATTGGTACTTCAATCCCAGGATTTTATCTATTCAAAGGTAAAATCAACTGAAAAACTATATACAGAACTGTGAACCAGGTGCATGCATGACTGCACATCCCCATGCATGGATGACTAAAGAACTGTTCCTAAGTTGGCTTTTTCACTTTGCTGGATCAATACCAGGTGGCGTCTCGCCTAATAACAGACACCTTTTGATATCAGATGGCCATGGGAGCCACATGGTTGTACAAACAATTGAGGAAGCAAACAATTTAGGCATCGACCTGTTGACATTGCCAGCTCATACCACTCACAGACTGCAACCCCTTGATGTTAGTGTGTTTGGCCCTTTCAAGAACTATTTCAGGTCGAAGCGCGCTGCATGGATGGCAAAGAATCCAGGGGTTGAGGTGAAAAGGTTTGAGCTAGCAGAGCTTGCAAGTAAAGCTTTTAAAAAGGCTTTGACACCATCAAATATCAAGGTTGGCTTTAGGAGGACAGGAATCTGGCCACTGAACTATGATGCTCTTATGCATGATACTGGTTGTAGCCAAGCGTTTCATGTGGATGGTCAGGAAGAAGGGAATGCCCAAACAGGTGTTGAAGTGCAAGAAGTAGATGACCAAGATGATGTTGTTGCAGCTGGTAATATGATTTCCCTGTCTCAAGGACACTTATATGCTGAAGATGATGAAACAGTATGTGAAACACAATATAACAACGAACAAATTCGCAGTAACATGGAGATCGTTCCACCAACTCAAGAACATGAAATTCCTGTTGCTGATATTGTTAATGATATTGTTGAACATGCAGTTGACAATGACCAATTAACATTGCCAAGCCAGGTAACCCCAACTTCATGGCTAGAAGAAGCAATGATCAATATGAATGCACATAGTGTCTCAGCAACCAATGAAGAAAGCATGAACATGCCCTCACAACCAGCAGAATTGAACAGTGAAATTGTTCATTTTTTTGTGGACAATAGATCAACGGAAGAAGATGAAGGACATAATGAGGCAATGAAGATAATGATATAGTTCAATCAGTTCCAACAGATACTGAAAGGGAAGTACCAAGCAATGACATGCAGGCGGGAGGGGAGGAGAAGACACTTGGACGGTTCCTAAAGCTACTAGTAGAGAGAGTATCAATGAAAAAAAAGCAAGGTGCACCAGGTAGTCTTCGTCTGGGCCGAAGCTCACAGTTACTCACCTCAGAGGACTATATAAACCTGTTAGTTGAGTCTGAAAAAAAAAAGAAATTTGAAATGCAAGAATTAAAACAGAAAAAGAAGGATCTAGTCAAGGAGAAGAAGGCAGCAAGGATTGTTGCAGCACAACGTCGAGCAGATGAAAGGATTGAAAGAGATAAAGCAAGGCAAGTTAAGGACCAACAAAAGCAAATGGCAAGACAGGAAAAGGAAAAACGAAAGGCACAACAAATGCTTGAAAAGGAACAAGGGATGATCAATATGGTTGACAATGATACAAGAATAGTTGATGAAACCAGGATTATTTCAAACTCATTGGACTCCATTGCAGATAATACACCATTATTCCAAGATCTCATAAACATTCAAGTGCCTCACTATCAAACTGAGGGTTTACCCACTTGCCTTATTCCTACCAGAGTTGGTGTCAATTCTATGTATGCTCATTACACACCTCCACTTAATGCAGGGGTCAGTAGTGCAAATGTGAGGTATGGGTACTCAATACCTCCATGGTTGGAAGCTGCAAATTGGAGTCAATCATATGGCAGCAATCAACCATTTCCTAATCAACCCTTGACAGGTAGGCCAACCTACCTGGCTCAAGAAGGTAACTCGGGGAGTTTTGGCACTCAAGATTCTCAGGGCCATAAAGAATAGGGGTGTCATATGTTTTTGGTTGTAACCACATTATGATGTGGATTTTGGATGGATTGTATCTTTTTCTTGTCACAGAAACATTTTGGCTTACAACCTAGGTTGTTTTATTTCATAATGTGTGATACATTGTAGCCAAAATCCATTTTAGAAGGAACAGCTATAGTCTATTATAATGTAGAAATCTTACAAGATTCTCAGGATCCTAAAGAATAGGGGTGTCATATGTTTTTGGTTGTAACCACATTATGATGTGGATTTTGGATGGATTGTGTCTTTTTCTTGTCACAGAAACATTCTGGCTTACAACCTAGGTTGTTTTATTGCTTTGAAACACTAACAACATTATGGTTCTATGCATTCACTACATTGAAAAGCCAACAGCAGCTTGGTTGGTTGTAAAGCAGTTTTATTTGCGAGCTAAGCACAAATGTTTATAAAAAATTGATTATTAACATTGAAAGACTATTTATTACAGTGGAAGAAATGCTAGTACCTAGAAAGACAAAAAGAGAAACCAATGAAGTCTGCCACCCAATGGATGCAAACATAATAGTTAGACCTGAAACCAATGGCTCAAAAAATACACCAACCTCTGAAATATTTAAGAGAGATGATATCAGTCCACAAAAGATGCTACAATGATAACATAGATACTTATTCCCTTTTTGAAATTGTTATGTCAATTCATATTATGTCTTGGGGCTTCTTTTTCCACTGCAAAGATGAACAATATTTCACAAAATAAATCACTTAATACTTCACCATTAGCTTCAAAGTGATGCTCCCAAGACTGATAAGTGATTTCTTATGGATATTAAACCTTAGCAAATTGATTTCTTCCTACTGAAACAAGTACACCAGATCTCGAAAAGCATATTTCAGATATCAGAAAACATATACCAGACCTTAGAAAAACACTTGGAAAGTCACCAATAGAAAAACATATGACTTTATTAGCCTCTTATGGTCAATGTGAAATGGTCTTAGGCTTATTATTATTGTCTTATGGTATTTATTAAGTCACAGTAGCAATATGCTTCAGATCTAATTATTCATTGCAGTCAACAAGGATCATAGAAAGCAGGCCACTGTAAGCAGTTTTTCAACTTTGAAAGAATAACCTAGATCTAAGTAAGCTTACCTACAAGCACATACTTCTGTAAAATATCTTAACTCTCAAACACATCCATCTTCTATTGAATACAGAAAGAAGTTAATACACAGCAATAGCTCAAAACCAAAACTCACTAACCAACACAGTGGCGCACCCTACATTTCCTTTCTCAGATAACAGAATAAGGTAAAATAATGTCTCTAAACACGTGCAATAAGAACTTGGTTTCACTGTGTCAAACCCTAACCCTACTCAGAACACCTAGTACACCCTAGCTCCATGGATAACTACACATCAGGCAAATCTGCTGGTGCCTCCTATAGAACTAAGCTCTCATCCAGAAATAGACAACTCCCATAAAAGCACCTTGGACAGCCTAAGGATGTACGCTATTTGAAAAACGGACCATGCATGCACCCTCAAAACTGAACTAAACTTAAAGCCAAACTGAACAGTAACAAAAGACAAACCGGAATTGCTAAATCTGAACAACCTGCAGAATGGAATTAACTGAAGGTGGAAACACACGAAAGATACTAAGATTCGCATATGCATGTTAACACAAGTATGCACCCTCTACACTCCTACATAATTGCACCTCCCTTACACTGCAGATTAGTAATGTGCCATCTCTATGCAAGGATTGTTGCACAAAACCCAAGACACACATTTAAAGCATCTCATTGCTATATGAATCTGCAACATTGCTATGCCATCCAGACAAGAATATTGTCTACGCAACAAATAAGAACTTTTAAGAAGGCAACCAATTGCCCTTATCTCACAATGTTCAACCCAAAAAGAACAGTAAGGAAATGGTTAAGAAACCAGTGCACTTTCCAACAATAAATTTCTTCATTATGCTCAGTCCATTGTTGTGAGATGGCTATCAATCAATACGAACAGTCACAATACATGAAGAAATGGAAAAAACAAGTAAATATTTTTGTCTGCAGTGTTTGTGAACTTAGTCAGAGTGTCAGAGTTGGAAATGTACTCAGCACTGCAGGTAAAAATAGAATTATTTGGAAACAATTAACATCTTCTATCTTTAACAAAAGGGAAGATTCAATAAACCAGCTCAAGGATATTAATTTTCAGACCACTGTAAGCAGTTTTTCAACTTTGAAAGAATAACCTAGATCTAAGTAAGCTTACCTACAAGCACATATTGTTGTAAAATATCTTAACTCTCAAACACATCCATCTTCTATTGAATACAGAAAGAAGTTAATACACAGCAATAGCTCAAAACCAAAACTCACTAACCAACACAGTGGCGCACCCTACATTTCCTTTCTCAGATAACAGAATAAGGTAAAATAATGTCTCTAAACACGTGCAATAAGAACTTGGTTTCACTGTGTCAAACCCTGTTTCACTGGTTTCTACGCAACAAATAAGAACTTTTAAGAAGGCAACCAATTGCCCTTATCTCACAATGTTCAACCCAAAAAGAACAGTAAGGAAATGGTTAATAAACCAGTGCACTTTATCCCTGCAAACAAAACCATAAAACCCTAACCTGCAAAACCCTAAACCCTCAAAACAAAACCCAAAACCTATCTACAAATTTAACAAAAATTCCAATAAACAAGGTGAGGTGTTGAAAAACACAAGGTGAGGTGTTGAAAAACACATCAGAAATGGTTGGTACCCTCAAAACAAAACCCCTAACCTACAAAACCCAAAACCTGTCTACAAATTTAACAAAAATTCCACAAAACCCAAAACCTATCTGCAAATTTAACAAAAATTCCAATAAACAAGGTGAGGTGTTGAAAAACACATCAGAAATGGTTGGTACCCTCAAAACAAAACCCCTAACCTACAAAACCCAAAACCTGTCTGCAAATTTAACAAAAATTTCACAAAACCCAAAACCTGTCTGCAAATTTAACAAAAATTCCAATAAACAAGGTGAGGTGTTGAAAAACACATCAAAAATGGCTGGTAGGATTAAAATCCTACCGGATAGAAGCCATGTCCAAGTCTAGAGCTCGCCACACCTTCGGCGGACCTTCTCCAGCGCTCGCCACACCTGCCACACTTGCAACAAGTGGGAAATTAGCAAATGGAGAAAAAAAAACCAAAAAAACCACACAAAAACCACCAAAACCTGCAATTACCTGTAAATGCCACCTTCGACCTCGAACTGGCTGAAATTGGTATTGGCTCCTCCCCAAACAACAAATAGCGCAAATTAAACAACCACCCAGGAAACCCTAAACCACCGGCGGTCCAGACTGAACAACAATTGCAGGCGGAAAACCACAAGAACAACAGAAACCCTGTTCCAACCATGGATTCGTGCAAGCAAACAATGGCGGACATCAGCTCAACCATGGCAGACATCATGCGCAGGTAATGGAGCCGTCTCGCGCCATCGTCGGCGGAGGGCTTCGAACAAACACTGGACCCGAACAGAAAACCCACAAGGAAACCACACATCGCGGCAAATAGGCAGAAATGAGCAGGCAGAAGGTCGGAAAACGCAGTTTTATGGCCTGACACGCTGCACAACATGTGGCAGTCCAAGCTGGACGCGTGTCGTACAACGTCGCGTGGTGTCCACGTGCTCGTAGGCCAAGTGGAGAGGAGGGCGCACAAGTAATGGCGTCCCTCCCCTACCACGAGTTTGCTAAGAGATGAGTTGGGGACAGCACTGCCACATGCATCAGATCTTGTCCCCCACTGAACTCATTTGTTGCACAATATGCTGGGATGCCAGTTCACAAGCAATATATCAGCAGTTTAAACTCATACGCAGGCCTGATTTTTGAGTGCCATGCTGGTAATCAAGGGACGGTCTTTTGGGAATGTTACATGGTAATTTGGGGCTGCAAGTTTTGTGGAATATTGCTCCCACTTACCTCCACTCAATCCCCATGTGCTGCTTAAGAAGTATACGTTGATCCTCAAAGAGAGTACACACAACAGTCACAAAGATATGCGTTGAATAATCAATGAGTCAAGGCGGCCACCTACAGCAGTCATATCAGCTGATATGACACTTGTAACTCTAGTTTTTGCATTGGGATTGACACCCTTTGCCACTTGTTAATTCATCTTTTGTTGCACAATATGCTTGGCTGCCCGTTTGCAAGCAATTCATTAGCAGTTTAAACTCATACACGGACCTGATTTTTGAGTGCCATGCTGGTAATGAAGGGACGGTCTTTTGGGACTGTTACATGGTAATTTGGGGCTGCAAGTTTTGTGAAATATTGCTCCCAATTGCCTCCACTCAATTCCCACGTAGTGCTTAAGAAGTATACGTTGATCCTCAAAGAGAGTACACACAACAGTCACAAAGATATGCGTTGAACAATCAATGAGTCAAGGCTGCCACCTACAGCAGTCATCTCAGCTGATATGACACTTGTAACTCTAGTTTTTGCATTGGGATTGACACCCTTTGCCACTTGTAACTCTAGTTTTTTCAGTCTGTAACACTGGAACTCAAATGTGGATAACTCCTTAAATTTCTATATAACCAAGAACAAAGTGAAACCAATTTTCATAAACAAAGATGTAGATCAATCTTTCATATTGACCATTGACATGACAATGTACACACAAAAAAATGTCAATTCCGAATTGAGATCTTAACAAAATATGAAAACATTTTAGAATTGCCTGCATAATTTTCATCATTAAGAACTTTCTAACAACTACATCACAGATTTTTTAATGTGGTGTTTCTATTTGCAACGTCATGCCATCCTGCTGACTGACATCATCCTTAATTCTAATTTTGGAGTGATTGGGTTTCTCCTTTCCTCAGCAATCTCTACCTTGCTGTGGAAATTTAAAATCTTAAAACCCAGTAGGAAATAGCTATATCTCACAAAAAAAGTAAGGAAGCTCCATATTTTTCATAACTGACGAAGTGAAAATGATATGTAGTATAAGAAAAGTGGAAGGGTCAAAAAAAGGTACCCATGCCCAACTACTGGAATCTATGCTAGTCCGCAGTGGCTTCACGATGGCATAGAAGCGAGCTGTGGTGGTAAGCACAAGTCCTGGATTTGGCTTCTCCAGAATTAGATAAGCTCCTGTTATTAAAACCTTACCAGGAGCTGACACAACTCTGTAAATCATGCAAACACATTTTCTTTCAGCATCACTAGCACTTTAAAAACTCCTCAGAAGCTTCCCTCAACGATTAATGGGAAAGTAAAGCAAGAGACCAAACAACAATTTAAAGGTTGAACTCAAAATCAGCCCACTGGTAGAAAAAACTACGTGAGAAAGAGAGAACAACATTTCAAACAATGAACTCAAAAACAGCCCACTGGTAGAAAGAACTATGGAACATGGACACACAAGCTTTCAAAACAGTAAATACAACTTACACAGCCATGTGATGATCAGATAATCTGAAGGTAATTATTGTTTTTTTCACCTTATTGTCAGCTTTCCTTGACCAGGAATCTATCAACCCCCTTCTCTGCAAGCATAAAAATAGAAATATTAAAGACATCAATATACACACACTACAATTTTTGATACCAAACTAAGCAAAAGAAAAATATTTAACCAAAACCCCTTCAACTGCAGAGTTTTTTTTCCATTTGGTTGTGACAGAAATATTCTCTAAAATAATGATGAATCCCTAATGACGAAAGACATGCACATCCCTTCAAAGTAAAATTTTCATTACATAACTTTGAAGTTAAACTCCAATCTCTTAGCTTCATAACCAATAGTGGAGCCTTTATGGCACTTACTCTAAGCAATTAGAATTAAAGCAAGTTTCAAAATCCCTCAAACGAAATTACATCTCTTTAAGGTTTTAAACTCAAACACAACTTGGAACAAGCTTTCAAACCTACGAGCAACTCAACTTTTTGTGTATCGTGTCTGTTCAACCTACATATTTAAACTTTCAACTTAACAAGAGAGCGAAGTGTGATAAAGAAATACCCATGTTCCAACTCACTTATCATGGCCCTATTGATTGTTAATCAATCAAGTGTATATTCAAAAGGCAATGGATTGAAGAAAAGGTACTCAATAGAGACCTCTAGGGCAGGTGACACCATGTCAGAAGGCAGACAAAGACTACAAGCCCAAAGCTATTCCAGTTGAATTCCACAAACTATGGTTAATAGTACTTGTTTTGCTCTTGTTTACTGCATCATTCAGCATTCATGCTCAATAGAGAGGGTTTATATATAGAATCTCATTGATCAAAAGAAATTTTGGATCCCTAACCTTCAAAAGGTTGGGATGGTGGTTGAGGCAGCTTATAGCATGGGATTTGAGGTAGCTCATGTGATGGATTATCATGGATTGGTTTTTCTTCGTGATGACATATCTTGGTTGATGGAGCCTTTGGGTTTATCGTGTTATGGTGGATAATGTTGTTCATGGTTAACCTAGCTTGGCACTCATACATTTCATGATCTATTTACATCGACTTTTATTTACAGTGGAGTTTACAAGGGGTCACAGCTCTTAATGTTTATGGTAAAAACCCATTTTACCCCATGACATTTGAAACCATATCATAGTGGATTAAAGTGTATAAACCCCCTTCCCTTTATCAAAAGTTTCACCGTGTATATATGTCCATTTATAATAAAAGGGAACATATGATTCTATTGCAATATTGTAATTGCGAAGGGGCGAGCATGGTGGGTATTGCATCATGAGCTTTTATTCCAAAGCAAGAAGAAAGGAGCCAAGCATGGTGGGTATTGCATCATGAGCTTTTATTCCAAAGCAAGAAGAAAGGAGCCGCCAACCTTATGATCTCATGATATCCCATAGGAGGCACAATTGATTAAAGATTATATGAAGCCACAACCATATGAATTTTTTTCCATGTGCTTTAAAGGGTACATGTGGAGGTAAAAAACCAATATTTTATTAGAAACCTTTATCCATTCGTAAGATGGGTTAATACAATAGAAGTGTCATGAGTCATAGCTAGCATGATTAACTTGTGAAGATAAAGCATATAGTTTCAAATTATGTAAAGCCGTCTTCACATGATCCAGAGTCTCTCATCATGGCCCACGAACTGGATTGAAAGGAGGCTATGCTATGAATATTGTGGCATTTTAATCAAAATAAAACATTTTTATGGAGCAGCCTTGTATAAAATCAATACCATGGAGCCGTCAACCATCATTGAGCCAACTTTTTGTTGAGCTTTGTAGCTCATAAGGTACTTCTAGTCTTGTGTCTTGACTAGAAGGACCTTGATTTGCATCATTAGGAGATTGCATGCCACATGCAAAGTGTGCAAGTGAGTTGCACACATGTTGATGTGTTGCATGTGACATGCATGAGATGTGCATGTAAGGCAAGCTAAATTTATGACTTGTGCTTGAGTTAAAGAAGAGAAAGCTAAACATAGGATAGTTAACTAAAGTAATGTCACTTATCTTCAGTTAACTTGATGAGCTAATTTTGGTCATCAATCCTAGCTTAGGAAAGTTATAAATTGAGCCGAAGTGATGAGGCTAAGACCAACACTAGCACAAGATTGAGAGCATTTCAATGAGCGTGTGCTAGGTCCGAGAGAGTGCATTGAGGCTGGTGATCAGTATTGTATTTTCTCAGTTGGGCCATTATCCCTGGTACAGAAGCCCAAGTACGTTCTGTGATTAATTTATAAATGAAGAACTGGTGATTGGGCATAAATCTATTTATGTGTGTGCGATTCAAATCGAGTAATTTTTTATGTGTTAGGGATCGGGTTGTGTATTCATTTCGCTTATTAATTGTTGGGAATCAAATACCAGGTGTTGGGTTCGGAAAGTCTAACATTATATCAGAGCTAAAACTTTGAATCGATCTTAGAATTACAGATCAGGGTTTGTGTTACATCACCGAATCCAGGTTGGCTAGGATCATATGAAAAAAAATAATAATAATAATAAGGCAACAAGAGTTTTTTTAAAAAGGGGCCAAGAAGATTTTTTTATGGGCAATTCTTTTTCATGCAAAGATAAAAGGATACCTGAAAAAAAGAACAAAATTTTAAAAAATAATAATAATAATAAAGTTTGAAGAAAAAAGGGCATGAGGCCCATTGTGGTTGTGGCCGACAGGCCTGATGGCTCACCAGTCACTGAAGCAGCTGACAGTAGCCAAGGCACAGGAGTGGTGGGAGGCAAACAGACAGCCAACCAACTGCCAATCAAGTTGGTCGAATCAGTCGTTGTAGCGATTGCCCGCGAGACAAGGAGACCAGCGATTAGGGTGTCGAGCAGGTCTTGGGGCAAGGCAGCGGAGTTTGGAAGCTGGAACGCCAACAGGCTACAAACAAAAATGCGTTCGACAAACATAGATAAGCAGAGAACACACATCATAGAGGGATGTCGAAGGACAGCTGCAACAATTGTGCAAGGCCACAGGGAGCACGAGTGGCAAGAACCAGTTGAGAAATTGAAGGACGCTGCAAAGTTCGGTCGTAGAGGAGACAGTACACGCTAGACGTGATAGCCGTGGTTAAGCTGGAAGTGCACCAGGTTGAAAAGTGTCATGAAAGTCGAGTGGTGGAGCCAGACTTGCAAAAGAGCTTGGTCAACGGACAAACATAGCACTTGGCGCTGGATCGTGTGCTGGGCAGCGTGAACAAAACTCAGTCGACAATCACAGACAACATTCAATCAAGGTTTGTCAGTCGATACAGAGTTGAGCCAGGTAACAGAACATAGAAAGCAGTCGGTGTTGCCATTGTAAAAACGACCCTAATTTTATAAGTTACCATTGATCGAAAGCAAGATGAACTCAGAGAATTTGTTGCAAGGGGCTGAAATTTTTTTGGTCAGCAAAGGTAATTAAAAAAAACAATCGTTGCTAGACTATTTTAGTGTCCGGATAGCACACGAAATTTCCAGGGAATAGGAAGCAGGCCCGTAGAGCGTGCAGAGGGTGAAAAAATGAATTGTTGGTCAGTTTGACAGAGATGGATACGAGGCTACATTACAAGGACAAGTTGGACAGGCCAAGAAATTTTAGGTTGTGGAAGGAGTAGATTGTTCTATTATTTGAGGAGAAAGAGTTGTAGGACATCGTGGAAAAGATTGTCCCAATTCCTGCAGATCCTATGTAGTTGGTTGAGTTTAATAAGAACGTGAAGGCCAAGAGCATAATCCTAGACTCCATTAGAGACCATGTTATACCTCATGTGAGGGGAAGAATTATGCCTATGAGATATAGGCATCCTTAACCAAGTAGTACCAGAGTACAAACCAAAACAAGAAGATGGTGTTCAAGGAGAAATTGACAAATGCCAAGATGTCTAAAACTGACACAATTGGATCATACCTAATTAGGATCACTCAGATTAAAGATATTTGGTAGCAGTGGGGCGAACTATTAATAGTGAAGTGTTGGTCAGATCAGCCTTGAGTGGCTTTCCTTTGAAGTGGGATGCCTTTATTGACAAGATCATCGCAAAGGAGAATCTACCCAGTTGTATTAGATTGTGGGATGAATTCGTACAGGAGGAGACAAGGAGGCGTTCCAAAAGTGCAGGCTAACATGATGGAAAGGATGATGAGGAGAATTTTGCTCTTGCTATAAAAGGAAAAAGTAAGGGAAGTGGGGGATCTGCTTCCGTGAAGGACATGAGAAAAGTGAAGTGCTTTACGTGTCACAAGACTAGTCATTATGCAAGCCCGTGTCCACACAAGAAGAAGAAGGATGAGGATCAATTGGCTACATCAGCATCAATTGAGATTGATGACTTTAGGGAGAAATTCAAGAAGGAATTTTCTCTAGTTACCTATGTTACTGACAGTAGTATTGTTTTGTATGAGTACAATGGGTTATGGCTAGCGGACAGTAAAGTGTCCAGTCACATGACGAGAATGAGATCAGTGTTCTGCAGTACTTCAGAGATAGGCTCAAACAGCAGTGTGTTCAGTGGGACTAGTACCATCCATGCAATGAAGGAGATTGGATGTGTCAGATTCCAACGAGAGTCAAGAGGATTTCTAGAGGTGACAGGGATGTTATTTGTTCTAGTGTTGATGGTAAATGTGCTCTCAGGATCAGCGTTGGGGGACGTTGGATATACATTTTTGTTCCGGGATGGGCGGGTGCTTCTATATTCAGAGGGAGCGACCTTGGATGCAGTTGTAGTGTTTGGCATCAAACAGGAGCAGTCATACAAGTTGTTGGGACAACCTGTGGGTATATCTTAGGGGGTCTTGGATACAGGATTAGTGTCAATTGCGAAGAGGAAGCAAGTGGCGAGGAAGAATGATTCTTCAGGTACTACCAAGAGCCTCAGTTGGTATGATATGACATGCTTGGATGCTCAGGAGCAAGATCCTAGGAGCATGGTTGGATGTGACAGGTTCTCAACTCAGGTTTCAGATAAGGTATCAGGGCAGGCTTTAGTGTTAAAGGGAGCAGTTATACATATTAAGATGGGCTTGGAGACAGATTCAAGTGGAGGAGGTTCTTGTAGAAGTACCTCCCTCACTAAGAGGGAGTGTTGAGCTTTGTAGCTCAGAAGGTACTTCTAGTCTTGTGTCTTTACCAGAATGACCTTGATTTGCCTCTTTAGTAGCTTGCATGTGACATGCAAAGTTTTCAAGTGAGTTGCACACATGTTGATGTGTTGCATGTGACATGCATGAGATGTGCATGTAAGGCAAGCTAAATTTATGACTTGAATTTGAGTTAAAGTAGTGAAAGCTAAAGATAGGATAGTTAACTAAAGTAATGTCACTTATATTCAATTAACTTGATGAGCTAATTTTGGCCGTCAATCTTAGCTTAGGAAAGTTATAAAGTGAGGCTCAGACACAACAACGACACAAGATTGCAAGAGAATTCTCAATGAGCGTTTGTTGGGTCTGAGAGAGTGCAGTGAGGTTGGTGATCAGTATTGTATTTTCTCAGTTGGACCATTATCCCTAGTACAAGAGCACAAGTAAGTTTCGTGATTAATTTATTAATGAAGGATTGGTGATTGGGCAAAAATCTATTTATGTGTGTGTGATTCAGATAGAGTAACGTTTTTTTGCTTCTGCTATATTTTTTATGTGTTAGGATTCTGGTCGTGTATTTGTTCCACTTATTAATTGTTGGGAACTGAATACCGAGTGTTGGGTTTGGAAAGTCTAAACATTTTTTTCATTCCCCCATGCATTGTCCAATGTCAAGAGGAACATTGATGGGGCCATGCATATGAAGTCACATGCCCACATTCTCCATGATTTCCATGTTTATAAACTCATGAATTAGAACACAAGGACAGGACAAGTAAGTCAATTTACCTTTGATTTTATGAAGCCAAATTATATTGTGGTGGGCCTCTAACAATATGAAGTCAAGTGCCTTCATTTGGGGCATCTTTCATGGAACGTTCTTCCATAAGTTGTTTTCCATCTAAAAGTAGGGTCACTTCCACATATAATTGTATAGCTTCCTTTTCACATCGACCATTACATGCATATGCGCTAGCTGGGGCCACCCCCATTATTTATTTATTCTACCTTCAAAGTGGAGCTAAGGGTCTATGCATCTTTTATTAGCTCACAGAACACATTTAATTTGGTCATTTGATTATTTTGTTTAGGTCTTTATGTTTTGGTTTATTGTCATAGTGTGTCAAACATCTTATTATTGGATGATCTAACCATATGAGGGATTCTCACTCCCTCTTTTCATGCATGGTTCATCTTTGGGGGCATGTATACTTCTAGCACTTTCTAGGGTAATGGAAATATGTTTTTATTGTCAAAGGTTGAGCTAGAGGCTATATTTAAAGAGCAACTCCATTTCTTTGCTATGCTTGGAGTTGGAAGACTTCTCTCCCTTGGATCTTAATGAAGATCTCTTGGATGCGTTTGGAGAACCAACAATTTCTTGTGGGTGAGGATATTTATATATCTTCTTATTGTTTTTCCCTTTGATGCTGAAATAACTAGATTGATATTTCAGGAGTTAGATGTTGGTGTACTATTCCCATCTTCCATGTCATGTTATCATTAGAACTTTTCTTATGAATACATTTGCTTCTATGTTCATGGATTGAAATTCCCCATACATGGTTCTTGATAGCTGTAGTCTCCTAAAGTATTGGGTGTTGCCTACATGTTTAACACTCATGGCCATATTTCTGCAATACAGAACAGCAAGGAAAAAGTATTATTGGCTTGTATTTTTCAGCCATATTACCTATTTCTCATATTTAAAACAGCCACCCATTTATGCCTTTGTTGTGACCCCATTCACCTAATAGACCAGGCACTAATCTCTAGTCCTACCATCCACTTTTATTTCTGCAACTTTCACAATGTGTTTGGTTGGAATTTACTCTCCAAAGTTGAAACCACCTTTGCATCCCATTGCTCTAGAATTCAGAATCCCAGTCAACACAATTCGGGAAGCCTCCATTGAGCCAGAGGACAGCCAGCCTAAAGAGTAAAAGGGAGTTGGTGAGGTGACAATGACTAACCGCCTAGTTTCACTAGTCAATTATCTAGGTGTTTTGGACTTTCAAATTTTCAAAATGACAGATTGAACAGTAACAACCCCAAAACTAAGAAAGGGAGAAAATAGGTGTTGCCACACTGGACTCCTTCCAAGTAGTAAATGTACTCTTCAAATGGATCAAGTCACTAGCCTTTGCTATGTAAAACAATCCACATCACTTCAATCTTTAAGAAACATAATGGTTATCCACACATTAAAGAGAGAACCCTTACACATCACATATGCTCCAAGAAATATGAATACATTAAGCTCTAAGGAGGGGAAACTCCAAAAATCCAACCATGAGAAATGATGAAGAGAGTGAACCCTAATATAGGTTTGAGCTCCATCTTCATTTAGAATCAAATAGCAATATCTAAGGTTATAACCCTGGATCTAACCTAGGAAGGAATAAAGAAACAATATCCTCCAACCACTATCCAACAATACATAAAATAATAAGGTAGTCAAGCCACACGTGTACAATCTCCAATAAGAGAGCTCCATGGAAGTGAGATGCCTCAATCGAAAGGGGCATAAGATGTGTCAAAGATCCAATGTCTAGCCTCCAAAGGCCTCTAAGTGTAGCAAACTATAATCAACTCCTCGAGAGAGTAGTAGCAATTACATATTTAATTTTGGATCTTCCTATACCAACCCAGAAACTAGAAGAGTAGAAGTCATTAAACTTGGTCTCGAAATTTTGATATATCATGCTGCATTTCCTCTTCTTCTTTATCGATCATAGTAGAGCTTTCTGGTTTCTTACTAGGTGTTTCCATTTTCTTTCTTTGAGTCATTTTGGAATCAAACAATGATATTTATGCTTCACTATGCCCCTTGAAACACTTCAAGCTGATTTTTCAAACAAAACTTATGCAAATTTTTAAAAAATACACACATTTTTCGTGTTTTGTAGGAACTCGATATTGAATCTGTTGTAGCTCTGTAATTTCAGATCTTCAAGGTCTGAACTTATGTCCTGTAGTAGCCCTCTGAGTCTTCTTTCCAACCCCACAAGTCAGACTGAGATTGGAGTCTTCAAGGAGTTATGCCCAATCTCCCACGATGACCTGAATATAGACTGGTTTAGTAGAACGAACTTGTATAGAATGCCACATGTCATTGTTTCAACCTTCAGCTCTGAAAATAATACACAACAAAATACAGTTTGTGCACTTTCAGTCACTTTTTACAAAATTCAAATCCGATGCTCAAAGAGAAAGTTATGAATATTTTCCTTGGTCACGTGTTTGAGGTGAATTATGGAGCCTGCAAAAACCCTAAGTTCCTCGGATCATATCTCCAGAAATATAGCGAACCAAGATCTAAAGATTGTACACGATGTTCACGAAGATTTCAGCTCCACATGGTCGCAATTTCAGATGCATAAGCCTCGTAGAAACAAATTTATAGAGAAAATGCCAAGATGACCTGTTTGAAGAAGTGAAACCCTAGAATCCAAAGCTCTGATACCAAATGTTATGCAACCAACTCACATAATAGAAGAAAAAATAGATCAATGACTTGAGAAGTAGACTCTTCAAGGGGCAGCCTCCTTTACATCACATAAATGAATAATTCTTAGATGATACAAATGATAAGACCTCCTTGGTATATATAGGAGTCGTCACAATATAATTAGAGCCTACATAACAATAATAACGTAAGGAAAAAAGAATAACAAAACTGGGCTTCTATGAGGCACAACAATAACAATATGGGGGATACATGGGCATAATAATAACAATAGGGGACTACACTAACAAAACAATAAGGGGGATACACTAGTATTATAGGGACCTAATAGGTGCACTAGTTCCAAGTCACTTTATTCTTAATCAAAGTGCAACATAATGTGATCAGGGTTAATTCCAAGGTGTAATTGGACATCTAGTGAAGCATGCCACCTAGAGGATTGTGCTAAGAAGATGGCAACAAAAGATAAGTGGATGAAGATGAGTGAAAGAACATGGACAAATGCCTAGGGTACATGCATAACTAGCCTCTCAAATTACTGCAAGCTCAACCATTTCCTCAACATATGTGCCAAGGATGCATTATTGAAAGGTTAGCATGTGTGAGTTTGGAAAGGATCTAAAGATGACTGTAGAGTCCCTACTTTACACCTTATCCTCCATCATTACCTACTGTTTTCATCACTTTCCTCTCTCTTTTACCTCATTTTCCACCCAGATCATTACATTAGTTGTCATTAAACATGATCAAGTGAGCTTTGCTAATGGGTAATTGTTTTGTTTAGTTTTTGACATACTTGCAGGTATTCCGCAGCCATCTGCTGATTCCGCAGCCATCTGATGATCCCGCAGCCATTTTATTGTTCTCAAAGTTCCACGTGCTATTTTGTAGAATGAGCCACGTGGGCATGTTGGAATATACATGCTCGAGGTTCCTGTGCCATCAGTTCAGCCGGCCACATCATTTGTACCTCCGGTCAAAGGGGGTCAAGTTTCAGTCAAATAAAGGCAGCTTAACGTGGATACGTAAGCTATTTGATCACGTCGGTGGAAAAGGTGACCTGTCCATGTTTTGAAAGCCGTGGGGGACATGATCTAATGTTAGATTCATTGCCCATATCGACCAGGACCTCCAGCTTGACCACGAAGCCTATGACGTGTTAATTGCACCTTTAATACGCATGACAGTTAGTTCATTTTCTGTTTTTATGTTTACGTATTAGGCCATCTTACAGATGCCTATATATACTTGCGTCTGCGTACGCTGATGTTACCTTTTCAGATGCTGTAGTGTATGTATTTGTGAGAATTTTGGCACGTTTTCAAACTCTGTTTTTATAAGAGTTGTTCCAGCACTTTTGGATTATGTATCTTTGCATATAAAGTAATGGAAACGCTGTTTTGAAGTCTTAAGAGCATCTGAGTTTTCTGTGGATAATATAAATGGAGGGCCCCTGTTCGTATTAGCCTTGTAAAGTATTTTCATGTTCATATTTCTGCAATTTCTTTATTTTACAAACAGAATTTCCTTTCTTGAGTTATGTATAGCTTGATTTCTCTTTATTGCTGCAGCCTTTCTTTTCACTGATCAGATTTACTTCTTTGCAGGTTTTCACCCGGGATTAAGTGTGTTGTGTTTGCTTTAATATCTAATGGTAGTTGCAGTTGTCTTGTTCATAATGCTGCCCTTTTTACTCTGTTTTCTAGACTAGTTTTAGCTTAGTTTTACAAGTTGGATACTAACTAATTTATGCTCTCTTTATCATGAATGGCTTATGTTTCAAGAGAACAGAACACTAATTAATTGCAGCTTGTATTTGAGTAGTCTTGGCTTGTGATACTAATACTTTTTCCACTTGTTACACATAATCACATATGTAGGAAGCAGTATGTTGGAAAAGGCTTAGTAGTGTTACAATTTGTCAATTAGAGTAGATTAGAGTTTTTATCAATTCTTGGATTTGTCTTCAGCTACCTCTTAATCGTGTTTTACGCAGTACTATGTGGTAGAAGCAGGGAGTTAGGAGGAGATAATCATTAACAACAATCCTTGAAGTGATTTTCTTGTTTCTTTTATTTGCAGCAGTATGGATAGAGACTAATGCCATTAGAACGTGGTCATTTACTTTCAAGTCATTTTAATTTATTCATTTCTTTCAAGTTCTTTTCCTTTACAAGTTCAGCAAGTAATTAGAAATCACCATCACACACACTTTCACTCATCTAGAACTCACCTCTCACACACTTGCACTCATATGTCTATAATCATCACTCCATCTTAGGAAGATATGTTAACCATAAACAACACCCCCAAACGACAAAAGCTCTAAGAAAGTTACTTAAGTACATATAGTACACCCTCACTTCATCAGCTTACGAGCCCCGGGTTGACAATTAATGACATCAATTTAGGAACACTAAATTGACTAAACATTTTGGCGTCGTTGCCGGGGAAGTGAAATTAAGTAGCCATACTTAGAAAAAAAACATAAGAAAAATTTCAAGAAAATAAGTTAATAACCTATCTAAGTATGCTCTCCTCTTGCACTTTAAAGTGATCTGGAGGATCAGAAAGGAGAAAGTTATTGATTTAGTAGTCTCTTGAGTATGCTCTCTTCTTGCACCTAGAGTGAACTGGAAGATCAGAAAAAAGAACTATTAACTTGACTTGAAGAAAAATAATAAAAAAAAATGACATGCATAGAGCTAGAGATTCTAGAGGACGGTTTTTAGCTAGAGCTCGAAGTTCAATTTTTACAAGTCCATCTGCTTCAAGGGATAGACAAGAGACACCCCCCTTATCTCCAACCGAAACTCCTAGTCCTAGAATTCCTGGAATTCAAGAGCCAAGAGTTGACTCTCCTACACCTTCTATTGAGTTTGAACCAGGAAGAGACTCTTCTCTTTCTCCTACAGGAAGACCAATTGTAATTGAGGAATTGGAATCATCTGAAGAAGAAGGAGAAATCTCTTCTCATTCACCTTTTGTAGAGGAACCAGAAGATTTTGAAATCCCTAGGAGAATCATCATGGCAGAGGAAGAAGGAGGTGGTAGAGGTAGAGGTAGAGGAGGAGGAGGAAATAACAATAATAATGGAGGAGGTAGAGGTCCCATTAGAGGAGGAAATAGAGATGGGGATAATTCATTTGGGTTTCCCATTGTTAATGAGGATTCCCGAGCCACTATGAAAAACATATCACCATCTGTCCTCCCTAACTTCCATGGGTTAAGGACTGAGGACCCTGAAACATTCTTATTTGAGTTTGAAGTGGTGTGTCGAACTTATGACTACCTGGATGACTCTCAGAAACTCAAGTTGTTCCCTTCAACACTGAAGGATCAAGCCTTGAAATGGTTCATGGGGTTACTCACTCAATCCATTAGGACTTGGGATGAGATGAAACAGACATTTTTGGATAGGTATTTAGACTATTGCATGCCTACTAATCACAAAGACGAGGTTTTTAAAATGATACAAAAAGAAGATGAGAGTCTAGAAGATTTACTTGAAAGGTTTCAATATAACTTGAAAAGAGCAAAAATGAATACCTTGGATGAAGAGACCTTAAAAGCCCTCTTATTAAAAGCCATTAGGGATGAATGGATAGACATCTTAAACATGATGGGGAAAGGGGATATTTCTCAACTTTCTCTCAATGACATAGCAGAACTTTGTATCCATCTCTCAAGGGGCAAATCAAAAACTCAAAAAGGGCCTAGAGATCCTTCTCTCCTTAGGGCGAATAAATCTGCAACAGGATCAGTGAGTAGGGCTGAAATCGGCAATATGCTTGATGAATTTAAAACTGACATCTTAGGGAGTCTTAGTGAACAACTTGATACCCTTAAGATTCACAATAAACAGAAAGCAGAAGCTGAGGCTTTGGCTATCTTTTGCCCGAAATGTAGAAAGAAACATGCTTTAAGGGAATGTCCCTTAGATGCACACGTTGTAGAAACATGTGTAATTTGCTCAGAAACTCATGAGACCAAGGATTGTCCCTCAATTCCTGGCCTCAAAGCAGTCTTTCAAGAGGATCCAGATACACTTGAATCTCTCTGTTTCATTGCAAGGAGACCGTGGCAAGGACAACAGAATCAAGGGTTTAACAACTCTATGAATTCTCAATCCCAACCAAATTGGAATCCTTGGCAACAACCTTGGCCTCAACCTCAAAATGCTTTCCAAGCATGGATGCAAAGCATGCAAAATCCTTATGCAAGACTTGCTCAATTCTATCAATATCCTCCATCATTTCAGAATCAGCAAGCTCCACAACTTCCAAGCCAAGGTCAACAACTATCATTGCCATACCCTCAACAACAACAAACTCCTCCACAAAATCAAAATTCTCAACTCACCCAGCAGAAGTCAAATCAACTTCCCTCTCAGCCATTACCGAATCCAAATAATAGGAACCCTCAAAATGCTTATGTGATGGAAGGTCAACCATTCCCTACCTATATGGTTGTTCCTCTCAATGAAGTACAACTTAGATCAGGTAGAATCCTAGATCAACCTTCCACAAGTGTTCAACAACCAAGCATTTCTGAGGAGGAATCTCTCAAAGTCAATAAAGGTTCTGAAGTATCACTTCAAACCCAAAATATCCAAAAAGAAAAAGAAAAAGAATCAATCTCTACAACTCCCCTAGTTGAGCAACCTACACCTACAACTACACCTCCCTTTCCTGAAAGATTGCAAATTGATAAAGGGGTGGAAAAGCAGATATGGGTGCCTGACTATAACTTCCTAGATGAATTGAAAAATGTATGTATCAAGATCCCCTTGTTACAGGCCATTAAGGAAATTCCCATTCTAGCGAAGACAATAAAGGAGTTGAGTTTGAAGAAAACAGTAAAAAGAACCAGAGATACTAAAAGGATACATCTAGTTGGAAAAATTGCAGACATAATGATGGGTAAGATTACCATGCAAAAGTATGTAGATCCCGGTAGCCCTATTGTCAAAACTCATATTAACGGGGTTGAAATCCCAAATACTCTTATTCACTTAGGGGCCGCGATCAACATCATGAGTAGACAGACCATGGATCAGTTAAAGCTTCCTAACCTTCTCTTTACACCTACTTTGCTGCAGCTTGCAGATAGATCAATCATTAAACCTGATGGTGTATTGGAAGACATTCCAGTCTCTCTAGATTCTTGGGAATATCCTGTTGATTTTATGATTTTAACTCCCAAGAACAATCTAGGAGGACATCCTCTTATTTTAGGAAGACCTTGGCTGGCCACAGCTGATGCTTTCATAAGCTGTAGGTCTGGAGACATGTATATATCAGATGGTAATTCCACCAAGAAGTTCAACTTGTATCCCCCAGCAAAAGCCATAACAGAAATAGGAGAAGATGAATGGGTAGAGGATGAAGATACTATACAACCAGTTCTAACCATCTCTGAGATTAGCGAGGATAGTCAAATTCTAAATACATTAGAAAATTTTGAAGTATCTTTAGAATATGACTCTGAACATTTTCAGATAGATGCAGACATTGAATATCTCTCCTCTAGACAAATGTCTCTCTTCTCAATGGAAGAGTTTGGTAGTTCTACAGTTGAAATCCTCCCAGGAAAAACATTAAACATTAACAAAAACTTGGGAAGACCACAACAAGAAGAATTAACTAAACTGTTGCAAAAACATTCCACTGCTTTTGCATGGGAATACACTGACATGAAAGACATCGATCCTAAGACTTGTATTCATCACATTTACATTGAAGAGAATAGCAGACCTATTAGGCAACCACAAAGAAGGATGAATCCAAACCTTAGGGAAATTGTGAAAGAAGAACTGCAGAAATTACTCAAGGTAAACTTCATTTACCCCATCTCAGATAGCCAATGGGTTTCTCCCTTGGTTATAGTGCCCAAAAAGAATGGTAAATGGAGAGTTTGCATTGATTATCGAGAATTGAACAAGGCAACCTTAAAGGATCATTTTCCTTTACCTTTTATTGATCAGGTACTAGACACTTTAGCAGGTAAAAAGTATTTCTCATTCTTGGATGGTTTTAGTGGGTACAATCAAATTCAGGTAGCACCTGAAGATCAAGACAAAACCACATTTACTTGTCCTTGGGGAACTTTTGCCTACCGAGTACTCCCTTTTGGATTGTGCAATGCACCTGCTACATTTCAAAGGGCTGTATTAGGAATCTTTTCAGATCTGATTCATGATTGTGTAGAGGTATACATGGACGATTTCACAGTTTATGGTAATACATTTGAAGAAACTTTGGAAAATTTGGAAAAAGTACTGGTAAGATGTAAGGAAACAAATCTTTCTTTAAGTCATGAAAAGTGTTTTATGATGTTTACTGAAGGGATTGTTTTAGGACATCATATTTCAGGAGATGGGATCAAGGTTGATAAATCCAAAGTTGAAGTCATCTCTAAGTTACCTGTTCCAAATTGCCAGAAGGATGTTAGAAGTTTTCTTGGGTTTACTGGGTATTACAGAAGATTTATTGAAAACTTCACTAGGATAGCATCTCCTCTTTTCAAATTGCTTACCAAAGACTGTGAGTTTAAATGGGATCCTGAATGTCAATCTGCCTTTGAAGCTTTAAAGTCTAGAATATCTGAAGCACCCATCTTAAGGGGGCCAAATTGGAAACTCCCTTTCCACATCTCTACTGATGCTTCAGATACAGCTCTAGGAGCTGTTTTGGGACAAAAGGATTTGATCCCTTATGCCATTTATTACACAAGTAAGAATTTGACTCCCACTGAGTTAAATTATACTGTTACAGAAAAAGAGTTCTTAGCTGTGGTACATGCAATCAACAAGTTTAGACACTACATAACCGGCTATGAAACCTTTGTCCATACTGATCACTCTGCCATAAGATACTTAATGAACAAACCTGTCACTAATGGTAGAGTTACAAGATGGCTTTTACTCTTACAAGAATTCAACATTACTGTGTTAGATAGACCTGGAAAGCAAAACACAGTAGCTGATTTCTTGTCTAGAATCCAAAACACTAATGAGGATTCTCCAGTAGAAGATAAGTTTCCAGATGAATACTTGTTTGCAGTGACTACCAAGACTCCTTGGTATGCAGATATGGCTAATTATCTTGTTACAGGGAAGCTTCCTCTACACTTATTTCCTAATGAGAAAAGGAAAATCATACGGGAGAGTTCACATTATTCTTGGATTTCTAATGAATTGTTCAAAACAGGGCCAGATTGTATAATCAGAAGGTGTGTTCGGGAAGATGAAATGCCTGACATCCTTAAGGCATGTCATGATGAACCATGCGGCGGGCACTTTGCTGACAAGAGGACAGCCTATAAAATCCTTTCTCTAGGATATTATTGGCCTTCTCTCTTTAAAGATGCAAAGCAGTATGTTAGAAGGTGCGACAGCTGCCAAAGAGTTGGGAAACCAACTCCTTCAAATGAAATGCCTCTACAGCCTCAGGTATGCATCGAACCCTTTGAGAAATGGGCTCTAGATTTCGTTGGACCAATTAATCCACCATCAAAGCAAAAGAAATATATACTGGTTTGTACTGATTATGTTACTAAGTGGGTAGAAGCAAAAGCATTGCCTTCTGCCACTGAAAATTCAGTTGTTCAATTTCTTTTTGAGGATATCTTCACTCGTTTTGGTGTCCCAAGGGAAATTGTGACAGATCAAGGCAGCCAGTTTACATCTAATTTGATGGAGAAGCTGATGGAGGAATATAAGATTAAGCACAGAACATCTACTCCCTACCATCCGCAATCCAATGGTCAAGTGGAATCTACCAATAAAGTTCTTGAAGGCATTATCACCAAGACTGTTCATCTTCATAGAAGAGATTGGGCGGAAAGGCTCCCTGAAGCCTTATGGGCCTATAGGACCACATGGAAGAACACAACAGGACATTCTCCCTATGAACTTGTTTATGGGAAGGAAGTCCTGCTTCCTATTGAGTTCCAAATCAAGACCTTCAAGATGGCAGTCCAATTGGGAATGAGCCTCTCAGAAGCTCAAAGACACAGAATGGACCAGCTAAATGAGCTAGATGAAATGAGACAAGATGCAATTCTAAGGACCGATCTAGTTCAGCACCAAAGATCTAAATGGCATGATCGTCATATCAAAGAAAGAAAGTTTCAGAAAGGAGATTGGGCTCTATAGTTTGATTCAAAATTCAAAGACTTCAAAGGAAAGTTTCAAACTCATTGGCTTGGGCCATATGAGATTGATGAAGTCTTTAACAATGGAGCAGTTCGAGTAAAAACTATCGATGAATTCCATACTCCTCTTATTGTGAATGGCCACCGCTTGAAAATCTACCAGAAGCCATTCTCAAAAGAAGAGTTTGTCAAATTGTTCAAAGGAGATTCTGCAATCAGGCTGGTGGAGAAGGATTCTTCTCCTCCATCAGCCTAAAGCTTTGGTTTTTGAAAAAAAAAAAAAAAGAAAAAAAAAAAAAAAGAATAAATGTATGAGCCTGAAAACCAATCTCTGATTGGCAGTCTCATACAGAAAACCTGAGGTGAAAATCAGGGTCACCTGACACCTCATGTTTTCTAAAGAAAAAAAAAAAAATTCTTCCCTTATTTCATCTCATTTCATCAATCACCACCATTTCACCCACCATTTCATTCATTTTCACTCCACCTCATTTGTTTTCATTCATCCATCCACCCACTACACTCCATCTCATCAATAAAGTCATTTTTTTTTTTACAACTAAAGTTGCTTTTGTGCAGTTGGAGGCTACTACTGCAGATTCCGCAGCCATCTGAGGATTCTGCAGCCATCTAATGATTATGCAGCTCTCTGTACCTGCACAAATAAAAAACACAGTCTGTTTGAAATTTCTTTACAGCACAGTAGTCATCAATAACAAAATGGAAAATAGTCATGCAAAAATCAGTGAAGGGTTAAGTGGCAAGTTATCAGAGGCAAATCTAAGCGGGAATCTGAGGTATGTTTCAAATCCTAAGCTAACAGTTATTCCATTATGCAAAGTTCTCTAAATTATGTTTCTTGCCACTAAGTGTAATGATTACTAGCCATGAGACCATATATCCACGTATCATCCACGACTATCAGTCCTTAATTACCACGATTTTAAATCTCACTTCCGGCTGCTTCTTCCATTAAGATCTCGTACTTAGGTGACGTAACCTAATGTACTACGTCTCCACGACATTAACTCATGCAGCCAAGTGCAATTCCGAAGCCAAGATCTAAGGACATAGCCGTTGTTCATTCATTAATCCTTTTACCCCCCTACGCTCATATCATTTCACTCCCATTTCCACTCGCATGTTTTATTCCATCTACGCTGTGCTACCATTCACCACACTCTGTTATGCTGTGCTCACTACGCTGCCATTCACCATACTCTGTTTTTTTCTCCTCTCCGCTAATTCTAAAATCACCAGTGGGGTCTGTTACGGCCGTATTCAAAGTTGAACCCATAATCCCCTGTGTTGAGGCCGTAAATTCACTGTGTAAGGCCATTTTAAAGCCAAGCTCCAAAACAAAGCCGTGAATTCACTGTGTAATACCCTTGTTGAAGCCGTGTTCCAGAACAGAGTTGTGAATTTACTGTGTAAAACCCTTGTTGAAGCCGTGTTCTGAAACCAAAGCCGTGAATTGACTGTGTGAAGCCGTTTTAAAGCCGTGTTTCAACTAGAACAGAGCTGTAAAAGCCAATGGGGAAGCTCTTGAGGGCAGAACCGGAAGGTTCAAAGTTTTTGGAGGGTTATCCTCAGGTCAAGGAGGCATTACAAAAGGCAAATTGGTTACAATGTGTACAGAAGTTCAAAGGCTACCATAAGGAGGTGACAAAGGCCTTTGCAAGGTCTTTCAGAGAAAAAGATGGTCACGTGGAGATAGGAGACTTACAATTCACAGTCAATGAAAGCAGCATAGCTCAAGCTACCTCACTTCCACAGACCGGAGAAAGGTGGTTCAAGAACCGGGCAGTCCAAGATCAGCAGTGGAAACGAATTTTGAAAAACCCAGGTATGGACACAAGTATCTTTACCAAAGGGATTCCGGTTTCTTATGTTAAAGAAGAGTGGACCACTTTACTCTTGTTAGTGCAGAAATTTTTCACTTGTGAAGGAAGATTTGGGGTCTTATATGTTTATCATGCAAAGGTGATGATGCATTTTCTAGGAGATGACATTAACCTCCCTTACTTTCTATTTTTAAGTCTTAAGAAAATGTGTGCAATGGTCCAAAAGAACCCTAGAAATGTTGAAGCACATTTATGTCATCACGGTCTTGTGAAATTGCTGGTAGAAGAACAATTAAAATCAAAAAGAGACTCATGGGAGAGGTTTCTCATAAGAAACCATTTTCAAGAATTAGGAGAAACTTCTGGAGGGTCCCCTCGAGTGCCAAAAAGAAGTAGAAGAAAAAGAGGAGAGGGGGTTAACCAAAAAACAACTGCCCAAGAGGAAACAGTTCAAGACCAGTTTGATGAGGAAACTGATATACAGCATTCTGAACAGGATATTGATCCTGGATTTACTGAAGATGATAACCAAGCAGCCCAAGGAATTATCTCTGAAACCCTTTCAGAACTTGCTCAAGAAATTGCTCAGAAAAGGAAAGAAGGGAAGAAGAAACGTAAGCAAGATAAAGGTAAATCTGTAGTCCAAGAAACTCCCTTCACTCCTGAGGATACTAGTGAGGAAGACACTCAACCCTTAGCTCAGAGAATGGCCAAATTTCACAAAACTGCTCTCTCCAAAAAGGAGGAAAAACAGAAGCAAAAAGTACCAAAAGAAAAACAGCAGAAAATACCAAAAGGAAAACAGAGTACTACCTCTGTAAGAAGGAGCAGCAGATTGCAAAATAGAAAAGTAGGGGCCACAAAGGGTAAACAGTCATTCTTCATTGACTTAAGTTCACCTCAAAAAGGTGCTACAAGTCCTCCACACGCTGAGCACATTGAGACTTCTCCTCCACGTGAGGAAAGTCCGTTTGAACATGAACATGAGCATGAACATGGATCTGAATTTGATTATGAACCAAGTCCCAAAAAGTCACCTGAAGTGGACCCGGAGCAGCAAAAAGTGTATAATTATCTGGAAACATTGGAGCAAGCAGCCGCTGGCCCTAGTAATGTTCAGCCTTCAGAACAACAAGTCCACTCCTTGAAACAGGAACTTTTTGAGATTGAGGTTCTAAATCGACATATCACGCAAGAAAATGAGAAGTTGAAAGAGCAAGCCAAATTGGATAAGATGATTCATGATAACACCATGTTACATTTGGGCCTGTGGCAAAGAAATAACAAGAAGTTAAGGAAGAGATGCAAAAAGCTCAACAGAGCCTTGATCAACCTAAAGTTCAGATGCTTAGTAAAGAAGCCAAGGGTGAATGTGTCTACACAGAGAAAGAAGAGGAGATTGGATGTCTTGGCAGAGGCATCACAGCAGGTTGATTGATCAGTGTTTTTGCATGAGGACATGCAATGCCCTTGTAGTGGGGGTATGTAGAGTCCCTACTTTACACCTTATCCTCTATCATTACCTACTGTTTTCATCACTTTCCTCTCTCTTTTACCTCATTTTCCACCCAGATCATTACATTAGTTGTCATTAAACATGATCAAGTGAGCTTTGCTAATGGGTAATTGTTTTGTTTAGTTTTTGACATACTTGCAGGTATTCCGCAGCCATCTGCTGATTCCGCAGCCATCTGATGATCCCGCAGCCATTTTATTGTTCTCAAAGTTCCACGTGCTATTTTGTAGAATGAGCCACGTGGGCATGTTGGAATATACATGCTCGAGGTTCCTGTGCCATCAGTTCAGCCGGCCACGTCATTTGTACCTCCGGTCAAAGGGGGTCAAGTTTCGGTCAAATAAAGGCAGCTTAACGTGGATACGTAAGCTATTTGATCACGTCGGTGGAAAAGGTGACCTGTCCATGTTTTGAAAGCCGTGGGGGACATGATCTAATGTTAGATTCATTGCCCATATCGACCAGGACCTCCAGCTTGACCACGAAGCCTATGACGTGTTAATTGCACCTTTAATACGCATGACAGTTAGTTCATTTTCTGTTTTTATGTTTACGTATTAGGCCATCTTACAGATGCCTATATATACTTGCGTCTGCGTACGCTGATGTTACCTTTTCAGATGCTGTAGTGTATGTATTTGTGAGAATTTTGGCACGTTTTCAAACTCTGTTTTTATAAGAGCTGTTCTAACACTTTTGGATTATGTATCTTTGCATATAAAGTAATGGAAACGTTGTTTTGAAGTCTTAAGAGCATCTGAGTTTTCTGTGGATAATATGAATGGAGGGCCCCTGTTCGTATTAGCCTTGTAAAGTATTTTCATGTTCATATTTCTGCAATTTCTTTATTTTACAAACAGAATTTCCTTTCTTGAGTTATGTATAGCTTGATTTCTCTTTATTGCTGCAGCCTTTCTTTTCACTGATCAGATTTACTTCTTTGCAGGTTTTCACCCGGGATTAAGTGTGTTGTGTTTGCTTTAATATCTAATGGTAGTTGCAGTTGTCTTGTTCATAATGCTGCCCTTTTTACTCTGTTTTCTAGACTAGTTTTAGCTTAGTTTTACAAGTTGGATACTAACTAATTTATGCTCTCTTTATCATGAATGGCTTATGTTTCAAGAGAACAGAACACTAATTAATTGCAGCTTGTATTTGAGTAGTCTTTGCTTGTGATACTAATACTTTTTCCACTTGTTACACATAATCACATATGTAGGAAGCAGTATGTTGGAAAAGGCTTAGTAGTGTTACAATTTGTCAATTAGAGTAGATTAGAGTTTTTATCAATTCTTGGATTTGTCTTCAGCTACCTCTTAATCGTGTTTTACGCAGTACTATGTGGTAGAAGCAGGGAGTTAGGAGGAGATAATCATTAACAACAATCCTTGAAGTGATTTTCTTGTTTCTTTTATTTGCAGCAGTATGGATAGAGACTAATGCCATTAGAACGTGGTCATTTACTTTCAAGTCATTTTAATTTATTCATTTCTTTCAAGTTCTTTTCCTTTACAAGTTCAGCAAGTAATTAGAAATCACCATCACACACACTTTCACTCATCTAGAACTCACCTCTCACACACTTGCACTCATCTGTCTATAATCATCACTCCATCTTAGGAAGATAAGTTAACCATAAACAACACCCCCAAACGACAAAAGCTCTAAGAAAGTTACTTAAGTACATATAGTACACCCTCACTTCATCAGCTTACGAGCCCCGGGTTGACAATTAATGACATCAATTTAGGAACACTAAATTGACTAAACAATGACCAACAAATTAGTGACAGGGAAACCATTCACAAATAAGACCATTTTTAATTGATTTGCCTTAACATGTGTGCGAAAGAGGCAAGGTTACATGAACATTAAGTTGTATTCCCTAGTAAAACTTTATTCTTTTTCTTTTTCTTTTCTTTTTTGCAACTTAGAGAATGAGGCCTCAATTAAGCTTTATAACCCATGAATAAAATAAGGCCATAATCTAGCACTCAACCTAACGTTTGGGTTCAATTAATCAAAGGTAAAAATATCCCAAACCACTTTGGCATGTAAAATGGAAAAGCTTTTAAGAAGCCTTAACGTTAAGGCTCTAATACCAATTGATATGAGCACACAACATTAATACATAGGATAACGTAAAGAATAAAAAAGTCAATCTAGAGTTGAGACTACAAGCATGCAAGAAGAAAGGAGATTGTTGTGATGTACACATTTGGTATCTTCATTTGTATATCTATTTATAAACACTATAAAATTGTTGGGAGAGAGATCAAGTTTGACAATGTCTCCTAGAGTTACAATAAAAGTATATGTATTTAGGTGGATGATCGAGTGTAACCAAACCCCTTACAAGTTATGTACAATGAAATAAGAAAATTAAAATGAGAAGTGAAAACGTATAGATAAAATATATACCTAGTGAACCAGCATAAGAAAATAAAGTGCGTTAAAGATTATTTCGGCACAAAATAAATGTTATTTGAAAAGTACCATCAAAAGTGGCATAAGCAACTTACCATTCTTGAATTTTCCAAGTCTTCAATGGGTCTATAAGTACTCTTCTAATTCTATGAGATTTAATTCTTTTAATTCTATCATATTTAACTCTTTTCTTGATATTGTAGATTAGCTACTACATCCGTGCTCAAATCATATTTGTTCAAGTAGCTGACTCGGCATACTTGCACTCAGCAACCAGACTGAAAATCGAGGACCTGAGGTTTTAGGTGCCCGATTTACTGCAAAACTCCGGAAGTTGTTTTTAAACAAATTAAATACATCCTAAAACTCCTCGTTAGAAGTTGAGGAACATACTTTAGACACCCAAGACTGACCAAAGAGGCAAAACCTGGAATGTGTGTAAAAATAAATGGTCATAAAATATTGAAATGCCAATAGAGGCATGATATGATTGTTAGGTGGGATGGTGATATTCCCACACCAAAGTTCAAATCCCTTTAGATATGTTTTGCCCTCATAGGCAAGTCTCACCCATGCAAGCAAGTAGTTTCGGGAGATTGTGGTCAGAAGCAAATCCTAGACGAATTTAGTGGAATAGATAACCCCCACCTGCAGCTTCCGAGGCTTAAAGAGTGTTGTACAGCAGCTAAAATCCATTGTGAATTCTCACAGATTAGAGAGGGGAAATATTTTGGCATCGCAGACAGTGTCGCCCATGTAAGCAAGTCGCTTCATGCGGTTGAGGCCAGAAGCATGTACTAGACGAATTTGAATAAATAACCCTGACCTGCAGCTTTTTAGGCTTCTTGGCCGAAGGGGATTTTCAAAAGTATTGTACTCCGGCTAAAATCCACTATGAATTCTCCCAGATTGAAGAGGAGTCGTGGCATGCTCCGCACACAAGGATATTCAGAAGCATATTGTCAAAAAAAACTTATAAAATTATCTACATTCTAAACAAATTAACTCCGAGTAATTTCTAGCACTCTAAAAAATAGAGAATTCAACTCACTGAAAAAAATAAAAAGAGTTTATGGACGTTAGTAAGGAGTTGGTACAACCTTCTAGCAAAGATCCGACAATCAGGAAACACGAGTTTTCGGCTCAATTACTTGCGGAGATTCATTTGAATTGTGCGAACATATACATATTGAAATGGGCCAAATACTCAAAAGAAAACTAAGAAAACTTTGAGATATGACAAGGAAGCTGAAAAGCTCTGAGGAAGCAACATAGTAGCGGAGAGACATATTCCCCAAAATTAGAGACAAGAAAGGGCAGCACCTTGGGGAGCACTTGAGGATCTATGGTGGCAAAATTCAAACTGCAATCCTTCTACACGTTTCATAAAGAAAATGCGCTTGTTAGGAAAAGCTTCACCCACAAACTTCTCTAATTTCTCTAGTGGATGGATCACAGAACTACAGAACGGTTCCCCTCAATCTCCCATCCAATAAAGATTTCATCACAATAGAAACTTAAATAGCATTGGCCCTGTGTATAACACAAGGTTATTGTCAATGCTCATGGTGGTGGGCGATTTTGACTTCACCAGCACATAGGCGAACTATATGTCATCAATATTGACATCAATAGCCAATTGCCAGCCAAATAACACTGCCTATTGTAAAAATCCGATGGATTGCGACCAACTGTGACTAAAAATGTTCATAGCCCTTTTCACGGCTTCACTTGTGACTTAGCGAAGTCATGAAAAGGGCTATAAACATTTTTAGTCACAGTTGGTCTCAATCCAGTGGATTTCTACAATAGGCAGTCTTATTTGGTCGGCAATTGGCTATTGATGTCAATATTGATGACATATAGATCACCTATGTGCTAGTCAAGTCAAAATTCCCCACCACCACGAGCATTGGCAATCAACAAGGACTTTGTGTTATACATAGGGTTGATGTCATTGAAGTTTCTATTGTAATGAAAACTTTATTGGATGGGAGATTGAGAGGAACCATTATATAGTTCTGTGATCCATCCACTAGAGAAACCAGAAAAGTTTGTGGGTGAAGTTTTTCCTAATAGGCGCATTTTCTTTATGAAACGTGAGAAGGCTTGCAAATTGAATTTTGCCACCACAAATCCTCAAGCGTTGCCCAAGGTACTGCCCTTTCTTGTCTCTAATTTTGGGGAATATGTCTCTCCGCTGCTATGTTGCTTCCTCAGAGCTTTTCAACTTCCTTGTCATATCTCAAAGTTTTCTTAGTTTTCTTTTGAGTATTTGGCCCATGTCAATGTGTATATGTTCACACAATTCAAATGAATCTCAGCAAGTAATTGAGCTGAAAACTCATGTTTCTTGATTGTTGGATCTTTGCTGAAAAGTTGTATTGACTCCTTACTAACGTCCACAAAGTTGAAGCCTCTATTTTTTTTTAGTGTTGGAAATTACTCGAAGTTAATTTGTTCAGAATGCAGATAGTTTTATAAGCTTTTTTTTTTGGCAATATGCTTCTGAATATCCTTGCGTGAGGCGCATGCCATAGCTCCTCTTCAATCTCGGAGAATTCACAGTGGATTTTAGCCAGAGTACAATACTCATGAAAAATCCCTTTGGCCAAGAAGCCTAAAAAGTTGCAGGTAAGGGTTATTTATTCAAATTCGTCTAGTGCATGCTTCTAGCCTCAACCCCATGAAACAACTTGCTTGCATAGGTGACACAGACCACGATGCAAAATATTTCCCCTCTCCAATCCGAGAGAATTCACAGTGGATTTTAAGCCGGACCAAGCAGGTAAGGGTTATTTATTCAAATTCGTCTAGTACATGATTCTGGCCTCAACCCCATGAAATGACTTGCTTGCATAGGCAACACAGTGCACGATGCCAAAATATTTCCCCTCTCCAATCTGGGAGAATTCACAGTGGATTTTAATTGCTGTACAACACACTTGAAGCCTCGGAAGCTGCAGGTGGGGGTTATCTATTCCACTAAATTCGTCCAGGATTTGCTTCTGACCACAATCTCCTGAAACTACTTGCTTGCATGGATGAGACCAGCCCATGAGGGCAAAACATATCTCAAGGGATTTGAACTTTGGAAAATCTCAAGAAGTCGAACTGTAACTGTTGTAGTAAGTTAATCAGAAAAAAAGCTATTGTAATTAACTGAATATGTACACACTTAATAAGGTAGCCCATTAATTCAATTTTCAAATTATCTTCCTGATAGAACAGCACCGAGAACAAAATGTAATACTTCTAGTATAACTGTAGCAAATACAACCAAAAACAAGCAATTGTAAATATTCAATGGAACTCATTAAGTTAACCCGACACTGTCAAGCAAAAGGGGTTTTTAACTTAAATATTCAATGGAACACATTAAGATAACCGACGCTATCAATAAAAGAGTTTTTAAACTTAAATACATATTGTAGCCAAGATCCTGGTGCGGAATAGAAACTCAACAAAATTACATCATATGAGCGCAATAGCATGAATCTGTATTAGCTGGAAAGTCGATAGAGAACCCACTTTCAAAAAAGAAATACTATATAATCATTAAAAAATTACTACATAACCCATTACAGTCTCTCTTAATATTTACAGTAAACAAGAAGCCCTCAGAGGAGCCGAAGTGCAAACCCTCGAGTTGAATAAGTGAACCCTTGAATCAATGTTTAGACTGGCGGAATACAACTGAGGCTTTGTCGGCCAAAATGTTAAATTTTTTTTTTTTGGCATGAAAAAAAACTATATGGTTATATTATATTCATCCAACACTTATGTACAGCTATGGTGATATGGAAAATGTCTGATATGGAAAAAGAAGTGTGGTAGATCCACATAGAGAGAGAAGATATATAGAGCTGCAACAGATCAGATACATAATGGGCATTGAGCCAAGATTAAGTATGGAGAAAAAAGACAGAGAAAGAGGCATGTATTGGGGAAAAACAGAAAATCATACCAGATTGGCTGCACCAAATAGAAAAACTATATACCAGGCATGGAAAAGTCTTGGATCTGGTGGTTGACGTTATCCACTGTAACCTGCATCCTCCAAAAACCTTGAGGCAATGATAAGCCCATCTTAGATAAAGCATCTGCTCTCCGATTTTTGTCCTTGACAACGTGGGAGATTGTGTAGTCTTTCCTGTTGGACCACAATGCCTCAAGTCTTTTCAACCACTCAGAGAGATGTATGTTTTTTATAATATGTTTAGACAGCACATGGTCGATGGTGATTTTCGAGTCTCCAAAAATATGAAGGTTTTGAAAACCAACGAAGGTAGAGATAGAAAGGAGGCCAGCCAGGGCCATAATTTCTGCTTTGTTGTTTGTTCCCAGTCCACCATTCCAATAGATGTCAAAAGACTGACCATCTTTAGGGATAATGGAAACTCCACAGGCGCAAGTATTCTGCAGAGCAGCACCATCAAAAAAAGCGCAGGGAAATCCATAGGTTTCGTTGGTCTGTTTAATCCTACCTTGTCTGTGTACTGATTGACATGGCCGGTCAAGCTTCTCATATAAACAAAGGATTGATTCAAAAACTTTAGAACACGGTTCTTTTTTGGACTCAAAAATCATCCGGTTCTGCCATTTCCATATGGCCCAAATTGATAGCAATGGAATGGATCTCCACATGCAATGCATATTGCTCCATGCTTTAAATGCTTCATAGATAGAAGGGGCGTTGACGAAGACGAAACCAAAATGAGCAGACAAGGTCTACCAAATCAACTGGACCTGAGGACATTGTAGAAAAAGATGTAAATTATTTTCAGAATTTGTTCTGCAAAGGGGGCAAATGGTTGGCCCATGCCAATTGCGCTTCTGGAGGTTCTCCCAAGTGAGGTTCCTGTCATGAAAAACTAGCCAGGCAAAAATAATGATTTTTAAAGGGCATCCTGTTTTCCAAAAAACTGGCGGAAAGATATTACCACTTGAAACAGATTCAAATAATAGTATTTGTAGATATATGTGCTTTGCTTGAACAACCGATGAACCACCAAGACCTCTCCAGGTGAGGCAATCCCTGTCCGACGTGCGAAACAATCCAGACGATTTCAAAGAAGCAATGATAACGTTCCATTGAGATTCCAGAGCACCATGCAATTGCATTTTTGAAGCAGATTTCCAGATTGGAATCACACCATCCCATTTTTGTATCACGCTGGCCCAAAAGAAGTATCCCCTGTGGTGTAAATTTCTCAAAAGTTGTGAAGGAATATGGATCTTTTCTCCCGCACCTGCAAATGTATCTAAACCAATGATGATATTGGATCCGGATTGGAAATTCCAAATCAAGTTTTCTCTAAAGAACGGCTCCAATCTCTGAAAACCTCTCCATATATAAGAGCCGGTGGAGGATCCTGTGGATTGCTGCCTATACCAAAATGTCATGTCTTGATCCCCCATGTACTTGGCTCTTATGGTCTTGCTCCAGATGGATTCACCCATAATCGCTTTCCACATAGATTTACATAGTAGAGCTCTTCTAAAGGAGTGTAAGTCCAGAATACCCCATCCACCTAAATTTTTCGGCCGAGTCAGCTTCGAAAGTCTGCTCAGATGATATTTTTTCTTTTCTTTCTGTCCACCCCATATGAAGTTAGCTATCATTCGGTTTAAGTAGTTGATAATGGAAGATGGGATGTAGAAAAGGAGTGCCCAATAGACCATGATTTGAGCCAATACAGATTGCGTGAGAATGGCACGGCCTCCTATGGATAAGCACTTGAATTCCCATGCAGATATTCGCTTATAGAACCGATCCGGAATCCACGCCCAATCAGCCAATCTGTAACCCACAGGTTTCAAATTGAAGCCTAAATATTTAAAACCTCTCCTGATAGGAAAAGCTTTGATATTGAAAAGATCTGTAAGAAAAGTAATAATATCTTCATTAACATTATTGACATAGAAGGATGATTTTGTATCATTGATGTACATGCCGGTGGCTTTATGGAAGTTCTCCATGATTTCATGGATGCATATCCATGTTGATCTGCACAGTAAAGCTGACAGAAGGATATCATCAACAAATAGGTTATGCGACATGAGGATATCCCTGCAAATGGGGAGAGGCTTGATTCTCTCTTGAAGGATTTCTTTCTTTAGGTGTAGGTTCAGAGATTCCATAACTAGTATGAAAAGGAGAGGAGATAGGGAATAGCCCTGTCGAAGGCCCCTGGCCGCTTTGAAGAAAGGAGTAGGGACTCCATTAATTAGGACAGCATAATTTACATCTACCACACAGGCCATGATCCATCTGATGCACCTAACATCAAGGCCAATCCTAGCCAGTAGGCATCGAATAAAGCCCCAGTTGACACAGTCGTATGCCTTTTTAAGGTCGATTTTTAAAAGAGCAGCTTCAATTTTCCTGCTATGTATGGAGTGTAAGCTTTCCTGGGCGAGAGCCACCGCTTTTGAGATATTCCTGTCTTTAAGAAACCCGTGTTGCTCTGCAAACAGATGTAGTGATAGGGTGTTCCTTATTTGGATAGCTATAATTTTGGATATGACTTTGTATAATATATTGCACAATGAGATAGGTCTTTAATCTGAAAAAGAGGAGGAGAGCTGCTTCTTAGGAATAAGAGCGATGTAAGAAGAGGATATGTTCTGGCTAATGAAACCCCGAGTTCACGATTCCTCTTCCATCTTTAGTATGTCTGCCTTAAATAATTCGAAGAAGTGTATGAAAAAATCGATGGTCCAACCATCCGGCCCAGGGCACTTGTCTTTCTAGAATGTTTTCATAGTTGCCAGTAATTCCTCTTCTAAAACTTCTGCGTAAAGAGCTCTGTTTAGGCATTCATCAAACAACGTGGGGTATGGGTCAATTCCCCATAGAATGTCCTCAATGTTGCAGACAGAATCCTCGCTGTAGGCCTTTTTGAAGAATTTCACTGCTTCTCCAGAGATGGCCTCCTGTGATGTATGAGAGTTTCCTAACTCATCCTTGATCTCCCAAATAGCATTTACCTCCCTCCTTTTATTTGCAAACCTGTGAAAAAACTTGGTGTTTTTATCTCCCTCTCTGAGCCATAATGCCCGACTTTTGAGCCTCCACGTGGTCTCTTCTTCTTCCAATATCTTTTGTTTTCTCTTTTCTAATCTCCATATATGATTTCTGATATTGGACGACATGGAAGGAATCTTGAGGAGCATAGATAAGTACTCCAGCTTTTTGCAAATTTCCTTTAGTTCCATTCTATTGGAGGCCGATTTCTCTCTTTGCCATTTTTTGACCTCTTTTCGGAGAGAATGAAGGCGATCAAGAAAATTCCAGGAGGAATCATTATCCTGTCTAAGGGATAGCTTCCAAGTTTCATTTATAAATTTGTTGAAATGAGGGTCAGTAAGCCATGTATGGTTGAACTTGAAAGGATATCCAAACCTATGTCCAGCATGTTTCCATTGAATAGAGATGGGGCGATGATCAGATATGAAAGATGGAATGATGTTCATTGAAAGAGAGCCATATCTTTCAATCAATCTTTCATGGAAGATAAACCTGTCTAGTCTTTTTGCCAAAAAAGCATTGCTGGATCGCCCATTGTCCCAAGTTGGTCCCTGACATACAGGCAGGATATCAATAAAGTTATGTTGCATAAATGATTCCCGAATAAATCTCCCCATCGAATCAAATTTTCTACCATTGCCCCATATTTCATCATCACAAAAAGTGCAGTTAAAATCTCCGCCAATTATCAAAGAATCAATTTCAAGCAGTTCAGAGGAAAGTAGATGTTTCCAGAAAGGGAACCGGTTTTTATATGGAGCATAAATGTTCAATATGTGAATGGGGTTTGAAGAGCCACGGAAGTGGGCCAGAACAAGAATGCCAGCGAAGCATTGAAACGCAGCAGCCTTGATCCATTTAGGATCCCATAAAACAGCTAATCCTCCAGACATGCCTACAGCATTTGAAGCAACCATGTGCCACGATGGTAGCATCCTTCTGAAATATGAAATTGTTTGAGAACTGTCATGCATAGTTTCCTAGTTTAGAAGCATTTTAGAATTAGAGGAGCTAAATAGATTTTTAAGGGCCAGAAATTTGGAATCAGCGCCCAGGCCCCGAATATTCATTGATAAGATGCCAATCATTTGGGGGAATCATAAGGCCGGCTTGCTCTAAGAGGCCTATTATCAGGTATATCTACAGCAGCAATTTCAGTGACAGGAATGTCAATTAAGGAGAGATCTCGGATAGAAGAATCTTGTCTTCCCTTCCTTCCCCGAAAATGTCTGCTACCACACTTCTCTTTGCGGCGAACAGTTATGTTCCCAGCCGAATTAGGGCTAATGTGGGGTGAGGGAGAACGGTTGGGACGATGAACAGTTAAAGGCTGAAGCTTCAATGACACTCTATTAAGTAGGAGGTCGATATCCTAGTCGAACGAGTTACGGGGAGAGGATGTAGGGGATAGGGGAGGAGAAATAGAAATGAGAGGAGCTTTTCCTTTGCGATCAGACAAATGGCCCGGGGCAGGTGATATGGGGGAGAGCGCTCTGTTTGTAGACTTTTTATTTGTGTCAGAAGAGCGACCAAGTAAAGGGGAAGGCGATAATCTATGAAGGTGAGGAGTGTGAGAGGAAGGGGACTGGGGCGAAGAGGATATGTACTGAATATGGGCGAACGCAGGAACAATGAATGGAGGCTTAGAGGATGTAGGAGGGAGGGGAAACTCAGGGTCCGGTTCGTGTTCATGAGGTGGAGAGGGATTAGAGAAAACCGTCATATTAGCGAGCAGGTCCAATAAAGACTGCGACGGAGATTTAGAAACGGTGGAAGACCGGGGCCATTCAGCAGAGCGGTTGAAATGCCAGCTTACATGATCCACAGATACAGATCTAGAATGTGGCATATTGGAAGGTCAATCAAGGGAGCGGACTTTCGGCGAAGATTGGACGACCTTAGATATGACAGGGGGCCGGTATTTCTCCATGGAGATAGGCCAATCAAGAACCGAAAAATCTTTTTCATGTGATGGAGCAGGAGAATTAACAGTAGGGGGTTTTCTCCTCAGCTTGCTACCCAGACGGCGAGGATAATTTGGAAGGAGGTGACCAGTTTTGTGGCAGTTTGAACACCTAAAGGGGACTCCCCAATAATCTAATCTTTGCTGAAATTTGGAAAGATCCCAATATAGATCAATGGATTCTGGAAAACCCCCTCTGAACTCTTTTTCTATAAGAATCCAGGCCACCCGTTTGTCTTTTGCCCCAATACACCTGGGATCAACATATATGAAACGCCCAATAGCATTCCCAATCTTCTCCATAGATTCTTTGGTCCATAGTTCAAGGGGCAGACCAGGAAGTTTTAACCAAATGTAGTTGTTTTGGGGCGTGCATCGGAGCGGATCAAAACCAATAAACCACCTGTGAAGAGCTAAAAAACTCTTCTCTTTCACCCAGGGTTTCAAAAATATAATTTCCAAGTCTCGAACCCGTAGAAAATGGAAGCTATACCAATTGTTCATGAGGCGAACAATGGTTGGAGAGTAGCCCAGGAGAGGAGACCATTTGGTAGCTATCCAAGATCTAATTTGTGAGTCCTCCATGGACGGCAAGAACCATCTCCCCACCAGCGCCCGCTTCTGTAAACTAGCAATTCTGTCCATTAATAGAGGACCATCCAGATTAATGGCCTCAGGGGGGGGAGAAGTTTTAATCGGCCGAAATTGTTTCTGTCGAGGTCGGTTTGCCATGCCAATATCCCGTGGAGACATATCAGATTGAGATGGAAGGATGATGTCAGCTTCCAACGAAGCTTTCCAGTTAGACTTCAGTGCCTGTCTGGCAAAGGTCTTTTCAGCTTCCATAGTGGCCCGGACTAAGGCTGACTCAGCAGATGAATCAGTGTGAAAATCCATGGAGGAAAAAAGACTGACACCAAGGGACAGATGGAGAATCCCAAAAAGATAGATTGACAGATGAAAGATCTCATGGAAGGGTAAAAAAAGGATAGGTTAGGTGGAAAATAAATCCAGTGCATCAATTAAAGGCCGGAACAGAAGTACTAAACTGACAAATATTATGGGGATCCATAAGAATGTAGGACTGATGAAAAAAGGATAGTAAAGACCATAAGCCAGAAACATCCAATCTGTCAGTTTAAATAGATATTTCAGATCCTCCAGCCTGGGGTAGTAGACTATGTGACGGCGAGCATTAAAGGATAATGAGGAGAGTGACTGTGCTCATGTAGTCAGAGTCATCGAGTCTGCCAGAAAATTCAAATTAGGAAATAAACAGGTATCAGAAAAACCGGAGTTCAAACCCTGAATCAGAAAGAGAAGCCGGGACAAACAAAACAGCAGCAGCATATTTTGAATATGCACCACCATGGGCCGAACTTGAAGCGGATATCAGAGCAGGGTTTGGATATGACAATATAGTCCTCAAGCTTGAATTTGGTTAACCAAGACCCGCAGAATGGTATAGACCAAGACATGAGAGACAATGGAAAACAAAATGAAAGATCACCAGGGAATAGGAGTAAATAGGAAACATATGCCACCTTATAAACGATTGCAGATAGTTCTGCGATACTCCCTACTACAAAGTAGTATAATTCCACTGCAAAACAGCCTTACATAGTCTAAATCCTGTTAACACACAAGAAATGCACATGAAAATAACTATAAGTTCCATAAAATTGACTGACCTGTACCGTGAGCCTCTCCGAGTGAAGAGCACTATGAACCATAACGAGAAAAGGGGAGGGGCGCTGTCAAAATAGATGTTAAAAATGTGTAGAAGACGTCCACGGAAGGATGATATATGTCGAAAGTGAGTTCATACGAGCAGAAACCATCGCTCCAGCCCAGATAGACGAGATGAAAGAAAGAAACCAAAGCTAGTACAGGAAATATTTATGTAAAACTAAAACGCCAGGCGTCTACCCGGCTGGTAGGAAAATGGAGAGACTAAAAACACGTATCATTCCATAGAAGGACATGTGTCTGGAAGGGAAAATGATGTCTGAGATTGTGACAAATGAGCACGTATCTTGCCCAGGCTAGTCATTGGATCGTCGAAGGTCGCTGTACATAGATGATAGGATAAAAAACCGGGCTGTTACATACTTGATTGGCCGACTCACAGTGCTCTCCACTCGGTGCTCTCCATTCCCGTAATTCCAGGTCCAACCCATTTGTATCTTGAACAGGAATTCAAATCAGAGAAAGATGACCCTCCGAGATTATACCCCCAAAATGTTAAATTACCTGGCAGATTGCAGTAAATCTGGAGCCCTAGCGCAAATGTAGAGGGTTCATCAACCGTGAGCAGCAGGAGAGGGTTTCGCCTGTGTAACCAAACAACAAATTAATTAGACAGTAATTTGTAGAGACAACGGATAACAAAAACTCATTCAGAACTGTAGAGATCTACGCACAGGAAACTGGAAGTTTCGAAACAGGGTTGGAATTTGACGGGCATTTTGCCCGTCACAGGCCATTTTAGCCGTTAAATACGTTGAAAAATTTTAAATGACCGTCTTGCATGGCGTGGTTTGAAGACGGCTTACAATATTTTGTTGAAAATTTTTCTGGCATGACGTGGTTTGAAGACGGAAGAACGTGTGGTTTGAAGAACGTGTTTTTGACTGATTATAATATTTTGTTGAAAATTTTTAAATGACCATCTGGCATGACGTGGTTGAAAATTTTTCTGGCATGACGTGGTTTGAAGAGGAAAAACGTGTGGTTTGAAGAACGTGTTTTTGACTGATTATAATATTTTGTTGAAAATTTTTAAATGACCATCTGGCATGACGTGGTTTGAAGAACCTGTTTTTGACGGATTATATTTCAAACGTTCTTAATATTTTATAGGGAGACTTCGCTCTTAATACACGAAATTTAAATTTAGAAAAGTGTTTATTTATATATATATGAGTTAAAATTTTATATTGGAATTATTTTGAGTTATTTTGTATTTGATATAGAAAATTAAAATTTAGAAAAATGTTTATTTTATATATGTGTATTTTTTAAAATTTTATATGACGATTATTATTAACTATTTAATTTTATTTTATTTTGTTGGAATTTAGTAATCTATTTTTTAATGAAATTGTAGTTTTGTGTTTGTTTAAATCATTTTTTTCACTTTAATATCTTTAAAAATCCCTCAAACATTAAACAATTAGAATTTAATAAACACAATTCTTGTTTTCTTTATGATTTAGTTAAAAACATATTTGAAATATATTTAGTGAATTGCTCTCCATAGTAATTTAATATTTTGTCTACTTTTTCTTTTTTTAACATATTAGGGAAAATTAGTATGTTTTCTTTATGATGTTTTAGTTAAAACAATAGCCAATTGTTCTCCACAATATTTTAATATTTTCTATCTAGTTTTTTTTAACATATTGGGAAAAAATATTATAATTCAATTGTCAAACTCACATTATGGATAATCATCCCTAGCTGTCATCCCTAATGCAAGATGCAAGTTGACTCATCATAGTTATTCCAGAAAACCACGACCTGGAATTACCCTACTAGTGGTTTGGGTCTGTTTTCACTCTTACCAAATGCCTCTACTTCTACCTCCATCATCTTGTTTCTTTGTCTCATAAACTCAAAGCCTTGGCCAAACAAAAATAATTTTAAGACATACTGTAGACCTAAAAAAAAATTGTCAACAATTTCACTTTATAAAGACAATTCTTTTATAAATGTGTCTATAAAATTTGTAAAAACTGTGTATATATTTAACTAATGTCATTGTTTGTGTTTTACTCCTCTATCCATCAGTGACAATGTGTTTTATGAAAGGCGTACTTTAAATACATTAAAATTCAGTTTATTAATCGTAAATTTTGACCATAAGAAGGAAATGAATCTAAAACATCACTAGAAACCATTTATTAAAATTAATAAATGTAGAAATGGTGTTGAAGAACTCAATTGTAAACATGATGATAATGTAGATACCTTACTTTGGAAACCTTTTCGACAAAACTATCTAGAAATGATTTTTGTTTGGCTCTTTTTATGTTTTAAGAATTATTACAAATAGAAATTATAAACTTGTAGATAAAGATTTTGTGCATTTTTACTCCTAGAGTTCACATTCTTAGTCTTTCTCTATTTTCTTTTGTGCCATTAATATTGCAAGATTTCAATTTTTCATGGGTAAATCTATTTAGGCCCCTTTTCACCTTTGATTGATTCCTTTCCTTGTTGATGCATATTGAAGCGCATGTAAGTGGATCATTTGAATTGAAGGGAGCTCTCTAGTGAATTTGAATGTGCACACAAAGAAAGAAAAACACATTTTCATTCAAGTAGGAATTAAAATACATCCAACTTGTGCAAAAGAACCTATAGCATAAGAACATACAACCACATAAAATGGATATGAGACCATTCAACAAAGGTTATTTCCTAGTCTCCTTAAATATATGTCCACAAAAATAAGTGATTAATAAACATCTAGTCTACAAAGAATTTATATCAAATATTGTCATTCATCTATATAGGATATAGATATGCTCACAACATAACAAATTTGGCTTAGTTTAAAATTATTTTTTCATGATGAGATCTCATCATGTTCTCGATCTAGTATGATTTAATTCTCGTAGGTGTCACCTAGACGTTCACTATGTTCACCTTAGGGAAAAGGGGAAAAAACATACATATTTCATACTCCTTGGAAGGAATGTCATTCAATCAATCACAATTTGTTCATTTGACTAGGGTAAGTTGGATTAGAATCAAAGTCCAAATAGTTTCCTTGAAATCCAATGAACATCCATTTATCTCTTATGCAAAAATCATTAACAATCCCACTTGAATGAAACAAACAATCATTTCTTGAGTGTGCTAGTGCATCATCGAACCTACGTAGCCCAAAGCATTACGTAGCTGAAAGCACAAAACCTCTTCCTTGTCATAATGAATTTGGACCACAATCCTGCTTGTTGCCACTTGCTCTCTCTGAGTGTATTCACCACCCATCTTTATTGGCTTATTTGGGTGGGGGGTCTGTCACAGTGTCAATAACACTCACTTATGAAAGTTATCATATGTCACGTGTCACCTATGGAACAATGGAAGTGTCGCTTCAACTACAGTCTGCACCAAATCTTTAGTGTCTCAACAAATCACTTAAAAGCTCTGAAAGATCGGCTCATGAAGAACAACATCTACCGCCACTTATGAAATATTAAAACACTTTTAATACATTGTGCTTGCTTGACTTCAAACTCTCCATGGTGGACCTCCATATTGATTCCATGTGATTATGATTGTGGAGAGGATGCGAGGGATAGACCATCTTATAGTTTTACTTTGTTGGTCATCTTATATGTCACATAAGATCTCCTTAGTCATATCTTATATATACAAATGCTATGGCATGTCTTGGTCTAGGACATTTTATTTCAGAGTTCTGAATATTTTATTGTGAGTGTTCCATATAATTTCAAACCAAGATTCAGAATTCAATAAGTCATTTGTTTGTTATGGTCATTTTGTTTTTTCTTATCTTATCATAAATATGTGAAAAATTTTAACATAATTGTGTTATTGAAAGGTAATTTTTTAATGAAACCTTTGTTGGTAAAGGGTTAATTTATTATAAAAGCATCACTCTTGAAGGGCAAAATTTTAAACATAACGTTTCTTGAAGGGGAGAATAAAGACCTAAAACGTAAAAAATAAATAAATAAATAAATAATAATATATATATATATATATATATATATATATATATATATATATATAGATATATATATATGACAGGTAAAGAGGAATAAAAATTCCAACCTTGGGTGAAAGGACTTGCCTCGACCGGTGAAGTCATGCAAAGAAAAGGGTAAAACAATGTAAACTCAATCAATATAAAAACCTAGAACTATGTCGAGAGGTGTATAACCTTACAGCCTGATTCCATGTTGATGACGGCATCCATGAGAAAGAAGAAAGACTGAAATTATTTTAACGTCCACGAGGCTAAAGATAGCCTATGAGACAAATTGCTTCTTGATCTTCTTGATGTATTCAGCCCTTTTTCTGTGAAGCTTCACAATAAATGCTCCCAGCTTCTTGATAAACCCCTCGCTAAATAGATTATCCCAAGAGCTAGCTACCAACATATCTACATAACTTTCCATGTTGTCTTTGAAGGCCTCACATTCTAAAATGAAATGCTTTTATGTTTCCACTTTTCCGGAAAAACAAAAAATGCATACTCTTTCCTCTCACACTTCTTTTGGCCTTTTACAGTGCCCTGTTTCACAACGAAGTTGATGAGAATTAGTCCTTAACTAAGCAATAAGAATTTTGGCTCTCCAAGAGATATTGGCCTCTATGTATGCTTTTGGTTGATGATTATGAGTGGGATTAAACACTTCAATATAGTACTTTTTCTTTCTTCCTAGCTCCTTATCCCAAGTACGCTTGTGGAACTTATCCATAACAAAAACATTTATCTCTTTGTTGTTTATGGAACACATGTTCAAGCAAATACCAAATTTACTAAACCATTTGTTATTTTGTTGCATCCAAGTTTTTTTTTTTTTTTCCTGTTGCACAATCTGTCATTAAAGACAACCTTAGGCCATCTACCCTCTTCCATTTGCTCAATTTTTTTTAAATAACTTATGGCTCGCACCATGACAATTGCTTCAATAGGAGCAACCCTTGTTTCACTTAACAAGATAGCATAAGGGACTGCACTTTTAATCTTGAATTTGTTTGTAATCAAACGCTTCTGAATTTTCTCAATTTGTCTCTGCTGCATGTCGAATGACCTAGTGGCCCATAGTTCACAACCATAAAGAATCACCGAAATCACTAGAAGCCCAAAAAGAGTTTGAGTGGTTTTTCAGTCCCATAACTCTGCCTCTCTACACCTATTTTGAAAAGCATAAAATGAATTCCAACCCCCGAGAGTTCTTTTCTTTCTACAACCATCCCAGCTTAGATTTTTGTTGAAGTCAATTTTGAGGTATTTATAATCTGCAACTTCTTCCAGAATGTTTCCTTCAAAGTAGAACTTATGCTAGTTATGTTTTCTTTTTTTGGAGAAAACCACTACTTTCGCTTTGCTGAGATTCCCAAAAACCGTTAATGATATAATATTACTTTCTACAATTGTTTAATCATATTTAATTTAAAGGACAATGTTAAAGCAATACTATTGATTCATATTAAACATTAATAATATTACCCTCGTCATTAAATGAGTTAATATAAGATTACTATCTAGATTTATAATAATATTACTATTATACCTAGTATCATTATATTAAAGCATTTATGACTCATTTTAAATAAATATTAATATTATCATTATAATTAAGATTAGACCCATATTAAATTATTATCAATATCATTATAATTAAGATTGACTCGTAATAAATATTAATAGTATACATTAAATTATGATTACCCTTGTTATAACTAACTGTAAGGGGTTAATATTAACCATAATAAGATTGATATGTAGATTTGAGTAATATGTTTTGGCTAAATATTTTGTAAATTCTACCCGCAGTCTTTATCCCGCGTGGTTAGGGACGGCGGCTTACTGCCTCCCCACCCGGTTCGATTCTCGTTGCACGCTTCCGCTGCTCCGCAGCTGATGTATCCCATTTCGCTCCGCTACTCCGCAACCTATGGTTTCAATTCAGTTTCTGTACATATGATATAATTGTGAAATATAGGCTATATATAGCTTCTAATGGGACTTGCCCCCACTTTATTTATTTTTTTTGTAAATTCTACCCTATTATAGTATTATAATTTAATAAGATTTAGTATAATAATTTTATAAAACTTATTAGATAATCCAAGAATGTATTAAATGGCATTATAAAATACTAATATTTTTACTCTAATTCATTGATAATAATATTATAATTAAATATTTTTAACCTACCTAATCTAGCCGTTTCTGAATCAATGATGGCCTTGGTCCAATTAAGCGTAATATAGTTGTTTTTCCAGTCAAACCTAACTGTTAGAAGATCTGCCATCCCTATTTAACATGTAGCCATGATCTGATTTTTCCAACTTGTCTTGACGATGAACCACACTCGTTGGTTCGGAACGCGTCGACAAAGATTTTCTAATGTGATTCTTCTGAAAATATTTCTAAAAACTCAGATTATGGATCACAGAAGCTTAAATTCAATCATTTAGAAGTTGTAATATTATTTCCAGTTTGTATCTTTCTCGGTTGGAGCTCCTTCCAAACTAATTTGGGGTTATTTTTCCCAAGGAAGATTAGTTCTTCCCTCCTTGAAACCATGAAATCGACATTTTTCTTGCTTCATAATTGTTTGTAATCTTTGAGTTTTATGTTATCCTTGTTTGACTCTTTCCACATTCTCCTTGCCTTTTTGCATTCCTCGTCAAACCAAGCATTAACAGGAAAGCGATTTGTTTCAAACTTCTTATTTTTTTTCTCTTTTGCACTCGGCAAGTGCGCGTTGAATTAAACGTGTTAATTCATGACTATGAAGACCATGAATTGTGATTTTATCCTTCTCGAAGAGCCTCTCTAGCATCATTTTGAAGGTATTACAAATTTCTGGAGTCAAAAGAATTCTGCCCTGTGGGAAATTTTGTTGGACATGCTAAATTTTTTACTCTAATTGTTTCTTTCCAGACCAAGAGAAACTTAAATAAATTGGCTTGTGATCTAATTTTGAGTCCCGCAATTGATCTCCAATCAAAACTTCCTCATTTTCTCACACAAACCATACGAGCAAATTACATAATCTACTGCACTTGCTCCATTGTAAGTATTGCAAGTGAAATTACCGAACTTAAACCATTTAGTCAAGCCATTAAAAATGACTAAATCAAAGGCCCCACATAGAGTAAGCAATTGTTCACCAAAGAGATTTCAGCCCTTGTCCTCTAAAATTCTTTCCCACTGATGATTACTCTCTTCTGTAAGCCAAATAGGGTTGCAATCTTCTTTACAACAAAGAATGTTAGCTCGCTCATTTGCAGTCCTAGCACTGAAATCACTCACTATAAGGACTTCACCTAGCTGAGAATATGTTGCAATATCCGCTTTTAAGGCTGCAAATGGATCTTTTTGGTCAAGTCCTCTACCTTTATAGATTTTTGAAACTTGCGGCGCAAAATAGCATGCTGCAATTCTGATGTGGTTTCCATTTTTTTATATCTTAAAATAAATGAATTGCTTATTTGAGTCTTCTTTTTCTAACTGAATGATATGACCTTCTCTCTCCCTCACTAAAACCTTGATACCCCCGTGCTCTTTTCCATTCCATGTTGCCTTGTTCCACATTGCCATCTTCCAGTATCCTTCAAACAAAGGTGTCTTGCACCCTTGAGCGACAGATCCTCATATATCGACCAAACGTTCGACTCTGTGCAGAGGAGGGGTTCCAAACCCCACAGCAAGTGGCGCAACTGAGCATCAGGCATCACAGTTCACAAGGGTAGTTGCCTAGACCTAACTCCAAGCAACCTCCACCGTCGTATGGGCATCTCCATCCTGGACCGTCGATGAGAATGCCCACTCCCAAGGCAGACAGGTGTAAGGTTAGCAGAGACATCCAGAGACTTCTTGTAGATGTTTAATATGTTCTAAGGTGTTAATAACTATTTGAGTCAAGTCACATGGAACCTTATATCATACTCATGAATAAAATCTTGATTTCAATAATGTTGATACTTTACTATTTAATATCTTAACTCCTATCGTGCTTGTTTAATTCTGTGTACACCATCAATCTTAAACGAAACAATTAATAGAGTTTAGAAGTTGATGATCGTTTAAAGTGCATTGTAAAAAGGTTACATGAGCATCCAGTGATCGAGGAGTGCAGGGAACATACACCTTAGCTTAATGCCTAAATCTGAATTCAATCTTAATGGGAAAAGTGGTCAAGGTTCTACCATTGGTCATGGTTTTGTGTGAAAAGAAGTTATCCGAATTTGTGGTCATATAGTGTGGTTTAATGGAACTAAAGTTAAGCCCCCAAGAGCTAAGGAGTCGATGTTCTAAGATCATCTAGACTAGATTTCCAAAATTAAATAAGCCACTATTATAACGAGTTAACGTTCTAAGATCATCTAGACTAGATTTCCAAGAGTAAATAAGCCATTATTCATGTCGGCCCCTCCAAAATTGTGGATGTAATCTAGTATAAATAAGCGAAAGATGTTTGGAAGTTATGAAAAGTATTATGTCAAGGAACTTAGAAGTGGTTTTTTATGTGTTGTAGTTTTGTGGTGTGAAGTAAGTTTGTAGCATGAAGTCTATGGGGGACATGTGATCACGGAATAGGTCAGAGGCTAAATTCAGAAGTTGAGTTGAATATAAACAATGGTGATCCGGACTTAAACAGGAACGCAACAAATTATAGGGATAACCATAAACATAAATATGCAGCGGAAATAATACTTCATTTCATTAATGTAAAAGACTGAAATATGCTTACAAACAGTAATGGAAATAAACCAGCTAGGGCGATGGTTGCTTATCTCTGAGAAGAGATGTGGTGGCTACATGCCTCTCAACTGTGTTAAAATGAGGCTCAAAGGCCTATTTATTGTTTAGAAACAATGGAAAACCCTTATCATTCCAAAACCTAACCCTAGAAGATGAAACGCCAAACTGTGGGCCCCGTTTGGGTAAATTGGTACCCCAACTTCCCAGGGTCGTAACTTTGGCATACGATCTTCGTTTGACGCATACAATAGCTCGTTAGAAAGATCTATCTGAGCACTACCACTTTGGGAGGCAACATGGATTTATATTGCTCCAGATTTCCCAAAAAAACGTCGTTTAGGGCCTCAAAACGGCTCGAGAAGTTCAGGACCTGAAAAAACTGCTAAAAATAGTAAGTTGTGCTACAATTAAGGAAACTGAAAATGTTGAGAGAAACAATGGTGGGGGTCCAGGTGGACTTGGCAGGTGGCCACCAAGATCCACCTGGATCATTCCTCCCCCTTTAGGAAGCAATTGTCCCCATTGTGTTGAGTTCCTCCATGAGATGAGGAAACTTTTGCTGAACTTGGTCCCTGGTGAGCCACTTGCCCTGGTGAAGGAGTTGGCCCGCTTTGACAACTCGATACAGTTGGATATTCTGTTGGCGAGTGTTCTTGATCTGTGTGTCCATGATCCGATCAATTGCAGCCTTTTCCATACAATCTGGATTTAATTCTATGGGTGTGGGTTGTTCTGCAATGTTGGATGTGTCTAGCAATGGTGGAAAATATGGCCGAAGGCGATCCACATTGAACACTGGGTGCAGGCCAAGGAATGGGGGAATGTTGAGCTCGAATGCATTGTCTCCCACCGCCTTAGTAATGGTGTAGGGACCATATCGGAGTGGTCTCAGTTTCTGATAGGCTCCAGTAAGGCGTTCCTTTTGCAAATGCAACCAGACTTTGTCGCCCACCTAAAACTTGTGTGGCACCCGATGTTGATCATGTCGCTGCTTGTACTTGGCATTTGATTTCTCCAGAATGTCATGGACCTGCTGGCGAATCTGTTGGATGTGCTCAATGAAGTTGGTTGCATTGTCTGTTTCGGACTGGACATGAGCCGAATCTATGTGAGTAGCTACAAGTGGCATGGCCACATCAATAGGGCATAGTGGCTGGAATCCCAAGCCCACATGAAAAGGGCTATGGCCAGTGGAGCTGTGAAGAGCTCGGTTGTAGCTGTGCTGAACATAGGGGAGGCTCTCGTCCCATGTGCGTGGATGCTTTGAGTTATACATGCACAAAATGTGCACAATCATCCTATTGACAACCTTTGTCTGGCCATCAGTTTGAGGATGGAAGGCTGTGGACTTTGTGAGTTTGGTGTCCAGCATTGACCAGAGATTGGACCAAAATGTGCTGAGGAACCGACTATCCCAACCTAAGATGATAGACTGTGGGATCCCAAAGTGCACCCACACTCGTTCAAAGAAGAGTTTAGTAGTGGCTTCTGCTGTGATATTCTTCTTGCAGGCCACCATAATGGCCATCTTCGAGAACCTGTCGATGACCATAAAAACACAGTCATTTCCATGCTTAGTGGAAGGAAGGCCTGACATGTAATCCATGGAGATGGATTCCCAAGGTCGACTAAGGGTAGGCAACATCCTGTCGAAGATTCAGCCAATAGAAATAATTTTGCAGTACTGCCACTGTTTTCTCGACCCCGAAATGCCCAGCAGCCCGACTGTAGTGTGCTTCCCAAATCATCTTGGCATGCTCGCTTGAAGGAACACAAAGGTGACCCAGGTGGCATAACAGGGCATCCTGGAGGTGAAAATATGGAACATGCCGACCCTCCAAGAGTGTCTGGTATGTGTGGCCGAATTCTGGGTCGCTTTTGTAGAGAAGTGGCCAATAAGAAGTCTCGTGCCCACAAGAGTTGAGCACGGTGGTTAATGCCATGATCGGTGGTCGACTAAGGCAATCTGCAACATTATTGGTGCTACCCTTCTTATACTTGATATTCAAGTGGAACTGTTGCAGGTATGTAGACCACTTCTGATGGCGATCGTTCTGCAATTTCCCTTGGGTCTGTATGAACTATAGGGGTTGGTGGTCTATGTGGATGACCGTTTCCTTCCCCAAAATGTAATGCTTCCATTGTCGGCAGGCCTGCACAATGGAATACATCTCTTTATCATAAGTGGGGTACTTCCGGACTGTGCCTGAAAGTGTTTCACTGTGATATGCCACTGGATGTCCATGTTGAGTAAGGACTGCCCCAATAGCATAGTCAGAGGCATCTGTCTCGACCTCAAAGGGTTGTTGTAAATCTAGTAACGCGAGCACTGGTGCCGTGCAAAGGTGATCCTTCAACTCTATGAATGCCTTCTGTTGAAATTCAGACCAAAATAATTTTGCTTTCACTCCTCCCTTGGTGACTTGACTCAAGGGCCAAGTGATATGAAAAAACCCCAACACGAACCTGCGGTAGAAGTTGGCAAGACCTAGAAAGTTGCGGAGCTCTGTCAAAGTGGTTGCAGATGGCCAATCTCGAATGACTTGGATCTTGGCTGGATCCACATGCACCCCTTGTTCATCAATAATGTATCCCAGATACTGAACCTAGTTCATGCCAAAAGTGCATTTCTCCAAATTGGCACATAGCTTGTGTTGCCGCAGTGTTTGGAGAACCTGTCGGATATGGTGGATATGCCCTTCCCAACTCTGGCTGAAGATCAGAATGTCATCCAAGTATACCACTACAAATGAGTTGGTGAATGGCCGCAAGATGTCATCCATTAGCCTCATGAAGGTTGCAGGAGCATTCGTCAATCCGAAAGGCATAACCAACCATTCGAAAAGGCCCTCCTTGGCTTTGAAGGCAGTCTTCCACACATCAGAGGGTTCGATTGGTACCTGGTGATATCCTGACTTCATATCGATCTTGCTGAAATATTTCGCCCCCTTTAGTTGGTCCAGGAGGTCATCAATCTGCGGGATTGGGTACCTATTACGGACAGTGATCTTGTTCAGCGCCCGATAGTCAATACAGAGTCTCCAAGTCCCATCCTTCTTCTGTACCAACATGATCGGGCTCCCACAAGGCGATGAACTCGGACGGATGTGACCTTTCTGCAGGATTTCCTGAATCTGCCTCTTGATTTCATCGTTCTCTAGAACAGAGCACCGATAAATTGGTCCATTGGGTAGCGACGCACCTGGGGTTAGGTTGATGGAGTGCTTGACCTGACAGTGCAGAGGAACCCCTGCGGGGGAGGTGAAGATGTCCTTGTACTCCTCCACGACCTTGTCCATCTGTAGTTGTCGTGCGGAGGGGCCCTGTTTGGAGGCCACGACCACCGTCTTCTTCTTTCCTTGAGGGTGTATCATCAGGAAAGCAAATTTCCCGGTTTTTGAAATGAGCTTACTGCATTGTTTTGCAGTAATCAAAGAGATGGCGGTAGGCGGTGCTACCTCTGGTATCCTGTACAACTTATTTCCCAATGTAATAATAACAGCATGGGCCTTGATTCATACACAGCATGTCGCTTCCACAAGTATGGTTGTCCTAATAATACATCACAAACTTCAAGGGGAGCAATGTCACACAATACCTCATCCGTGAAGGGCTTGATGTTGTATGGAAGGTGACACTGTTAGCTCACGCGAAGATCCCGTCCTTGGTGAAGCCACCCAATGGTGTACGGTTGTGGATGTGCTGTGGTCGGTAAGCCCAACTGCTTCATGACCTCTGCCAAAATGAGGTTCTTTTGGCTCCCGCTATCGACAATGAACTATAGTGGGGAGCCCTTTACCCACATCTGGGAGTGGAAGAGACGCTCCTCCTCCTCTGGATCTTCGGGTTCATTTTTCTGGATCTTGGCGGTAGCAACAGTGGCGTTGGGATCCGCATCAATGATCTGCTTCCCTTTGTCATTCCCCTTGTCGGGTTCTGACTCAGAGTCGGAACATGCATCTGATTCTGAAACCTTTAGCTCAGCCACCAGTGACTGCTTGGCCTGACACTCACTTGTGTTGTGAGTGGAGCTCTTATGGAACTCACACCATTTTCCCGTGTCCTTTTTCGGCTTCGCGGCGCTGTTCTTTGCTTGCAGCTTCGGCGGGTTGTCTTGGGCTGCCCCGCCTTGGCTTTGTCCTTTGTTCTGTGGTTTAGGGGCACCTTTCCCTTGCTTTGGATTTGCAGATCCAAAGTCTCGCTTCTTTTGTTTAAACTTCTGCTCGACCTTGACGGCATATCAATATGCTGTGCCCAACGAGGAGATGTTTAGGAATTGTATTTCTTCCTGGATGTACTCGTGCAGGAAGCCACGGTATTTGAGTATCAAATGCTGCTCTGAATCCTTGATACCCAACTTTGTGTGAAGGGTATGGAAAAGATTGGTGAACTCCGACACGTCTTGGTCCCTTCCCTACCGCAGCGTGGTCTACTTTATGTATTCATCCTCATAGCTTCCGACAGGGTAGTACTGCTCCTTGATGGCATCCTGGAATGAATTCCAGGTGGGTGCGGCTGAAAATAGTGAGCCGGTACTTTTGTCCTTCTGCTCGCAGTAGGTTTCCCACTAGTCCTTGACATGGGGGGCTACTTTGAGCAGAGCGAAAATAATATTTTCCCGACTCGAAAATTCATGAACAGAAAAATAACCCTCTAGTAGATTTAACCATTTATCTACGGCATCTACGTCTATCTGACCCTCAAATATGGGATTTCAAAATTAACTTGTACCTTAAAGGGCGTGGGGTTTCTAGAGTAGCTGTTAGAAGTCGATGTGTCGCTTCTAGGTAGTCGCTGAAGGATTTGGGCAAAGCTGTCCATCATCGCGTTCCGTTGTCGCTCGAGGGCTTCTTCGAGCAAGATTTTGATAGGATCTCCTGCCCCCTCGCCTTTCTTCTCATCCGCCATGGGAGGCTGTCGGGATTTGCGAGGCTAGTCTTGCAAAGGTTCGACCAGTTCAAGCCCTCACTCCTTATATCCCGACCTTGTTGGGGACATGCAAAGAAAAACAGAGAAAAAGCAGACTGCTCTGATACCACTTATCCGGACTTAAACAGGAACACAACAAATTACAGGGATAACCATAAACACAGATATGTAGCGGAAATAATACGTCATTTCATTAATGTAAAAGACTGAAATATGCTTACAAACATTAATGGAAATGAACCAGCTAGGGCGATGGTAGCTTATCTCTGAGAAGAGATGTGGTGGCTACATGCCTCTCAACTGTGTTACAATGAGGCTCGAAGGCCTATTTATTGTTGAGAAACAATGGAAAACCCTTATCATTCCAAAACCTAACCCTAGAAGATGAAACGCCAAACTGTGGGCCCCGTTTGGGTAAATTGGTACCCTAACTTCCCAGGGTCATAACTTTGGCATACGATCTCCGTTTGACGTGTACAATAGCTCGCTAGAAAGATCTATCCGAGAACTACCACTTTGGGAGGCAACATCGGTCCATGGACCCATGTTGCCCCAGATTTCCCAAAAAGCGTCGTTTAGGGCCTTAAAACGGCTCTGGAAGTTTAGGACCCGAAAACTGCTAAAAATAGTAAGTTGTGCTACAATTAAGAAAACTGAAAATTGTAAGTTGTGCTACAAGTTAAGGAAACGTAAGTAGCTACACAAATGGCATGGCCACATCAATGGGGCATAGTGGCTGGAACCCCACAGCAAGTGGTGCAACTAAGCATCAGGCATCATAGTTCGCAAGGGTAGTTGCCTAGACCTAACTCCAAGAAACCTCCACCGTCATATGGGCATCTCCATCCTGGACCACTGATGAGAATCCCCACTCCCAAGGCAGACAGGTGTAAGGTTAGCAAAGACATCCAGAGACTTCTTGTAGATGTTTAATATGTTCTAAGGTGTTAATAACTATTCGAGTCAAGTCACATGGAACCTTATATCATACTCATGAATAAAATCTTGATTTCAATAATGTTGGTACTTTACTATTTAATATCTTAACTCCTATCGTGCTTGTTTAATTCTATGTACACCATCAATCTTAAACAAAACAATTAATAGAGTTTAGAAGTTGATGATTGTTTAAAGTGCATTGTAGAAAGGTTACATGAGCATCCAGTGATCGAGGAGTGCAGGGAACATACACCTTAGCTTAATGCCTAAATCTGAATTCAATCTTAATGGGCAAAGTGGTCAAGGTTCTATCATTGGTCATGGTTTTGTGTGAAAAGAAGTTATCCGAATTTGTGGTCATATAGTGTGGTTTAATGGAACTAAAGTTAAGCCCCCAAGAGCTAAGGAGTCGATGTTCTAAGATCATCTAAACTAGATTTCCAAAATTAAATAAGCCACTATTCTAAGGAGTCAATGTTCTAATATCATCTAGACTAGATTTCCAAGAGTAAATAAGCCATTATTCATGTCGGCCCCTCCAAAATTGTGGATGTAATATAGTATAAATAAGCCAAAGATGTTTGGAAGTTATGAAAAGTATTATGTCAAGGAACTTAGAATTGGTTTTTTGCGTGTTGTAGTTTTGTGGTGTGAAGTAAGTTTGTAGCATGAAGTCTATGGGGAACATGTGATCACGGAATAGGTCAGAGGATAAATTCAGAAGTTGAATTGAATATAAACAATGGAGAGTAATGTGCATAATAGAGAAGTAACACAAAAATAGAGTTGAAATTATAAACAAAGGATTCATTTGAGCATTTCAGGTTGGTGTTTGTGCTTCTCAAGGGGTTGGTGTCGATAAAATGTCATAAGGGATTAGTGCCTCCTTTTAGTCAGTGCTAGTAAAACCTATTTGGGGGTTGGTGCCTCCTTATGGTTAGTGCCAATAAAATAACTTAGGGGGTTGTGCCTCCTTCTAGTTGGTTCCATAAAATCAATGGCACAATAGGTTGGCGCATACATAAGCATTCATTAATAAAATAAGTTTCAAGCCTATATATGGTGTATCTCTTCTCATTGATGTGATTGATTTTATATGTGCAGTAAAAATGTTTTGATTGGTTAAGATTGGCCATTATACTAATTCAACACGCACCCCCCCGCACTTTGTATAATTATATTTCCAACAATTGGTATTAGAGCAAGGTTCCTTCAAAATAGTTAATCACTAGAAGGTATATCACAAAGTAACATGGCCAATCATAGGGGATCTTCCACAAGCAAGGCTCCACTGTTTGATGGATCAAATTATGACTTTTGGAATATAAGAATGAGTACCTACATTAAGTATATAAGTATTAATGTCTGGATGGTTGTTAAAAATGGTTATTAGGTTCCTGCAACTCCTCAACCGACACAAATTGTAAATTTATCTATACAAATAATGCAATGGCTAAAAATGCCATATTAAGTGGACGAGCAGACATAGAATGTGTCAAAGTAATGTATTTCCAATCAGCCAAAGAACTTTGGGACAAGATTCGAAGTTGTTATGAAGGAGATGACAAAGTAAAGAAGGATAAGTTGCAAACTTACGAAAGTCAATTCGAAAGTTTGAAAATGGATGAAGATGGAAATGTTGCATCATTCTTTCTTTGCATAGATGGGATAGTCAACACTATCAAAGGTCTTGGTGAGATAGTTAAGGAATCTGATGTTGTTCACAAATATTAAGATCCCTTCCCTCAAGGTTTAATTCAAAAGTTTTAGCTATTAAGGAGTTGTCAGACCTTTAAAATCTAAATATGGATAGTCTCTATGGAACTCTTACTGCATATGAAATAAGAACAAATAAGGAGAAGTCAAGATCAAGAGAAGTCCCATTTAAAGCATCTAAAGAAGCAAACAAGCATAAGGTCCATGAAAACTCTAGTCATGACTCAGACGAAGAAGAAGCCCAATTTGTAAGAAAGTTGAAAAGGGAGCTAGAAAGTTCAAAGGTAAGCTTCCATTCAAGTGTTTTGAATGTGGTATAATAGGTTACTATGCATCTAAATGTCCTTATGCAAAATGGAATGATAATGATGATAAAGAAAAATTCAAATCTTATGATCATAAAAGGAGAGGATATATCAAAAAGTAAAGTTTGTACTCCAAATAATATATTGATTGTGAAAGTTATGAATGCATGTTTGATGATGAGAGAGGAGAGATCTTATTCATAGCCATGAATGATCAAAATATTGAAGAAGAGATTGAAACAGAAGTGGATTTTGAAGGAGAACTCATAAGTGCCCTATAAGAGTTAAGACCACTAAGGAAAAAGCTTAGTCAATTAAAACAAGAATTGCAAGAATATAAAGATAAAGAATGTGATGCATATTCAGTCATTCTTATTAAAATTGAACTAGAAGAAACCAAAAGGATAAAGGAGATTTTGTCAAAGTAGTTGAAATAAAAGGAAGGTCATTGTGAGACTTTGGAAGAATAAATTTTCCTTTTAAGAAAAGAAAAGGTCTCATATCAACTCAATAAAAGTTTTTGAGTCATTAGAACACATCCTCAGGTATCAGATATCCCCATTAATAAAGACAATTCTTGGTCATGAAGAGAACCCAAAGAACATCAAGGTAGATCCAAGCTCAACAACAGTAGAAAAGTGATGCAGGAAACCCATTAGCTATGTTGATGCACTCAATAACAGTTTAAAAGGATAGAAATGTCATGAATATTCTTTCATCAAAACAGGGTTGAGTCATTAAGAGAAAGTTAAGGGATATTCACAATAGTTAAAAAAAAGGAGAATATGGCAATCATGCAAACACGCTAAAAGGCACTAATATAGCTATGAATAAAAAATTTATAGCAAAGAAAGTAGGCAAAACAGATTGATCAAATTTATTCCTTTCAACAGGGAATATACATCCACGTACCAAAATTTCTTTGATGGACACTATTACTCATGTAATAATTTTAGTCATAAAGCAATTGTTTGTAGAGCCTATGCAAGAAGAAATTATGGAAGGGGAGAATTTCTTAAAACTCCAATGAACAACTAATTAAGTAGTAAATATAAAGGTATGTATAAAAGTGGTATTAGAAGAGGCAATTATTTTGCTCCTCTATTGAATTATGTTAAATGCTACCATATGCAACAAATATGGGAACAAATAATGAGACTACATAAGCAGTCTAAATAGGTTTCAAAACCAAGGCAAAGAAGAATGTCCCCTTATAAATCCAACAAGAGAAGTAAGAAGAGCGTGGTCTCATGTTATATGCCAAATACAAGAAAACAATTGGTATGTTAATAGTGGAATTTCAAGGAATATGATTGGAGATGAGAGTAAATTCATTAAACTCAAGGAAGAGGATGGAGGCAAGGTCATTCTTGGTAACAATGCATCTGCAAGAATAGTTGGGAAAGGCACAATCATAAATAATGGAATAATTAAGGCTCAAAATGTTTTGTATGTGGAAGGACTGAAACACAATATCTTGAGTGTCAGTAAAATGTGTGATAAAGGGTGTGATCTCACATTCGATTCCAAAAGATGTGAAATTAGAAATGTTGATACATGAAAGCTAGTGACAAAGGCCAATAGAATTATGGGTAACATATACATTATCAATGGAGTAGAAAGAGAAAAATGTTATATGAGAAAAATAGAGGAGATTTGGTTATGGCACGAAATATTGGGACACATCAGTTTTGATAAAATGATAGAGTTTACAAAAGAACGGGCTATGAAGTACATGTCGAATATATTAAAACCACACAATGCCATCTATAAGGTATGCTAGTTTGGAAGACAAACCGGAGTCTTGTTCAAAAAAAAAGAATATTTCATATCTAAGCTTTTGGAACTCATTCACATAGACCTCCGTGGGCTAGCCATGACTCAAACACTGAAGGATGAAAGGTATTTTATGATGTTCATTGATGATTGTACAAGAATGACATGGGTTATCTTCCTTAAATAAAAATTAGAGGCTTTTGATAAATTTAAAGCTTTCAAGGCTTTAGTTGAAAATGAAATAGATCTAAAAATCAAATTCTTAAGAACTAATAGAGGAGGAGAGTTCACTTCAAATGAATTCAACAATTTTTGTGAAAATCATGGAATTAGAAGACAATCTACTACTGCAATAACTCCACAACATAATGGAGTGTCCGAAAGAAAAAACCAAACAATTCAAGAGATGGACATGACCATGCTCTTTAAAGCTCAGTTACTAAACATATTTTGGAGGGAAGAAGTTTACATAGCAATCTATAGCTTGAACATAGCTCAAATAAGGGTAAATGATACTAAATCTCCTTACGAACTATGGAAAGTTTCCAAACATCTTAGAGTGTTTAGAAGCAAATGCTATATTAAGGTAAATGAAGACAATTTAAGGAAATTTAATTATAGATTTGATGACGAGATTTTTCTTGGATATGCATACAGAAGCAATGGATAAATATGTTACAACAATGGGACTCTAAAGGTTGTTGAATGCATTGATGTAAAAATAAATGAAGCATTGGCTCGAACCCAACCACAACCAATTTTCTACTAAGAAGTATAAGAAGAAGAAAATCATAATGAAGAACATGGTGAAGAAAAAAGAGAAGATGGTGAGCCATTACATCCAAAAACCCCATCGAGGTATGTTCAAAAGAATCGTCCAAATAACCAAATACTTGGAGATATGCAATCAAAAGTCCAAACTAGAAGGATGATTGGTAGCACAACAAACCATGATGATTTAGCTTTGTTATCCCTAATGGAGCCTCAAAAATTTGCTCAGGCCAATCAAGATGAACATGGGGTTAAGACCATGAATGAAGAACTAGATTAGATTGAGAAGAATGAGACATGGGATATGTTCCAAGACCCAAGGACAAAAAAATTATTGGAACCAAGTGGGTCTATAGAAATAAGTTGAATGAAAATGGACAAGTAGTAAGGAACAAAGCAAAACATATGTAAAGGATATGCACAAATCAAAGGTATGGACATCATTAGCTCTGGTCATTGGACTTGAAGCAATAAGGATGTTCTTGGCTTTTGCAATCTTTAAGGGGTTTAAAGTTTATCAAATGGATGTAAAATCAACATTTTTAAATGGAGAACAATAAGAAGAGGTTTATGTTGAGCAACTAGAATGATTTCAGTTATTAGAAGACACGTATTATGTGTGTAAGATGAAGAAAGTCATGTATGATTTGAAACAAGAACCTAGGGCTCAATATTCTAGATTGGATAAATATCTTTAGCAGCAAGCCTTTGAGAGAGGGGCATTAGATAATAACCTTTACATCAAGACTGAAAAGACAACTTGCTAATCATTTTTGTCTATGTGGATGACATAATTTTTTGAAGTGATGATGATTCTATGAGCAAAATTTTTTCAACCAACATGAAGAAGGAGTTTGAAATGTCTATACCAGGGAAACTATCTTTTTTTATTGGTTTGCAAGATCATCAATTAGAAAAAGGCATCTTTATCTCTCAAACTAAGTACCTTAAAGAAATATTGAAGAAGTTTGGCATGGAAAGTTGTGCACTTGTGAGCACTCCCATGATAACAAGATGCAAGCTTAGTAAGGATGATGAGTTTCCAGAAGTAAATCAAGCCATGTATAGGTCCATGATTGGAATCCTTCTTTATTTAATAACATTAAGACTAGATATCATTTAAGCAGTAGATTTGGTTGGCAAATTTCAATCAAGCCCAAAGGAATCTCAAGTGAATGCAATCGAAGGGATATTTAGATATCTATAGGGCACCATAGATTATGGATTGTGCTATCCAAGGGGAAAAATATTAGTCACAAAGCTTATACAAATGCAGATTGTTCTCGAAGTATTGATGATGAAAAGAGCACTAATGGGGGAGCCTTCTTTTTAGCAGCTATCTGGTCTCTTGGCTAAACAAGAAACAAACTTGCATTTCTCTATCCATAGTTGAAGCAAGATATATTGCAGCAACATCATGTTGTACTCAAGTCTTATGGATGAAGAAAAATCTCAAGGATCCTCAAGAAAATGGTGATCAAACTATACCCTATCATGTGTGACAATACCAACGCCATCAATATCTCAAAAAACCATATTATGCATTCTAAAACAAAGCACATTCCTATCAAGTACCATTTTCATTGAGAACAAATCAAACTAAAAAAATAACAAATTGCAAAAATATTTACTAAACCTTTGATCAGAGAAAGTTTTGAATATCTTAATTAAAAAATGGGAGTAATTTCTTCCTCACAAGGAGGAATGGCTCACATGTTCTAGCTAAGAAGCACGTTGGTGACAAAGGGGAGTTCAAGAGAATGGTATGCACCAACATAGGGTAGTATATGCCATCTTCCATTAATGTCAAAGGGGGAGAATAAGAAGACATCAGGAGCGGATCACTCAACAATTAACAAGCATATAGGGGGAGTATACTCAACAAGCAGGTAGAGGGAGTCTAGCACAAGATGATCAATGACTAAGCAAATGTTTGGTAGTGTTTCCATCAATGCCAAAGGTGGAGATTGTCGTGCATATGTTGTCAATTAGGTAAATTTTAGTATCATTGTTGTCAAAGCATAACAACACGAGAGATTGTTGAAGGTGGTGGTGCATGGTCCTTGATGTCATTAATGTAAGAGATTGTTGAGCATTGTAGGCATCTTTATGACATCCCCTGGTTAACCTTTCTCTTTTGTAAATAATTGTAATTATTTTTAGATGGTTGAGAGGGGGACACAAATTCCATTTCTTAAGGAGTTGGTTGTTTTAAATATCAATCATGGGTTGGTTGAGTGGTGTTAATGGAGCTAATTGGGTATTAAAATCAGTTGGAGAGATAAGGACAGACCCATGTCCTTGCTAAGCAAGGTCATCCAGGTGGATATTAGTGGCCACCCACCTACTCCACCTAGACCTCCAGTCGGTTTCATTTGTTTCCTTGTTTATTTTAGCATTTACTATTTTTAGTAGTTTTTCGGGTCCCGAACTTCTGGAGCAATTTTGACCCCCTAAACGGCATTATTTTAGATCCGTTGCAAGCTCGTAGTTGTGGGTCTGCAACAAAACCTGTAGTACCCAAAGAGACCTTTCCAACAAGGTATCATACGTGCCAAACAGAGATAATATGACCAAGTTATGACCCCGGGAAGTTGGCTGCCCAACTAACCCCAACAAGGCCCTCAAACTCTTGGCGTTACATCTCATGGGGTTAGGGTTTTGGTTGTTTAGGGTTTTCTAATATTTTTCAATACTAAATAGGCCCTTGAGCCTCATTGTAACACAGTTCAGAGGCATGTAGCCCCCACATCTCTTCTTCGAGATAAATTACCATCATCGGAGCTAGTCTTATTTCCATTATGTTTTAAGCATATTTCAGTATTTGATATTAATGAAATGAAGTGTTATTTATATTGCATCTTTGTATTTATGGTTATATCTGTAATTTTTTTCATTCCTGTTTAAATTCGGATCATTGGTATCAAAGTAGATTGCTCTTTCTTTGTTTTTCTTTGCATGTCCCCTACAAGGTTGGCATATAAGAAGTTAGGGCTTGAATTGGTCGAACCTTTGCAATACCAGCCTGGAAAATCCTAACGGCCTCCCATGGCAGAGAAAAGAGAGACAAGGGGGTAGGAGATCCTTTCAAAATCTTGCTCGAAGAATCCCTCGAGCGACAAAGGAATGCGATGATGGACAACTTTGCCCAGATCCTTCAGTGGCTACCCAAGGGCGACACATCTACTTCCAACAACTACTCTAGAACCACCACACCCTTTAAGGTACAAGTTAACTTTGACATTCCCATATTTGAGGGTCAGATAAATGTGGATGTTGTAGATAAATGGTTAAATTTGCTATCAGGATATTTTTTCTGTTCATGATTTTTCCAGTCGAGAAAATATTTTTTTGTCTTCTCAAAGCCGTCCCCTATGTCAAGGACTCGTGGGAAACCTACTATGAGTAAAAGGATGAAACTACACCCTCACTATTTTCGGCCGCACCCACTTGGGATTCATTCCGGGATGCCATCAAGGAGCAGTACTACCCTGTCGAGAGCTATGAGGATAAATACATAAAGTGGACCACGCTGTGACAGGGAAGGGACCAAGACATACCGAAGTTTACCAATGTTTTTCATACCCTTTTCACAAAGTTGGGTATCAAGGATTCTGAGAAACATTTGGTATTCAAGTACCACGGCTGCTTACATAGGTACATCCACGATGAGATGGAGTTCCTGGACATCTCCTTGCTTGGCACACCGTACTAATACACTATCCATATTGATCAGAATGTTAAACATAAGAAATGATACTTTGGATCTACGAATCCAAAGCAAGGGAAAGGTGCCCCCAAACTGCAGAGCAAAGGGCAAAAAGCCAAGGCGGGGCGACCTAGGATAACCCGTCGAAGCCACAAGAAATAACAACACCACGAAGACAAAGAAGGACATAGGAAAGTGGTGTGAGTTCCATAAGAGCTCCACTCACAACACAAGTGAGTGTCGGGCTAAGCAGTCACTGGTGGTCGAGCTGAAGGCTTCTGAGTCCGATGTATGTTCCGAATCAGAGTCAGAACCCGACAAGGGGAATGACAAAGGGAAGCGAATCATTAACGTGGAGCCCATTGCCATGGTGGCTACCACCAAGATCCAGAAGATTGAGCCTGAAGATCCAGAAGAGGAGGAGCGCCTATTCCACTCACAGATGTGGGTGAAGGGTTCTCCACTGCAGTTCATTGTCAACAACGAGAACCAAAAGAACCTCATTTCAATAGAGTTCATGAAGTGGCTAGGCCTACCAACTACAACACATCTATAGTTGTACACCATCGGTGGCTTCACCAAGGACGAGATCTTCGCGTCAGCCAGTAATGTCACCTTCCCTACAACATCAAGCCCTTCACGGATGAGGTATTGTGTGATGTCGCTCCTCTTGAAGTTTGCGATGTATTATCAGGACAACCATACTTATGGAAGTGACATGTTGTATATGAATCTAGACCTCACTCTGTTATTATTTCTTCAAGTACTAAATTATACAGGATATTGGAGGTAGCCCCACCTATTGATGCAAGAGAATTCACCCAAGGGAAAATAATTGTAAATAGTAGACATAGGGGTTCATGTATTTTTAGGAAATAGTTTTCCTAAGTCTCAAGTTAATGTAATATCTAGGCCTTTAAGTGATTTAATTAGATGTGTGAGAGGAAATTGTAAGTGCTCTCAAATAAATGAGGACATGAGTGGGAGTAATGACAAAAGAGTTCAAATCAAATGTAACTCTTAAACAGTTCCATGATTCGAGGAACTAAGAAGAGCCTTTAGGAATTATTTGAACCTAGAAGTGGACACAGAGGACCGAGAGGATTTAGGAGTTGGTTCAGTAGATATAGGAGTCGAACCAGGATAGTTCAACAGAACTCCTGGCATATATGTAAGCCTACGGGCAGAGTCAAAAGAGGGAGGCCACTGATAGTAGAAGATCAGGCTTGTGCGAGACACAAAGTCTCAAATGTAATCATGTGTTTATATTTATATATTTAGAGATTTATTCCTGACTATGTCAGTGTTGAAAGAGTATTGAATGAATGAATTTCATATGAATTTGTAGGCTCTGTAATAGGTTTACAGGCAGAATTCTGTAAACGCACGGAAGAGCAAACATTTAGAGGAAGCGTAAAAGAATCTTTGACTCCAAGTGAAGAGACATAGTAAGCTTTGGAGAGAAGATGCAAAGCGAGAATTCACAGAGGAGTTCAGCTTAGAGGAAGTTGAGCAGCGGAAATAGAAGGCATAATTCCGAAGAACTACGCAAGGAGAGGAATGATTCAGAGGAATCGTAATGGGTCATTGAATCCATTCGAAGGATCCAAGAGGACAGTGATCAAGGAATATGCAGAGTTGAACTCAAATTAGAGTGGTGCAGCTGAAATAGTGAAGGATCAGAACCTTCAGAAGAACCGAACCACAAAGAGAAAATTGAAGAAACGCGAAAAAACCAAGTAAAAAGAGTTGAGTGGAGAAGTAAAGGATGGTTGCTGAGCAGTTGTTGGATCATTAAGATCAATGGCTAGGATTAAGTCGCATCAGCGGATTCCCTTTTGAAGACATCGGAATGGACCTTTGTAATAGAGTGATTGTGATATTGCGATTAAGCAACAGTCGTCGAATCTTATGTCAGATCGACGGTCTAGATCTGATCGCTTATCGCATATCGGAGAAGCCAAAGGTCTAGCGATAGTGGAATAGTGACGGGCCGATACGCCGATAGTGATAAAATTGGCGATCGGAGAGATCAGAGGTCGGCAATCGGAGCAGTGGAAGTTAAGTGGAAAGGATCAAAGGAGGCGGACCCGACGACATATATAGTGGCGAATGGATAAGTTTTGAGATCCGATAGATGTGTTCGGAGCAAGTTTTTCCCGTTATTCCATTATATTTGCATTAAAGTGATGTGGCCTCATAGCAAGGGGAAATCACATATCGGAAGGCGGTGAAGCATATGCGCATATATGACCCATGCAGAACCTGATTGCGACTGCGTTAGAGGTAGCCTCGGTATGTGTGCAGTGACCATACGAAGGGTGGAAAGATATGTTTATGTGTGTATTTTCCTTTGTAAATCGATTATAAAGGGATTTAATGCTGATAGATCATTTTATGCGATAAACATATGTTAGCCAAGGTGTAAAAGGAGAAGGCTATATATATGCGGCCTAAGAGCTTAAGCTAAGGTTTTTGGGAGTAAATGAGTCCCGATAGGAGGGTTTTAATTCCCAATAGAAGGATTTAGATCAATGGAGGCTTGAGGATTAGTTTAAGTCCCGATAGAAGGTTTTGGCGGGGTGATTGGTTCTGATAACAAAGTCACTGTATAATAGGGCCTTAACCATTGTATGATTGAAAAGTTGACTCCTTTGTGAGTCAATTACCTAGGAAATAGGCATTTATGCATACTGTGGGTATGTGCGGGGGTAACCCTGCATCATTAGTGGTATCAGAGCAGAATTGAAATTAGAGCGAGGAAAGATTTCTGTGAAAGGGAGTTTGCACACAGAAGAAGGTAATGTGCATAAGTTAAATGGATGAATGATAGAGACTACAGTGGGAGATTGTAGCAGTTCCAATAGAGGCTTGGAGTAGACAGGAACACAGGAAAGAGAAAGCAAGATTGCTTAATGCAAGTTCTGAAGGGAAGAGGACTTGGAGACAAAACAGAGAACAATCCATGGTGGAATGGTGAAACAAGATCATGCTGAGATCTTGAAGGTGAGATAATGTGTTCTGTTTTAAATTGAGAATGTGTTTTTATATACTAATGCACAGGTGACAACAAGAGAAGCTGTGAGAGGAGAACCAGATGTGTTCTTGAAGACAAAGTAAGGAAAACACTCTGATAGAGAAGTGGCAGTGAACCTGAAGAATCCAACAAGAGATTGGACAGAGAGGTAGGACAGCTGAAGTGTTCTCAAGAGAGAGTGAGAGATTGCAGAATCCTAGAAAGAGAAAAGGTGTTTCTCAAGAGGAGGTTCCAAATAGAGGACCATGCTTACCAAAAGATTGAGTGAGGAGAGCTTAGTGAGGTAAGATTGCAGTGAGGAGGACTAGCTATTGCAGAGGCTTGTTGCAGATGAGTGAGGAGCTCATGAAGAAAGAGGAGAAGAAGATGACTACTGATAGTCATAGCAGAGGTTCAGAGAGAAGCCACAACAGAAGAAAGATGAAGAAAGAGGATGCCAAGGCAAATGGAAAGAGGATGAGTCAAGAGGAAATTGACCAGGAGATTCCAGAGTTAAAAGAACAACTCGATGTATCAAGAAGAGTACTTGAAGAAGACCAGAGACTAGGTTGGGTCTTGAGGAAGAAGCCAGTAAAATGGAAAGAAATACAGAGAAGGCTACAACAAATGCAAGTGAAGTGGCTGATGGAAAAACTCAAGGAAGTTGAGTTAGAAATGGAAGAGTCCATTTGTGAACCAGAACAAGGAGAAATTCTAGGAGAAACTGAAGATGAAGACTTGAAGACTGAAACTTCAAGTGAGGCCAAAGGGTCACATGGTTTTAAAACTGACAATTTGTGTATGTTTTCAGGTGAAACATGTAAAGAAGGACAATTTGCTGATATTGTCATAAAAGAGAAAGAAGACAAGCATAATCTAAATTCTGTTTTGGAAGAAGATGAGATAGATAGATCTCATATGCAGTTGGAGAAAGATATCAAGCAACCAAGTGAAGGGCTTGAGAATATTGAAGAAGAGACCATCGAAGAATTTTTGAATCATATGAAGGATTTAGAACAGCAAGGAGATATGATGGTTGAACCATCAAGTGAGACCACAAAGTCTTATATTTTTAAAACTGATAGTTTGTGTATGATGGCAGATATTGCAGGAGAAAAGCAACCTTTTGAAGATATCTTCAGAGGAGATGAAGATCTAGAAATAAAAGGTGACAAAGAAAACTTTTTAGAAGAGGAGGAATTTGACTGCATACAGAAGAAAAAGCCTATGGATGAGTCTATAGAAGCTATCATAGAGATGAGGAATCAAGATCTTATTCCTGATGAAGAATGAAGAAATATTTTCTCAGAAAGGTAATCAAAGGAGTTTGATTAATGTTATTGATAAAAAAAAAATGCAGGAGAATGTTAATGAAGATGGTGAGACAAGGTTAACTCTGGGAGAAGAGTTACAGAGGGACAACAAGGCAAAATGTACTGAAGAAGAAGGACATCTACTGAAAGATGTTAAGGAAGAAGAAGTCTATGCAAAAGACTTAGCAAAGGGAGAAAGGACATCTGATGATCTATCCATAACAAAGGAAGGTATGGAAAACTGTGTGAAATTTCCAAAATCTACTCCAATTGAAGTTATTGAGTTATATAGGAAATTAGATTTTCAAAGAAGGGAGTTGGAAAAATAGAGGATAGATGTTCAAGAAAGATTGTTGAATAAGGAAAACAAAAGAATTGTCATGAATGACAGTCACAAGAGAAAGGAGATGGATATGAAAGTTCAACAGACTGACACTACAAAGGAAGGAGTTCACTATAGTGGACAAGGGCAGGAAAACATCATTAGGACAGATGGTGTGGAAGAGAGGCTAATGGACAGTCTCATGAATTCTTTGGAGAGTTCAAATCAGCATACTGATGTGCTAACAAAGGAGGAAGAAACACAACAAAAAACTGAATTGCTGCCAAAAGAAGATAAGGCACAACAACCTTATGTTTTTTGTTTTAACAAGTGTTTTGTGAGTGCAGGTTTTGTTGCAATTGCTGGAGGATACCAAATAAAGGTGAAAGAAGAGAATTATATGGAAGAACTCAATCCATGGAATAGAGAAGTTAAATTGCTGGAGAAAGTGTTGAACAGTCATGATTCAATCATGAAAGAGGGTAAGGATGATAGGGAGGCAGCGAACAAAGTTAAAGTTAGCAAAGCAACCAAGGCAAAAGTTGAAGAAAGTAAAGAAGAAGAACAACAGTGTGAAGAAATAGTGGACAGCAACAACAACCTGAAGCAAAGAGAAGGAGGAAGAAGTAAGAAACAGAATATGGACCAGTCCAAAGATGTACTAGAAACAGAGATTGAAGAAATGTGGCAACTAATGATGAAGCAGACCAAGTGGAGGAAAATGGTAGCAGCAGGAAGCATGATCAATCAGAGTTTGAACCTGATTGACAAGAAGAAGAAGATGGAGCAAAAGACAACAGAAGTATAGCAACAAGGGAACAAAGCATGTGGATAGTTACAAAACAAAGTATGGGATCCAGGAAGACAAAGATCAGAAGACACATGATCAGGAGATCATGAATATTTTCTACTTTGGGAGTCTGATGCAGGAGCATTCACCCAAGGGAAAATCATTGTAAATAGTAAACATAGGGGGTCATGTATTTTTAGGAAATAGTTTTCCTAAGTCTCAAGTTAATGTAATATCTAGGCCTTTAAGTGATTTAATTAGATGTGTGAGAGGAAATTGTAAGTGCTCTCGAATAAATGAGGACATGAGTGGAAGTAATGACAAAAGAGTTCAAATCAAATGTAACTCTTAAACAGTTCCATGATTCGAGGAATTAAGGAGAGCCTTTAGGAATTAATTAAACCTAGAAGTGGACATAAAGGATCGAGAGGATTTAGGAGTCGGTTCAGTAGTTATAGGAGTTGAACCAGGATAGTTCAATAGAACTCCTAGAATATATGTAAGCCTACAAGAAAAGTTAAAAGAGGGAGGCCACTGATAGCAGAAGATCAGGCCTGTGCGAGACACAAAGTCTCAAATGTAATCATGTGTTTATATTTATATGTTCAGAGATTTATTCCTGACTATGTCAGTGTTGAAAGAGTATTGAATGAATGAATTTCATATGAATTCGTAGGCTCTGTAATAGGTTTACAGGCATAATTTTGTAGAACGCAAGGAAGAGAAAACGATTTAGAGGAATCGTAAAAGGATCTTTGAATCCAAGTGAAGAGACAGAGTAAGCTCTGGAGAGAAGATGTGAAGCGAGAATTCACAGAGGAGTTTAGCTTAGAGGAAGTTGAGCAGCGGAAACAGAAGGCAGAATTCTGAAGAACTACGGAAGGAGAGGAATGATTCAAAGGAATTGTAATGGGTCACTGAATCCATTTGAAGGATCCAAGAGGACAGTTATCAAGGAATATGCAGAGTTGAACTCAGATTAGAGTGACGCAACTGAAATAGTGAAGGATCAGAACCTTCAGAAGAACCGAACCACAAAGAGAAAATTGAAGAAAAGTGGAAAAACCAAGTAAAAAGAGCTGGGTAGAGAAGTAAAGGATGGTTTCTTAGCAGTCATTGGATTATTAAGATCAACGATTAGGATTAAGTCGCATCGGCGGATTCCCTTTTGAAGACATCAGGATGGAACTTTGTAATAGAGTGATTGCGATATTGCAATTAAGCAACAGCCATTGGATCTGACGTCAGATCGAAGGTCCAGATCTGATCGCTTATCGCATATCGGAGAATCCAAAGGTCTAGCGATAATGGGATAGTAACGGGCGGATACGCCGATAGCAATAAAATCGGCGATCGGAGAGATCAAAGGTCGGCAATCGGAGCAGTGGAAGTTAAGTGGAAAGGATCAAAGGAGGTGGGCCCAAAAACATATATAGTGGCGAGTGGATAAGTTTTGAGATCCGATTGATGTGTTCGGAGCAAGTTTTTCCCGTTATTCCATTATATTTGCGTTAAAGTGATGCGGCCCGATAGCAAGGGGAAATCGCATATCGGAAGGTGGTGAAGCATATGCGCATATATGACCCGTGCAGAACCCGATTGTGATTGCATTAGAGGTAGCCTCGGTATGTGTGCAGTGACCTTCAAAGGGTGGAAAGGTATGTTTATGTGTGTATTTTCCTTTGTAAATCGATTATAAAGGGATTTAATGCTGATAGAGCATTTTATGCGATAAACATATGTTACCTAAGGTGTAAAAGGAGAAGGCTATATATATGCGGCCTAAGAGCTTAAGCTAAGGTTTTTGGGAGTAAATGAGTCCCGATAGGAGGGTTTTAATTCCCTATAGAAGGATTTAGATCAATGGAGGCTTGAGGATTAGTTTAAGCCCCGATAGAAGGTTTTTGCGGGGTGATTGGTTCCGATAACAAAGGAACTATATAAGAGGGTCTTAACCATTGTATGATTGAAAAATTGACTCCTTTGTGAGTCAATTGCCTAGGAAATAGGTATTTATGCATATTGTGGGTATGTGCGGGGGTAACCCGACATCACCTACCACCATCTCTTTAATCTCTACTAAGTAATGCAGTAAGGTCATCTCCCAGACAGGAAATTTGTTTTCTTTCTGATTCGCTCTCAAAGTAAGGGAAGGTCGTGGCCACATCCATGGCCCCTGGGAAGAGTTCCTCCAAGTAGCAGAAGCAAGTGGATGCTGTCATGGAAGAATACAAGGACATCTTCTCCTCACCCACAGGGGTACCCTTGCATTGTCAGGTCAAGCATTCAATTGATCTTACTCCCAGAGCACCTATACCCAACAGGCCGATATATCATCGCTCCATTATGGAAAAGGAAGAGATCAAGTGACAAATCCAGGAGTTGCGGCAAAAAGGGCACATCCGACCAAGTTACTTGATCAGGTGCTCATGTCCTAAGTGTCGTAAAATGCTCAAAATTTAAAGTGCTTAGAACTGGTTCAAAGTTGAATGAATGGAAAGTGCTCGTCTTCTTGATTCCAGCGCCGCAAACGGTTCGAGAAACGGTTGCCGTATGAGGAAGTTATGGCAAAAAGAAGAATTTGTCCATAACATTAGAAATTTTAATTTTTCAAAAAAAAATTAAAAAAAGAATATTCCGCCTGGCACGAAATCCGAGGCAACCACCAAACATTAAATGTAACTGCAGTTAAGTTGGCGGAATTTTGGCAGGAGCGCCAAATTTGGCGGACCCGCCATAATTGGCGGAGCTATTTGGAGTTAACTAAAGTTCGCTGGAGTTTTTCTAGGGGCAAACTGGAGAAACTTTAAATGGCCATAACTTTGGCTAGGAAAGTCGGTTTTGGACGAATTTTTTTTAAATTTTGGGTATTTTTGACCTTCTGAAGCCATTGGTGCAGGTATTACAGCCATCTGAGGTTATTTGCAGAGGTTTTGGAGCCGTGAAAGTTCTAGGAGCCACTAGGGCCCAGTTTTGTGAAGACTGTATAGGGTTGCAGGTATCCATTGGAGGTGATCCAATAGTCAATCCTGAAGGATTCAAGTGTTATGAATCCATTTTTACCATCTATTTCTCCTGTAGATGCTTCTATTCATCTATATCTTCAATTTGAGCATTTAATAAAAAACAAGGACAAGCCCGGTTGGGAGCTTTGGACCCAGCAGACGTAGCCCTGGAGGGGGTGAACTGCTTTATCAACTTCTTTTGCATTTGTGGTTGATTTATTTTGCATATCAAATTCGTTTTAATGTGTTAAACAGTAAAAGGAAATAACTCTTCTATGCTTAAATGGGTCATGAACAGCTGAAAATTTCATGTGTTTTCTTTCTGCAAGACATGGAAATCTTTTAAACATGTTTAATTCTGAATTGAATACCTTGCAAACAAATTTCAAGTAGTTTCAAATTCAGATCAAGTTGGTATCAGAGCTCAGGGTTTTGTGCAAAGATCTTCTAACTGTCTTGCAAAGTATTGATGCTTACCAGGTTGAAACTTAAAAGAGGGGAAGGACAGTTGACTAGAGAACGAGAGAATCCTTAGTCAAGGAAGGCCAGAGAGCCATCACCTCCACCTTCAATTTCACCCTCAAGAGTCTCAGAAGAAGCTTCAAGGATGTCTAAACATGAAGGAGAAATTCCTATAGAGACAGATCCAAGAGAAGAAGAAAGAGTCTTCAGAAAGGCTTTCTTGGACCTCACTGAAATGGTGAGGATATTGTACCAAGAAAGAAATGAGAAATTGGCTGGAGAAGGGTCCAAACATCCACATGAAGGAGAGGGCTCTTCAGGAGGTAAGAAGGATGATGATCATTCCAAGAAAGGACATGGAGGAAATGGTGATCCACCACCCCCATCTTCACCTTCTTCCTCTTCATCCTCGTCTTCTTTTGTTCATAAGCATAGATCCTCTGGAAAAAGTCCTTTTTTGAAGTTTGATGTAAAATTCGAATTACCTATGTTTAATGGTGAAGTGAATGCAGAAAAGCTTGACAACTGGATTAGGTAGTTGGAAGTTTACTTGAGGATCCAGAATATGCATGATGATGCCACAAAGATTCAGTTGGCTTCTTTGAGAATGGATGGAGCAGCATTGGTCTGGTGGGAGGCCAAGACTAAAGAGGAGATCAAAAAATTTGGTAAGGTTACCTTAACATGGCCTGAATTTCTGTTAGCCATTAAAAAACAGTTTTATCCTCTTGCTCACATGCAGAAGGCCATTATGAATTGGCAAAATTTCAGACAACTTAAGGGTCAGAGTGTCCAAGACTACACCCAAGAATTCAGGAGAAGAGCTCTCTTGTTAGGGGTAGATTTACAGACCCAAGAAACCTTGCTGAAATACATCGGTGGCTTGCATAGCTACCTTAGACACACCATCTTGATGTTTAACCCTACTAGCCTGGACGAGGTTTGTGTCCAAGCTACCCATTTAGAGGCAAGGGGAAAAAACACATTTGAAGAGGGTAGAAACAAGCCCCCCAAGGGGAAAAACAAAGAGAAAACCTCCAAGGGAAAGAGCAAAAAGAATGCATCTATCAAACAGGAGAGTGAGAAAGTGATCTGTAAACACTGTTCTAAACTAGGCCATGAGGAGAAAAACTGTTGGAAATTATATCCTGAAAAAAGACCTCAATTTAACAAATCCAAAGGGAAACAGAAAACTGTTGCTACTACATCTACACCACAAGATTTAGGGGAAGATTCAGGTGATGAAACCAAAATTGCAGCCATGGGTTTGAAAAACTTGAAGGGAAAAGAAATTGAAACTCAAGCCAGCACTAGTACCTCAAACTGCCATGTACAAGCTCCTAATGAGGAAGAAAGAATTGAACTATTTCATGTGAGGGTGATTTCAAAACATACTAAAATTGACACACTTTTTGATAGTGGGTCACAAGCAAACCTTATATCAGAGGACTTGGTCAAGCAGCTTAAACTTGAGACCTTTCCACATCCGAAGCCATATCCACTTGGATGGATTTGCAAGGATGCAAATTTACAAGTTTCAAGAAAGTGCACATTGCGCTTTGCAATTACTGCACATTTTGTTGACACAGTTGAACTTGATGTGGTACCTTTTGATATAGCAGGAATTGTTTTGGGAAGTCCTTACTTGTTTGACAGGAAAGCTATCTTTCATCGCCATGAAAACAAATATCATCTGTTCAATGATGGCAAGGAGTTCATTGTTAGAGCTCATCGTAAGAAGACAAATATAGCGATGGTGAATGCAGGACAGGTAAAAAGGCTGGTCAATTCAAGTAAGAATTTTGTTCTTCTTATGATTAAGCCCAAGGTTGATGTGAATCATGAGTCATTTGACAATTGTGATCCAAAACTTAAATCAGATCTGTATGATGTAGTTGATGCATATCATGAGATGTTTCAGGAGCCAACAGGTTTGCCTCCTAAGAGGGAGATTCAACATGAAATCCATTTGCATCCAGATTGTCCTCTTCCAAACATAGGCATGTACCGCATGTCTATTATGGAGAATGCTGAAATAAAGAAGCAAATCAAGGACTTGTTGGACAAGGGTTTCATAAGGCCAAGTACTTCGCCATGTGGGTCACCGATTGTATTGATTCCAAAGAAAGATGGCACTTGTTGTACGTGTGTTGATTTCAGGGTCTTGAACAAGATAACGGTAAAGAATCGTTACCCACTCCCAAGGATAGATGATTTGCTAGACCAGCTGAAAGATGCTCGATATTCCACTAAGCTAGACTTGCGCAGTGGATATCATCAAGTAAGAATTGAAGAAAGTGACATTTGGAAGACAACCTTTAAAACCAAACAAGGACTCTTTGAGTGGCTTGTGATGCCGTTTGGTTTGTGCAATGCACCTGCAACTTTCATGCGGGTAATGGATGATGTCTTGCGTCCTTTTCTTGATGATTTCATTATTGTCTACTTAGATGACATCTTAATTTTCAGCAAGTCTAGAGAAGATCATGTCATGCATGTTAGAAAAGTACTTGATGTTTTGAAGAAGAATCAGTTATTTCTTAAAATGTCAAAGTGTGAATTTGGAAAGACTTCTTTGGTTTATTTGGGACACATAGTAGGAGGAGGTGCTTTGAGAATCGATCCTGCTAAGATTGAGGCTATTGTGAAGTGGCCTACTCCCAAATCCATAACAGAGGTAAGAAGTTTTTTGGGTGCAGCTCAATATTGGAGGAAGTTTATCTCTAACTTCTCTTCTATAGCAGCTCCTATGCATGCAGTGACAAGTGTGAAGCATGCTTTCCAATGGGGAGGCAAGCAGCAAAAAGCTTTCGAATCTTTGAAAGAGAAGATTAGTTCAGCTCCAGTCCTTGCATTACCGGATTTGAGACAGCCATTTGAGATACAAACTGATGTTAGTGATTATGCTATGGGTGCAGTTCTTCTACAGCATGGTAAGCCTATTGCTTTTCATTCTGAAACTTTTAATGGTGCTGTTGTAAATTATCCTACATATGATAAGGAGTTGTATGCGTTGGTACAAAGCGTCAAAAAGTGGAAACACTACTTGATGGGCAAAGAAGCTATTATACATACCGACCATCAGCCCTTACAGTACTTGCAATCACAAAGCAAGTTACAACAGTCACGACACTTCAGATGGATGGGCTTCTTGCAACAGTTCCATTTGGTAATAAGGTATAAGAAAGGTACTTTGAATAAGGTTGCCGATATGCTTTCAAGGCCTATTATTGGTGTTGTTACTTTACTTAAGAATGATTCCATTGTACATGATAGTTACATAGAACAATATGCATCTGATGATGACTTTAAAGATGTGTATGCTAACTTGAGTAAAGGAAATCATGTAGAGGAAAATGACTATCACATGCATAACAATTTGCTGTTTCATTTGGGCAAGTTGTGTATACCACATGGGGAGAGGATAAATGTCATAAGAGAAGCTCATTCTTCTCTTATTGCTGGCCATTTTGGTGTGAGCAAAACAGTTGCACATCTACAGAGGTATTGCTATTGGCCTCGCATGGTAGATTCTGTTTCAAGGTTCATAAGAGGTTGTTCATTATGTGCTACAAGCAAGCCTAGCAACAGGAAGCTTGGTTTGTATACTCCTTTGCCGGTACCTTCTAAACCATGGGAGAGCATCTCTATGGATTTTGTAGGAGGTTTGCCAAAATCTCGAAAGCAGCATGATTATTTATATGTAGTAGTTGATCGTTTCAACAAAATGTGTATACTTATGCCTTGTAAGAAAACTATAACTGCTGAATTATATTTTCATCATGTATGGATTCACTTTGGTTTGCCTGCTTCCATTATTAGTGACAGGGATTCCAGATTTGTGGGGAATTTTTGGTCCAACCTATGGGAGATGATGGACACAAAGTTGAAGAAAAGTATTGCTTTCCATCCGCAAACAGATGGACAAACCGAAGTTGTGAACAAAACCATTGTGCACCTCTTGAGAGGTTATTGCAGCAAGCATCCCAAGCTTTGGGATGAACATTTGCACTACATACAGCATGCTTACAATCGTGCCAAGCACTCTTCCACAAACACCTCACCGTTTGAAGCTTGTTTTGGTTATTTGCCAAAATCACCTCTTGATTTCATTCTTGAGAAAGATGTTGCCATTGAGGGACATAGTGACATTGACAAAGCTCGTTCATTCATTGAAAGAATTCAACAAATACATCAGCAAATTCAAGAACAGCTTGAGAAGAGTCAAGGCAAGTACAAGGAAAGACATGACAAGCATAGAGTTGATCACAAGTTTCAAGAAGGAGATGAGGTATGGCTGTACATTAGTAAGGAAAGGATGCAAGGAGAAGGTAAAAAGCTGAAGCCTATTCGTTATGGTCCATTCAAAATCCTCAAGAAGGTTGGAAATAATGCTTTTCAATTAGATTTGCCTTCCTAAATGCAAATGTATTCTGTTGTCAATGTGGAGAACTTACGTTTGTATGAACCTCCTTTGATTGATGATCATGAAATGTTGTTCAGCTGCCATCTATAGAAGATTTCTCGCCAGAATTCTTAGATGAGCCGAAAGAAGATACAATCCTTGACAGAAGGACATGCACTTCAAGAAGGGGCAGTGTAGATTATGTTGGGGTTGGTTTCAAAGGCAGCAAACCGAACAAGGAAAAGTGGATTGAGGTGGACAGAGTGAGGGAGCTGTACCCTCACCTCTTTAATAGGTAGTTGAAGGCTTTTGGGGTCCAAAAGCTTCCCAATGGGGAGGCGTGATCAGGTGCTCATGTCCTACGTGTCGTAAAATGCTCAAAATTTAAAGTGCTTAGAACTGGTTCAAAGTTGAATGAATGGAAATTTCTCGTCTTCCTGATTCCGGCGCCGCAAACGGTTCGAAAAACGGTCGCCGTATGAGGAAGTTATGGCAAAAAGAAGAATTTGTCCATAACATTATAAATTTTAATTTTTCAAAAAAAAATTAAAAAAGGAATATTCTGCCTGGCACGAAATCCGAGGAAACCACCAAACATTAAATGTAACTGCAGTTAAGTTGGCGGAATTTTGGCAGGAGAGCCAAATTTGGCGGACCCGCCATAATTGGCGGAGCTATCTGGAGTTAACTAAAGTTAGTTGGAGTTTTTTTAGGGGCAAACTGAAGAAACTTTAAATGGCCATAACTTTGGCTAGGAAAGTCGGTTTTGGACGAATTTTTTTTTGATTTTGGGTATTTTCGACCTTCTTAAGCCATTGGTGCAGGTCTTATAGCCATCTGAGGTCATTTGCAGAGGTTTTGGAGCCGTGAAACTTCTAGGAGCCACTAGGGCCCAGTTTTGTGAAGACTGTATAGGGTTGCAGGTATCCATTGGAGGTGATCCAATAGTCAATCCTGAACGATTCAAGTGTTTTGAATCTATTTTTACCATCTATTTCTCCTATATATGCTTCTATTCAGCTGTATTTTCAATTTGAGCATTTAATAAAAACAAGGACAAGCCCGGTTGGGAGCTTTGGACCCAGCAGACGTAGCCCTGGAGGGGGTGAACTGCTTTATCAACTTCTTTGCATTTGTGGTTGATTTATTTTGCAGATCAAATTCGTTTTAATGTGTTAAACAATAAAAGGAAATAACTCTGCTATGCTTAAATGGGTCATGAACAGCTGAAAATTTCATGTGTTTTCTTTCTGCAAGACATGGAAATCTTTTAAACATGTTTAATTCTGAATTGAATACCTTGCAAACGAATTTCAAGTAGTTTCAAATTCAGATCATTACTCGCCTTGGCCCAATTGTACTTGTACAAAAGAAGGATGGGACCTGGAGGCTCTGCATTGATTATCGGGCATTAAACAAAATCACTGTCAGGAATAGGTATCCAATCCCACATGTTGATGACCTGCTGGACCAACTCAAGGGGGCCAAGTATTTCACCATGATCGATCTAAAGTCTGGTTATCACTAGGTTCCAATAGAATCCACAAATGTATGGAAGATCACCTTTAAATCCAAGGAATGCCTTTTTGAATGGTTGGTTATGCCCTTTGGGTTGACAAATTCCCCTGCTACTTTTATGAGGCTAATGGATGACATCTTGCGAGCCTTCACCAACTCGTATGTGGTGGTTTATCTGGACGACATCCTTATCTTCAATAAGAGTTGGGATGAACACTTGTAACACATTCAATAGGTCCTTCAAACCCTTCAACAACACAAAATGTGTGCCAACTTGGATAAATGCACCTTTGGCATGAGCTAAGTCCAATACTTGGGTTACATCATAGATGAGCATGGCGTGCATGTGGACCTGACTAAGATCCAAGTCATTTGGGATTGGCCAACCCTAACCACTCTAACAGAGATTTGCAGCTTTTTGGGCCTTGCAAATTTTTATCGGAGGTTCGTGTTGGGATTCTCCCATATTACTTGGTCATTGAGTCAGATTACTAAGGGCGGGGCGAAAGCAAAGTTTTCCTGCTTCGAGTCCCCAACATAGGGCGTTCGTTGAGTTGAAGCACCGCCTCTGCTCTACATTGCTACTCGCCCTGTCAAACCTGCAACAACCATTTCAAATTGAGACAGACACCTCAGAATATGCTATTGGTGCACTTCTCACCCAACACGGGCATCTAGTGGCCTATCACAGTGAGACACTTTTTGGTACAATTCGGAAGTACCCCAACTATGATAAAGAGATGTATTCCATTTTGTAGGCTTGCCGACTGTGGAAGCACTACATTCTGGGGAAGGAGATGGTCATCCACACCGACCTCTTCATTTTATACAGACATAGGAGAAGTTGTAGAATGATAACCATTAGAAGTGATCTACATATCTGCAACAATTCCACTTGAACATTAAATACAAAAATGGCAGCACCAATCATGTTGCAGACTACCTCAGCAGACCCACAGTGGTAGCACTAACCCTCTATATGGCCGCAACTATACAAAAATGATACAAATTTCACCTCCACATACCAAATGCTAGTAGATGGAAAGCAAGTTCCTGATTTCTACCTCTAGGCCACATTATTATGCTACATGGGCCACCTTTGTGTTCCTTCAAGTGAGTGTGCCAAGATGATTTGGGAGGCGTACTATAGTTAGGTTGTAGGACACTTTGGTGTGGATAAAACTATGGTTTTACTACAAAAGTACTTTTATTGGCCCAAACTCCGACTGAATGTTGGGAAATATATCAGATCCTGCACTGCCTGTGCCATCGCAAAGCCAACCATCAAGAAGCAAGGCCTGTACACTCCTCTGCCTACTCCTAGCCAGCTGTGGGAATCCATCTCCATGGACTATATTTCTAACCTCCCTTCTACCAAGCATGGTAATGACTATGTATTTGTGGTCGTGGACAAATTTTCTAAGATGGCTATATTGGCGGCCTACAAGAAGAGTATCACCGCAGAGGACACTGCTAAACTCTTCTTTGAATGAGTATGAGTACATTTTGGGATCATGTAGACCATTATATTAGATTGAGATAGAAGGTTCCTGAGCACATTCTGGTCAAGCCTCTGGACACTATTGGACACCAAGTTCACAAAGTCGACTACCTTCCATCCCCAGACTTATGGCCAAACAGAGGTCGTCAATAGGATGATAGTGCACATACTCCACATGTACAACTCTAAGCATCCTGGAACCTGGGATGAGAGTCTTCCATACTTACAATAAATTTATAATAGATATATCCATAGCTCCACTGGTTGCAGTCCCTTTCAAGTGGGTCTAGGATTTCAACCATTGTGTCTGATTGATGTTGTCATGCCTCACGTGACTACACAAACAAAATCAACACATGTATTGTCCGAGGTTGATAAAGCAACCAAATTTATTGAACAGATCCAACACATGCATCAGCAGGTTCTTGACATACTGGAGAAGTCAAATGCCAAGTACAAGCAGCGACATGATCAACATTGGGTGCCACACAAGTTTCAGGTGGGCGACAAAGTTTGGTTGCATTTGTAGAAAGAATGCCTTACCGGAGCCCATCGGAAAATCAAGCCACTTTGATATGGTCCTTACACCATTACCAAGGCTGTGGGAAACAATGATTTTGAGCTCAACATTCCCCCATTCCTTGGCCTACACCCAATGTTCAATGTGGACTGTCTTTGGCCATACTTCCCACCATTACTAGATACATTAGGCATTGCAAAACAACTCACACAAACATAGTTGAACCCAGACTGTAGGCAACATGCCACAATTGATCAGATTATGGATACACAGGTTAAGAACACTTGCCAGCAGAAGATCCAACTATATCGGGTTGTCAAAGTTGGCCAAATTATGCACCAAGGCAAGTGGCTCACCAGGGACCAGGTTCAGCAGAAATTTCCTCACCTCATAGAGGCTCTGCACGCAATGGGGACCTTTGCTTCCTAAGGGTAGAGGAATGATCCAGGAGGATATTGGTGGCCACCCACCTATTCCACCTAGATCTCCATTCAGTTTCATTTGTTTCCTTGTTTATTTCAACATTTACTATTTTTAGCAGTTTCTCGGGTCCCAAACTTCCGGAGCAACTTTGACCCTAAACGAAGTTTTTTTGAGGTTTGTTGTAGGCTCATAGCCATAGGTAGGGGCCTGCGACAAAACTTGTAGTACTCAAAGAGAACTTTACAACAATGTATCTTACGCGCCAAATAGAGATAATATGACCAAGTTATGACCTAGAGAAGTTGGCTGCCCAACTAACCCCAACGAGACTCACGAACTCTTGGTGTTACATCTCTTGGGGTTAGGATTTTGATTGTTTAGGGTTTTCTCATTTTTTTCAATAATAAATAGGCGCTTGAGCCTCATTATAATACAATTCAAGGCATGTAGCCTCCACATCTCTTCTCAGAGATAAGCTACCATCGCCCAAGCTAGTCTTATTTCCATTATGTTTGTAAGCATATTTCAATATTTGATATTAATGAAATGAAGTGTTATTTCTGCTGCATCTTTGTATTTATGGTTATATCTATAATTTTTTTCATTCCTGTTTTAATTCGGATCATACAAGCAAGAAATAACAAATGTTTAATGAAAGGTATGGGCCACGTTGTTTCAAAGATTGGCCTGTGTAGACCAATCAAGAAAAGATAGAACCATCGTGGTAGAGAGGAGGGGGGACATTCTTAAGGGACATTTTCCCACACACACCCTAAGGAAGAAGGGGGACACTCCATTCAGTTACTACAAATAATGATGGGAGGATCGGGAGAGACGAGCACTCTCTCTCATGCACGAGAGAGAGGTATATAGAGAATGCAAAGGTTAGAATTACACTGTAAGAATTTAGAGCCAAAGAGGAGACATTGAGGTAAAAGAGGTGGCTGGTATGCTCCTCAGGGTCAAGCACATTTTGAGGATCAAGAGAATTCAAGAGAAGAGAAGATTTGATGATAGCCAACTTAAAAACCCATGGGATTCCTAACTGATAATCACAAAGCAGTGGTTGTGCCTTATAGGGATGTGTTGAAGGCTTGAAAATCTCTACCTACAACATTATAAAGGAGACCACCTGGTCGGGAACTTAGAGCGGCTCCTTTTTCGTTGAAATGGTGGTTCCAACTGGTTAAACTAGGTCCAGTTACCTTCTTTCTATCTCCATTGGCTAAAAATATAACTTTCACCTACCAATAGAGAAGAGACATCATATCAACCCTCTTGCTGATCAGGCAAGAAAGTGATCCTTAAGCTGATTTGGGGCTCAACCAAGCCACTACTAAATTTTTCCTCTTTAATAAGAGGACTTCTAGGGATGTAGAATTAAATCTAAATGCTAATTAATCCTAAAATGCAAGCAAAAGGAAATAAATCCTAAGCCTATCTCGATTAGGAAGATGTAGATCTAACCTAACCGAGAGTAAAGTACTTAAATGATGGAGATTTAAATATGTTTAGCTTAAAATGAATATCAAGCTAATGAAGTAATTCAATTAACTGATATTATGGATACCAAAATACATTATGTTCAGAGATTTATTAAGGGAAATAATTAATCAACAAAATTTAAGAAGTAGTTCACAAAATGATTATGATTATTAAATCAGTAAATCAAATGATTAAACAATAATATAAGGAAATAGTTCACAAAATATTACTGTTTGTTAAATCAGAATTAAAAGACTGATTTCTGAGTAAATAGTTACTCAGAATTTGTAGTTCAATACACAAGAGCAAAGATAAATAACAACATATTATAAGACAAATTACTCATATCGACAATAGTGCACAAATATGAATAAAATGACACATTTATGCTATTATAAAATGAAACTAGTATTAAAACAATAATATTTTAAATACCAATTTATTGAAATCGTTTCTCTGGCTCTGATCTCCAACAACCCTTTACAATGCTTGAACTTTTGTTGTTAAAACAAGAGCTACAATAGTGCAAGCTCTACTCTCCATACATAATTTAGAATGCAAAAGAAAAATCCCAATAATCCCCAGATTTGAGTTTGATCCTCTCTCTACGTACAACTTGAAATCCCTATTACAATAGTGCTTTAAGCATTACAAAATTGTAGAAGAGAGAAGCTCTTTGCTCATTCTACAAACTAATATTTATAATTTACAAAAAGAATTCCAAATAGGAGAGTTGTTGAAGAGTAATTTTGCTCCAACAATTTTCATTGGTTCACATTCATTTTCTTTTATTATTGGAGCAATTCCATTGATTGAAATTTTATTTTCCTCATCTCCTCAACAGTTTTTTTGTCAAAGCCAATCAAAATACAAATTAAAATTAAAATACCAAATCTAGACATAGAATAAATCCAATCAAAACTTAATTCAATAAATAAATAAATAAAAGAACATCTGAGCTTTCTATTGATTCCTATACATATCTAATTGGTCAAGGAGAACATAGTTGAATACATCTGCATTTAGTAGAGGATATCAGCAAATGAAAGTGCAAAAAATTAAAATAAGAAAATTAATTTTGTTTAAAAATCTGGGGCTTGATCTCCTACTTAATTTTACACTCATTAAATGATTTATTCTGATTATGAAACCATTTCAAAAATATTCTCCACGATTTTATCTATCCAACGAGCCGTCTTGGGCCTCATTTGGCCAAGTAAAACTCAGGTTATGAGCTTCCAAAGTTGAGGAGTCAAAACTACCAGAATTCTCGAAAATTTGTTGCCTAAACCAAACATTAAAATCTAGTCATGAATTAAATTACAATTATTCCTTAATTAATATTAATTTTATTTTAATTATAAAATTAAATTAGTTAATTACAAATTAACCATAAACAAAATCTAATTAATCAAAAATTAAAATTAGAATTAAAAAATTAATTAAAATATAATTATATTATAATTTAATTATATTAAAATTATAATAATAATATAATATATTATATTTAAAATATAATACAAATTATATTAAAAACATAATATATCAAACCTCATAACCAAAACAATCTTCGTGATATAACTCACCTCATATACAAATCAACCCATATACGTGGGCGTGAGGGCTAATGGAGGAGGCAGGGTGGGGTAAGTGTGAGGTGGAGTGGAGTGTGAAGTTAACATGATGCAGGTGCGGGAGTTATAAGGAGACGGGTGAACCTTAGGTTAGGAATTGTTGGGTTGTGTTATATTTTTTCCATGACTAGCTCCCCTAGTTAACCAGAGATCAGAGGGGCGGGGACGGAGCGCCCCCTTCGTTGCGCCGACTGTGCAGCCGGGGGGGGAGAAGTCCCCAGTATACGGGGGGTTTGAGGGGGGGCGATTAGCCCCCGTCTATGGGGCCCACGGAATTTTTTTTTGGACCCTATATTATGTGGATAGACCTACCTATGGTTTTGTGCATGGTTTTTGCACATGGTTTTGGGCACGATGGTTTTCAGCCCATGGTATTTGATGCTTCGACATGTATATATATGTATTGTAACATTGAAAGAAACATAATGAAAAAGCAATTTGGTAGTCCCGGTTTTGGGATCCAGGGGAAAATCTCTGTGTATATATATATTTTTTTGTTATGCTCTCGCTATTGTTTATTTTCTATGTTTTAGAATTCGTATGTAGGTAATTTTTGTACGAGGTTAAAACCTACAAGAATAAATTGGCAAATGCATAAAAACTAAAATCGAAGATCAACAGTTATGAAATATCAGAGTTTTTTAAAAAGTGTGCAATATAAAATTGCCCATACGCCGATGTTCCGATATCGGAACATCAGAGCTTTTCAAAATCGGGATTTTAAAATCGGAGGTTTCAAAATCAGAACTTTTAAAATCGGAAGTTTTTATTTTAGAAGGGAGGAGGTGTGGTGAAGTGGGGTCCACATGGAGTTAAAAATTCTACAAATTAACTACAACCACTTTTCTATTCTAGGTTTTCGGGTTTGGTAAGTTCTTTTAAAATTAGAAACTGGGATAAATTACCAATATCCCGAAAATGCATTATTTTAACTGTTCTACAATTTGGCTGGGTCATTTTGTAAGACCGCTAGTGAAAAATGAAGAAATTAGTAAAAATTAACTAGAGATTAATATTTACAATGAACTACTATTTTAATTACAAAATTTAAAATATTATACATTTTGTACATTTTTTAAACTTGGGTGGTAAAAATCGTCGATTTTCGGATGAACACCATTTGCAAATCGTGTAACCAAATGAGATGGAACAAGTATCAATGGAAAGCTTGCTAAAAGTCGAATTCAATGAAACAATCAAAACATAAATCCGAAGAAAATGAAAAAATGACAAAATTGTAGGACACTTAACCAAAAGAAAATAATAAAAAGGTGATTTAGCCAAAAATCAAAGGAAAGGGTCCTCATTATTTGAAATAAATAAGCCAAAAATGGGGGGTGTTGGGTTTTCCCTACAATATTGGCGACACACTGGGAAGAACCAGTTATCTATGGTTAAAGATAATGGACTTTAATTTACCCAAAGGTTAAAAATAATTGAGTTCACGAAATTGTCTAACAATAGAGCATTTCCATGGGTCCCACATAAATAGATTAAGTAATAGGAGTTTGAAAAGATAAGTATTCGAAAGCAAACTTGAGTAAAAGTCATGAATCCAAATTTGGGGAAAATTTATTTTAATATTACCTCATATGAGAAATAGAAGAAGGTACAGATAGGAGTTTTTTGATAAAGCATATATCCATTGTTATGAATGGTCTCTGACATCGCTTCGCTACCAATGAGCCTAAAAAATACCTCGAAAAAGTTGTCGTTTATGCCATACAAGCCTAGCCCTGCTGCCAATGAGCGTCCATAGCTTTGACGGGTTTACTTGTATTTCCCATGCTTCTTCTTTTAATCACCCTTTTGATAAACACATTTTTGAGCTTTTAGTTTATGATTTATTTGAGTGAAAGAGGTGGAATGGTAGTAGAGACTTATGTTAATGGGTATAATACTTTCATAATGTTGACTCGAAATTCCTTCCCCGTGGCTATTCATCAGAGGCTTTTATAAAGTGGAGGGGTGGGAGGGATTTATTGAGTTAAACTCAAATCAGTTCTTTCCTTGAAAATGTAAACCATATCACTTAGAAAGGATGTGTATTCCTCCATGAAAAAGATTTAAAGCAAGAGGGATTTATGGTTCCATAATGATATACCTTTAATGATAAATGAAATTCACTGAAATAGACAGAGTAAAGATTTCCCATGTACACCAACCATTATTGAGTGAAGAAAAGGTCTTCCACATAAATCATGGCGGAGTTACTAAAATCAAACCAAAATCGAAAGCAAAAGGAGAAGGACTCCAAACTGAAGTAAAAAAAAAATCAGCAAACTCAAAAAATGTAAAAAAAATGACAAAAGTAAAAGCTAAAAAGAAAAATCTTAAATTTAAAAGATAAATCGCAACAAGACTGCTTATACAAATGTCTCAACAAAATAACTAAAAGAAGATAATCATGTGAATGTTTTTATCTTTTGTTGGGAATCTAGTAAATTTTATCATGCAAAGTTATAAGTGATTAGGCTTCTGAAATTGAAGGGTGAATAGCAGTGATGAGAGATAATAAGCTTAATGAGAAGTCTCCACCTGTTGCAAATTTTGTCGTTTCAAAGTAACATCTGCATGAAAGCATCTTAACCATTTTCTGATAAAAGTAATGCTTAAGAAACAGACTAAAGGTTCATAAACTCCCCAGTTTAGCTGTTTCAATGATGATCATTACTGTTTCTCCCAAAAACTTGAAAGCAAACCAAAAAAAGGAGAATGAGCTCCAAATTTGATCTGGTAGAGGCATGAAAAGTTTATGAAGAATTGCAAAATAGAGTCTTATAAAAACTAAAAACAAAACTGATACCAAAAGTAAGGAAATGAATGAAAGTGGGCGTATGAAACTTACCATTAGAGAATTTCATTTAATCTTACCTGAGAGATATCATCTTCTCCAATAAAATCTAACTTATTCCTTTAATTAGAATTAAAAGCATGAAGAAGTTGAATTAACGGAAATCTTGTTGACCTAAAATCATCATTTGTTAAATATAAACTAAAGCAAGCAGTGAATTAAAAAGAAAACAATGTTTCATGTCCAAGGAATATGAATTAAACCAAATTCATCAAAAAAGAGAATGAAGATATGTTTTTTATGAATTGGAGCGTAAAAAGATTGTTCTCTTTGTTTTTTCCATTCTAAATTTATATTAGCCCCAAAATATTGAAATTGATTCAAAATCCAAATAATGTATCCATTATGTATATGAAGAGGACTTGAATATTTATATGAAAAATTTAAATAAAAGAGAATTAAAACATAATTAACCATGGTCCATTACCTTTACCTGTTCCAAATTCCTTATTAGAGAAGTAGATTACCAAGAAGATTAAAAGAGGCCCATGTGCACATACACCATGAAAAATGCATATCCCTATAGTTACAAATTTATCCCGAAGAATGAATACTTAGATTTGATGAAATTATGATTGAAACACATCTAAGCTTTCGACCACTATGATAACATAAAAGTAACATGTATATACAAAGATAATCAAATAATACTTCATGTGAACATAATGAAGATCAATATGAATTGATGAGAGACTTATGAAGATTCTTAACTCGATATTTTGAAGTTATGAGTTTCCGAGAGAATCAAAGTGAAAGGTAAGAGCTTAAGTCTTCCAAAAATTCTTAATGATCAAAACTCCGATAAACAAAATCCTTGCTTCATAACGTTTCCGATGACATTTGTTTTTGGAAGTTTAATTAAATTTCACCTTCCGATACAAGAAGTCCTAGTATTTAGAATATTAAAGGGAAGCAAGATCTTGGAACAAAAGTTTTTTATGTAACTTTTACAAACAAAACTTACGATATTGATCATGTCCAATAACGAATGCTTGTTAAATGTATAATGTAGGAACAATGCCATTTCTAGTACATCAAACATTCATGTATTAGAGGTAAAAGTTTCGTAAGAGTTTATAAAGTAGTTCTAATGACTTTCATTTTGATAATGAGATAACTTGAAGTTTTGTAAAAATAATTACAAGAGCACTTATATTTACCTGTAAAATAAGTTTCTAAGGAAAGGAGTTCGAGATTTAATAAATATGAGAGTAAATTGGGTGTCAAAGATTTTGAAAACCTTATCTAAAACCAAAATCAACTTGCAAAATTTTGAGACCACAAAATTCCAGTGAAGACAGAAAAATAGGGGTCATTTCCTTTACTAAGTAAGATGGAAATTATAGTGAAGGACAATGAAATGCGAATCTGACAGAGTTAGGTCTCAGAATTCGTTTTAAATGCTTCCAATATAATACAAACCCAAGAATCCAATAAGCCAACAATTCTGAAATTCTAAGGAAAGATCTTGAAAAAATGAAAAGTAAAGGATCGGGATTCCAAAATTCACCAATTAGAGGCTTTGAGTCTCTTCGGAAGAAAGGAATATCACTAAAGGGAAAACAATATGAATGAGTGTGATGCAATGTTTCAACTTAAATTGAGTAAGATTTGGAACAAGCATAGATAAAATGATGGATAAGATCATTTGCTGCAAGTGTTTTGTGTGAATTTTCCTTCGTTTGTAGAAAATCTGAGCAAAAAAGAGTGTAAGCATTTCATTTCAGCTACACCAATGAGAGGCAAAATATGATTATTGACTCATATTGCTAAATGTAAAAAAAATTAATTCATGTGGGTCTGCACGCATGAGCATATCAAAAGAAAAATATTGGCGAAATCCTATGGTTGTATCTTTGAAACATGCGATATTCTTACCTTCCGATAGGATTTTATTATGTAACGACTAAAAATATGAGCGAGAATGGATATCGGAGGTCCTATATCAGAGATTTGATATCGAGGGTGTGAAAGAGTAATAGTCGATTGGAGGTCCCGATATAAAAGTTCTGATATGGATAGCGGGAAGTTTATCGGAGATCGGAGGATTGTGAATATCGGCGATCAGAGAATCAGAGATATGTGGATATCACAGTATTGACGAAGTCATCTATTAGAGGATGAACATGATAGGATATCAGAGATCGGAGGATCAGGATATTGGAGAATGACAATATGAGGATATCAGAGATCAACGATATGAGGATATCAGATTATAGGCGAAAAGAGATGTTATATACCTAGGAGGGATAATATGGGGTACCAAGGGAGGTACCCAAGGTAATAATGTAATAATGGGCCATAGTAATAAATAAGGTGGTTAACCCATGTCATGTAAGGGACCACAAGTAGTTAATAATAATGTAATGGGCCCATGGTATTAGTTGATGGTATGAGGAAACCATGGTAATGATGCATGGTATTGTATGTATGAGGCCTATATAGAGGCTAGAGACTCCACATGGTGGGATATGAAGAGAAGTATTATTGTATGAACAAGCATATGGCTTGTGGAGTGTTCTCCTTCCTTAAGGAGTGAATGTATGGTGTTGCCCTACCTTAAGGGTTTTCATAATAAAGAAGCATTTCTACCTATTTCAATCTTATTGTTCTTGGGTTATTTATGTTCTCGTATATTTGTAGATCAGATCTACAACAAGTGGTATCAGAGCACTTTCTTGGGCACAAAAGTGGAGATTTTTTTTTTATTTTTTGCAGGGTTTCGGGGTCGGCGACTTTGCAGGTCAGATCTGTACATTTTGGTGCAAGATCTGTAAAATATAATTACAGATCTGGATTCTTTGTGCAAAAATAGTCGAATTCAAAAAAAAAATAAGTTGAATCGGAGTCCGGATAAAGGAGATATCGCTGATTTAAAAATCAGTGGGGTTGCAGACAATTTTCAGGGCAGCGAGTTTGCGGCGCAGATCTAGACGTCTTGGTACAATATCTACAAAATCTAATTGCAGATCTGGATTCTTTGGGAAAAAATACCCAATTTCAAAAAAAAAAATCAGTCGAATCGGAGTCCGGATGAGGGAGATATCGCTGATTTAAAATCAGCTCTTTTTTGCAGAATTTTTGGGTGACGGCGGGAAAGTAGCAGCGCAGATCTGTAATTCCAGTGTCTGAATCAGGATTTCTATCACATGGGCAGATGCAGAATGGTTGCTCCATTTCCAAAAATAGGTTATAATAGAGATTCTGAGCAATATTGACGAAACTGTGACAATTACAAATTTTCTCCAAGTAAGTGAATTTTTTCTTTATGGCGGCCCTAGGTCAGAATTTCAGGGACTTGTATAAATTTGATGGCTCTCATCCAGCCAAATGGCTAGCACAAATGGAGAAATATTTTATATTGAATTACATCATGGATGATGAGACTAAGTTGGGTGTGGGAATAATGTACTTGGACAATGAAAGACAACAATGGTGGCAATGGCATCAACGTTGCTATCAAAGGCCCTTGACTTGGGACACATTCACAAAAGATCTTATGGACCACTTTGACCGTAAAGCTAATCTTGTGGATAAGATCACACAGACAGACACACAGCCTAGCAAAGATTTTATAGAAAAGAAGGAAACCAAGGAACCTAAAGGGTTATTTTCTTCTGGTATCTCCTTATTGCAGGTTCATGGATTGATTCAGAAGGAGAAAGTCATTGTGTCTATAAATCCGAGTTGCAAACAAAATCTCATAAATGTCGAATTGGCAAAAAAATTGCAAATTCCAGCAAAACACGTGGAAAACACACAAGTGGATGGTGAGGATGTTCAAGTGTACAAGGATTTGAAGATTTCTATGGATAAGTATGTGTTGCATGGTGATTTTTATACTTCCGAGATGGATAATAGGGATGTTGTTTTAGGATATCCTTGGATGGAATCCGTGGGTACTATCAATATTAATGTGCAGAAGAAATTCCTGAAGCTATGGTATAAAAAGAAGAAAATTACATTACGGGATATTTCCATTAATAAGCAGGTAGAGTCCAAGGAAGCTGAAGCAGAAGATGTTCAAGGGACTGACACATCAAATGATGAGCCTTTGATGATCAACAATCAAACACAAACAGAGGCTGCAGAAGAAAAGGTTACAGGTGATGATACATTAGACGAGGGTTCAGTGGTTGAAGTCATATTGAAAAAGAAGACACCACAACAGGCACCACAGCAGGGTGAAGTAAAGAAACAACCATCGTGGGTTAAAACTTCAACATATCATCACCCACATCACCTAGCGAGACAACCATCAAGATGGAAACCAAGTCGTCACATGACGGATCACAAGGAGAGAAGATCCACCTACTACACATCAACACAGAAGAGCTACCACGGTCAACTTCCATCTCAAGCGAGCGAGGCACCAGCGAGATCGAGGGTTCACCTTTCTCTTGGATGGCTAGATGCACGTGCATGGTATCAGTGGACTACTCTTTTGAGTAGATCTTATTATTTGTGTTCTTCCCATGTTTCGGGGACGAAACATGCTTAGGGGGGTGGAATGTTATATACCTAGGAGGGATAATATGGGGTACCAAGGGAGGTACCCAAGGTAATAATGTAATAATGGGCCATAGTAATAAATAAGGTGGTTAACCCATGTCATGTAAGGGACTACAAGTAGTTAATAATAATGTAATGGGCACATGGTATTAGTTGATGGTATGAGGAAACCATGGTAATGATGCATGGTATTGTATGTATGAGGCCTATATAGAGGCTAGAGACTCCACATGGAGGGATATGAAGAGAAGTATTATTGTATGAACAAGCATATGGCTTGTGGAGTGTTCTCCTTCCTTAAGGAGTGAATGTATGGTGTTGCCCTACCTTAAGGGTTTTCATAATAAAGAAGCATTTCTATCTATTTCAATCTTATTGTTCTTGGGTTATTTATGTTCTCGTATATTTGTAGATCAGATCTACAACAAGAGATATCAGAGGATCGGATGATTGAGATATCAGAGTATTTTGAGTGATGCTTATATGAAAAGTTCTGATATTTAGAAGGGTTGATATGTGATCCAGGTGGATATTAGTGGCCACCTGCCAGGTCCACCTGGACCCCCACCATTGTCTTTCTCAGCATTTTCAGTTTCCTTAATTGTAGCACAGTTTACTATTTTGAGCAGTTTTTTTCGGGTCCTGAACTTCCGGAGCCATTTTGAGGCCCTAAACGACGTTTTTTTGGAATTCTGGGGCGACTGAGCCTTATGTTGCCCCCCAAAGTGGTAGTACTCGGATAGATCTTTCTAACGAGCTATCGTACGCGTCAAACGGAGATCGTATGCCAAAGTTACGACCCCGGGAAATTGATGTACCAATTTACCCAAACGGGGCCCACAATTTGGCGTTTCATCTTCTAGGGTTAGGTTTCGGTATGTGAAGGGTTTTCCATTGTTTCTCAACAATAAATAGGCCTTCGAGCCTCATTGTAATACAGTTCGGAACAGTTCAGAGGCATGTAGCCACCACATCTCTTCTCAGAGATAAGCTACCATCGCCCTAGCTGGTTTCTTTCCATTTCTGTTTGTAAGCATATTTCAATCTTTTACAGTAATGAAATGAAGTATTATTTCCGCTGCATCTCTATTTTTATGGTTATCGCATCTCTGTATTTATGGTTATCTCTGTAATTTGTTGCGTTCCTGTTTAAAATCCGGATCAATATGCTATGTGGAAATTGTGTGGGGTTAGGCCTTTTATTATTATATTCATAAAAAAGCGCTTAGCTCAACTTTGCTTTTTAACAAAAAGCCCCTTTAATAGTTATATTAATTATCAGAAATATTAGATTAGAGAATAATTTTATCGGAACTTTCGAATGAGGAGAGTTACAATATTATAATGCTTCGATATGAATCTTCCGACACTATATTAAAGTCCTATTTGAGTTTTAATGACTAGAAGCAAAATTAAAGAATCCTAAAATTCTGATGAAAAAACAAATACTTCCCTTGTCATGTTGCAAATTTAGAAATGGTTGGCTGCTTTCTTATCTCAAGGCTCCAAAATTAAGCCAATTATGACCTACAAAAGAAACAAATAAAAAATAAGTAGTAAACTATGAAAAAGAGAAACTAACAATAGATGAAGATGAATTTGTAAAATGCATACCTGGAAGAATATTGATTGTAAATTTACTTCATGAATCTTCAATTCTCCCATGTATTTCTCAAAATTCGTATATGTTTAACATCATATACTTATTCAATCTAAAATGTTAAGAAATGAATTTTCAAATCGCAGCCACTTCAAATTTTCATTGGAGGACCAAAGTGGTGAAAATGAGCTTTTAGAAGTACTTGTGAATCGTGCCAACCCATAGCAATTTCTTACAATTTCTTCATATATGACCAGTGTGATGAAGTTTTGCAAAAACAAGACAATCAAGTGCTTGCACAACTGTGTATGATCCAACTATATAAGAAATTAAATATGTTCTAAGCCACTTTGCCAGAAAAATGAAAAGGGATGCCAAGACAAACTTGGATTCATTACTTGTTTCTTAGAAATACGAAATAATCAAATAAATGAAAACAGAAAAAGAATGTAATCTAAATTAATCTATCCCTAATTGCTAAATGAATGGAAGGAAATATGACTAGGTATAGTCATACTTCCAATGTAACCATGCAAGCATTTTGTTTCCTATATGTATGTACAGATCAAACATCAATAAAAAAAATACAAATATAATTAAACTAACTGAACTAAATCTGAATGCAAAATGTACATTTATTGTTAATATATTTACAGGAAGCAACTTATTTACAATCACCTTCTCTTGAAATGTCATTTCCAGCTGAATTTCAATTGGATCATAGAAATCTGGATGGATTTCCATTAATGATTGGGAGAGGTTCAAAAGAGGGGATACCATGCCAAATAGTGGGAATGAATTTTTAAATACAATGGTTTGCAAAAATTTGTCTATTTTGTGTACATATGTTAAATTATTAATAATCTTCTGTGAAGGAAAACTTTCCAAATGTATTTCAAATGGGTCTATGAAATATGGATGGAAATCTGATAGATTCAATGGAAGACTATTAATTGAATTAGATTGTTGGTCATATTGTGAAAATACACTCTCTTGTTGGTACTTCTTTTGAGAAGAAAGAAGCAAGTGATAAGATATGGACATCAATTGTAATTGGAAGAGAAATAACTTTTGATGTTCATGATTATGATTAGAAACTTCATCTTCCCTTTTAGGCAATGCATTAATTGAGTATTCAATATTGAATTTCTCAATATGTCAACATAAGATATCTAAAAATTGAGAAATGAAAACATAAAACAAATCTGAAAACAACCAAAATAGATGAAGGAAAAATAACAAAATTAAGTTGTAGTTAACACTATTATCACAACTAGTGTTACAACACAATTGGGATTGATTTAAAACAATTTCCACCTCACAAGCATTGGCAAAAATAATAAAATAAGAAAGATCATTGACATCGACTTGTGGAAGAGGAAACGATTCTGGACCAAGAACAAGTGTAAGAGCTTGATGATCATATGAATTGTAAATTGGAAAAGACTCTTGAATGTTGAAATCATGAAGATAATTTTTTGCTTGAGAATGAGAATTAGTTGGAACAATTTCTGAGTTAGAGTGTTCTTCATTCCCACATATGATTGATCTTTTATCATTGGAATTTAGTTGAGCATAAGATATTTCGACATTCTCAATGTCAAAATAATTATCATAAATAACTTCATGAAATTCATTGAAATTTTCTTCATTCCCATATGACAAATCAAAACAAGAAGGAAAATTAAGCTCAGGTTCATCAATGTTGGAAGAATGATCAATAAATAATTCTTATCCTGATAAAAGCTAATAGGGAATTTATTTGGATCAACCTCTCTGCTTTCTAGAACAATATTCATGCAATGAGAAGGCAAATTACTATAAGCAAAAATATCGGGATAAAGGGAAAAATGTGAATTTGAAGAAATGAATCTGAAATATTCTTTGTTTGTATTTTCTTCATTACAAATTTCAAATTTAAGATCATTCAATTGACTAACTGTACTTTCTTGAAGAATATTGTTTGGCTGCCCTGAATTTTGTACTTGATCAACATGATCAAATTCATAAATTTATGTGGCAGATTGCATATTATTGAAAACTTGCACAGTGATTTTCTAATTTCAAGGTAGTCTTTCTCCAAGATTGCTGCTAGTATCTTCTTGCATTTGAATAGTAAAATTTTCCAAGTTTTGTGATTGAGATTCACTAACATATGAAGGTGAATCCTGATCATTATTAATACTATATGAAGTGTGCACTAAATGAAGGAATTGATCGTACATGGTAGAGGCAACTTCATCATGATTAGTTTGCACCTCCATATTGGAATTCTCAATTATGTTAATAAAATTTGAAGAGGATCGATCAAAGCTTGTAATAATTCCATGTGGATTTTGAATGGGAGGAAGAGAGTAAATATATTCAAACCAATCTAATAATTCATCTTCTGAAGGTTTATTTTCAATTTTAAATCTCAAACAATTTAAATGAAATCTAATGGTAAAATCAATAAAAGACTCATTTTCGAACCTTCATATATCTTCAATTTCATCACATACCTGTTCGTAGTCATAACCGTCAAATTCACAAAGGAACATTGTAATAAATTGATCCCAGTTGTGAATTGAGGCAACTGGAAGAGATTGACACCAGTTTCTGGCTTTTCCCAAGAATGTAAGAGTAAAAATCTTGCATAAAATACCTTCATCAATTCCTTGAAAATCAGAATTTGTAAATTTTTGAATAAATTGAAAGGCATGATTAAAAAAAGAAGCATTCCTCTTACCATTAAAATTTACCTGAGACAAGAGTCTTACTACTTTTGGTGGAGTATTGGCAGATGCACGTCTAGAAATACAAGTCCAAATTGGAAGTTTAAGAGGAGCCATTGTGAAAAATAAAACTTTAGAATACAAAAACTCCAAAAGACAACAAGCCTTCAAACCCTCCTTCTAGCACCAAAAATGTTGAAGGCTTGAAAATATATGTCTACAACATTGTAAAGGAGACCATCCGGCTGGGAACTTAGAGCAGCTCATTTTTCGTTGAAATTGTGGTTCTGAATGGTTAAACTAGGTCCAATTACCTTCTCTCTATCTCCACTAGATAAAAATATAACTTTCACCTACCAATAGAGAAGAGACATCATATCAACCTTCTTGCTAATCAGGCAAGAAAGTGATCCTTAAGCTGATCTTGGGCTCTGTTATCACCCAAAAATTCTCTAAACTTGGACAGTTTACATTTGTTCCTAAGTCATGGTGTTAGATAGGGGTTAAGTCATTTTTATGTTTTTAGAGTCTAAGTCATAGGGTTGGAGACTTTTTGGCCCAGCTACTGCTTTATGTGAAGGAATACAATCAGTAATGCAGAGAGGTTTTCTTGAACAAAACTGAGTTTAGATAGGGTTTAATCCTTTCTTGATCTATATGTTATTTTAATTACTTGCAGTAGATCTTATTGTTAATACTCAGAATTCATAATCTAATGCTCTGACTTCCTTTAACAATAAGATGACTGTGTTTTATCTTTGAACCACCAGCACTAGATTACATTGCTATTATTCAAAATTCACAACCATGTGCTCTGATTTATTTTAGTAATGGAATGATTGTGTTGAGCAGTAGATCTCATTGCTATTATTCAGAATTCATAATCTTATGCTGACTTCCTTTAGTAATGAGATGATTGTGTTTTTTCTGAATCTTGTGAGTAAACCACCTTTGAACCATTAGCAGTAGATTTCATTACTATTACTCAGAATTCATAACCCTATGCTCTGACTTCCTTTAGTAATGGAATGACTCTTTTGACCTATGTTATTGAGTGAACTGTCTTTGTTTAAGAACCTTATTTGTCTCAGCTTTCATGTCAAGAAACCTTGCCACTAAATTTATTGACTTGTTGACTCCATAGCCCAATGGTAGCAAGCCTTCATCTTTTCAACCTACAAACACACAAAACCTAGATAGGTTAGCCATATATATTATCATTAATCAATATCATTAACACTTGAGAGAGCCCTCTCAGGCTGAGGAGGCTAAGCCTTAGCTAAAAGATTGGTTTGAAAGAGTTACGTAGAGTTTGCTTGGTCAACAACGTATCAAGGTCAGATTTTGTGATAACAGGCTCAGCCAAGCCACTTCTAAATTTTTCCTCTTTGATAAGAGGACTTCTAGGGATGTAGAATTAAATCTAAATGCTAATTAATCCTAAAATGCAAGGAAAAGGAAATAAATACTAAGCCTATCTCGATTAGGAAGATGTATATCTAACCTAACCGAGAGCAAAATATTTAAATGATTGAGATTTAAATATGTCTAGCTTAAAATTAATATCAAGCTAATGAAGTAGTTTAATTAACTGGTATTATGGATACCAAAACACATTATGTTCAAAGATCTATTAATATAAATAATTAATCAACAACATTTAAGAAGTAGTTCACAAAACGATGATGATGATTAAATCAGTAACTCAAATGATTAAGCAATAATATAAGGGAATAGTTCACAAAATATTACTATTTGTTAAATCATAATTAAAAGATTGATTTCTGAGTAAATAGTTACTGAGAATTTGTAGTTCAACGCACAAGAGCAGAGATAAATAACAACATATTATAATGCAAATTACCTACAATGACAAAAGTGCACAAATATGAATAAAATGACACGTTTATGTTATTATAAAATGAAACTGGTATTAAAACAATAGTATTTTAAATACCAATTTATTGAAACTGTTTCTCTCGCTTTGATCTCCAACAACCCTTTACAATTCTTGAACTTCTGCTGTTAAAACAAGAGTTGAAATAGTGCAAGCTCCGCTCTCCATACATAATTCAGAATGCAAAGAAAAATCTCAATAATCCGCAGATCTGAGTTTGATCCTCTCTCTACCTACAACTTGAAATCCCTATTACAATAGTGCTTTAAGCATTACAAAATTGCAGAAGAGAGAAGCCCTTTGCTCATTCTACAAACTAATATTTATAATTTACAAAAAGAATTCCAAATAGGAGAGCTGTTGAAGAATAATTATGCTCCAACAATTTTCATTGGTCCAAATTCCTTTTATTCTATTGCTGGAGCAATCCTACTCATTGAAAATTTATTTTCCTCATCTCTTCAACTATTTTTCTGTCAAAACCAATCAAAATTCAATTAAAATTAAAATATCAAATCTGGACATAAAATATTTCCAATCAAAACTTAAATAAATAAATAAATAAATAAACATTTGAATTTTCTATTGATTCCTATAAAGAGCTAATTGGTCAAGGAGAACATAGTTGAATGGCTCTGCGTTCAATAAAGGCTATAAGCAAATGAAAGTGCATAAAATTAAACTCAGAAAATTAATTTTGTTTAAAAAATCGGAGCTTGATCTTCTACTTAATTTGAGACTCATTAAATTATAAAATCTGATTATGAAACCATTTCATAAATATTCTCCATGATTTTATCTATCCAACAAGCCATCTTGTGACTCATTTGGCCAAGTAAAACTCAAGTTATGAGCTTTCAAAATTGAGGAGTCAAAACTGTGAGAATTCTGGAAAATTTATTGCCCAGGCCAAAACTAGGAATTTTTTAGTTAAAATCTAATCCTGAATTAAATTACAATTATTCCTTAATTAGTATTAATTTAATTTTAACTATAAAATTTAATTAATAAATTACAAATTAACTATAAACCAATTTAATTAATTAAAAATATAGTTAAAATATAATTATATTATATTAATATTATAATTTAATTATATTAAAATTATAATAATCATATAATATAATATAAATTATATTAAAAACATAATATATGAAACCTCATAACCAAAACAATCTTAATGATACAACTCACCTCATATACAAATCAACCCATATATGTGGGGATGAGGACTAAAGGAGGAGGGAGGGTGAGGTAAGCGCGAGGTGGAGTGGAGTGCAAGGTTAGCATGATACAAGTGCGGGAGTTATAAGTAGGCGGGTGAACCTTAGGTTAAGAATAAATAGCCAATCGCATAAAAACTAAAATCGGAGATCGACGGTTTTGAAATATCGGAGTTTTTAAAAAGTGCGCAATATAAAATTGTCGATATGTTGATGTTTCGATATCGGAACATTAGAGCTTTTCAAAATCAGAGGTTTTAAATTGGCATTTCAAAATCGAACGTTTCAAAATGAGAACTTTTAGAATCAGAAGTTTTATTTTGGAAGGGAGGTGTGGTGAAGTGGGGTCCACGTGGAATTAAAAATTCTATAAAATGAACTACAACCACTTTTCTATTTTAAGTTTTTGAGTTTGGTAATTTCTTTTAAAATTAGAAACTGGAATAAATTACAGAGATCCCGAAAACGCATTATTTTAACTGTTCTACAATTTGGTTGGGTCATTTTGTAGGACCGTTAGTGAAAAATGAAGAAATTAGTAAAAAATAACTAGGGATTAATATCTACAATGAATTACTACTATAGTTACAAAAAATTAAAATATTATACATTTTGTACGTTTTTTTACCCGAGCGGTAAAAATCATCAAACTTCGAATGAGTACTATTTGCATACCATGTAACTAAATGAGATGAAACAAGTATCAACGGAAAGCTTGTTAAAATTTGAATTCAATGAAACAATCAAAATAGGAATCTCACGAAAATGAATAAATGACAAAATTGTAGGACACTTAACCAAAAGAAAATAATAAAAAATTGATTTAGTGAAAAATCAATGGAAAGGGTCCCCATTATTTGAAATAAATAAGCCAAAAATGGGGGTGTTAGGTTTTCGCTACAACAAGATGATAAATCCACTAGAAGCTATGTTGGTTGATAACCTTTAAGAAATGGAGGCACCCAAGGCTAGTGGGCAGATAACACATGATGGTAGTTCCATGGGATTGGGTTGAGAACATAGGTGGAAGATTCCACTAAGTTTTTGGAAGTTCACTCTTGTTCCTGTAAAGAGATATTGGGATGTTGCAAGTCCCTCTGCATAACGGACAATGTTCCCTACCTGATGTGAAATTGTTGAATAGTTGGTGGGTGAAGGCAGGGTAGCCTTTAGACATCCTGTTTCAGTTGATGATACTGATTAAACCTCCCAAATAGAAGATGGATGTATATCCATGAAATGGTTCATCGCGTTTACCTAGTTTTGCTAGCTGGTGGGTGGAGGTGAAACAGCCTCGAGACACCTTGTCTCAGCTAAAGTATTGGTTTGAAACTCCTTTGAGAGCACTCTACTTCAAGCATTGAAATTTGGATCAGGGGTGAACATTTCAAGAAAAACTTAGCTACAACTTGTCTATGGTTGGGTGAAGAGTTGAAGTCCCCATCTGAGTTGTGAGCACATTTAATAAGGCATTGTGAATATTTTTATAGGAATAAGCTTGTTCCTATGTTCATTATGGGCTTGAAATTTGGCTTAAGGAGGAATAGTTGGAAGGCCTGCATATGTCATTGTGTTGCCAACTCTAGTATTAAATCCAGATAAGTATTAAAATGCAGTTCTTTCTATTGCAGTTCTTATTTAATGCAGATTAATGTTGTATTGGTTGCATGATTGGCTTTTGGTTTCATGTAATCCGATGGAAATGATATTTGATGGATGTTATTGTGTACTGTGAGTTGCATTAGTGGTTCCAAGCAGAGAATTTTAATATGAATTTCCATCTGAATTATTGTTGAAGAACATTGTTCTTCTTGTGTTGGAAGCTTTCAATATTTGAAGTATGTCCATGGTATTGTGGTTTTGCAACAATGTTCCCATACTTTAATTAAATGTGAAAAGCTAAAATTCAATTGGTGCTACATGAGGGATGGTGTGTTTCTTTGAGTGCACATGCTTCAAATTGTGGTGAATAACTATGATTTTATGCACTAATTTTTAATGCCTTTCATGCACTGATTTCAAACATAAATGCACCCTTAGGAGTGCAAGGAGAACTTGATAGAGAGCAATGTGCTTCAGACACTTCGTCCCTTGTGTGATTGTACATGAATAGTGCAATTATTAGAATGTTGTTAGAGTAGGGAATATAGTGATTTCCTGACCTAAGGTTAAAAAAACCTCTGCATAAGCTCAAGAGACTGATGGATTTGGTGATTCACTTGTTTTGTGGATAACAACATGAGCACGCTGAGTGCATGACTAACAATAACTCCACTATGTGTTTAAATTTATATTGAGTAGATTGTTTGATTCTACTGAGCCTAGAGAGGGGCAATAATGTGCTCCCTCGACCCCTTCACAGTGAGAATCCAAGTAATGGATATTTGTTGAAAAATCACTAAATTCAAGAGTTGTCGAGTTGTTATGACCCAAGCTCCGGGAAGAACCACCGCGGTCGATCCATGCTTAAGCTCCTATGTAAATTGCGCATGGTACAGGAAGGGAGGCTTGACCCCGGAGGGTTCGTCTTGGAGGAAAAGACAAAGGTGCACCAGGAGTTATTGTGAGGGAAACAAAGTCAAGAGTTTTAATCAGTGATAAAGGAATCTTAACCCTAGAAGGTCCACCTAGAGGAAAAGACAAAGGTTCACCAAGAGTTATTGTCAGGAGACGAAATCGGGGAACAAAGGATAAAGGAAGCTTAACCCCGAAAGTTCCGCCACGCAAGAAAAGACAAAGGCGCATCGAAAGTTATTATCAGGGAAATAGAGATGGGAGTTTAGCTGGGGATAAAGGATGCTTAACCCCAGAACGTCCACCCTGAAGGAAAATACAAAGGCACAATGGGATTTATTGTTGGGGCAATGGAGTCAGTAGTTTGAGCCGGGGATGAAGGAAGCTTAACCTTGGAAGGTCCACCCCGGAGGAAAAGACAAAGGCACACCAAGAGTTATAACTAGGGTAACACATCAAGAGTTATAGTCGGGGTAACGCAACGAGAGTTATAACCAGGATAACACATCAGGAGTTATAGCCAAGGAACACACAAGGAGTTAGAGCGGGAGTAACACATTGGGAGTTATGGTCGGGGGAACACATCGGGAATTATAACCAAGGTAATGCATCAGAAGCTTAATCGGGATAATAGAATTGGGATTAGGTATGTAATGAATGGGTCGATAGCCAATAGAAATATGCCATGTGGCACTAGCAGTACAAGTTGAATGGGCAGCCATGTGGGTGCCACATGGCAAAGGAAAGGGTGATGTGGTGCTTAACTTTGAATGGCCATAATTTTCAATCCGGAGGTCGGAAAGGGATAATTTTATATCATTCGAATCATCTTGACGAGAGGAACACAATGAAATCATTTATGTGAAGTTTTATAGAAGTAAAAAAGATCAAAAATTTTAGTCCCCACTTCCATAATGACACCTTGGATATTTGGTCAGCATAGCAACTACCTCATCTTAACTTGTGTTATGATGAGGATTAGTAGGGGGATTTTATAGGTGGTATTAGAGCATCCAGGTTCAACACTTGGACTGGATGAGCTCTATCATGGGGAAAGTAACAATAGAACTCCTGCAAGAAGACCTTATGATTTTTTTTAGAAACTAAACTAAACAAATATTTAGGTATTGAAAGGTAGTCTATAATTGATTGATTGCTTGGGCGAATTATGTGCTTATTCCGTGATTGATCATGTAGCATGGACTAACATTTGATATGTTCTCATCGTTATAGATGAGCTAACAAATGGTATCGACATGTATATTTTGTGACTATGCAGGCATGTATATTGATGCTAACAAACGTTGATTGACTGACATTAGTGTGCTAATGTGGATTGTTGTTGCAGATGGCCTTATTATAGTAGCTTGGCAAAAGCAAAAGAATGAACCTGATTTATTGTCATTCGTTTATGTGGTAATGTTTCTAATAATTGTGTGTGAATGAGAGCACATCCCAAGTAATAAATGACAGAAAATATAGAATAATGAGGACCAGAGTGGTACAAAATAGCTCTGATCAATCATAACATGGAAATGAAGAGGCTTGGACAAATGAAGAAGAAAGATCAGTTGGCCAAGGGGGAGGGGAAAACTCTCTTGATTGGATGGATACCTTGAGGAGCCTAAGGGATGAGGTCAGAAGTTTTAAGGTAGACAATGAAAGAATGGTAAGATCTCAGGAGAGTCAAGCTTAAATGAATGCAACCATCTTGCAAAAGCATCCCAGATTTATAGAGACAAAAGCAACATAAGCTAGGAACCAACCACATAGACAAGAGAAGTCTTCAGGAGACCAAAGAGAAAACAAATGGGGTAGATGGTAGAAAGTCGACGAAGAGGCATAAGCAGGAGAGTGAAGAATATGTGAAGGGAAATGCACCACTGAGTACCCCAAAATGAATAACTAGCACTTATGTGCATCATTTTGGTGGGTATTTTAGTTCCAACACCAGGAGGCACCATTATTGTTCCCCTGTTAGGCCCCTATACTACTAGTGTAACCCCTTATTGTTATTAGTATAACCCACTTATTATATTGATGTACCCATGTAGTGCCCATATTGTTACTATTGTGCCACATAGAAGCCCACTATTGTTATTGTTGTGCCCTACAATATTATTGTTATGTAGGCTTTGATTGTATTGGGACCAATTAGACTCCTATATATAGAAAGGAGGTATTTTCATTTGTATCATCCAAGAATTGTTCATTTATGTAATGTAAAGGAGGTTGCCCCCTCGAAGAGGCTGAATTCTAAGGCGTTGATCTATCTTTTCTATCTTTTCTTGAGCTGGTTTCATAACATTTGGTATCAGAGCTTTGGATTCTAGGGTTTCGCTGCTCCAAACAGGTCATCGTGGCATTTTCGCTATAACTTTTTTTCTGTGACGTTTCAGAAGTTGCAAAAAAAACCCATTTGAGAAGAATTGGCGCTGAACCTTGGATCCAAATTTCAGAGATTTTCGCGTGATATTTTCGGAGATATGATCTAAGGAAGTGGGCCTTTTTGCAGACTCCTGAATTACATTCAAAACAGGTGACCTGGGGAAAATCGTCATAACTCTCTCTCTGAGGATCGGATTGAAATTTCGTAAAAAGGTGCAGAAAGAGGACGGACTGCAGTTTCTTGTATGTGTGTTTCAGAGTCAAAGGTTGAAACAGTGACACGTGGAACTTCATACAAGTTCGCTCTACTGAACTAGTCTATAATCAGGTCACTGCGGGAGATTGTGCATAACTCTTTCTTGGAGAATACAATTTGGATCAGACTTGTGGCATTGGAAAGAGGACACAGAGGGCTACTACAGGTCACAATTTCAGAACTTAAAGATCCGAAAGTACAGAGTTACAGTCGTCTCAAGGTAGAGCTCCTAAAATCAAGAAAAAGCAAGATGAGGAAGTTTGATGGCAAGGATCCGGTAAATTGGATACTTCAGATGGAGCAATATTTTAATATACATGGTGTACAACTGTTACAAAAGGTATGTATTGCATCTTCATATTTAGAACCAGATCAATTTTTATGGTACAAAGGGCTTTGTTCTCGTAAAAAACTTGTTACGTGGTCAATTTTCACGGAGGAAATGATAGCACATTATGAGGATACAAAGAGCAACACCTTCTTTAGAGCAACACCACAACAATTGGAAAGAGTAAAAGGGCTTTGTGACATAATGGAAAGCAAAATTATGGAAACCAGGAAGCATACCCCTCACAACTATAAAGATGGAAGTGTTGTTTCTCCCAGCCTTCCACAACCTACAAGGGTTACACCACAACAATTGGAAGAAAAAAGAGAAAAAGGGCTTTGTTACAATTGTGATAGCAAATGCACTAAAGGTCATAGGTGTGCTGAGAAGAAATTATTTTACATAGAATATGAAGAGGAGGAAGAAAAGGATCAAGAAACATCAAAAGAAGAGGATATACGTCAGGACACCACCCCAGAGAAAGAAGAAATGAATCAGACCATATCTTGTAAAGCATTGGCAAGAATTACCACTCCTCAAACTCTCAAGATAGAAGGACATATCAAGAAGAAAAAGGTGCAAGAAGTGAAAGATCACATCAAGAAAGAAGAAATGAATCCAACCATATCTTGTAATTCAATGGATGAAATTACCACTCCTCAAACTATCAAGATAGAAGGACACATCAAGAAGAAAAATGTTCAAGAAGTGAAAGATCAAATAGAGCATCAAGAAATGAATCTGACCATATATTGTAAAGGACTGGAAGAAATTACCACTCCCCAAAAGATAGAAGGACATATCAAGAAGAAAAAGGTTCAAGCAGAGAAAGATCATATCGAGCATCAACAACAAGTTCTCCAACTTTTAAAGGATAACGCCATTTCGGTGCAAAATCAAATGAAACAACAGGTAGATCAACATCGTAGTGAAAAATGTTTTGATGTAAGTGATTGGGTATTTTTACTGCTACATCTCAAGCAAACTATTTATGAGAAGGAAATGTTGGCAATACTACATGCACTTAAAAAATGGCGACCTTACCGAATGGGAAGATGCTTCAAGGATGAGGATGTGGAAGCATTATTTTGTGCTATTTATATTATCCAACCAAATTGGATAAACGAAGCAACGGATGAATGGAAGGAGAACGAAGAAGTATGGCCACTTAGTCAAATGTTGCAAAAGATCCCAATTCAAGCAATATTGCCAGAAATTGAAGAGGAAGGAAAAATCATATTGGAACCTAGAGCAGTCACAGAAACAAGAACCCGACAGCTACGAAATCGATCAATTTCAGAGTATCTCATCAAGTGGAAGGACTTACCCGCTGAATATTCCACATGGGAGGACAAGAATTTTATATAGAAGCATCAAGAACTACTCAAGCGTTGAGGACAACGCTTTTTGAAGGAGAGGGGCATGTTAGGCCCCTATACTACTAGTGTAACCCCTTATTGTTATTAGTATAACCCACTTATTATATTGATGTACCCATGTAGTGCCCATATTGTTACTATTGTGCCACATAGAAGCCCACTATTGTTATTGTTGTGCCCTACAATATTATTGTTATGTAGGCTTTGATTGTATTGGGACCAATTAGACTCCTATATATAGAAAGGAGGTATTTTCATTTGTATCATCCAAGAATTGTTCATTTATGTAATGTAAAGGAGGTTGCCCCCTCGAAGAGGCTGAATTCTAAGGCGTTGATCTATCTTTTCTATCTTTTCTTGAGCTGGTTTCATAACATCCCCTCATCATCATCATCATCATTAAAGAGGAAAGGAATATATGCCCAAGGAATTTAAGAAAGCCAAGCCACCCACATTTGATGGCGATATGATGAAATCTAAATATGCAGAAGCTTGGTTGCTCGGAACGAAGAAATTTTTCATAATTTGTGATTATTCTGAAAATATGAAAGTCAAGAGGCATCACCTATAGTTTGAAGGGAAAAGTAGATATATGGTGGGAATATCTAAAGAATGTTAGAGGCATAACTGAAGAAGACTTGAGTTGGAATGAATTTGAAGCACTCTTCAAAGAAAAAAAATTATTTAATAGTTATTGTGACATCAAGGAAAAATAATTCTATGAACTCAAAATGGGACAAATGACGGATGATGAGTATGTCACCAAGTTTTTGGAATTGTTGAGATATGTGTTATATATTATAGATGATAAGGCAAGGATCCAAAGGTTCATTAGTGGGTTGCCTCTATCATTCAAAGATCAAATTGAGATCCATGGACCTCAAACATTAAATGATGCCATTAAAAAGATGAAACACTGCTACAAGTAGTCTAAATGCAGGCCAAAGCTTAACATCGATTTGAAGGCAAAAGGAGGTCTAAAAAATAGAGGAAAAAGGCTTGGAGGTTCTAGATAATGGCATGGGGAGAAAGCGAGAAATTACACCACCAATGGAGGTGGAACCCAAGAGAAGAATAACACTTCTTGTGAAGGTCAATGTGCTCAATCCAAAGAAGAGGATGGACCTCAGAGGAATGCCTTGGTATGTTAGAAATGCAGGGAGAACCATTTGCGTAGAGACTGCCCTCAAATACAAAGAAATCAACCAGGACTGCACATAGTGCAAGAAGCATGAATACTGGAGGATCACGTGCCTAGGATCTGCATAACCACAAGAAATAGGCGCGTGGGCCATCTCACGTCAATGGTTGATTATATATGGATTATGTATCCATTTTGGTTGTTGTTGAAGCAATAAAATAAATTGTAAATAAATCATGCGGTGGTTGAGTGTAATTGTGGTGGTTAATTGTAGTGGAAGAAACTGAATGAAACCATGGAGAGGGCTCAGGATGAGCCTTACTCACGAAGCATCAAAATCATTGCACTCAAGGAGATTGAGTTGATTTTTGAAATCACCTTTTTTATGCTTAATTGTTGTGGTCTTAAATCGATGGTTTCTTTGAATGTTACCTTTTAACTACTAGATTACGCATGGCCATGCTATTTCATTTGTGTGATTTTATGATTGTTGTCAGGAGTCTCTTCATTTTTATTGTTGCTCTTTTTCTCTTTGGACCTTGCCTTTCGTTCTTCATGCTTTTGGGGGGCCTCGGGAACATTGGTTAGGCATGACAAGAAGGCCACAAGGCTCTGGTAAGAGAACCAAGGAGGCCCTATGTGTAAATAAAGAACATGAACAAAGGAGAAAGGATGAAAATGGGTAGATGGGCCATAAAAGGCCATCATTTTAATTCCTTGGAGTGTTGCTCCTGAATATGACAGAAATTTTGGGAGTTCTCTAAAATTTTAATTTAATTGATATATGATTATCCATGACTAATTCAATAGTAGTATGATATCCAGGTGGGTTGGTTTGGTCCATGGGTATAATGGACAATGTTATGGCAGCCATGAAAATGGCTTGAAAGGAGATTCTCTTGACCTTGATTCTAATTACATATGCAAATGTATGTTCATGATCATTAGAATCAAGGTCAAGAGAATTATCCTGTTGATATGTATATATAAATGTCATTGTGTCTTACATGGTTTTGTTAGAAATCATTCTTGTGGAAGAATGATTGTGTAAGATTTATTTAATGCAGATATAAATGGCTATATGGGGATGACATGATAAGTTGTCCCATGAGATTCCTAGTTGAAGGAGGAATCGATGTGGCAGGGAAGCCCTAACTGACCAATGCTTTTAAATAAGAATATGACGGTATATGCTCATGTTGTGTCATGCAGATGACAGGGTAATGCTAATGGTTATGGAAGCATGCATATTAATGAATAAGATAAATCCTTAATTGTGAGATTGGATATGTACTCCATTAACCGCCATGATGATTCCAAAAGAGAGTTCAACAGAGTAGAGAAACTCTGATGATAACATAGCTGATAAATCCACGAGGCTTGTGGGTTGATTATCATGAAGCATAACTCTGACGACAACATAGTTGAGAAACCCATAAGGCTTGCTGACCGATAGTCATAAAGGAGCTTCCATTATAGTACAACTAAGAAACCCATGAGGCTTGTTGGTTGATAATCATAGAGTAAGCTCAGATGATAGCCTAGTTGAGAAACCCGTAAGGCTTACTGGATGATAATCATTGAGCAGTGGTTGTGACTTACAAGGCCATAAATCCATTGGAGACTATATTGATGGATATTTTCTGAGTGGTGGAGTCACACAGGGCTAGTGAGATAATAAAACCTGATGGTAGTTCCATGAACTTAGGCTGAGAACATAGGTGGAAGTTCCAATAATCTACTAGAGAGTGTATTGTCATTCCTTTGGCAGTAATGTAGCTGATAAAATCTCCTCATTATTAAATATATCTCTCTCTCCAAGGTTGAACTGAGATTATTTGGTCTATGCATGAACCTTTACGTTGAATTGTAGGCATTGTGGTGTAAGAGCGAGGAGTTTGTTGAGAACACCTGATAAATGGGCTTATTAATAACTTATTTGTATCCATTGTGGTGTAACAATGAGGATTTGTTGAGAACAACTGATAAACGGGCTTATCAATAATTGATTTATAGCCATTATGGTGTAAGAACAAGGAGCAATTGAGAACACCTGATAAATGGGCTTATTAATAACTGATTTGCAGTCAATGTGGTGTAACAACAAGGAGCTATTGAGAATGCCTAATAAATGGGCTTATTAATAATTGCTTTGTAGCCATTGTGGTTTAACAATGAGGAGTTGTTGAGAACACTTGATAAATGGGCTTATTAATAACTGATTGGTAGCCACTATGGTGTAACTGCTAGGAGTTGTTGAGAACAACGGATACGTGGGCCTTGTTAAATATATGTGTTCGAATGGTTAAACATCCATTCAAAAGACAATGAAAGAGGTATAATTTAAAAATTTGAAAATTTCCTATAATTAATCTCATGAGAGATTGTATGCCATGTTACATGAAAGCATGGAAATTTCCCAGGCAGGGTGAATGAAGTTCACTAGAAAAGAGGACTGTAGTATTTTGAAGATATCTGAGCATGAAACAAAGGCACTGAGAAAATTTCAAAGAGCCATTGAAAGATGGCCAAGTTAATGGGTATATATATATCTATATATATATATATATATATATATATATATATATATATATATATATATATATATATATATATATCTATATATATATATATATATATATATATATATATATATATATATATATATATATATATATATATATATATATATATATATATCCATTGAGTTGTTGGACAAGTGACTGAGTATGTGAGTTGTAAATGTTGTACAATGTTGTGTGTATAAAGCTCCATATCAACTGTGTTTGTTTTGTAAATGGTTATTGAACACCAAGGATGGTGTTCCCCTCAAGGGGGAGGGGATTGTGACATCCCCTAGTTAACCTTTCTCTTTTGTAAATAATTATAAGTAATTTTAAATGGCTAAGAGAGGGACACATATTCCATTGTTTATGGAGTTGGTCATTTTAAATATAAGTCATGGGTTAGATGAGTGGTCTTAATGGAGCTGGTTTGGTATTAAAATCAATTGGACAAACCCATGTCCCTATTGAGCAAGGGCTACAAGCAAGAAAGGGAAAACATTTAATGAAAGATATGGGTCATGTTGTCCCCGGGGTTGGCGTGCATAGACCACTAAGGAAAAGGACAAAACCATCATGGATGAGAGGAGGGGGGGCATTCTTGAGGGACATTTTCTGCACGCACCCATAGGACGAAGGGGGACACTCTTTCAGTTACTACAAAGAACGATGGGAGGATCAAGAGAGACAGGTGCTCTCTCTCATGCACAGGCAAGAAGCATCTACATGGAACACAAAGGCTAAAATTACGGTATAAGAAAGAAAATTCAAAGAGGAGACATTGAGGGAGAAGATGAGGCTGAGAGGCTAAAAAAAAAGGACTCTTCAAGGTCAAGCACATTTCTAAAATACTAGAGAACATTACAAGGATCGAGAGAATTCAGGAAAAGAGAAGCTCTAATGATAGTCCGCTGAAAAACTCATGGGTTTGTTAACTGATAATCACATAGAAGTGGTTGTGCCTTATAGGGTTGATAAATCCACTATAGCCTATGTTGGTTGATAGCCTTAGAGAAATCGAGGCACCCAGGGCTAGGGGTTGATAACACCTGCTGGTAGTTCCATGGGATTGGGCTGAGGACATAAGTGGAAGATTCCACTAAGTTGTTGGAAAGTGCACTCTCGTTCCTTCAAATAGATATTAGGATGTTGCAAGTCCCTCTACATAACAAACAATGTTTCCTGCCTAATTTGAAATTGTTGTATAACTGATGGGTGAAGGTAGGGTAGCCTTGAGACATCCTATTTCAACTGACGATATTGATTAAATCTCCCGAATAGAAGATGGATGTATATCCATCAAATGGTTCACCTTGTTTACCTAGTTTTACTAGTTGGTGGGTGGAGGTGAAGCAACCTCGAGACACCATATGTCAACTAAAGTATTGGTATGAATCTCCTCTAAGAGCACTCTACATAAAACATTGGAATCTGGTTCGGGGGTGACAACTGCATGAATAACTTGGATGCAACTTGTCTATGGTTTGGTGGAGAGTTGAAGTCCCCATCTCAGTTACTGAGCACCTTTAATAAGGTGTTTGAGTATCTTTACAGGGATCGGCTTGTTCCTGTGTTCATTATGGGCTTGAAATTTGGCTGAAAGAGGAATAGCCAGAATGCCCACATAAGCCATTGTGTTGCCAACTCTAGTGTTAAATCTAGATAAGTATTAAAATGAAGTTATTGCTATTGTAGTTCTTATTGAACTCTAGATTAATGTTGTATTGGTTGCATTATTGGCTTATGGTTTAATGTGATTAGAGGTAAATGATATTTGATGTATGTTATTGTGTATTGTGAGTTGCATTGGTCGTTCCAAGGAAAGAATTTTAATATGAATGCCCATCTTAATTATTTTTGAAGAATAATGTTCTTCTTTGGTTGGAAACTTTCAATCTCTAAAGTATGTCCATGGTATTGTGGTTTTGCAGTAGTGTTCCCATACTTTAATTAAATGTACAAAACCCAAATTCAATTGGTGAGGGATGGTGCGTTTCCCTGAGTCCACAGGCTTCACATTCTGGTGAATAGCTGTGATTTTATGCATCAAGTTTTCATGCCTTTCATGCACTGATTTTAGACATAGATGCACCCATGGGAGTGCAGCGAGAGTTGTGAGTTTCAGACACTTTGTCCCTTGTGTGACTGTATAGGAATAATGCAATTTTTAGTATGTTGTAAGGGTAGGGGATATAGTGATTTCCTGCCCTAAGGTTAAAATAACCTCTGCATAAGCTCGAGAGGTTGATGGAGTTGGTGATTCAATAGTGTTGTGGATAACACCATGATCACACTGAGTGCATGAATTAGAATGGCTATGTTATGTGCTTAAATTTTTATTGAGTAGATTGGTTGAGTTTCCTAAGCCTAGAGAGGGGAAATAATGTGCTCCCTCAATCCCTTTGCAGTGAGAATCCAAGTAATGGATCTCTGTTGAAAAACCACCAAATTCAAGAGTCGTTGATTCACTATGACCCAAGGTCCGGGCATAACCACCACAACCAAGCCATGCTTGATGTCCTGTGTAAATGGCGCATGGTATAGGAAGGGAGGCTTGACCCCGAAGGAAAAAAAAAAGGTGCACTAGGAGTTATTGTCGTGGCAACAGGTTCAGAAGTTTTAGCTGGGTATAAAGGAAGCTTAACCCCAGAAGGTCCACCTTGGAGGAAAAGACAAAGGTGCACCGAGAGTTATTATCGAGGCAATAAAGCCGAGAGTTTTAGCCAGGGATAAAGGAAGCTTAAACCCGGAAGATCCACCATGGACGAAAAGACAAAGGTGCACCAGGATTTATTGTTGAGGTAACAGAGCTGGGTGTTTAGCCAGGGATAAAGGAAGCTTAACCCTAGAAGGTCCACCCCATAGGAAAAGACAAAAGAGCATTAGGAGTTATTTTTGGGGCAACAAAGTCGGGAGTTTTAGTCAAGGATAAATGAAGAGTAACCTTGAAAGGTCCACCATGGGGGAAAAGACAAAGGCACACAGAGAGTTATAGCTGGGGTAACACACTGAGAGTTATAGTCGGGGAACACACTAGGAGTTATAGTCGGGGTAACACACCAAGATTTATAGTTGAGGGAACACACTGAGAATTATAGCCAGGGTAATGCATCAGAAGTTTAGTTGGGATAAAGGAATGAAGATAAGGCATGTAATGAATGGTTCAACAACTAGTAGCAATATACCATGTGGCAAGGGAAAGGGTGATGTGGCGCTTAACTTTGAATTTCCATAGTTTTTTATCCAGAGGTCGGATCGGGACAAAATTTGTATCACCAAAATCGTCTCGATGAGACTGAAAGCAATGAAATAATTTATGTGAAGTTTGCTAGAAGTTGAAAAAGACCAAAATTTTTAGACCCCATCTCCATAACGACACCTTGGATCTTGGGTCAACATAGTAACCACCTCCTCTTAACATATGCTATGATGAGGATTTGGAGGTGGTTGTTACAATATTTCCTTTAGTTTTCTCGATCAAATGAACATGCAAAGCATTTGGTTAGATAGTTCTCTCGAATAACTTTCCATCAATATATGGAACTTAGTCTAATTCTCAAGGGAAGAGGAGTAATAAGGTTTTGAAGCCTAGATAGGGTTCCAAATTCTCATGGTTCCATCGCGGGCCCCTCACTGAACTGGCAGTAAATGATAATACAACAAACAAAGTGATGATAAAGGAGTGGTTTGAAAAATGTAACTATGCCCGGTCTTCCTAATTGTTATTGTATTTATATCATTATATATTTATTGTAAAAATGAAAAAGAGAATTACTTTTGAAGCATGGGTTTCATGCTCCTTTTATTTGTTAACTAGGTCAAGCATGTTCTTCATGCTTCTCGGGTTCAGTGAGTCATTTGATTCCTTGTCATATGTATAAGACCCTTATGGGAAAAATTGTATCAAGAAATAAATATTATTTTTGAGTTTAAAGTTTCATTTTTGGACTCCCAACACCAAATCGACCCTGCCAGTGAAGTTAGCCTGGAAGGGGCCCAGTTGACCTTTGAAAAGGATATAAAAGAGAAGAGTACTCAACATATTTGGAATCTATCTTCAAGCATGTTCAATCTGCACAAAAAACAGAAGAAAAAGACAATTGAAGCCAAGGAAAAAGGAAAGAATCCAAGAGAAGAAGAAAAGACTGTTTGTTTACCTAATTCAACTCACATGTGCGAGTTTTTTCTAGGGTTTCTGCTACTACTATAGTCCAAAGTTGTAGGCTGAAAGTTGCAGGGCCAAAGTCATAGGTCGATATCTTGAGAATTGCAGAAGGAAGGCACTTTTACCTTCATTTGTTTGGATATACTTTGACTCTTTTGGAGAAGATACTTTGGAGGGTTGACTTGGTGTTTGGTGGAAGTTCTTGGTCTTGTTTTGGGTCTTGGTTGTCTCACGTTGACTTGGTTCTATATAGAGAAGAGTTTGTTTGGGTTTTCCCCTAGGAGAGGGATTTTTACCTCACTAAGCGTCTATATCTTGTGTCTCTTGTTCTTGTTATCCTCATACATTTTGAATTGGTAATTGCTTGATGAAAGAAGAAATAATAATAAAGATATAAAGGCCAACATATAATTGCAAGTAATTATTAAGAAAAGATGAATCAAAACCCTAGTTTCCATCTACATTGATTTCTCAAAATTGTATCAGAGCTAAGGTTAAGGAAGGAAGATTTTAATATCACTTCGTTGGCCATCTCTTTGAAGAATTATTTGAAGCATTTATCTACAATGGCTAACTATATGAAGCAAGGCATCAAGACTATTGGGAGCCTCTTGATATCTACCAAAGATTGTGTGATCAAGTTCATCTCAATATTATATAAGGGTATTATGGATAAAGGATTCTTTTCTAATCTTATAGGTACTTTTGATGATGAATATGTATGGATAATTAACAGTGGAGTCTCAAGACACATGAAAGGAGAATGTAGTCAACTACAAACTATATCTAAAGGAAACACCTCTCATTCAGTGGAGCTTGGAGATAAAAAGAGATATTTGGTCAAGGGTGTTGGGTCTACATCTTTAAAACTAGAAGGTGGTGGAAATATTCATCTCAACAACGTGCTCTTCGTTCCAAGTTTGAAGAAAAAAATACTTTCCATTTCTTGTCTAGAAGATAAAGGAGATAAAATTGCTTTCATAGATGGCAAGGTTCTTGTTTGGAGAAAGGATTATAACATTGATAAAACTAAGGTTATTGGGATTTTTGAGGGGAGGTTAGATAGGCTACTAACACCTCTTCCTCAAGCCCTTATACCTTTGGATATCAACCCCTTTGAGCTTTGGACTAGAAGGTATGGTAATCTTCATTATAAAATATTTCCCTCTTTAAGTAAGATGGTAAAAGACATCCCTGATTTGAAAGAAGACCATGGAGAAGTATGTAAGGGATGTGCTTTTGGTAAAAATGTGAAGAAGCCATTTACAAGTAGTGATACCAGGTCTAAATAAATTTTAGACCTCATTCATTCTGATGTATGTGGACTGATGGCAAAAAATCCTCTTGGAGGTCATTAATATTATGTAAGATTCATTGATGATCATTCAAGGAAAACATGGGTTTATCACCTCAAATATAATGATGATTTTTTTGATAAATTCTAATAATTCAAGGCAGAAGTGGAGATCTTGACAGAAAGAAAAATAAAGACTCTAAGATCTGATAATGGTGGGGAATATACGTCCAAGGAACTCACATCTTTTTGTAAGGAATCAGGTATTAAGAGGGAGCTCATAATTCCCTATAATCCTCAACAAAATGGAGTGGCTGAAAGAAATAATAGAACAATTGAAGAATGTGTTAGAGCCATTCTCCATGATGAAGATCTTCCTAAATTCTTATGGGGAGAAGAAGCAGTGAAAATATTCTACATCCAAAATAGAAGCCCTCATAGGATTCTTGAAAACATGACTTCAAAAGAAGTTTTTTCAAGAAGGAAGCATAATGTAGAACATCTTCAAATCTTTGGATGTCCTTTTTACATTCACATTCCAAAAGACAAGAGACATAAGTTGGACTCCACCAGCATGAAAGGAATATTTGTTGGATATAACTTGTCATTTAAAGCCTACATAATCTATATTAAGGAAGACTGTCGTATTGAAGTTAGTAGAGATGTCATTTTCAATGAAAACATTGCATACAAAAGGTCCAAGTACCTACAATCAATCAATAAGATGAAGAACCAAGTGAACCTACTCAACAAACTATCATTCCAGAAAATCGAAAAAGGACAACATGGTTAAAAGCAACTTTACAAGAAGTTGAAGGTCATGGAGCAACAAAGGGACCTTAAGAGAAAGTAAAAGACCTAAAAGATATTATGGGTATGTAGCATATATGACAAAGCTTATTGAAGCAAAACACTCCACCTATGAACAAGTTGTTGAACATTCAGAATGGAAGAAACCAATGCAGGAAGATTACTAATCTATCATGATGAATGGAGTTTGGAAAATTGTTCCTAGCCCTAGTGACAAATAAATTGTCACTTCCAAATGGATTTATAAAATCAAGCATGTAGTTTATGGTAGAATTGATAAATGCAAGGCAATACTTGTAGCTAGAGGCTTCTCTCAAAAGGAAGGGATTGACTATGAAGAAACTTTTTCTCCTACTGCCAGTTCCACTACTATTATATATTTGTTTTCTTTAGTTGCCACTATGAGATGGAATATCCATCAAATGGGTGTCAAAACTGTTGTGGAGGTGAATCCCCTCTGCGGACAGAGGCGATCCCTACTAGCCCAGACCAGGTCTAGCAACAATCAAACAATGCTATCACGCAAGTTCCTAATTGCAAATTAAAGGTGGATGATGAGAACCTACTTGGATTCCAATGCTAATATCCGTAGAAGAGACGTCGCTCTCGTTCCTTTGCTTCGGCCGGTCACGATCCTCACGATCTCCATGATTGGACACCTGCACATGCAAAGCACAACGCAAATACAAGCATAAAATCCAATAGATGCAATTATATATCAGTCAGAAAAGATATAGCTCAACATCAATAATTACAAAGGACAATGAGAGTGGAACCATAATGATAGTCATCTATTATTGATAAACAACAAAGAAGAATACAACCATAGTTCTGACGTCAAATCCTCCTTTGGCTGGGTGATCAGCTACACAAGTCTTGCAAAGCTTGTTGGGATGGGAAACAAGCCTCTCTCTCCTTGGTGACAAGAATCTCCTCACTTAGATTTGGCCTTATGGATGCAAAGAAGGCTCTTGCAACTTCAATCTCTTGAACTCCTGGAACTCTTACTATCACTAGCACTCTGCTGGAACTAGCTTGCTCAAGGCAAAAGAACAAGCTTTTATAGATAGAGGGGAAGGAGATAGGATCAACCACAATTTCCATGGGATTGGCTTTATCACTTAGAAGCTTCCATGAAAGGTGGCAAACCACTTCCCTTCTATGGAGATTCGAAGCCAAACCATCCTAACTCAACATGGATTCCGTTGTTGAATGGGTTAAGGAGAACCTTCGGAAGTTCGTTCGTTAAAAACTTTACCCAACTGGGTTGGCGCGAGTGCGACTCTGAGACAGAGTGCCAACTGGCGCGCCCTCTTTAGAGGATTTCCCCCATTGGCGCGGGAAGTACACGGCGGACCCGCGCTAATGAAAAAAGGGCTATTTTTATGGGTATACTGCAGGAGATGTCTTCAGGGCATATGAAGCTCACACTTAGAGGAATATAATGCAAGTGGTTTCAGGTTATGTCACTTCTCACAAGTCCCGGAATGAGTCCTCCAATGTATGGGAGAGGGGAAACAGGGAGGGTGATAAACGGTGACAAATTACTGTGTAAAAGATGCCCCTAAAGCATGAGGCCCGAGGAGAGAGAGAGGTGAAATGCTTTTACAAGAACATGCGTAACTGAAAACACTGTCGCCGGAGAACCTGCGTAAAGAAGTACAATTGATATCTCAAGTACATGATATATGCGGTATGGGCGCAACTATCCATAACAGAGCACACAAGAATCTAGATCCAAGGTATGGGCACAACCATCCAGTGAGGATCGATAAATAGACTCAGGCATGGTCGCAGCCATCCAGTGAATGAGTCATGTAATGATCATAATAAGCCACAAATCGCAGCCTGGATTCCAACAAACAAAATCCAGGGTCTTGCGCTCCATCTCGACCCGAACAGAGTACAAGTTCAGGCATGCAAATACATGAGTTGGAGTCAAACATGCATGAACATCGTCTGATTACCAGCCAATAGTGAAAACTGTTAACAAACGCGATAGGTACCACCAATAATGACAATGGCCCTCAAGGTACTATAGGTACAATCTACGGCGTGCGAATGAGTGAGCTGGCGTCGAACACCCATAGAATCATTCGATCGGAGGCCAATGATGAAAACCTCTCGTCGAACACGAAGAACCTGCCATTGAGGCATGCAGGCTCCAAGGCACCGGAAGGGAGTCTCTAGATCAACTTCCTGGATAATGAGCTGAAGTCGACAGGAAGTGACCTTGATCAAAGGTGGGCCATAATGTTTCCCACATCATTGACATGAGACAGAGGAAGAATGTTGTGGTGAATTAGAATTATGTGAGGTATCAGAGGGAGGTTGCAATTCTGCAGAGGTCAACTTCTCTTGAACATATCGGCGGCATGACAGTGGACTTGGCAGTATTTGACATCAACGGATCAAAGGTCATGGTGACGAGGCAATAAGTAGATGAGAGGTCAAATAGGATCACCCAAAACCCACGGAGGCAAGTGAAAAGCGAGATGAGATGTCCCCACCTAGACACGAAAGCAGACAAGTGCCATGTTCAAGAGCGACATACTGCCGACACGAAAATAATTATGGGTCCATTTTCCCCACCATTTCTGGCGAGTACCCCAGTTATTTTTTAACAAGCTTGACGGGGATAGCATATGCTTGTGAGGCATCATTACGACAGGATCCGATGTCATCAGGTTTTAACGAGCCTGACAAAGGAAGAACTCGACGTCTTTTCATGTTTAGAGAGTTTGAAAAGACAGCAGAAAAGAAAAGTCCAGGGGTGTCCTTTTTCATAAAGTTGTGTCTTGCGAGCCCGAAAAAGTATAAAACAATGTTCGAAAGAACCGCCCGATCATTACGATCAAGGAGTACTTTTCATATGTAGTGACATCGACCTGAAAAAGTAAAAAAGTGATCGATATCACGTCGTTTCGTAACCATTAACGAGCCTGAAACGACAAAGACCCGACAATATTTTGTTTTTTACACGGTTAGAAAAGAGTTTAAAGACGACCGCCTCTTATTTCCATTTAACGAGTCAAGAGGGAACTCGGCAATCTTTTCATCTTTAAACGGTCGGAAAAGAGCTGAAAGCAGACCTCCATTTTTATTCTCTTTAACGAGTCAAAAAGGGAAAAATACTTGGCAATCTTTTCATCTTTTACGAGTCAGAAAAGAGCTTAAAGGAGACTCGTCCTAGAGGAACGAGTGGTATAAAGGGTAGCAACTGGTTCCGGTAATGGTGGAACTGCTCAAAACATGTAATGGTCAAGAGGCTGGCTAATAAAACCACTCATCGCTGCGGCTCCTCAGGAAAGGAAAAACCACCAAGTGAGAGCATATGATCGGCCAAAGAGATGGTAGCAATAGAATGAAACAACCAAGGCTCATTTAGCAAAATTTAGCGGATAAATACAACAATCACGAGATGTAAAATGGGTATGGGTTCATTTTTACACAAGCTTGAACCATGGAGAACTTTGCTTGGATTCGGTTTCATGTTTACACAAGCTTGAAACGAAAAAATATGCTTGTTATAAGTTCGCATGCCCCCAACATAATGACGCAAAACGAGGTACATGCCCCCCAAGCTTCATTGCATTCAACAAAGTGGATGGAATGAAGGTTCACTTTCGAGATCTTGGAAAGACTCGACTTGGATTTTACGAGATCTTAATCAAAGACTCGATTTGGAAAAGGAGGAGTTGTTTCATTTTTTAATGAGGTTGACACAGTAAAAGAACTATCCTCATAACCCTTGTTTCATTTTTTTAACGAGCTTGACACAAGATCAGGAACTATGCTCGACCACCTTGTTTCGTTTTTTAACGAGGTTGCCACAAGATCAAAACTATCCTCGGGACACATTGTTTCGTTTTTTAACGAGGTCGCCACAAGATCAAAACTATCCTCGGGACACAAGCTTGAACCAGGAAGGACTCTGCTTGTTGGAAATGCGCATGCCCCCAGCGCAATGGCGCAGGATGAGGTACATGCCCCCCCAAGCTTGATTGCATTCAACAAAGTGGATGGAATGAAGCTTCACGAGATCTTAATTGAAAGATGCAATTGGAAAGGGGGAATTGTTTCATTTCTTAACGAGCTTGACACAAGATCAAGAACTATGCTCGGGACTCTTTGTTTCATTTTTTAACGAGCTTGACACAAGACAAGGAACTGTGCTTTGACACCTAGTTTCATTGTTTAAGGAGATTGACACAGGGAAACGAACTATGCTCTGACACCTAGTTTCATTGTTTAAGGAGCTTGACACAGGGAAACGAACTATGCTCCGATGGAACTTCACCATAATGAATAGGAAGTTGAGGCTCCCAAGAGTGCCACTCCTGATGGAAGGCCAACATCTTGGAAGTCAGGGCCCAATGCCTCCAGGACACTATGCACGACGGTGACATCACTAGATCCAGGCACGGGATAGGTGGCCACGTAGTTGATTTGTGATGGGGCAGATATAACTGGTGGATGAAAACCAAGAGGGGATGAAAACTGCGCAGGAGGCACCCGGGGATGGACGAACGATAATTGATCTATCGTCACTATTCTTCCATCGTGTGGAAAGCAAACCACCCAGAAAAGTGAAGAGACCAGGGCCCCCATGGCATAAACATAGTCACGGCCAAGGAGAAGACTGAAGTCTAAAGCACCTTGGGTAACCGATACGTCTATATAGACGGTCTTGCCTCCCAAAGTAACAGGGAACTGTGGAAGGATCCCTAATGGTTGACTAGTTCCTCCGTCAAAAGCCGTCAGATTCGGTGCGGCTGGCACAAGCTGTGGGGAACCCAAGGCTTGCCAAGTAGTGGCAGGCATAAGACTAACCGATGCTCCTTCATCCAACACAGTGCCAGGGAGCGCCTTATTATAGGCATGTACCGTGACCCAGAAAGGCACATGGGATGGAAGGGGGGAGGTAGTCAAACGACTCCAGTCGAAGGAAACGACTGAACTACTTGGTGGGGGAATCATATGATTGACCCCCTACTCTAAAGGAACTGAAGCAGGACTCTCGGGAGCAGCTGGGATAGGAGAGTCATTTCCAGACTCAGGAGAATTTGAGGAGACGAGAAGAACATGGGAGTGATGCTCTTCCGAAACAGAGTGATCGACAGGTGGTGAACTCGAGTCGACACTCTTTCCAACCAATGGTTGGTCTGGAACAGGCTGGGCACAGCCAGGTTTGGGAAGAGGAGGCTGGACAAGAGAAGAATATGAATCAATCTCTTTGTCAGCAGGGGAACGATCTGCGGCTACAGAGAGACGTTGATAACCAACGGGAAGTTGGGGTGAAGGAGCTGTAAGACTTTCCAAGACAACGGAGGCTTTATCCATGAGTGGAATAAGGTGAAGGGGATGATTGCCTTCACAAAGTCTACAGCGGATTCAAATCTTCCCTTTTCCCTTACCATTCCCAACTGATAAGGTAGCATCGCTGTGAGCTTCAGAGGACAATGAGGGGTGGGCCGGATCGCAAGACCATACTTCTACTACCCTGGGAATGCCAGGACAATTGCGAAGAAGATGGTCCTCCTTGCATAATCGACAAGGAAACTTGACCTTCCGCGGAGGAGCGGAAGGGGGCCCGTCTTCAGGTGTACTCGAGGGGGTAGCTGCACTTGTAACCTCTCCCTTAGGAGCCTTCTTCTTCTTCATCTTCTTCTTCTTCTTAGCCACCTGGTTACTCGAATCTAGACTTTCACCAGGTGAAGTAGAAGATGAGGACGTAGAAGTGGGCGTAGAAGGGGAGAGATCCACCTTAGAATCGACAGGATGTTGTTTAGGTGGAGGGATGGATTGACTAGACGGTGAGACGACAGGGACCAAAGAGGTTGAGAACAACCAAACCGGCAACCCAACAGTTAACCCTGGGAGGGACAACGTCGCCATATAAGGAGCACCAACATTTCCAAAAGGAGCGAAATGACCAGGGTTCCCGTCAGAGGGGATCCCTGGGTTGGTGAACCCTGGAAAAGTTGCCATCGAGAACGAAAAGAAGCCTACTCAAGCTAACGCAAACAAGATCTAACCGGGTAAATGTGAATGCGACCGAATAAATTTTAAGACAAAGGAACTGAACTTGACCTTTTCATGTTTTAAGAGTCGAGAAAAGGACAAAATGGTGACTCTAGTCGCCTTCGAATGTTTTGTGAGCCCGAAGTGACAAGTGCTCAAGTGAGCCTTTTCTTTTAAGGAGTCTGAAAAGGATCAAAAGTGACTACTCTAGAGAAACTAGGCAAAGGGTTTACCAGACAACTCGTAAAACTGCATATACACCTTGGCAATCATATGAAAACCAAGGACTTTTCGTATGACAGTCAATCTTCCCGAATGCTGTGTTCGGTGCGTTACGGCTTGTAAGGCGCCAGACACGGCTTCATGTGGATAAAGGATGATAACCTAGTGGGGTCTCCCCATATACTCGACGGTACGTGTGAGCTCAAGTCCGTGCTAGACCACTTGTTGCGTCACGGAAGGAGGAATCACCCAACCTTAAGTGAAACAAAAGTGACTAGGTTTAACGACGCCGGAGCACGTCTCTAGCCTAGACCTCTAGATGTTTGCGTTAAGTTCCAATGTGTTATTAAGTTTATTCAGTTTATTTTACAGTTGATCTTTCATTAGGTTTCGATTTCCAGGTCCTACCGTATGTAATCTCTCACAATTCCCTAAATGCAAGCTATATGCCAAAAAGTATCATTTCGTTCGATGAACACTAACTACAAGAGAGTTGAGAACTTTTCAATAAAACAAAATGACCATAAAGAATCAAGAACCACTCTAATGCAGCTAATGGCAATAAAGGAAACTTTTCTTTAAAGTCACTAATCAATGAAAAGCTCTAATTTCCATTAACTAATTCAACGCAAAAGAGACTGTTCGTTTTCTTTTCAATGGCAAAGTGCACTAAACAAACTTTGAGAGATAATAACACCGAGTAAAAGAGACAAACTTCACTCAATGAGAACGCAATCAAGTCCCCAAAGCACCAAGGCAGTCCTTCAAACCAAAAAGAAAACACAAAGACTTCTATGAGCTATGTGATCTAAGCCCAAACGAAGCCAAGCGAAATCCAAGCGGAAAACGAGCAAATCGCTTGAATAACAACAAAAAGCTTTGAAAACCACTGATCAAGTGCAAAAGAGTAATCACAAAGTCGACTGGACGATCAAAGAACCCAAGACTCCTACGGAAGGCTCGATGCACAAAGCCACTAGATGCCCTAGGGCTGAAATGTGAAACCGATGGAAAGAGGCAAACACCCAAAGTATGCAAATGTAATATATGCACACTTTTCATTCATATCCTGAAAATGAGAATTCTAATTATGCAAGTGTGATCTATGCAAGAGAATTCTCAAACACACGATGATTCTAATGTAATCTAAGAACCAATCAAGTGCAAATCAAGAAAAACGGGTGTGAGTTCCAAATATCATAAACTAAAAACACTCAAAGGCGATTAACACTCATACACAATTTAGCCGCCCCCCCGGCGAATGAGGGGGAATTTTTTTTTGCAAAAACAAAAGCAAAAAGATGCAAAATTGTGAAAAGACTGAGACAAACCTCCAAGTAATGATCAAAGGAAATCAAACTAATAATTTGCCAAAAAAAACTCAAAACCAGTCAAACAAGACTCTAACACACTCAAGTGATTGAAAAAGGTGTAGCTAGACACAAAACCCAAGCTTGGAAGGCTGCAAACAAGAAAACTTGAAAAGTTCACAGGCCTGGCGCGACTGTCAGGCGGAAAACTAGCGCCAATTGAGGATTGGCGCGGGCTGTACACTGGGAAGTAGCACCAATTGGCGCGACTGTCATGCAAAAAAGGGCGCCAATCAAGTTTGCTAGCTTAAAAATAAAAACAAGCAGTCCAAGGCTTGGACGACAGTATCCAGACAGACCAGGCAGCAAGAGACAACAGAGCATCCAACCCAGAAAGCTATCTAAGCAATCAAAACAAGAGAAACCAAAGAGACAAGACAAACTCCAAGTTGTTTAGTCCGTAAACCAAACCGGAGATTGACTGAAGTGGCGTTGATCTACTTCGCTAATGCAAAGCAATAGCGTTTCGAAGGCTATCTGGCCGTACTTTAGGCTCCATCTAAAGTTTACAAATCAAACAACAAGCTAACTCCCCAGTGGAGTCGCCAAATTGTTGTGGAGGTAAATCCCCTCTGCGGACAGAGGCGATCCCTACTAGCCCAGATCGGGTCTAGCAACAATCAAACAATGCTATCACGCAAGTTCCTAATTGCAAATTAAAGGTGGATGATGAGAACCTACTTGGATTCCAACGCTAATATCCATAGAAGAGATGTCGCTCTCGTTCCTTTGCTTCGGCCGGTCATGATCCCCACGATCTCTGTGATTGGACACCTGCACATGCAAAGAACAACGCAAATGCAAGCATAAAATCCAATAGATGCAATTATATATCAGTCAGAAAAGATATAACTCAACATCAATCATTACAAAGGACAATGAGAGTGGAACCATAATGATAGTCATCTATTATTGATAAACAATAAAGAAGAATACAACCATAGTTCTGACGTCAAATCCTCCTTTGGCTGGGTGATCAGCTACACAAGTCTTGCAAAGCTTGTTGGGATGGGAAACAAGCCTCTCTCTCCTTGGTGACAAGAATCCTCTCACTTAGATTTGGCCTTATGGATGCAAAGAAGGCTCTTGCAATTTCAATCTCTTGAACTACTGGAACTCTTACTATCACTAGCACTCTGCTGGAACTAGCTTGCTCAAGGCAAAAGAACAAGCTTTTATAGATAGAGGGGAAGGAGATACGATCAACCACAATTTCCATGGGATTGGCTTTATCACTTAGAAGCTTCCATGAAAGGTGGCAAACCACTTCCCTTCTATGGAGATTCGAAGCCAAACCATCCTAACTCAACATGGATTCCATTGGTGAATGGGTTAAGGAGAACCTTCGGAAGTTCATTCGTTAAAAACTTTACCCAACTGGGTTGGCGCGAGTACGACTCTGAGACAGAGAACCAACTGGCGTGCCCTCTTTAGAGGATTTCCCCCATTGGTGCGGGAAGTACACGGCGAACCCGCGCTAATGCAAAAAGGGCTGTTTTTATGGGTATACTGCAGGAGATGTCTTCAGGGCATATGAAGCTCACACTTAGAGGAATATAATGCAAGTGGTTTCAGGTTATGTCACTTCTCACAAGTCCCGGAATGAGTCCTCCAATGTACGGGAGAGGGGAAACAGGGACAGTGATAAACGGTGACAAACTACTGTGTAACAGATCCACTTGATGGTGCATGGCTACGAGTGTGGATTCATCGGTAGGCCCAACCACTTAACGACCTATGCTGAAATGAGTTTATTTTGGCTCCCACTTTCAATAATGAACTGTAACAGAGATCCCTTCACCCACATTTGTGAGTGGAAGAGACAGTCCCCTTTCTCTGGATCTCCAGGCTCAATATTCTGGACCTTAGTGGTGGCAACAGTGGCAATGGGATTTGCATTGGTAATCTACTTCCCTTTGTCTTTCCTCTTGTCAGGTTATGACTCAGATTCCAAACATGCATCTGAATATGAAGCCTTTAGCTCAGTTACTAGTGGCTGCTAAGCTAGACACTCACTCATGTTGTAAGTGGGGTTCTTATGGAATTCACACCACTTTCCTGTGTCTTTCTTCATATTTTTGGTGTTGTTCTTTGCTTGCAGCTTCAATGGGTTGTCCTAGGTCACCCTGCCTTGGATTTTTCCTTTGTTTTATGGTTTAGGGGTTCCTTTCCCCTTCTTCATATTTGCAAATCCAAAGCCTCACTTCTTCTCTTTAAATTTTTTCTCAAGCTTGAAAACATGTTGGTATGCAATGGAAAGCGAGGAGATGTCTAGGAACTACATCTCATCCTGGATGTATTTGTGTAGATAGCCACAATACTAGAGTACTAAATGCCACTCATAATCCTTGATACCCAACTTCCTGTGAAGGGTATGAAAAATATTTGTGAACTCTAGCACATCTTAGTCCCTTCCTTCCTGTAGTGTGGTCCATTTTATGTACTTATATTCATAAATCCCAATAGGGTAATATCGTACTTTGAGGACATATTATTGGAAACAATTCCAAGTGGGTGTGGTTAAAAATAGTGAGGGTTCCTTCTCATCCCTATACTCACAGCAGGTTTCCCACCAGTCCTTGACGTGGGGGGTGGCTTTAAGGAGTGCAAAAGTAATCTTTTCCCTATTGGAAAAATCATGGACTGAAAAATATCCTTCTAGCAAATTTAACCATTTATCTACGACATCTGCATCTATCTAGCCTTCAACTATAGGAATGTCAAAGTTCACTTGTACCTTAAAGGGGGTGGAACCTTCAAGGTGGCTGCCAGATGAAGATGCATCACCCGCTATTACCTACCGAAGGATCTGCTAAAATTTATCCATCATCCCATTCCTTTTCTGCTCAAAGGTTTCTTCCAACAACATTTTGAAAGGATATCCTGCTCCCTCATCTTTATATTCTTCTGCCATGGGAGTCCATCAAGGTCACCAAGGTCGGTCTTGCAAGAGTTCAACCAATTCAAGTCCTAACTCCTTATACCTTGAACTCATTGGGGACATTCATAGAAAAACAAAGAAAGAGAAGGCCGCTCTGATACTAATCTAGATTTATGTAGCGATGAAATCAAATATAGATTTAAACAGAAACATAGAGCTAAAATGAAAATTGAACTTCAGTTCATTAATAAAAAATACTAAAAATTGTTTACACGCGTAATGGAAATAAACTAGCTTGGGCAATGGTAGTTATCTTTGAGAAGAGATGTGATGGCTACATGCCTTCTAAATTGTGTTGGAATGAGGCTCAAAGGCCTTTTTATTATTGAGAAACAAGGGAAAACCATAAACATCTAAAGATCTAACCCTTGGAGATGAGGTGCCAAAAGTTTGTGGGCCCCGTTGGGGTAAGTTGGATCGCCAACTTCTCGGGGTTGTAACTTTAACATATGATCTCTGCTTGGCTATCATAATACCTCATTTCGAAGATTTCCATGAGGAGGAAAAAAACCAATTATTAAGACAAAGTCTGACACCTTTTTGGTCTCTTTTTTCCCTAGAAACATATTTTTGGACCTCCCAAATGACTCTAGAAGTTTAGGACCTGAAAAAATGCCAAAAATAGTAACTGTGTTGGAAATTAGGGAACTGAAAGGAAAAAGTGTTGGGGGTCCAAGTGGAATAATAAGGTGGCCACCAATATCCACCTAGATCACCCCTTGTTAATTTTGTTAATAAAATCACCTAAAACAATCAAATTCATATCAAAATAATAGAAAAGTTGAATAAATTAAGGTGACATAGAAAAGAGGCATATATTGGTCAAAAGGCGATTAATAGAATAACAAGATGTGGCTATCAAGGTCAAAATGGTGAAAACTATAGGTAAAATTGAAGCAAAAAGAGTGCCAAATCCACGTCCCAACTAATAAAAAGGAAGGGGGAAGCTCATCAGGTGTATCATACTGAGCAATAAAGTGTATTTTTAAGGAACTTCTTATATGAAGGTCGTTGATTCAAAACCTCATGGGTATAAATAAGAAAAAAGGAAGGGGAAAACAATAGCTTCTAAAATATATATTGATCCGCACTTATGTGGGAAGTTGGGAACGCAACAAAACACATATATAAACATAAACATAGAGATGCAACATAGATAAAACTTCATTTCATTAATGTCAAATAACTGAAATATGCTTACATACAGAATGGAAATAAACTAGCTCAAGCAATGGTAGCTTATCTCTGAGAAGAGATGTTGTAGCTACATGCCTCTGAATTGTGTTACAATGAGGTTAGAAGGCCTATTTATTATTGAGAAACAATGGAAAACCCTAAACATCCAAAAACCTAACCCTAGGAGATGAAGCGCCAAAACTAGGGCCTCGTTAGGGTAAATTGGTACATTAACTATCCGGGGTCATGCCTTTGGCATACGATCTTCGTTTGATGCGCACTATACCTCGTTAAAAATGTTTATCCAAGGAATATAAATTTTGATTGCAAACATAAATATATTATTCACGTTTCCCCATTTTCCAAAAAAACGTCATTTAGGGCCTCAAAACGACTCCAGAAGTTTAGGACCGAAAAATCTTCCAAAAATAGTAAATTGTCCTACAATTACAAAAAATGAAAGAAATGATGGTACAATGGCGGGTGTCCAAGTGGAATAGGGGGAAACCACCAATATCCAGTTGGATTAGTCCTGCCCCCTTAGGAAGCAATGAACCCCATTGCGTTGAGTGCCTCCATGTGATGGGGACACTTCTGCTAAACTTAGTCCTTGGTGAGCCACTTGCCTTGTTGCAGGAGCTGGGAAACTTTGAAAACCTGATACAATTGGATCTTCTGTTGTTGAGTGTTCTTGATATGCATGTCCATGATCCGATCAGTTGAGGCCTGTTCCATGCAATCTGGGTTTAGCTTTCTTGGTGTGAGTTGTTCTGCAATGTTTGATGTGTCCAGTAATGGTGTAAAGTATGGTCGAAAGCGGTCCACATTGAACATTGGGTGCAGGCCAAGGAATGGGGGAATTCTTAGCTCATAATAATTGTCTCGCACAACCTTGGTAATGGTGCAAGGCCCATATCAGAGTGGTCTGAGCTTCCGATGGGCTTCGATAAGGCATTCTTTCTGTAAATGCAACCAAACTATGTCACCCACCTGAAACTTGTGTGGCACCTGATGTTGATCAAACTATGTCACCCACCTGAAACTTGTGTGGCACCTGATGTCGATCATGTCGCTACTTGTACCTGGCATTGGACTTCTCCAATATGTCGTAAACCTGCTAACAGATGTGTTGGATGCATTCAATAAATTTGGTTGCTTTATCAACCTCAGAGAGTACATGTGTGGATTCTTTCTGTGTAGTCGCATGAGGGATGGCAACATCAATCAGACACAACGGTTGAAATCCTAGACCCACTTGAAAGGGACTGCGATCAGTCAAGCTATGGAGAGATTTGTTATACTCGTGTTGCGCATAGGGAAGGCTCTCATCCCAAGTTCCTGGATGCTTGGAGTTGTACATGCGGAGTATGTGAACTATCATCTTGTTGAGGACCTCTGTCTAGCCATCAGTCTGGGGATTGAATGTAGTCGATGTGGTGAGATTGGTGTCCAATAGTACCCAGAGGCTTAACCGAAATGTTACCAAGAACATGCTATCCCAATATGATATAACGATATGCGGGATCCCAAAATGTACCCACACTCGTTCAAAGAAGAGTTTGGCAGTGTCCTCTACTGTGATACTCTTCTTACAGGCCACCAATATAACCATCTTAGAAAATCCGTCCATGACCACAAATACACAGTCATTACCATGCTTGATAGAAGGGAGGCTAGATAGATAGTCCATGGAAATGGATTCCCAAGGATGGATGAGATTAGGTGGAGGAGTGTACATGCCTTGCTTCTTGATGGTTGGCTTGGTGATGGTGCAGGCAGTGCAAGATCTAATATATTTCCCAACATCCTCTCGGAGTTTTGGCCAATAAAAGTAATTTTGAGTACGATTATAATTTTCTCCATACCAAAGTATCCTGCAACTTGACTGTAGTGCACCTCCCAAATCATCTTGGCACACTCACTTGAAGCTAAACACAAAGGTGTCCTAGGTAGCATAATAATGCGTCTTAGAGGTGGAAATCAGGAACGTGCTTTCCATCCACTAGCATCTAGTATGTGGAGGCAAAATCTAGATCATTTTTGTACAATTGTGTCCATCCAGAGGTATCGTGGCCACAAGAGTTGAGAACAATAGTCAGTGTTGCAACTAGGGGTCGATTGAGGTAGTCTGTAACATGATTGGTTCTACCCTTTTTGTATTTAATGTTCAAATGTATTTTTTGCAGGTATGTAGACCACCTCTGATGGCAATTGTTTTGCAACTTCCCTTATGTCTGTATAAATGGAAGAGGTCGGTGAACAATTTGGATGACTGTCTCCTTCCCTAGAATGTAATGCTTCCATTGCTGGAAATCCTGCATGACAGAATACATCTCTTTATCATAGGTGGGGTACTTCCAAATTGTATCAGAAAGTGTCTCACTATGATAGGCCATTGGATGCCTGTGTTGGGTGAGGACTGCACCAATAACATATTCAGAGGCATCTATCTCAATTTCAAATGGATGTTGCAAGTCTAGAAATGTGCGTACTGGTGCAGAGAAAAGTCGGTGCTTCAACTCAATGAACTCATTCTGTTGGGAATCGGACCAGGAAAACTTTTCTTTTGCTCCTCCCTTAGTAATCTAACTCAAAGGATAAGTGATATGGGAGAATCCCAACACGAACCTCTGATAAAAATTTGCAAGGCCCAAAAAACTGTGAAGCTCTGTTAGAGTGGTTGGGGCTGGCCAATCCCGAATGACTTAGATCTTAGTTAGATCTACATGCACACCTCACTCATCTATGATGTAACCCAGATATTGGTCCTAGCTCATGCCAAAGGTGCATTTCTCCAAGTTGGCACATAATTTGTGTTGGCGTAGGGTTTGAAGGACCTACTGAGTGTGTTGCAAGTGTTCTTCCCAACTCGATGAGGATGTCGTCCAAATAAACAACCACATATGAGTTGGTAAAGAGTTGCAAGATGTCATCCATTAGCCTCATAAAAGTAGCAGGGGCATTTGTGAACCCATTGTAGTGGCTACAACCACCCTCCAAAATTTTGCCTTAGCTTTGTTTTGGAGCCTCCCTACCGACCATCCTCAACAACATGTCTTGCACTGTTAAGCACATCAGCTTCAACTATTTCATAGAGTCTTGTCAGCCTGTGCATGCAAGTTTGTTTCACCCCCTTCACAGGCTACTTTCCAGACTTAGTGTCATTTGCTGGTTGAGCAGATCCCTTTGGGAATTGCACCATTCTAGAGGGGAACCAGTCTTTCCCTCCAGAAATTGCACAAACCCAGCTGGACACTCAACTAGGCTCTAAAATTGCGCAATTTTTCCTCATAGTCATCCTCTAAAAGATTGCCCAATTCATCCTAGGACAACTGCTTAGCCTAGAAATTGCGCAATTTTGGGCAACAGTCACCTGCTGCTCCCAGAAATTGCGAAATCCCTCTAGGACAGCCAGCCCAGCGGCTAGCAGAAATTGTGCAAATTAAGCCAGGCAGCCTGCTGAGCTCAGAAATTGCGCAATGCTGTCAAACAAGCTTCCTTGAGAAAATTGTGATGCCTGACCTAAGACAGCTGCTAAATTCAGAAATTACACAATACAGTCAAACATGCTTCCTTGAGAAAATTGAGAGGTCTAACCCACGATAGCTACTCAACCCAGAAATTACGTAGTCCTAGGAGACAATGACCTATTCCTCCCAGAAATTGCGCAATCCCTTAGGGACAACCATCTCTGTTCAACCAAGAAATTGCGCAGATTTTCATCCTAGGCTCGCAGACCAATGCATGTACCTTCAGGTTGACCGGTTCCCTCTGGGACTGAGAAAAACTGATTTGCATGCATGGACTTCTTTTCCCAAGGCATCATGCAAAGGCATCCCTTGATTCAGGGATCTATTTTTAGTAGTTGGAGGTTACATGCAAGGATCATTTCAGAAACCTCCCACAAAGTGTCACTTTTCCTAGATTTGTGGCATACATGTCACAACCTCGATTTGATAAAAAATCATCAACCGGATGCTGCAAAGCTCATTCCTCACATCGACCTTGCAGCTCTAACATCCCACATTGCATCTAGGAATCATCGACACATTTAGCTCAACTATTTTGGGGTCAGCCCGCTTTTCATGTCTCGTGTAGTGTTTTTGTCACTTTTTGTGTTTCGCTTTGTGTGAGCGTTGTCTGCCTAATTTTAGTGAGCACTTGCTATCGTTTTGATATATGCTAGCTTGTAGAAGCACCGTTTTAGTTTTCTTTTGCATCCCACTGCTGTCACATGCATGACATTGTTTTTGAACAGACAGTCGCCATTGCAGAGACTCGCTTCACACACATGCATGTTTTCCCATTTTTTGAATCCCGCACTTGCTGTTTTCATGTATGACCATTCACTCTTGTTTGGACTCATCTCATCATGCATTCAAATTTCTCATGTGAGTCAGTCGCCTGTTGGCCGGTCTGGGCTGCCTTAGCCTGGACCATGCCTTGCCTAGTTAGCACTACACATTTCCGGAAGTGAAGGCTCTGCCTTGCCTCTAGAAATTGTGCAAGTCTGGCCCAACATTGACCTCCAGGCTTGAATTACGCAATTCTTGGAGGCAGTGTCCTGCTGGCCCTAGCAACTACGCAATGCAGTTTCTAGTTGCATGTCACTACTGACTGAAATTGTGAATTGCATAGTTTTAGTCATCAGCAGGCTAGGCTGGACTGTGCATTATGCAGTTCCAGTAGTTAGTCAGCCTCCTGACATCCCAGGCTGTGCCTTGTGCAGTTTTGGCAGTCAGTCTCCCAACCTCCCGGCAGAAATTGCACAACCTTCACGATCAATCACACAGGTATGTTGCAAGTCAGTCCTCAAGTTTGTTTTTGTTTTTCACTGATAGATTGCTTGTCATGAGTGTTCGCCTATCTTTCAACAACACAAGAACAATGGATTTCAGGAGAGTAGAGTCAAAGGACACCGTTAAGAGAACAATAGGGGTTGCAGCCAAGCAAGTGTCTATGAGCTTTCCTACCTATGAAGACATCAAGTTGTTCATAGAGAAGGATATCAAGAAGAATGGAAACGACATCATAGCAAGGAACACCATCAACAGTAGCAAAAGGTAGGACACCCGCACACGACGAATTCAGGAGGAAGGCTATTGACAACACAAAGGTAGAGCAAAGCTGTGAGTTCAAAGCAAATCCACTTGTGACGAAAGCAACTTTCGAGATTGAAGCTATGAGGTGATGGCGCGACATGAGGATCGTGCGAACGCAGAGAGAGAAATAGATAAGGAGTTGCATGTGCTGAAGCAACAACTCAAGGAAGAACAGGAGTTGCACAAATGAGAGAATGAGTTGCAACAGGAACAGGTACAGCAGGGGCGCAACATGCACAGATGAATGAAACTGCACCCATACAAGTTATAGATCCATCCCAACAGTTGGCATAGAGCAGACAAGGTGAGCAGTGCTGTTGATCGCATGCAAGGGAATTCAACAGCATGCATGCCATTATGCGCACGCATGCGATACCACCCATTTGACACACTGACCGAGGCGAAGACAAGAAGCAAGCCCAACTGGAGCTGAACGTGTACTTCAAAAAGTTAATGCGCATGGTCACCAACACACACTTGAAGATCAGAATAGACACTATGCATCAGTGTGTTGTTGGTCCATCCACACTCAAGACGATGATGTGCATGCTGTTGGGCGTAGGAATTTCACTTGAGCAAACTCCTCAACACTTAATTGTCAACCCGAGGGTTTCGTAAACTTAGAGATGAAGCACATGCAATGCCAGAAATGGTATGAACTTTTCCTATCTATAATCCTACTTCTTAAAGGAAATGCTTTGTAGAATTAGATAGAAAACAATTAGAAAGGCAATTAACACCAAGGCAACTCTAGTGCTGGAATGTAAAAGACAATTTGCAAGTAAATCAAGTAAAGAAATTCCACACAACGGAAACAATCTTAAATGCTGGAATGAAATGCTATGTTCATCTTCAGATGGATGGTCAACAGTCTGACAAGTGGGCCCTTGCAGAATTCTGTCTTCCTTCTGATCTTCCTCTCACACAAACAACTTGTCCTTGCACTGTTGCAATCTGCTTGCACTAGTGCAGGTACAGTATTTCTGTGTAAGAGTATATTTGACCTTCCTTACTGAAGACTTATGTCTGAGTGAAGGTTCTCTAAGCCTCAAGGCTTAGAGAACTCTGTTTCTGTGACAAGAGACTTGCTCTTGCACCGAGGCAGAGTTCCCTTCACTTAGTTTCCAAGTTACTTTCGAAAGAACTAAAAGATGTGATGAAAAAGAATTGCAATTGTAAATGAAATTCTGAAGTAAATTATTTGTGAAAAGGGAAATGCTTCAATTCATTAAACTTTGCAAAGGAAATAAACTTCATGAAATAAAAACACTTTAAAAGAATCAAACAGTAGCCTAAGTATTTTGCATGTGTTAATCAACTTTGGTACTTCACCCAAAATGCTTATGTTCTTTGCAAGTATAATATGATAATTTGATACAACTGCTTCCAGATCTTTTAAAGATGAACTTTTAATACTGAAGACAGTTACTCAATTAATGGTTCATTCACTTGCGAAATAACTGAAAATAATATGCAGGTAAGTGATTCACTGTTTTCTGCAACGAATGACTAGACCAAAGTGCAGGAAACAACATGCACTGGTGTAGGAAAGAGTTCCTTGCATGATCCGATTGAAAATGAATTAAAACAGAGAATGAGAGTAAAGGAAATGCGAGAAAGATATTTCATAAGAAAAATAAACACAACTACTCTCAAACCACAGATCCGTTTCACACATTAGCTACAAAAGATATTTTAATTCAGAACTTAAAGATTAATGATTAAAACTATAACATCACACAGTTGCAAAAGAAATAACCACACCGTCTTACTGAATAGTGAAAGCAAGAGGGGTAAACGAGCTGGGTTGGCTGGGCCCTAGCCAACCAGCTCGTTCCCCTTCTAAGGAACGAAAAAGCTCAACACTTCAAATGGACATCAAAGATAAACTAAACGCTGCATATGCAAATCATGGCGGTTCTCTTGTATTACTCGATTTGGAAAATATACATTACAGAGCAGTCCAACCCCAGAGCTGAGGCGATAACCAGATTACATAAAACAAAATGACAATCGATGGTTCGCTAGCTTCCTACCTATGATCTATATCATATATATCCTTTTGGCTCTAGGCCGTTTACACTAATTACAAATATTTCTTGTTCAGGCCTTTCGGCTGAACAAACTTAGAAAACCAAAATTACAAACTTGGCTAGTAGTTATAATACACATGAACTTCACTTGGCCGTAACCTAACTTTGGAGAATAATCCATGAATGTGTGCCACCTATTATCTTGCTTCAGTTCATCAGCAGTTAGACTCGGAGTTGAGGATCGAGACCCATCCTCGTGGAAGATTTAGCTTCTCGGAAATCTCAGACAGTCTTCGTGGCAGTGCGGGAATCTACCTGCACTAGTCAACTCATTCATCATTAACACTAAGTTCCACGATTACTCTAGGAAATCAATATGAGTTACAAGAAGTATGTAAATAGGCATGAAATCTGTATAAAAATATTAATAAAGTGCTGTAATAAATCTTAATATAAAATATGAGCATGTGCAGGAATGGGTAACTATCTTGTACTAGTGCAGGAAAGAAGGGTATTTTATTGAGATAAAACAAAGGTTGATATTGATGGAAATGGGGTAGAAAATAGGGAAATTTAGGATACCAACATCCTCCCATCCCTAAGTTGTTGTGTGTCCTCACACAACATTTTACCTCTGCAAAAAACCTTCAAAAATGAATGGCCAGCTCCTCAGTTCTGCACTTCAATGTTTATTCCTGTCTTTACTATCTTTGGCTTCTTGTCTCGGGCTTTTTGCAGCTACTTAGTCACCTTCTTGAGGCATCTATAGCATTTGGAAGCTTGGTATTTCCATACCTTTACTTGCTGCTTTTGCCTCTTTACTTCTGCCAGTAACTCCACCTCACTCTGTTTCTACCAACTCTGCTCTTTCATGACCTGGTTCAAAGCTTCCAGGTCATGGACTTGTTGCTCCAGGTCTACTATTATGCTATTGAGGAAAAGAGTGGAGGGTGTTGTGTTAAGATCTTCAGGTGTGAACATATTTTTTGCCACAGACTCGAAACAAGTCCCATCATCATCAAGGTTAAGGCTGTCGAAATCCTGCTTTATGGCATCGTCGAGGGTTTCTATATTCGGAGTTTTCTCATTATTGAAGGTTTTGATGCCCTCACCAATCTCCATGCCTTGTGCACTCAATTCTTCGGGGCTCTTAACACCTTGTTCTCCCGGCTTCTCAGGGGATTCAGCACCTTGTCCTTCCAAATCAGTAGGGGTTTCAATTCCCCGTTCTTCTACCACTACAGGGACTTTAGTACCCTGACCTTCTAACACCGCAGGGTCTTCAATACCCTGGCCTTTTAAAATTGCAGGGTCTTCAATGCCCTGATCTTTAGAAATCGCAGGGTCTTCAATGCCCTAACCTTCAAAAACCACAGGGTCTTCAGTACCCCGCTCCTCGAAATCATTGAGGGTCTCCACATCTGGTTCGCTAAAATTATCAAAAGGTTCTTCATGCTGTTCCTCTTCATTCTCTTCTGCTTGCACTTCACCAGTATGCAGTGTCGACGTCGTCTTTCTGCTCTTCAGCGATTGACAAATGTTGACAACAGGATGTCATCTTCTGCATTCTCCTCATCCTCCATAGTGTGTGCCACTGCGTCTGCAAGCACTGAGAGATTATGAACTGTGGGGGAAATTTGGGGTGTTTCATCGATTACGATTGGAGAACTCGACTGGTTCGTCCCTTGGGTGACAGTTTCCTCCTCATCGAGGCTCTAGTCTTCCTCTTCTTTGCTGCGGGTGGAGTGTTCTCAATGGCCCTCTTCTCTACTTGCACTGGTGAACTCTTACCTTGCCGCTTGGCAGGAGACAATGTCCATGTCCCTGCTTCTCTCTTCTTACTTGTACTAGTGCTAGCATACTCTCCTGCACCCCTTTCTTGGAATTCTTTCAAAAATTCCCCCCACGTTATTCCCTTTTTTTCTAACTTCTGCTTTACCGGCATCGTAATGAGTCCATGATGGCAGAGTTTGTTTGCAACCTGGATTGCACTTCCGCTCTGTACATTTTTCGCCATCTTTTCAAGGCTTCTGAGCAAGAAGTGAGGAAAATTAATCATTTTTCTTGCCTCAAAATACAATAGCAATTGAAGGTGGTATATGAACGCCAAGGTATAAAGTCCTTCCCCTATGACGAACTTCTTTAATATAAATAGTAAATCTCACAACTTCCCGACCATGGTGGTCTGTGGAAGTCCCTTTCTACAATCAACTTTAATTTTCTTATCAACCACGAACCAGTGCCAATGCTTCTTTGCAAGCCGTTCCTTTTTAAACCATCGCTCCCCTGTGATTGGTAGGCCTGTGACTTGTGCAATGAACTCTTCTGTAATTTTGAACTTTAAGGACCCGACCTTGACTCGGCCTTCTTTGAACGTCCTTGCAAACTATAACACTACGACCATGTCGAACTCATTAAAATTTTGTAGGAATGGCAGGAATCTAGATTCTTGAAATAGAGCAAGACTATTCCTGTAGTAGGTGGTTTGTTAAATATCCTGTAGCGACAATGGTTCACTCCTCATAGGTTCCATTTCGAACCTCCTCCACTTCACTGATCACACCCTCGAAGGAATTTCTAAGTGACTCCAACGTTCGCTGAGAGTTTTATGCCGAAAGTTCCCTGCCCTCATTATTATTATCACTTTTGAATGCCTATTCCACTCATTTATACTCTTCTTTATCATGTCATTTATCATGGTTTATCATATAATTCTATTTTATAATTATTTATGCTCTTATCGATAAATATTATTTCTTCTCCTTTATTTTTAATAAATTGATGATTATGCATGATCTTACCAATGATGGTTTATTAATAAATTGGTTGTAACATTACTCACCATTTTTAGCCTCCAAGATATTTTCCAGATTGAATATTTGATCATTAAATGTGCCAACTCAGAAATTCGCTGGAATAAGAAGTGACGGTTTTGCATTGGAAGTTTTGGGCAAATGGAGAAGAATCTAGACAATCCGAAACATGGGTTTTGTCTAGAACGAACCAAATTAGTTTTGTAATGAGTAGATTTCCCAAATTCGGTCCGTACTAGGAGAAACAGAAGGTTCTCTGAAGACGTTTTTCTTAGATTCGTTGTGTGGCCTTTTTCCAAATTATCCTAGTTGCAATGCCAAATTCGACCTGTTCCCGTTGAATGATTGATGGAAGGATTTTTCAGATATGATCTTGCTTATCAATTTATTGAGAATAATCCAATTTTGTAATAGAAATCATATTGTAATCATCTCTGTTGTAACTGCTCTCTGCTCTCTTTTTATTTAAATGAAAACAGAGATAAGAGAAGGGGATTCAGGAATGATGATTGATTATTCATGATGGAATAGATTATGAGAGATTAAGTAAGGGATTATTAGAGATAGGATAGGATAGGAGGAAAGGGGGATTGTTGCATTACCATTGTAATTCTCAAAGATTTTGCTGTTGTAATGATTTCACAGTTTGATGATTAATAAGTAAAAGGGTTACTGTTCATTCGCCTTATCTGAAGTAGCCCAATAGCATTCGCTGGCGGTTAAGGGCCCAGCCTCTGGTGGATTAAGCTGCTGCTCTGTATTATATCTTTACGATTTTTTCCGTGTGATGGTTTGGTTTCATTTCTATTTATTGTAGTCGCATTGCTTTACTGTTTCGTATGGCCAGACTGAATGAATTGCTCTATTTTCTATGCTGTAATTGAATCGTGTTGCTGTTCACTTCCATCATAATAAGATTATTATTCATTACAACTTAAATTGTTATGTTATTCATTAAAGCTCCACTGTTCACTTCAGATTTTGCCGTTCATTACAGATTGCTGATTTAGTTACATTTATAGTTGCTGTGTATTTCTAATTAATTAGCTTTGCCGTTTAGTTTTTCAATAGACTTAGTTGTTGTTCCTTTTCTGCAAGGATTTTATTTCGCCTTTTAAATGTTATTGCAGTGAGCTTGTTTATTCCATTTCTGTTAGCAACATTATTGATTTATCATTTCTAGTTAATTGCTTTAGTGTGGAATGTAAGATCAGCAACTGTAAAGAACATTGACTAGAGCTGTCTAAGTTCTCAGATTGGAGATCTTACCTATGATTGATTTTCATTTGCATCAATTTACAGGGGAGAGAGTTATCATTACTGAGTCTTCAACTGATGATTGTTTGAGTGAATGATTTAGTTTAGAACATTTCAGTTTCTTGCTGTTCCAATTAGGTTTTATCTCCAACATCCATTTACTTTTGCATTTTAAGCACTATACTGCAAAACATTACTCTTGAGCAAGTGACCGCCTCAGATTGAGTACACTCTTGAAATAAAAAATCATCCCTGGGTTGACAATTAATGTGAAGATAATTAGGAGTTAAAAAGACACCTTTTATCACTCAACATTTTGGCGTCGTTGTCGGGGAGAGTGTAGCCATTTCTAAAGAGTAGTGTGCATCTGATGGGTGCCTGTTAGGAAAGAATTGGGTATTAAAAACGGAAGGTAAGAACCTGTGTACGGAGCATGTAAAAGCCCTGCTCCCTCGCCCACTTTCCAGTAGGATTGTTAAAGAACTTAGGGTAGAAATAAATGTTTGAATTTCTGTGTGAATGACTAAAAAAAAAAATTAGAAATTTTGAAAAACAAATCTCATGATTTCACTTAAGTGGTGATGTAAGCACCACCCATTTCACTAATCAATTGTCAGGAACATTTGAAGAATGAGCCTCGAAGAAACACATGAAGAACATCTTCTATTATGGTAAGAAATGGCTCACATTTCTAATTTTGAATTCCCTATCAAAGATCTAGGAGGAGTGACACAAATGCAAATAATTCCCCCATCTTCTCTACCAAATTTTCTTGGTTTGACAAATGAAGACCCAGATACATTCTTATTCAAATTAGAAATACTTTGTAGAGGATATGATTATTGTACTAATGATCAAAGGTTGAAAGTGTTTCCTCTTACTCTAAAAGGAGTAGCTCTTCGATGGTTCATGAGCATAGGTGGGAACTGCATCCAAACATGGGAGGACATGAAGAACATATTCTTGAAGAAGTACCAAGACTATTGCAAGGCCGATGAAGATATTTTCAATATGATACAAGGGGAAGATGAAAGCTTGGAGGACTATGTAGATTGATTTCATTATAACCTTCAAAAGTCAAAGCATAAGTAGTTGGAAAAAGAGATCTTAAAAACAGTCCTACTCAAAGGAATCAAAGATGAATTTTGAGAACTCTTAAATCTGATAAGAAAAGGTGAGGTTTTTCAGTTATCATATGATGATGTTTGTGAATTGTGCATAAGGTGCTCAAGAGGAATCTCCAAGGCTGGTAAGAATTCTAGAGATGTTTATTCTTTCTTTTCCAAATCTGCTACAAGAACAGGAGATATTAGAGCTGAAATCAATGTTTTATTTGAAAAATTCAAAGTTGATTTTATTGGCTCTCTAAATTCAAAATTGGATGTTTTGCAGGTTCAGAAAAATCAAGAATTTGATGAAGTGTTTTTCCCTCATGACCGAAAGGAGCATCTCATAAATACTCACTCTTCCTTATCTAGGATGGAAGTAGCATATCAAAGAGATGAGGAAGCTGCAACAAGGTCAAAGCAATGGAAATCATGGCCTACAGGTATGGTTCAAAATGATTCTTCTCCATTCTCTTACTTGCATAATCCATTATGGAATACTAATATGTTAAGGCAGCCATGTCAATCTCAATATAACCACCACCAATCTTGTTTACAAGTTTGGCATGGTTCATCTTACGATTGCATGACTAGTCTCCCTCATCTTGTAGCACAAACACATCCTCCATATTCTCCACCAGCGCTTCCACAACATCCTGCTTGCATATCAAAATCATCCACTCAACCCAATCATCGACATCATCAAAATGCTCCATTCCGTACACAAATTCTTGCTCAACTCATTCCACACCCTCACCATAATAAATCAGTACAACATGCTTACAGTGTTGAATTGAAAAATTTACCCACCCTTCCCACCCATTCTATCTCACATATGCCATTCGAAAAAACTTACAATGAGATTTAGAATGTTTTAAATTCAAAAATTGTAGAAGTTATGCAAAAAAATGAGGTTTCTTTTAGTTTGCATCAACAAACCATTTTAAAAGCTTAAGAACTTCATGATATGATGGATATGGGAAATCAAAAAAGTAAAGGATATATTAAAGATTGGTTTCACTCCATCATCTGTTTGCAGCATCACTCCATACTTCAACAATTTTTGATACCATCTTTTCAAGGGAAGTTGGCTTCTCATACCCTAATATTAATTAATATTCATTTTTCAAATTTGGGTATGTACATATTTGAAGCCTTATTTCGAAAATGGTTCCATTGGAAGTACTCTTATACGTAATCATATTTATTTTTCAAAGCAAAATAGGTTAGTGTAGAAAATAAAATAAACACATTTTTTTTTTAATATAAAAATAGTTGTTCTTGTTGTAACACGCTGTGAAAATCAACATCGGTGATAAATGTTTTAATTCATTTGTGTATGTAGATGAATTATAATGGAAATAATAGTTCTAAAAACACTCATATTCATTTTTATCACCAATTTGGAAAAATGCTTGAATATCATATTTTTTGGCTTGTGGGCTTGATGAAATTTCTGAAAAACACAGCCGGGACAATCATGTTTTGAGGGGCCAAAAGGGAATATTTTTAAAACCCATTTATAATATAAGTAGCCCTTGATGCCTACTTTCCAACCTAATTTTAATCACTCAATTTGGAGTTGAATCGAAAAAGTTAGAATCAAAACATTGACAAGGTGTCTAGTAGGCAGCTTAGGAACAGAGTTGGGACAATCAATTTTTGGAGGCCTAAATGACAATATTTAAAAACTTATTTCTATCATAAGTATCCCTTGATATCTACTTTCCAACTCAATGTTAATCACTCAATTTGGATTTGAAACGAAAAAGTTAGAACCAAAACATTGACAAGGTGTCTAGCAGGCAGCTCAGAAACAGAGTTGGGACAGTTCGTTTTTGAAGGCCTAAATGACTGAATTTTTAAAACCTGTTTCTAAGATATATTTACCTATGAATCTAGTTTACAAGGCAATTTGAATCACTCATTTTTGATATCATATGAGGAAGTTATGATCAAAATATTGACTGTCTATCGTAAATCAACACTCTTAAAACTCTGTCTTTCCGATTGTTCCTTAGAGTATTTGACCTATCAATTCTTCTTGTCTTCAAAACCTGTTTCTATTAAAGATAAATAAATAAATCTACTTTCATTTCCAATTTGAATCATTCAAATCCGACATTAAACGAAAAATCTATGCTTAAAATATCCACTATTGTTCTAAGTGGGGAAATAAAAAATGACTCTGTTATGCAGGTTGTTCTAACTAAAATTGACATATCATATCATTGAATTTTTAAAACCTGTTTTTATTGGAGATATACCTTTGAATTACCTCTCATCTGGCTTTGGAATCACTCAATTTGACCAAAAAACAATGAAGTTGTGATTAAAACACTGCAGGTTAGCATGATTGGCCATTGCTCTCCCGCAAGTGACAAATAAAATTTACTTTGTTATTTTCTCCGTGGATTTTTTATACAGAGTAACTACTTGTTATTTTTTGCATGATTCTTGGATTAGGGGAGCTTGATCACCCCTCTTTTCCTATGATTTAATGTTTTATTGCAAGTAGACACTCGTTTTTTTGCAAGTCCTAGGAGAATAAAGAAGGTCAATTTATGGACGAGCGGTTCTTGAAAGAAATTTTAATGAAACAAGGGAATTTCATCCAATTCATTATCCAACGGATTCATAACAAAAGAAATTAAGAATTTATTTCCATTTGAAGATTTATGTCATGTCTCTGCCACCAAAACATTTTTCAAAGAGATTATTTTTTTACATAACATCATAGCTGTTGTAACTTAATTTATTTATTTACATACTATTTTTAAATAAAATGCTATTTCTTTTCTGATTTCTCTTATATTTTAGTGTTTCAGGTGTTGCTTCCTTCAAATTGTAACCCATCCTCAGCATCAATGTAGTGAACAACTAATTCGTTTTTTGCATGCCTGCATTTTATGATTGTGCATTTTTGTTGTTCTTTTCAAAGGAACAACACTTTCGCATTTTTGCTGTTCCTTTCAAAGGAACAACACTTTCACATTTTTGCTGTTCTTTTCTGAAGGAACAACACCTTACATTTTTGCTATTCCTTTTCGAAGGAACAACACTTTCATATTTTGTTGTTCCTTTCCGAAGGAACAACACTTTCCACATTTTTGCATGCATTTTTTTTGCTATTCCTTTTAATGAACAACATTTTTTTTGGATGTATTTTTTGTTGTTCCTTTTAAAGAACAACACTTTTTTGCATGCATTTTTTTGCCGTTCCTTTTAAGGAACAACATTTTTTTTGGATGTATTTTTTTTGCTGTTCCCTACATGGAACAACACTTTTTCATGTGCATTTTTGCACTGTTCCCTACAGGGAACAACACTTTTTCGTGTGTATTTTTGTTTTTTGGCGTGCATTTCCTTTGATGTTCCCTACAAGGAACAACACCTTTTTTAGTGTTTTTGTTGTTCCTTCAAAAAACCAACACTTTGTGAGTATTTTCAAGAACAACCCTTCTTTCCTCTTGTGGGATTATTCCTAGTTCATATCAACCACATTTTATTGATTCCCTTTCATGGAATAAAGTACACTACTTTTATGAGGACAAGAATTATGGATTCTATTGAAGTGAGTTAATATCATTCACGTTATTATCTTTAACAAACTAGCTCCTTGATGATAGATTATTTTCAAAAATGACACAATTATTTATATACTACTTTATTGCATTGTTTTCCGCTGTATATGATACTAATTGATCATGTTAATACCATGCTGGTTCCACCCTTCCTGGTTATAATCTTCTCTATCTGTACTAAATGAGATTATGGGTATATTTATTTCTATTGACATGTTCAACTTCTTCCACCATCCCTGCTTTTAAGGAGTACTGAGCCTCCCTCTTTTTATTATAAAAATGTGTAATAACAGCAAAATTTTGTTCGCAGATGAAGGATAGGGGGTCTCATTACGAGCCAGCCTACCATGTTCATAAGGCTGTAACAAAGTGACATTCCCATTATGGCCACCACACTAGGGTTGTAATCCATTGGATAGCCAAATTATCCTTGGAACAAGAGGTCTCATCACGAGCCAGCCTGATCACTTTTGCTACATCCCAGTGAATGGCAGTGTGGTTATCTAGTTACCACGCCATCACACTAATCTCTTATGTAGAACAACACTGGAACTCTCCATTTATAAATTGAGGATCCTAGCTCATACAGGTTAAAAAGCAACCCTGCAGAGGCTATGGATGCTTGCTGGCAATGGAGGCTCTGCTTATGGTATTGAAGTTATATCTTATCGTCAATTATTACTATAATACCCCTTTCTTATTTTCTATTTTTATCGGAGAAGTTATTTTCTTAATTTTTTCCCTGTTTTGAACCTTTACTCATGAGAAATTATTTTTAGATCAATCACATCATTTTCAACTAGAATACCGTCAGCAAAGCACCTTTTTGGCATATTGCTGTCCTCTCTTTTTCATAACTTATCATCAATCCAAAGCGTCCTATCTCTTATTCATAACTATCTTTATACACTCTGCTCTCATTATAACCATAACTCTCGCCGTCCTATCATTGATATGTGTACTTTGCTTCATTTACTGCTATATTGTTCATTCCCTTGCCTTGCCGTCAACATAACACCTTTCATAGGCTTTATGGTCATGGAATCCCTTTTCCAATTGGAGGGGGGAATGTATGCGTTATGGGATAGCATGCGATATGATTATTGCACTCTGCCATAACTTGTTGATTTGACAAAATATTAGTATTGCATGTATACAAAATTTTTTTATGATTGAAATTTTTTCATGCATCTTATCTGTTGCTATTCAAAAATAACACTGTGGATTCAAGAACATTATATGCAAAATAATGATTTGTTTGAAGGGGAACAACAAGTATGGGGGGAAACTCTATTCGCATCATGACCACACTATTGCAACTAACAGAAGAGGCTCGAGTAACTCGCGAACACAAACAATTGTTTAGACATGGTGTGCTTGCCTTGATTCCACCTTTTGCATCACTTTCAACACCAACTCTGCTTACATCAGCTTCAACAAATGCCAGTCCATACATGTCATTCTACATTTTTTTCGGAGGTAAAACTTGAGGTAAAATAGCATAATTTTCTTATTTGTTATGAATTTAGGATAATTTTATGAAAAACCATTGAGCATTATTTATCATCATTTATTCTACATCTTTACCACTTCCCATTTTTCATAGACATATCATTTTTCAGTTTGGGGGAGTGTTCCTTTCATTCATTTCCTTCTTATGACCATGTCTTTATCACCCATTGATCTTCTTATTCATTCTCGACACTCCCTTATTCCATGTTATTTTACACCAAGCATAGAATTCAACAGATGGTAGTGACCACCTCAATTTGTTTTCTAGCATTGCATGAGAGCATGCTAATTCTTCAGTTTGGGGGAGGCACTGCTATGCATGATGGATGTTTTCTACTTTCTTTCTCATTTAAGACATACAATTTCGGTGCAGAAATTGATTTGCGTATATCTTTAAAACTATGAACTCAATTCTTGTGATTTCTGGAAAACACAAACGTATTATTAAAATACACAAACCCAAATAATTTCAAGATAAATTAGTTTATAAAATTTCAGAAATCATGCACTATCACCTATAGCCATTTTTCTTATATCTCATGATCCGTGCATCAAAACGATCTAATTTTTGGATCATACAAGCATTAATATATTATAAATCTACTTGCAACATTTCAGCAAAATTTGGCTTGTAGTTTTTGAGAAAATGGTTAATGAAGTTTGCTGTTACTTATATTATATTTTGCTGCAACTTCATATACACATAACTTGAACGTCAATGTAAAAATTGTTACGCCTTCATCAAGATTGCTAAAATTGAATATTGATTATTTGAGGAAGAATTTATTTGTTCTATCCATTTCATGAGCTAGGATGAACAATTCTTTATTGCTTGGTTAACATAGAGTCTTTGGGTTGCATGAGGACATGCAATATATTCAGTTTGGGGGTGTGTTGGGCCGTTAATATGTCATTATTATTATCACTTTTGAACGCCTATTCCACCCATTTCTACTTTTCTTTATCATGTCATTTATCATGGTTTATCATATAATTCTATTTTATAATTATTTATGCTCTTATGGATAAATATGATTTCTTCTTTTTTATTTTTAATAAATTGATGATTATGCATGATTTTATCAATGATGGTTTATTAATAAATTGGTTGTAACATTACTCACCATTTTTAGCCTCCAAGATATTTTCCAGATTGAAGATTTGATCATTAAATGTGCCAACTCAGAAATTCGCTGGAATAAGAAGTGATGATTTTGCATTGGATGTTTTGGGCAAATGGAGAAGAATCTGGAAAATCCGAAACATGGGTTTTGTCTAGAACGGACCAATTAGTTTTGCACCAAGTAATTTTCCCAAATTCGGTCCGTATTAAGAGAAACGAAAGGTTCTCTAAAGACGTTTTTCTCAGATTCGTTGTGTGGCCGTTTTCCAAATTATCCCAGTTGCAATGCCAAATTCGACCTGTTCCTGTTGAATGATTGATGGAAGGATATTTCAGATATGATCTTGCTTATCAATTTGTTGAGAACAATCCAATTTTGTAATAAAAATCATATTGTAATCATCTTTGTTGTAACTGCTCTCTGCTCTCTCTCTATTTAAATGAAAACAGAGATCAGAGAAGGGGATTCATGAATGATGATTGATTATTCATGATGGAATAGATTATGAGAGATTAAGTAAGGGATTCTTAGAGATAGGATAGGATAGGAGGAAAGAGGGATTGTTGCATTACCATTGTAATTCTCAAAGCTTTTGCTGTTGTAATGATTTCACAGTTTGATGATTAATAAGTAAAAGGGTTGTTGTTCATTCGCCTTATCTGAAGTAGCCCAGCATCATTCACTGGCGGCTAAGGGCCCAGCCTCTGGTGGATTAAGCTACTGCTTTGTATTATATCTTTACGTTTTCTGCCGTGTGATGGTTTGGTTTTATTTCTATTTATTGTAGTCACATTGCTTCACTGTTTCGTATTGCCAGACTTAATGAATTGCTCTGTTTTCTATGCTGTAATTGAATCGTGTTGCTGTCCACTTCCATCATAATAAAATTATTATTCATTACAACTTAAATTGTTATGTTATTCATTAAAGCTCCACGTTCACTTCAGTTTTTTCTGTTCATTACAGATTGCTGATTTAGTTACATTTATAGTTGCTGTGTATTTCTAATTAATTAGCTTTGCCGTTCAGTTTTTCAATAGACTTAGTTGTTGTTCCTTTTCTGCAAGGATTTGATTTCGCCTTTTAAATGTTATTGCAGTGAGCTTGTTTATTCCATTTCTGTTAGCAACATTATTGATTTATCATTTCCAGTTAATTGCTTTAGTGTGGAATGTAAAATCAACAATTGTAAAGAGCATTGATTATAGCTGTCTAAGTTCTTAGATTGGAGATCTTACCTATGATTGATTTTCATTTACATCAGTTTACAGGGGAGAGAGTTATCATTACTGAGTCCTCAACTGATGATTGTTTGAGTGAATGATTTAGTTTAGAACATTTCAGTTTCTTGTTGTTCCAATTAGGTTTTGTCTCCAACATCCATTTACTTTTGCATTTTAAGCACTATTATGTAAAACATTACTCTTGAGCAAGTGACCGCCTCAGACTGAGTACACTCTTGAAATAAAAAATTGACCCTGGGTTGAAAATTAATGTGAAGATAATTAGGAGTTAAAAAGAAACCTTTTATCGCTCAACACCACTCACCCAGCTATGATGGAACAACCCCCCCCAATATCGGGTGTAGATTCGTGTCAACTCGTTACAGATGAATCGTAATAATTGAATGCAATGGCAGTATAGGCGACAATAATGCAACAGCTACAATGATTGGATTACAGGTATGTTAATGATGGTCGGGAAATGCAAAATTATTGCAAGGAGGGTGAGTGCAAGTTATCAAACAGTAGTACCCTTCCACAGTCAGCATCATAATTCAATCAGACATATTTCAACATTTATTAAAAAAGATTAGATTTCAAACCTTACACATCTTGCACTTTAAAGATTTGTTCCTAGATTAGTAATTAATGAAACAAAGTATTAATTAAAACATGGAATGAGAGAACATATCAACACATGTGCAGAAAAATACAGGCCCATAAACCCTTGATAAACCATTTCAGGACTGTGTAAGTTGCTTTCACAGTCAACTGTATTTCTGCACCAGACCTGCTTGCATTGCTGTGCTTGCACCAGAGATTTTTACCAAACAGAGAATCTGATAGGACATACTTCTGTAGCTAGACTTAAAAAAATTTGCCTCATTATACAAGAAAAAATTATTCGCCATCCTTTGGTGTTTCTCAAACATGCCTTTTGGATTGACTGCATCAAATTCTGCAATCAATTTATGAGGGAATAAAGAAGTGGGAAAGGGGTAAAAATTTTAGAATGGGAAGGAATATTACAGTAGGGACTTCAAAAACAATATCATCAAGAGGGATAAACGAAATGGGACGTGGGAAAAAATTGAAGGGAAAAGAGGTATTTTATGAAATCGAGTGAGGGTAATTTCTTAGAAGAAAGAGGAAGGTAATTCATTGGCAAATTTAGAAAAGAAATAGTGGAAAATTTCGAAATGGGAAATGGAAGAAGGAAAATTTTTTTACCTCGAAATATGCCTGTACTGGTGCAGGAAAAATAACTGCAGCAGGAAGTAAGTGTTTACTTGTGTTAGCCTCCTATTACAATAGGTTTCATATTTCATGATTGACAGTGGAAGTGCAAAAAATGTTCATCTTTTCCATGCTGCAAAAGTTCCATTTTTGAAGGATTTCACAGTTAAGGGAAGGCCAAACAACTTAATCTTGGCCTCCCTAGGTTTAAATTTCTTGTTTTAGTGATAGAGAATGAATATATGTCCAAACTGTTTAATCTTGGCAGATTAGTAGATAGGTAGAGAAGCTAGGGTGCTCAACAGCTTAATCTGAGCCCCTGGAAGGTATAAGGCTAGATTTAGATAGGAAAATAGTTAAAAGAAAAGAAGAAAAGCTGGGTTTGCTAGTTCAAGTGCACCCAAACAAAAAGAAGTGAAAATGTTAGGTAAGTAGGCTGGGTAGGTAGTTTTGTGGTGGCAGAATGATGAATTGTGATCCATTTTATGTTTTCAAGTGTTATATCTATTCAGATCACAATTGCAAGGCAGTTTTCCTTTGGAGCAGCTCAAGCGAGGCATGTCTAACTCCCCCTACCTCCTTTTCCCCCAATTCACTCACTAATTTCCCCAAAGGATATTGGGATCTGCTCAATACTCCTAGATTGCTCCATTTAAATCTTTTCTCCCCTTTTTAAAGCCTAAGTTTGCTATACTTAGCGCTTTCTCCACAGTTTCACACTAACTTCTAACTCTATTATGTAAATCCCTATGTTTTCCCCCTTCCCATATTAAATATGTTATAAATCCCTTTATATACATATTCCCTCCCTTTGGTTGAAATATAACCATAAGTATGCTTTGGGAATTACTAAGTTTATTTGAAACTTAGTAAGAACCCTCTTTTTCCTCCTTAACCATCTTCCAAATGCATTTGGACTCCTTCCATTGCATAAAATCCCTCCTCCGATGTATAAAAACCCTCCATTTAACTTTGTTTTCACCTTTTAAAGGCATAAAACTCTCTTTCAATGCTCTCGGACCCCTTCTGATGCATTAATAACCCTTGGCCGAATTATAAAGCATGCCTCCGATCGCTTCCCCCTCCCTCCGACACGATATCGCTATCGGAGGTCGCAGCGAAAAGAGTTGGCCCTTTTATGCAGTTCTCCCCGATGGATAGTCGCCGACGCGATTTCGGCGATCGGCGTATCGCAATGTTATATGCCCCATATATATGCCCCTTCCCCTTTTTGCCGATGCGATATCACTATCGGGAGCCTCCGTAACACATTTCCCATATATCCACCTTTTTATCGTTAAAACCCATTTTTACCGCAAATCCATGCTTCTTCCCC